>CM044309.1:83983750-85477500 GCA_024291935.2 Okapia johnstoni
GGGAATCCTATGGACAGGGAACCCTAGCAGGCTATAGACCCTGGGGTCACAGAGAGTTGGACATGACTGCATGACTAAGCACAGCAGCACACCTCTCTCAATAAATTTCGATACCAAAATTTCTATTACTGAATTTTTTCCTAGGCTTCTTTGGCTCATCTACTTTCCCCCCAGGATTTTACAGTCTGTATAAGACTTTCTTTTTAACTTAAAAAATGAGGAGCCTATACAAATGATAATTCACAACCACAAATGGAAGACTCAATCCCATTAGGGTACAGCTGAGATCCGAGGGTAGCTCACCCAGCAGATTCTCACTTAGACTCACACAACTCAAATGTTTGCTCTTGCAAGAATGAGCAGATTTGTCATAGCAGACATAGACTTTTGGGAAAATTTCAGAAGTTGTTATGGCAACTAGAAGAATTAAGATAGAAGGAGTTCCTATGTATTTTATTTCAGGATTTTCTAAGTGAATTCTAAAACAAAGTTGAAAGGCATTTTGGATGAAGTTAATTTAATCTTTCCAAAATTCAAACAACTATTTGCTGCCCATATACATGTCATAAGGAAAAATAAAACCCAAATGGTCTTTTTGCAGTTCAGTCACTGAGAAACTTGTCAGCAACCAGGTGGGGAGTAACTAGATAACCTGGATGATTTCTTCCAATCCTGAGAGCTTTCAATACACTGACCTTTGATAAACCATATAATCTGATATCTTTCAAATGTAAAGCTGGATTAGACTATAAAAATCTCTGAAATTTTGCCATTTACTTCTTTAGTAGCCGAGACAGCATTAAAAAGTATGCTGGTATACACTAACCTCCAAATTTAGAAAATAGTGTAGAAATGAGATTTTGGTTTGTTTGATAAAAATTGTGTTCACATGTGCCATTCATGTTCTTACAAATAGAATACATATTACTTAAAATGGCTCACTTATGGCAATTGCTCATTTTGCCATGATTATGTTTGCTTATTTAATGTGTAACATACTTATAACCGCCTGCAATGTGGGAAACCTGGGTTCGATCCCTGGGTTGGGAAGATCTCCTAGTAAAGGGAATGGCTACCCACTCCAGTATTCTGGCCTGGAAAATTCCATGGACATCCATGGTGTTGCAAAAAGAGTAGGGACCAAGAGACTTTCACTTTCATGTATCTTTTTATGCATAAACTCTTAGAAATGATGAGTTATACAAAATACTCATTTCTGTCTTTCATAGCGCCTCTGCTATTACTGAACAGGGAGTCAACCTTTATAGTCCTTGGTTTCTTCATTTGAAAATGAAAGTGGTGGCGGGAGGCTCAAGAGGGAGAGGATATATGCATACTTATAGCTGATTCACGTTGCTCTACAGCCAAAACTAACACAACATTGTGAAGCAATTATCCTCCAACTAAAAAAAAAAACAGTGGGTTTTTTGGGTTACATGATCTCAGTTCTCTCCAAATCTGAAATTCGAGTCTATCAATTACTTTGATCAATTAGCTGCTTTTTACGATTCTGAAAAATTTTACAAGAAAGAGGTTTGAACCATGTAATACAGAAAATAAACTTACACTAAGGCTGATCATTTGCCTTATTTGTCGATGACAAAGGTAAATTATGGTCTTATATATTCTTTTAACACTTATTAGAAATGATCTGCATAAGTCTGTTAAAGTGATTCACTCATAGTAATTAAAATATGCCATAGTATCTTGTCTTCTAGTCACAGAAATGATAATTATTTAAAGGTATTAGGTATTTTTGAGTGTTTTTAGTACTTTATAAACATGACATAATGCTGTTCATTTAACCACTGATGACAAGGAATATCATTGGAGAATCTTCGTATTTTAGCTCATATTATTTCTATCCAAGCCAGTTCTCTGTAGGAAATAATGCCAAACAATAACACTATTATATATGATGGAATTCTTTCCAGCAAGTCTATTCAGGAATGATATCTTAGGGTTTCTTTTTTTTTGTAACTGAATATAGCAGAAAATGATTGAATTTCCCTCGGTGCCTGTAATGCCACAGCTCAGCAATAATTTGCTAAAGGTTTGCAGTGACTCTTACGAAGGCATTTTACTTAACAACAAATGTGTATACTTGACGTTATTCTATGCACTTCCTGTGACTTTAAACCATGACAACAGAGAAAACTGGAAGAGAGGGAAGTTATTAAGAAAAAAAAAAAAACTCTATCATGTTCTTAACTGATTTAGAACTTGTGAGTTAATTACCTCTAAGTAATCAGTAAGGCTTTTTCATTCTCAAACTACCCAAATAATTGGACTAAATCTTTATGTTACACTTTTTCTACATATTATTAACATTATGCATTATGCCATCCTGCATGATTTCAGGGAAAATATAAATGAATTCTGTCTCTCCCTAAATTCATATGTTGAAACATTAACCCTCAGTACCTCAGAATGTGAACTTTTTTAGAGATAGGATCTTTAAAGAGGTAATTAAATTAAAATGAAGCCATTAGGATGGTTCCTAATCCAGTACGACTGATATCCTCACAGGAAAAGGAAATCTGGACACATACAGATATAGACAGAAGATATAAATACATAGGCAGAACACAGTCAACTACAGGGCAAGAAGAGGGGCCTGAAATGGATGGAAGCAACCCTGCTCATGCTTTGATTTTGGACTTCTAGCCTCCAGAATTATGAGAAAATCAATTTCTCTTTTCAGGCCACTCAGTTTGTCGTACTCTGTTACAGCAGCACTAGCAAATTAAGGGAGAAAGTAAGGCAATATTTGTATAATTAAACAGGTTTTTAAAAGCATCCAAAAATGGATGAGTGTTTCCCTGCTGGCTCAGATGGTAAAGAATCTGCCTGAATGTGGGACACCTGGGTTCGATCCCTGGGTTGGGAAGATCCCCTGGAGGAAGGCAGGGCAACCCACTCCAGTATTCTTGCCAGGAGAGTCCCCATGGATAGAGGAGCCTGGCAGGCTATAGTCCATGGTGTTGCAAAGAGTCAGACATGACTGAGTGACTAAGCACACACAGATAACACAATAATGGAATCTCCACTCACTATTGGGGCTTCCTGGGTAGCTCAGCTGGTAAAGAATCCACCTCCAATGCAGGAGATCCCAGTTTGATACCTGGGTTGGGAAGTTCCCCTGGAGAAGGGGTAAGCTACCCACTCCAGTATTCTTGGCCTTCTCTGGTGATGCAGATGGTAAAGAAACCGCCTGCAATGCTGGAGACCTGGGTTCCATCCCTAGGTTGGGAAGATCTCCTGGAAGAGGGCATGGCAACCCACTCCAGTATTCCTGCCTGGAGATTCCATGGACAGAGGAGCCTGGTGGGCTAAAGCCCATTGGTTCTCAAAGAGTCGGACATGAACTGAGTGACTAAGCACAGCACAGCCACTCACTATTGGTTCAGGAATTACATCATTTTCTTCTTTCTTTTTTTGTTAATGACTCTATCTTCTTTCATCTTTCTAGCCTTCCTTTTATTTTTTCCTCCTCTTCCTCAGAAACTCTTGTTTCCGTGCTTCCTTTATTTTACTTTTACCCCCTTATATTTGTAATATTCAAAGGAAGTGTCTCAATGAACTTATGGTTGCTTTTAGGAAGGATGGGGGGAAGGGACAGTTAGGGAGTTTGGAATGGATATGTACACTCTGCCATATTTAAAATGGATAACCAATAAGGGCATACTCTATAGCACAGGAACTCTGCTCCATGTTATGTGGCAGCCTGGATGGAAGCGGGGTTTGGGGGAGAATGGATACATGTGTATGTATGGTTGAGTCCCTTACCTGTTCACCTGAAACTATCACAACATCAGCTATATTCCAATACAAAATAAAAAGTTTTTTTTTCTTTTTTAAAAAATGAAGTGTCCTAAAATATAATGTCTGTAAAATAAGAAATTCTATGTAAACTCATTTTTCTTACCCTGCATTTTTGAAGAGTAATATACTAGGTGTTACTTGTATCTAATTTGAACTTATTAATAATTATATTAGCAAGCATGGATCAACTTCTTTTTTGATGATGACTTATTAGCTTAAAAGATGCATACATCTAGATGTATTTTTAAGAAGTTGCTATGTAATTCGTAACACTTTATTTCAATCAAGGAAAATTAGATCATCCCATCTTAGAATAACAATACAGATTAAAACATTTAAGTGATCAAATATGTACTATTGTATACACAGTAGTAAGTATGTACTACTGTGCCTTGTGAGTACCTAGAGGTGTGCTTCTGTGAACATATCAAAACATCTGCATGCAGTCCAGTGATCTAAGGATATGCATAGTATTTGATTCATGTGATTTTTAAAAGGAAAACACTGCAATATTCAAAAGAGATTTAATGTAGTATAAATGGTTTTCTACTTCTGGAAATTTCTGTCCTAAATCACAGAAAAACTAAAATAACACCATAGATTTTGTCAATTTCATTCATTTTTAAAGTAATCTAATATTTTACAATTTTTTTTCTACAATACAAGATGAACTCTCTTCCAAAAAATCAGTATTGTTTGAAGTACAGGCAGTATTTGGTCTTGGCAGAATCCTTTTGTAACTCTCTTGCTGGTTATCTTTTACTACATGACCAAAAGATAATGACATTCCTGAGAAACAGTGAGCCCCTTGTAATTCAATTAAGTTCAATTAATCATAACATGCCATATGTTCCTGTAACAGGCAACTAGAAATAGAATCTACAGAAAACTCTATACTTCATGTCAATGCAGCAAGAAATTATAGTCACAAGTATTAAATGCTTAATTCTCAGGCTATGTCTGCATGTGGTGTTTATTACCTAACTGTGCTTAAATATGTCTGTTTGAATTACCTTGTATTGTCCAACATTAAACAGTAAGAAAGCATATTTTATTTTCCATGTATGTATGTTATTATTGTTTGAAGACGTAAGTGGGGAGGTGAATAGCTACAGGAGTGGTTGGCTTTTAGCTATTATCTTGTAAACCCAACAAAAAGACTTAATTGGTAGTTGTGAAAAGATGTCTGATTAAATTGGAAACACCTGAAGTGAACTATTGGCAAACTGGATAAACCAGTGTTTAAGCATTTTTTGCAAAGGACGTCTGTAATTTTTTACTGTTGATTTGGGGTTATTCAAATTCAATACATAAAATAACAACTGTAATTTTGCTATTGATAGTATTTCAGATCCATTCTATTTGATCTACTAGTCAGTAAATATCTTTGTCTAGTACGACAAAGATTTATGCTTAGATTTAACAGAGATTTATAATTGCTATTAAGACTTTTAATAAAGTGAAATTGTGAACAAAAAAATCCAACACTGTGGAGTTCTGTGGAAGATTTCATAATAATTCACTGCCAAATTAAAGTTCGGGCCTTTTAGATGCAGCTATTAACTTCTGGAAAGCAAACGGAGAAATAGTTAAGCCTGACTTTTGCTTAAATCAATCCAAGCTCATAAAGAAAACATGGAAATGGTACTGGGGCTTGTCTTGTTCAGAGAATTTCAGTTAATAAACTACTTTCTATGAATTTCATTGTTCTTGCAGTTAAGGACCAGTACAAAGAGAATTGTAAATATTTCTATATTATAGAACCAGCATACAAAGATTTCAGAATATGTGTCTTTCAATGCGATCTCACCAAACTTTTTTCATCACCAGCCCTTTAGCAAGCTGTTTCATAGGGAATAACATTCTTTACTGGAAACTAGTTGTGTTTGAATATCAATCACATCATTTTCACCCAAGAAAGGAGAGGCAAAGACATTGCTTTTAAGTATCCATCTCTCCTGATGAGACAGAAACAGGACAACATAACACACCAGAATGTAAGTGCAAGTTCTCAAATTTGGTAGGATATTTGTACTCTGTGGTACACAGAACAATGGTCTTTGAAAAATATCCACATCCTATAATCCCCAGATCCTGTATTATGTAACCTTAAATGGTCTATTAGCTTCCTAGGGCTTCCATAGTAATGATCAAACTGAGGGGACCTGAACAACAGAAACTGATTCTCTTATGGATATGGTGATCAGAGTCTGAAATGAAGATGTCAGCAGGGTTGAATCCTCTGGAGTCTCTGAGGGAGAGTTTATCCCACCCTCTCCCTTTCTGTGTGTCTAACGAATACTTCTCTATCGTTTATAAGGATTCTCCTCACTGGAATTAGAGCTCAGTCTAGTCTACAATGATCTCAATTTGGGATCTTTAATTACATCTACGAAGATCCTCATTCCAAATAAAGTCATATTCTGAAGTTCCAGGTAGACAAATCTTTTGGAGGCTACCCATTACACATGGGAAAGAGACTTTGCAGACATGTCTAAGCTAAGTCTCCTAATAATACACATTTAGTTGTTTACTTTTAAAGTGTATTATTTGCTATTTGGCTGTACCGGGTCTTGCTCGCAGCATGTGGGACCTCCTGTCTTCACTGTGGCAAGCAGGATCATTTAGTTGTGGTCTGTGGGATCTAGTGCCCTGACCAGGGATTGAACGCGGGCCTCTCACATTGAGAGCATGGAGTCTTAGTCCCTGGACCAGCAGGGAAGTCCCTAAATTTCGTGGGATTGGGAGAGTATTCTGGATGATCTGGATGGGCCCAATGTAATCACAAAGACCCTTCTAAGGAAACAGATGAGGAAGAAAATGAGGTGTGACAATAGAAGCAAAGGACAGAAAGGAGAGAGGAATCTGAAGATTTATTTTGCTGGATGGAGGGAGGAATGAGCTAAGAGTCAAGGAATGCAGTCGACTCCTAGAAACTGGGAAAGACAAGGAAACAGAGCTTCTCCTAGAGACTTCAGAAGGAGCACTGGCCCACGGACATCTTGAATTTAGAATTTTTGAGCTGCAGAAACCTGAAATAACGAGTTTAAGCCTTCAAGTCCTTCATTGGAAGGACTGACGCTGAAGCTGAAACTCCAATACTTTGGCCACCTGAGGCGAAGAGCTGACTCATTTGAAAAGACCTAGATGCTGGGAAAGATTGAGGGCGGGAGGAGAAGGGGACGACAGAGGATGAGATGGCTGGATGGCATTACCAACTCAATGGACATGGGTTTGAGTAAACTCCGGGAGTTGGTGATGGACAGGGAGGCCTGGGTGCTGCAGCCCGTGGGGTCGCAAAGAGTCGGACATGACTGAGCAACTGAACTGAAGCCTTCAAGCTTGTAGTCATTTGTTACAGCAGCAATAGGAAACAGATAACACCCTCTTTCTCAAATTCCCATAATCAGGAAATATTGACACTCTACCTTCCTATGTGAGGAATTTTTATAAATGGCTAAGATTCAGATTTCCAAGACACACGGATGATATACTTATAAACGATTGCAAATTAGTTTGTTATTGAATTCCAAAATCATCTTTATAAGAATTTAGTAATAATGGAATTTTTTCCTAAATTCATCTTTGTTGTCAACACAAACTAAACACAGGATTATGAAAAATCTTGAAAGCTTTCTAAGCATAATTTTCATGTGAAGAAATAAACCTGTGTGTGTTATATACTTATTAAAGATGGTGGTGGTGGTGGTTTAGCTGCTAAGTCATGTTCATCTCTTGCGACCCCATGGACTGTAGCCTACCAGGCTCCTCTGTCCATGGAATTCCCCAAGCAAGAATACTGGAGTGGATTCTTGTTGTCTGTTTCATCAAATTAGGGTGCCTATATGATGCTAATTGTACTATTTAACTCCATTGTTGCTTTCTAATGTAATAGGATTTCACAATTAGAAAAAAAAATCCATTTTACTTCCATATCTGACAGGTTGACAAAAATTTCAATTTATTTGAGCACTAACATTGTAGCTAACAACAATTTGGGGAAGTTTAGTGCTAATGCGAAAAAAGAAAATACCCTTGCAAAATTTACCACAATTGTTTACTTTCTGAAAATGAGCACTAAAACATTTGCATAACATCTGCACTGCTTGGAGGGTTGAAACACTAAGGCAATTAGCTCTGTATTCTATAATGCATATTGCAACTCAGGCAATGCTGAAGTTGAGCTAACTTAATATTTAGTTAGAAGAGAAAAGGCACTTTATTTGCCCTTCACTATTAGTGCTTTTGTAAACTGCCCAATCATGGTTAATGTGTTTAGAGTCTTGTTTTCAAGACAGTTCCAGGAAACATCATTTTAAGAAAAAAAATCTCTAAGAGACCTTCATTTAGTCTTTCTAATATGTGTGCACTTATGTCTATTTTGTGTACTTGAGTACTACAGATTTTACATAGCGGTTATACTATAGCCTCTAAAGCTCCATGTCTCCTATAATAAATTATAGAGAATAATTTATAACAGCAATATGCCAAAATAGCTATGTTATTTGAGATTATGGAGAATAAAATGGCAACCCACTCCAGTATTCTTGCCTGGAAAATCCCATGGACAGAGGAGCCTGGTGGTCTACAGTCCACGGGGTCATGAAGAGTTGGACACAACTGAAGCAGCTAAGCATGCATTTGAGGTCAGATACACTGACCAGTACTTGTCAAACTCTCGATAAATATTAGTGCTTACAATTTTAGTTTTAAGAAAATATGTTATAACTAAGTAATCCTGTTTTAGTTTGTTTTTGAATAGAGTCATAAGATTTGACAATAGACTCCTGATTTCTAAATGTGTTTAAATTGGCAATTTAAAATTTATTATTAAGTCATATTAAGTTCTGCATTAAAATCAGAATTTTATATAATAGATTTTATTATAATCACCATGTTTATATGTACTATATCTTAAATCTAGATACAGCATCATTATGTAGCTGGATGCATTCTACACATAAACTTTAATAATGCAAATAAAATATAAATGAGTGTTAAAAAGGTCTGATGTATTGGAAAGACATGAGCCATCTCACAGCTGAACAGGGCAACATTCAAACAATTCTATAAAATACCTACAAATGCTAACTAAATATTAATTGGATAAAAAATATTTTCATGCCTCTTGAGGGTGAAAGAGGAGAGTGAAAACACTGGCTTAAAACTCAACATTCAAAAAACTAATATAATGGCATCTGTTCCCATCACTTCATGGCAAATAGATGGGGAAACAATGATAGACTTTATTTTCTTGGGCTCCAAAATCACTGCAGATGGTAACTGAAGCCATGAAATTAAAAGACACTTTCTTCTGGGAAGAAAAGCTATTACAAAGCTAGACAGTATAGTAAAAAGCAGAGACGATCTCTGTAGTCATAGTTGTGGTTTTTCCTTAGAAATAAATGGATTTGATTTATATTTCCCTAATGATTAATAATGTTGAGCACCTTTTTGTATACCTTTCAGCCATACGTTTGTCTTTCTTTGAGAAAAATGTCCATTTAGATCTTCTGCCCATTTTTTATTTGAATTGTTTTCTTTTGTTTTGTTATTGAATTGCAGGAGTTCTTTATGTATTTTGGACATTAGCCTGATATTGAATATCAGGTATGTGACTTGCAAATATTTTCTCCCATTCAGTAAATAGTCTTTTCATTTTGTAAATGCTTTCCTTTGCTGTGCAGAAGCTCTTTTGGTTTGAGGTCATCCCACTTATTAATTTTTGCTCTTGTTTCTGGCGTTAGATGAAAAAATCATCACCAAGACCTATGTCAGAAGCTTACCACTTATATTTTCTTCTAGGAGTTTTATGGTTTCAGGCCTTATGTGAGATATCACCTCAAACCTGTTAGAATGGCTATTATCAAAAAGACAAGACGTAACAAGTGTAGTTGAGGACAAGGAGAAAGGGAGCCATAGTGTACTGTTGATGGAGATGTAAATTGCTGCAGTCACTATGAAAAACAATATGGAGGTTCTTCAAAAAATTGAACATAGAACAACCATATGATCCAGAAATTCCATTTCTTAGTATATCTGAAGAAAGCAAAATCACTAACTTAGAAAGATATATGCACCTCCACATTCATTGCAGCATTATTTACAATAGCCAAGACATGAAAACAACCTAAGTTTTCATCAATGGGTGAATGGATTAAAAAAAAACTGTGGTATATCATTCAGCCATAGAAAAGAATGAAACCTTGTTATTTATGACAACATGGGTGGACCTAAAGGGCATTATCCTAAGGGAAATAAGTCAGACAGAAAGACAAATACCATATGATCTCTCTTATACGTGAAAACAAACAAACAAAAAACAAAACAAAAACCCAAGATTATAAAACAAGAAAGAAATGGAATGCTACTGTTGACAGTTTACCAACACAGGGATTGGGGTGCTGGACCTCTGTGCAGTCAAATCCTGCATATGACTTACAGTCAACCCTCTGGATATGTGGTTCCTCTACATCTGTGGTTTGGCATCCAGGGATTCGATCAACCTTGAATCATGTAGTATTTACTACTGAAAAGAATCCGAGTGTAGGAGGACCCTCCCAGGTCAAATCTGTGTTGTTCAAGGGCTGATTGTTATCTCATAATCTAAATGTTAATAATGCTATCCAAAAAGGATCTAATTATCAAAATCACATTGATATTTTTGTTAGAAAACCAAAATTCATTCCTACGCAAAACTTCATCCATGTTTTTCGTGGGGTTAGAATAACTGTTAATTTCAGATTGTAACTGCTCATATTTGTTCAATCATATACAACCCAAATGTAGTATAAAAAATTGTTAGGATAAACAGATAATAAAGTGAAAGTGAAGTTGCTCAGTCATGTCCAACTCTTTGCGACCCCGTGGACTGTAGCCTACCAGGATCCTCCGTCCACGGGATTTTCCAGGCAAGAGTACTGGAGTGGGTTGCCATTTCCTTCTCCAAAACAGAGTAATAAATAATACTAAAAATAATACTGAAGAATATTAAGGCAAAGACATTCTTTTAAATAGGCCTAAATTACAGCTTTATATGCACTTTAGAGTACATCTTTGAAATTGCTCTAAAAATTAAAGAAAAAACTAACATAAAGCTGAAGTTATTTTAGACGATGTATTTGTTAAATTTTTGACTGAAAAACTTTAAACGCATATTAATGTCAATGTGTTTATTAAATACTGAATCCCGACACTTAGGTACTATTTTAGTGTAAATATTTTTCCTTGACCAAACATGTGTTTACCACCTTGCACATCAGGCTCAATTCTATAATAGAGTCTCTTTTCAAAATGAAAAATGCAATGAGCTTTCTTAAGAGACTCAGCTTTGGAAAACACATTTTCTATAGTCTTGCGGGTCTCACAGTTATAAACAACTAGTGGTAGAGGGCATCGCTGTTATAAAGAATAGTGTTGTGGGTCATATTTTCAATTCTTTTTTTAAATTTAAATAAAGGGATGTTGTTTTCTGACCAACAGCCTCACTTCTATTTAGCCTGATCTAATTTCTTCCACATTATAAGTCAATACAGGTTAACATGACTGATGCAAGAAGGCAGAATGAAAAATACTGAAGTTTTCATTTAATTCTACAAACTGAAATTCACTTAGAAATATGCTGCCATAATTCTAAGCAGAAAGAATTGACAGATAAGACAGAGCAACACACTTTGCCACTGGATATTAAGTAATCACATAAAATCTTATTTTGTTAGTACTTTTACCTATTAATTATGAATAAAGGTGACTTTTAAATTGTAAAAACAAGAAAAACATACATCATTTGTTAATTTGAGGTTGACTTTTAATCATCCCTTTATTTAAATTTACAAAATTAGCTCCTCTTTCATATCATTCCCATCTTTGGATGATCAATATCATAATTTATATTGTGGAGACAACAAAACAACTTTTCTCTCTCATTGTCCTGCTTTTTATTATTTACATTGCAGTTTATTTTTTCCCTCCAGCTTTACTGAGCCTTAATTCTTTATGTTACCTGATTATTAGGTTTATTAGGGCTGATTATGTGGAAGAATTTTACCTAGTCCCAAAGAACAAAAGTGAAAAGTAAGAGAAAATATTATGCATAGACATGCATAAGGAGCTCTTACTGGGAGCCCAAATTACATGTCTCCCCAGGGAAGCAGGAGAAATGCCATCACTCAGCACGTGGACATCAAGACACACACAAAGCAGGTGTTTTGTGGAGCAAATGGAGCGACTTGAGGGATGGGGCGCAGTAAGGCTACAGAAATTGAAGAGTATGCCACCCATTTTCCATAAGAAATTTTCAAATTTCTTTATACACTTTTGCCTTAACCACCTTTAACTTCACAGTAAAATACCCTTGGAAAACATCATTCATCTTTACATGTATTTATAGCTCAAATATGTATTCAAGATTTTCCATTAAGAATAATATACTATTCTTACCTTGCCTGAATTCACACAGGAGTAATTCTCTACAGAACTGCACTTCATTTACTTTTTAAGTGTATAACCCTGGGAATGATTTGAATATAATGAAAATGCTATTAAATGCACTTTTGTTGAACAGCATTATAAACCTCACTTTAATAATCAGAATGGAATCCAGTCATTCGTCTTCTCGGAGAACATTGCATGCCTGGTGTAAAAGGTAACGGAGCTCCGAGTGTGCCACCTCTCCTATTTCAATGTCAAACCAAAGCCATGAAAGAATTATAAGGTATGACACATACATTGTTTGCTAAAACCAAACTCACAGCTCTACATTTACGCCCTGGGTGCGAAAATCCTATATGGATAGAAGCATCAGAGTGGCTTTATTTTACAACTTTATTGGGAAGAAATGCATAAAAGATTTGTAAAAAAAAAATGGTGGAAATTCTAAGACATCTCGGGGAATAATAAAGAAAAGTACATAAAATTATAGTGTGAGGAAATTTGAGGAACATGTTTTGTGTTGCTGAATGCTGGTAAGACCCTGATGGAAGAGTGGAACTCACTCGGGCTCCTCAAATACAAAATAATAATTATTTTTCTTTGGCTTTTGTTTAAAGCTCCCACATGAAAATGCTTGGGGGAAAGCATTATTCCTTTTAGAATACTACTGAGATTTGAAGATTCAATGGTTAAAAGAATGTAGGGTTGAAGTTGGAAAAATAAAAGATATCTTTTAAAAGAGAACATGACCTGTCTGTTCCCCAGTCTGATCTCAATCTCTCCCCAAATAGAGCATAATACTACATAATATTCTCTCAATTTAAATATCATCTAGAAACATTCTCCATTAGGGTTGATAAATCTTCCACACCATTCTGTGAACTCTGATTGTTTCATTTCAAAAATATAATACGATTGATTGCATTCTTCTTAAAAAACAAACAACCCTAAGTTTCTAAAACAACGTGGGTATTTTCTGGTTAGGTACTCCAGTCACCCTTAGGTGTTACAAACATATTATGAATTATATGTAACTAGTTGCACTTACATTCTCCACTGCTGCCCAAACCGGAAACTGCAAGACCAGCTTTGACTCCACTTAGTCTCAAACCTACACGATTCTGTCTTCATTTGACCTTAGAACACCAGCCTGTATGACCAGGACTGTTTGGGAGGATCCATAAATTTGAGTTCTTTACAGAGGTCATCCACAAGAAGACGTGGTTTGAATTACGACAGGTTTGGGCTTGCTGAACATTCTAAGGCAGTGGCTTTAGGCCTTGTCAGAACATTGGAAGCACCTGGGGAACTGCCAAAAAAAACACACCATATATATATATGTATATATGTATATGTATATATACATACATACATATATATATGTATATATATACATATATACATACATGTATACACACACACACACACACACACACACACATATATATATATATATATATATATATATATATATATTATATATATATAGGTGCCTGAATACCACCCCCAGCGATTCTAATTTGACTGGTCTGGGGTGTGTCCTGGGCAGAGGGCATTGCAAGCATTCACCAGGTGCTTCTAATATGCAGCGGAGCTGGAGAACTACTTCTCTTAGCTGAGAGTTGTCTTGCTGAGAGGAGTGTGAGTGCAACTGGAATTTGAGAAAGTATGTGGATGAGAAAGGAGAGACTCTGAGAATTTTTTAGAGGCAGAGTTGTGATGACTACTACAGGAAGAGAAATTTTTAGTCAGTCAGTTCAGTTGCTCAGTCATGTCTGACTCTTTGCGACCCCATGGACTGCAGCATGCCAGGCCTCCCTGTCTATCACCAACTCCCTGAGCTTGCTCAAACTCATGTCCATCAAGTTGGTGATGCCATCCAAACATTTATCCTTTGTGTTCCCCTTCTCCTTCTACCTTCAATCTTTCCCAGCATCAGGGATTTTCCAATGAGTCAGTTCTTCGCAACAGGTGGCCAAAGTATTGGAGCTTCAGAATCAGTACTTCCAACGAACATTCAGGACTGATTTCCTTTAGGATAGACTGGTTGGACCTCCTTGCAGTCCAAGGGACTCTCAAGAGTCTTCTCCAATAACACAGTTCAAAAGCATCAATTCTCAGCCTTTTTTATGGTCCAACTCTCACATCCATACGTGACTACTGGAAAAACCATAGCTTTGACTAGACGGAATTTGTTGGCAAAGTAATGCCTCTGATTTTACTATGCTGTCTAGGTTGGTCATAGCTTTTCTTCCAAAGATCAAGGGTCTTTAAATTTCATGGCTTCAGTCACCGTCTGCACTGATTTTGGAGCCCAAGAAAATAAAGTCTCTCACTGTTTCCATTGTTTCCCCATTTATTTGCATTGAAGTGATGGGACCAGGTGTCATGATCTTCATTATCTGAAGGTTGAGTTTTAAGCCAGCTTTTTCACTCTCCTCTTTCACTTTCATTGAGACTCTAGTTCCTCTTCGCTTTCTGCCATAAGGGTGGTGTTATCTGCATATCTGAGGTTAGTGATATTTCTCCAGACAATCTTGATTCCAGCTTGTGCTTCATCCAGCTTGGCATTTCGCATGATGTACTCTGCATATAAGTTAAATAAGCAGGGTGACAATATACAGCCTTGGCATACTCCTTTCCCAATTTGGAACAAGTCCATTGTTTCATGTCCAGTTCTAACTGTTGCTTTTTGACCCACAAACAGATTTCTTGGGAGTCACATAAGGTGGTCTGTTATTCCCATCTCTTTAAGAATTTTCCACAGTTTGTTGTGATCCACACAGTCAAAGGCTTTGGCGTAGTCAATAAAGCAGAAGTAGATGTTTTTCTGGAATTCTCTTTTTCGATGATCCAACAGATGTTGGCAATTTGATCTCCGGTTCCTCTGCCTTTTCTAAAACGAGTTTGAACACCTGGAAGTTCTCAGTTCATGTACCATTGAAGCCTTGCTTGGAGAATTCTGAGCATTACTTTGCTAGAGTGTGAGGTGAGTGCAATTGTGCGGTATTTTCAACATTTCTTCAGCATTGCTTTTCTTTGGAATTGGAATGAAAACTGACTTTTTTCAGTCCTATGGCCACTGCTGAGTTTTCCAAATTTGCTGGCATATTGAGTGCAGCACTTTCACAGCATCATCTTTCAGGATTTGAAATAGCTCAACTAGAATTCCATCACTTCCACTAGCTTTGTTCATAGTGATGCTTCCTGAGGCTCGCTTGACTTCGCACTCCAGGATGTCTGGCTCTAGATCATGGTGAAATACAGGAAGAGGAAATTTTTAGAGAAAAACCCGATATTAGAAAGGAGCGTCAGGCAGTCCTCCTGCGCTGGTGTGTCATGCGGTGCTCTCTTCTATGTTCTCATGCCCAGTACGCGCTCTACAGGGTTGGTTACTTGGGAGGTGGCCATATGTTGATTGAGATGATGTTGTGTTTCTATGAACCTACCACCCACACATCCAGGGATCCCTTTGACAGTCCCTCCACATTCTATTTTAATTCCCTAGTTAATTGTCAGTCTCCTGCTTCACTATGAATCTCTTTGAAAGGGATTTTATCTTTTTCATCACTGTGAAATCTTGCAGTGAGCCTGATAACTAGCTAAAATTCAGGAAATGTTCGTTGAATGAATATTGAATAATGACCAAGCTGAATGAAGAATTTAAGATTCCTTTCACAACTAATTCAGTCTTTTTAGGCAAATAAAGAAAATATTCCCATGCAAATAGTGACTTATTTTTCTTTCTTGCCTTAGAGTCTTAAGAATTAAGATTCTCCTTTAAAGTCTCAGACAAGCTCTTTTGAGACTCAGGACTCAGTTGGGGCCTTCTTTATCCCTTTAAAGAAGCTTCTGAAAGAGGTAATATAAAAAGTGACATCAAGGATAATAAATATACTCTGAATTCTACAAGAGAGTTGCCTTGATAAAGCTTCTCAGACTTAAGTAGTTCTTCTTGGCTATCTAAGTGCCATTATTTGAGAGTACTTCTGCCCTTGGGAAGAACTGTATGATGTGAAAAGATTAAAGTAGTGTGACAGTGCCAGCTTATTTGAGGAAAAATTCTCCTTCACAGCCAGCCAGGAAATATCCTTATCAAGATATAATCAAATAGTCCCATCTTCTGATTTAATGACAGATATGCTTTGGTCTTCCAATCTGGGGTACCCTTACTGTTCCAGCTAGTCGTCTTCAATGCTGTTCTAATATTTCCCCTATTATTACACTCTGCCCTTTTTCATCACTTTCCCTCTGTCAAATTAATGAATTCTCTTAGTCACCTCTAGAATCCACATTAACACTTATAAAATATTTTCATTTCACCCTGCGCTGAAGTCTTCTAGACTCCACTGTTGTCATCTATTGACTTGAAAGCCTATCACCTCCATCCACATTCACTGAGGACTTCATCAACAATGTTGTTCACGACATCTCTCATTCTCCTGGACCATCGTTGCTACTTGATTGTACTTTATGTCCATAACAACTTTCATTTCCATCTCATGTTTCAGATAATCTCTGATCAAACTTCCATGCTTTAATCTCATGGGCTTGTCCTTTGTCAGGATTTGGAATTCCTTTCATAATTCTCTCTGTTGCACTCCTTTCTCCTACTGATGCTATTGGTTTTCTATGGAATCATTTCAATAGCTGTCTTGTTTTCATACTTAGTTGCCTCCATATCATATTTTTCAATTAGAACCAACCAGTTTCAACACCACATTTGTCTAGCTCTACATCACCTGAAATGGCAGCCACTAACCATATTTGGCACATGATATATGACTACTCTGAATTGAAATATGCTGTATGTATGAAATACATACCAGAATTCACTGCCTTAATATAAAACAAAAATGTAAAATCATATTAATTACGTTGGTTGTGATAATCCATTCACAATGTGTATGTATGAGTATGTATACATACATACACATATCAAATGATCATATTGTACACCTTAAATACATTTTTTATTAGTTAGTCATACCTCAATTAATCTGGAAAACATTAAAAACTAAAATTACATATATGGCTTTGCATGTGTGGTCTGCATCATATGTGTGCTGAATCAATGCTGATTAAATTGTCAAGGAGCTTATGCCCTTCACTGTCAGCTTCTGAGCATTAAACTTGGTGAGAGACATTATACAAATATCTGTATTTATAACCTAAAATGTCCATTTCCAGGCTAAAATGACCATCACTACTCTTCAGACAACCTTTAACTTGTCCCCAGAGTACTCAAGCCCTCAACTGTATATCACAATTCACACAACAAATGTGTACTGAGTGCCAACCATACCAGTCACCAGTGTAGGAGCTGAGGATGGACCCATGAATAAGAGATAAGAATCCTTACTCTCATGGTGGAGTCAGACAAAACACAAGGCACTTTAGGAAAATAAGTCATTTGTTACATAGTTTACATTGTGATTGCTCAGTCTCTAAGTCATGTCCAACTCTTAGTGACCTCATGGACTGCAACATGCCAGGCCTCCCTGTCCTTCATGATCTCCTGGAGTTTGCCTAAACTCACATTCATTGAGTTGGTGATGCCATCCAATCATCTCATCTTCTGTTGTCCCCTTCTTCTCCTACCTTCAATCTTTCCCATCATCAGTGTCTTTTCCAATGAGTCGGCCCTTAGCATCAAGTGGCCAAAGTATTGGAACTTCAGCTTCAGCATCAGTTCTTCCAATGAATATTCATGGTTGATATTCTTTAGAATTGACTGGTTTGATCTCCTTGAGTAGCTAGCCTAAACTGAAAATGTGATTCAGGCAATTGGGATAGAAAATGTCAACAGAGGAACATTGAAGAATTTTTAGACATAGTGTCCTGAAAAGGCCTCAGTGACTGCAGCATCTGGGGGAGTGAAGAAGCTGAGCTATGATTCTTGGGAAGGAGCCTTCCAGGGAGAGGGAATGTCAAGTGCGATGTCCTGGGTAATAGTGGAGCACAGCTGAAGGCCTGGACAAAGACCTCTGTGGCTGGAGCCAGGGAGCCAAGGAAGAGAAGCAGATGGCTCAGAGAGTTTGTGAGCCAGGGGTGGGTGTGGGGGCAGAACACCAGCATATCAAATAGGTCACCATGTGGACTCCGACTTTTTTAATAAAGTATTTGGAGGGTCTTGTCCAGAGGGGTCATGTGATCAGGCTTAATTTTAACGTTACTTTGGATGCAGCATTGAGAAAAGAGAGAAGAGAGATGAGGTTAAAAGCAAACAGAATGGTTTTGAGACAGTTGCAACAGTCCAGCTTAGAGGTGAGGGTGGTGAAACCTAGGGTGGTGACAAAAGAAGTCAAGTGCCCTCTCACACAGAGCCAAAAAAAGCCTCTTGCTTGACGTAGTTTTCTGTGTCCAGATAATTTAGTTGCACCCATGATCAGCCTTCCCTTTTTCCTTTTCCCAGAGGAAGAAGGGGCCTGGCACCTCTCTAAGGCTCACCCCTTCATGTGTTGTCTGGATCCAGTGCACATCCGGTCAGTCACTGTTGTCTAACTCGGGGGGTCTCCAACCCCCCAGCCATAGACCAGTACCTCCTGTTAGATCAGTGGTGGCATTAGATGAGAAGTAGTGTATAATAAATGTAATGCATTTGAATCATCCCAAAACTACTCCACCCCCCGCAAATCCATGGAATAATTGTCTTCCACAAAACTGATAGCTGGTGCCAGAAAGGTTGTGGTCTAACTTATCTTTCTCTATTGGTTCTATAACTAATTTTAGAAAATAAGCTATCCTTCAAGTGTTCATTGTCTTCCCATCTCATTGTTGGCTCTATTTTTTCCTTCCTTTCAGAGTTTTGCTTCCTGAAATCTATAATTCCTGTCTTCAGAATCTCATCTCACCATTCATCTCTCTACTGCAGAGTGGTTTCAGTTAACATCACTATAGGAAAATCCTTTTGACGTTCTGTTTGGAATTTCTTACATAATTCTAAGTCCTCATTTTATTTGACATCTTTGTGACATTTGATAATACTGTTCATTCTTTTTTGGAATTTGGACTGTCCCCTGTTTATATTTATGTTGCCATTGGTTTGTTAAATGCTGGAAGGCAGTCATATTCTATTTAAATTTGGCCTCTAATATCATGCGTATAATTCACTTTATGTGCCTGGAACTCACAAACATATATACAAATTTATAAATGAACACTTATTTATGTTAACATAACAATTATGCATATATATATATGTAAATGCCACAGAGAAAAGTTTTACATCCACTGAAGACAGAAGCATGAGACTTCTCTGAATTCATCTAACTTCTGCCACATTTTGGCCTGATTGATCACCATTGAAAATTGTGTATCCAGAGTGAAGATAACGCTAAAGTCAATGTGACCATCCTGACCCCTATCAAATCCTCAGCTATTTTACTCACTGCTACTCCATGTAACTGTAAACTTAATGTGACTCAGCAGTTGGAAAAGAGAGACAGCTGTGGTGTGCTGACACTCCAGAAGGCTCAAAACTTCCATTCTTTCTATGTCAAAATCTAACCTATTGTCTGTGAATTTCCTAGTGAGCTTATTTGTTTTTTCTTTTCAATTTTAACCACAATTTTAAAATAAATTTCTTATGAAAAGCAGATTTCTTGCCTCTGACAATCTGTATCTCCACATGGCTGCTCTCCCTCTGGTAGCTCAGTGGTAAAGAATCCACCTGCCAAATGCAAGAGACTTGGGTTTGATCCCTGGGTCAGAAAGATTCCTTGGAGAAGGAAATGGCAACCCATTCAGTATTCTTTCCTGGGAAATCCCATGGGCAGAAGAGCCTAGTGGGCTACAGTCCTTGGGATCACAAAAGAGTTGGACAAGAACAAGCAAGAACAACAGCAAGATCAACAATCTCCACATGGCCACAACTGGCTGGAGTTGGTTAGAATGTGGTAACCCGGGAACTTGAAAATCCAGGTGGATGAGCCATCCAACACTTTGAAGATTTCTGTCTCTTGATGACTCCTTACTTACCAACCACAGTCAAGGTCAGATTCTGGTTTTAAAAAATATCGGTGCCAGGGCTGCCTCCCAAGACTTTCTCACTTGTAATCTGGAGTTCTTTTAAAACTCCTCCAGTGATTTTATTATGCAACCAGAGTTGAGAACCGCTATTCTAGACCAGTGTTTCTCAGACTTAATGTGTATTTGAGTCAACTGCAGAACTTGCTAAAATAAAGATTCTGATTCATCTGGAGATTCTACATTTATAAAAGCTCCTAGGTGATGCTGGGCCTCCAGCAGCATTTTGACGAACAAGATTCTAGACCTTACTTGAAAAATGAAAGTGTTAGTTGACCATACTTACTACTTATAAAATGGGATTTTCAAAATTTCATGCAAAGAACTCAAATTTGAATAATTTATAAGCATCAACAGAATTTTCCTTTGTTGAACCTAACACCTTTACACCTCTTTTCCTCCCTCCAACTTAGATTCCATAGTCAGGTGTCCTCATCAACATTTTGCATATTCTGTGTAACTGTCCCTTTGTCCTGTTTACTTTGGGGAAAACTCCAGCCCTGATCACAGACAATACTTGCTCCTGCAAATGAATGACTGAACTTTCAACTGGAGGCAAACACCCAACCATGAAGATTACTGGGCTTCCCTGGTGGCTCGGATAGTAAAGAATCTGCCTGCAATACAGGAGACCCAGGTTCAATCCCTGAGTCAGGGAAGATGCCCTGGAGAAGGCAATAGCAACCCACTCCAGTATTCTTGTTTGGAGAATTCCATGGACAGAGAAGCCTAGCAGTCTATAGTGCATGGGATCACAAAGACTGAACAACTAACACTTTTGTGCAGATTACTGGCTTGAAAGTTGACTGTAAATCTCAAAGGGATATCAGTAAACAGAAAATCAAACCTGCTACTAATAGAACCAAGCTCCCACTGTGAGAGGAAACTTTCAGCAAAGTAATATATTCATAATAATTATAATGTACCTTCCTTCCTGTTATTATGTTAACCAGAGAAGCATCAAGAACTAACAGAATGAGGCTGCATTCACTGTCTTCTTCCCATTATCTCTATACCAGTGGGAAGTGGAGCTCAGAAGAAGAGGAAGAGAGAATCAGAGATTTAGATCACCTCTTTCCTTCCCATCACAGTGGGTCACACAAAAACATATTAACACACTTTTGAGTCCTGAAGCTGGCACGTGGGAGAGAAACCTTTGACCTAGCTATGTGGCTGCCATTTTAAAATGAACATGACTATGCCTTAAATGGGTTTCCCAGGTGGTGGAGTGGTAAAGAATCTGCCTGCCAGTGTAGGAGACTCAGGAGATGCGGGTTTGATCCCTGAGTTGGGAAGATCCCCAGAAGAAGGAAATGGTAACCCACTCCAATATTCTTGCCTGGGGAATCCCATGGACAGAGGAGCCTGGTGGTCTACAGTCCATGGGGGCCCAAAGAGTTGGACAGGACTTATCGACTGAGCACATGTGCACTCATGCCTTAAACACAAAAACATGACTATAATAATAACAGATGTGGCTACAAAGTTAAAGTTAAATAGTTTGGCAAAGATACCAATAAGGAGTATGGGTTTACATACCTCAGAAGAGGGAAGCATAGTGCAGTAAGTCCCCTACATATGCACCTTTAAATTGCAAATTTTAAAAGAAGCAAACATGCATTTGCATGTCCAATCATGTAAGTTAGTTCATGTGTCTGGCATACATTGTCACATGTGTGCATCCTCTACAAGTGGTTGTGCTTTTGTGTGCTTTATTGTACAGTACTGTACAGAGTATATTAGTTCAGTACCTTTATTTCAAGCCCAGGATGTTTGGAAGTGAGCATAAAAGCAGTGATGATATAGCTGGTACAGTACTGTTCGGATATCACCAGATCCTTTTTTCAAGAGAGTAGACAGAATTGAATGCAGTGAAGAACTAGAACCTGTGCCATCAAAGACAGGTGTGAGTGAGATTGCAGCTTGCCCCTCTTTTTCAATTGCTGATAATCCTTCAGCTCCATCATCTTTCATCTCCTCTCCCTCTTTCAGTCAGTAATTCTTCTTGCCTGTTCACTCGATGCCAGCCCCTGTAAGTCAGTTGTTGTTCTGCACTACTGTAATTTTCAAGGTACTGTACTCTAAGGTTAAAAATGTTTTATTTTTTGGTTTGTTTTTAATGTATTATTTGTGTGAAAAGTATCATAAACCTCTTATAGTACAGCACTGGGGCTTCCCCAATGGCTCAGTGGTCCATACCTGGGTCAGGAAGATACCCTAGAGAAGGAAATGTCAACTCACTCCAGTATTCTTGTCTGGAAAATCCAAACAAGATTGACAGAGGAGCCTAGTGGGCTACAGTCCATGGGATTGCAACAGACTTGGACACGACTGAGCCACTGAGCACAGCATAGTACAGTACTATATAGCTCATTGTGTTAGTTGAGTACATAGGCTAACTTTGTTGGGTTTACAAACAAATAGGACTTATGAACACATTGGAACACTTATGAACACTTGGAACAGAATTCATTCATGTGCAGGGGACTTACTATAATTGAGAAAATGTAGAGCTGTTTCCTATGGAGACACCTCGGTTTACCAGCGACGCTGATAACTTTCATCACTGCTTTGGCCACTGATTAGCTTTCTAAAAGCTCTCTATTTGTATTGTTCACTGTAATTACTCATCCCCAGCACTGAATCTCTTTTCTTGAGCAGCACAACTTTATGCATCGTTAATATTACTGTGAATACATTATATTCCCCCATTATATTTTTTCTCAATCAGGAGAATATTTTCTTTCCATCATGTTGTCTGCTCCTCCTTCCCATTAAATATTAGGTTGTTAGATTCTTAATTATTTCAAATGCTGTAGTTCATTTACTCATTAATGTGCTCAGTCACAAATATTTATTGAGCTCCATCTGCATGGTAGGCATTAAGAATCAGTAATAAATTAAGCAAAATTTGTTAAGGGTTTATAGTCTAAAATTTTCCCAGCTTTTCTTAAGCTTGCTCTTATTGTTCCTAAAGTTGTGTCCATTTTTTAATATATCAACTTGTCGACACATATTTTAAGAGAAGAGAATTACTTTCAATGAGTTGCATAGATTTGTTACCTGAAAACTGGGTTCACCTCTTCGTGTGTGCTGAGCCAATGTCCATAACCAGGCCAAAGAGTGGGAGGAGGAAAGATTTATTGCAACAAGTAATGACACCCAGCAGAACCCTGTGGGGCTCCTGGACACACTCCCTTCCTGGGTCTCCCATTTCTGGATTACAGGAAATAGGCTTTATTCAGTCTCCAAGACCTTCCCTGAGTTCCAAGGGGCTGTTCAAGCAGTTGCTAATTAGGGAAGGGACGAATCAAAAGAAACAATAGTGCAGCCTTGGGGCAGGTCCTGGTTCCCCCTCAAGGGATATAAATAACAATATCTTTGAGCTGCTTTGCAGATACTGAAAGCCCCACCAGGTGGGAGAAGTTAACTGTAGGTTGCCCATGTAGACCCCAACTGGTTGACAGAGCTAGTTGATAATGTTCCCATCACCATCAACCAAACAGAAGAATGTCCAAGAGCTGATCACGGACTCTTGATCCACTTCTAAAATACTCTTCACTACATCCTCCAGGTTGAAAGACATAATTCTGAGGGCACTATCCCACTGTGGCCCCCTTTGTCTGGGAAAGCAGTAAGGCTATTCCTTTCTACTTTACCCAAAACTGTTGTCTCCGAGATTTTGTTGGGGGAGTTTGTAATTGCCTTGGTTCTGTCTCGCCACAGCAAAAATTTGAAGCGATGGACAGACCAGTGTTACAGCTCCATGTTACAGCTCAGTTTTATTTGACAAGCAAAGGAAAATACATCCTCGAGGGGTGAGGGTGGGCCGACCCAAAAGACTCGAAGAGAAGCCAAGCCTTCTGGCTCAATTTTGGCTCCTCTTTTTATATGTTTTTTCTCCTCCTCCTGAGCCTGTCCTATGTAAACTGGGCTAGCCAGGAGAGCTGTTTGTCTTACCTGAGGTCCTCACTCTGGTCCTCAGACCTTTCTTTGTTCTATTTCCGCAGGCTTTTCCCTTGTCTTTTAGCCACCGCCATTCTGGACTCCTTTTTCCTATTCTAACTACCTAACAATTTAATTTGGTGTTGGGGTATGGAAGCACAATTCGGCTTCAGTAAGAACACTGAATCTTTACTAAAGCAATGTTTCCATGACCATCAAAACTGGGGAAGGTTTAAGCTAAGGGGACATACATATGTATAAAAGGGTGTGAGCAGAGGAGAATTCAGCACATTATTAGGGTAAAGGTCAACAGAATCCAAGTCTTTGTTGTTTGAAGCCCGGATGGTCAACATCATTCCATCCTCCACCTGGGTGGGGGCCTTTGTTCCTGCAGAACTCAGAGAGATATTTTGTCTATCCCTTGAGGAGCAGCTAGGACCCTGCTTTATCACTGCACTACTGTTTCACTGGAGGGCAGCATCAATGCAATGAACATGAACTTGGGCAAACTCCGGGAGATGGTAAGGGACAGGGAGGCCTGGTTTGCTGCAGTCCATGGCGTTGCAAAGAGTTGGACATGACTGGGTGACTGAACAACAACAGCAATTGTTTCATTGCCTTTTCTCTGTTCTACATTCCTTTGTTACTTTAAAATCATTAATTGCCAACACCTGTTCAAGGGTGAGCACTGTGGCCAGGCTCAGATCACAAAATGGCTTAGGCCAAATGGGTTCTCCCATATCAAGAAAGCCAAGCCTGATTCTCTTTCTCTGGGGATGCCCTAACCTATCTTCTTACAGTTTCTCTTCAACTTGTTTATAAAATACAGATTAAAAAAATAAAAGTGTGTGTCTTATCTTCTTTGGAGCTTAGCATTGAAAGCATATACCTATCTACCAAATACACTGAAGAAGATGCTAGTCTTAGTTTTACTTTTGTTAAAAAACAAAATTCAACCAGGTAACTTTGAAGATCTAGTTGGTTTCACTAGGCAATTCATGATTTGCACAGTGTCCAATCTGGTAACTAGCAGGATGCTCCAAGGGGTTGTGCAAAATGAAAGACTTTTATAGGAAGAATGGTGTAGCAAGGGAGCTATTAGCAAAAGGAAATAAAGAGTTATTTTTAGGACAGGACATCTTTTTTAGGAGAAATGGGAAGAAATCACAAGCATTTGTGTAGACTGCCTATCCCTGGGAGGAGAAGTAGAGGGTCTTACTGGCAGATTACCTCTTTGGTGCTGATCAGAAAATTCCAGATTGGTTGATTAAGACCTCATTTCTGGTGAAAGCTGGAACTGCAATTAGGTAGGTATTAAATCTAGTTTTGGTATCATGGGCTATAGAACAAGTGATGCCATTTTGGGCCTGTAGTTTTTCTCTTTAATACCTTTGACAAGGAGGAAGGAGAGGATGGGAGGAATGTAGAGAATAGCATAGAAACATATACACTACCATATGTAAAACAGCCAATGGGAATTTGCTGTATGACTCAGGGAGCTCAAACCCTATGCTCTGTGACAACCTAGAGGAGTGGGATGGGGTAGAAGGTGAGAGGCAGGTTCTAGAAGGAGGGGACGTATATATATCTATGGCTGATTCATGTTGATATATGGAAGAAACCAACACAATATTGTAAAGCAATTTTCCTTCAATTAAAAATAAATAAACTAAAAAAAAAAATAACTTTGACAGCGATGGACTTTCCACAGAATGAAGGAAGCTTAAGTTGCAAGGCCTCTCACTTCTGCCACCTCAGGGGAACCTGTTGCTGTATGCATGTGGTTATATACATTTAAAAAGAATTCAAAAAATATGTACTTTTACCAAAATTATTCAAGATTGGGGTCTCCTTCCATTATGACTTTCCTCCATGACACTCCTCCTATTTGGGATTTCACTAGAATGGACCAAAGTAACATGTGAATGAAAACAGGCTGGGAGACCTACAATTTGAAAAAAAAAAAATGTATATATATATACATATATATATATATATATAGGAAAAGTACCATTAAAATAAAGAAACTGCAAACTTCTGAATTGAAAGCACATATGAATATTAAATTCATTCAGGAAAGACCTGGGAGATAACGTAGATAAAATTAATAAAATGCAAAACAAAAAAATTATAAATTAAGATAATTCTGTCACTGAGACACTAATTGCAATGAAAAATGATTTCAGATCACACCAAAAGCGGTAACTCATTAAAGGAAGCAATACATTTTGATGCAAATAATTCATAGGCTTTTACATTGTTTTGGGCTTCGCTGGTGGCTCAGGTGGTAAAGAATCTGCCTGCAATGTGGGAGACCCAGGTTCGATCCCTGGGTCAGGAAATCCCCTGGAGAAGGGAATGGCTACTCCAGTATTCTTGCCTGGAGAATTCCATGGACAGAGGGAGACTGGCGGGCTACGGTCCATGGAATTGCAAAGAATCAGACATGACTGAGTGACTAACATTTACATTGTTTGATAATCCAATTAACAAAGTGGCATGAATTATATGAACATCTTGGGAAAATATTTAAATTTCTTGCAAATGTGTCATGAAATACTGATATGGACACAGATTACATAAAAATCACAATACAGCATGAAAACCAATGACTTATCAGTTCAAAGAGTGTTTAAGAGCAGGTATTGTAGAAGGAAATCGAAGTGCCCTGAAATCATACATCATAACATTTATATCTGACAGTTTTGGAGGCTGAGGAGTTGATGTTCAAGGAACTGGCACATTCAGTGTCTGATGATGGCCTGCTCCTGGCTCCAAAGTGCATCACAGAAAAAATGAACCAGCTCCCTGGAGTCCCTTCTTCTGTGGGCACTAATCCCATCTCTGAGGGCCCTGTCCTCATGACCTAATCATCTTCAGAAGGCTCAACTTCCTAATGGTATCACATTGGGGGTTAGGATTTCAACACATGAATTTTAGGCGGACACACACATTCCATCTCTAATGGTACATAAGGAATGAAATAGTCATGTGAAAGAGAATAAAAGGAGAAAGGAACATGATTTTAGGTAAGGTGATAAGGAAATCTCCCTAAGAATGAGCATTAAATGTTACACGACAGTCCAGTGATTGAGGGTTTGCCTTGCAGTGTGAGGGATGTAGGTTTGATCCCCAGCTGGGGAACTAAGATTCCCCCACATGATGGGACAACTAAACACATGGGCTGAAACTACTGAGTCCTCTGGCCACAACCAGAGAGTCCCTGGACCTCAACCAACGATATTGCATGTCACAACTAAAGACCTGATAAAAAGTGAAAGTGTTAGTCACTTAGTCATGTCTGACTCTTTGAGACCCCATGGACTATAGCCCACCAGGCTCCTTTGTCCATGGAATTCTCCAGGCAAGAATACTGGAGTGGGTAGCCATTCCCTTCTCCAGCGGGTTTTCCCAATCCAGGGATCAAACCTGGGTCTCTTCCTTTTTAGGCAGATTCTTTACCATCTGAGCCACCAGGGAAGCCCTGGAGACCAGATGAGGCCAAACAAACAAATATTTAAAAAAATGTTACAACTAAATGATGAGAAGGATGCAGGTATGAAAAAGAACTCAGGAAGAAATTCATGCAGAGAAAAGAGGAAATACAAAGTCTATAGCAGTATTTGGTATTGTAAGTTTTATGCCAACTTCTTCACAAGCTCCTTTCTTATTTGAGGTTATCGTCATAACCTCCTTTCTTATTTGGTTTTAATTAAACAGATTTTCATAGTACTCCCTCTGTCTAATATTTTTCATGAAATACACTTAAATATGTTGAGGAGTACCAACTGAACATCCAGTTTTTCTCACCATCTATGCATGCTTCAATGAGTACCTTCATAATTGATAATATATCCTATAAAGTGATTTCATTTAAGGACAGACAAATAAAGGATACCATTTGGAAGGATATAATGAATTTGAACAACCAAAGAAATCTGAAATAGAAAAGCACACTGTGAGAATAATAGTCTGCACGAAGTCTATTAATATGCACTTTGTCTTGGTCATTGGGTCAGAGTGAGATTGCAGGGGTCTAAGTTAAAATCCCTGTTCTTTCACTTACTAACTCTTTAACCTTGAACGTCCATTTACATTTTTTATACCTCAGTTTTCGTGACAATAAAACAATTACAATAATATTTAACATAGAGCTTTGTAAATAATAGCTCTATTATCATTACTACTTGGGCTGATTTTTAAAAATATTAAATTTCCTATTACTTTATCTGTTTCACACAACTCCAATAAATGGAAAAAGTAGAAATAAACTATTTGCTGGTGATTTGGTAAAATATGATGCCTTCAGTCTATGGTATTCATTATGATCTCTTTCTATTCCTTTGGTTACATATAAGTCTCTCTTTTTCTCCATATATAAATATAAACATATACAAATATATATATATAAAGGTTTAGAATAAACTAAATGTGATGCCATTAAAATTCTCCAAGCCAGGCTTCAACAGTATGTGAACTGTGAACTTCCAGATGTTCAAGCTGGTTTTAAAAAAGGCAAAGGAACCAGAGATCAAATTGCCAACATCCGATGGATCATCGAAAAAGCAACAGAGTTCCAGAAAAACATCTATTTCTGCTTTATTGACTATGCCAAAGCCTTTGACTGTGTGGATCACAACAAACTGTGGAAAATTCTTAAAAAGATGGGAATACCAGACCACCTGACCTGCTTCCTGAGAAACCTGTATGCAGGTCAGGAAGCAACAGTTACAACTGGACAGGGAACAACAGACTGGTTCCAAATAGGAAAAGGAGTACGTCAAGGCTGTATATTGTCACCCTGCTTATTTAACTTACATGAAGAGTACATCATGAAAAATGCTGGGCTGGAAGAAACACAAGCTGGAATCAAGATTGTTGGGAGAAATATCAATAACCTCAGATATGCAGATGACACCACCTTCATGGCAGAAAGCAAAGAAGAACTAAAGAGCCTCTTAATGAAAGTGAAAGAGGAGAGTGAAAAAGCTGGCTTAAAGCTCAACATTCAGAAAACTAAGATCATGGCATCTAGTCCCATCACTTCATGGAAAATAGATGGAGAAACGGTGGAAACAGTGAGAGAGTTTATTTTCTTGGGCTCCAAAATCACTGCAGATGGTGACTGCAGCCATGAAATTAAAAGACGCTTACTCCTTGGAAGGAAAGTTATGATAGCAACCTAGATAGCATATTAAAAAGCAGAGACATTACTTTGTCAACAAAGGTCCATCTAGTCAAGGCTATGTTTTTTCCAGTAATCATGTATGGATGTGAGAGTTGGGCTGTAAAGAAAGCTGAGGGCCAAAGAATTGATGCTTTTGAAATGTGGTGTTGGAGGAGACTCTCGAGAGTCCCTTGGACTGCAGGGAGATCCAACCAGTCCATCCTAAGGAAATCAGTCCTGGTTGTTCATTGGAAGGACTGATGCTAAAGCTGAAACTCCAATATTTTGGCCACCTAATGCAAACAGCTGACTCATTTGAAAAGACCCTGATGTTGGGAAAGATTGAAGGCAGGAGGAGAAGGGGACCTCAGAGGATGAGATGGTTAGATGGCATCACTGACTCGATGGACGTGGGTTTGGGTAACCTCTGGGAGTTTGTGATGGATAGGGAGACCTGGCATGCTCTGATTCACGGGGTCACAAAGAGTCAGACACGACTGAGTGACTGAACTGAACTGAAAGGCAGAAAGCAATGAGGAACTAAAGAACCTCTTGATGAAGTTGAAAGAGAAGAGTGAAAAAGCTGGCTTAAAACTCAACATTCCAAAAAGTAAGATCATGGCTTCTGGTCCCATCACTTCATGGCAAATTTTGTTGTTGTTGTTCAGTCTCTAAGTCACATCCAACTCTATGCGACCCCACAGACTGCAGCATGCCCATCTTCCCTGTCCTTCACTCTCTCCCTGGGTTTGCTCAAACTCATGTCAATTGAGTTGGTGATGCCATCCAACCATCTCATCCTCTGTTGTTCCCGTCTCCTCTAGCCCTTAATCTTTCCCAGCATCAGAGTCTTTGCCAATGAGTTGGCTCTTTGCATTAGGTGGCCAAATTATTGGAGCTTCAGCTTCAGCACCAGTCCTTCCAATGAATATTCAGTGTTCATTTCCTTTAGGATTGACTGATGTGATCTCCTTGCTGCCCAAGGGACTCTCAGAAGTCTCCTCCAGCACTGTCTCTATAGTTTCACCTTTTTCAGAATATCATAGAGTTGTAATTATACAGTATATAGACTTTTCAAATCAGTTTCTTTCACTTTGTAATATGCATTTAAATTTTCTCCATGTCTTTTCCTCGCTTGACAGTTCATTTCTTTTTAGTGCGGAAAAATATTCTGTTGTTTGGATGAGCAACAGTTTATGTATCATTTTACCTATTGAAGGACATCCTGCTAGTTTCTAAGTTTGGGCAATTATGAATAAATTTGCTATTAACATCCCTGTGTAGGTTTTCATGTGGACATAATTTTCAGTTCATTTGGGTAAACAGCAACGGATACAATTGCTGGATCATATGGTAAAAGCGTGTTCATTCTGTAAGAAACAACCAGACTGTCTTCCTAAGTGGCTCTACTGTTTTTCATTCCCACTAGCAATAAATGAGAGCTCTTATCGCTCCACATCCTCACCAGCATGTAGCATTACCAGTACTCTGCATTTGCTATTCTAATAGGTATGTATTAGTTGTGGTATCTCATTGTAAACCTATGGCTGATTCATGTCAATGTATGGCAAAAACCACTACAATATTGTAAAGTAATTAGCCCCCAACTAAAATAAACAAATTTATTAAAAAAAAAATTACATTCTCCTGATGGCATATGACATGGAGCCCATTTTTAAATAGGGTTGTTGTTTTCTTATGTTAAAGTTTAAGAGGCCTTATATATTTTCGATAGCAGTCTTTCATCAGGTGTTTCTTTTGCAAATATTTTCTCCCAATCTGTGTCTTGTCTTTTTATTTTCTTGACAGTGTCTTTTGTAGAGCAAATTTTTTTTAATGTTAATTAAGTCCAGTTTACCAATTATTTCATTCTTTGATGTTGTATCTAAAAAGTCATGGCCAAAACCAAGGCCATCTGAATTTTCTCATACGTTATTTTTTGGGAGTTTTATAGTTTTACATTTTACGTGTAAGTTTGTGTTCAATCTTGGATTAATGTTTTTGAATTGTGTAAATTCTTGGCTATTTTTTTTTTTGCATATGGATGTCCAGTTCTTCCAGCACCATTTCTTGAAAAGAATGTAAGTTTTTTTTCATAGGATGTTTCCATTGACTTTTATCAAGAGAAGGGCAAATCATTTCCTTTACTTCTTGTATTGGTTCTGGTTAAGATCCATTACACTGATTTTTTTAAAGGGTCTAGTGGAAAAAAATTCTTCCCCAGTGGCACTCAGGGCTGTCTCCTTATAATGCAGTCAGCCTTATTTCTTTTCCAGGCATGTTAAATGGAATAAAACTTAAGAAAAAAGGTACAAATTCTTCAAAAAATAATTTTCTCTCTGCTACAGAGATTATGATAGAAATATTTAGTCACATTTCATAGCTATATATGCATCACATAGATTATAAATTAAACACATTCCAGCAAATTTACTATAAATTACAAATAGATAATATAGACAATTGTATTATTCCACACAATATCAAGGTAATTTTACTATGAAATCAAGATTAAGTAAAAAGCTTTAGAAAAAAGAGGGTGATATGACAGAGATATTTCTGGCATGTGGTATAATGTTATACAAAAGTTGATTTGAACTGCTGAGAGTTGTCACTTACATAAAATCAAGTTTTTGGCTTCAGTGTCTTTTCTGTCACTCAATCTGGTACTCTTGTGGACCACAAGAGTATCTCATAAACATAATGAATATTTTAATGAGCCTCTGATTCTAATCTTAGAAAATTGATTTCCTCTTCCTGTTTTATAATAGTATTTATTGCCTAAAGGAATTTAACCCTGACTATTTTCACCTCAAAATTCTTTATGATTGAGTGTTATGGTTTCATAAAGTAAATTAGGTTACTACTTCATAACCTTATCAAGTTCAAATATTTATATGTTATGTTTCTGAGACAGTAAGTATCTATAGCCTACAACACAGGATACTTTGTCAATGTATGATTTGGAATCTAATATTTTACAAATTATCAAGAAGTAGTTTTATTTTGGGTTACTCTGTACGTGAAGAAAACATTCACAATCTCTCTTTGAAGAAAAACTGATGGCCTTAGTATATGAAACTCATTTGCCAATTATTCATTTTAATGAGAGTCTGAAAGGTAATACACATTTTTAAAATGACCAACTGGGAAAGGGCATATATATATATATATATATATATATATATATATATATGCCCATATATGTATATGTATATGTATATATATATGCCTTGTTACTCTAGGAATTAGTTATATGAAAATAGCAATGCAATAATATTTTAGAACAGTTCTAGTCCCAATTAGAGGAATATATCACAGTACATCTGTATTGTTTAGTAATGTATTTGTCTCTATATAACAGAAAACCTAAACAAAGAGTGTCTTAAACAATAAAAATTTATTTGTCCCAAGTGGTAAGTTGAAATCGCTAGAGAATAGCAAGTAGAAATAGGAAGGCCTTCTTAAATGAACAATGCAAAGAAATAGAGGAAAAGAATAGAATGGGAAAGACTAGAGATCTCTTCAAGAAAATCAGAGATATTAAGGGAATATTTCATGCAAGGATCGGCATGATAAAGGACATAAATGGTAAGGACGTAACAGAGCAGAAGAATTAAAAGGAGGCAAGAATATACAGAAGAACTATACAAAAAATGCCATTAAGACCCAGACAACCATGATGGTGTGCTCACTCACCTAGAGCCAGAGATCCTGGAGTGTGAAGTCAAGTGGGCCTTAGGAAGCTTTACTACAAACAAAGCTAGTGGAGGTGACAGAATTCCAGCTGAGCTATTTCAAATCCTAAAAGATGATGTTAAAGTGCTGCGCTCAATATGCCAGCAAATTTGGAAAACTCAGCAGTGGTCTCAGGACTGGAAAAGGTCAGTTTTCATTCCAATCCCAAAGAAGGGCAATGCCAAAGAATGTTCAAACTACTATACAGCTGCACTCATCTCACATGCTAACAAGGTAATACTCAAAATCCTTCAAGCTAGGCTTCAGCAATACATGAACTGAGAACTTCCAGATGTACAAGCTGGATTTGCAAAAGGCAGAAGGGCCAGAGATCAAATTGCCACCATTCACTGGATCACAGAGAAAGCAAGTGAATTCCAGAAAAATGTCTACTTCTCCTTCATTGACTATGTTAAAGGCTTTGACTGTGTGGATCACAACAAACTATGAAAAATTCTTAAAGAGATGGAATACCAGAACACCTGACCTGTCTCCTGAGAAACCTGTATGCAGGCCAAGAAACAACAGTTAGAACCAGACTTAGAACAAATGACTAGATCAAAATTGGGAAAAGAATGCAAAAAGGTTATATATTGTCACCCTGCTTATTTAACTTACATGCAGAGTACATCATGTAAAATGCTGGACTGGATGCAGCACAAGCTGGAATCAAGATTGCCAGGAGAAATATCAACAAACTCAGATATGCAAATGATATCACTCTAATGGCAGAAAGTATAAAAGAACTAAAGAGCCTCTTGATGAGGATGAAAGAGAGAGTGAAAAAGCTGGCTTAAAACTTAGCACTCAAAAATCTAAGACTATGGTGTTCAGTTCCATCACTTCATGACAAATAGAAGGGAAAAAAGTGGAAGCAGTGACAGATTTTCTTTTCTTGGGCTCTAAAAATCACTGCAGATGGTGGCTGCAGCCATGAAATTAAAAGATGCTTGCTCCTTGGAAAAGAATCTGTGACAAATCTCAGCAGTGTATTAAGGTGCAGAGACATCACTTTGCCTACAAACATCCGTCTAGTCAAATCTATGGTTTTTCCAGTAGTCATGTATGGATGTGAGAGCTGGACCATAAGGAAGGCTGAGTGCCAATGAATTGATTCTTTCGAATTGTGGTGCTGGAGCAGACTCTTGAGAGTCCCTTGGACTGCAAGGAGATCAAACCAGTTTATCCTAAAGAAAATCAACACTGAATATTCATTGGAAGGACTAATGCTGAAGCTGAAGCTCAAATAGTTTGGCCACCTGATTTGAAGAGCCAGTTCATGGGAAAAAATCCTGATGCTGGGAAAAATTGAGGGCAGGAGGAAAAGGGGGCAACAGAGAATGAAATGTTTCCATAACATCACCAACTCAATGGACATGAGTTTGAACAATCTCCCAGAGCAAACTCTGGGAGATAATGGAGGACAGGGCTGCAGTGCATGGGGTTGCAAAGAGTAGGACACAACTTAGGACTGAACAATAATAAGTTGAAATATGGGAGTCCAGGGCTGGTGTGACTATTCAAGTTTTGTACATTTTATGTCTGCTATTCACAGCAGGTAGACCTCTATCGCCATGTTTGTCAGTGAATGGAAGTAAGAGTTCTGCTATTCATGTGCATGTTCCAGGAAGGAAGAAAAGAATGAATGTTTAAGGGGTAAAATGTTCCCACATACCAAGACTTTTCTTCTCTCTCTCTCTCTTTTTTGGTTTGTCGATTTAGGCAGATGCTCCATATTCAGGGATTTGTACCTATATTTTTTTATAAAACAATTTTATGTTGTGTGAACCCCCAGTTGGAAGGGATGTTTTTAGATAGAGTATTTGATTTACTAGCCCTTACAGTGAAAAAAAATCAAGTGAGAAGAAAGTTGATAATAGATGTTTAGTGAATTAACATTGTCAATTCCTTTGTTTTTTGTTGTTTGTTATTTTTTACTATGGTAGAACAAACCATCTCAGACCTAGTGGTTTAGGATAACAATTTCATTTGATTGTCAAATTTAATTTTCCAAAACTTCTGAAGAATTTAGTAAATGACCAACATCTCTGACCCACAAGGTGTAAGCTAGGGCTGTTGAAATCACACTGAGAACATTTTGGCCATCAGCAGTAGACAAGTCATCAGAGTTTCTGGCAAACTCACAATACTATAAAGACAAATTTTTTAGTTTGGAAGTGCCAAAGAACTCTGAACTTGAGGGTTCAATTTCAGAGAAAATGAAGTATAGAGAAATCAATCTGACATTCCAGTTTTCCACTGGATACATATGCTAATTTCTTAAGCTGCATAAAGCCAGGAAATAAAATGCTAAGTTAAAAGTCTCTAAAAAGCAGAGTGGTTTTTTTTTTTTTTAATCAGTCTTATGGTGCTAGCAAACAATGTGGTGATGACAGAGGTTGAATCGAGCAGCTACAAGCCAAGGCATGCCAAGGATCACCAGTAGCCACCAGAAGTGAGGAGAGAACAATTTCCCTGGAGCCTTTAGGGGGCCACAGCCCTGCAGACAGGCCACCCAAAACGTACCCACTTTTTGGTACTTTGTTATGGCAGTCTTGGGAAATACACACGTCAGTATTCAATTATAATTACCAGGAGTTTTAAGAGACAGACCTAGAGAAAACCAACAGTGGATTCAGAGGACAAATGACAGTTATTACAGTTTTCACAACAACACACTGTGATGCAGGTGGTGGTTGCTCAGTTGCTCAGTCATGCCTGACTCTTGGGGACCCCATGGGCTGCAGCATGCCATACTTCTCTGTCCATCGCTGTCTCCTGCAGTTTGTTCAAACTTATGTCCATTGAGTCGATGATGCCATCCAACAATCTATCCTCTGTTGTCCCCTTCTCCTTCCACCCTCAATCTTTCCCAGCATCAGAGTCTTTTCCAATGAGTCAGCTCTTCACATCAGGGGGCCACCGTATTGGAGCTTCAGCTTCAGCATCAGTCCTTCCAATGAATATTCAGGGTTGATTTTCTTTTAAGACCGACTGGTTTGATCTTCCTCCTGTCCAAGTGCCAGAGTCCCACTCCAGCTGGTCCAGGGGTCCCCAAGGGATGAACGGCGTTGGTGAAAGGAAAGAAAGGAGACAGAGAGTTTTTGATGGCCCAAAGACCACTATCTTTATTGTTTTAGTCTCTATTTATATAGCACATGTTCTTCTACATAATGATTCTTACAATATTTTTCCATTCAGATCAACATCCCCTGATTCTAAGATGTGTTAGAAGTTTCTTCCTAATCCTATGTCACATTTTGGTTACATGTTTACCCCGAAACCTATTTTTATTTTACTAAAACATAGTCTATGAATCATATTATTCCATCTACTTATTCTCTAAAGCCTGCTACTATAGCGAGTACAGCATCTTGCTTCAGTGAATAAGTACTGTAGTGGTGTCTAAGGGCAAAAGTTTCTCATAGTACAGCCATTGTCAGCGGTGGTTTGTTTACCATTTACCCACATACCACAAGGCTATTTCTGGCAGGGACAAGTCTTTTGCAGTTTACCTAGAAACTATTTACAATACAATTCATATATTTCTTTTCTGTTTATGCTTAGATTCTGAGGGGCACAAACATCTCTAACATCCCAATCTTTATGAGAAAAGGCAATTGGCTTAGTTTCTGTAATTTTCCCTGATACATGACCCAAGTTTTCCAGTCATCAATAACAATCTCCTCATGAGGCCAGGTCACAATAGGCTTAGAGCTTGTTTTCCAAATGATCATGGCCTTATTCCCTGGCTGAGTGTTAGGGACCCACCAGTCAGGGGCCTCGGTAGGTTTAATCATTTTTGGAATGTTTCTCTGGGGCAAGGGATCATTTTTCTTTTTCCTGGACTCTCATGACCTCATCATGGAAGCCCCTACAACTCCAGCCATCAAAGAATGAAACAGAGTTAGCCACAACAAAAGCATAAAAACAGGAAGGAGTAAAGGTTCCGATCCAGGAGAGAAACGGCTTTGCAGTTTCTTCTTGAGTGGTGCCGTGACTTTGTCATCCGGCAGTAGTTCCAGAATGGCTCCCAACATCCAAGGGACTCTCAAGAGTCTTCCCAGCACAACAGCTCAAAAGCATCAATTCTTTGGTGCTCAGCCTGAGGCGGGTGGTGGAGGTCTAATCACTTGAGCTTTAGAGTCTGATAGATTTGTGTTTGAATGTTGGCAGTACAATTTCTGATCTCTGTGGCTTTGGAAAAATTACTTAACATCTCTGAATCAATTTAATAATATTAAAAAATAAGAAATAATACCTGTTGAGACATAAATTGCCATCTTCAGTAGCAGAACTTACATTGAATGTGCCTATCCTTTAAAAGAAACAAGCAAAAAAAAAAAAACCACAACTATTTTTCATTATGTATCACTGAAAATATTTTAAATTTATTCTCTATGGCCAGGGCCAGCAACTGCATTAAAATTATGAGATACTAAACTGAATAATTCATGGCTTTTTCTCTTATGGAACTCACAAGTTCTTAGGGATAACAGAGAAAGACGATGTTTCAATTAAAAATGTAAGTTCCATGACAACAGGAATCAGGTTTGTCTTGTTCACTCTTTGCACCCCTGGCCGGCATGAATATGTTTACTGTAGTAACAGTCACTAAATATTTGTGAGATGAATGAATGAACAGATGCATGCAAGTAAATGCTCGATATTGATGGAAGACCTCCCCTGTTACAGGGGAGGATGAACTGTGTGCACCTGTATCGGGGAGGGTTGGAAGAGACTAAACAGCAGGGGGAAAAGGCGTTTATAACTTAGAAGATAATTAGGTGTTCATCAGTCTGGCTTGGTGGGAAAAGTTGAGCAGAGTGTAGCAAAGCGGTAGAAGCCAGTCTAAGCAATAAGTACATAAAGTACTGAGTTCATTTTTGCCCAGTAAACAGAACAGAAGATCAGAACAGGTCAAAGGAAAAACAATGAAAGAAGCAGTGTTTCTACAGTGGTCTAAATTCTCTTTACGTCCTCCCTATAGCTGTGAGGCAGCTGGATTGCCAATTTTAGTGACTCCCTTGGCCTCCTATTCTGAATATGTTCCAAGACCAGTTGCCTTCCAGGTTTCTCCACTATGTCACTTTGTTACTCATTTTTCCTGGGCTTTAAAACGTAGCTAAAGAACTGATGTGATCAATGCATTTAACTCAGGGTAATAATCATTTCTTCCTAATTTCTGAGATACTATTTCAATGCCATACCATCTTTAAATAATGAATCTTTATTTACATGAATGGATAATTTGAGAATTGTAATCTCTATGGGAGATATTTTGGTATATACTTGACTCTTCCACACTTTTTAGGAACAATGTGACTCAAGCTCTCTTTTTGTAAATTTATTGGGATATAATTGATATAGAAAATTGTAATATAGTTAAAGTATTACATAAACATGCACTGTGAAAGGATTCTGGTGGTCAGGTTAATTAACACATCCATCACCTCACATATTTACTTGTGTGTTTTTTGTTGTTGTTGTTGGGAAAGGTGAAGTTCTATTCTCTTAGCAAATTTCATTTATATAAAACAGTATTTTTAACTCAAGTCACCATTTGATCTTAGGCCTTATTCATCTTATAACTGAAAGTTTGTACCTTTTACCAACCTCTCCACATTTCTATCATCCCCAGGCCCTGGCAATCAAAGTTCTACTCTCTGTTCAACACTTTTTTGTTTTTCAGATTCCACATAAAGTTACACCCTGCAGTATTCTATCTGACATATTTTACTTTAAAAAATGTCCTCCAAATTCACTCCTGTTGTTGCAAATGGAAGTATGTTATTCTTTTTTGAGGATGAATTCTCCATTTTCTTTATCCATTCATCCGTTTATCCGCCAATGGGTACAAGCATTTTCTATACTTTGGTTACTGTGAATAATGCTGCAATGAACAAGGGAATAGATATCTCTGAAACCCTGATTTTGTTCCCTTTATATATATATATATATATATATATATATATATATATATATATATATATATATATATAAGAGTTGGGATTGCTGGACTGTATGGTAGTTCTATTTAAAAAGGAAAAACAAACAAACAAAAAACCTCTGTGCTGTTCTCCATAGTGGCTGCACCAGGTTACATTCTCCCCAACAGTGCACAAGGATTCCTTTTCTCCACATTTTTGCCAGAATTTATCACTCTCTTAGTTGACAGCCATCCTATCAGGTGTGAAGTGATATCTTATTGTGCTTTTGATTTGCAATTCCTGATGATGAGTGATGTTGAACACCTTTTTATATACCCGTTGGCCTTTTCATACCTTTCCATGTATCTGTATATCTTCTTTGAAAAGATGTTTATTCCGGACCTTTGCCCAGTTTTAAATTGGGTTATTGATTGTTCTACCATTGCATTGTGTGAGTTCCTTGTATATGAGGATATTAACCCCTTATCTGAAAGTGAAAACTGTTAGTCGCTCAGTTGTGTCTGACTCTTTGTAACCTCATGGACTGTAGCCCTCCAGGCTCCTCTGTCCATGGAACTCTCCAGGCAAGAATACTGGAGTGAGTAGCCATTCTCTTCTCCAGGGGATCTTCCTGACCCAGGGATCCAACTAGGTTCTCCTGCATTGCAGGCCGATTCTTTACTGTCTGAGCCACTAGGAGTGGGTCTTATCTGATATGTAGTTCTCAAATATTTCCTCTATTCTGTAAGCCGCCTTTTCATTTTGTTGGCTGTTTCTCTTGCTGTGCAGTAGCTTTTTAGTTTGATGTAGTCCCCCTTGTTCATTTTTGTCAGGCTTCATTTCTTAGCTTTACTGGTACCTCTTATGTGAGGTCTTGCCTGATATCCGGGCACAGATGTTGCTCCCTGATACTGAGCTGTTCCTCTGTTCCACAAATGATGTTTGCTTACCTGTACTTCCTTTAGTCTGCAAGCTCAGAAAGGCCAATGTTTTATTCCCTTCTTTGTATCCTTTGTGCTCAACAGTGTTCTGAGCAATCAGAAGTCACACAATAAATATTAGTTGAATGAATAAATGTATACAAAATAGACAGTGTCTATCTTAAACGAGATGGCTTGGTAATAATCTAGAGTTTCTCCAAATAGAATGTTTTCTTTAAATGTACATGAACTTGTTCTGAACTTTTGTTTTCTAGCAAATTTGAGGATTCAATTTTCCAGTATGAAATCACCTTCCAGGCAGCAGGGGTTAATTTTTGTTAACTTCAGATTGGGATTCTCTGTTCCCCATGGAACTTACCTAGGGCACCAGCTGATGGAGTGGCTGACTCACGCCTCAGGTGGAAAGAGAGCTTTCTGAGGCCATGATTCAGGGCAGAAGGTCTGCGGTATCAGGTCCTTGGTTAATCCATTGATCAACAACAGACTCAAGGACTCTCGAAGATGGAGAATGTGACCCAAAGGAGATACTCCTATTTCCCAGCAGCATCTATGCATGCATGCATGCATGCTAAGTCGCTTCAGTCGTGTCCGACTCTGTGCGACCCCGTGGACAGCAGCCCATCAGGCTCCCCTGTCCCTGGGATTCTCCAGGCAAGAATACTGAGTGGGCTGCCATTTCCTTCTCCAATGCATGCATGCATGCTAAGTCGCTTCAGTCGTGTCTGACTCTGTGTGACCCCATGGACAGCAGCCCACTAGGCTCCACTGTCCATGGGATTCTCCAGGAAAGAATACTGGAGTGGGTTGCCATTGCCTTCTCCAATGCATGTATGCATGCTAAGTCGCTTCTGTTGTGTCCGACTCTGCGACCCCGTGGGCAGCAGCCCACTAGGCTCCTCTGTCCATGGGATTCTCCAGGCAAGAATACTGTAGTGGGTTGCCATTCCTTTTCCTTTTTAATGTATTTTTTGACTATGCTGTGCTGCATGTGGTATCTTAGTTCCCTGACCAGGGATTGAACCTGCACCCCTTGCATTGAAGTGTGGAGTCCTAACCACTGGACCACTAGGGAAGTCCCCAGCAATATAACAGTTTGGATGAAATTAACCTTTCCCTTCACTGCAGAGATGGGCCTGACATAAAATATATAAAATCTTATTCTTCTTACCCAGCAAATGATTCTATTGGGCCAACCAAAGGTCCCGATCACATCAAGACAGTCTCCTGGCCACAGCGAAGGCTTCATGTCATGGAGATAATGTCAGGAAGTTTAAAGCAAGCTGTAATGGCAGAGATATAACTTTACTTTTCACATCATAAAAATGATTTTTAAAGTACATGCATAATACAATGGAGGGGCTTCCCAGGGGGCACTGGTGGTAAACAACTTACCTGCCAATGCCGGAGACATGAGACATGGGTTCAATCCCTGGGTCTGGAGATCCTCTAGAGGAGAGCATGGCAAACCACTCCAGTATTTTTGTGTGGAGGAGAATCCCATGGGCAGAGAAACCTGGTGGACTACAATCCATGGGGTCGCAAGAGTCAGACACGACTGAAGCGACAGCATGCATGCATGCATAATATAGTGGAAATTTTTCTGTCATAAGCAGTGTGTAATTTACTGAAAGACTTCTACCTTTTATTTGCTTGTTTTTATTGAGAGTCACCATTCTGTACATTAAATAGTCTCAATGGGACTGATGTTTCCAGTGAGATAAAAGATCAGTTCTTGCAGGAGTGAAAAATACTTAGGTATGGCAATAGTATGTGGAGCTTCCAAGCACGCTATGTAAACAGATGTACAATATATTGTGGCACTAAATTTCATGGGGTAAGACCATTAGAGAAAAAAGTATTCCTTAAAAGGCTACTTAGGGGAATGATAGTTTTATTTTTTTTTTTTAAATGTTGAGGAATACTTTATAGATCATTTGTGGTAGAACATGAATTCTCTGCCAGGTGATGTTTGTGTCTTCTCAGAGCCTGCTTCGCACTTTCAGGTGATGTGTGCAAGCTAATTTTATTAGTTCAAGCAGTCCTCTAGCTGGGAAGTCAAATCTATAGAAAGTAAGCTGTAAGACCGTGATGTGCCTCCAAACTAATTATATGTGCTCTAGGAGTACCATCAACTCCTGGTGGCCCAGCAGCCAGCAGTGGAGGTCCCTGAGACGAGAGCTGGTATGCAAGTAACACGAGTGCTAACTGAACTCCAGGGTGGGATGGACTGGTTCTGCTGGGCAAAGAAGGAAGGGGAAGAGAGGAGAGAAGGGAAGGAGGAGGAGAGGAGAGAAGGGAGAGGGGAGGGAGCGGGGAGAGAAGAGGAAAGACCCAATGAGAGAGAAGTCACAGTTTTTTTGTCCCTAATCTCAGAAGTGACCCACGGTCACGTCTGCATATTCCATTCCGTATGAGCAATTGAAAGAATCCAAGAGCTTTAACACAGGAGGCAGGAATCGCTGCGGGCCCTCTAGAGGCTGCCTACCCCAAGCCTAGCATGGACCTTCATGGTTAGACCCCAGTTCTGCTTAGCGGATGCATGTGTACTCAGTCCTATCTGCCTCTCTGTGACCCCAGGGACTGTAGCCCACCAGGCTCCTCCGTCCATGAAATTTTCCAGGCAAGAACGCGAGTGGGTTGCCATTTCCTCCTCCAGGGGATCTTCCCGACCCAGGGATTCGAACCTGTGTCTCCTGCATTGGCAGGTGGACTCTCTACTGCTAAGCCACCTGGGAACCCCACTGCTTAGCAGGTTCCCCTTAAAACCCATGCTCTCACTCTCTCCATTCCTGCCTGACTCGCAGCGCCTTCCCTTTGCTGTGGCTCCTGCCACAGCATCATTGTTCATATCACTTCCCAAAAAGCCCTTCCCTTCTGTTTTTGTATATTTAACTCTTACTCATCTTTTGGATTTGACGTTTATTCCAATATTTCTCATTTTTCCTGATTCCAGCTTAGGTCCTTTGATAGGGTTGCCTGATAAAAGTGTGAGATGCCCAGTTAAAGCTGAACTTCAGATAAAGAATGTATTTTTTTTTTTAGTAGAAGAATGTTCCAATATTTTAGGAAACATACTAAAATATTATATGTTCTTTATCTGGAATTCAAATTTAACTAGGATTCCTGTATATTTATGTGCTAAATGTGGCAACTCTACCTGTGAGGGACATCATTAATCCTCCAGTTCCTGGGTCAGGTTTGGCCTGTAGAAGGCACTTCATCAATATTTTTTGGGTCAGTGAGTGGTAATTTGTGTCATTATAGATTTTCAGAATAAATGCATTACAGAAAACATGAGTACACTATTTATTAGTTACTTAATAAACTGTGATCATTTAGAAAGACTCACTGACTGCACTTTTAGGTAGTTTCCTTTTCATGAGCTGATGTCAACTATCCATAGTGATGTAATTTATGTCCAGTTTCTCTTCATCCAGCAAATCCTGGCTTTATCACTCATTGTCAACTACAGAAAGTAAACTTTTTAAAACGTCCCTGGAGAGACAGAATTGTAGAATGGAAACCGTAACTTTGACAGACTAACATAAACATTTTGAGCTTCAGTTCTGTTTTTTTTCTTTAAATTAAAATGAAAGTAAGAGTATTTTGGAGGATTAAGTGGGTCAATGAGAACAAAGTAGTAAGAAGAACGCATTGCACTTAAAAGGCATTTAATGAATCTCCCTCTGGTCCCTCCTGCCCTCCTCATCACCTACATATCTTAAATGAGCCAAGACAAAAAAATATACACTGACAGTGAAAATAGGAAGCCTCTAAAATGCATGGAAGGACTCAAACTCAAACAACGTGTTTTATTTGATGTTCCAATCCATTTGGGGAATTTGTCAAACTAGTGTAATAAAGGTAGTTGAGACCTGAATTGAGTCTGGTTTTTGATTTGTTTTACTTTTTATTTTATTAGTTTTGAAGAATACAACAAATGTATCTGAGACTAAAATAAGAATATAGAATAAAAAGAAATGTCCTATGTGATGATTTAGATCTTAAGCTCTGACAGAAAATAATAATGAGCCTAAATAAGGTCGGATTAGGGAACTAGAATCAGAAGGATCACTGAACAAGAGTAGGCAATGCATCCCTTCTTCACTCAAACTGCATTGTTTAATTACTGGTTCAATGCCAGGTTAATAATCACTATCAAATGTCACATCTACTTAAGGCTTTTCTGACAAGATATTAACAGTGCACTGACTTTACAGAACTTGAGATTTCTGTCGAGTAAGGGTGCTGGGGCAGAAAGCTTGTGTGGGGAACTCCATTATGCATTATGCAGGCAAATGTAGATTGTATGTGAGCTTTTTTTTTTTTTAATAGAGATGTAATTGACATATAACATTATATTAGTTTCAGGTGTACGATAATGTTTCAATATTTGTATTTATTGCAAAATGATCACTAAAATGTCTAGTGAACATCTGTCACCAGTTATAAAATGTTTTTCTTGTGATGAGTACTTTTAAGATTCATTCTCTGTGCAGATTTGCAGCAGCAGTTTAATCAGTATAAATAATGTTTAAAACATCATAAAAATCTGTAATTTCTCATACTTTATTTCTCCTAATGGAATCTGGTGAGGGATAAAACAGGAAGACTGTTAATCAAGATAGCCAAAATGTACCATATATGGAGATTAGAATTTAGGTGAATATTTCTCAAAAACAAAGATTTTTTTGAAAGAATATTTTAAATCATACTTAAACATATTAGTCATATTTATTGATATGCTAAAGAGAGAACAAATTTTTTTCAGATATATATCTTATTATGTTCAATCCCAAATGATCTGCCTTGTGTGATAAGAGTATATAATTTTGAAAATACAGATTTCAAGCTGGCTAGATAACTGGAGACATGACATCTATTAAGAAAATATGCTTTTTGATTGACTGGGAAAGATTTAGCCTTTTTCTTCACATCTTAAATGTAATTTAAGTGGACAGAATTAAGATGCTCTTAGTGTCCAAATCTGCAATTTGGTTTATGAGGACATTGAAGGAGTAAAAAACTCAAAATTGATTAGAATATAGACATTTTGCTTAGAGGATATGTGAATTATATTGTACAATATTTACCATTTAATTTTTAATACACTAACATTTCATTTTGTGAAAATAATGGACAGATTTTAGATGTTAAATAGTCATTCACTTATTTTCTTTCCAGTCATAATTTCAGGTGTTTTTTAAAACACATGTTTTAAATTCCTTCTTTCTTTTAAATATCTGAGTTCTAGAAAACAAGTTAGAGTTGACTACTTCAGTCAGTTCAGTTCAGTCGTTCAGTAGTGTCCGACTCTTTGTGATCCCATGAATCGCAGCACGCCAGGCTTCCCTGTCTATCACCAACTCCCGGAGGTTACCCAAACCCATGTCCATCGAGTCGGTGATGCCATCCAGCCATTGCATCCTCTGTCGTCCCCTTCTCCTCCTGCTCCCAATCCTTCCCAACATCAGGGTCTGTTCCAGTGAGTCAACTCTTTGCATCAGGTGGCCGAAGTACTGGAGTTACAGATTCAACATCAGTCCTTCCAATGAACACCCAGGATTGATCTCCTTTAGGTTGGACTGGTTGGATCTCCTTGCAGTCCAAGGGACTCTCAAGAGTCTTCTCCATCACCACAGTTCAAAAGCATCAATTCTTCGGCACTCAGCTTTCTTCACCATCCAACTCTCATATCCATACATGACCACTGGAAAAACCATAGCTTTGACTAGATGGACCTTTGTTGGCAAGTATTGTCTCTTCTTTTTAATAGGCTGTCGAGGTTCGTCACAGCCTTTCTTCCAAGGAGCAAGCATTTTTTAATTTCATGGCTGCAGTCACCATTTGCAGTGATTTCAGAGCCCAAAAAAATAAAGTCTGACACTTTCCACTGTTTCCCCATCTATTTCCCATGAAGTGATGGCACCAGATGCCACGATCTTAGTTTTTTGAATGTTGAGCTTTAAGCCAACTTCTTCACTCTTCTCTCTAACTTTCATCAACAGGCTCTTTAGTTCTTCACTTTCTGTCACAAGAGTGGTGTCATCTGCGTATCTGAGCTTATTGATATTTCTCCTGGCAATCTTGATTCCAGCTTGTGCTTCATCCAGCCCAGCATTTCTCATGATGTACTCTGCATGTAATTTAAATAAGCAGGATGACAATATACAGCCTTGACGTACTCCTTTTCCTATTTGGAACCAGTCTGTTGTTCCATGTCCGGTTCTAACTGTTGCTTCCTGATCTGCATGCAGGTTTCTCAAGAGGCAGGTCAGGTGGTCTGGTATTCCCATCTCTTTCAGAATTTTCCAGTTTATTGTGATCCACACAAAGGCTTTGGCATAGTCAGTAAAGCAGAAATAGATGTCTTTCTGGAACTCTCTTGCTTTTTCGATGATCCAGCAGATGTTGGCAATTGATCTCTGGTTCCTCTGCCTTTTCTAAAACCAGCTTGAACATCTGGAAGTTCATGGTTCATGTACTGCTGAAGCCTGCCTTGGAGAATTTTGAGCATTACTTTACTAGCACATGAGATGAGTGCAATTGTGCGGTAGTTTGAGCATTCTTTGGCATTGCCTTTCTTTGGGACTGGAATGAAAACTGACTTTTTCCAGTCCTGTGGCCACTGCTGAGTTTTCCAAATTGGCTGGCATGTTGAGTACAGCATTTTCATAGCATCATCTTTCAGGATTTGAAATAGCTCAACTGGAATTCCATCACCTCCACTCGCTTTGTTCGTAGTGATGCTTTCTAACGCCCACTTGACTTCACATTCCAGGATGTCTGGCTCTAGGTGAGTGATCACACCATCATGATTATCTGGATCATGAAGATCTTTTTTGTACAATTCTTCTGTGTATTCTTGCCACCTCTTCTTAATATTTTCTCCTTCTGTTAGGTCCCTACCATTTCTGTCCTTTATTGAGCCCATCTTTGCATGAAATGGTCCCTTGGTATCTCTAATTTTCTTGAAGAGATCTCTAGTCTTCCCACTCTGTTGTTTTCCTCTATTTCTTTGCATTGATCGCTGAGGAAGGCTTTCTTATCTCTCCTTGCTATTCTTTGGAACTGCATTCAAATGGAAATATCTTTCCTTTTCTCCTTTGCTTTTTGCTTCTCTTCTTTTCACAGCTATTTGTAAGGCCTCCTCAGACAACCATTTTGCTTTTTTGCATTTCTTTTCCATGGGGATGGTCTTGATCCCTGTCTCCTATACAATGTCACAAACCTCCATCCATAGTTCATCAGGCACTCTCCCTATCAGATCTAGTCCCTTAAATCTATTTGTCACTTCCACTGTATAATCAGAAGGGATTTGGTTTAGGTCATACCTGAATGGTCTAGTGGTTTTCCCTACTTTCTTCAATTTAAGTCTGAATTTGGCAATAAGGAGTTCATGATCTGAGCCACAGTCAGCTCCAGGTCTTGTTTTGGACTACTTCCTCATGTATAAAAAAAAGTGACTATATTAACAAGCTACTCCTATATCTCTAGAGAATCTGCTTGCATGATTTATGTTCCCCATTACCTATAACTCACTGAATCCACCTCACTGCACCTGTGCTTCCTCCCTCCCCACCCCATACCACTGTTGGGAAGCCATGGAGCCAATTACACCAAGTTCATGTACCAGTCATGAGCTCTCATTGATTACAGATGCATAGGTTCAGTTCAGTCACTCAGTTGTGTCCGATTCTTTGTGACCCCATGGACTGCATCACGCCTGGCTTCCCTGTCTATCACCAACTCCTGGAGCTTGCTCAAACTCATGTCCGTTGAGTCAGTGATGCCATCCAACCATTTCATCCTCTGTCATCTCCTTCTCCCCCTGCCTTCAATCTTTCCCAGCATCAGGGTCTTTTCCAATGAGTCAGTTATTCACATCAGGTGGCCATACTATTGGAGTCTCAGCTTCAGCATCAATCCTTCCAATGAATATTCAGGACTGATTTCCTTGCTACCTAAGGGACTCTCAAGAGTCTTCTCAACACCACAGTTCAAAAGCATCAATTCTTTGGCACTCAGCCTTCTTTATGGTCCAACTCTGACCTCCATACATGACTACTGGAAAAACCATAGCTTTGACTAGATGGACCTTTGTTGGCAAAGTATTGTCTCTTCTTTTTAATATGCTGTCTAGGTTTGTCACAGCCTTTCTTCCAAGGAGCAAGCATTTTTTAAATTTCATGGCTGCAGTCACCATCTGCAGTGATTTTGGAGCCCAAGAAAATAAAGTCTGTCACTATTTCCACAGATGCATAGATGGAACTTTTGACTAGAAAAATCCCATGTGAATATCTAGCAGGCATTGCAAATCAGTTTTGTTCACAATAATACTCTTGATCTCCTGCTCCCTCCACAAAAGGTTGCTTTGTGTTCCAAATTATTGATCCACTTGTCCAAAGTCACGTCCAGTTCCTCAGTTGGAAGACTAAGCAGTGTCTTAGGTTCGCATTTTTCCTTCTCATTTAACATTGCCTTCCAGCAAATCTTGCTACATTTAACTTGAAACCATAGCTGAATCTGACTCCACATTAACTGCTAATACTCTGGCACAAGCTCCCGTGATCTGACACTTGTCTGGAGCACTTTCTAAATGGTCTGTATGCTTACGTTCTTGACTTTGATTCATTCTGTTCTCCAGTTAGAATCTAGAATCTTCTTTTACAAATGGATCAGAGCATGCCGTTCTCCTAGTGAAAAATGGCATCTTATCTCATAAAGCCAAGACGTTAAATGTTTTAAATGGCCCTTTTTAAATGTTTTACAAGGGCTTCAACAACTAGATGAAGCATTTGCATCTCAGTTGCTATTCTCCTCTCCATCTATTTTAACTGCACTGTACTTATGCTGCTCCTAAAACAAACTGAGCTCATATCTGCCCCAGAGAATATCTGCTTCCTCCTCCCCCTAGAGGATATTTCCTGATGTTTTATAACAGTCCTTCACATGATTCATGGATCTGATTATATGTCACCTTCTTTGGAAAGGTTTTCCTGACTTCTTTACCTCAAACAGTATGATCTCTTTCAAAGTAAACATTTGCACTGGACAAAGCTAAGCTGGCAAGCAAGGCCTTGTTTGAGGATATTAAGATAGGAGAGAAAGGCCACAAGTAAGTCTGAGTGATATAAAAGGAACAGGGATTTCATGGGAGGAGAGGTCATAGACCATTCATGTTTACTAATTGGTTTTACCCAAAGGAAAAGTAAACTTTTCATATCTTCATGACAGGACGTAGTTTTACACTTTGGAGCAAGGTACCCATCTATATGAGTCTCCTACAATATCTTCCTTGATATTAATAGTTACCTTTCAAAAGGATGGTTACCATGTCCTTGACAAATACACTCCTGAGGTATAAAACTGGAAAGAGGTTTTTAAAAGATATATATGTCAAAGGAGCTGAGAGTTTATAATTACAGGCTTTCTAAGATAAACACTCCCCAAAGAGGGAGGCCAAACACTTTCTTGTATACTAGCATGACAAGTGGAATTTGAAATTAAAAACATAATACCACTTACATTAGCCCCCACCAAAATTAAATAGCTAGGTATAAATCTAAAAAAATACATACAGGATCTATATGAGGAAAACTACAAAATTCTAAGAACAAAGTCAACGAAAAACTAAATAAAGGAAGAGATAATCTGTGGCTATAAATGGGAAGATTCGATATTGTTCAGATTATCAGTTCTTCCCAACTTGACCTACAGATTCAATGCAGTGCCAATCAAAATCCTAGAAAATTATTTTGTTAATGTTGGCAAAATGACTCTAAAGTTTATATGGAGAGGCAAAAAGACTTGGAGACACAAACTGACGGAGACAGAGGACTGACACTAGGCAACTTGAAGGCTTCTTATAAAGCGAAAGTAATGACGACAGGGTGGTACTGGTGGGAGAACAGACAAATAAATCAATGAAACAGAATAGAGAACCAGGAAAAGACTCCTACTCAACAATATGTCACAATATGTCAACTGATCTTTGACAAAGGAGCTGATATAATACAATGAGCAAACATTCTCTTCATGAAGTGGTCTGTCCTTAGCCATCTTGCCTTCTTGGGGCATAGTCGCTGAAATGAACTATTTATGGCCGTCACTGGGCACCATGCTACATCCCCGTGAAGGTACTTGTTTCCAGACTTCCTCCTCTCAGCTCCTGTGTGGCAGCCACCCTGGAAGCTTATGATGATCACAGTTGATTATCCCTGCCAGTCATGTAACTCCTTTATTTGCCTTCTGGTACTTTGGCAAGAGGATCCTAAAGTGATCAGATGGTGGTCAGAGCAGTCAGCTCAGTGGAACCTGACAGAAGCTAGCTGCCCCCAGCAACCAGAACTTCTAACTGGCAGAGTTTAAGATGGTGGACCCAAAAGCATAAATTCCACAATTCAATCCCTGAGCATGCTGGTAACAGAAATCGGTTCCTGTTTGCTGCAGCTCAAGGGGATGCAGTACTTCATATCAGCCACTGGGTCAGTGCCTATAGCGCATGATGGAGGAGAGTGTCCCAAATCCGCAAATTACTTTCCTTGAGTTGGCACTTTGAGCTGACCTTCCAGACCGGGTGTGTATGGCTAATAATGAACATAGGACCAATGAGTCCTGTTGTCATCTGCCACAAAGTTTCGTGATCTGAGACGGTATATGTAGAACCATTGCGTGCCTGAATGCTAAATCGCTTCAGTCGTGTCTGACTCTTTGTGATCCTATGGACTGTAGCCCATCAGGCTTCTCAGTCAGTGAGATTCTCCAGGCAAGAATACTGGAGTGGGTTGCCATGCCCTCTTCCAGGGGATCTTCCTGACCCAGGGATATCAAACCTGTGTCTCTTACATCTCCTGCATTAGGAGGCGGTTTTTTTTTACCACTTAGCGCCACCTGGGAAGCCCAAGTCAAACCATTAAGTCCTACTTAATGCGACAGAATGTGAGGAGCAACATTTTATCTTCTATCTCAGAGAAGATATTCAAGGGTGCTTCAAATTTCTGAATTCCTAAAAATGTACCAATGTTGCGAGTTCCGAAATCTTTTTGGTATTTAGGAGGTGGAAGGGTTGCTCCTATAATTCTTGTCTCCTCTGGGGTAAGATCGCCCAGTGAGGACAGCAACAAACTAGGGCCCTAGTGGACAGAGAAGGCCCCCAGAGGGAGGTGAAGTGCAGGTGTGCAGCAGTGATGGAGGGGCAGAGTGCTGTCCCAAAGACCCAGGTGATGGAACGCACCCTGGCAAGGGCTGCTCTAGCTAGAAAGCAAGACAAATGTACTGAGCTATGACATGCAGAAGCTGGAAGCCCTATGTGCCCATGTATGAATTTTCTAAGTGTTTATATAAATTAAGATCTTGGTAATATATATACATGTGTAGCTAATTATTAGTCATTAATTGACTACCAAATAATCATCAAAGATTGGGAGGTAACTTCCATATGAGAAATAGAGGTGAGCAGAAGGACAATCATGAGCAAAGAAAGAAGGATTCTCTTGGGTTAAAAAATTTATCATAGGAAGCTAAATGAGTAGAAAGGCTACCTATGTAGTTATGTATGTATACCTATGTATGTAGCTAAAGGACAAAGGTAAAACAGTAACTTAATCTGCAGCATTCACTCTAATACCCAGCAGTAGGCATCATTTACATCTTGCCGAGAATAGCAATTCAACCACTAATTGAAGTGATATTCAAGAGTTTGGTAACAGTGATTGCATGCAATACAATAGGCAAAATAATAATATGAAACATTTGTAATAATAATTAAAATCAATTATCTGTACGATATCATCTCTGCTCTTAGTCCTTAGAGGCTTTAAAGAATAAAAAATGTAATAGTATATATAGTTTCTGTCAGGTAACACTTTCTTCTTCTCACGACAATGGTATCTACTAAAACAGAATATATACATAAGAATGATATTTTAATTCTAGATGAGCAATTAAATTATTAATTGATATTGTTTACTGAACACACACTGTATGTTATTTTTGTGTCAGAGAGAGGCCTTAAAAATATTAACATGGAGATTTGTAAGGAACACACATGTATAAACTACTTGGGAATTGATGCAATATGCCAATGAGTACAAATGATGTAGTATTTCTAATCTTAGCAACAATCAGGCTTTAACTAAACAAAATAAAAAGTGTTCATGGATGAAACACAAATGGCTTTAAAATTTTTTAATTCAAAACCATGACTGCCTTTACTATATGATTCTACCTAGGCCTTAGAATGACTTACAGATGGAAGGTGGCATGGCAACCTACTCAGTATTCTTGCCTGGGGAATCCCACGGACAGAGGAGCCTGGTGGGCTACAGTCCATAGGGTCCCAAAGAATAGGACACAATTGAAGCGACTTAGCACGCACATAGATGGGAGAAGACTTTTACTTCCTTCTAGCCCTTCACATAATGAACTGGGTTTAAGGCATATGCACCCTCAGGACACTGAACTCTGTCCTTTTGAATGCTGGAGCAGTATGACCTTGAGACATCATTTGCTTCTTTCTGTATGTATATTTTGGATATGAAGAAAAAGATAAAGTTTATATCTAAGTTTTCTCCTGGAACTTTCCCTCCTAGATTTAACACAATATCTATCAATCACATGCCAAAAGTACTTTATAAAGAGACTAAAGAAAAGAAACTAGTTTCTGAATTACTTAGTCCTTGTCACTCTGTACCTGACACTATTGTCATTTTCCCCCACATTGTATAATTTGTATATGTAGAAGTTACTTTGTCCTCAGATGTTAGAAGACGATAGACCACAAAGAATAAATGCTTCCCACGCAACTTGTTAGGAAAAGAACAGAAGAGCTTGCTCTTTCTCATTCCTATGGGATTACTTGGAAGTTGTTTCACTCTGTCTTTAAGTTGCTCAATCTTAGATGCTTGTTCTAAGAATGAACATTTGATAAAGACTATCTACCAGACACTCCTTCAGTTCATTATGAGAGAAAACAACATTTGTCAAAGGTCATTTGAAAGAAAGAGTTGCTGCTTTTACATAACAAATACCTTGGACCTCAAAAGATTCAACAATCCAAATACATTGCCATTTGATGACAGAATATTAATCTAGAACCCAAACACCTCTTAATATGTCTGCCCTAGTTAGAAAACATGCTTTTATAGCTGAGTCAAATTATTAGTCTTTCTAACACTTGTAGAATAAAACATCCACGTGTACTAAAAACTCATATGAGGGCTGTCCTTGTTCTTCAGAGTCTTCCCAGTGTAGCTCACAGTCAGAGAGCTGTTTGCTCCCAAACTGCATCTTTGCACTATGGAGGCTCCCTTTCTTTTTCCAAGCTGTCTGAGGTTCTGTGGCTGCCAACAGGCTCCTTTTCCACTTTGCCATGGTTTATGGCCAATAATGAGCTACAGAATTCCATAACTCATCCGAATGATGAAAACTGAAGCATGCAAAGAAGTCCCACATTTCTCTGTGAGGGAAGGTGACCCAGCATCCCAGGGGTCAGACTGTCTGTCCCTTTAAGTCCTTCCTGATTCTCTCCAGAACAGTCTGATAAGAGACATCTGAAAACAGGAACTAGAAAATTATGAAATCAGTGAAATAAAATGTAATACTCTTTTCTTTCTATGAAGTTTCTGTCATCTATGAGAGTAAGAAGGTGGAGTTATTAATTTTATTTTTGGCACCTAAGAAAGATACTCCACTTATTCCAGAGAGGTGAAGAGTTAAAAAGTAAGAAATAGAGCTAGGATTTTTTTCTTGGTCTAACAAATATGTGCTAGAGAGAAACCTGGCAAAATTTCTTTACCTCTAAAATGGTTATGAAATAAGATAGACTACCATCTGCAGAAGTAGAAACCATGAACTCTCATCAGTATGCAAAAAAAAAAAAAAAAGACTTTTCTCAGTCTATGGTCATTTTCAGCTGGCAGTCTTGCTCCAAAGACCAAATTCAGTATGTGTTTTGCAGTCTTCACATTTTAAACTGCATACTTCTAAATTAGATTAAGGAGTCACAAATGGAAAAAATAATTTTAGCACTTGGAAAAGTGTTTGGTTTGAAATTTCTTGTAGCACTGAACATGCTGGTGAACAAAATGAAAATTAAATCTTTGTATAATTCAGTAAAGAAAGAGAAAACCAAATTAGCATTTGGTTATTTTTAATTAAATAAAATGTAATTATCTAAATTAGACAAAACAGCCATGTCAGCAAAACTTTATTCCTAATAATATTTTGAGATGGTTTTGTCAATATGCTTCTGGAAAGACTAATACACCGATCTCTTATTCAACTTTCACCTTCTAATTTTTGCAAGGCACCATCTTACAAAATAAATAGCCTAGTAAAGATTTACTTTACAGTGTATGAAACGGTGCTTAAGAATATGCAAACACACATATGTGTCCACCGATGTCTATGTTACTGTGCCTCTTAGAGGATGGAGGGGCTTCCCTGGTGGCTCAGACGGTAAAGTGTCTACCTGCAACTCAGGAGACCCAGGATCGATGCCCGGGTCGGGAAGATCCCCTGGAGAAGGAAATGGCAACCCACTCCAGGATTCTTGCCTGGAGAATCCCATGGACGGAGGAGCCTGGTAGGCTACAGTCCATGGGGTTGCAAAGAGTCCGACAGGACTGAGTGACTTCACTTTCTTAAGAGGATGGAGAATGGTAGTTTAATGAAACTAGCAACGCAAATATCAGACACTGTTTGCCCATCTGGAAATACTTGGAATATTCCCAGTAATGACTCAATTATTAAATAAAAAGATAGAGAAAAGTTTCAGAGTAAAATTATTGGTTCCCAATAAATGGTTGTCGAATTGCATTTCAAAATGTGATTTCACAGTGTATGTGAGCCCAGGGCTAATCTCAAAGAGGGGACACACTGTGTCCTGGTGTCTGTGCCATCATGTTTCATGACACATGCCCACCAACCCACGTGGAAGCATGTACAAGCTTCTTGGCAAATTCATATGGCTATTTAGCTTAGTTTGGTAGTGAGATGACCTTTCTAAATAACATGGATGGAAATAAAAGTTTTTATATTTAAATTATTAGAATTAAAGTCATTAATATTATCAAATATCATTATGGAAAATACTAAGTTTGGGCTAAATAGAGGCAGGGGGGCCACAGAGGGCTTTGTTACTTATTTGTCTCCTTCATACATAATTACAGTTGATCCTTGAACAATATGGGCTTGAACTTCACAGTCCACTTAAATATAGGTTATTTTCAGCTTACTGTTCTTTGTGTTGAGCAAAGTTTGTGTTTGGTTAGAGATAACAGTATATGGAATAAAAAAATAAACAAACTAGGATTTGAGTCCAGATTGTATCCAAACTGTTTCATCTTCCTGCCCTTGGATGAATCTTTTTGTTTTGAGACAGAGATAGCATTATTTGGATTTTCAGCAGTCTGAGGGGTGGAGTGGTTCAAGGGTCAAGTGCACAAATACTTTTGGGGTACAGGATGTGTTTCCCCACTTTGAATCACCATTACCAAGCACACTGCCTGATGAGTGGCAAAATTTTAGTGAGTTATTTTTATATATGTTGACTACAGAAGAGTATGTATGTGTGTTCACCATACAATAAACTATGCCACATGAAGAGTAAATACTAAGTAAAATCCTTGCTCCCTCCAGAATTCTGGCGTGTATTTAGTGTTTTGTATTAGAAACCCATTGAATTTAAAATGTTTTGCAGGGTGTCATGAGGCTTACCTCATTTCAGAGTGCTCATGGCCGGTGAGGGAGTACAATGTGTTCTCTGTTCTGTGATACATGACACCCAAATATACCATTATTCACCATCTTGGTGCCATTTGAAAAAAGATAAGTTTCAGTTCTGACATTGAACAGGCTGGAAAGTTGTCACTCTCCTCTTACAACAAGAAAAAACCAAATAAACTGAACCAGAGAACCATGTTCACTAAGCATAATAACACCCCCCACTCCCTACCCTCCCATCCACATCAAGATACATACAATTCGGACTGTAGAAAAACAAAGTGAATGTGGTACCTGGAGCTGTTCACCCAGGAAGTGAATGTGGAATGTGGAACTGTTCAAGGCAGACCCTGGGATGAGGGGCTCCTTTTTGGAGCAGGAACTAAAGAAGAGCTTAGGAGATGTTGGGAAAGGCCCAGCCAGGTATCAGTCCCTTGGACTGCAAGGAGATCAAACCAGTCAATCCTAAAGGAAATCAACTCTGATTACTCATTGGAAGGACTGAAGCTGAAGCTTTGATTCTTTGGCCACCTGATGCAAAGAACTGACTCACTGGAAAACACCCTGATGCTGGGAAAGATTGAGGGTAAGGGGAGAAGAGGGTGACAGAGGATGAGATGGTTGGATGGCATCACTGACTCAATGGACATGAATTTGAGCAAACTCCGGGAGATAGTGAAGGACAGGGAAGCCTGGCGTGCTGCAGTCCATGGGGTCGCAAAGACTCTTAGGCACTGACTTAGGAACTGAATGAGAGCAAAGAGATAGCTGCTGGATTCAAGTACTGATATTAACAACATACTACAGCATAGGATAAATGAAGCATATGGACAGTGAAATGAATGACGTCAACGCTAGGAGGGATGAGAGAGCAGCAGTGAGAATACTCAGTTAAAATCCACATGTGCTACGTGTGAAGCAGGATACAGCAGCTAATTAGAAGCTGATAAATGGCTTACAGAAAAAAAAGCAGGGAGGGAGAAGAGAATGAGGAAGATGAGTGATATGGTCTAAATTTAAACTAAACCTCAGAAAAAGCCTTACAGAGATTGTAGAGTTTAGGAAAGACAAGTTGATGGTGAAAGTAGGTTACATGGGGAAGAATATTTGGGGCAGAAGACTCACTTAATTTTAAGTTTATAAGCTTTCCATTTTATCACCCAGGCTTCCCTTTCTGAAATGGGACCACCAAGTAACTACTTTATACAGTCATTCCTTTCCAGCCATGCTGCAATTTACAATAATACATATAAAAATTTGATGTAAAGCAGGCTAGTTAGTGAAGTACAAATATGATCTCTATAAAATAGGCATGGAACATAGATTTAGGTCCTGAAAACTTGCTGAGCAATCCTGAATGAATCAGGGGATGGGAAACAAATAGTCATGACTCAGTTTTCTTTTTCTTACCTAATCCCAAACTGTCAGACTAAGTTATACGACGCTTCAGCATATCATAAAAGCTTAGAAAAGGTTTTTTTTTTTTTTTTTTTTACTTTGAACAAATGTCATTTATTGTACAACTTATTTAACACAAAATAGTTTCAATTTGTTATTTAATATAAACTATAGAGATTATAACAGAATAAAGTTTGAGTCTGTGCTATATTACTATTTGCAAAGGTTTTGTAAAGTTGCCAGTAGAGTTCTATAACTCATCTATATGCCTTTTTTGAGCACCTTCTATGAATTATAGTGAGAATAAAGATATTGTAAGGAAATTAAGAGTAATGAATAACAATATTTCAAATAAGGTAAATTCTTCTGAGCAGATAATTTATCATCTATACCAGAACTTTTAATCATGAGGATGGTTACATTTTATAACCAAATTAACAACTTGTTAATCCAAAGAAGCATATAATAAACATTGTAGAATGCACGTTAATAAAGTAACTTCTTGGAAAAGTCTTAATCAGTTATTTGCAAACCTCCAATTTCTAGTGATAGCTTCAAATAAAAATTAACTAACAACCGTTGCTCAGTGATGTTAGTTTTTTCAAAGTTGTACCTTCTCTCTTTTATGGATAAAATTAGTAATTATTCACAGTACCATATCTATAAAATTAAGTAAAAATTTAATATGATTTGACAAGTGAATGGAAGGACTACTGAAAACTTTATTGGTTCACTGGCCATTAAACAACATATATCTTGTTAAAGTGTCATCTTTCAGGGATCATAGGCATAGTCTTTGAGATTTATTTTTCTGTTTTAAGCAGATAGGCTATATTTTTTCTTAGTCTGAAAAAATTAAATGTGGCTAGTGCCTAAAATCACAGGTTTGTTGATCATAGATCATTTGCTATTCAAAATGTTCTAGTTTCATAACTCCTCTCCCGCAAAGATACTCAATTGCTCTACGGGATTTGACTTAATATTTCTTCAATATATGGATATTATTCTATTACATCATATAGGGTTCCCTTGTGGTTTAGATGGTAAAGAATCTACCTGAAATACCGGAGACCCGGGTTCAGTCCCTGGGTCAGGAAGATTCCCTGGAGACGAGAATGGCTAACCACTCTAGTATTCTTGCCTGGAGAATTCCATGGACAGACAAGCCTGGCGGGCTACAGTCCATGGGTCACAAAGAGCTGGACATGATTGAGCGACTAACACAACACTTATTAAAATTTACATGGCTAATTATTAATTTTCTTCAAGATAAAGCTATGAAACCATTTCCATTTATGGGGAGACATCGATTTGACTTATAGTTAAGCAGGTATTTGATGCATTACTCATCCCTCCAGTAATCTCAAGTGAAAACCTATGTCTATCTATTACATACAGTATAGGTAATATATAAACATAATATGTATGCATGCCCCATATATATAACATTGTAGCATTTTGTTAAATGCTATATAAGAAACCAGTATAATGTACGTTTTCTTTTTAATTCTGACTGATATCTCAATCTTTTTTAAAGCTTATGATTACTATGTGAAAGTGATGGTCGCATGATACAGAGTTCAGTGAGCTGCTGTTAGAGCCCGCTACAACCTACAAAGGAAAAAGGAAAAAGAAGTTTGACCAAGGTCATATCAGGATTAGCTCTATGTTTGTAAGAGTGTCAGAGAATGTTTAATATCCACACACGGCAGACAGGACAAGGTTTTACAGTCTCACCTGAGAGACCCTCACATACTCTACTCAATTATTAATTTACTTCTGAAAGGATGGAGGTAAAGACAGGTGGGGTTTGAAAGGAAGTATAAACTCTTCTATTGTACACTTAGGAGAACTCAGTACTTTGCAGTTTATATTTATGTAGACATAATGTATTAGGTAAAGTATTTTAAGTGGAGTTCGCCTGTTCCTTCCTTTTACTTCTGTCTTAATGACAGGATGTAGCTTTGGAGCAAGGCCTCAGCCTCGGTCCAGGTTGGACTCCTACCACCCCTCCCGAAGCCTCACCTCCCAGAAACTGGGTGTTCACTTCTTTGATGATGACATTTCAAAGAGATGGTTCCCAGGTCTTTGAGAAAGATATTCCTGTGTTGCTAAGCTGGTGAGAGACTTATTTATCTTTTGAAAAGATTTACATACATTTCAAAGAGACTGAGAAAGAAGTTATAATTGCAAGTTTTCTAAAGTACAGGCTTAAAAAAAGAGAGTGAGGAGGAATTTCTTTCCTTATTTTCAACAGGAAAATTTAGCCCTCTTATTTTTAATTTATATTTGCCCTTATAGTTTTTTTTTCTATTTTTAATTGCTTTTCTGTTTTTTTTTTAATTGTTATAAATCACACTGATTGATCTGTCTATTCTTACACAGTTTCCCCATTTTTGTAGCTTTTGAGAAAGTCCTTAAACAAGATAGCAAGTTCTACAAATTTGTTCATCGTTTTAAAGATTATTTTGACTATCTAGGGCCTTTTCACTTCCCTATTAAATTTTGAATATGCCTGCTGCGATACTGATTGGAGCTTCACTGAAAGTAAAGATTCATTTGGAAAGTATTGCTAACCTGACAACATTGAGTCATCCAATCATGAAGGTGGCATGTTTTCCATTTCTTTGTCTTCATTAATTTTCAGCAATGTCTCTTAGTTTCAGTGTACCCACCAATGCTGTTACACATCCTATATTTTGTGAGGACAATGTAAATATTGATGACATTTTTCCTTTTGCTTACTGCACAATTAATCTATTATTTTCTTGCTCTTGCAATCTGTAACCTTATCTAATAATTATTCTTAATAATTTCTTAGGAATCATTACCTACACAATTAATCATCTGCAAGTAAAAGTTTTATTCTTTTCAATCCTTGTGACTTTCTTTCTTTTTCCTTAAAAAATCCTTTTATTGACCATCTACCATACAAAATTTATTCAGACTACACCCATATGAAGTGATGAGATTGCAGCTAGAGAATAGGTTGTTGTTGTTTAGTTGCTCAGTCGTGTCCAACTCTTTGCGACCTCATGGACCACCAGGCTCCTCTGTCCATGGGATTCTCCAGAGAAGAATGCTGGAGTGGGTTGCCATGCCCTCCTCCAGGGGATCTTCCTGACCTAGGGATCAAACCTGCATGTTCTGTGGCTCCTCCATTGGCAGGAGGATTCTTTACCACTGAGCCACCTAGGAAGCCCAGAGAACAGGTTACCCTGTGACAATCTATTTACAAATCCATTATAAAGGCTTTTTCTTAACATTATATTTTCTTTTTTAAACTAGCATACAACACAAAGCTAAAGTGATTAGTAGTTCGCATGCTCCCAATTTTGGGAGAAATACTTCCTTTTGACAAAATCTCATAACCCATGGAAAAGAAATTCCCACACACTGACTGTGGTCACGCAACTCACTCTGCAAGCCATCTTCCTTTGAATCCCTCCTCTCATACACACAAGTTGCCTTGTGACTTTCTTTTTGACCTTTTGCTTCCTTGCTGGAGCCAAGACTACAGGGGCCGAGGTGAATCAGGAGTGGGTGGGATAGGCAGGGCACCCGAGGTTGGGAAATGTCAGGAGGCAGCCCCTGTTCTCATGTGCAGACCCTAATGGTGAGCGTCCCCATAGGAGGGTATCTAACAGGGAAGTGCCTGAACGTAGCTGTGAGAGGATCATTTTTAGGATTTACCCCTTTGTTTCAGAAGTACAGCTATCCCCACAACTGAACTTTAATTCCTTTTCTTAGACAAACAAACAAATAAAAAGTTTAAAAATCTTCAGTTGTAAAATGATTATTACTGTAGTTAGTTTGTATCAGGTTTGAATAAATCATAATTACACCACATTTTCTGAGGAGGCTCTCATCATTTTGACCTAAGTTTATTTATTAGATACGAAAGTTAGGGTCATGAGATTGCTAATGCATAGCTCAAAATCTCATGTGTTATTTTGGAAATGACTGTAGGAATAATCTAAAAAAAATAAATAAATGAAAAACCATGAACAACTGATATTCTCTTATTCCAAGCACTGTTCCAGTCCTCTCTCTAATTTAGACTTTCCAAGGATTAATTTAATATTATCAATCTGCCCTTTACAATGAGAATACTGAAGCTCAGAAAAAAGAAAAAATCACTCAAACACATGCTCACTGTGTATTATTTGTGGAGACAATCCTTTACAGCAAGAATTTTCTATTTGAATTGTGTGTGTGTGTTTTGTGCATTGATATACTGAAAGTCTAGAAGAGTGCTAGACAAGCATCATCCCTCAGTTAACATTTGCTGAATGGGCAAGATATTTATGATGCCGAATTAAGTTGCATTGCCATTGCTATCTGTTTCTTGATAATGGCATATCTCTGACAACATATACGTGAAGATGATTGTCATATTTTGCACTTGTTTTTGAGGGGGTATGTGCTTTTTTGTAGTAAGGCATTGGTCATGGTTCAAGACTAAGTTTTAGACTTGTCTGTCCCTTATAAGGTCGTGTGGGGGCTGCTGTGTGCCGACTTCAGCTTATGTTAAGATAAGGTAAAAAGTTCATGTCATTCAGCTTGAACTATAAAAAATGTTTCCTAATAGGTAAGTGTGTTGTTAGGGTAGGAGCCATACTGTTGATGCTGGCCATTAGCCTACAAGGTTATTGGTCTGCCGGCAATAGAGGACAAACAAAGGCTTCAGGCCCAAAGAAGAAAACTGGCCAAAATTAAACCAGTTTCTAAAAATAGAGACAAGAACAAAATCTTCTTAAAAAAAAAAAAACTAGAATAAAAACCCTAAAAAAAGAGAGTACATAGAAAGGGCTGTATTTCTGTGGAGCAAAAATGAAACAAGTGAGCAATGGTTCAGATGTCCCGGTTAAACCTAACAGCCAGTAACCACATTTTCCCGAATGAAGTTATTGATAGTACGGAATGCTTTACGTCAAGACAAATCTTGTAAGCGAGAGAAGACTGAATCTACAGAAATGGAACGTACTGGGTTTATTGAAAATACCTAAGCGGGTATTGTCAGAAATAATCTTAGTTAAGAAGGCTATTTAAAGAATATATTTTATGTCTAGCCTGGGGAAATCCAAGTTGTTCCTAGAACTCGGTTGAGGGTGTTTTGAGCCTTATTGGAATACATGGTAAACAAAATATATAACTGATCCAGCTCTCAGGGAGCTTATAGTCTTACGTAGGAGACAGACATTAATAAAAACAGTATGAAAACTATGAATGCATTACATAAGACTTACAATCTGAGATTAGCATTCCGAAGGAAAGCAACAGGCTTGAAAGAGTGTATAACAAAGACATAGGACCTCTACTGGGACTTTGGGCTTCTTTCCAGAGAAAACAGCTTTTAAGGTAATGTTGAAGTTATGGCCAACAAGATTTCCCTGGCCGCCCATAACTTTTATAGGATACATATAAAATGAAAAGAGAAAGACGAAGAACTGAATCTTAGGAATTTCAGGACATCATTTCTCATAGAAGACAAAGAAGAAGCAGATAAGCAGGTAGAGAATAAGAGACAATCAGTCCATGGAAGTCAAGGGAAGAGGTGTTTTGTAGAAAGTCTCCTTCAGTGACTTGTCCGTGAGAGTGGTGTTTCTCAACATGGTGGGTACATGGGTGACTCGGGGTCCTAAGGAAACGGCATTATCTGGGAACATTTGTGGTTGTCACAGCTGGGAGGAGCCACTGGATCTAGTGGGAAGAGGCCAGGGATGCTGCTAAATATCCAACAATACAAAGGAAAGGCTGTCACAACAGGTTAACTATCCACTCCAAAGGGCTGCGAGGCTGAGGATGAGAAATGCTAGAGTTGAGTGCAAAGAAGACAAAGTAGCCTTAGATCAAACTAAGTGAGAGGAAGGCCCCAGGGAAACTACTAGCATTGTCTGGGCACTCCAAAGAGTGACGGATGCCATGAGCGACTAAGGAGAGGTGCTCTGGTCAGAGGAGCAGAGCCAGAAGCAGGAATAAGAGCTGCTGAGGACAGCAGGTGTGGAGAGCCACAGCTGCCAACAGGCACCGAGATTTAATGCCTTAGCGCATTTTTTTCAGAAAAGAAAAATCACATAATTGTTAAGAAACTCAGGAAATGTGAGTCATATCTGGAAGTTGGAATGAGAAGAGCCAGTTTGTTGGACTGAGCACCCACAATTTATTACTTCCTCTTTTTCTTGTTGATTTTAGGAATGATAGGAAACACTGGATCTATACATTTACATCTAAAGGGGGTTATCAAATTAAAAACACACTACAAAGATAAATTGATGTTAGAGGCCTAGAGCAAAACTTTAACTTGATTCTTATAATGAGAAAATATTCACAATTGTGTTCATTTATTTGGTTTATTCATTAAATATAATACTTATGGATCTTATCCCATAGCTAGGTGTTCCAGGGGATGAGGCTTCAACACTCAGTGATATTTACAATGACCTTTTTCTCCTGAAGCATAAATTCTAGTTGGTGGAAAGAGGGGAAAAAAAGCAAATCAATAAGTAATATAGCTTCAAGCAGTGCCACGTTCTACGAAACCAATGAAACTAAGTAGTGGTACAGATGTAGCCTCTGATCAAATTAACATATGTAGCTCTTCACTCACTTTCTAAAATTTATCTGATTTAATTGGCATCTGGAGTACTAAGAAATCTGGCTATGGAAATTTCCGCATGTAGAGTGGTCCAAACTATGGCGAGGACAAGGAACAGAAAGTGCAAAGCGGCTACGTTGTATTTGGAGCGAGAGGGATAGTTGTAATAGGCAAAGACCAAGTTATGAAAGGTTTGTAAGTCATGGTACATATAGAGAGTGGATTTAATTCTGAATGCCTAACAGATCATTGCAGAATGTTATATAGTAGAGTTACATGATCTAATGTATATTAAAAGGCCATTCTAGCTGTTGTATGGGAACCATGAAAGCTGAGTGATAGGACTATGGTAGCAACCGTGGATATGGAGAAAAACAGGAAAAGTTCATTTATGTTTTGGAGACAAAGTTGCATATCTTGCTGTCGAGTGTAATGAAAAAAGATGTGCATCAAGATTATGTCTAGCTTCATTGTTGTTGTTGGTAATAATATTTTTTACAAATTTTAATAAAGTTTTATTATACAAATCAACATACTGTGTATATTTACATAAAATTCTAGTAAATTTTAATGAAATAAAAGTAGACAATTATGGATAGTACACTTATTAAGATTACTAATATGAGAAAGACTGAAAAGAAAAATATTTGGGGGGGAAATGACGTTATGTTTTGGCATGCTAAATTGTGGCTGGTTATAAAACATCCAATAAAGCTATCAAGTAACTACTGCACTATATCATCTGCATTCCAGGGAATTGCAGTGATTACACTACGATTTGATAGTGAATGACCTTTGTATATTTTCCCAGGTGGCTCAGTGATAAAGAATCCACCCTGCCAAGCAGGAAACACGGGTGTGATCCCTGGGTTGGGAAGATTCCCTGGAGAAGGAAACGGCAACTCACTCCAGTACTCTTGCCTGGAGAATTCCATGGACAGAGGAGCCTGGCGGGTTACAGTCCATGGGGATACAAACAGTTGGGACATGGCTTCACGACTGAACAACAAAAAGTTTGTGGATTGTCTAGACAGGATTAGTCACTGTGAACTCAGGGAGACTCCTCCAGCCTGGAGTGGACAGAAGAGACCAAGGAAGAAAGGAAGCAGAGTCAGCAAGCAGCTTGTGAAGAATTTTACTAGGAAGGAGAACAAAAAAATGGGATGGAAACTGGAGTGAAACCCAAAAACGATGAATATTTGTATAATATTAAGATTACACACACACATATTTGCAAAATAATGCAGTGGTGACTTGATATCTTCATTTGGACATACAATAAGCAACTAAAACATAGAATGCCAAAGCGTGCTTCTCTCACTTTCCTCCCCAAACATTGTGCTCGCCAGTCCTTCACATATCATTAACCTTAGTAAAATTAATTATCCCTCACTAGCTTTTAAAATCTTTTTTTTGTATATTAGAATATGCTTTATGATTTTAAAAGTTCCCCTCTTTTACATATGTTTTCTTTTTTTAAAAAAAATTGTGATACATTCAGTTGAAATTCCTCTGGAAAAATGGCAATATCAGTGTGTTTAGAAAGCTTTTCTGGGACTTCCCTGGAAGTCCAGTGGTTAAGACTCCATGCTTCCAATGCAAGGGGCTCTGGTTTGATCCCTGGTCAGGGGATTGAGATATCATATGCTGAGAGGTTGAAATTAAAATAAAAAAATACTGGATACTTTAAAAAAATAAAAAAATAAATACAAGGATTTTTGAAAAAGAAAAATTTTCTGGAGTGCTGGAGCCTTGACATGGGAATGATTGAGTTAATGAGTTAGGAACATGGGGTGATATGCTCTACTTGGAGAAGAAGCTACTGGTAATATAATGGTTTAAGACAATCCCAAGGAAGCAGGTAGTTGAAGGAGGTAGAGAAAATATATGTTAGAGATGAGCATGAAAAGGACCTGCATGACATGGTGAATGGGTCAAAGAGTAAGGCAACTGCCACAAAGACCTTGTGCTACTGTGATGCTGAAGTTATCAGGGATGATCCCAGAAATGGTGGAACGGAATCCAGTTTAACTAGTTGATTGGTAGCTAAACATAATGAATCAAAGTAGCAAATGGTACTATCTAAGGCCAAGAATTTAAAAAGAATTATTTGGAGATGGAAGATAAATATTTGAAGTTACGTCAGTTAATATTTAACACCTCTGATTATTGTTCCATTTGTCTGTACTGATGCAGAATTAAATGTTTCATTCATGTAATCCATTTAGAATTGATATTATAATAAATATTAACAGGAATATTTAAAGAGATACATCATTTAAAGCAGCTCAGGTAGACGTTTTGCAAAGGGGAAGAGGATATTTTAAATTTAGGTTAAAATATCATTTTGAGTTTATACGGCCTCATCAGGCTGTAGAATTCTTCTGCAATATAAATGGTTGTATCATTGCTGGAGCAAATGGACTGACAGCTTGCTGAGTTCTGAACTATCTGGAATTGTTCTGGAAATTTTTCTCTAAGGCTAAATAGTGTGGCACCATAATTACTGAGTTTAGAGGAGGGCAAGGCAACAAGGACACCCTTGAATAAATGATATGTCAAAGCAGGGTTGAAGGCAATAGTCATGCCTAGCATGGAGGAAATCCTTAATGACACTTTTTACAGAGTTCAAAAAAAATCATTGCAATTCCCTAACTGACACGAGGAAGAGTGATCTGTCAGCTAGAACACTTAAGGCTAGCCAGCTAAATTGGTTTGAGGCAATCTGAGTAAACCAAATCTAACCTAATCAATAACACTGACACGCCAAAGAGATGTACATAGAGATTTTTAAAACAAGGAATCATTTGAATTTTTATCATGCATCATATTTTTGCCTTTTTAAAGCCCTGATAAATAGAATTTAAAGTAATATTGATATAGCTTCATGTTCTCTTTAGTTGTAACAAGTAAATTATTTTGCGGCTGTTGTTCCCATTTGAGGGATAAATGACTAACATGTAATTTTGTATATTTCTCAACACACACAATATATATATAACATCCAACTTCATCCTGATAAATGAGAGTATTCTATTACTTTCTGCCCCTTTGGTTATGTTTTAAAATCAGTCGGCTAATCAGAAGCCCAGTAAGTACTAAGCATGGAAAATTCTTCTTATCTTTTACTGATTCAGCTGTCTTTCAGCTTCCTTTTCTCAGACTTACAAATGTCCCTAATTGGGCTATTTGCCCAACATTTTCACATTTCAGCATTATGATTGACCTTGAAGAAACTGTTCTGGGAGCCCACTGATACTAGTAATTATAGTTCCATTATGCCCCTACTTAATGCAGGAGATATTTAGACTTTGATCAATGCATTCATCGCACTTATTGATTGATAATTATAATGCATTACTTGCTGGCTTTCCTGCCACCTTCATTAATTGTCTTGCCACAATGCAGAAATAATAGTTGCAAGACCCTCGACATGCATTTTGCCAGAACTTATCACTCTACTTTTACATTTACTTGGTGCTTAATTGTTCACTTCCACCATTAAAGCCTCAGTTTATTATTCATTTTAGCTTCCTGGCCCCACACCTGTGGACATAAGCCACATTCACCACTGTTATCTCCTTCGGCCTGCTTCTTAGCTGTGCTCTTGTAAACTTAGAACTTCTAGAATGTTATAAAAGAGTCCAGAGGGACCTTGTCTTTCATTTATGCTAGGATTTAGGAAGAATTTACTCTTTAGATTTTGTGTTTTAATGTGTAAACTGAAGCCCTATAAATGTATTGAGGACTTTCCTGATGGCTCAGACAGTGAAGAATCTGCCTGTAATGCAGGAGACTTGGGTTTGATCTCTTGGTCCAGAAGGTCTCCTGGAGAAGGAAAAGGCTACCCATTCCAGTATTCCTGCCTGGAGGATCCCATGGACAGAGGAGCCTGGTGGGCTACAGTCCATGGGGTTGCAAAGAGACACGACTGAGCAACTAACATTTTTCACTATAAATATATTGACTCTTGTTAATATTACTATTTTTTCTTGAATCAAGGGCTTTTAAATATACTGTGTGTTTGTGTGTTCGGTCACTAGTCATGTCGAACTCTTTGTGGCCTGTTAGACTGTAGCCCATCAGGTTCCTCTGTCCATGGGATTTCCTAGGCAAGAATACTGGAGTGGGTTGTCATTTCCTCCTCCGGGGGATCTTCCTGACCCAGGGATTGAACCTATGTCTCTGTGTCTCCTGCACTACAGGCAGATTCTTTGCCACTGAGCCAGTAGGGCTCAATGTTTTAAATACACTACCTCATCTTAACCTAACAATCTAGTTTGAGATGGTGATGGGATTCAAGACTTCCACCAAGATACAAATATGTTTTATCTATGTGTCTGGGCAAGGAAACCAATGCTTCCTATAATCCTCTCAGTGTATTTCCTTCCCTCTCTACACTTTAGAACTCTTCCCATATTTATGTAACTATTTATTTATTTGTTTAACTCCTTATTCCAACATGGCTATTAGATTTCACATCTCTCCGTTCCTAGTGCCTAGCATATGGGAGGTTTTAATGTATATTTATCTATCTATGTATCTATCCATCTATAAAGAGGAAAGGGCAAAATAAAAAGTTCATAAGAATGAATAAAATCTCCTCTTATGAACTACATATATATCAATGGAGAAGTAGATCAAGAATTGAAGAAGAGTTATAGTAAGTGTAGACAAAAGCAATTACGATATACTGTTGTTACTCAGTAAAAATGTTTCCTCAACCTATCTGCACATTGCACTATTACTTTCGGTTTTATCTCACTAGTTACTTTTAAGTTTGGCTTAATTATAGGTGATCATTCCAATATTTAATCACATTGCTGCCTAAGAAATTAGTAATTTTACTCTACATATGCTTTCCTCTTTTTCTCAGTTTCTTCAAATGAGCTCTCAACAGCACCTTTTTAGCATGAGTGTTGGCTTTTTCTGTTGTCAACATTCCAACTGGAGTTTTAAAATAAAAAAAGATTTAATTGATAGGAACTGAATAAAGATAATTTTACAGTTTTTTAAAAAAGAGTACCGAATGACATAAATTTTATGTTTCTTCTAAAATGATTTTTATCTATTTTATCAATCTTATAGTAAAATAATACAAGGATAAACAACACTAAATAAATAGGAACAATTATTTTATTTATAACAAGAAATGCTTCACTTAGTGCTATTTTTTACAGTTAAAAATAGTATTCTATAATTTTAAATCATGATCCATTAAAAACGAATCTACGAATTTCACACAATTTCTTCTACACTATATAGAAATACATTTGTCTTAACCTTACCTTCAGTCAGAAAACTATATTGCTATAAAATGGATAGACTTTTTTGAGGGCTGTTGAATTGATAGAAACAATGTGTGAATAATGTATAAAAAAATCGCTTGATTATCTCCAGTTACATTACACAGTATCAACCCTGTCAACTCCTGCAATCATCTCAACAGCTCCAAGCAGCTTGGGAAATAAAACTAATCTATCACTATCAATGCAGTCTTTTCATCCTTAGCCACCAGGAAGGGGTGTGTATTACATTTTTACACAAAACCACAGGTGTATTTGGATGTTGAAAGGTGGGAGGAAAGGAGGAAAAGAGGAAAGAATGTAGAAAATCTTTAAATTTATTAAAAAAAATAAGCTATTTAAAACTATGTTCACGAATCTACTGTCACACACATCCCAAGGGCTGTCTGCTTATTCATGTGTATTTTCAAAGTTTATTTACAATGTAGAAACAGCTATGTTTTTCCTGAGTGTGATTCAACTTAAATTAATATGTTTCAAGATAATTCATGATTTACCAGTGAAAATGAGAGCAGGCCTGCAAGTGTACTTCTGTTTGGACAGTTGTTAAACTAAACGACACTGAAAACAATTCAGTATTTCATACCATCTGTACAGACATGTTTCATTTGGAAGATTCTCAGATTATTGTCTGGATTTGCATAATACCCTCTATTAGATATTAACAGCTAACAAGGTTAAAATGTTAAAAGTTGATAAAAATAAAATAATGTTTCTACACAATAGTTGTTAAACATACCTTTTACCTTAATATGAGTACTTGCTCCATTATAAAATTTGCTTCACAATCATAAGATTAGACTGAAAGTCAACTGTTCTTACTCACGGGCATCTCTGAACATGCCACAGTGTCACCTATTCTCTTTCCAGGGTACATATGCTGAGTTAATATATAACTGCATTTCTTCCATTAACACTGTAATAATGCTTTTTTTTTTTTCTCTCCCTCCATCAGCTACACAAATTAGATACTTGATGTATTGGGTGATTCTGACAGAGAGGTTATTTATCATTACCTAATAAAATGAAAAATAACCCCATAAGCTTTTCTAAATCAAGGAAAGTTTTCAACCTTATGTAATAACGTAAGAAATAAAATTCACTAATAAGCCTTGCTACTAACAAATATTTAGATGCATGTTTTAACCCTTTAAGATCTTTCCTTGTGGCTCAGCTGGGAAAGAATCCGCTTGCAATGTGGGAGACCTGGGTTCAATCCCTGGGTTGGGAAGATCCCCTAGAGAAGGAAAAGGCTACCCATCCCAGCCTGGCCTGGAGAATTCCATGGACTATATAGTCCGTGGGGTTGCAAAGAATCAGACTGAACGACTTTTCACTTAACCCTTTAATCATAAATTTTATGTTGGTGTTTATATTTATTCTATTTTATAAGTTATAAAAGATGAAAGACTATTTTATACATAGAAAAAAATAATTTATATCAATCTTAGTATTTTAGAATAATTTTCTGACTCTGCCTGCCCATATTTTTTTATGCATTTTCAATTATACTGTAAAACATTTTGTATTCTGCTATGCTCAACTGACATATGTTTTATGCATTCTGTGACTGGCTGGATCCTGGGCCCCAGTAACATTGTCCCCTGGTGCTGTGTCTATGAAAATGTTGTTGTTGCTTAGTGGCAAAGTCGTGTCTGACTCTTTTGTGACCCCATGGACTGTATAGCCTGTCAGCCTCCTCTGTCCATTGCCATTTCCTTCTCCAGGGGATCTTCCTGATCCAGGGATCAAACTTACATCTCCTGAATTTGCAGGTGGATTCCTTACCACTAAGCCACCAGAGAAGCCCGTGAAAATGTCACATTACCTGAAAAAAGGAACTCTACATATAGTTTTACCATTGAGTTAACTTAGGATAAGAAAATTGTCCTGGATATCCTGGTGGGCCCAGTGTAATCACATGAGCCCTTAAGAGAAGGAGAGAAAGTTGAAGAGATTTGAAGTAAGATAAATAGTTGATGTGCTTGAAGATGGAGGGGTACACAAGGAAAATATAAGAAATAAAAACATTCTATCAAAACCCACTGCACCAGAAGAGCATCCAGAACTCCAGATGAGAACAGCAGCCTCGACTTCGACTGACATCCTGATTTTAGCCCAAGGAGAGCCTTAGTAGAAGATTCAGACATGTCATGCTAGACTTCCAACAAATAGGAAATACAAAATAGTAAATGGTGTTTCAAGTTACTAAATTTCTGGCAACTTGTTACTCAGTAGTAGAAAACTGAGACATGTTTTTTCCTAGTTGTCATTATTATTCAATATGTAGATTGTTCCATGAATATGTAATATGGTCACTAGTACTACAAGTGATGCAAAAAGAGCAAAAGGTAGACCATGGTTTGAACCTTCAAGAAATCCCAGAATACAGCCATAAAGGCAAAGAGTCACAAAAGAAATATTGAAATGTTTTCATTGTTTGCCACAAATTGAGGAAAGTGCTCAGGAGAATCACAACCGTAAAATGAACTGTTCTGTCTGATGGAACATGAGTCCTGTTATCTAACTCATTCCCAAGATTACATCATTAACTCTGTTTCCACTAACACTGTCCTAATTGAGTGGTTGGAAATAAATAGAAACTGTAAATGGGGATTATATTAGTTAGGGACATTAGAAGATCAGACTGGTAGAATTCTACAGGCAGCATTGTGTTACTGCATTAAAGATAGACCCCAAATACACTGCATACCTAGGAGGTTTTCTGTAACTTCTTCTTGAGTAAAAGATAAGATATGAAGGCATTTTATGGATGTTTAAGGGGAAGCGACCCTTGGTTGCCTTGTATAGTAGGATTTACAGGATGCACGAAGGGATTTCAAGATTTACTCCAAGATTTCTAGTCCTGCCTACTGGGGAAAAAGATAAAGCTGAAAGAAATGAAGTAGCTTTAATAAAGTGATTGGGAATAAGAGGGAATATAAGGGGCTGATTTAAAATAATGTCTGAATTCAGATATCTTCTGTTACAAGTAGCAGAAACCATGAAACCTCAGTCTTCAAAACAAATAAGCCCATCATCTCACATGGCAGCATGCAGGGCTGGTAGGTGGAGCATTTCAACAACGACATCTAGAACTCAAAATTGTTGTCTTTTTTTTTCTGTTTACCTCAGCGTCATTTCAAGACTAGTTTCTCTTGGTGGTCTTAGGATAATTGCCCACAAAATCTAGGACAAAATACTTCCTTGTTCACTTCCTGCCTAGGATAAAAACGTTTCTCCCACCCATGATAAAATCCTTCTCTTCAGTCTAAATCAACTTAGTCATGTTTCTTCCTTATGACAAGAACAGTCACCAGGGAGATAGGTATTGGTTCAGATTAGAATCAGATTTGCCCAACACACTAAACATAATACACATGCTCAGTTCATAAAGGTAGTAAAGGAACTGAAGAGCTACAGTTTAGCCCCACATTTTACAACAAAACTTGAAGAGGAAACTATACAAATGCCATCTTGTTAGATGAGCACTGAAGGAATCTGGCTGGTCAGAGACTGATCCCATATGGCAACCCTCAATTCTGTTCTTTCGATGATATCCCTTCTCATTGTCTTCCATGGTCCTAAATTATTTCTCTGGAAGAAGCTTTTTTGTTTGTCTTCATTTCCTCCATGTTTACATCTAAAATGAGCACTTGGGAGTCTGTCCATTTGGGATACCTCATAGTTTTTAGCAGATCTCGCCTTTTAATAGTATAAATTTTGGTCTCCAGGGACTGCCTTATGGATTCTTTTATACCTTATCATCATATATCAAATTTCAAGTCTGTTTACTAAAGGGGCACATAGTTTTCTTATAATAATGAACATATTAATGGTTTGGGGACATTTGTCTAATAATATTAGACTATGGATGTTATTGAAGGAAACCACATTTGTTAGACTATCAATGACTCAGTTAAGGTTGTAAACTATGATCATCACAGAAATACAAATTTACTCATCAGCCATGCATTACTTAATCCACTATGACCTCATTGATCCACTTCTAATTTATAATTAAGTATAAATGCTGCAGATTCTCTTTAAATAACATACACATCTATTAGCATTCCACACTGTTAAAAAGTCATTTTACGGGTATAATAAATGTTACTCTTAAAGAGTAATTTGAAACACAAGGTGAAAGCTTGATTCTCTACAACACGTTTAAAAAATGTCATAAAATGCCCAATACTACACAAAAGTAAGTAGGATGAGGACTGATATAAACTAGGTGGATTTAAGGAATTAAAACCAGTAATAACTCTAGAAATAGTGTTTTGTAAAGGATTGTTTTTTAACAAATTGTGGAAATACATGCCAGATTGAAAGGAGAGGGTACTGAGGAAGTGCAAGTTATGGGGGTTGACTGCTCCTTCAAGACATTCAAAATCCAGAGAAAGAGAGGTTGTATGAGGGAGGAGAAGGATTTTCTTTTTGTTTGCTTGTTTATTATATTGTGCTTATTTTCATTTAGGGAAGAATATATTATGTATTTATGCTTTGAATAACAAATGGTGCAGTTTATTAATAAGGTTGAAGTTTCACTAGTGGAAGAAATAATTTATGGAGGAATGACCTGGATGGCAGAACCTAAATTTGTACATTGTGGATCACTGATATATGTGAGCATGATTGTCCTACAGTATGACTTAAGCTATGCCTTTATTTCAGCTATAACAAGAGAAATTACTTCATATATTAAAAAAAGAGAGAGAAAGATGCTGAGTCAACATATGAAGTAGTTTATTATAGAAACTATGGAAGATGAGTGAGTTCATATTTCCTGACAGCATCCTTTCTAGCAAAGTACGAGCTAAAGTCATCAGCTGCCAGCGAAGCCTCCAGTGAAGATTTTGATGTTTTCTATTTATTCCACTATGTACACATGCTTTACAGGTAATTGTACTTCTTACTTAATGAGGCCTGAGAACTTAAAACCAATATCTAGTACCAGTTGCAATGCAACCTAGTATAATCATGTACCATTTCTTTCTGGGCTTTCCTGGTGGCTCAGACGGTAAAGAATCTGCCTGCAATTCAGGAGACCCGGCCCAGGTTCGATCCCTGGGTTGGGAAGATCCCCTGTAGAAGGAAATGGCTACCCACTCCAGTATTCTTGCCTGGAGAATCCCATGGACAGAGGAGCCTGGCGGGCTATGGTCCACGGGGTCGTAAAGTGTCAGACACTACTGAGTGACTAATACTTTCACCTTTATTTCTTTCTAGCTTTAATTTGTCTGATTCTTTTACTAAGTTTTCTTTTTTTCTTCATAGTTCAGTTGTGCTTAGTTATAAAATGTTTGACTTTCACTGAACCCAGGACAAATTTTGGCGATTCACTGGAGGGAAGAGGTCAAAGGAAAAGTGACTCTTTAAGAGATTAGTCTAGGTGATGATGGCACAGAATTAAACTAAAGGCTTGGGAATTAGTCTAGCTTCCAAACACTAGAAAGAACATGATTTTTTTTACCAAGTTTGAAGTGATAAATATGGGAGCCAACCCCAGGGTTATAACTTTGAAAACAAATAATGCTATAAAACCATGAATAAAGCTAGTGATTATTGGAAGAGAAGGAAGAGGTTAAGAGGTGATCTGACGCTGTCACTGAGGGATGTGCTGAATCTATTGTGTCTGAAGGACATACAAGTGGAGATAGCAATTTAGTTAGTAGTTTAAATGTAGATCTGGAGCTAGGAAACAATCTCTGCAGCCAAGCATCATTATATATTCGATTACTGAAGACAAAGGACAAGCCAATATTGACTAGGAATGACAAATATCGCTTTTTAAGAATAAAGTAGCAAGAGAGAATCCATGAGATGGAAGGAGAAAGATCAGTAGAAAAGATAGAGGAAATGGTCTTAGATGGTGGATTATAATTAGCAATTTAAAGTATTTTCTGCAAGAAACTATGTACACAAACTGTATTTTTATTTGTTCTTACCATATACTTTCAGGATGCTATTACTATGTACTTTTTAATAAAGAAGAAGGTAGGCTTCAGAATAGGTTAAATAAGTTGCACAGTTATCAATATATAGGACCTGGTCCACCTGGATCAAAAGCCATTTCTTTTCCCACCATACCAAGCTGCATCTAGAAGATAACTTCAGACCAAAACAGTCTTGTGGGTCACTTATGTAATAGCAACTTGGAGGTTCCAGGGAAACTGGGTGGAAAACAATCTATGAGTGAGTTTTCTGCTAGAGGTTTTCCTTCATTCAGTCCCTAAGTCTATTAAGGAGATGGTTATCCTTTCTGCTTTCTGGTTTTCCTAATCATCTCGAAAGTCCCTGCTTTCTTTCCCCCTCGCTCTTTGTTATGACTTTCTCTGTTTCTCTCTTTCCAGGCAGAAGCAGAAAGAAAAAAAATCTCAATTATGTTACATGTCTGCTCATCAGCAAAACAAATTCCCATGGCTCTCTGTTTCTAATCAGAAGGAAGTAATTTTCCTTTCTCACCTGACTGATTCTCTAACTTGGCTCTCAGTGCTGACTCTCCAATCTCTTCCCCCAGGTACTCAGTTGCAATTTTCAGTTAGTGCTGAAGTTCACTCATTAAGCATTTCACCACGAACTCCTCAAGTTACTGCTAGCCAGTGTCCAACTCATTTAAGGTCGTACCACCAGTAAATAAATTTCAATTAAAAATCAAATCAAGCTAAAAATACATTAACAATCTAAGTAAGATTTTAAGATCAATCCTGTGCTTATTTATGTAGATAATAAAAGGACTGCTGACATAATCATAAAAATAGTCACCATCATCTTTATCATCATTATCATCATCATCACCCCTGCTGTCATTTTGAGTATTCTCTAGTGCCAGACAGTATGCTATGTACTTCTCACGCATTGTTCCCTTTAGCTGTAATGTTTATACCATATGTGTGATTTACTTAGTGAGATTCAATATATGCCCATATTTGTAAGGTTCATATATGTCAATCTAGCTTAACAAATTAGGTGTTATCATCACTTTACAGATGAGGAGATAAAGTTTCAAAGTTATAAGCCTCTACAGGGCAAAGCCAGTCTGAAATATGCTTATTTTTTTAAGTTCTGGAAACACATGAAAAGTTAGATCCAAGGGAGCATGATCTACCAAAAAACATCTTAAATCTTGTGTGAATGCTAACTCACTTCAGTCAAGTCCGACTCTTTGCGACACTATGGACTGTAGCATGCCAGGCTTCTCTGTCCATGGAATTCTCCAAGCAAGAATACTGGAGTGGGTTGCCATGCCCTTCTCCTGGAGATCTTCCCCATCCAGGGATCAAACTCTTGTCTCTTAAGTCTCCTGCATTGGCAGGTCCTTTACCACTAGAGCCAAAAGGCCTATACTTATATCTTAAATACACTTATATCTAGATTTGTTTATCAATTAGAAAAGTTCATGGTATGTATAGTAAAAAATATGCACAAATGTGTACAGTAGTAACAAATTTCATTTTCTTAATAAAATGAAAGCAAAGATGAAACACTTAGGAGAAATAGCACTTCTGTTGGAATGCTTGTGGCTTGAATCACAGTATCTTCTACACTTTTATTAGTCCTTTAATTGTTTGGGCCTTGAAACACAAGTTACATGTTACACTAAAACATAACTTCTCTGTCCAAACCAGTGCTCAACTTGTAAAGGCAGACACGACAGAAGAAATAGGTTCAAGGCTTCAACTGAGTGGCAATGAAACGTATTTTGTTTAAATGAAGCATCTGATTCTAAAAATGTGCCTGTGAACAGTTGCTGAAACAGAGTCAGCGCCACAGATCACCTTGTCAGGACTCTTACAGGAACGCTGACGTTTAAAGGTGAGTTCCAACTGTTTCTTTAATTTATAATGTAAGAATTCTGCAGCCACCTGTCTAAGGGAAGCAACCATGCAGGGTTTATTGGTCCCCAAGCACTTTTGACACCCGTCTTGTTAGACCTCTTGTACCAATCAGCATTTTTGGTAGAACTTAATCTGTTATCACCTATTTTTCATTTTCCCAAACTCTTGTCAGATAATTTCATCTAAATCTGAATGGGGAAACAAACAAAAACCCTTCATAACTGAAAATATAATATATCCGACTTGGCTAATGTTCAAATTACTACTCTATGACGAAAGCTTGCCCTCTTAGGCTTTTAAAGACTTTCAGCAGAAATAAGCTTTAAAGACTTATAGAACATTTCCACTAACTTACTAACCATATTTGGAATGCTGTTAATAAATTGGGCATCCCAGGCCCTGACTGTAATCTCATTTTCCTCCCACTGCATAGTATCCACCAGATATTTTTCTCTTGGCTCATCCATTGATGTGTTGTCACTTGCAGCTATGTCAACAAGGTCAAGAGCTGACAAAGTCTAACAAGACTCAACTGAGCCAAGACTCATATTTAAACATCAGAAAAATAGATCCAATTATACCCCCTAGGGTCATGAGAAAATTAAATCCAATAAAATATAAAACTTCACAGCCAACTGCCTGGCCTTTGGTAAGTGCTAAAAATGTTAGCACTTTTTTTTTCTTCTCCATCTTCACTTCTCTCTTTCATTCACTGATACAGACAATAACTCTCAAGTGGGACATAATAGGAGCTAAATAATTCATATTCATTCTTTCACTTACTTATGGGTCACAGGTTGATCAGTTGCCACTACACATGATCATCTATTTGTTCTCTTGTCAAAGCTTTGGTGTGACTTCCCTGGTGGCTCAGACAGTAAAATATCTGCCAACAGTGTGGGAGACCTGGATTTGATCCCTGGGTTGGGAAGATCCCCTGGAGAAGCAAATGGCAACCCACTTCAGCACTCTTGCCTGGAAAATCCCATGGGCAGAGGAGTCTGGTAGGCTACAGTCCACAGGGTCGCAAAGAGTCGGACATGACTGAACGACTTCACTTCTTCAAAGCTTTTGTTTTACCAGTAGTTATGTATGGATGTGAGAGTTGGACTATAAAGAAAGTTGAGCACCGAAGAATTGATGCTTTTGAACTTTTTTTGTTGGAGAAGACTCTTGAGAGTCCCTTGGACTGCAAGGAGATTCAACCAGTCCATCCTAAAGGAGATCAGTCCTGAATATTCATTGGAAGGATGGATGCTGAAGCTGAAACTCCAACACTTTGGCCACTTGATACAAAGAACTGACTTATTTGGAAAGACCCTGATGCTAGGAATAATTGAAGGCGGGAGGAGAAGGGGACGACAGAGGATTAGATGGTTGGATGGCATCACCGACTCAATGGACATGAGTTTGAGTAAACTCCGGGAGCTGGTAATGGACAGGGAAGACTGGTGTACTGCAGTCCATGGGATCACAAAGATTTGGACACGACTGAGTGACTGAGCTGGAACTGTAACTTACAGAGAGTGCTTCCCTGATGGCTCAGTGGTAAAGAATCTGCCTGCTAATGCAGGGAACACGGGTTCTATTCTTGGGTCAGAAAGATCGCCTGAAGAAGGAAATGGCAACCTACTAAAGTTTTCTTGCCTAGGAAATTCCACAGACAGAGGAGCCTGGCAGGTTATAGTCCATTGGGTTGCAAAGAGTTGGACACAACTGAACGACTAAATAACAACTTGGAGAGAGTCCTAACTCTTTCTCAGTTTTAAGTCTTAGAGTTAGGTTCAGTGTAGCAGTATTCCTTGAGAAAATATGCCATATTATCCTGAATGCATTTCCTCTTTAATTTTTTCTGTTTGTTTTATTGTTTGCTTGGTTTATCTTGTTTTTTGAAAAAAAATTATTGCAAAGTGGAAAACATTACAGAGAAGAAATATTGAATTTTATAATTTGGGAAATATAGGCAGAAATATGTGTGACTATTTCTGAATTATTGAAGATAATGTTTTTCTCATATGAAACATCTTTAACTTATATGGCATTCACTTTCATATTCTCTTATTTAAAGTATCCATGGTAAGATTGGATGGAAGAGGGGTGGAGAGAGTCATCAGTCATACTTTCAAGACTGACTGCTTTACTCTCTGTTTTACACTTTCAGAGTGGAAGGAAGAGTTTGTTATATAGCCAAGTGGGACAGCTTTCCACAAAAGCTTCAATATATATATATGTAATGTATATGGTATGTATAAAAGTTAAATGTTTCCCATACATTTGAGTCTCAACGCATTCTACATGAAAATACTTTTAGTAGTCCTCATGGACAGGTTAACTGAAGTCAAAGACATTAGATGCTCTGTGTAAGGCAGTGAGATAGAGTCCTCCTGTGAATATTTGATAACAGTGTTACATTACAATGCTTGGGCAAGTGCCAACTGAGTGTTAGGAAAGTGAGCTAAGTGGGAAGGATAACATGACTGACTTGCATGTTGACTGACTGATTGGCTGAGTTCTGCACCTAGATAGCTCATATAACCTTGACTTCTTCATCCAGAAACTGAAACAAATTATGCCTGTCTATCAAAAGCAATTATTCCAAAGATCAAGTTTGTTTTTACTGATGTAGAATATTTGGAGATCTTTACATTAATTTATTTAAAGTTATCTTCTCTTATTAATAATAAATCATAATCTTCTAGCAGAGAAAAATTTCCATTTGCATCTTAAAGTGTAACAGTGAATGAATGACATTTGGATGAAGTTTGCTTCCTCAGGGGCAAGTATATTTTTCACAGACTACTGCTGACAGTTCAGGAACATGGCAAGCACCGATACACACAACATAACAGAATACTAACTGGCACAACAATGTGTGCAATAAATAGACATTAAAAATAAACCAAAACAAAGTTTTATCTTTAAAATCATGATTCCTCAGGGCAAGGAATCAAAAACTTGAAAGAAAATCGAAAGAGAAAAGGATGAAAGAAAACTATAATTAATTGCCAGTTCATTTCCAGGGACTATGCTGGGCATTCCACATTTTTTTAAAAAATCTAATTTAGCTTTTTAACTATTTCACTTATCTTATCTCACTTAACCATTTTACTGTTTGAGGAAACTAAAGTTCATTTCATTTTATTAGTTCAAGGATTCACAAGTAACAAAGTAGAGTCTAACTATACCACTCTTGGGGGGAACGCTGATAGTGGGGGAGGCTGTGCTTGTACAGGGGTAGAGGGGTGTGGGTACTCTTTGTGTCTTTTGATCAATTTTTTTTTCTGTCAACTTGCAACTGTTCTAAAAGATAAAGTCTATTTTAAGTGGGGGAAAAAATAGAGTGTAAGATGGTTCTCTAAATTCTATGTAGGGTTCTTTGTTCCACTTTGTGTTATATAAAACCCTCTTCTAGAAGGATCACTGATAACCAGGGAAGGATTTGCTTTGTGTTTCTCCTGATAATATAGCTGAGTTAATTCAGTATGACAAATCTTTAGTTAAGAGACTAGTTTGTACTTGTGGGGGCTGAGTGACATCAGTGAACAAGGAACATGGAGAGAGAAAAAAATCAACAATAAACATAATAAATGAGTGTGTAATATAATATAAAAGAAGGTAATAATTGATGTAAACTATATAAAATAGAATAGGGTAGAAAGAATCATGTACCTTGGAGTGAGCTGCAATTTAAAGTCATATGTACAGAGTAGAAAGGCCTCATCACTAACATAATTTTCAAACATAGACTTGAAGTTAACCACATAGACAGCTTAGATAGACAAGGAAAAAAAAATCAGTCAAGGGCACCAGAAAATGCAGAAACACATATTGGTAGGACACTTTCTGGTCTGTTCCCTGAAAAGAAGGATGTGGCCAGTGAGATGGAGTGAGTTAGGGGGATAAATGTAGAGGATAAATCCAGAGGTTATGGTAGAAGGTGGGGTATATATCACGTAGCGTCATGTAAGCACTTTGACTTTTCCTTTGAGTTCATCCGAAGCCACTGCAGAGTTTAAGTGTAGGAGTGACATAATCCATCTTTTGTTTTAAGAGGATTACTTGCCTTTGTCAAGATTGGACTGTAGGGAGGAAAGCATACAACCTGGGACATTAATGACATAAATCTAGGTTAGAAGTAAGGATAGTTCAGACCAGGGTGGCACCAGTGGTGTCAGTGAAAGTGGTCATGTCATAAATGTATTTTGGAATTTAAGACAACAGGAGGTTTTGTGAGCTGGGAATAGTGTGAGAATCAAAGAAGAAACAAAAATGAATCCAAAATATTTTGATCTAAACTACGGGATTATTCAAGTTGCCATCAACCGAGATGAGTAATACTGCAGCTGGAGGAGGTTTCTAAGGATTTGGAGTTCTGTTTTAAAATGTTAAATCTCGATGTGTATGTTAGATGTATACTAACTGCTGGATGTATACTAAACATTTGAGAGGAGAAATCTAATAGGTGGCTGAATACACATGAGTCTGGGTTAGAGATGGAGCTTCAGTGGTGTCTGGATTTGGGTGGTGTATAAAGTCTTGACCCCGAAAAGATCACCCAAGAGTGCAAACAACCACAGAAGATAGATTCTGGGCAGCCACACTAAGGAGTCTGGAGAAGATGAGGAACCAATAACTAAGAAGGGGAAGGTGTGAGTAGGAAAGCAGGCGAAAGCAAAGAGGGAGTCAGTTCAGGTCAGTTCAAATCAGTTCAGTCGTGTCCAATTCTCTGCAACCCCATGGACTGCAGCATGCCAGCCCTCCCTGTCTATCACCAACTCCTGGAGTTTACTCAAACTCAAGTCCATTGAGTCAGTGATGCCATCCAACCATCTCATCCTCTGTCGTCCCTTTCTCCTCCTGTCCCCAATCCTTCCCAGCATCAGGGTCTTTTCCAATGAGTCAGCTCTTCGCATCAGGTGGCCAAAGTACTGGAGTTTCAGCTTCAACATCAGTCCTTCCAATGAACACCCAGGATTGATCTCCTTTAGGATGGACTGGTTGGACCTCCTTGCAGTCCAAGGGACTCTCAAGAGTCTTCTCCAACACCACAGTTCAAAAGCATCAATTCTTCGGCATTCAGCTTTCTTCACAGTCCAACTCTCACATCCATACATGACCACTGGAAAAACCATAGCCTTGACTAGATGGACTTTTGTTGGCAATGTCTCTGCTTTTTAATATGTTGTCTAGGTTGGTCATAACTTTTCTTCCAAGGATTAAGCGTGTAAAGAGGGAGTGCTGTCCTGCAGAGCTAGAGAGGAAGTCTATCAAAGAGGTGGGAGTGACTGATTCTAATGCTGTTGCTAGATTAAGTAAACTAAAAGTTAAGAATGGATCACTGAATTTAGAAACACATAGGACAGCAGGAGATTGAAGGTAGGAGAAGGGGATGACAGAGGATGAGACAGTTGGATGGCATTACTGACTCAATGGACATGAGTTTAAGCAGACTCGGGGAGATAGTGAAGGACGGGGAAGCCTGGCGTGCTGCAGTTCACAGGGTCGCAAAGAGTCGGACACGACTGAGCAACTGAACAACAACAAAGGACAGCACTCGTGCCTTGTTAAGAGCAGTCTTAGTGGACTAGGGAGTGGGGGAGGTAACAGCCTAATTGGAAATGTTTGTAGAGAATAGAAAGAGGGAAACTCGAGAAATTCTTTTAAAGAATCTTAGTGGAAATCAGAGTTAACAGAAATATATATGTGAAAAATGAGTCCAATTCTAGAATGCAGATAACCTCAATGAAAGTTCAAAGCTAATAGTTTGACTGCATTTTCTTGGTTTATACAATTTCTTGGACACACATCTATATGACTAGAAATCTTATGTATGTATGGAAATTTATTTTAATTGTGTAAAAAATTATATAGTAACAGATACAGTCACTTAAATATCAACTTTTTTGATTTCACAGTCATAAGTCAAGTATTCACACCATTAGCACAATTAATATGCTATAGGAAATAGTTATACAGAAATATATACATTGTAAATGCTGTTTGGAAAACTACATAGTGCAATACATATGGTCTTGTTACATCAATGAACATAACTCTCTGCTTCTCTTGGGTTCACATTTGCTTAAAATTTATATTCCTTTAATATAATTAAATGTAATATTTGAATCAAATGCTAAAATATTCATACAGGTGTACTAGAGGAAAGTATATTAACTTCTATTAGAAAAAAATGTAGAATAGGGCAGGGGGCCAACATCTCTGCTGTTCTTAAACACTTCACCCTAGGATGAAGAAAAAGAAGTCACTTTCATGGAATGTAAGTCATTAGCGCTTCTAACATTTTACATGATCAACACCAAGAAATGACCAACTGGAACGGAGTGTTCAACTCTAAAAATGATTTTGTGTCTGCAGCGTATGGTACCCCTGTAGGCAGAACACACTACACCTTTACAGACCCTGTTATCCTTCTAAAAAATTCCCAGACTGATCCTTAGGAACTAAAAAGCAAGACCTGCTGTATATAACAATGTTTGTGAAACTATTTTTATTTTACTAATTTTGTCCCCTTTTTTCCACTCCAAGCAATTTTAAGGTCTTTGATGAGAAGCATGTCTAGAGGAAACTGACTCTAAACTGGGCTGTTTTCTATGAAACAAATGGATTCTCTGTGATTCCCAAGTGAGATCAAATAAAGAGCACAGTTCAGGATACCTAGTGATGGTGGTGGTCAGCTGCTTAGAGAAGGAGCATCTTGCCCTCATGGATGAATGTGAGCTGAGTACACCAGCTAAACAACTAAGGCTGCCAGAGGTTCCCAAACCCCTGCAGGACTGCAAGTCACAATTATTTAGAGGAGCCTTTGCCAATATCCCAGAGCATGCCCATGAGTAGCATACACTCAACTTAGGGATGACCAATTTAAGGTGTTCATTTTAATTTTTCTTCTGGCCAGAGGACAACTGGCTGAGTTGGTGTCTATTGAAGACCTTGATGTCATGGGGATAAAACAACAGAAAAACTCAGAATGCAAAAGATCTGATATAGATATTTTATATATAAGGCACATGGTAGGTGGCCATCATGTCTGCATTTTCTTAAAGACAAACAAATCTATCCTACTGCCCAATGCATTGGTTTTGCTTTCATTTTTATAGTGTTTAGAGAGTGAAATAGAAAAGCAAATAGGGCCAAATGTTATTAGGTGTTAAAAAAAAGTTTCAAGTCATCACTTGTGAAGAGAAAAGACTTTGTTTGGTTCTGTTGTTTCCCCTCCAAATATTAACAATTTTAAAATATTTTTTTCTCCACATAAATTCAGAAAAAAAGAGGATAACAGAATATTTGCAGTGTACTGAAATGCAGGGTGATGTGTGATTTAAAGAGGCTCCGCGTTACTCCGCAGCCACTGGACGGACAGGGTCTGAGCTCTGCCAGGAGAGTCAGTCCCTCTGAAGGCACATTCTTAATGATGCATGCATAGCTGTGAAGTTTCCTTTATCTATCAGGGCCACATCATTAGCTAGGCTCCCTGTAGTTCTTCTACAATAGATATAACAGGCATTTCCATCCCAATAATCTGCTTTTATAGTTTTCCTTTGTAAAAGGAAAGCTGATGCTTAATATCCTTTTTCTTATGCTTGAGTTGTGTACCAGATAAATCTAGAAAACTGCCAGTGGCTGTCTTTGCCTTGACCCTCATCAAGTCAGAGCTCTTACTATGAGTACAGCCCTTTCTGCCATTGGGGAAGCAGAAGTGGCTATTATTTCCCAATTTCCTCCATTAAGGTTGTCATATAAACTTTTGTTAAATGGAAAATAGGTTATTATCCTAACTGTTTTGTGTAACTCAGGACAGCATTTATGGAACAACATAATTTCATATTTCATTTTTGCTTTTAATTATTCATAATCATTTTAATATATTTGGACAGGAAAGGGTAAGTGACATTCACGTAGAAATCATATTCTTTGCAAAATAAGGTAATAATGGTTTTCTCTCAAGAAAATATGACACTGGCATACTTCTGGAGAATGCTGTCTACTAATAAAACAAGGGATTGCAAAATTTCCCTGGTATTACCTAAGTCTTGAAAGAGAGAGTGAGGATTTTTTACTTTGTATTTTTATTTTTATCTGTATTTGAAAAATACAGGCAGAAGTAGAAAAAAAGATGAACTAAGAAGACTCTATCAATATATTAATTGTCCAGAAAATTATTTTACTTATTTATATTTTTTATTTTGGTTTTATTTTTCCCATTTTTAATTCCCCCCCAAAACTATATGAAGTGAAAGTGAAATCAAAGTGAAAGTGAAAGCTGATCAGTCGTGTTTGACTCTTTGTAATCTCCTTGACTATATAGTCCATGGAATTCTCCAGGCCAGAATACTGGAGTGGGTAGCCATTCTCGTCTCCAGAGATCTTCCCAACCCAGGGATCGAACCCAGGTCTCCCACACTGCAGGTGAATTATTTACCAGCTGAGCCACCAGGGAAGCCCAAGAATATTGGAGTGGGTAGCCTATCCCTTCTCCAGTGGATCTTCCTGACCCAGGAATTGAACCAGGGTCTCCTGTGTTGCAGGTGGATTCTTTACCAGCTGAGCTACCAGGGGGAAGCTGGAAACTATAATACAGTGGATAAGTTGTAATTACAGTAAAGTAATTTTTTATAAAGATATAAATCAATTCTTTACAAGTACACTCTGATTTTACAATGAAATTTATCCCAATTGAAACTTTTATAGAAAAATGGAGGTGCAACTAACATGCAATTAACTGTGCATATTTAAAGTACATGATTTGACAAGTTTTGAACATGTATATACCCATGAATCCATCAACATAATTACTGTAATGAACATACTCATTACTTCCCAAAGTTCCTCATCCCTCTTTTGGGCCTCTCCTTCCCATTCTCCCTCACATTCCCACTTCATGACAACCGAATGCTGATTTACTTTCTATAATTGCAAATTAGTTTGCATTTTCTAGAATTCAGAATGTCTTTTTTTTAATGGAACCATACTATACTCTTTTCTGCTTTTATTTTCATTCAGAATAATTGCTTTGAGATCATCCATGCTGCTGCATGAATTGATAGTTTATCCCTTTTTATTACTGAGTGGAATTCCATTGGAGGGATACAGCACAGTTTCCTGATGCATTCATGTGTTTATGGCCATTGGAATTGTTACCAGTTTTTTATTATTACTAATAAAGTTGCTATGAATATTTATGTACAAGTCTTTATATGGACATATGCTTTCATTTCTCATGGGTAAAATCTCCAACTATAATGACATGTTTTTCAATTTCTCCTTGCAGTTCTATCAGTTTTCGCCTAATGAATGTTGAAGTTATGTTATTAAGATATTAAATGGTTAGAACCTTTTTGTGTACTTGCTGAACTAACTCCTTGATTATTATGAAATATTCTTCTCAGATCTTTGCTCTGAAATTTACTTTGTCTAATATTGTATTAGTTTTCTAATTATGCATAACAAATGACCACAATTTTATTGACTTAATATAACATTTATGGAATTTTCCCTGGTGGCTCAGATGGTAAGAATCTGCAGGCAATGTACAAGACTTGGGTTCGATCCCTGGGTTGGGAAGATCCCCTGGAGAAGGGAATGGTTACCCACCCTAGTAATCTTTCCTGGAGAATTCCATGGACAGAGGAGTCTGGTGGGCCACAGTTCCTGGGGTCGCAAAGAGTCGGACATGACTGAGCAACTAACATTTTCACTTTCAATACAGCATCCACTTATTATTTAACAGTTTCCTTGTGTCAGCAGTCCAAGCATAGCTTATCTGGATGCTTTGTTCAGAGTCCACGGTGTTGGTTAGAATGGGTTCCATATGGAGGATTAACCAGGACAGAATCTCCTCCTAAGGTCATTCAGGTTGTTGGCAGAATTTATTTCTCTGCAGCAGTATGACTGTAGTTTCTGGCATTTTCCTTAGTGTAAGCTGGAGGCTATCACTAGGTCCTAGAGGCTGCTGACAGTTTCTTGTTAAGCAAGCTCTCCAACCTGGCCACTCATTTCATCAAGCCTTCAAGGGGAGTATCTCTCTGCAGGTAGGGCTCGGTACTTCCACTAATGAGTCAAGACCCACCCAGGAAGATTATTCTTTTGGTTACCTCAAAATCATAATCATTAGTTACATTTGCAAAATTCCTTCATGCCTGACATTTTCTGTTTACTAAAGTAAGTTCCAGGTCTTGCCTACATTCAGGGGGAAGAAATTATACAGGATGGAACAGGGGATGGGAATCACAGGGCAACTCAAAATTTTGTCAATCACAGATACTAATGAAGTCACTCCAATTTCATTCAATTAGTGTTACTTAACATACTGGGTTTCAGTATTTTCTGTTTAACCTACATATGTCCTTATACTTAAAGTCTTCTGAGGTTTTTGGTTTGTTTTTGCTGCTGTTATTGAAGGCAGCATATAGCTGGATCTTAGTTTTTCGTGTGATCTTATTCACCTTTCATTTTTTTGGTACTTTCTAGTGTCTTCTTGTCAATGGTTGTTCAACAGCTAGTTGAGATTTTGGTGTTCTGGCAGGAGACAATAAATGCACACTTTTCTACTCTGCCATCTTGAACCAATCTCTTCCTTTCACTTTTAATTAATATACTTTGACCATTTACATTTAATACAATTATAGATAGGGACAGGTTTAAATTCACCATCTTGCTATTTCCATTTATTTACTTGTTCTTAGTTCCCTTTTCTTCTTTCTTTTTGATTGAATAATTTATGATTTTATTTTATCCTCTGTAGGCTAATCATTACTGCACACTTTTCTGTGAAATTGCTTTGGGATTTATAGTATATATTTATAATTTATCATTGTGTACCTTCAAATAATATTATAGGAAGTGCAAGCTTTAGTGCTTAGTCATGTCCAACTCTATGTGACTCGATGGATTACAGCCTGCCTGGTTTCTCTGTCCGTAGAATTCTCCAGGCAAGAATACCAGAGTGGGTAGCCATTCCCTTCTCCAGGGGATCTTCCCGACCCAGGGACTGAACCCAGGTCTCCTGTATTGCAAGCAGATTGCTTACTGTTTGAGCCACCAGGGAAGCCCAGATAACACTATGCCACTTAAGATATAGTATAAAAACCTTACAACAGTATACATCCATTTCCCCTCTCCCAATTTTTTGTACTCTGATGCATATTTTACTTTTACATATTAATATTTTATAAACTGCATATTACTTCAGTAATGTTTCTTTTTACCTTGTAGAGCATGCCAGCGATTGTGACTTTTCAGTTTTTTATGTATGATAAAGTCTTTATTTCACCTTTTTTTTAAAGTTTGCTTGATATATACTTTACGTTGAAAAGTGTGCTCTTTCTGTACATTAATGTTACTCCTCTGTGTTCTTGCTTATATTGTGTCCATCAAGAAGTCTGCTGTCCATTTTATTTTTATTCTCCTGTACATAATATCCACTCCACTGCTTCTCTATCCAGTTACTTTTGAGATATTCCCTTTATCACTGATTTTAAGCAAGTTGATTATGTAATTTGCTTTAGTTTTTTCTTTTTATCTCTTTTCCTTTCTTTTCCTTCCTTCCTTCCCTCATGCAGCTTACTGAGCATCTTAGATCTGTTGGGTTGTGTCAAGCAAGAGATTCTTGCTGCCCATGCCAAGAGCAGCAGTCCCGGGATATTCACCCACTTCATGGCTTGTGGGTAGCAGACTTGTCTTGAAAGACACAAGTCATATAGACACTGGATGGAACAACACTTGACTCACACAGAGAAGGGGTAGAACAAGATCAGCTTCACTGATGAGTGTGTATTACCCCATGCCCAAAAGTAGTTGCTCCATAGCCAAGGCAAGGAGATAGTCTGCAAAGGATGCCATTTCTTCCCCACCAGGAGCAGACAAAGAAGTGGGGTTGGCCAGGTGCCATATGACACACTAATTAAGCAAAACAAAGATGCATATGTGAAGCCCAGAAAAGGAGAAGATACTCCCAAATAAGACAAGAAGCCTAGCACAGGCTATGAGGGCTCCTAACCTCCATGTAAGCAAATATCACAGGGCCAAGGCACACGCTTATGCAGCCAAACAAGGACTGAGCAAGCTGTAGGTGCTGCCTTTCCTGACACCTTGCAGTTCTCAACTGATTCAGAAAATTTCATCCTTTATTTCTTTAAAGATTTTTGTACTCCTTTTTTCAGAGAGTCCCAGTTACACATAAGTAGGTCTCCTGAAGCTTGCTTACAGCTTACTGATCTCTTGTGTCTTGATCTCTGTGTTTTTATTCTGTTTTAATTTAGATGGGCTCTTTGCAAGTTCAGTCATCATTTTTCACCTTTTAGCAGTATCTACTCTTAATCTTTAGTGTGTTTTTTTAATATTAGACTTTATTTTTTCCCCTCTAGAAGTTTAATTTTTTTTCTTTTTAAATAGATTTCATACCTCTACTTAACATGCTATACCTTTTTTCTACCTCCTTGAACATATATGATAATTATAATAAACGTTTTTAAAATTTTGTTTATCTATCATCTGTATAATTTCTTATGGGTTTCTAACTCATTGATCTTTCTGCTTATATGTGTCATACTTCTGCCTTTCTTCTATGCTAGGAAATTTTTGATTAGATGCAAAGCATTGCAAATGTTGCCTTTTTTGAGTGCTGCATAATTTCACATTCCTTATGAATGTTCTTGAGTTTGTTCTGGGGCAAAACTAACTTCCTTGGAAACTTTGATTTTTTTAAAGGGTTCTTTTTAGGCTTTACTTGGCAAAGCAACTTAGGCTTAGCAACTTTTAGTCTAGGGCTATTTCGACTCCCTAGAGAGGTAATATCTTTCTAATAACTCTATGAAATCCTGAGGATTATAAGATTTTCCACTTTGGCTGGTGCGGACGTGAAATTTTCCTGGAATTCTCTCTGCTTCTTTCAGTTATTTCTTTTCTGGCCTCCAGAGTTCCCATATGCTCCTTTGTTGATCAGTAGTCAGCTGAAAACTAGAGGTGGACCCTCTGCCCTTTTCAACAAGTTTCTCTCCATGCTTCTCTGTGGACTATGTCCTCCCGACCCCACTGGATTCGGACGTAGCTCTCTTCAGTGCAGGAAAATTGGCCTTCCTGCATGTCAGCCTCATACCTCTGTCTGGGCAGCAGCCCTGGGTAATCATACGACTTGCATCATTTGTTTCTCCTCTCTCAGGGACCATTTTTCTGCTTTTTGTTGTTTTTAGTCACTAAGTCCTGTCTGACTCTTTGCAACCCCTTGGACTATAGCACACCAGGATTCCCTGTCCTTCTCCACCTCCCGGAGTTCACTCAAACTCATGTCCATTGAGTCAGTGATGGCATCCAACCATCTCATCCTCTGCTGCCCCCTTCTCTTCCTGCCCTCAATCTTTCCCAGCATCAGGGTCTTTTCCAATGAGTTGGCTCTTCGCATCAGGTGGCGAAAGTACTGGAGCTTCACCTTTAACATCAGTCCTTCCAACAAATATTCAGGGCTGATTTCCTTTAGGATTGACTGGTTTGATCTCTTTGCTGTCCAAGGGGCTTTCAAGAGTCTTCTTCAACACCACAGTTCAAAAGCATCAATTCTTCAGTGCTCAGCCTTCTTTATGATCCAACTCTCACATTCGTACATGACTACTGGAAAAATTATAACTTTGACTATATGGACTTTTGTTGGCAAAGTGATGCCACTGCTTTTTGATACACTGTTTAAGTTCTCAATGCTTTTCTTTCAAGAAGAAAGCGTGTTTTAATTTCAAGACTGAAGTCACTATCTGCAGTGATTTTGGAGTCCAAGAAAATAAAATTTGTCACTGTTTCTCTGATGCCTATGAAAATCATTGTTTGGTATGTTTTTGTATTATTTTTAGTTGATTTAGATGGGAGTATAAATTTGATTCCTAATATTCTATTGTGGCTAAAAAAAAAGTCATTCTAATTTAAACTTAAGATTTTATTTTTCTTTCCCTTGAAACCCAAAAATTGGTTAAAATGCCAGTCTTTCAGTGTTATAGAGTCACATAAGTCTCATGACATTTTAGGTAGCATTTACAGATGTTGGCTAATTTTTTCTTTGTTTCAAATCATGTTTTAAATTCTAATGGACTAAAAAATTTGATAGAAAACTCTAGATTTTTATTTTATTTGGTCTATATTCAAATACATGATAATAATCAATGATGGTACTAACGCATACTCTGATCAAAATTAGGTGACGTTCTTGAACAGAAGGCATGCTTAAACATTAGACAGAGATAAAATTTTTAAAACTTTAAGTGCAACATTTTCTCAAGGACAGTTATCACAAAGTGGAACAAAAAACACACTTTGGTTGTTGCAGAGTTTGAATAGGTATGGAAGCATCAGGGAGGTAAATATTTAACAACGTTTAGCTGCATTAGTTATAATGACAGTCATGGTTTATACCATGGGCCCATGTAATTTAAGAATAATTCTCTTGATAGTGCAACTGAATCTTCTCTGTCTCTTTCTGTGTTCTTTTTAATTTATTTTTATAATGTGTCCTAATCTGCTTCTTTTTACTTTGTAGGGGGTCATGATTTGGGCAAGTTAAAAGTTTTCATGATGACACTGTGACAGATAAGAGCTAGCAGGCCAGTTGCCTGGTAAAACAGAGTGAATGACAACATCCTTATGATCCTAATAAAGGAGAACAAATGAAACAAAAGATCATCACACAGGGCATCAGAACCAAATTGTAATGTACATCCTGTGATCAATGAGGACCACAGGGAATACTAAAACAAGGAAAAATTAACAACATGACTGATACCAGTGATGACAGGTATCAACAGAAGTTTGCCTCTGGCAGAATGAGAATCAGACATAGAATTCTGTAATTCTGACCATTTTCCATCTACCACATCTACCTGTTTGCTAAGTTATCAAGAAATGTGTGCGTGTGTACAGGCACACTCAGTCACTCAGTCGTTTTCAACTCTTTGTGACCCTATGGGCTGTAGCCCACCAGCTTCCTCTGTCCAGGGATTTTCCAGGCAAGAATACTAGTGTGTTGTCGTTTCCTTCTCCAGGGAATCTTCCTGACCCAGGGATCAAACTTGAGTCTCCTGCATTGCAGGCAGATTCTTTAACATTGAGCCACCAGGGAAGCCCAAATTATCAAGTTTACTGTAAATCAGGTATACTATAGAGAAATTAGAATACTATGATTTTTTAACACAAAGAGAAAACTCTTGGAAAATAAAGTATGTGGTTTAGAATCTTCACAATAAAGAAAGTAATAAAAACTCTTTATTTGATCATTATTAAAAACTTTTGTTGAATATAAATGTTGATTTATAGAATAGTTTGCCTGATTTGAGTTTAGCAATCATTATTTAGTATTTTTAATAAGTCTGAAAGGCAGCTAGTCTAAGAAGACGTTGACTCTGAAATTATACTATTTTCTTTCACATATTATTGTTCCCTACTTTCTAGCTGTGTGAACTTGTGTAAATTATTTAACTGTTCTACAGCTTAATTTTTTTTGTTTTTAAAGGAGGATCTAAACTATATCTATTTTAGAGAATTTTCTATGTAGATTCAATTCACTAATACAAGCAAATCTCTTAGAGAAATGCTTGGCATATTAGAATATTTAGTGCTTAAAATAAAACAATAAAATTTGTTGCTGGATAAAAAATGATTGCTCAAAAAAAAAAAAAAACCTTTGTGATAGTAAGAAAAATAGAATGTAGGTCAGATTATATCATCTGAAACACACACACACACAGACACACACAAATCCAAATGGAAACTTTGGATGTAAATGAAATGTTTAGAAAGATTTCTAGTACTGCACAATATTCTAAATTAATTCATAATTAGAAGGGCTACCATTATCAATTCAAGATTACATAATTACAAAAAAAAGATTATCTTTCATTCCTTCCTTTCTTTTTATTCACATTTGAAGAATAATTTCAAAAAAGAGGTGAATAAGTATACTTTTAATGGTCTCCAATAGCATACTCAAAATACAAAGTGATCTTAATTGTTAAAGGGAAAAGAGTATGATTTGGTCCCAAGACCAGTGAAACTTTTTGTGAAAACATGAGACATTTTCTTGTCCCTGTACACCGATCACAGTGCAGAGGGAAATGAACAAATCTAGTAAAAATAATACTTATTTAGTATCCCTTAAAGAAAAACATTAGAAACATTGAGGATTAAAGTGTTTTATTCCCTTGTAAAAATGTATTAAGAGTAGTTTCAACAGTACTAGTTTTCTCTTTTGTAACTTAGGATATGAAGTGAAGCACATCGTCTCTACGTTTGGATCAACTTTCAACATTTTATTCTTTGAGTTTCTAATGTCATGAAATATCTCTGAATTCTTTTAATGAGAAATTGTCTCCTATGTCACTTTCTCTGGGACATCTATCTTCTTTTCTTCACAACTCTTTTCCTCATTATGTCTAATCACTTCTGCATTTTATCATGCAATTCTTAAAGTATCTCCCTGTGTTACAGACTATGAACAGGAAGATTTTCTATGTGAAGAAACTAAGGCAAAGAGATATTAAGTAATTCCTAATATCACAGCATCTTTTTTTTTTTTTTTTTTTGTACAAGTGGGCCTTAGGAAGCATCACTACAAACAAAGCTAGTGGAGGTGATGGAATTCCAGTAGACTATTTCAAATCCTGAAAGATGACACTGTGAAGGTACTGGATCATCGAAAAAGCAAGAGAATATCAGAAAAACATCTATTTCTGCTTTATTGACTATGCCAAAGCCTTTGACTGTGTGGATCACAATAAACTGTGGAAAATTCTGAAAGATATGGGAATACCAGACCATCTGACCTGCCTCTTGAGAAGCCTGTATGCAGGTCAGGAAGCAACAGTTAGAACTGGACATGGAACAACAGACTGGTTCCAAATAGGAAAAGGAGTACGTCAAGGCTGTATATTGTCACCCTGCTTATTTAACTTATATGCAGAGTACATCATGAGAAACTCTGGGCTGGAGGAAGCACAAGCTGGAATCAAGATTGCTAGGAGAAATACTAGTAACCTCAGATATGCAGATGACACCACCCTTATGGCAGAAAATGAAGAACTAAAGAGCCTCTTGATGAAAGTGAAAGAGGAGAGTGAAAAAGTTGGCTTAAAGCTCAACACACAGAAAACTAGGATCATGGCATCCGGTCCCATCACTTCATGGAAGATGGATGGGGAAACAGTGGCAACAGTGGCTGACTTTATTTTTCTGGGCTCCAAAATCACTGCTGATGGTGATTGCAGCCATGAAATTAAAAGACGCTTACTCCTTGGAAGGAAAGTTATGACCAACCTAGACAGCATATTAAAAAGCAGAGACATTACTTTGCCAACAAAGGTCCATCTAATCAAGGCTATGGTTTTACCAGTGGTCATGTATGGATGTGAGAGTTGGACTATAAAGAAAGCTGAGCGCTGAAGAATTGATGCTTTTGAACTGTGGTGTTGGAGAAGACTCTTCAGAGTCCCTTGGACTGCAAGGAGATCCAAGCAGTCCATCCTAAAGGAGATCAATCCTGGGTGTTCATTGGAAGGACTGATGTTGAAGCTGAAACTCCAGTACTTTGTCCACCTGATGCGAAGAGCTGACTCATTGGAAAAGACCCTGATGCTGGGAAAGATTGAGGGCAGGAGGAGAAGGGGACGACAGAGGATGAGGTGGCTGGATGGTATAACCGACTCGATGGACATGGGTGTGAGTGGACTCAGGCAGTTGGTGATAGACAGGAGGGCCTGGTGTCTTGCGGTTCATGGAGTGCAAAGAGTCGGACATGACTGAGCGACTGAACTGAAGTGAATGTCACAGCATAAGACACATATGTGTGTGCTAGTCGCTTCATTCATGTGTGACTCTTTGTGACCCCACGGAATGTAGCCCGCCAGGCTCCTCTGTCCATGGAATTCTCCAGGCAATAAAACTGGTGTGCGCCATGCCCTCTTCCAAGGGATCTTCCTGATCCAGGGATTGAACCATGTCTCTTATGTCTCCTGCCTTTTCAGGTGGGTTCTTTACCACTAGCACCACCTGGGAAGCCCTGTATAAGACACAACATGCTTCAAACTTCACCAGTTCAACCCTCAAGCAGTACTTGACCTGCTCACACATGGAATAATCTGGGTGATTAAAATGTCAGCACCTGGGCCTTGCCCCAGATCAATCAACTTGAACTTTTTAGAGATGAGGCTCAAATATTGGAAGCTCAAAAACTTCTCCGTTGAGTCAAAGGCAGAGACATGGTTGATAGTTATTGTTCTGGGGCCTCCAAGCATAACCAATAAGCCTCAACAGCATTTAAAAACACAAGATCAAAACAGACTATTCAGTAAACTGTCTTAAAACAATCAGTAACAGGTAAGGTTGATCTCTATCACCTAATTCCCCTCCAAAATTTCCAGTGGTTTGAATCTGTGTAAGAACTGTCACTATAAAGTTCAAATAAAAAAAGGGAATAGGTATATATCCATGGTTAGGATAGGGTAGAGAGAAAAAAACTGAGTTAAAAAAAAATCAACCAAACTGCAACACTGAAAAGTTGCCTGCAAAATAAAACTTAAATTATTGAGCACACACTAGTTTTTGTTACCATATGCCACTACATGCACTGTTTTCTCAGTCTGTCTTACCAGTCTTTGACATCAAGACGTACTCTAGGTAAAATTGTCTCTAACATAGGTCCCCTGGGGACTGATTTCAGCTGGCCCATATCATGCTGCACTAAATTGTATCAAGTAGTGTTTTAACACACTAGGAATACTGTGAATAGATTTTAGGTTATTTAAAACTTCTACAATTTGGCAGTCAATTTTAAAAGTACTTTTTCTTCATTCTAAGAAACCTTACATGGCATCAGTAAGGCTCTTAAAAATATATTTTGAGTAGAAATGCATTTTGTTCTGAACTATTCTTCAAACAATTGTGAACTTTCAGCTTTTAAATTTTTTTATAATACTCATTCTTTATAATACGGTGCCCTTGCCAGCATCTCTAGAAGAAATCAGTATGAATAATGAAGAAGAATATGTTCATTGCAGTTGCTATAGTAAATGAAGGGTTGGGATCTTGTTTAGTGCAATAATTTCTCAGTAAATGATTAGTCATATATATGTGGTATAAATAATATGTGAGTATGCTCTTATTAAATAACACAGAAAATATGGACTCTCTTGTCTTCGCATCTGTACATCATACTATGGACTATGACTAGCCTATACATTTCAGTAACAATGCTGAAAGGCATCCTTAATTTTTATAGTTTTGTTTTTGATTCCGATGAATACTGAGAGAAAAAAAAAATGCTCCAGTAAGCTCTATTCTATAACTTAAGCAAATCTCTGCATAAACAAAATTATACTGAGAATAAGTTTAATATAAAGGCACTACTTTATTTTGATTCAATAACATTCTGATTATCTACTCTCTAAAAGATACTTCATTATCTACTTTAGGGAAATAAAGTAGATATTTTTGTTCATATTTGTGTTTATTTCAACACACCTGCTAGATGGTAATTACACGTACGGCACACTCCAGTAGGCAGACCAAGATTTGTTTTTCAAATCTGCAGAAAAGATAAAACAAACTTATGGAAGTAATTGTGGGGAATTTCTTGCAAAACTGAAAGTCAATGCCCTCTTCTTCCTCTGAAGTTAGGAACCAAATCCTTAGGACACATAAGAGGGAGCAAGGCAGATACTCTGTGCTCAAGGAACATGTAAAATAGCTCACAGTGTCTCCCAGGTGAGTGCTGGAAGTACTGGTCCTTGGAAAATGTTTTACAGTCCAGCGATTTGCACTGGGAACCATGTAATGCTAAGGAGACTGCTAAACTGGGACGTTTATCAACCTGAGGCAGTGAGTGCACCAGGGATACGAAATACACATAAAGTCAGCTCTCACAGGATTATAGTATTCCAGAACCAAAGGCAATTCAAATGATCAACTCACTCCACCTTTTTGTTTTACAAGTAAGGAACCACAATGAAGTGAGTCCACATAATTTGTCTAAGGACAGATAGCTAAATAAATGGCATGCTGCTGCTGCTGCTGTTGCTAAGTCGCGTCAGTCGTGTCCGACTCTGTGCAACCTCATAGACGGCAGCCCACTAGGCTCCGTCGTCCCTGGGATTCTCCAGGCAAGAACACTGGAGTGGGTTGCCATTTCCTTCTCCAATGCATGAAAGTGAAAAGTGAAAGGGAAGTCTCTCAGTAGTGTCTGACTCTGTGCGACACCATAGACGGCAGCCCACCAGGCTCCTCCATCCATGGGGTTACCCAGGCAAGAGTATTGGAGTGGGGTGCCATTGTCTTCTCCAATAAATGGCATGATAAACTGCAATTGATGCTTTTGAACTGTGGTGTTGGAGAAGACTCTTGAGAATCCCTTGGACTGCAAGATGATCCAAGCAGTCCATCCTAAAGGAGATCAGTCCTGGGTGTTCATTGGAGGGACTGATGTTGAAGCTGAAACTCCAATACTTTTGGCCACCTGCTGCAAAGAACTGACTCATTTGAAAAGACCCTGATGCTGGGAAAGATTGAAGGCAGGAGGAGAAGGGGATGACAGAGGATGAGATAGTTGGATGGCATCACCGACTCAATGGACATGAGTTTGAGTAAACTCCTGGAGTTGGTGATGGACAGGGAGGCCTGGCGTGCTGCAGTCCATGGGGTTGCAAAGAGTCGGACATGACTGAGTGACTGAACTGAACTGATAAACTACAAACCAGCCACTTCCATTCAAGCATTCCCATGATTAAAATTTCCCAACTCACAGCTACCCTGTGAGTGAGTCATCTACACCGTCAGTCATGCTATCTTGGGATCAGCAACCAAGAAGACAACACAGCTGTGAAAAGCAAAGCGGAGCTCTGCCCATTCCAGTCGCTGTCAAAGGCATATCAATCGTGGCTCAATAAAGCTGTTTTTAAAAATGTATTCTTTGGTAGAAAAATTCCATATTAATAAAGTTGTTACATTTTATGTCAGACTTATTACCATTTGCTTTTTGCATGTCAGATAATTGATGATTTGTTGATAGTTAACTATGATCCAAGCACTCCATTCTAATTACAAATAATATCTCACTTAATGGTCACCACTGACAACAGCTTGAAGAAGAAATATGTAAAAACTAGTGAAAGGAGGACTGACTATTGTAAAGAAAGGAAAATTTCCCAAATTAATGTGCAGGCTTAATAAAATAAAATACTACTAAAACCCCCCCAAACCTAAAGTTTATCAGAAACAGATTAGAACAGAAAAATGGCTTTAAACTGCTTTAGTTTGAGATAATTATAGAGACACATGCCGTTGTAAGAAAAAAAAAATAGACTGAGATCTTCGGTATGCTTCACCCAGTTTCTTCCAGTGGTAGCTTCTTGAAAACAACAGCACTGCATCACAGCTATGACACTGACACTGATACAGTCAAAGCATAGAATGTTTTATGACCACAGGGATCTTCAGGAAAGTGTCGAACTTCAAGAGCCACATCTACTTCTTTCCTGTCAAGCGCTTTCAGACCTGACAACCACTAATCTGTCCTCCACCTCTATAATTTCCCTCACTTCAGGAATGTTAGATAAGTGGAATTACACAGTGTGTAATCTTTTGGCAGTGGTTTTTGTTTTCCCACTCAGCACGGCTCTCTGGCTACTCATCCACTTTGTTGGGTGGACCAACAGTCCTTTCCTTTTCATCAAGCGCAGTATTCTATGGTACGGACGAACCACAGTTTGCATAATCACTCATATATCAAAGGACAATTGATTTGTTTGCAGTTTTTGGCTATTATGAATAAAGCTGCTCTAAATATTCATTTACAGGTATATTTTGTGAACGAAAATCTTTGTTTCTTGGAATAAATGTCCAGGAGTGTGATTGCCAGATCATATGGTAGTAGTTACATGTTTGGTTATTTTTTTTAACTGCCAAATTGTTTTTCAGGGTGGAGGTGTCATGTTAAGTATAAAAGGCATGCTAGTAAATTGTAAACACTCTATTGTATTCCCACTACCAGGGTATGACTGACCAAGTTTCCCTGCATCTTCACTGGTAGCTGATGTCACAACTTTTTTCTATTTTTGCCATTTTGTTAAGTGTGTGGAGACATCTCATTGTGGTTTTAATTTGCTTCTCCCAAATGGCTAATGGTGTTGAACATATTTTCATGTGCTTATTTGCCATCTGCATATCTTTGGCAAAATATCTCTTCATATATTCTGCACATGTTCTAATAGGACTGTGTTTTTACTATTAAGCTTTGAGACTTTTTCATATATTCTAGATTCTAGTTCCTTGTCAGATATGTGATTTGTGAATAATTTCCTTCTAGTCTGTAGTTTGTCATTTCAATATCCTCATGAAATAATTTTTAAAGCAATTTTTAACTTTAATGAGGTCTAATTTGCCTAATTTTCCCTCTAAGGATTAGTGTTTTTGATGTGAAACCTAAATAATTTTTTGCCTGTCCCTAAATTCTGAAGATTTTCTCAAGCTTTTTTGTTTCTAAAAGTTTAATAGTTTATGGTTACATTTAAACCCATGACTCATTCTAAATTTCTTTTTGTAAAAAGTGTGACACTTAGTTCTTGCTTCTTTTTTTCCTCCTATGGATATCCAGTTGCTCTAGCACCATTTTGCTGAGAAGTTTTATTCACCTGAACTGCTTTTGCACCTTTGTAAAAAATCAATTGAACATATTTGTGTGGGTCTATTTCTGGATTTTCTATTCTATTTCTTTTTATTGATTTTTGTGTCTACACCTGTTCCAAAATCACACGTCTTGATTATAGTAGCTACGTAATAAATCTTGAAATTGGTCAGATCAATTCCTTCCGTGTTATTATTCTTTTGCACAGTTGTTTAAACTATTATAGTTCTTTTGTCTTTCCACATTAAGTTTTAAAACAATCAAGTCTATATCTAAAAAAAAAATCTTGGTAAGATTTTGACAGAAATTACATTAATTCAGCATATCAGTTAGGGGAAAATTGACATCTTTACTATGCTGAGCCTTCCAACCAATGAACACAGTATTGCTTTCTATTTATTTATTCCTATATTTAAACTACCATTAAGAATCAAGTTTCTGAAGAATCTTCAATGAAATGAAAAATGCTTAAGCTGTCACGTAAAGTAAAAAAGGCATATTATTAAATTATAAATAATCTATACATTAAATAGTGGAAAAGATAATAAATATGTCATTCATTGACAATTTTCAAGGAGAAAAGAACATTCCAAGTGTTCAAATGAAATTTTATATTTAGATTTTATTATGGTTATATGAATGGTGTCCATTATACTATTCTCTATTCTCTAAAGCTTAAAAGCTTTCCTGATATTTTTCCCTTTTAAGAATATTAACATTATTGATTTTATAAACATGTAGATCAAATACTTATCCAAAATATACTCAAAATACAGCTAATTGTTTACAACTATATCTTCTATGCCTGTCATAATAGCTGAAAAAATTTTAATATCAAAGTACTGAGGAAACTTTTATATAAATGAGTAAAAACATGAAGCTTTATACTAGAATTTATCTATTTCTACTGTATGATTATACATAATTAAAATTATATTTTCTTTCAGTACACGCTTCTTATACGTCTACTGCTGGCCAGTCCTATTGCCATTCCCAGTATTTTGTTTAAATTCTCATTAAATATCTAAAAGATTATGTGAGTATCTGAAGACAGCAAAAAATTCCTGTGAAACTACCCAGAATTTTTTTTAAAGTTATTTATTTATGTGCTCATTTGCTCAGTCATGTCCAACTTTTTGCGACCCCAGAATAGCCCACTAGGCTCCTCTGTGCATGGAATTTTTCAGGCAAGAATACTGGAGTGAGTTACCATTTCTTTCTCCAGGGGGTCTTCCCGACCCAGCGATCAAACCTGCATCTCTTGTGTCTCCTGCATTGGCAGGGTGGGTTCTTTACCACTGCACCATCTGGGAAGCCCACTACCCAGATTTTAGGTATAAAACACAGTTTTATCTCTAGGGTATCTGATTCCAAATTCAAGGACATTTCTTTCCTAAAATAGAGGTAAAGTTTTAAACACCTATAAAGAAAATATAGGAAAATTTTATGAGTGATTTAAATTTTCTCCATATTTCTAAGTTCTTTGGCACTGAATAGGGATAGGAGGGATGGGAATTTTTATGCTTATATGTTTTATGATGTTACTGAAACTGTAAAATACATATAGTTCACCGAATGAGTAATTTAGTTTATGGGAATATGAATTCTTCATTAATAATGCATAACCATGCTCTCAGTACATTTCCATAAAGTGAGCTCTTAAGTAATTCAACATAATTCTACCAATTTTACAATGACAATAATATTGCTACAGATTTTTCTTTAAAGTTCCAATTTTAAGGTTATATCTATTGTGTACTGAAAAATCTTCATGACACAAATAATAAATACTAAAAGACATTTTAGCATCAGTTGTAACTGAAACCAGTTGTAACATCAGTTGGTCTTACTATGAACAATACTGTTAATAAGTGAGTAAAACGCAATTACTGACAACATTAGCACTTCCCTATTTAGAACACTGAGATGTACCATTAGTGAAAGTGAAGTCGCTCAGTCGTGTCTGACTCTTTGTGACCCCATGGACTGTAGCCTACCAGGCTCCTCTGTCCATGGAATTTTCCAGGCAAGAGTACTGGAGTGGGTTGCCATTTCCTTCTCCAGGGGCCCTTCCTGACCTAGGGATTGAACCTGGGTCCCCGCATTGCAGGGCAATGCTTTACCATCTGAGCCACGAGGGAAGCCCTAAGAGTTGTACCATTAGGTATCTGCTTAAATGATGCTATAGCAAGGCAATCAATATTCAGGTTTGCAGTTGGTGAGTTAAATAGACACGTGGGCAATCAACAATAGGCTGTCTGTGTTGTGGCTAATTGTTCAGGCTCTATAGTAGTAGGCTCAGGCTGTGAAGTTCAGCTCCATTACTTGATAACATTGAGACTACAGTTGAGTAGTTGATTGAGTAGTCAGTCAATCTTTCTGTATCCCAGTTCCCTTATCTATAAAACTGAGCTAATCATAAGGCCTACCTCAAAAGACTATCGCATCAAAGAGCAGTAAAGGGGATGTGATCCCTGCATAGAAAATATTCAAGAAATGTTTTATTGGTTGTTATTAGAGAGCATAAACTGTTGAAGAAATTATCCTATTTCATGAGTTTATACTAGATGAGTGATAATCTAATCATTATTTCATATTGACTTTTGAGAGTTTTCCAGATATAGCCCCAACTGGTGTATATGTGGGAGGCATTATACAGACTGCTTAACTTTTGAAGTATGCAACATGATCTACCCAAAGAAAGTTTTAGCAATCCATGTAGGCTATAGCAAAAATACTCTATAATTAGAGCCTTATGAGGTATTTTTATCACTGTAACTAAAACAATTATCTAAACTTATACAACACTCTTGGTCAGGCCTGGTGGAAACTTTCCTTGAAAGACATTTTTACAAAGTGCACTGAATATTAGAATATTTTTACTTCCTTTCAAAGTATTTATATTACAAGTGCTTTTACTTTAGAAATTGTTCTTAAGAGGAAGAAAAGTCCCATTTAAAAAAAAATGGCCTGTAAGGCATTTTTCAGAAATATGTATAAACGTGGGACATTCTTCAGAAGAGAGTTTTTTGTGATAATTGTATTCTCCAAGAGTGCTGATTGAACTAATTAAAAATTGCAAGTCTTATCGAGATTATTTGTTGAAATCTATTTGGCAGTCTCATTTATTTCACATACCTCAGTAGTTCATTCTTTTATACTCAGTTAAGAATGGTAGCAGTAATTCAAGTAAAGAATGAAAGTTGATAAATGTTTGATAAACAGATAAGACCATATCTCATTCTTTGTACCTCAGAAAATGACTCAATGAATGGCTAAATCCAAACAGTAGAAAATAGCTTTTTAAATAACCTGGTAATTTAATTTGTGTTTTCCTTTTATTATCTGGAAATATACACTAGGTAACAACTCTTCAGCTTCCTATTCCAATTCTTTCCCATCAGTTCAATGTAGGACAAAAGTTAATTTTTGATTTATTAGTGGTTGGCAGGAGAGAGCCACTAGGGAACTGCACATGGTAATTCTAGAAAAAATTTTATTCAAACCAGGCCCTATACAGGTAAGCTATGAATACACACTTGGTATTCTTTTTCCAACAAGTGCTTTCTATATATCTCTTGTGCTGCTCTTAGCTCAAGGCATAGAAATTCACCCAGGGAAATACGATCAGAGAAACAACAAAGTGAAGAAAATATGGAGTGAAGCAGAGTGGGATGGAAATTTTAGATCTGCTGCTTACCAGTTCTGAGCTTGAAAAAGAAAATCAATAGCTCTGAATTTTAACATCTCATTTGCAAAACAGAGAAATAGAACTCATCTTGCAAAATTGTGGGGATAATGCGTATCAAGTGTATGGAAGAGTTCCTGAGAGGGAAAAACTCAACTCATTATCAAAGTAGAATAATTCTAATAAACAGAACTATTAAAAAGTGCAATGGATATCCTCATGTATATGATCACTTATTGTGATCATTGTGACAGGATTCATGCTTTAAAGAAGAGGGTTGGTTCAGTTAGCTCCAGGGATTCTGGAGTCTGATACTAAGTTTTGACCAATGTGAATCATGAAACTGACTTAACTATTTATGTGCTTAGTTGCTCAGTCATGTCCGACTCTTTGCAACCCCCTGGACTGTAGCCCGCTAGCCTCCTCTGTCTGTGGGGATTCTCCAGGCAAGAATATTGGAGTTGGAGGCTATACTTCCAGGAGATCTTCCCAACCCAGGGATCAAATCCAGGTCTCCCACTCTGCAGGCAGATTCTTAACCAGCTGAGGCACAAGGGAAGCCCAAGAATACTGGAGCGGGTAGCCTATCCCTTCTCCAGCGTATCTTTCTGACCCAGGAATTGAACTGGGGTCTCCTGCATTGCAGGCGAATTCTTTACCATCTGAGCCACAAGGGAAGGCCTTAAGTACTTATACTTGTGATAAATCTCTAAGTGTCATATATGGTTGCTTTGAATACTTATTTCTAAATTCTACTAAAAAAAAATACTAACCATAAAATTAGAAACTCTCCCTTTCTGTTGATATAATAATGCCATTTTTATTCTTATGGAAACATGTAAATATAGAATTTCAGAAGATATAAATGAGAAATCAAGGTGCAGATGGTGAATGGCTCACGCAGTGAGACACAAGGTAAAACAGAAAGTAGATTTACTTGAATTCTTTTCACAATATTTGTAAATAGTTTTCAAAAAGCATTGCAACTGCAGAGAATCAATCAGTTTGTTCAATATTTTGCCGACCCTACCGGGAGTCATCATTGTCGTGCGTGCGTGCTAAGTCACTTCAGTGGTGTTCGACTCTTTGCTATCCCATGGATTGTAGCCCACCAGGCTCCTCTGTCCATGAGATTCTCCAGGCAAGAATACTGGAGAGGGTTGCTCTGCTCTCCTCCAGGGGATGTCCCCGACCCAGAAGATCTTCCTGACTCAGGGATTTGAACCCCTGTCTTTCAGGTCTTCTGCATTGGCAGGCAGGTTTTTTTTTTTACCACTATCGCCACCTGGGAAGCCCCAGTGTCAGTAGATCTATTAATATAATAACTACTCCTTTCCCTGAATGTTTGCCAACTGAAAAAAAAAAGTCTTAAGTATCCCATGCACATTTTCATGAAAAACAATTCAAACTGTCAGAGAAGCAAGTTTGAAAATCTCAAACTCCATTCAAGATTCACCTGGAACCCTATCTTAGAGGTTTTGCAAACAACAGACATAATACATAAATCCCCAGTGAATGCAAAGGCTCATTTCCAGGAAGAAAACAAACACTTGAGAATATGTTTCTGAATTTGAATAAAAATAAACCTGTGGGAAGTTGTGGAAGCTACTATCATTAAGTTATATTGCGATGAAGAGATATCAGACCAAGTTATTATATCTCTTGGCTGTGAAATTTCGGAAGAAAGTATTTCACTATTACAAATGTTAAAAATTCAGGAGTTTTCCCTACAAAAATAGATTTCCCCCCCTTTAAAAATAGTTGTGCAATATAGTGGGAGCAGCTTTGAAAAAAATCACCTGAGCTGGTGACCGGAACAAGATGGCAACGCAGATGGTTCAGAAGTGAGCCCTCCTCGCAGAAAGGCTGGACACGGTAGCCATAATCGAGGTGTCCCTGTGAGATGCCTAGAAGCCGGAGGTGAGGCTGAAGCAACTCTTTGTAGCACAAAAACCAAGAAACTCTACATCAGATGCATGAAAGGCGAGGTTTCACCGAAAGGAGCGGGTGACTCCTTTGCCTGTTCCCGAGGCCAGCCCAGGGCTGCCCTGAGAGAATTCCCCTGCCTACCCTTTTGCCAACAAAGGTCCATCTAGTCAAAGCTATGGTTTTCCCAGTAGTCATGTATGGATGTGAGAGTTGGACTACAAAGAAAGCTGAGCACCAAAGAACTGATGCTTTTGAACTGTGGTGTTGGAGAAGACTCTTGAGAGTCCCTTGAACTGCAAGGAGATCCAACCAGTCCATCCTAAAGGAAATCAGTCCTGAATATTCATTGGAAGGACTGATGCTGAAACTCCAATACTTTGGCCTCCTGATGTGAAGAGCTGACTCATTTGAAAAGACCCTGATGCTGAGAATGACTGAAGGCGGCAGAAGTGGACAACAGAGGATGAGATGGTCGGATGGCATCACTGACTCAACGGACGTGAGTTTGAGCAAGCTCCGGGAGTTGGTGATGGACAGGGAAGCCTGGAGTGCTGCAGTCCATGGGGGTCTCACACGACTAAGCGACTGAACTGAACTGAACATTTTCTCAGGTGGAAATAGAGTCCAAGGTGGATCCCTGACTTCCTCATCACTTCCAAATGCTTCCCTGGAGGCCCGCTGGAGCCTCACCTCCTGGGGACCACCGCTGGATCACGGTCAGGGAGCTGGGGAGGCGGGGGAGCGGCGGGGCTTCAGCCGCAATTGCGCCGCCCTCACGGCTGGAAGTGAGCCCAGGCGCGTTCTCAGCCAAGCCAGAGGCCGCTTCGGGCCTGGGAGCTGGCTTGTCTTGCCTACTCAGCCAATGAGCCTACCTGCTCCAGAGCCCAGTCCGCAGTGCCCCCTGGACTGGGAACTAAATACGGGTCAGGGAGCATCTCTGCTGAGCACAGTCTCCAACTCCGTCTGACTAGGAAGCCTCGCTAGAGACCTTGGAGCAGCCCTGGAGCTCGTGCTACAGCCCCTAGAGGGCCAAGGGTCTAGCCCCCAGCCTCACCCAAGTCTAGAGTATAACCTCCGGCCCCCTAGACGGGAAGACAGAACAGTCGCTCCGGGAGTTTGTGAGCTCGGCCTATGGTGCTGCCAGCTGCGAGGAGCAGCTGACACCCCTGGGCCTTTTCTGCGCACCTCCTGCCTCCCTTCTCAGGCAGAGGGCCTGTCCGAAGACCTCACTCAATTATGGAGCTCAGTCCTGGCCCCACCTGACCAAGGAACCTTGCCAGTGACTTCTTCCAACAGCCAAGCATGGGCGCTGGACTGCCTGATCAGGGAGCCAAACTTGCAGCCCTTCCCAGCTTTGGGACATACCTTGCGCTCTGACTCTTCAGGAAGTGCAGCCGAGGCTGGTACAGATGTCAAGCCTTGTCTAATGAAAGTCAAGGCTGTGGGACACATCCAGCTGGGAAGTAGAGTCTGGGCCCCACCTGGAGGGATGACTCGGAGTCCAGCCTACAGACCAGCCTATAGACCTGGAGTCGAGGCACAGCACAGCCCTACCAGACTCTAGGGTAGGTAGCCCTACCAGACTCTGTGACTCCCCTGGCCAGAGGAGTGGTTTCTTGGGGCCATGACCTCTTCCATCCCTACATACACCTGCTATTACAGCTTTTTTTGCCACTAAGTAAGTATAGACCAAGAAGCTGAAATTCACCACCTAAGTGAAGAGAAAGGTGAAGGCCACTGAACAGAAATACTTACTTAACCTTAGTTGTCAAATTAAAGATTTCTCTTATGTCCATAGTAAACAGTTTTTTTTGAATGTGAAAACTTAAAAAAAAAAAAGATTTCAAAAGGAAACAAAAAATTTGTCTGAAGAGGCAGTCTGGAACGGAACTTAGTTATTTGATGGAATTAACAACCTTTTAAGGAATAGGTTTCAGGAATTTCTAAAAAACTCTATGAGATCAAATTCCCTTATGTTGAGTTGGATTCGCCCAGAAAGCTAACTTGCAGACTTGTGAGGAGCCTAGTAACCTTTAACCAGACATTTCCTTTCTTATACACCATCAAAAAATTATTATCAGGTCACCTTTTTTATATAAAAACTTTCCAGTTGAAGGAAATGTTTGAATTAAATTTATTAGAAGTCTCACTTCCTGCAGCAAGCTTAAAATAAAGCATTGTCACATGTACACAATCAGTCAGGTAGTAGCAGTATGCAGGATGGATCAAAGGTTTCCTTCAACTCTACTATGAAAACAGTGTTCAAGCAGGAGGTGGAGAAACCCAGCAGAGGTAAGATCTGTTAATCAGGTTAAAGTACTGATTGGTTCTTAAAATGGAACTCAGTGTCATGGAGTAAGGAGATGCTAAGAAATTTAAAATTGAGAGGGAAGCAGAAAACAGGAGGAATTAAATCCTTATTTTCAATTTGGAGCTTTTGAGGGGAATCATCTTGCATGACACAGGAGCACTAGTGCATTCTATGAGGGGTTATAGAAATCTGCAAAGATGGCCCAAAAGAGAACAGACAAGAGGAAATTTTCTGGCTTTAGCAAGTCAGCCATCATCACTTGCCTTTGGCAGAGACTCAAAGTCAAACATGGGAGTAAGAAAGCTTTACGGTGAAAAGAGGGAAGGCCCCAGGTCTAATGTGTTTGGAGGTCATTGCCTTGGGGAAATTGGGAGCAGTCCAACTCTTTCACACATCTGAGTTAGAGTTGTTTAATTTCTACCTACTTTCTTCTATGTATATGTTCAAATGAATAATTAACTACACAATATCAAAATGTGACAGTTCTAACATAGCAAATCGAGTGGCCAAAGTTCATACAACTCATAGCTTCTATTAGAACTATAAAGAGTGGACATACGGTAAAATCATACATATGTAGCTGGCAATCTACACAGTAAACAGAAGCTCCATACTTATTTACAATACATATATTCTAACGATCAAGAGCAGGCATGGGGCAGAGCAAAGACATTTGACAAATTCACTTCTTAACATGCCACATAGCTGAAGAGATTGAAGCCTTGAGAGCCAGAGGGGTCCTCTAATTTCAAGGAAGAATGTATCAATATTATTTTCCAGTGATCAGCATCTCCAAGAGCTGCCTGACCCACTTTTCTTTGATACGAATAGGAATTACAATCATATTAGTGCACTAAGGTAATGGAATATTGAAGAGTGTTTTATATTGTGAGATGTTTCAGCCCAATAAACTCTACTTAGCTAAGATTTGAAAGTGAAAGTCTCTCAGTTGCGTCTGACTCTTTGCTACCCTCCGGACTATACAAAAATTTTTATTTGAACATTTATGTTGTTACGGCTGGTCCTGTGTGGCTAGATACTTTCCATTTATAAAAAGAAGTCTAAAATGTATATTTTTGTGTTACAGCTCTCTATTTTTAAAAGCTGTCACTTTTAACTGTTTGGTGGCCAAAAATTGAAAACAAGCCATGACAAGAACATGTCTGAGTGAGGCAACTAAGGTACTAGTTTCTGACCTCAGATCACATTTTAGGGTAAAATAATATTTTTATTATTTTGTTATAATAAACAAAAATGAAAAAAATTAAACTTAATGTCTAAAAATGTATGTTGCTTTATATTGAATGATGTTAAAAAATAATGAATGTATAAGTATATAAAAAATAGCATGAGATCGGCCACATTGATAATCAATGTTATGAATTTCAATTTCATGACAAAATAAATCACATTTAAGATTTCAAAAATGTATGTTTTAATTCACCTAACATCTAAGTTACTGTTTTCTTAGTACAATTTGTTTGTTTAGAGCTTTACATTGACAATCGCAACAAAAGAGCTTGAATGACTTATTTTCTTTCCCTATCAGTCATTGTAATAATTCAACAGAATTTTTAAATGAACCTTCACTAACAGAATATGAGGATCATCAGGAGAGTAATAACATAAGAAGAGATAAGAACATTCTGAAAAAGAATAAACTTTAAGAAATTAAATTGCTTAAAATACCACATAATAAGTATTACCCTAAAATTATAGAAATATAGAAATAAAAAATAAACTAACACAAACATAGTAAAACAGTCTGGTGGTGGGATTATTTACAGAAATAGAATTCTATAGAAGAAAAGTTCCAAAACAGATTATTCTATGTAAAAGGCTTACATATGTTTAGAAAACAAAATATAAATTAAAAAAAAAACAAGCAACAAAAAACCAAAAAGATCAGAATTCAGTAATATGCATGTTATTAATTCTGGAAGAATATATAAAGCCATAACACAATATCAGAGAAAGATTCATTTTTAAAGATAATTTTCAAAAGAAGTTGAAATGTCTGTCGTACTAATATAAAAATGAACATTTGCTAAATGATGTTATTTAATTCATTCAGTGAAGGAATTAGGAAAACATTATAAATAGTTCAAAAGAGAATTCAAAGAACAGACATAAAATTAAAAGAGTTGTAAAATAACTCAAAAACCATGAAGAGTTCTAGAACTGAATAATCAAAAAATGTGTTATATGTGGACAACAGTGTTAAAATAGCTCAAACATAGATGGCTTTGCATGATCTAGACAATGCAGTGGCTTTTTAAAAAACACATTTTCTTCCTTAAGGTTTTCCTTTCATTCTATGATGAACAATCTCAAAGAAAGATTATTCTGAATCACTAAAGAAGGCTCTTGTCATTAGATCTGTACTGATTATTGACCCACCTGTAGCAAGAATGTAAACTTACCACCTAGCCCTTTTTCACTTTGTTTTGTTGTAAGTTTCATAAGCAATCTCTGATAAAGATTTTAGAATCATCTTACAAGCTGTACTGAGGCTAGGAATCCAAGTCAAGACACTCCGTCCACCTGGTTTTACCTGTGGTACCTGTACATTTAGGTGAATTCTCAGTCCCCCAAATATCTTAAGTTTCCTGAGTTAGTCAGGAAGTGACCTTCCTTACTGATCTACAGGGCTGGAAACCTTGTAAGCCAGTGCCAGCCCAGTTTTCCTAGAGGGCTTTGTAAGTACTTCCCTGTAAATTCAACCTCAGTTACTTAAATGTCTCTGGTAATATCTGACAAAATGAGCATCATTCTTGATGCCCTTGATTGACAAACAAAATTTTCCAATTACACCCTGGTAAATATTGCTGTTCCAAATCCAGGAGTGGGAGGGTTAGACAGGGAGCATAAGATTTCATTTTAAAGTGTTTTATTTTAGCTTACAAAATAAGAATTCAGTAAATTGATTTGGGTTATAGATAGCTTAAAAGAGAAAGAGGGCTTCCTACTACATCCAGAAAATGAAATAGTGAAGCAACATCAACAGTGTTCAAAAGAAAATGCAAATTACCCTCAACTCCCATCAGTTGATCGTGCTCATCCTAAGTCATGTCAGACTCTTTGAAACCCCATGGACTATAGCCCTCCAGGCTCCTCTGTCCATGGGGTTCTCCAGGCAAGAACACTGGAGTGGGTTGTCATTTCTGTCTCCTGGGGATATTCCCAACTTGGGAATCGAACCTGGTTTCCTGCATTGGCCGGTGGGTTCTTTACCATTGAACCACCAGGGAAGCAACAGTTCACTCACTATTATGTAATTAATTCTTATTTCACTGAATCTTGACTTGGAAGTTTGGCAAAAGTGTAACACGTTGTGTTACTTCTTTTCAGACTCATTTTCACAGAAACTCAAATCTCAAGGCAAATTAAATTCCTTCATGCAAACCTACAACTTTTATATCCATTCAGGTTTTGTTCTTCATGCTGCTCTTTCTCATACTGGGATGGCCAGACATTTTCCTCTAGGTCAAGAGCTGAAATTTTCCATTAATAAATGAAAATCTACACTCATTGTCTTGTATACAAATTTGCACTTCTCTGCCATATGGTTCCTAGTTTCATTTATGTATACTAATTATAACTTTCTCACCTAAGGCCAGACATCTTGGAGTGTGAAGTCAAGTGGGCCATAGGAAGCATCACTACAAACAAAGCTAGTGGAGGTGATGTAATTCCAGCTGAGCTATGTAAAATCCTGAAAGATGATGCTGTGAAAGTGCTGCACTCCATATGCCAGCAAATTTGGAAAATTCAGCAGTGGCCACAGGACTGGAAAAGGTCAGTTTTCATTCCAGTCCCAAAGAAGGGCAACACCAAAGAATGTTCATACAACCACACAGTTGCACTCATTTCACATGCTGGTAAAGTAATGCTCAAAGTTCTCCAAGTTAGGCTTCAACATTATGTGAACTGAGAACTTGCAGATGTTCAAGTTGGATTTAGAAAAGGCAGAGGAACCAGCGATCAAATTGCCAACATCCACTGGATCATAGAAAAAGCAAGATAATTCCAGAAGTACACCTACTTCTGTTTCATTGACTACAGTGAAGCCTTTGACTGTTTGGGTCAAAACAAACTGTGGAAAATTCTTAAAGAGATGGGAATACCAGACCACCTTATCTGCCTCCTGAGAAATCTGTATGCAGGTCAAGAAGCAACAGTTAAAACTGGTCATGGAACAATGAGCTGGTTCCAAATTGGAAAAGGAGTATATCAAGGCTGTATATTGTCACCCTGCTTATTTAATTTATATGCAGATTGCAACACGTGAAATGCCGGGCTGAAAGAAGCACAAGCTGGAACCAAAAAATGTAAATAATCTCAGATAGGGAGATGATACCCCCTTATGGCAGAAAGCGAAGAGGAACTAAAGAGCCTCTTGATGAAGATGAAAGAGCAGAGTGAAAAAGCTGGCTTAAAACTCAACATTCAAAAAACTAAGATCATGGTATCTGGCCCCATCACTTCATGTTAAATAGGTGGATAAACAGTGGAAACAGTGAGAGACTTCATATTTTGGGGCTCCAAAATCACTGCAGATGGTGACTGCAGCCATGAAATTAAAAGATGCTTGCTCCTTGGAAGAAAAGCTATGACCAACCTAGACAGCATATTAAAAAGCAGAGACATTACTTTGCTGACAAATGTCCATCTAGTCAAAGTTATGGTTTTTCTATTAGTCACATATGGATGTGAGAGTTGGACCATAAAGAAGGCTGAGTGCCGAAGAACTGATCCGTTTGAACTTTGGTGCTGGAGAAGACTATTGAGAGTCCCTTGTATAGCAAGGAGATCAATCCTAAAGGAAATCAACTCTGAATATTCAGTGGAAGACTGATGCTGAAGCTGATGGTCCAATATTTTGGCCATTTGATACGAAAAGTGAACTCATTGGAAAAGACCCTGATGCTGGGAAAGATTGAAGGCAGGAGGAGAAGGGGATGACAGAGGACAAGATGGTTGGACAGCATCACCAACTCAATGGACATGGATTTGAGTAATTTCTGGGAGATGGTAAAGGACAGGGAAGCCTGCTATGCTGCAGTCCATGGAGTGCAAAGAGTCGGACACAACTGAGTGACTAAACAATTATAACTTTTAATCAGAGTAACTTCTCTTTTACCAAAGAACTATAAAATGGACATTGTGAACCCTCTGACACATCAACATTTTAATAGACTTAACAGAATTCATGAATACACAAAAACACATGTTGCTACAGCAAAAACTATTTCTTAAACAATTTTTAAAAGAAGCAAAAATGAACATGTTCATCAACAGACTGGCCCTGTTGTATAGTCAGTAAGTTCTAAAGATAGAAATTCTTTGTAATATAGAAAAATTAAAAGCAAATGTACATAAACTTAAAATGTTGCTTAGTAATACATATGTCAGTATTCTGTCTTATAAATGACATAGATATTCCATGAATATCAATTAATTATCAGTAGAAAGCATATAGGCTAAAATATTGGAAAGTATCTCCCAGTTGACATTCTACAAACATAATTAATATTGAAATTATTGAATTTTTTATATTTAGCAACAGTATTGAAATTGTTATATTCAGAATAATAATTCATTTTGATTAAACACAAACTTGGCTTGTGTTGCAAGTAGCAACTGGTGAATATCTAGCATTCCCTTTAGGTTCTATGAATAAAGGATAGTTCAATAAAAGAAACTAGTTATGTAGAACTTTAAAGGGAAGCATAGATTTTATAAAACTTATTTCTACTTAGTGTGTTTTTCTGGCATATCAGTGGAGGAATTCACAGTTTCATGTTTGTTGAAGGGTATTTGCATTCTGGTACTACTAGATAAAATTCATTTATTTCTTACTACTACTGGAAAACCTGACTTTTTTTAAAGATGTGAAATACAGCCATCTTTATTGAGACATCTAACCACAGCATAAGGGAAGTTATCCCTAAGGAAAACTCTTTAATTTCAAAAGAAGCCTACCATTGAAATGTCATCCGTTTGCAATAAACAATTGACAGCACCTGAAGTGATTTGAAAATGCATTCAAAGAATAAATCGGGAAAACAGACCTTGTTTGGGTTTAACATAGATTCATTTTACTAAGATTATCAGAAATCTTCAAGTAGTGATGTTACAACTCAAAGCTTTAATTATGGGGAGGTAGAAGAGCAAAATGAAGAAAGAAATGGAAACTTATTCCAGTATTCTTGCCTGGAAAATCCCATGGACAGAGAAGCCTGGAGGGCTATAGTCCATGGGGTCGCAAGAGTTGAACACAACACAACTAAACCACCACCACCAACAGAGAAGCAAAATGCTGGTCATCTTTTCAAATAATACTGGGAAATAGTAACAGTTGTCATGAGAAACAGTGATGAATACTCTGAAAAAAGCTAGAATATTTGGTAGGTGAAACAAAAGTGTTTCCTCAGGGAATAACTAAGGATGAAAAGTTATTCACTGCATGCAATTCTTACCCTTCAAGGTGAGGCAGTTTATAAGAAATCAGCTTAATTTAGCTTCTCCCAACCACTATTAAATCTCAACTCTGTGAACCTTGGAAACTTTCACTAATACAAAACAAAAACTTTAAAGATCAGTTTTGAATATTAAGCAGCTCTCAGTTTAGTTCAGTCACTCAGTCGTGTCCAAATCTTTGTGACCCCTTGGAGTGCAGCACACCAGGCTTCCCTGTCCATCACCAACTCCCGGAGTTACCCAAACTCATGTCCATTGAGTCGGTGATGCCATCCAAGCATCTCACAATCTGTCACCCTCTTCTCCTCCCACCTTCAGTCATTTCCATCATCAGGGTCTTTTCAAATGACTCAGTTTCTCGCCATCAGGTGGCCAAAGTTTTGGAGTTTCAGCTTCAACATCAGCCCTTCCAATGAATATTCAGGACTGATCTCCTTTAGAATGGACTGGTTGGATCTCCTTGCTGTCCAAGGGACTCTCAAGAGTCTTCTCCAACACCACAGTTCAAAAGCATCAATTCTTTGGTGCTCAGGTTTCTTTATAGTCTAACTCTCACATCCGTACATTACTCTTGGAAAAACCAGCGTTTTGACTAGACAGACCTTTGTTGGCAAAGTAATGTCTCTGCTTTTTAATATGCTGTCTAGGTTGGTCATAACTTTTCTTCCAAGGAGTAAGCGTCTTTTAATTTCATGGTTGCAGTCACCATGTGTAGTGATTTTGGAGCCCCCCAAAATAAAGTCTGTCACTGTTTCTATTGTTTCCCCATCTATTTGCCATGAAGTGATGGGACCAGATTTCATGCTCTTAGTTTTCTGAATGTTGAGCTTTAAGCCAACTTTTTCACTCTCCTCTTTCACTTTCATCAAGAGGCTCTTTAGTTCTTCTTCACTTTCTGCCATAAGTGTGGTATCATCTGTATATCTGAGGTTATTGATATTTCTCCCAGCAATCTTGATACCAGCTTGAGCTTCATCCAGTCCAGCATTTCTCATGATGTACTCTGCATATAAGTAAAATAATATCTAGCTAATAAAAAGAAGCTCTTCAACTGAAGCCACCTGACACTTCTCATTTCTGGCTTTTTTGTTGTTGTTGTTGTTGTTTTTACTCAGTTTGGAATCAATTCTCTTTACTCATCCTGGGTATTGTACATCTTGGGTGTCCCAAAAAATCAGTTTTGTTTTTCTTTCAATAAGCAAGTCTGATCTAGAAACCATAAGGTCAACGTCTTGAACAAATCTTTCTCTTTTTTTTCTCTTCCATACATTCTAACAATTTTATTATATTTTTTCTTATCCAATATAAAAAGATGTGTCTCCTAACTGCAGCTCTGAACTGTGCAGCTGCTTGGTGAATCATGCCTGATGAAACTGATTTTTAAGGGTCAATCCAAATAAATTAATATAACATTACTTGTCCTGGAAGTCAAACAAAGGGACAAGTGTAGCTGTCAATAGCTGTCACCCTCCTATGTGAATAGCTAATAGCTGTAACATAATATATTCCCTTAGCATTCTGTTCTACTTAGCAGATTGAACTAAGACACCACTCGTAATCAATATAGTATGAAGAAGGTAATAATGACCAAGTAAATGGTGAGATTAACCACATTACTTTTGTCTTGTGTGTATTCAAATATTTATCCATGTGATTAATTTTCAGATGATGGTAGATAAATATAATTTGTACATTTTTCTCCAAAACATTTCCATAGCTAAATATAAATTAAATTCTCTATATTCTCACATCTCCCTTTAGTTAATTTCACCTGTCCCTTCTTAGAAAAGATCTGTACTTCTTCCCCAAATTTCCCAGCATCCTTTCAAATAGTCAGGGGAATGTGACTTGTTCTGGCTATGAGCTTTGAGAATAAGTGACGTGGGTCCCTTTTGGATCTTTGCATTTTTTGTTTTTGAGTACCTTTCCCATTCTTTCTTTTTCTGCATAGATGATAGTGGAAGACACCTTTTCCAGACCATGTGGCTACAAAACAGCAATGCCTCCATCAGCTTGAGTATGATTGATTCCTGGATCAGGTAGCCTACCAACCTACACTGTACATATAACATGAGTACAAAACAACCCAGTTTGAGGGATTGATTGTTATCACCAACATTTCTACCTCTTACACTATATCCCCTTAAAGCTGTTAAATTAAGACTATATTAAATTTACACTGTAACCCAACTCCCTTTCTACCTAAGAAATTGGTATTATGAAGAATATTTTTATCTTCATATAAAAATTTTGCTTCTGCTACTCGTTCATACTTAACTTTCATTTGGTATTTTACTATGGTCTTCTAAGTACTGAATTCTTCTCATTCTTTGGGAACTTTGTATTCTGATTCACAATACTTTCTTCCATTCTACACATTACTTTAGAATCCAATAAGACAGCCCATATTTCCTTAATCTCTTGATTTCTAGGGATTTCCATTTGCTTTCCACTTTAGCTTCCTATCTTGAATAATGCTTGACATCACTTAAACATCTCAGCACCTAGAATGTTTTTATTTCCATTCTCATATGTGTCCACCAAATCTTCTACTTTCTTTCTTGTCTCCACCATGGTTTTTAGGAATATCAGAATTTTCTGTCCTTGCACTTGTGTCATTCCCTCCTACTGTTAATAGCAAGCTCCTCTTCTTTTTACTTAATTTACACAGCTCAAATACTATGGTCAAGCCCTGCAATGCTAATTTGCCAATGTTCTCAACATGTCTATCTAATTGGTCTGCCTACATGCCTGCACACACACAAGTGTGCACACACACACACATATACATACACAATACAGTAAATGCTTGATCTTGGATCAATCTAAGTGTTCAGCTCTATGCTTTAAAAACCAAATTGTATATTGTCCCTGAAGTAAGTCCATAAAATCATGTAAATAATGTTATCAAGTTGCAGTGCCTCTTTTTTATTAGTGGTTATTGATTTTTGTTTTTTGACCATGCCATACAGATCCTGCCATGCAGGATCTTCATTGCCTGGCTAGGGATTGAACCTGTACCCCCTGCAGTGGGAGGGTGAAATCCTAACCACTGAGTGGCCAGGGAAGTCCAGCGGTTATTGATGAACCTTATTATTTTCCTCAAGTATAGCAGAGCACCACCACCCACACACCTCATTTGGATAGAATGCTCTACTTCTTTGAGGAGAAAATAGAAGGTATGACATAAGTTTTTTTTAAAAAAAATCATTCCCAATGAAATTTTTAATCTGCCTATAATCCTGAGTCCTTTTCTTGATTCTTCTTCTGCATCACAATGAATGTGTGAGTCTTCTTCTGCAAAAGGGAAAATATGTCCCATACATGTGTGCCTTTAAATACCCTCCTTCTCCTTTACAACTTCCCTCTGTCACATTTTATCTTCTTTCTTCTTTGTTTTTATATTCTCCATTTTTATTGATTTTTTTTTCATCTTGCTACTAAGCATACCAAACAGTAAAATAACTTGAATATATATATGTATATATATATATATATATATATATTTGAGAGGATAATAATTACCATCACTTCTGCTTCTTGTTGGCCCTGTTTTGTTTTTTTTTTTTTTGGTTGCATTTTAGTTTATTTATCTATTTTTTAACTTTAAAATATTGTATTGGTTTTTCTATACATTGACATGAATCCACCATGGGTGTACATGTGTTCCCCTTCCAGAACTCCCCTCCCACCCCCCTCCCCATCCCATCCCTCCTGGTCATCCCGGTGCACCAGACCCGAGCACCACATATATATGGAATTTAGTAAATCAGTAAAGATAACCCTGTATGCGAGACAGCAAAAGAGACACATATATAGAACAGTATTATGGACTCTATGGGAGAGGGCGAGGGCAGGATGATATGGGAGAATGCCACTGAAGCATGTAAATTATCATATGTGAAATGAATGGCCCTGTTTTTTAAAGAAGTTTTCTCTTTAGATTTTCTATTTTGAATTTTTACATTTCTCCAGCTGTCTCAGGATTCTTTGTTGTTCCTTTGTATATGCGAATGGAAGACTAAATTGATCATGACAGGTGATGACTGGATCTTCTTGAAATAAGAGAACTGAATGTAATTTAGATATAAATAAACAAAGATTAATTTAATACCAGCAAAATACAGCTTTATGCCTTTAGTTTGGGGCAGCACTGAAATAAAAAAGAATATAAATAAACATACACTGCCAAGTAGCGACATGAAGAAAGATAAATAGGGAACTACAAAAGAGATTAACTGTAGAGGGAAACATTCAAGTTAGGGTGATCTTGGAAATCTGTCTGGGAATTAACGTAAGTATACGCAAATGAAGTAATGGGTAATCAACAATGTAATATTGCTCAGCCATAAAAAGAAATAAATTGGAATTATTTGTAGAGAGTGGATAGACCTAGATCTTGTCATACAGAGCGAAGTAAATCAGAAAGAGAAAAACAAATATCGTCTATTTAACTCATACATGTGGAATCTAGAAAAATAGTATAGATGATCTTATTTGCAGAACAGAAATAGAGACACGAGTGTAGAGAACAAACATAGACACCCAGGTAGGGAGCAGGGGGTGGGAAGAATCCGGAGACTGTGATGGACACATGTTCACAAGTGATACCATGTGTGAAATAGGTAGCTGAGGAGAACCTGCTGTACAGCACCAGGAACTCTGGTCAGTGCTCTGTGGTGACTTCAGTGGGAAGGAAATCCAAGAAGAGAGGATGTATGTATACATGTAGCTGATTCACTTTGCTATACAGTAGAAACTCAGCCAACATTTTAAAGCAGCTATACTCCAACAAAAATTAACTTTAAAAAATGGAGTGATGAGTAAAGAAAAGTAAAGGTCTGAGAGAAGAACATCCAGATGGAAGAAGCAATAAGAACAGAGGTCTTGAAGTGTCAGCAAACGTGGCATGTTAGAAGAACAAGAAAGCCAGGCAGAGTCAGTGAAGGAAAGAGGGGTATTCAGTTAATTAAAAAAATAGCGATTAATTTGATTAATTTCCTGATCAAAAAGTAAAATGTTTCAATATTGCCATATCTTATCCCTTTTCTCATGAAAAGAGTTCTTGAAATAACTTCTCTAGTCACTCAGAGGGTTCTTGCTTGTTTATAAACCAGATCATCCTTTTCAGTCTCCAGATATATCTGGCATATTTTGCTTTGCCTTGTACTTCTAACTCTCCTGGAATTGACCCCAAAGACACTCTCTGCTGCCATCGTTGATGGTGCCTTTGATGTTATCATGGTATTTATATAAAAATTACTCAGGAGGCCAGACATTGCTCATTTTGTGCAGAAGTAAGGAAACAGTCCTCTTCTTGATATTCTAAGCACACTTTGCTGCTAAGGCTGTGAATCACATGGCTAAAACAAGACCTTAGCTACTCCTCGTCTTTGCTCTTCTGGATAGTAACTCACCACACACACACACACACACACACACACACACACACACACACACACACACACAACACTTCCTTATCCTCCAAGGCAGATCACTCTTTCTATAGTACCTTCTTTATTAATATAAAGTTAGGAAAAACATAGACTGCATCTTGGAGGATGAACCCAACAGACTTCTCAATTTTATGCAAATAATATAGACAATCAATCCAGAGATATAGAATCAAATTTTTACAGAAGGTTGTAAAGTAATGCTCAAAATTCTCCAAGCCAGGCTTCAGCAATACATGAACCGTGAACTTCCAGATGTTTAAGCTGGTTTTAGAAAAGGCAGAAAAACCAGAGATCAAATTGCCAACATCCACTGGATCATCAAAAAAGCAAGAGAGTTCCAGAAAAACATCTATTTCTGCTTTATTGACTATGCCAAAGTCTTTGACTGTGTGGATCACAATAAACTGTGGAAAATTCTGAAAGAGATGGGAATACCAGACCATCTGATCTGTCTCTTGAGAAACCTGTATGCAGGTCAGGAAGCAACAGTTAGAACTAGACATGGAATAACAGACTGGTCCCAAATAGGAAAAGGAGTACAACAAGGCTGTATATTGCCACCCTGCTTATTTAACTTATGTGCAGAGTACATCATGAGAAACACTGGGCTGGAAGAAACACAAGCTGGAATCAAGATTGCTGGGAGAAATATCAATAACCTCAGATATGCAGATGACACCACCCTTATGGCAGAAAGTGAAGAAGAACTAAAGAGCCTCTTGATGAAAGTGAAAGAGGAGAGTGAAAAACTTGGCTTAAAGCTCAACATTCAGAAAACTAGGATCATGGCATCTGGTCCCATCACTTCATGGGAAATAGATGGGGAAATAGTGGAAACAGTGCCAGACTTTATTTTTCTGGGCTCCAAAATCACTGCAGATGGTGATTGCAGCCATGAAATTAAAAGATGCTTACTCCTTGGAAGGAAGGTTATGACCAACCTAGATAGCATATTTAAAAGCAGACACATTACTTTGCCAACAAAGGTCCATCTAGTCAAGGTTGTGGTTTTTCCAGTGGTCATGTATGGATGTCAGATTTGGATGGTAAAGAAAGCTGAGCGCCGAAGAATTGGTGCTTTTGAATTGTGGTGTTAGAGAAGACTCTTGAGAGTCCCTTGGACTGCAAGATGATCCAAGCAGTCCATCCTAAAGGAGATCAGTCCTGGGTGTTCATTGGAAGGACTGATGTTGAAGCTGAAACTCCAATACTTTGGCCACCTCATGCAAAGAGTTGACTCATTGGAAAAGACTCTAATGCTGGGAAGGATTGGGAGCAGGAGGAGAAGAGGACGACAGAGGATGAGATGGTTGGATGGCATCACCGACTCGATGGACATGGGTTTGGGTAGACTCCGGGAGCTGGTGATGGACAGGGAGGCCTGGCGTGCTGCGATTCATGGGGTCGCAAAGAGTTGGACACGACTGAGTGACTGAATTGAACTGAACTGATAGCTTAAGATTTCTTTAAAGAAAGTTTACAGTAGTCTCCCTAATGGTGAATTGAAGTATCCACAACTCTCACTAGAAAATTTCTTGCAGCAAAATTCAGGTGATAATGGGTCCTTTTATCATAACTTCAGGTGTTAAAATTAGAAAACAATTTAAATTTCTAACTAAGACACAACATGATTTCAGTGGACTTATCCTGTTCATTTATGTGTTTGTGATGTGGTGTGTGTGTCTTACTTAACCTAGTACTTAGCATACTGAAATATTTAGTAACTGAATATTAGTTATTTAAATGGGAGGTAGCAAAAAAAAAATTATGTACTATAATGTGTTTGCTCTATCATTGTGAACAGCATTATTGGAGGCACAGTCCAAGTTTTTAATATTACCGAAGAAGCATTTAGTATCTGCAGAACGTTCTTCACTTTGTATCTCACAATGATGCTTTCATGGAGATATGTTATTTATCAACACTTGCAGAGTTATTTCAAGTGAAGGAGGATGTCAGCTTCCTTTTAGAAATAAGATTTTTGAGGTTAAAGTCACTTGCTTTGGAATCATTCCAATTGTAAAAGTGCTATGAGAAGAAATTTAAAAGTACATTACACTGAATTTTTATAAGGATCCAAACTTATATGCTTTTTCAAAGTCTCCCATTTCAGAATCTTTTTCATGTGTTTCTTGTAGACTGTAGCTCAGTTAGCTTTAAAAGATCTCTCTCCTTAAATCTCAAGGATTTCTTCATTAATCTTCCCCACATATCCTGGCACATTTTTAATCCCTGTCTCCTGCTTAGTTGAATGGAATCAGGTTTGATGTTTTGTTTCAGTCATCCTGGCCTTCTTTCTCTGTATATGCCTATCTCAGATATGGAGCAATATTTGTTTTGTCCAAGTCACCAAAACTATCAAAGTCAACAACCAGTCCCTAGTCATCTTTAAATAAGCTGCAGAAGAGCAAGATATACTTTGAAATGTATGTGTTTTTTCTCCAATGGGAAGTTTAAAATATGGTGAGTTATCACTGAAATATAACATATTTATACACACAGACAGGAATGTGTTTATACAACCTATTTTTGCTCCCCACTTTGGACAGAGCTGAAATTTGCATCTAGAGTTGCCATGAAAGCCCCAGCTAGCCCATAGCAGATAGGTTTGCAAGATGCTTGAGTGTCTGCCAGCTGTTGATGTGTGGGTTTCTTTTTGTGCTTCCTTTGTTGCTGTTGTTTAAATCAATATTCCTTTAGACAACTAGCAGAACTTAGAGTTCAAGGATTATAACTCTTTCCATCGCTTTGCTTTCTCTAGTGCTCCAAATAGTGAGATTTATATTCAATCATATTCTCTGGCTAAACTGACTAAGCTGATCCCTGTGGACAAACAAAGTCACTTTTCTGAATCAAAATGTATCCTCTGCCTTATGTCTTTCTTCCCACAAGTTGAATAAAACATTTTGAATTGTTTTTTTTTAAATAAAGGTTAACTTATAGGTTAAAAATGACTCTCTAATAATGAATTTTAATAATTATACTGCAAAATTATATATATTTATATAGCTAATATTAGTGATATTGCCTTTTTAATAGCAAAAATCAATATTACAGAATTGTTACTTTTATGGGACTTCCCTGGCGGCCCGGTGGTTTAAGACTTTGCCTTCCAAGGCAGAGGCTGTGGGTTTGATTAGGGAGCTAAGGTCCCACATGACTTGAGGCCAAAAAACCAAAACATAAAATAAGAGCAATATTGCAAAAAATTCAATAACAACTTAAAAAATGGTTCACATCAAATGAATCTTTAAAAAATTACTTTTATAGTATATATTGATGTATTACATGAGTCAAGAAATATTTAGTTAGTCTTAGGAAAGACAGAGTTACAAAAACCATCATCAAAGAAACCATTTTAATGTATTTACTAATTTATTAGAAGTGGCATGCACCACTCTGCTCCATGAAATTACTTTAAATTACTGCTATCATAGAGTTAAAATAAGTTATAGTTTTATCTTCTAATACTGCAAGATATTAAATGGTTTAAAAAAATTACAAGACATTTAGGGGAAATAAATCATGTGTCCTATGCTGCTAAGCAGTCACCCATCTCTAGAAGTTTGTGTGCTCCATCTTGCATTTCTGCCATTAAATAGTAAAAACTTAGGACCCTCTCTGCATCCTTATGAAAATAAGAAAAAATTTACCCTGGGGTAGCATGGTACTTAAAAGACTACTTTTCTTTCTAATAATTGACAGGACATTGGAACAAAATGTTTAATTTTGTATTTCTGCCAATGTTACAGACAGCACTGTAATAAGCCACATGACTGGCTTTTTATCAAAGATGATAAAATGCCAGGCTTAAAGCCTATAGGCACAACTATTTGTGATAAATTATTTTTCATTTCAAGAAAGATACTGAGTGAGTAATTTTATGGTTTTCTGAGTTTAAACTCGGCATGATTGAATGAGATGGTCCCGTTGATCAAAGAGCCGTAATTCCACTCTGTAGTGAAGGTGTTATATTAGTGAATCAACTTGAAACCAAAGAAAGCCCTGAGTGTGTTCTGTGACATGCCTTACATATCCTGGATTGCTTTTTGTATTCTTTATAGTGGTTCATTTTCATCTGCAATGTAAAGATTGCTCTGCTATTTAACCTCAAAAATTGCTTTCTTCAAAGTTGTAGTACACAAGAAAGAACATGGGCTTTAGAGTCAAGATAAAACTCTTGGCCCGCCACTAAACAGTGATATGGCTTAGTAAGATTCATTTAAATTTTTTATTTGTACGACTGGAAAAATATTAATTTAGAAGGTACTATAGTAAATATGGGGCTTCCCTGGTGACTCAGCAGTAAAGAATTTGCCTGCAGTGCAGGAGACATGAGTTTGATCCCTGGCTTGGGAAGATCCCTGGAGAAGGAAACGGCAACCCATTCTAGTATTCTTGCCTGGGAAATCACATAGACAGAGGAGCCTGGTGGGCTACAGTCCATGGGTTTGCAAAAGAGTCACACACAACTTAGCAACTAGACAGTAACAATAAATAGTAAACATACTACAAAGCGTATTTAAACACCTAATAGAACACTTCCACAATTTAATTTTTCATTAAATGGTATCTGTGGAATCTTTTGCATTTTCATACTCAAATACTTGATCACATCCATTAATTTTCATTTCCCTTGTTTTTTATTTAATGTAGAATTTTCAGTTAAAATAAAGGTTAGCCTTCTCTACTTTTTGGTCTCCAAATTTTATTATGAAAAGATGGTGTTGTAATTTAGTTATTCTGAATCTATTTATCTTTTCACTATAGTGATGTCTCAGTAATGTCTAATACTACAAGGTCAAAGTTATTCTTTTAGCAACAGAGACATCACCATAAGATATTAAAGGGTGAACTCAAGTTTCAAAAAGTGACAATGTGTGGGAGCCAAATTTGCCACCCCAAAATATGTCTCTTTGGCACAAGGATTAATTTAGCCTGATTATTTTTAAGAAACTGAAGAGTTGAGAAGTTTGTTCTTGTTACCTCCCCCTTAACTGCCTAAAACAATTTGGATAAAGGCCCTGTTCCCAGAATAGAGCTATCCCCAAAGATATTGGTGAAGGATATGAGCTGGTTGTGTGATGGGGAAACTCAGCAGGGTCTGGAGTGCAGAGTCCACTCTGTGTCTGCTATCTCTACCTGGCCCAGCAAACTTTTTTTTTTTCCCCAAACATGTGTTTCTCCATCTCCTTGCAAATTACCTTGCTCACCTTTGAAATTTCCAACCACTACCCCCACCATCTTCTTTCATCTTAGCTGAAGATAGTATTTAAGATGAAGGCTTCAACAATTTTAGTAAGTTCTCAGCTTTCCTGAGTCTCTCCCATGTATGTGAAATTGTGAAAGTGAAGTTGCTCAGTCGTGTCCGACTCTTCGCAACCCCATGGACTGTAGCCCACCAGGCTCCTCTGTCCATGGAATTTTCCAGGCAAAAGTACTGGAGTGGGTTGCCATTTCCTTCTCCAGGGGATCTTCCCGATCCAGGGATCAAACCTGGGTCTCCTGCATTGCAGTCAGACGCTTTATCATCTGAGCTACCATGGAAGCCCCTGTATACATGCTATTAGATCTGTCTTATGTTAATTTAATTCTTAGACCAGCCAGAAGAACCTAGAAAAAGAGGAAAATTTCTTCCTCCCTGACAGTAGATGCAACATTAATACCTCTGAAAATGACATCCAGAGCTTCTACTTAAGGCCTCAATAAAGTTTGAGCTTTACAAAATAGGGGGAAAAATAACTTTGTTTTATGATAACAGATGGTGTTTCTTATTTTTAGCTTTTGGATTTAACTTATAGCTCCATTCTCTTTGACCAGTACAGCTAGTTTATGGAATTGCTCAACAATTTCTAAGGATTATCAAGAGTCAAAAGTTATTTTTATTTTTTCTTCAAATGGTATTTTTAGATTGCACAAAGAGATGAATTCACCACACATACTGAAGTTCCGAGATGAATAAGTCTTTATTCTCTGTTTTATTCTTTACGTCTTTCAAAATACATATTTTAGTGTCTGTGCTTTCATCTTAGGACCCAAATTCTTGATATAGTAGTGGGCACATCACATTTTCTAATGAGAATGTGTACACTATAGTATTGGATTTTAACCCACAAGCTATAAAATATACAGCCTATATTTTCAAAGACTTTTTTCTATTGAGTATAGCTGTTTCACTGTTAAAGTTGGTGCAACAGCAAAAAGGATCATCTGTAAATAAACAGCTGCTTTTAGAAAATAATACATCTTAGGTACTCTTTAAAATTTCAGCGAGTTATGCTGTAACCAAGAGAGACATAACTCATACGTTCTTTCAAAAGTTCATCTTGAGTAGGAAAATGTAAGTTTTGTTTTATTCTTAAGATATAAACATAGAAGAAAAAAAAATTAGTCCTTAGAATTTACTCATAGATTCACTTTTCCTTGACAATAGAAATAAAATGTGCAGTTAGCAATGATATTAAAGTGTCAACATAGCTCTGCTTATAAAATAAGTGTTTGAGAAAAATCTTTGCACAAATACTGTTGTTATTGAATTGTTGAGTGATTGCAACTCGTGTCCTTGCCGAGGCTGATCTAAAGGGGCTATTTTTCAAAGCTATCAGCTCAAACTATGTCTACTCCACAGACCTAATAGAATTAAGAGAGAAAGTAATAGAGAATCTCCATTAACAGACACAAGTGCGTAAGACAATGAAGTCACTGGATGGTGCAGTCAAATTTAAACCAATTATGGTATTGACTGTTTCCATATGACCCACTCAATCTCTAAAATGATTGACACTATTTAAACGCACACACATTATATTTATAATAAGCACATATTAGTATAATACATACCATTATTTTTGACCTAACAAATTTCAGGGTAATTCCAGTGAAAATTTTGCATTAGAAAGTGATTAGTTGTAGAAATGTTATCTTGTGACATATAGGATCAAATCAGAAAATACTGGTAACAGATATAGCAAACTTTTACTTGTTGATAAGCTGAGGATTGAATAAAGTACATGATCACTACACTTACTGAATCAGGTTCTGTGCCAGTATCTGAGTGAATCAAAATAAAAATATGCTACCCTCGAGTTCAGTAAGAATGAACAGATTAATAGCAGTTCAGTTAACTGAATAATGACTGATTTCAGTTTCTCCTAGTGGAATTGAAGAAGAATAAGTAAAACAAAATGTGTTTAGAGGTTGAATGTTTAGTTCAAACACAATTTACATAAATCTAACTAAAAGAGTCATACCAAAGCAATATCTAATTAACCTCATTTAATTCAGTTTGATATGTGTTTAGATCACATAACATTCCCTGACTGTGTATACAAAATGAGATAAGAATGTGATTTATAAAAATATTTCTCCACATGTTTTATGTACTCACAAACAGAAAAGATATATATATATATATATATATATATATATAATTTATATATGTAAGTTATGAAACATCTGGAATGCATTCTGAGTTCTTGGCAATTATTGCTTTCTGTTGGCATTTTATATTATTTTGGGAAGAATTTTTGCTTGCTTATTTTGTCTTTATTTATTTTTGATTTTATATTATCCAATCTTTCAAGTACAGGATGGGAATAACACCTTATAACTCCCTCAAGAAATGATAATGCTGGTGGGTCAATTGCAATGTCAGCTGTAGAAAACAGACGTTGAATTTTCTCATGTAACAAGAAGCGTGTGAGCCAATGAAGCTACTGGTCCTCTGGCTGCCTGTGCCCATCCAGTTTTATTTCTGTGATTCCCTTGGCTTGTCTTTCATGGTGTGACCAGCTGCTACGGCTCTGGTTTTCATGTTTATGTCTCCATGGTGGTGCCAAGCGTCGCCTGCCTTCATCTCATTAGCTAGATCAGTGACATAAGTAAACCCCATCTGTGAGGCAGACTGAAAAAGGACATATTTAGCTTTTACAATCTCTCTAGCAAGTGCAGGCAAGGAGATAGAGGTTGGGATTGAGGTTAGGGTGACTTGCTGTCTTCATGAGAGCTAATGGGTAAAATTGGCCCCATTACATATTTTCAAAAGGGAATGCATAAAGTTAAATAACTTTTATTTATTATAAATTGCTTTTATTACTTCCAAATGAGGAGAAATTGCACATGAATAGAGATCTAGTTTGTGAGAAGAAAGAGGAATAAAGACAATGGCAAGAACTCAGGAAAGGATTTTAAAATTAGTGTCTATAAGCACACGTTTTGCTTAATCATGAAGGGTCCAAAATTTACCTGTGAGGTGTTTAAACATCAGCATCTCGCTATTATGGCTTAGGTGACGTGCTATAAGAAAACAATATTAAATTCCTTGCTATTATATACTTTTACGGAGAAGGCAATGGCACCCCACTCCAGTATTCTTGCCTGGAAAATCCCATGGACGGAGGCGCCTGGTAGGTTACAGTCCATGGGGTCGCTAAGAGTCGGACACGACTGAGTAACTTCACTTTCACTTTTCCCTTTCATGCACTGGAAAAGGAAATGGCAACCCACTCCAGTATTCTTGCCTGGAGAATCCCAGGGACGGTGGAGCCTGGTGGGCTGTCGTCTATGGGGTCGCACAGAGTCAGACACAACTGAAGTGACTTAGCAGCAGCAGCAGCATATACTTTTAATGTATATTATATACAAGAGAAGAGCATAAGTCAAATAGAAGTTTTCGTAGAAATAGATTGCTTTTATGATGATAAAGATATGCCACTTTATTAGAAAATGAGTGATTGCTTTTTTAAAAACTAATTTTATATCCTGGGTATTGCTTTAGTTAATTTACATTAACTAATTTACTTAACCATATTGTGTACCTAAAAAGAACAGTATCTGAATTTAAACCTGAATAGTCACTATTTTTCTCTCGTTTTTCATAAAAAAACGAAATAAATTCATCCCAAAGCATAAGCTCTGAGACCCTGAACTAGCTCTCTTACTATAGAACTGGAGTTTTGCCCAGACGGCCTACAGTAAGTCTGACCCCTTGGAGTAACTGCTACATGCTAGATTCCCGGCCATTCTCACAAATTTCATAAAATCATCCAAAATTTTTATTTATACAAAATAACTCATTTTATCTTGTGGAGAGGAACAATTTTCCCTCCACCCTTCTTAGTTCTTTGGCTAGTGTAATAATTAAATTGACATAAGACAGATAAACAGGAGAAAATGAAATTATGTATGTACAGGAGTCCTTTAAGGCTATGAGGCCCATATGCAGTCAGGCACCTGGGGCTTAGATGACATTCTGGGTTAAGGAGAAGAGGGGTAGGCATCTGGAGCTTCAAGAAGGAGGAAGAAAATTCACAGGAACATGGGAAGAACAAATGTTTGGTAAACAAATGTTTACCATGCCACACTGAGGCAATGGGACACAGAGAGGAATTTGGTCCCCAGGCTCAGCAGTCTCCCCATCAGCTTACAACACCTCCATCATCTTCTTTGCACTTATCTCACTGATAGATCTCTTCCTGGACCAAGTTCTCTACATAAATTCTCTCAGGCAGGAGACAAGAGAGAGGTAAAAGCTTTTCTTGAATCTGCTGGATCTTCATTGCCTTCAGCTCAAAAGAGTCCACAGCTCAAAATAGTGGCACATTTTGGGGAGACTTGTTCTGAATCCCTTCAATCCCCTCAATTTAAAAAGTCCTAAGCGATCAAATGGCAGTTTGTTAAAATATTGAAATATAAGCCATATTCATCAAGACAGATGAATAAAAGAAAAATGACATCTCTGAAAAATGCAAATATTTATAGCAAAATGCTGAATTTTAAGCTCAGTACTTTTTGAAAGTTTTGACTCAACAGATAGTCATAAATACACAGCATTAGTTTATTTTAGCTCACCAAATTTGTTTTAATTTTAGACAAGTTTTCTGTGTTCATATGGATAGAACCACTGTTGAACTGTAGTTTATAAATAAAAGTGGGAAAATCTTCACAATTATATCTGATGAAAAAATGCTTAAGGAAGAAATTTAAACATTTTAATTATTTTTGAACAAAGCTAAAACCCTTTCCTGAGAGACATAAATTATATTTTACTAAAGAGAGAAATATTATTAATGAAAAATAAAGAAATACTATTTCTCTAAGATTAAGCATTTAATAATTTTAATCAAAAATTACAGGGTTTTGGACCTTTATGATTATAAAGTTTTCTAAAAATAAAATAATAACACTGTCAAGATGTCTTACAAAGAATAGTGAAGGCTTTTTCATGAGATATTATATTTATATTTGACATTATATTTATGTTTGATATTTTCAAATATCAAATATTGATAATGATAAAAAATAATAATAATTTGAACAACACTGTACTAATATTGGAATAGACAGATGACTGTAATACAAAAGTCCTAAAACAGATTCATATATATGTTGTAATTTCATATTTTGAACCATAAATTAAATGAATTCCTTATTAAGCTCTTAATTTTAAAAAGTTACTGACTTTAAGTTAGCCTCCCCTTTCTGAAGGATCTAAAGATAAAATTGTACAGAAGAAGATACTGCTTTGAACATTTTAATGTATTCAAAATCATAAAATCAACCTCTTTTCTGGCAATACAGGCTAGGTTATTCAAACTAATCATCCTTCTGAAAATTGCTAATAAAATTCTTGAGAACATCAAAAATTTGAAAAAATAATCAAAATGAACTAAGCCAAGTTAAAAAGGGATAAGAAAGAACACACATCTTGGCGGAGTTAGATTTGTACCAGGAATGCAAATTATCAACTAATATATTCTACCACATTAGCAGAATTAAATGAAAAATATCCAGCAATTCTCTCAACTGACACAAAAAACAAAAGCAGTTTCAAATCTGAGAGTAAATATCAAAGTAGGAGTATAAATAGATGTTCTTAAATAAATGTTCAAAACATATAACAGAATAACAAGGCTATCCATGTGACAGCCTTCATATCTTTTCTACCTTGTGCTAGAATTCTAGCCAGCTCAGTAAAGTGAGAGAGAGCAAGAGAGAATTAGAAAAAGGAAACAAATCTGTTATTACTTGCAGATATAATTGTGTATAGATTAATTAATTAATGGAATTGTAAGTATTGCAACATACAAAGAAATTATCAATATATCCCTATACATCAAAGGCTGGCAAATATTTTCTATTGACAGCCAGATAGTAATTATTTTAGGTTTTGCAGTTCATAAGGTCTCTCTCAAAACTACTCAATTCAGTCATCGCAGTCCAGTAGTACTTAAAATACATAAAGAAATATACTTGACTGTGTTCTAACTAACTTTACTTAGAAAATCAGGATAAGGGCCAGATCTGGCCATAGGCTATAGTCTGCCAACTCTGATATCTACTTACTACCAAGTGATAAAGTTCAAATTGAGAAACAAATAGAAGTATTATTATATAGAAATATTTTTAAAGATGCAAAAAATTCTATAAGAGACATATAAAACTCTATTGAATACAATAAAGAAGTAAATGGAAGAAGATACTGTGTTGCTGTACAAAGCTCATTCAACTCAAAATGATTAAGTTTAGTACAAACTAATCAAAGTCCTTTAGGTTTGCTTATATGGACTTAGTGGATCTTGACAAACTAATTCTAAAATGTATCTCTGATGTCAAAAGTTAAGGATCGGTAAGGCTCTATTGAAGTAGAAGGCAGTGGTAGAAGGATTTTTCTCTACCAGAAAATAATTACTTTTAAAGTCATTGTGATAAATGTGGCTATGGACAAGTAGAAACAAATGGGCCACTTGAACAAAAAGGGAAACCTGAGAAGTATTCACATATTGGCTCTTCATCATATGACAGTCATGACACTGTAGAGCAGTGCTGAAAATAATGCTATCTAAAATCCCTGCCAGGTGAAAAAAATGAGTCCCTATTGTAGACTCTACAAAAAAATCTACCCCAAGTGGATTAGGGAACTAAAAGAAAAGTGCTAACTATATATCTTTGAAGGAATTAAGTAGACAAATATTGTTATGATTCTAGGGACCTGTAGGAAAAAGTAATTTAAGTGAGTCAAAAGGTAAATACTTTTCAATAAAAACTATCAATAAACTTAATCACATTAAACTGAAACCCTGATTAAGTAGGAGAAATCAAATTATATAGACAGTGGGAGGAGACATTTGTCACAAAGATTACTGACAAGAGAATATAAGAAATGCATAAAGAATACCTACAAATCAACAGGAAAAACATAAAAATTGGTCAATAATATTGAACAGGGCCTTTTACAAAAGTAGAAATCCAAGTAACACATGAATGTGCTCAATCTCACTATTAACTATGTAAAATACTATTAGACTCTTGAATTGATGGGTTTTCAATGATGTGTTTGGTATATATTTCTCAATTAAAGGAGGAACCTCTAATAAAGATATTCTTGTTAGCCTCTTCAATTTTTAAAGAGGAGAATGTAGAAACAAGGGGCTTCCCATGTGGTGCTAGTGGTAAAGAATCTGCCTGCCAAGGAAAGAGATGCAAGAGATGTAGTTTTGATCCCTGCATTGGGAAGATTCCCTGAGTAGGAAATGGCGACCCACTCTAGGACTCTTGCGTGGAAAATCCCACGGAAAGAGGAGCCTGGCGGGTTACTGTCCATAGGATCTCAGAGTTGGACACGACTGAGCGACTGAGCACACACACACACACACACACACACACACACACACACACTGAGAAACATGGAATAAGGAAGTTTTTCAAATCTCACAGCCAATCCATGGTAGCCTCAGATTGAAACCAGCCCAAATTATCAATGTGCCCCAGCTGCAGAATGAAGGTTTCTGATTTGAGTGCTTGCTGAATGGTGAGCCCTTGGATGCTATCTCAAATCTTTCAGCAGGTGCTTGATTGAATGTTTGTGTTATGTTGGATAGGGAGGTGCAACAGCCAGGAAACTCTGAGACAAAATAAAGCTACTAGAAGGGAAAGTCTGGATTCTGTGTCCTGGCAGACCTCTTTGAATTGAATTTCATTCCATGTGAAAGGAAGTATTAGCGGGAAGGTGCTGAAGAAGTTGTTTTCTTGTGAGAAAGTTTTAGAACTTGTGCCCTGGGTACTTGCTTCAGATTTCAGATGGTGACAGTGCAAACAGTCACTGGGAAATGGACCCTTTGCTTTTCTCTAAAGAACTCAACAGTGTCTGGAAGGAGGAGAATGGAAAGTTTGAAAGCCTTGGTACCTATCGCCTCTAGGGTGGCTGCTGATTTTCTTGCTGTGAGATCCAAGCAACAGAGCTCGAAGGCAGCCCCAGGCTTCTTTCACGGTGAATTGGGATAGAGGAAAAACAGGGCAAAAATCGAGTGTGAGCTCCAGTTGTGTAGATAGGTTTGTAGTCTTCAAATACTTCCTCAGATATTATTAGTGAGAATGTCCCAGAGCCCCAAGTATCCTTCCTTGGCTGGTAGGAACACAAACAGAACACTTGGAATAATGACTCGAATGGAACATCGACTTGAATGGAACATCATTTGTCAACAGACTGTGAAACCTTAGAAAGCTTCCCATGCAGGTGTAGCGTGCGTAAGGAAGGATGTGGGTAAACCATGTTTGAACTGGCGTGCTTTGAGGAAGTGTTAAATAAAGTAAAATGATAAGTTAATTAGTAATTTAGATTTTCAAGAGCAAAACATATCTATAGCTACTTATAAATATTTATTTGAATAAGTATCCCAAGAGAAGATTAATTTAAATATTCATATGTTTTCAAAGGCAATCTACCTCTTAATTGATGATGAATAATAAACAGCACCGTGTAAAAGTGGAAATCCAGGAGATGAATAAGCATATAAGGAGATTGCTTCAACCTCATTATTAATTACTTTAAAAGATTTTAATGTTACACCAGAATACTCTTTATTTTTTGCTGACTTGGTGGGTATTAAATTATGTATATTTTATATGATTTATGTCACAATTAAAGGAGGAAAATACCATGAAAGCAAATAAACCAAAATAAGAAAAATTGGTCTTAATTTTCCAAAATGCAAAGAAAAGAATAGTTCAAGTAAAAAGTTAAAAGATTAAAGACAACACAGTTTATTGTTAAAGTAATTTATAAACCCTTATAATATTTTATGATCTAGTGAAAAAAAGGCAGCATAGGTTCTGCTCAATTAACTTTATATAATATTAAGATTTTTACACAGAACAATCACCCAGTCTGCTTATAGTACTCTAAACTTTTTTTCCTGTAGCCTCTATGAACATATCACATAAATTATTTATTATATTCATTCCTTATTTTCTATCTCTGTGCCGGAATGCAAAATCCCTAGAAACAGGGCTTTGTTTAATTCGCTGAAGTATCCCATTCAAAGAGAATACCTGCCCGATAAATATTGTTGACTAAATGGTTGAAAAGCAAATTCATTAAGGTATAAGACTCAATGCAACTTAGTGTTGATAATGAAACTGATAGCAAGAGGAGTGAATATCGAGGGAAAGGCTTATACACTTGTTGGTTTTATTCAATTACAGTGAAAAAATGTGAAATGTCACTTATTTTTGTAAAAGGGAATTGATAGTTTGAATAGTATATCTATTTGGTTTTGGCATCTGATGATGATGCCAGCATTGACTCCTGGATAGTGTCCTAAAGGTTGAGAGGACATAGGTCAAGCAACTCAAAAGCTTTGCCATCACCCCTCTCACCATGACACTGCAAAATCACATAACATAAAATTAATTAAAGTATATAATTTAATGGCATTTAGTATATCATTTATGTGTAACCACCGCCTCTGTCAAGTTCCCAAATATTTTCATCACTCTGAAAGGAAACCCCATACCATTAAGAAGTTACTCCACATTCCCAACCGATCTCAGCCACTGGTAACCACCAATCTTCTTTGTCTGGAGGTACCTATCATGGACATTTCATATAAGTAGAGTCATAAATATGTGATCTTCTGTGATTTGATTATTTCAGTTAGTATACTGTTTTTGAGGGGCTTCCCAGGTGGCTCAGTGTTAAAGAACCTGCCTGTCAATGGAGGAGACACCAGAGATGCGGGTTCCATCCCTGGGTTAGAAGATCCTCTGGAGTAGAAAATGGCAACTCACTCCAGTATTCTTGCCTGGAAAATCCCATAGACAGAGGAGCCTGGTGGGCTACAGTCCATGTAATCGCAAAGAGTTGGACATGACTGAGCACGTGCACACACACATATACACACACACACACACGCACGCACACACATGCTGTTTTTGAGGTTCATCCATACTGCTGTAGGCAGCAAACTTCATTTCTTTTTAAGGGGGAATATTTCTTTGTATGTATATGCCACAATTTGTTTCTCTATTTCTCGGTTGATGTACATAGGTTGTTTACACCTATTGGCTCTTGTGAATAATACTGCAGTGAACACTGCTACAAATATCTGTCCAAGTTCTATGTTCAAATCCTTTGGGGCATATACCTAGGAGTGGAATTGTTGAATCATATGGTAATTCTGTTTGCTTTTTGAGGTACCAGCAAACTGCATCATTTTGTATTCCCACCAGAATTGTATGAGGATTCTAATTTTTCCACATCCTCACCAAATCTTATTTTCCATTTTTTAATGTTATAATCATCCTAGTGGATGTGATGTGGTATCTCACTGTGGTTTCGACTTGCATTTCCATAATGATTAATGCTTTTGAGCATTTTTTCATGTGCTTGTTGGCGATTTGTACATCTCCTTTGGAGAAAACTCTTTAAAGTCAATTTTTAGATTTTTGTTGTTGAATTTCAAGAGTTCATTATATACTGTTGATATTCAACCTTTATCATATACATGATTTGCAAATATGTCCGCTCAGTCTATAGATTATTTTCCCCTATTTTGACAATAATAATTTGATGACAAAACACATAATGTCACTCTGGAAAATATATTAAGATATTTTGAAATCAACTACAGATATCACAAGTGAAATTATACATTTGAACATCTGCAGATATTATACATTAAAATAATTTATAATCAACAGTAAAGTTACTTAAAAATCTATCAGAATCACAATTTGTTTCAGCTAAATCTATGGTAATTATATATAAAGTCTAGAAAAATATCTTAAGTGAACATATAACTGATTCTACAAATTACACACTGAAATATCAGAGTAGATATACTTTTAACATAAGTAAATTTTCCTCCTTTTTATTAAATTGGAAATTTTAATTAGTAAAATATAAGAAATTTATCAATTACAATCATTTTAATAATACAGCATCAAAAATTAATATAATTCATATTGTTTTAATATAATTTATATTGTTAAAATAATATTGTAATTTATGATGTTATAATGAGTATCACTTACCCAAAGATAATAAGCCATCCCAGTACAACTTAATAGGCTGTATTGTCTATTCTAGTAATAAAATTTGTATAACTTCCTTTAACCTGAGTTAAGATTTTAATTTTCCTTTCATGCTATTTCTCTTTGCAGGCAACATATGTTTTCCACAACAATGAGAATTATGTGCCTGGAGAATCCAGGCTCTAGCTTTAAAGTGAAATAGTTGCTATAAAATGCTGTATCTTGAGTTTTGATCATAAAATTTCCAAATGTAGGTATCTCGATCAAGTACTAAAACAAGACAACTCTTTCCTTTATCATACTGAAATAGCTGGTTATTGCTTCTCTGGGGAATTGGTGTATTACCTTCAAAGACAGAACTTTAGTGTCATCTGTTGCTGCAATAAATGTTCAGTACTGTCCCCAGTGTTGAGTGAAATGTTGAGTGAACTTGAGTTTCCTTTCCCAATTCTGTAGTTGAAAATAATTGCTTTGCTTTTCCCAAGTGATAGTGGTAGCTAAATAGTTTTGAAAAGAAACTGATTCCTAAGTATGGGTTATTGAAATTAATTAGTGTTCACATTGCATTGTGAGCTGTCATCCCTGGAGGACTGCAGTAATGAGCATTGAGATTAACTACACACATTGGGGACACCTTGTACTATTATGCCTTAATGTTATATGAAAATACATATTCCTTTCACAGACAAAAATATACTAAGGACTTGGATACATCCACAAACCTAGGAGGATGAGGATATAGGAAACAGTGTCTTAGTTATTTCTTGTACCAGACTATCTGGTTCACCGTAATATTTTCTCAAGCAATATTTCCAAGTGTCTGTTCTTAAAACTAGCATAGAATAACAACACACTGTTACCAAATAGTCACTTTTAAAATAACACAGCATTTGGTTTAATGACCCCCTTTTAATTAACTGAAAGGACTGTGTTTAGAAAACTGTTGATTTATCAAAACAAAGTCAAGTGATGGATAATGGCAAACACACAATTGTAGTCAGTTTGTCTGTTTTCTTTATTTCCTATAATCTCACCAGGTATTGGCCAAGATTCAAATTTAGTCAAAACATTTGCTCCAAGAAGGACTTTAAAAATTAACCTACTTTGGTTTATTCACAGCCTGATTAAACAGATAATTAAAACTTACAGATGCATATCCCTGTTAAATTACTGTAGCTTGAATGAATTTGTGGGGTAGATTATTAGTTGTACATAGGCTGGCACAAAATAAAGCAGTCGCTGTGAAGAAGACATAACAAGATTCAGTATTTTCTATCTTTTAGATGTTTATTTAAGGATTCCTTTTAATTAACTGAAAGGAGTGAGAAACTTGGAAAAACTGTGGAGTCTATATGTGACTGAAGACCTCTTTTTTTTTTACCTCAACTTTCTTCAGCTAGCACTATTGTTCATTATTCCCTTTCTGAATGGGATTGATGATCAAGAAAATTTTATCTGCATTAAAATCCTTTTGTGACAAATAAAAGAATTAGGATATAAATACTTCCCGAATATGTTGAAATGTTCATTCGTGATGACTCACTGCCAGAAGTGTGGTCAGGTCTACATTGTGGATCTTTCCTGTTTGTCGGACTCCCTGAATTTCAAATTAGCTTCAATTATTAGAAAAAAAATGGAGATTATAATATTTTAAGGATTGCTATGAGTACTGAATGAGATGACATATGTGAAATTCTCCAGTACATCTTCAAGAAAAAACTTGCAAGTTTTGCTTCTTTAATTCATTTGCACACATAGAAGAGGTAAAACATAAAAGAAGAACAAAACAAAAGAGCTTTGGACTTGATCTCTTCCATATGCTGCTTTAAGTTTAAATATGTTATATACTCTCTCTGAGACTATTACTCAGGTAGTTTACCTTTAAAACTAAACTAATTTCTTTAAGTAACTGGGAAGACAAAGGGAAAGAAGATACTTTCCAGAAATAACATTGGCATTTTGTATATACTCAGAAATTATTTACCTTGAAATTTTTAAATTGTAATTTCATATATCGATTTTTATTATATGGGCTTCCCTAGTAGCCCAACTGGTAAAGAATCTGCTGCAATGTGGAAGACCCTGGTTCGATTCCTGGGTTGGAAAGATCCCCTGGAGAAGGGATATGCTACCCACTTCATTATTCTTGCCTGGAGAATCTCCATGGGCAGAGGAGCCTGGTGGGCTACAGTTCATGGGTTCACAAAGAGTAAAACACAACTGAGTGACTAAGCATATATTTTTATTATATATTTGCTCAGCGGTCTATATTATTGTAATTCAAGATTCTTGAGACAAACCAAATGCAAACATCTCAATTTTCCATTCTTTCTTAGTGCAGCATGTCTATTGAAAATCTGCTAATGCTTGTGTTGCTCTAGGCTTCAAAGATACTATGCTTTAATATGATTTCCATAATGAAATATAATTGGTTATACCAATCATAAGTGATAAGCAATACAGTGTCAGATGAGGAAAAGTAGCAAAAGGAAAATTAAACAGGGTACAGGTTAAAGAATGGCACAGGGAAGTGTAAAGGCTGGAGTGGCCAGTGAAACACAGGGTGATCAAGAAATTGTAGGAATTCCTCCTGTGACAATTATAAATTTAATGTAGTTCCAATAAAAAATAGAATGTGATATTGATCTAGACACAGTGATTCTAAAAAGTCAGAAAGTATAGTCAGAAATGAAGGGGGAAAAGATAGCTCTGCTAGAGTTTATGTACTGGATGATATAACAGATCAATGGAGAAATAAAGGATTATTCCAAAATGTTGCTTAGAAAATTGTCTAAACTTTTAGAAAATTACTGATTTTTACCTTACATCATATACCACAATCAGCCAAGACAAAATTAATAGGCTTAGGTAAAAAGTAAGCTATTAATAAGATAGTATTGCTGAATACATAAACAATATTTTTGTAGAAAGCATATGTTAAGAACAAAAGCATCTGAATAAATAAAAATGTAAAAGTAAACTACATAAAATTTAAGGCTTCTAAACATATAAAGGTACACGAAATATAATAAAATAAGCCCAACGTATTTATTAAAGGACTTTAACAGATCAATCCCTCATTTTACTGAGGCAAGTCTGACAATGCAGAGGTTCTAGAATTATGCTTGCGTGGTAGCCACTAGCCACATGTGACTATGAAGCACTTGAGATGTGACTGGACAATCTCACCAGATTGCCCATCTTCTTCTCTCTCAGGAGTGTGTTTAGAGCCTGATGGTAAAGGTGGTAATAATGATGGTGATGAGTTTGTTATGTATCACTTAGCATTTTCTTCTACCCTCACTCCCTCTTTCATTCTTGGTGTTCACTTGCTGGAATTTGGGGAATCAGGTAATTTTGGTCCTATAACACTGCAGCTTTCTGATTTATATAATGGCTCTGAAATGTTAATTTCAAGGTAAAATAATTCAAGAATGCCATGTTGTACTTACAACTGGAAAGAAAAAAGAAATGTTGAACAATTGATTCCAAATAAAACTACCACAATATTGGCTATGAAGACCCAGGCCGTGTAGAGAAAGAAAAGTCTATGTTCTAAAATAAAATTTTAACAGTAAATTCCCCTTATCCACTTTAGTTCTATTTGGAGAAGGGCTTATGGAGTCATATCTGAGATTTTCAGCTGTCTGTTATTGGATGGGGACAGATTCAGATCATATAAACTTTTATAAAGACAAGTGGTACTTGGGAATTGACTGCATACATCTGTGATGCTGGCCAATGTACATCCCTAGATTCTGAAAACCTGAATCAGAATTTGCTTGTCCCCAAAGTAGCCTAATGACTAACAGAACATCCCACTACTGATAGCATTTCAAAGCTGGTAGAATACAAAATGAACAGATAATGAACACTTAATTTACTTTGATTAAATAACTGCATCTATGAATTTGTATGAAATTGTGAAGAGAACTGTGATGTAGACAAATCATGTGTGAAGGTACCATATTTATTGATGTTGCTGCTATTTTTACTGTCTTAATGCAATAACAGTTTTAGTTTGAAGAATAGTAAATGATGGAGATGATCATTAAACTTTTAAAAATATCCATGGTCCCATTGTACAAAAATGACCACAGATAATATTTTTATTATGTAGCTGTCCATATATGTATATTTATATGTCCATAAGCACCGAGTCTTAATAACATTCTATTTGTTACTGTCTTTCTTTGCTTTTCAATTAGTGTAAAGTCTCTGTTGTGCTGAGGATCAAAGATGATGCTTATGAAGCACTTGGCACTTTTCTCACAGAGAGGTTTCCCTAAATTTCAGTCTACTCTTATTGTTGATCATGATTGTTATGAAACTGAATGTGCTTTCTTGATAATTTTGGTTGTTCACTCAAAATTATAAATCATTCTGTTGATGGTAACTAACTCATTTCAACTATGTAGCTCATAATCTCTTAATGTTTTGTCCAATGTTTTGTATTTAATGTTATGTCCAATCATCTGTATTACTTTTGGCTGCATTTAATAGAAACCGGAGCACCATAGTTTAATGAAATAGAGATATATACCTCTCCTACAGAAAGAAGTTCAGGCGCAGGAAGTGCATGGATGGGTACTTCTCAAGAGACCTAGTCATCTTGCTCTCTTTAGTCTGTGACTTGTGTCTTTACATGTTGGCATATCTAGTGAATAACAATCACAAGTCAGGAGGAATAGGAAGACACTGACCATTGGTCCATGCTATTTTTACTTCTTAAAACAGGAAAAGAATAATTTTTCTAGAGATTTCACAGATCGAATGCAAGAGTAGTCTTTTATTTGTATTTAATTGTCTGTAACTAAGTCAAAAGGAAACTGATAGCTACAAGTGAGTATACAGGAAAGTGTTAGTTGCTCAGTCGTGTCTGACTCTTTGTGACCCCGTGGACTGTAGCCTGCCAGGCTCCTCTGTCCATGGGACTCTCCAGGCAAGAATACTGGAGTGGGTTTGCTATTCCCTTCTGCAGGGGATCATCCTGACCCAGGGATCGAACCCAGGTCTCCCACATTGCAGGCAGAGCCATTATCATTTGAGCCACCAGGGAGTATATAGGAGGTATTTGTAAACGTACATTTTTCTAACCCCCAACAAAATGGAGTCTGTTGGAAGAGAAGATGGGGATCTGAATATTGGGGAATAAATGAGCAGATAGATCTGGATCTGGATCTGAATCATGATATTCCAATTTACTAGAAGAGACTTTTGACAGTTCTTTTAGTCACTTTGAACCAATTTTCTCATCTATTAAATGATGAAATAAAATCTATCTTTCTGCGTGGTTATGAGAAGTTAATAAGACAGTGTCAATCATTTAGTGAAATACAGAATCATATTGTGTTCTCATTGTGCTGATTTATATAAAGGGTTGGGCTTGTGATAGAAGCATTTATATATATTAAATATCTGGAATGTTTCTTTGGCAGTAGATGAGGTTGAAATCAATAAAAAGTAACAAAATCTTGTTTTAATTCTAAAACAACCAAATGACTGAGATTAAAAAGTTTCTTTCATTACTTTTCCAGAAAACATAATTAAGAATTAATGCTAAATATATTGTGCCCTTACTATGTTCAGTAAAACCACAATAATATAACATATTGAAATTCCACCCATTTTTATTTTGATGAGTCATTTAAAAGGAGCATTTCTTTGGGAATAAGTAAACAAAGATGGCATATTTAAATCTGTACTATATTAATCTAGTGTATTATTATATTTTAAAGATGAATTAATTATCATTTGAAAGCGTTTACATAGCAAGTGTATACCAGCAAATGAAAGTCAGATTCATAGAGCATAACAATTGCTCAAAGGTTTTATTATGACTTGGGTTCTGAATAAAGAAAGGAATATTTGTTAAACTTCATATTTGATGGAACCTTGGTTGTTTTTTTATTAAGAATTTTTAAATCTTCAGAAAATGGATTCATATAATTGGAGCCAAAAGAAAATCCAATGAGATGGATGGAAAATGTCAGGAGGCAATACAACCTCTCTGAAACACAGAACTTCTTATTTGTTTTGTTTACATCTTTTATTCTAATTAGGTTATCTCAAAATAAAAAACTGAATATAAGAAAGTACAATGGTAATATAGAATCAGACATGTTTATGGGATCAGCACCATTTGATATAAATTCCTCATGAAAAGCTTCTGAACATCTGGAATAATTTTCCAACAGATCTCCATGTTTTCTCATGTTACATCCTTCATGCGTCTTGCCTCCACATTTCCATTAAAGTTATTACTCTAAGACATCCTCTCTATGCTCAAGAAATCAGATTTTCCCTTACGTGGCAGGGAAGAAGATTCAATTAATTTAATAATGAAGACCTTTCACACTCTAAGTTTACAATACTTTACTGTTTGTCCTATTTTTTTTACCCCTAGCATTTCTTCCCTCTCTGATCTGAGCATTCATGAGAAAATCGTATGGTTTTGCTCACGATATTCCATCCCGTTTCATCTAACTCATCCCACTCGTTTTGGCCCATTGAATCTTGTTAAAGGCCAGCTCAAGTTTCACCCACTTGTGAGTCCTTTCATAGCTTTCTTAGGCCAATTTAGGCACTCCCTTATTTGTGATCCCATAAACTACATGGTTCATGTTTACACTAAAGCATTTTTTATAACTATAATGTTTTCTAGCCATTTTTTTTTTCCTTTCAGTACCTACTTTTCTGGGGTCAGTGTCCCTTTGCCTTTGTGACATACTGGAAAGGCTATCAATGGAAATTTTGCCTCTACATTCACCTTGTTGAGTATAGTCATCAGTACCACTGCATGCCTCTATATGCATCACCTCTTTTCTCAAAAAGTTCTATCATTTTCAATTACAAAATCCTAGGTCATATAGACTACATTGCATAGAATATCTGCTTTCTTCCAGGTCAGTTCAGGTCAGTCTCTCAGTCATGTCTGAGTCTTTGTGACCCCATGGATTTCAGCATGCCAGGCCTCCCTGTCCATCACCAACTCCTGGAGCTTACTCAAACTTACGTTCATTGAGTTGGTGATGCCATCCAACCATCTCATTCTCTGTTGTCCCCTTTTTCTCCCACCTTCAACCTTTCCCAGCATCAGGGTCTTTTCAAAGGAGTTAGCTCTTTGCATCAGGTGGCCAAAATATTGGAGTTTCAGCTTCAGCATCAGTCCTTCCAATGAATATTCAGGACTAATTTCCTTTAGGATGGATGGGTTGGATCTCCCTGCAGTCCAACGGACTCTCAAGAGTCTTCTCCAACACCACAGTTTAAGAGCATCAGTTCTTTGGTGCTCAGCTTTCTTCACCGTCCAACTCTCACATCCATTCATGACTACTGGAAAAACCATAGATTTGACTAGACAGACCTTTGTTGGTAAAGTAATGTCTCTGCTTTTTAATATGCTGTCTAGGTTGGTCATAGCTTTCCTTCCAAGGAGCAAGCATCTTGTAATTTCATGGCTGCAGTCACCATCTGAAGTGATTTTGGAGCCCCCCAAAATAAAGTCTGACACTGTTTCCATTGTTTCCCCATCTATTTGCCATGAAGCAATGGGACCAGATGCCATGATCTTAGTTTTCTGAATGATAAGTTTAAAGCTAACTTTTTCACTCTCCTCTCCCACTTTCATTGAGAGGCTCTTTAGTTCTTCTTTGCTTTCTGCCATAAGGGTGGTGTTATCTGCATATCTGAGGTTATTGATATTTCTCCTGGCAATCTTAATTCCAGCTTGTGCTTCATCCAGAATGGCATTTTGCATGATGTATCCTGCATATAGGTTAAGTAAGCAGGATGACACTATACAGCCTTGACATAGTCCTTTCCTAATTTGGAACCAGTCTGTTGTTCCATGTCCAGTTCTAATTGTTGCTTCTTGACCTGCATACAGCTTTCTCAGGAGGCAGGTCAGATGGTCTGGTATTCCCATCCCTTTAAGAATGTTCCACAGTTTTTTGTTATCCACATAGTCAAAGGCTTTGGCATAGTCAATAAAGCAGAGGTAGATAATTTTTTGGAACTCTCTTGCTTTTTCGATGATACATCAGATGTTAGCAATTTGATCTTTGGTTCCTCTGCCCTCTCTAAATCCAGCTTGAACATCTGGAAGTTAACGGTTCACGTACTGTTGAAGCCTGGCTTGGAGAATTTTGAGCATTACTTTGCTAGCGTGTGAAATGAGTGCAATTGTGCAGTAGTTTGAGCATTCTTTGGCATTGCCTTTCTTTGTGATTGGAATGAAAACTGACCTTTTCCAGTCCTGTGGCCACTGCTGAGTTTTCCAGCTTTGCTAGCATATTAAGTGCAGCATATTCACAGCATCATCTTTTAGATTTGAACTAGAAAAGTTGAGCTATTTCTTCCAGTTATGTCTTAGTAAAAACTAATATGTCTTCTTTCAGTTGTTTTTATACCCATTTAGTGACCTCTCCTTAAGAGTCAATCTTGTCCTCATTGAGTCTGTGCACTCGGAATGGAGGTGAATCTGCCAGCCTCACCAAGTTTTTAAAAATAAGTTTTAACTTGTAAAGATTGCAAGGAGAATGAAAAAATCTACTGTCAAAATTAGGCATTATTCATCCTGACATTTTTCACGATGCTTATATTTGGCCAAGTAGCCAAACATGTGAATAGGAGAATAAGATTAGAGTCCAAAATCTGTTATTGAGGAAACTAGTAAGTAAGGGCATTTGATTTCTTTGAACTTTAGTTCTCCCATATGTAAAATGTGAGAAATTTAGATAGTATTTCTTTCTAAAGAAATATTCTTTCCTTCTTAGTATTTCTGATTTTAAAAAAGAATCTATTTTAATTGTTTCAAGGTTAATACTATTCATCATAAAAATTCACATTTAGGAGGTTATGTAGTAAATCATTTTCAGTCACTGAATCATACAATATAAACACGGAAGGGGGGAAACTTAAACACCACTTAGTTTAGTCTTTCTCCTCACAGCATAGACTTCATATTAATATCCGCACCAAGAGATTATTTTCTATCAGCCAAATATTTTGTGAAATATGAAACTGATTACATTAAAACTTAACCTGTTTCACTGTTGGATAAGATGGCTTATCAGAACATTCTTATAGCTACCAGCTGCATTTCTAGCTCCTACTTAACATTAGTTAAGTGTCTAGAGACCCCAAAGAATGTATCCCCAGTACTATGGAATACTGTCCATGATGATGAATTTGAGCAGGTGAGGATTCAAAGAAAGAGCCATTGTAGAAAACCATAATATCATCTGTGGAAGGCAGAATCCTAAAAAGCATGACCCCATCCTCAAATTCCACATCCTATTTTCCCAGTACTGTGAATACAATGAGATATCACTCTGCAATTCAGTTATATTATATGGCACAGTTAATGTTACTTGATGGAAATTTTCCAGCTGGTCCGGACCTAATCCTATGAACCCTTAAAAGCAAAAAGGTTTCTCAGGCTGGTGGCAGAAAAAAAAAGTGAGAGGGATTTGAGATTTGAGAGATTTTCAACTTTCTGCTGTCTTTGAAAGAGGCCACATGAGAAGGAATGCAGATGGCTTCGGAGAGCAGGGAGTCACCCCAGCTTACAGATGGCAAGGAAATAGAGACGTTAGCTCACAACTGCAAAGTACTGACTTCTGCCAACAGTCTGGATGAGCCTGGAAGCAGATTTCATGTGGACTCTTCAGGTGAGAACTCACCCCAGCAAACACCTTGATTACTGTTTCGTGATACCCTAAACAGAGAACCAAGTCACATCCTGCCACATTTCTGACCCTCCAAACTGCGAGTTAATAGATAGGTTTTGTTTAAGCACCTATATTTATAGTAACTTGTTACACTATACAGAAAAATAATAATACATTATGTAAGAAATAATATGGTACAGAGTTTATTTATAAATAGGGTACTGATATGACAAAAGTTTTTCCTAAAATTTTACCAATGGATCTAGAGTGTTTCCCTCAAAGGAAAATGTTCAATTAGGCTGTGATCATGAAAATTGCAATATTTCATCACAAAGACTGATATTTTGTGTAAAAGAAAACATAATTGTACAATCCATAGAATTTGCAGACAAGTCTCATATGCTAATAACCAGCATTAGAAACCTAGGCAGAAATAGAGGAACTGAATAAAGGCAATTAATTCAACTGCATAGGCATTTTTCATTTAACTAAGATGATCAGACACTTTGTAGTCAAATTTTATGGTCACAGAAATTCTGATTTGTAAAGAAATGTTCTTTTATAAAAATGCTTTGAAAACTGAAAACATTGTATAGAAGAAAACACATAACCAGCACTTACTGAGCAACTCCTATGGGACAGGAGATATTCTAGTCATTTTGTATTAACTCACTTAGCACAAGAATTCTATGAGGAAATTGCTATTACTATGTTATTGATACTTTATGGATGAGGAAAATAAGGCACAGGGAGATTGTGTTTATTTTCTTAAAGCCTCAGAGGTTGTAGCTGGTAAATTTGGACACTGAAGCCAGGCTCCAGAAGCCATGGCCTAAACACTGTTTATTATTTGCATGTGTGTGGCTTAGAGAGATTGCAAAGAACAAATATTGAAAATCATTTTATTGCTGTATGCTGATTACTGTCTCTCTTATGTTTTGAAAATAAACTATATGTATCTTCTTGTTTATTACCTCAGCATCATCTCTCTAATTTTCTCTGAGAATGAGATATAAAAACAACCTAATTGTCCATGAAGGCACGAATGGATATAGAAAATGTTTAAATGTACACAATGGAATATTATTCAGCCATGAAAAATAATCAAATCTTGCTATTTGCTATAACATGGATGCATCTTAATGGCATTAAGCTAAGCAAAATAAGTCTGACAGAGAAAGATCAATACTACCTGATATCCCTTAAATGTGGAATTTTTTTTTTAAGTCCAACTCATAGAAACAAAATAGGAAAACAATTGCCAAGGGCAAAGGGGTGGGAAAAATGGGGAAAGGCCGTTAAAACAGTATGAACTTCCAGCTATGAGATGAATAAGGTCTGAGGATTTAATGTACAACATGGTGACTACAGTTGATAATGTATTGTATAATTGAAATTTGCTGAAAGAATAATACTTAAATGTTCTCACAAATTTATATAATCTCACAAATTATATAAAAATATAAACATGTGTGGGGATGGATATGTTAATTTACTAGATAGGGATAATTCTTTTACACTTATCAGATCACCATGATATACACTTTAAATATCTTACACTTGTGTATGTTAATTATACTTGAATAAAGTTAAAAAAATAAAAAGAACCAGGCATTTTCTGCTAAAAACATTCCATAGATAATGACTTTCCTGCTAACAAAATCCATTGCATTTTTTTCCCCAGTAAGTCTGTCATTCTTATTTTCCCCATGGAAAGAGAACAATCCTCCTGGCTTTTTCTTCTCCTGGTAGGAGCACAGACATGTTGCTTAAATCCTTCTTAGAAATGGTGACAATATTCAAAGGGAGGGCGTCAGTGGTGAACATTTCATTAGGGAATTTATTTGGGTAAAACTTGGACATTGCTAGCCCTTGGCTCACTACACATACACAGATGTTCAATCTACAAGATGTGGCCTTAGCAATCATTTGTCTTGTACTAAGATTAAGCTATGCCAATATTTAGACCATGTCATATTCATTTCTGTATTCTCAGCACCTGCCATGGAAATTAGCTCATATTTTCTGCTCAAAGAAATGTTCAAAAATATTTGTTGTTGAATTTCTCCAAGTTTTAAGAAATAATGAATTCATTATCTTGAAAAATCAAAAGGGCTTAGGTTTTATCTTTTTGTGTTATCATTTCATTTGACCTTGAATGTAGTGCCTCACCCTTCACACACAATGAAGAGATCAGTTCAACTTCTATAGCTGGTTCAAAGTGGAAAAAGTAGCATCTCCCTGACATTTTCACTCACTCACAAGAATGATACAACCTAACAAACAGGACTTTTAAAATTTTTTTACTTACTTTGAATATCTGTATATTTCATCACTAAAATATGTTTTCATTTTGAAGTTGTCAATCCCTCAAACATTACAAGGCCTTGTTCCAAAGATTTGGCAAAGATCTAGCCAGTAGCAAGTTAAAAGTAGCCAAAATATGCTTTGGAAAGGCCTCAGAATTTTATTTGTAATATTGCTTAACTCATATCAATTTAACATCTTGGATATGCTGTGTCACTAATAATAATAACCAGGATTCTAATATAAATTATATTCCTATATCAATAGCAGTCACATCTCTTCCGATTTCAAGAGACAAAGGTAGAAGCCATTTGTCCAGCACTTGTTATGCAGTGGGGTCTAAGTGAACACTGAATGTGAGTGAAGTGGTGGAAACTCTGAAGACCCTATAAAACAGCTCATCCACATGTCCATGTCACCAAGCCTTAAAATGTGACTTAGACGCAATATGCCGACACTGACAGATAACTGAATTTCAAGGATCCAGATATATATTGTTCACAGTGAAGAAACACTGCGTTAGGAACCAGATGACTGAAGCATAAGTTTTTGATACAGAACAAATGATATGCTTGACCTTAAACAACTACCCTTTCCTTGTTTTTTTTCAATTGTAATATAACACCAAAATCTCTGTAAATCTACTTAGAGAGTAATAGGCATGTATTTGAAGAAAGCAAGCTATTTGCTCATCATGATAGCTGTTTTACAACTAATACTATTATCCATATTATGATCTTCATTATTTGTAAAGTAGAACAACTTTAGTTCTTAATCAAATATTCTATTTGTGGATGAGTTTAGAGTTTGTGGCCTCCCTGGTGGCTCAGATGGTAAAGAATCTGCCTACAATGCAGAAGACCTGGGTTTGATCCCTGGGTCAGGGAAGAACCCCTGGAGAAGGGAATGACAACTCACTCCAATATTCTTGTCTGGAGAATCCCCTGGACGAGGAGCCTCGTGGGCTACAGTCCATGAGGTCGCAAAGAGCCAGACACTACTGAGTGACTAACACTTAAGAGTTTTAGATCAGTATTTGGTGAGCATAATGGGAAAGAAATGTAGATGTTAAGCCAGTTTTGTTTCCACGTCTTTTGTAAGCCACAGAAAGTAAATTGCCAAAAGAGATTTGATATAAAATCTGGGAGCTCAGGAAAAAAAGATCTGTGCTTGAAAAGTTAAATCACTAACCAGTAAGCTTATTTTCCCCAAATGATCTATTTCTCCTTAATTAAAATATTTCCCAATTAAGATAATTTCTCTGTTTCTGCTTTAAAAACACTAAAGAAGATAAGTAGACCAAAGAGGATAGTACTATTTCCCAGGTAAAACAATTTCCACTTAATTTCTCATTAACACTTTTTAAGAGAGCATATGCCTCTATGTAATTCTTTCAACTATCTTTCTTTTACATTCTACAGTTACAGATATGTAATAAAAAGACTTCTAAAAAAACAAAAATAACTAAAAAAAAAAAAAAAATTCTTTCCCCTAAAAGCCAAGAGAAAAGTGTAAGTATGGTCACTGTAATTCTAAACTCACAGGTCAGGGGAGTAATGACAGAAACAAAGCAACAGTGTTATAAACCGTGTTCATGCCTCCCTGACCCCTAATTCCTGTGTTGAAACCTTAACTCAAGGTGATGTTATCTGGAGATGGGGCCTTTGGGAGGTAATCAGGCTTAGATGAGGTCATGAGGGGGTGTCCCAGGGGGCTCTAGTGTTAAAGAACCTGCATATCAATTCAGGAGACATTAGAGACACGGGTTCGATCCCTGGGTCAAGAAGATCCCCTGGAGGAGGGCTTGGCAACTCACTCCAGTATTCTTGCCTGGAGAGTCCCAAGGACAGAAGAGCTTGGCAGGCTACAGTTCATAGGGTCATAAAGAGTCAGGCACATCTGAAGCAACTTAGCATGCACACATAATGTCATGAGGGTGGGGTCCTTATGATGGGATTGCCTACTTGCTCAGTTGGTAAGCTATATCCTACTCTTTGTGACCTGCCATGGACTATGGCCTGCCATGCTCCTCTGTCCATGGGATAGTCTAGGCAAGAATACTGGAATGGGTTGCCATTTCCTTCTCCAGGAGGATATCCTGATGCAGGAATTGAACCTGGGTATCCTGTCTACATCTCCTGCATTGGCAAGTGGATTCTTTACCACTGAGCCACCTGGGAAGCCCAGGATGGGATTAGTGCCCTTGTAAGAAGAGATATCAGAAACCTTATTCTCTGTGTGTGTGTGTCTCTGCCACGTGAGAATGAAACCAGGAGGTAGTTACCTACAAGCCAGCAGGGCAGTCCTCGTCAAAAACTGACCATACCAACACTTCAGTCTTGGACTTCCTAGCCTCCGGTACTGTGAGAAACAAGTTTCTGTTGCTTAAACCATCAGCCTATGGTATTTGGTTATGGCAACCAAAGTTAAGACAGTTTCCCTTTCTTCGCTGTTCTCGCCATCTCCACCCTGATAAATAATCCATTTTTAACGATGTTAAACACTGAATTAAATTCTATTCATTAGAACTGCACTATTCAATTAGGAAGCCACCAAACAAAGGTGGCTAATGAGCATTTGAGATGTGGCTGAATTGAAATGTGCTGTAAGTATAAAATATGTATCGGATTTTCCATAGGGTCACAAAGAGTCAGACACAACTGAAGCAACTTATCACCCATGCATAGTATCAAAAAGAAGAATACTAAATACTCCACTAGTAATTTAAAATTTCAATTACATGTTGAAATATATATTGGTTTAAATGAAATATATTATTAATGCTAACAAACATTTTTTAAACCTTTTTTTTTAATATGGTTACTTCCCAGGTGGTACATTGGTAAAGAATTGGCCTGCCAATGCAGGAGACCCAGGTTCAACCCCTGGATGGAAATATCCCCTGGAGAATGAAATAGCAACCCACTCCAGTTTTCTTTCCTGGAAGACTTCAGGGACAGAGGACCCTGGTGGGCTACAGTCCATGGGGTGGCAAAGAGTTGGACACAATGAGCAGGCCCACATATAATGTGGTTACTAGAAAATTTAAAATCACGTCTCTGGCTTGCATTTGTAGATGACATTATGTTTCTAGTGGACATATTTAGAATCTCTTCTTGTTTCTATTAAAAGACAAATCCTGGTTACAGAAGTAATATTAATGAATTGATTATATCTTGTCGCTATGAATTGTCAAAATCTGAAAGGTGCTTTTGAAGGAGACATTCTTATAAAGAGAGAATTATGATATCATGTTGGAAATAATTTGGGACATTATCAAGAGCAAGATAAGACATTTGCAAGAGACCTGGGAAGACCTGCTTTGTTCCAGTTCATAGCAGATCAAATGTTATCCAGTAGAGATTGCAATCATGAACTCATAGCATGTTAGAGCTGCAGCCACCTAGACAGGATATTTTCAGATAAGGAAAATAAAGCTTTAGATATAATAATTTATTGCTTCCTTTTCAACTTTATCTGTTGTTAAGCCCTTTAATGTTTATTACACATTGTTGTTGCTCAGTTGCCAAGTCTTGTCTGACTGCGACCCCATAGACTGCAGCATGCCAGGCTCCTCTCTCCTCCACTGTCTCCTGGAGTTTGCTCAAATTCATGTCCACTGAGTCAGTGATACTATCTAAACATCTCATCCTCTGCCTCCCCCTCTTCTTTTGCCTTCAGTCTTTCCCAACGTCAAGGTCTTTTCCAAAGCATCAGCTCTTTGCATCAGATGGCCAAAGTATTGGAGCTTTCTCGGCATTTGAACTTACCTCCCTTTTAAATGGAAACAATACTGGACTCTTCTAACTCATTTATGCTTGATATTGATAATATTCCAAATAATATTTATGCTCATGAATTCCTAGCAAAAGGAAACTAACTGTAACAACAAGATTTCATCACTCATCTCTCTTGCTTTAGAAAAGCTAGTAAAAATATAAGTGTCATTCCTGACAAGCAGTGTTGAATGTTCAGAATTGTATAAAGATTGGGTAGATTACATCTTAGCATTAAAAAAAAAAAAGATGCTCCATATTAGGGTAAATAAAAATTGAATATCTTATTTTTACCACATAAAATGGCATTTTAAAACTTAAGTTAGATCAGTATAAATGAGATTCCATATTTTGTATATTAAGATAGACAGGCTAATAAGTGGTTTAGGGAAGGAGAGTAGATAGGCTGTGCCCTGGATTCTCCACCTTCTGCTGCACCAAATTCATAAGTGTTATATGTTCACCACCATAAGGCAACACCACCTTTATTGTTAGTTATGGATGATGATCCAAATTATGAGCAGTATCTTATTCTATCAATATATACTGGATAACATATGAGATGCGTGTTCTCCTTTGACCCACATAGTGAGTGAAGTCGCTCAGTCATGTCTGACTCTTTGCGACCCCATGGACTGTAGCCTATGAATCTCCTCCATCCATGGAATTTTCTAGGCAAGAGTACTGGAGTGGGTTGCCATTTCCTTCTCCAGGGGATCTTCCCCACCCTGGGATAGAACCCAGGTCTCCCACATTGCAAGCAGACGCTTTTACCGTCTGAGCCACCAGGGAAGCTCTTGACCAACATAGAAAACAGGCTAATTTTTCTGCTTTTCAGTAAGGGTCTTTTAAGGTGTAGCCTGGTTTTGTTTCTCAAGATATTACTGCTATGCCTGTTGGAGAAAGCAAGGAAAGAGAATACTTTTATTTCATGGGTCTAGAAAAAAGATAGAATATTTATATTTCTGCTTTGACAAGATCCAGATCCTTCTAGGCCTTCCAGTGGCATGAAAATTCAAAAACAGAAAGCATAAGACTTACTGCATTGCCACATGTAATAATGGAGGGGCCACATCAAAAAGAGCATCACACAGAGGAAATTTTATTTACTCTCTCTTCCCCAATGCTCAATAAAAGTAATGATGGTGTTTTATTAAACCACGTCAGAAATTCTCATTTTTAAAGAGGGTTAAGGACATTTTGACATTATGTCAAATATTCCCATGTCCATTCTGGGTGAGCTTTAACTATTTGAAATCAGTTATGGGGAATTCTTTGGTGGTTCAGTGGCTAAGACTCTGTGCTCCCAATTCAGGGGACCTAGGTTGATCCCTGGTTGGGGAGCTAGATCTCACATGTTGCAACTAAGAGTTTGCATGCCACAACTCAAGATACAACATGCTGTAATGAAGATTGAAGATCCCATATGCTCCAGCTAAGACCTGTGCTGTGCTGTGTCGCTCAGTCACGTCCAACTCTTTGTGACCCCACGGACTGTAGCCCGTCAGGTTCCTCTGTCCACAGGGATTCTCCAGGCAAGAATACTAGAGTAGGTTGCCATTTCCTTCTCTAGGGGATCTTCCCAACCCAGGTAGCAAACCCAGGTCTCCCTCATGGCAGGCAGATTCTTTACCACCTGACCTACCAGGGTAGCCCAAGAATACTGGAGTGGGATAGTCCAGTATCCCACTCCAGTAGTGGAATACTATCAAGGAAGACCAACTAAGACCTGGTTCAACCAAATAAATTAAAATATTTAAAACAAATAAAGTCGATTATGGAAATATCCTGATTGTTACCACTGATTCGTTCAGGAATGAGACTTAGGCCATCCATGTGTGGTGTTCCCCACACCAAGAGCTTCTGACATAATTTGAGCTGATGAGATATGGGAGGTTTTCTGCTGGGTTTCTGCAATGTTTTTTTTTACTTGGATTTGAGATTAACAGGAAGGGACAGTGTCTGTCATTCAGATGTGCCACCTAGAATTTCTGTAGATGTTTGATGATGATTAGAGGTTAAAGCCAGGCATACAGAGGTTAAGACCAGGAATACTGAGGGCTGAGATGAGAGAACTGTGATAAAATGAAGCTTGAAACCTTCAATAATTAAGTCAACTGTAAAAGTGACTCTGCCTCTAGACTTTCACTTATAAGAATCAATATCATAGTTCCTTCTGTTGTAAAGCAATGTGAATTGGATTTTTCATTTTACCACAGCTAAAAGCAGCCTAATGTTGTGAGGAAACTATTAAGAGTATGCTGACATGCAGACTGGCCTATGTAGCTGACCTTAAATAATAAGTAATTTCTTTTATTGCCGGAAGCTACTTTGGTAGCCATATTGCCTGGCCAAACACAAATACCATATAAGAAATTCAGGGTCACTGACACTCATCCCAACAAGTAGAAAGACAATGAGAATAAGACCATGTTACCATCTTTGCACTTACAGTGATCTTTTGTTGCTGTAAATATTGTCATGCGACCAGAATCCTTTTATATTGAGAGCAAGAAAGGTAACATGTGTTTCAGTCAATGAGACACAGCTATGCTTGAGTCCATTAGTCTGTCCCCTGGGGCCCAAGAAACTACTTAAGCAGTACATTTTTGGTGTATCTCACCATCTGCTATTCAAATGTTTCCCATTAACCGTGACCACCAGTGGTTTAACCTTTCAGTATCTTTCAACTATTTCTTTGACAGTAAAAAACAACAACAACAAAACACTTGTACTAGGACAGATGCACAAAATTCATTTTGAGGCTTGTATTGTTCAGCGTAAAGATTTGTCATCAATTAAATGAGGGCATGTGTTAGATGAATTGCATGTCCCGATACACTTCTCTGTTCTGAATCCATCTATCTACATTGCTGAAAGGCCATGAAATAGCTTCCTTGATATTTTATTACCATCGAGCTGTAAAATTTAATAGCAAAGCCAACATTGTCTAAAATCTACCTCTTATGGAAGAAAGGGACCATGTGGAAGATTTAAAGCTTAACCAACAAGACACCCAGAAGTAGCAAATGAACGCTTGGAGTGAGCTTTTGTTCGTTAGAACTAAAATCACAGCTGAACGAAACGACTTGCCCTTCATAAAAATAGTGTTCGACATATTTCAAATCCAAATGCTTATTTCTTCCTTCATAAGAGCACACATTTAATGTAAATGTGTTCTATGCTCTCTACTTCAGCTGAGGAAAAGCAGCTATTGTGTTACAAATCAAATCCCTTCACACAATATCTTCCTTTCACTCATTTGTAGAAAATGCAAAGGATATCAGGGTTGTCAGAATAAAAAATTCTTTTCCATTAACAACAGCACTCAGGAGTAGACTTTAGAGCTATAAAAGGAACTTCAGAGACTGAGAGAGGAAGCCCTAAATTGTTTATCATTACTGTGTGGGAAAGATAAGACAAGTCAAGTCTGAACCTGGATTGCATTATTTATGTAGTACATTATACTTGTAAAGCAATGGTAACTATTTCATATATTTAAAGCTCGGTGCAATTCTCTGGTCCTGTTTGACATTCATTCTGCAGAAAATAGCATATTTTAAAGAATAATCTACTCGAAAGCATGACTTGATTCCCCACCAATGATTTTATCCAGGCTTAATTCTATCAAAGTGGGGTATTTGAGAGAAGCACAGATAACCAACACTTTGTATGCTGTGTTACTGTGGTTACCAAATCCTCTGAGATAAAAGCTTAATTTAGCAAATTTGGACCCAATGGCTAAGGATTTGGAGGAATAAGTATGACTCTCTGAGGGACAGGTTACAAAGATGGATATATCTGATCTCAACTGAGGGAAGAAACACGTAATTGAAATTGTGAGAATTAATTTGCTCATCTTCTGCTTTACTTGGGGCGCTTCTCTTGTCCATTCTCCATTCAGAAGCCAGGATGTTTCTATACAAATGGAGATCACAACATATTATTTCCCCAACTTAAAATCATTCAGAAGTTTATCACTATAAAGTCTAAGGTCCTTATGTTTGCCTACAAGTCCTGTTATGATCTGATTCTCGTGTGTTTGTGTTAGTCGCTCAGTCGTGTCTAACTCTTTGTGACCCCATGGATTGTAGCCCACCAGGCTCCTCTGTCCATGGAATTCTCCAGGCAAGAATACTGGAGTGGGTTGCCATTCCCTTCTCCATTCACCCTCAAAATCAGCTCCAGCAATTCATTCTCACTTCCCTCCCACCCTGGAATCCAGAACTTTTAAAAATGTCCTTATAAAAAGCTGAGCCACACATGGTTTTCAATGCTGTGGCTCTGATTAACCCTCTCTTCAGCCCTCATTCACGGATCTTTCTCCACATCTCCACCTTCTCACAAATTATCCCTTGTAGAAGAGATAGGTCTGTAACTTTCTCTGCCCCTTCTGCCTATAATGCTCCCATATGTGTTCTGCCTTCTTGTGTCTTTTGCAGCAGCTGTCACCATTTGTATTTTTTTTCCTTTTTGTCTTTATGATCAGTTTTTACTCAGATATCTGAAAACTGTGAGGAAATGTTTTTCAAAGCATAAGAGCTTACATAATGGTTGATTTTCTGAGTTAGAATGCGAGGGTTATTACTTTTGTTTGCTTTCATCAACACGAAGTCATTAATTTATTTCATGAATTTCATTATCATTTGTCGAATATTAAAGGGTATAAGCTACTGAGCTGGCATTTCATAGCTTACATGCTTTGTAATGATTCTTAAATTTAAAAAAGGCTAAAAAATCTGGTGAAAGTGAATTGTTATGTTAAATATGTTGATGAAATTTTTAAACCAGAGATTAGGGTCACTGGATATAAAAGAGTGTTCTTGGCTGAGAGATCAATGTGGATACTTTGCATTGGATTTTTGATTAGCTTTGAAAATTTAGAAGAATATTATGCAAAAGTTTCACCTAAACTCTTTTCTGGATTAAAATATGTGCATGGGGGTAGGTGGAAAATTGATAAAGTATTGGATAAAGTTAGTTAATTAATTAAATCATTAACACAGAGGATATTCTGATCTTATAAATAACTAAAACACATGGAAAGCTGTCATAAAAGAGATCTATTACTGCTGTAACTGATGTAGAAGAGTTACTAGAGTCAGAAAAAAATATGTACTTTTAAGCATGCGGTTGTGGAGGACTTCTTTACTGCCTGAGCCAGCAGGTTTCCCAAATGCAAATTCCAGAGAGGGAAGATGTTTCCACCTGGTTTCCAACCAGGGACCTTTTGTGTGTGAGGCAAACGTGATAAGCGATAATCACTACACTATGGAAACTTGCTTTTGTCTGAAGGAAGACTCAAATCTCAAGATTTCAGTCTTAAGAAACCATAATGAAGACTTTAGGGTGAACTCAGTAGCTGGTATGTAACACTAAAAAGAAACGAATCGCCCGTCCAGGTTCAATGCATGATACAGGGTGCTTGGGGCTGGTGCACCAGGATGACCCAGAGGGATGGGATGGGGAGGGAGGTGGGAGGGGGGTTCTGGAAGGGGAACACATGTACACCCATGGTAGATTCATGTCAATGTATGGCAAAACCAATACAATATTGTAAAGTTAAAAAATAGATAAATAAACTAATTTTAAAAAAAAGGAGAGAGATAAAGAGGGATATCCTCAAATTCTGAAAACAAACTATCCAAATCTTGGAATGACTCCAAAATGTTTCATGCATGGAGCAGAGTACAAAGAAAAGACAACACACCCAACTAAGACTAAAAGAAGAGAATGGCAGTTTTAGCCGCTCCATCACAGAAGAGATAGAACCGGAAATTTCTCAGCCAGGCCTTCTGGACATTCTCTTTCCCCCCAGAGCCGATTGGAAAACATACCTTGAAGCACGTGCATCTTTGTGTGTATCTTAAAAAGAGAGGTTGAGTTTATCAAAGATAGATTTGGAATGTTAGGAAGACTGTTATTCAAGACACTGAAAAATAACAGGAAGAAGAAAACAGCTAAAAGCAAAGTCTATATATAAAAGAATAAATAGTTCCCTGCTATCAAATGCTTTAGATTTACTTTACAGCAATGTGTACTTGATTCATTTCAATTGATCTGTGCTTTTGAACGTTAAATAATGACTTTTGAAAAAGACCACTTAAAATTATGAATAGCACTATGCACCCAACAGTAAAGGAAATTAAGATAACAGGTGATTTTTCTTTTGGAAGCTGACAGTACTTGTATATTTTGTATTTATTTGTCTTTCTATAAATATAGAATGTCTACATTTAAAATAGACTCAAGAGAATGAACAAAACTCTTCTGGAAAAGAAAAATGTAGTTTTGTGTGTCATCACTAATTAGTTTTTGCCTTTGAGTGTCCTGTAAATTTCAATTTTCTGGCTCACAGTTTCTTCACATAAAAAATAAATTGTATTTAGTAGTTGCTGATGTGTTTTCAGCTGTAGAGTCCTCAGCCATTTCTATAAAATTAAGACAAAGCGATCTATAAAATTAAGACAAAGAGACATTCCTAGATTTTACTTAAAATAATATTTGCATAAGGCAATGCATATATATATATATATATATATATATGAATTTTAATTAAAAAAAATTTTTGGTTGTACCACATAACATGTAGAATCTTAGTTTCCCAACCAGGGATCAAACCTTTGCCCCTTGTATTGGAAGCATTGAGTCCCAGCCATTGGATCACATATATATTGTGTTTTTATATGCACTAGGAAACCAAATATTTGTGTGACTCCATTTATTGTAATATTCATTTTATTGTCATCTGGAACTAAAATCACAATATCTCTGAGGTATGTGTATACTCTAAAAATGATACATATATCATGTAAAATACCATAGAAAAAGATTTCAGTAACCTCACAAAATAAGAAATGTGAGTATCATATAATATTTTCCCTAGGAACTCTGATACTCCAAATGCTTTCCACCAAGTCTAATCTTTTATTTCACTTTTTCCTCAAATTGTCCAAACCCAGAGTGGAATGACTGGCTTGTAATAGCATAACGTCATTTAGAAGATCACTCTTAAATGTTACAATTATTAGATGACAAGATAAAAGTCATATAAAAAGCAAAAGATTTCCTTTCAACACTTTTAAAATCCTGTGGCATCCTTTAACAGAGAAGGCAGGTATTGGTGCTTGTATCATTATTACATTGTTAATGGTATTTTAAGTGTTATAAAACTCAAAGGACCATATGAACTTTCCTCTTGGAAAATAGTCTCAAATGTGTATAACATGATCATGAAATGCCCACATTAAAGAATTGACTAAATCCAACAGACTGAATACTTAGTGTTGTACAATGTATTCGATTTAATGTTAGTCAAACAATTCTGAGCTTCCCAGGTGGTTCAGTGGTAAGGAACCTGCCTGCCAATGCAGGAGACATGAGCTTGATCCCTGGGTCGAGAAGATCCCCTGGAGAAGGAAATGGCAACCTACTCCAGTATTCTTGCCTGGGAAATCCCATGGACAGAGGAACCTGGCAGGCTACAGTCCATGGGGTCACAAAGAGTCAGACACGACTGAGCACACAGACACACAAGCAATTTTGCTTTTAATTCTTAAAAAAAAAAAAAAATTCAGGAGAACTTTATTTTAAAAAAACAGTTCAGAAATTAACTTGCAAAACCAAAAAGTTCTGTTTTGTCTAAACAACTGTAATTTGTCTAGAAATCTTACTTCCTGGGATCAAACTCGCATTTCCTACATTGGCAGGCGGATTCTTTTCCACTTAGCCACCAGGGAACGTTTCCCAGGTAAGAAACAGTCTGCCGATACGGGAGAGGTAAGAGATGAGAGTTCGATCCCAGAGTCGGAAAGATCCCCTGGAGGAGGGAATGGCAACCCACTCCAGTATTCTTGCCTAGAGAATTCCATGGACAGAAGACCCTGGCAGGCCACCATCCATAGATTTGCACAGAGTTGGACATGATTGAAGCAACTTAGCAGACACACACACAAGCCACCAAGGAAGCCCTATCAATATGTAATGTATTATTATTATTATTTTATAGCTTTCTAGATTTAACGTTCCATTTAATTTTGGCTATGGGTGTATTTACTCAGGTATTTTTAAGGAGCTACAATCTTATTGCAAAATTTTAAAAAATGGAATACAGTCTCATTTTCAGTTGACTAATATAACCTGTTATACTATCTCTCATGTGTGTTTTGCCCTCATCTGTGTTTGTTTCCTGGGATGAGAAGTAAGATCTATGAGTTTATTTGTGAATATCCACATGAGCTAATCAATTATTGAAAAAATTTCTACGTGGTTATTATTTGGGGCTACTGGTACACTTCTGTCCTCTTTTCTATCTTCTATGTTAGGACAACTTCATTTAATCATTGTTTTTCCTCCTTTTCCATTTTCTAAAATAGAGAATAAACAACAGTAAAAACAATCACAACTGATTAAAGGTAACCTTCTTTTTCTTTTTAACTGCATTTTGTCATTATGAAATAATGATTTCAAAAATAAGCTTCTTTCTCTTTACCATGATTATTGTTTTGATTTTAATTTCCTTTTCCATTTGACCACTGGAAATTCTGGCTCCTTCATTTCTTTAGGATGATTCCTGAACTGCCAAAAAGTATTTACTTAACTAAAATTTTCCAAATTAAGGATGATTTTATTTTATTTTCCAAGCAATGAAACAGATTACTACATAAATATCCTATTTTTTGTAATATTCTGTTGTGCGTGCTCAGCCATATCTATATACTAAAGATTCAGGTTGGAAAGTGTGTGTCAAATGCTACTGGGCCACATTTACTGACAGAGTGGTAAAAAGATTACTTTTAAAAGTCAAATATTATTTTAACAATTGATTATTCTTGATTTAATCATACAATGCTCAAATATTATTAACATAGAAATATTTCTAGCTTATTTTCTTTATAACTTACGTAGGTATAATTTTGAGCTTGTCCAAATTTGAAGCAAATTGCAACCCACTCCAGTATTCTTGCCTGGAAAATCCCATGGACGGAGGAGCCTGGAGGGCTACAGTCCATGGGGTCTCAAGAATCGAACTCAACTTAGGGAATAAACCACCACCACCTTTTCTTATAACCTTTATATGCCTTATTATCCACAAATACATAGCCAATTTATTGACAGACATCTATTTCATCTTTGTACTAATGCTAAAATAGACAATACAATGAGAGACTTATATAGCTCTAAATATGTATGAGTCACTGTCCTAAGTACTTTTCTACCTTTCATTATTGAGCTAACAAATGTATATACACATTTTCCGTATTGGGAAACTGAGGCACCAAGAGATTAATTAACTCATTACTCAAAATTGCGCATACTAAGAATCCTGGTTATTAATAGAACCAGAACCTGGACTCAGGGACTATGCCCTTAAGTACTATCCTCAAATAAATTCAGCTACTTAAAGCTTAATTAAACACCTGCTAAAAGTCTTACAATGTTTAAGACTTTGTCAATTCATTTGGTTACACAATATCAAATTGATGGGCAAAAAAGTAAGATAAAATCATCCATTATGTGCTTAGCCACTCAATCATGTCTGACTCCTTCTGACCCCATGGGCTGTAAGCCGGCCAGGCTCCTCTGTCCATGGGGATTCTCCAGGCAAGTATACTGGAGTGGGTTGCCATGTCCTCCTTCAGGGGATCTTCCCAACCCAGGGAGCAAACCCAGGTCTCCCACATTGCAGGTGGATTCTTTACCATCTAAGCCACCAGGGAAGCCCCAAATCATCAATCCATTTTGTTATTTTTTTGCCCTTCAATGATTTTTAGGGCTTCCCTGGTATCTCAGTTGGTAAAAAATCTGCCTGTAATGCAGGAGACCCTGGTTAGATTCCTGGGTCAGGAAGATGCTCTGGAGAAGGGGTAGGCTACCCACTCCAGTATTCTTGGGTTTCCCTTGTGGCCCACCTGGTAAAGAATCCACCTGCAATGTGGGAGACCTGGGTTTGATCCCTGGGTTGGGAAGATCCCCTGGAGATGGGAAAAGCTGCCCACTCCAGTATTCTGGCCTGGAGAATTCCATGAACTCTATAGCCCATGGGGTCACAAAGAGTCGGACACGACTGAGCAACTTTCACTTTTTCAATGAGTTTTACATTTTGTTTGCATCTCAAATTAATCAAGTTTTCCAACACATACACATGTACATGACGGACACAAACAACAACAATAGCAACAAAATGATGTAGACAAAACCTCTCAAATGTACAAGCCTCATGAATTTATATATCTTGTAATTTAAAGTTTTCCTATATTTTGCTCATATTGATGTTCTTGTTAATCATATTTCAAAATGATGAGTGTGACTATGAACTTTTTATATTTATATATTTAGTTTCTTTTGCAGACATATTTCTGTTTAATTTCTGCCTCAAAAATATAGCCTTTTTAAACAGCTGTTGTCAATATTCAGTATACAATAAGTCAAAGGCATACCGTAAATCTGATGAAAACGTGGATGGCAAAAGGCTTTATCTTTTCTAAATATTAGTAAATAATTTGACTATTAGTAAAATTGTCACAAATATTAGTAAAATTGCCAACAAAGGTCTGTCTAGTCAAAGCTATGATTTTTCCAGTAGTCATGTATGGATGTGAGAGTTGGACTATAAAGAAAGCTGAGTGCCGAAGAATTGATGCTTTTGAACTGTGGTGTTGGAGAAGACTCTTGAGAGTCCTTTGGACTGCAAGGAGATTCACCCAGTCCATCCTAAAGGAAATCAGTCCTGAATACTCATTGGGAGGACTGATGCTGAAGTTGAATCTCCAATCCTTTGGCCACCTGATGCGAAGAACTGACTCATTTGAAAAGACCCTGATGCTGGGAAAGATTGAAGGCAGGAGGAGAAGGGGATGACAGAAGATGAGATGGTTGTATGGCATCACAGACTTGATGGACATGAGTTTGAGTAAGCTCTAGGAGTTGGTGATGGACAAGGAAGACTGGTGTACTGTAGTCCATGGGGTTGCAAAGGGTCAGACATGACTGAGAGACTGAACTGAACTGAAAATTGTCACCTCCACTTCTTGTTGCTGTTCAGCTGCAAAGTCATGTCTGACTCTTTGTGACCCCATGGACTGCAGCATGCCAGGATTCCCTGTCATTCACTATCTCATAGTTCACTCAGATTCATGTTCATTGAGTCAGTGATGCCTCTGCTAGTAGAGCATTATATTTTTGTCTGTTGATTTGTAATAAATTGCACATCTCTTTGAGGGATTTACATTTTTCAGAAATTCTTCTTACGGTAATAGTTACATTGTGCTATAAAATGTTATTTTACTCCTTTAAAAATATCCAAAGTAAATATACCCTCAGAAGAATAACATGTCACAATGAGATATATTAAAACTACATTTTCAATTTTGACTCTTGGATATGCTTTGCATCCCAGATCTGAATTGAAAATACAGGTGGCATCTCAAGAATTGTGTATTTCAAATTAGAATGCAGGAAGAATGTCTGAAGGTAATGCCCCAAACTCCACCTTCTGTCACTTCAGTAATTATATTCCTCTTCATATTTCACTGGCCAACTTATATTTATATCTGTGAACATCTCAACATTTATTTAAATCTTCAAACAAGAAATCTGTAAACTTCCAAGTGCCTTGACTTTCAAGTTGCTTCAGTTTTTATCTTAGAAAGTGTAATTTTAATTTAAGATAAAGATGAAAAATCTCATGTTAATTTTAAAAATCACCTAAAGAATTTCAGCTTTTTCTTATATCAATGATGCTATTGGAAAAAAAAAATGAAATGTCCAATGTGGTGCTTTTAGTTCAAAATCATTATACTATCAGTTCAGTCGCTCAGTCGTGTCCGACTCTTTGAGACCCCATGAATTGCAGCACGCCAGGCCTCTCTGTCCATCACCAACTCCCAGAGTTTACCCAAACCCATGTCCATCGAGTCAGTGATGCCATCCAACCATCTCATCCTCTGTCGTTATACTACAAATGCAAATAATCTTTCTTTGTAATCTCAAATGACTTTGTGAAAGCTAGTAAGGTAGAATTTAATCACAATAAACAGGTTACATTTAAAATGGATCTTTTTGATAAAAAAAGAAAAATAGTTGTTCAATTTTTATGTCAGATATTAATAAAACATACCTTCTTTTCCCTCCAAAATATATTTGTCCCATTGGAGTTATAATGATTCAAAATCATTTGCCTAAATTATTAACCCAAAGCATAACTGATTAAATGAGTCAAGGAGTCCCTTTATATGAATCGGTTTTGTTACAGGAGGAGTTGTCACGAAGTCTATACATTTAATGAACTTGGACTCTTCATTTCACCTCTGTAGCTTTTGCTTCACCACTGACAGCAGATGGAGAACATTGCAGGATTAATTATTGCTGAAAATTGTTATTTATTAATGCTCTGCACACCATGCTGCCTTGAATAGATGCCTCCAGAACTCTTCTCATCCGTTATATTTTAACATTACATGTCACAACCTTCTAGTGACTTGTGAAATCAATTTACAAGACAGACACAGGACATAACATAAAGGTGAACTCTTAGAATTTATCACAGAAAGTTAGAATATGCACCAATTATATATTTTTTTCAGTCTTGTGCATGTATGTGTATCTCTGTGTGTATTTGAATACTGAGTTTTTATACATATTTCTTAATGTAAGTTCTGAAAAATGTTTGAAAGGCACTACTTTGAATGCATTGAAAATATATCTGGTAAACTTACTTTCATAAATTTTTTTACTAGTGTAAAAAAATATGGAAATTTGAAAAATAATTAATGTGACTTTTTTTACTCTGTATTATTCTCTCTATTGCTTTTCTATTTTGGTGGCATTCTGTCTTATGTTCTTCCTTCATAATAGCATTCTATCTTCACTTCCTAATTTTTACCAGGACACACCTTCCTTTTTTATGGTAAAGTAGGCAAATATCATTCTCTACAATGTGTCAGTAACTGTGATAAGCAGTGGAGATATAAGAATATGTATAAAACAATATTCACTCTTAAGAATCTGACAAATTTATTGAAGAAAACAGAAAAGTAAATAGAAAATTATTTCTCAACTAGAAGTATCATTAGAGTTTGTTGAAGCTGAGGATAAGTGAAACAGTATTGTCCAGAGCCCATTTTTTAAAGAAATTTAGAAGTAAAAAAATTTTATAAAGACATGAGGGAAATGATTCCCTGACAGAAAGAGATAAAAACACCATGAGGTTACTTTAAACGTGATAAATAGGAAAAGGAGAAATAACAGTACTGGCCCATCAGTGTTTGAAGTTTAAATGGCATCTGAAGAACCTCTCTCCTGTGTTACCTGTCTCAGAGGAAATCCTTTCAGCTATATTGATAATATAGAAAACAGAAAATCTTATTCTTGCTACATGATTTACACTGTATGAGAAACTGTCTTTTGTGCTATTTTGCTATTTCTCTCTGTTGGTGACTGAACTATAAAATCTCCTCACTACTTTTGTGTTGCGAATTCACAGATGGCCTAAATTTAGTGCTTCTTTTGGGAAGAAGCCTGTCCCTAAAGAATCTTAAAATGATCCCCCATATCTATAAGATGTAATCTTTCCAAAAGTGTGTGTGTATATATATATATACACACACACAATATATTGTTTTTAATAATTCCTACTGCACTCTGATTCATCTCTGTAAATGTTCAAACTAAATAAAATATATTCTTATGTATTTCCTACCATATGCACTTTAGAATTTCATTTGATTTTATAAATTCATCAAAAATGTTTCCAAAGTAAAGACAAAATCAGGGACAATTCTTTCACTGACCATAATGTACCAAATACCAACACTATCTCAGGCATGGAAACGCAACCAAAAAAAAAAAAAAAAGGCATAATCTTTGCTTTGTAGGGTTTACAACGTAGTAGACAAATAAATGGAGATTGAGGAGATGGGATCGTCAAAGTCCAGACTTTGGCTTGTGCAATCATGGGAATTATGATAAAGGGCATTGGAGAGAGGACAGGTTTGAGGACAAGCAACATGAATGTGTCCAGGAGTATTGAATCTGAGGTGTTTTTAATGCTTCTAACTGGAAATATTAAGTATGCAATTGGGTATATTGTCTGGAGCTAAGATGCAAAATAGGATCTGGGGATAGAAATTTGTCATTGGTCTTTTGAAGCGGTGTCATGAATGAGATTTTCGTTTTAAAAAAGTGAGAAGAAAAAAGGTTTTCTCAGATGTCCTTTTGGCTGCATGTGTTACTAAACCTGGGGCTTCCCTGGTTGGCTCCGAAATGCAGGAAACACAGAAGATTCAGGTTCAATCCCTGGGTCTGGAAGTTCCCCTGGAGGAGGGCCTGGCAACCCACACTGGTATTCTTGCCTGGAAAATCCCATGGACAGGGGAGCCTGGCAGGCTACACCCCATGGGGTTGCGAAGAATTGGACACAACTTAGTGCCTGAGCAGCAGCAGCAGTCTTAAAACCTATGGCAGGGTTTCAATGTATACTTTCAACTGAATTAAGCAAGTGAATTTTAAGCTTATTTATAAAGTGTTTTAGAACACAATCTAATATGTTTTTGAACCAGGGATTCACTAGGAGAACTAGATAAAATCAATTAGTCATTTATGTCCCAGTTTTGCCATATATAAAGAAAAGGTAAACAAAACACTAAATTTATTATTGATCAATTTATATCACAAGAATACCATAATTCATAATGGATAATATTGTCAGGTAGCAGGTACAGAACACTTATCTCATCCCCTGAGATAAGACTGTGGGGGATTAAGATTAAGTGAAAATGTTAGTTGCTCAGTCATGTCTGACTCTTTGTGACCCTATGGACTGTAGCCCACCAAGGCTCCTCTGTGCCCTTTCTTATAGAGCGACAGGGTCTCTGTTCCCTCTCAGAGTATCTGGATAGGCTTCTGGAACTGCGTGACCAGCTGCTTGACCAGAAAATGATGGAAGTTATACGTCACCATTTCCTGGGTCTAAGCCTTAAGAAATAGGTAGCTTCCTATGATGGTTAATCCCATGTGTAAACTTGACCAGATCACGGGGTGCCCACATATTTGATTAAATATTATTTCTATTTTTTAATGATTTTGTTTAACTAAAAATCACAAATATGCTGTAGCCAATGAAGGCTGGAAATGAAGAATCAGTATAGAAGAAAAATTTGTGTTTCATGCACATGTGGTAAAATATTTGAAGATGAGTCCTTCAAGAAGAGCATATGTTTGAAATTAAACTTTAGTTAGTGGTTCCTGTTGAAGTTTCTTCCTAGGCATTTTTCATATTTCTTTAAGGACCTAAACTAAAATTTATCTCTATGCAATGCTTCTGCAGTTAGCTATATCTTCTAACATGTATAAATAAGTATGCATATACATTTTTCACTTCTGTGTTTTATTTCCAGTGAGACTAATCTGTAGCTATGCCTAATCCCTTTGCTTGCATATAAGGCAAGGTAGAAAATTATTTTGCATGCTTTATTTATTATTTGCATATTATTGTATAACAATATTCAGTTCAGATATTTTACAAGGAGATTTATAAAAAATATGGTTTCTTTCATCACAATTACAGAAAGAAATATTTTTCAAGAGGCACATTAAAATAGTAATATTTTAACTGTGGTTGACACATCCTTCATAATTACCTTTGTTCTATTACAGCACCTTGAAAATTGAATTAATTCACACTATTATAAAGCCAAAATACAGGATATAAAATCACTGAGCACCAAAGAATTTAAGCTGATGTAGGTTCTGTTATGCAAATCAATCAAATCACACTCCATTTTTTTCTTTTTTTAAATTGAAACACACTCCTTTTTTCACACATATGAACATTATCTCCTGTATAAAACATAAGTTAAAATAGAATAAGAGAAGACATTAGTTCACCCCAATGACCTCTATTGAGCTCTTCACCTTTTTGAACCATAAATATGACTTAGTAAATCATATCTGTCAAGAGAAACAGTTCATCCTTCATTAGAATCTGAATGATTTGAAATGAAAGAAATGAATTAAAGTCAATGATTGGCAGTATTACATTTTTAGTGGAAGGCTACCAATTTTACTTTCATCATAGAATTCGAGAGGCAAATGCACTGAAAATATTCCTTCTGGTATCTTTCATAGCAATTATTTATATCCAATTATTTTAACTTTGTAAACCATCCCAGCTAGGAAAAAATGTAAATATTGGACTATTACTTTTAATTTCTATTTTAAAATCAGCATTTAATTAGCATATAGGCTAATATCAGAATATATTTGCATCACAAATTTCACATGTGAAAAGCAAACAATTGATTTCCCTCCCTATATCTACTCAGTTGTTTAGTCCAGAAATGTTAGTCATCCTAACTTCTTTTTCTTAGAAACGTCTCAAACTGATACCAGCCATACCTTCTAAATATATATGTGGAATCTGACCACTTCTTACTATCACCAGCTACAATTATGTTCACAGCATCGTGGCTTCTTGCACAGAAGTGAGCATGACATATGCAAAACAGAAATAATGTGTTGCCACCTTCCTCTTTAAAAGATGCAATTCACATTCACAAAATCCAGAATCTTCCAGTGGACAACAGGAACCTACATGATCAGATCCATTCCTATTTCAGGGTTTCTCTCCTATCATTCTCCGTTCACTTATTCCTCTGGGCTGCTGGTTATTATCCATGACAAACATCCTCGTATCTCAAGGTATATAGAGTTACTGTTCCCTCAGCCTTAAATATTCTTCTCACGGATCTTTGTGGATTTCTCCACCACTTCATTCAAGTATTTCCTTTTTAGATAGCACTTCCCTGATAATCCTGCATAACATGTTACCTCTCAGCCTGAAATAGATGTATTAGGTTGGCCAAAATGTTTATTTCATAATGTCTTATGGAAAAACCCAAATGAACTTTTTGGCCAATCCAGTATTTTTATTGTAACCCCAACCAGAAAATAAGCTCCAAGAGAACAGGACTTTTATTAACTGCTAAATTTTCATTGTTGGAACATAGTAGGTGCTTAAAAATATTAGCTGAATAGACCTAATGCCAAGTTAGGTAGGCTCTATTACCTTTGCTCTATCTAACCACCATATTTCTTTTTCCTGCCATGAAAATGCATTTTGATACATTAGTTACTTCTTTTACTTACCTCAAAGAAGCGATCTATACAACTGGCAGAGAAGTAATTGGAATGGAGACTCAACAAACTTTAGCAATGTAAGGACTGGGCAAGAAATCTCTCTCTCTCTCTGATAAATTCATATTCTAGACACAAAATAGTAAGTGAATGTGTGTTAAATGATTGATACAATCATGTTCCTTTTATATCATTTTACTTTATCTTTGCCACCACTACTCTGGCTCTTTTGTGACACCATGGACTATAGCCTGCCAGTCTCCTCTGTCCCTGGAATTTTCCAGGCAAGAATACTAGAGAAGGTTGCCATTTCCTACTCCTAGAAATCTTCCCAACCCAGGGATCGAATCCACATCTCCTGCACTGGCAAGTGGATTCTTTACCACTACACTACCTGGGAAACCCTTGCCACCACTACTAGTGATATTTATTATTGACATTTCCTGACAGTATGCAGTGATAGAATTCACTATATTTCCCTCAATATTCATTTTATCCTTTATTTTAGTTATTAAAACCCCAAATTTTAGCTATACATATGACCATTCAGCCTGAATATTCTTTGGGCTTTCTCTCTGCCCAGAGACTCTGTTCTTTCCTCAAGACCATTCCTATGAGGCGGTCCATAGGACCACCTTCATCTGTGGTTGTGCTTTTTGGGTTTTAGAAGTTGTTCTCTCCTGTTTCCTTTTCAGATCTAGGCATTTAAGCCTACCTATATCTTTGTAACTAGCCCCTTTATTAAATTCCTCTCATTTTTAGCTTGAGTATAACATCTTTCCCTACCCCTACTTGCACCATAGCTTTCTGAGACCTCAGTTGATATAGTAAATAAAAACAAAGAGTTGTATCAGGAAACAGACCATTAAGTAAGTATGTTTATGGGAAAAGTTTGCTCACATATATGACATCTTTCTTGCTGTGAAAAAAGATACAGAGAAAAGCATCTACAGATAAAGTAGCTATGGCACCTTAGTTGCTCAGGATTGTAATAAATATAAAAATTGTGGGGTAAGCTTGTTCCTGCTGTTGGCCCTAAAAGTAATACATAATAATAAAAACAAAACATAAAAATACTGACTTTGGATGTTTAACTCATTCTTTGGATGTAATGTTAGCAAATCTTTGTGGGGAAGATAAGACTGAGGGTCAGACTCAGTGGCTGATTTCATACGTTGCAAAACTGTAGCACCAATTAAATGTTCATTCCTACCAGGTAAGTTGATGCTAAGGTAAGAGAGTTGATGGGGAAAATCTGAAACTCTGATATTGGGTCTAAGACACTTGAAGCTGAAAAGCTGAACTCTCAGATTATTTAGAATCTCATTTTCTGGTGAAAGTAGTCTGTCTTCCTTTTATATGAGGGAATCAGATTTTTCCTACCTGAAAAATCTTTAAATTACTGTATATTGGGCAGTTGCCTTATAAGAAGATTCTGTCTAACACTCACTCTGATCATCCTTATTTACCTCCTTGCTCATAATAAGTTATTTTCTAGCCTATTGCCAACATGAAGATATAAGATTTGGCAGAAAATAACCTATCTATTGAAAGAGTTACATGACATTGTCAAATCTGATCAACAAGAACTTGACAATCACAAAGAAATTGTATTAATGTTCTGAAGGTGTTAGAGAAGGCATGCAAAACATAAGACCTATCAACCTGAATTTATTGACATGGGCACACTTACTCAGTGTTCTGGATTTAAGATGTTGTCTTGAGCCCTGGGGAATGGCATTTATATTCTGTGATGGGGGTAACTGCTTCACCTAAAGTCAAGGAGGATGAAATTTCAGACTTTCCCTGACATATTCTAGAGGAAGGATTGCACGGGCTCAAGCATGAGAATATTGAAGTGGATCTATTATGTGCAAGCTCTTAAGTCAGTCTTAAGCCATATCTACTGGAGTGGTTTGATCCAGGAAGGCATTCTCTTTACCACAGAGGTAAAATGTATCTCATTGATAGGAGAAGTGGTATCTTTGAGAAATTCATGTTTAGCTCTTCTCTCTAGGCTAGAAATGAAAAAGGGAATACCACAAACAATTCTGTTCTTAAGCCAAATGAGAAGAATGAGATCATAGTAGGTAGAGGTAACTTTAGATGGCACTTAAAATCAGAGGCAAGCTGGCCACAGAGATAGAGTGGTAGCAATTAGTCACAGGGGAGGTGTAGAATTTAATGAGCTTATTCATGAGGTCTTTTTAATCTATTCTGAGCTTATTCTGAGGTCTTAGTTAATCTATCACAAAGTTCCTGGGAATGAAATTGATAAGCAAAGCAATAAAGGCAAGTCAATGGATACCGAAGGAATAAAGTTTTGTGTCACTCAATCATGTAAAGAATCCAGACCAGCCAAGGTACTGCCAGAAGGCAAGGGGATGTTGGAAACAGGAGAGTGGCCAGTATCAATTATGACTTAAACATTAGTTCATTGTTGATTTTTCCTTCTTTTTCTGTTACCGCATATGACAAGTGCAGATAGTAACTGAAGTTAGTTGTCAGATCAGAGTGTAATTAAATGGACTCTGTCCTTAGACAATAGCTGGTGGGAGTTAGTATGTTGTCTCTTTAGGCAACATACTTTTCTTCAGGATAAATGATGAAAAATTGTTCCTGATGGAAAAAAAGTAATGAGCTATGTATGCCATTTTTTTTTCTCTTTGCCCATTGGTTACCTCTGTGCTCTGGCAGGCTGATGTTAGGAATGGCATCGATAGGGCTCACTTCTCCTCGGGATAAGTGTTTAGAAAGTGTCTCCCAGTGCCATTCAGGGTGAGAAGAGAACAAGGTCAGGTATTTATTCCCCTGGTCCTGCCCATTCCAGAACTGCTGCATGTTGCTGCTTCATTCCACTGAAAATCACAGGTCCTGTCAGATGGCTCTCTCCTGCAGATTCTGGTAAATTCTCTCTTCTAGTCCCGTCAAGCAAGATGCCAGAGGCTGTGCTGTGGTCTCCTCTTACATGTCTCACCACTTCTTTTTGGTTCCTTTCACCCTGTCCTGCTGTTGTAAATTGTCCCTTCACTACACTTCAAATAGGCCAATGAATTATACCCTGTGCTCCTTGTTGGGACTGTGATTGACATACTGAGAGTCAGCTTTGAACATGCAGTCAACACAACAACAGAGAGGGCAGGAAAGCTCAAGATCAAAGGAACCTGGGTCTATCCTTGAATTTCCTGCTGAGCAAAGCTGCCTACCCTTCCTGGACTCCTGCTCACCAGACTGTTGTATGAAATAGAAAAATGTTCTCATCTGTTTGAGGCACTGCATTTTTTACATCTTTGTCATTACAGCTTAGCCTCTGCTCTGATTAACAGACCTACTGTGTGCCTAGCACTGAATTAAGAGATTTAGACAAAATTTCTCATGTGATTTTTCTTAAACTCTCAAGAGGTTACCATTATTAGTCACATTTTATGAATGAGAAAATTGAGCTTCACGAGCACTGAATAAATCTGTGCTGTGCTGTTCTTAGTCATTCAGTTGTGTCCTACCCTTTGCAACCGCATGGACTGTAGGCTGCCAGGCTCCTCTGTCCATGGGGATTCTCCAGGTAAGAATACTGGAGTGGGTTGCCAGGCCCTCCTCCAGGGGATCTGCCCAACCCAGGGATCGAACCCATGTCTCCCACATTGCAGGTGGATTCTTTACCATCTGAGCCAACAGGAAACCCCAACGTGAAGTCTATCTTATCTCAAATGTGTAGTCTTCCTGTTACAGCTCAGCGCCTCCCTAAATAGGTTTGCTTTACTTCACTCCAGGTTCCAGTCCCTGTAGTTTCTTTAGAATTTACCTAATCAACACTCTTCTCTCATCTTCCCCCAATCTGGGAAATGATGTTTTCAGACAGAATGTTGCACAAGCATAAGATCTAAGAAATAATCCTTAAGCCTGTCCCCACCTCCTGACTAATCTATTTGGCTTTTGTGTAATACTGATCAAAAATAGAAAGGATATTTAAAGTCTTCATGAAATTTATTTTCTCCTCTATAAACTAAGTAGGGATTCCCTGGTGGCTCAGGCAGTAAAGAATCTGTCTACAATGCAGGAGACCTGGGTTCAATCCCTGTGTTGGGAAGATCCTCTGGAGAAGGGAATGGCAACCCTTTCCAGTATTCTTGGCTGGAGAATCCTATGGACCAAGGAGCCTGGTGGGCTACAGCCCATAGGGTCACAAAGAGTTGGACACAATTGAGTGACTAACACTTTCACTTTCATATAAAGTAAGTAGAGTCAATAGTGATAACACAGTTGCAATTAGATAAGGACACTTATCAAGGATTCACATCTTTTACCTGAACAAATTTGAAAAAAAAAAGAATTTCTGTTAATTTTGGCAACAGCTCTTAAGCTGCCAGGGGCTTCCCTGATAGCCAGTTGGTAAAGATTCCGTCTGCAATGCAGGAGACCCCAGTTCGATTCCTGGGTCGGAAAGATCCACTGGAGAAGGGATAGGCTACCCACTTCAGTATGCTTGGATTTCCCTTGTGGTTCAGCTGGTAAAGAATCCACCTGCAATGCAGGAGACCTGGGTTAAATCTCTGGGTTGGGAAGATCCCCTGGAGAACGGAAAGGCTACCCACTCCAGTATTCTAGCCTGGAGAATTCCATGCACTGTATTGTCCATAGGTCGCAAAGAGTTGGACAGGACTGAGAGACTTTCACTTTAAGCCGCCAAAAGGACCCTGATCCTTGAAATGTTTGACAAAAAAAATGTATCCTGGCAAAATTATTTGCTTTATTTTTCAAGGGCAATGTTGTCACAGGCTTTTCAACAAGTACAAGCTTAGATCATTGAAAAGTCTCATAAAGTCAAAATTATAAAGCTGCTCAACCCTTCATGTTCTCTTCCTTCTTATCCTCTGTCCTCTTCTTTTCCATACTCTGTTATCAAGAGTATTTCAAGAACATCTCCAAACACTGCATGTGGTTCTGTAAGTCACTGAAAATACTGATACAGTGACACTGTTAGGCTTTGTGGCACTCTCATGTCAAGTCTGATGAGTAGAGATTCAAGCAGGTGTGCAGTTACTTTTTTTTTTTTTAACAATTATATAAAAAATAGTTGAGCTAGAATTTGAAATAATTAACCAGATTCCACCCTTTATGCTTTATATGACATCATGGATGTTTTTGAGAGATGTTTGAAGATAGGTATGTGGCTTATAGAATAGCAGCTGCAGGACTTTGAAAATTCAGAGAACTATCAGGAGACTTCAGGTCTACTGAATATTAAGGCATTGTTCTTATACCTCAATTTATACTTTATTTATTGGAGTAATACATTTTTTACAAACTCCAACTGTCTGTAGACTATATTACAAGAATGGGCACTAGATTTTATTAGAAAGGCTGAATTCTGACCCCAGCTCTATCTGAAATGGATTTTGTGACCTCTATCAAAATCATGCTTCATAGCCAAAAAGGAAAATAGTTGTTTAAAAATCACTGCAACAGACAATTCTGCATATTGACAAGTGATTTGTAAGGGAAAGACTAAAGAAAATGCACAAACTTCAGATGTATGCTACTAAATTTTCTTTCCTAAATTTATTTGTGTTAAATTTCTACCTTTGTGATTTAGCTTTTGGGATTCGAATGGAGCTTTGATTTTCTTTGATTGGGATTTATTTTCAGCTTTGTGGAGGTATGACTGACACATAAAAAGTGCATGTATTTAGGTTGTATGACCTGATTTTAAGGTATACTATGTGAGGATTTAACATACACAGCCAAGGCCATTAACACATTCATCACCTCACAGTTATCGTGTGTGTATGTGTGTGCGTGCACGTGTGCACACTCGCGTGCCTGTGGTGAGAACCAATTTTAAAATATCAAAACTACTATCTCTCTTCAGTCTCAGTTTTTCTCTAGTTCCTTCGTCAGGTAAGAACTGTGTGAGACAGTGGGGTTTATGTCACTCTTAAGTTTTCCATTAAATAGTTAGTGATTTTCTTTTACCACAATTTAAGAAGCCAGACAATTCTCCTTTTGGATTTTCTACATTTCAGGAAGTTTCATTCTTCCCTCAGGGCTTATAGGGCCGTCTTTTAAACTTCAGATGTCTTAACTTCAGTGCAAAGATTAAAAAGAAGGGTGGAATGTCAGAGGCTTCCCAAAATAAACAACGTTGTTCCAGCTGTGAAGACCATCTTCATTCCAGATAAAACAGCCATAGATGGAATAAATAATTTTATCAAAACTGTAGAAAACTATTGGTTATAAACCATGGTCTATAATGTAGCCTTTCTGAGGTAAAACCTCAGTGCACTTAGTCTTTAGTGTTTCACCTGCATTGTCTTATGTATTCAAAGGCTATACTCAGAGGGGTGCTTGTTATTCCCATTTTAAAATAAATCTGAAGTTTCTTCAACATTTTCAGCATGTACGTTCTTACCCGCAGAATGAATACCTCAAAAGGATCCAACAGAAACCATGAAGAACCATTGACAGTCCAAATTAATGCTCTTAAGAGGGGTATATTTTATACTATTTTAGTTTCCCAAGATATTGGATATTTCTTTTTGTGTGTATGTTTAAAATCATATCTGTTAGACTTGGTATTACCCTTGAAGGGATTCCAAGTAATGACTATTTTGTTGCCTCTATTTTTGAGATAACCTGTATTTGAAGGGCACAGTCGCCAGGGGGACCCCTTCCAGGGCCAGAGAGTGGGCTCTTATCTCACACTCCCTTTGAGGGAGTCAGTCGGACACTGAGGGGTTTTCCCTCCCAGCCTTTGCCAAAAGGACTTGGAAGCGGCATTTATTGGGGTCTCTGAACTTACATTTTCTTTTCTTGGGGTCTTGGTAGAAGACAATGACAGCTTGAACAAAGGGAATCTCATCTTCCTTGCCCTCACGTTTACAATATAAACTAAGCTGAAAAATAGTGTTAAATCCTAATGACCCCGAGGTGGGGGGCATTTTTTCCCCATCCCTCATGGGGTATATAGGCCTGTCCTGAGTGTCTGATAAACCTTTTCTTTTCAATCCATCCAGCTGCAATCCTTTCCAGTGAATCAAAAGACAAGCCAGTGCAGGGCCCGATGGGAAACTAGACATTTTCCCTCATTTGGATGGCAGTATAGTCTGTATCCTATTATCAGGGGACCAGTGTCAGTATATATGACCCTACTTCTGATTCTAGAGCAGTTTTAAGCCCTCTCCTGATCCTAGAGTGCCTGATTATATTGGTGTTGTTTAGTCACCAAGTCATATCTGACTCTTTGAAACCCCATGGACTGTAGCCTGCCAGGCTCCTCTGTCCATGGCATTTCCCAGGCAAGCATACTGGAGTGGGTTGTCATTTCCTTCTCCAGGGGATCTTCCGAATGCAGGGATCGAACTTATATCTCCTGCATTGACAGGCATGTTCTTACCACTGAGCCACCAGGGAAGCCCGCCTGATGATAAAAAAAAAAATCCTCAGAAGTAAGCACAATCAACGGGTTAGAGCATGGCCCCAAGTTAGTTAACCCCTAGACATACTTCTAAGGTTTTCATTTTTATCCAAGACCAGGTTCAATACTACCAAGCTCCGTCAACCTCTTTCACCTGGAGGCACTGGGCCAAATGAACAACTCAGTGAGTGAATTTTTAGAAACAGGAAGCTTAACTGAGAGCTTCTATTACAGGATTATCCCTCCAAGAACAGATAAAGCACAACTGACAGGGAATAAAGGTTGCAGTCTTTCAGAACACCTCCTACCAAGACTCAGAAAAGGGAAGTGAAAGTGTTAGCCACTCAGTCGTGTCTGACTCTTTGTGACCCCATGGACTGTAGCCCGCCAGGCTCCTCTGTCCATGGGATTTACCAGGCAGTAATACTAGAGTGGGTAGCCACTTGCTTCTGCAGGGGATCTTCCTGACCCGGGGACTGAAACCAGGTCTCCTGCATTGGCAGGGAACAGTCTGAGCCACCAGGGAAGCCCACAGAGACTCAGAACTTCAGATTCAAACACTGACAGGCAGAGTAAATGGAAATATCCCAGGTTTTCAAGATTTCAAAGGGAGAAAAGGGAGCCAGGTTGAAAGAAGAAGGAAAGGAGGAGGGATGAAAGGGTGGGCTTGTGGACATTTCGTGACACCTGCAGACACCTAGGCATTACAGGACTGTTCTCTGGGGTCACTGTAAGGGAGGATGGGAATGTGTCCTCGCAGAAATCCGCTATCTCCAGTTCTCTGCCAACGGAAGGTGATCAGATAACTCTGACCCTCAGATAACCGAGACTCTTCAACCAGACTCCTGTGTCCAGCAACAGGACAGAAGGAAGGAGGTAGGAAAGAGGGTGGGGTGAAAAGAGGAAAGAGAGAGAGGGGGGACAAGAAGTCAACGAAGTCTCTTGTGGCTTACCTGGTCCGGGCACTCCAGTCAGTCGTTCCCGTCAGGAGGAGACCAGGGACAAACGGGTCCTGGGAGCAGCTGCTGAGTCTGGTCAGCTGGTGGGTGAGCCGGTCCCTGAACACCCAGTGGTTGGGACACCAGTCATGGAGGAGGATCCCCCTGGGGTGCCAAAGATGTTGGGGGAAGACCCCTTCCAGCACCCAAGAGTGGGCTCCGGTCTAACTCTTCGATTGTCCAAACAGACACACACGCGGACAAAGCAAAATGCCTGATTGGAAGGGGCGCTGGAACTGAGAGCAGTGGGTTAAGAGACCCCAGGAGGACAGCCCTGCCTCGTGGTCCTCTGCCTCAGGTTTGATGGAGGTGGATTTAGTTTCCAGGTTGTCTCTGGCCAGTCATCTTCTCATGGTCATATTGGGTTCTACTCAGGATTCTTCCTGGTGGTGGTGGTGGTTTAGTCGCTAAGTCGTGTCTGACTCTTGTGACCCCGTGGACTGTAGCCTGCCAGGCTCCTCTGTCCATGGGATTTTACCGGTAAGAATACTGGAGCAGGTTGCCATTTCCTTCTCTAAGGACTCATCCTGGTGGCTCACAAATCTCTCAGCCTAATTGGATTCCAGTGCAAGGGTTTCTGGGAAATTGCCTGGTGTCTCCTACTCTTTGCTCCCCACCAGAATTTTGGCAGCGGCTTGTTAGTTCCATGTTCCTTATGGGGACCTTCTGACATGAGATAACTTCTGCAGGTGGTTGTTTTCATTCCTGGCCAGGGTGCGAACTATAGGTCAACAATTTCCCAGCACTGACCTGAGAATCAAGAGACTAGTTATCGGTACCTTACAAACCGTTACAAGAGAGTATTTGTAGTGACTCCAAACAATAAGCCAGTAACTTTTTTTCTTTTTAATTTCCCTGCCACAGACCACAGATAATATTGTAAATGAAATGAAAATACGATTCTAACAGCAGGTATGGTTAAGTAAACTCATGGCAGATCATCTCACAATATAAATAAAAAAAATTAAATTGATGTTTTACAAAGTTCCCTCTACATGGAGGACATTTTCAGAATTAGTAACTTTCTGTTTTAAAACATAAAAGGCTTTTTACACATTTTGAGTGAACAAAGACTTGACCAAATCATCCAACATAAATATAATATACATTACATTTATATAATATGATTAACATAATATATAACATAATAAATGCATGTATTATATTTGAATATGAATACACCTCTAATATACTCTTTATAAAATTTTCTGGGCATTCTAGCATCAGTCATGACAGATACCTCAAGATAAATGCAGCTAAATAAATTTGCCAAACTTGTTGAGAACCTATGGATGTTGTATAGTTATCTATTAATAACTAGATGAACTTCATGGCTTAAATAACGGTATTTTTTACCTGGTAATTTCTGTGGGTTAGGAATTTGTGCTTAACTGGGTCCTCTAGGTCTCTTTCATGACTTCAGTCAAAATGTCAGCTGATGTAGGCAAATCAAGTCGACTGCAGAAAAATCTGCATCTAAGCTCGCTTGGGTTGACAGCATTCTGTTCTCTGTGTTCTGGTGAACTCGGGACTTCCATTCCGTGCTGGCTGTGGGTTGGAGTCCTTCCTCAGGTCACTGTCATGTGGGCCTTTCTGTGGGGACAACTCACATCAAATCAGGGAAACCAGAAGCACCAGGGAGAGAGAGCAAGTGAAGTGGAAGACACAATCTGCTGCTCCCTGAGCTCGGAAGTCGCATCCCATCACTTTTGCCATATTCTCATTGTTTAGAAACAGGTCACTCGATCCAGCTTACATTCAAGATGAAGAAGTTGCACAAAGAGTGAGTACCAGGCAGACGACTCAGCAGCTGCTGATGACACAGAAGTTATGGTGCTTGAGCAGGCACTTCTCTGGGTTATAAATTTAAAATCATGACACAGTTTGGGTCTACATTATACCGTTCATTTTGACAAAATGAAAAAATTAGTTCAATAATTGAGATGTTGCCAAATGAGCTGAATCATAACCCTGTGAAAAATTTCAACAAATGAACTATTTCTCCTTTCACTCTGGGATAATAGTTGGTAATTACCTTTGAACATAATGTTGAGTGAACATTCAAGTGGGACAGGATCGCTAAATTCCTGTCTGAAGTCAAAGCTGTATGATTGCAAATGTCTCAGTTTGGAGAGACCTGAGTGAGGAGGACATTCACCCAGAAGATGACGCCTGTGTTCTTTGGTAACACTTGATATATCTAGGACAAGTCCTTTTGTGTTTGTTGCTCCTAGGTTACATATTGAGAGTATAATTTTTCTAGTTGCCTCCTTTATGAGAAGTGTAGGGAACTGAGGGCTTCCCAGGTGGTGCCAATGCAGGATATGCCAGAGATGTGGATTCTATCCCTAGGTCAGGAAGATCCCCTGGAGTAGGAAATAGCAACCCACTCTAGTATTCTAGCCTGGATAATTCCATGGACTGAGAAGCCTGGTGGGCTACAGTCCATGGGGTCGCACAGAGTAGGACATGACTGAGCATACACATAGGGAATTGAATTTGTCACTGAACTCTTAGATAGGAATCATTGCTATAAAAAATTTGAACTGATCGTTAAAGCAAGATATATTGCCTCCTTTACAATGGTTATGTATCATACATGAAGATTCTTATTTTTACGTACTGTATATTTATCATGTCAGTATCACTACATACATAATGACCTATATATTTGTAGTCCATTGCCATCAGTAATATTTTTGTGGTAATTCATTTATTTTCTTTTTTGAAATTCACTTTTGGCCTATTACTGGAATCATTAGCATATTAAATAGTAATTCCCTTTATTTATCAATCTTGATCTTACTTCCTTTGCTACTAGTTTCTTTTAGATGAATTCTAAATCCATTTCACTCAGATTTGCTCAATGATTTATGTGTTGATGCTAAGTAAGTTTACTTTTTTTTTCTATTGTAAATGATCTAATTAGTTAAAGATTAATTATGGAGAAGTCAGTGAGTATAACATTAAAGATTAACATTAAACATTAGTAACATTTAGAGTTACCTACTGCAAAAAGGAAAAGTTAGCTGATGAATGATAATTTAAATTGCTTGATTACTCAATGCTCCTTATACTTCCTGTTGAAAGGGCATGTGATATTAGAAGAAGATACAAAAATTCTAATATATGGCATGGGGAGTTTAGTTAATAATACTGAAGAGTACACTTGCAGCTTGCTAAGACAAATCTTGTGTTCTCACCACCCCTATACACACACACAAAGGTAACTATGTGAGGTGATGGATGTGTTAATTGGCTTGATTGTGGCAAGCATTTCTCAGTTATACATATATAAAATCAAACTGTACACATTAGATGTATACATTTTTTTGTCAATTTTACCTTAATAAAATTGGTGGAAAAAAATCTGTAAAACTCTCAAATAAGCAAATTACATACTTATGAATCAGTAAACTTTTTTTCTATGTGTTTATTTTGCTAACATTGTCCTGAAAAATAAAAGAAACCACTATTGCTGTTGTTTACTTGCTAGGTTGTATCCAACTCTTTGTGACTCCATGGACTGTAGCCTGCCAGGATCCTCTGTCCGTGGGATTTCCCAGGCAGAAATACTGGATTGGGTTGCCATTTCCTTCTCCAGGTGATCTTCCCAAATCAGAGATAAAACACACTTTCTTCTGGATTGACAGTCTGATTCTTTACCACTGAGCGACCAGGGAAGCCCCAAAAGATATATTTGTATCTTTTTTCCCATTTTTTAAGACTTTATGCATATTTAAAGTGACATGATTTTTTAACAAATTCTGTAATAACATTATAAATTAAATAAAATATTTCTGTCAAATAAAAAATTTGATTTCAGCAGAATAATAATTTCTCACTTGAAAAATATTTCCTAAACACTACAAATTTCTCAAGGCATCTAAGGTTCTGATTTTGTATTTAATATTCTAGTACTGTCACTTTTTTGTCTGAACATATCTAAGGTAGAAAAATGCTGCTTTGATTTTCAATATTACAAGTATATTCCACTTGTAGTCAAATGTATAAGGTTCTCACTGGGAGAAGAACACTATTTTAGGTAATCATTCTTCTTATTCATAAAGCTAGAGAAAAAAATTTAAGAAGTTTATGTAGATCTTAATTAAACATAGAAATTAATTAAAATAGAAATAAAGTTATATATATATATATTCAAGTCTGAAGACTCTACTTCCATTTTATAGAAGAGTGTAGAATTCTAGGGTGAATGATTATATAATTAATAAAAAAATTAAGATATTAACTTTCAGTTCAGTTTAGTTACAGAGCTGTGTCCGACTATTTGCAACCCCATGGACCGCAGCACAAGAGGCTGCCCCGTCCAACACCAACTCCTGGAGCTTGCTCAGACTCGTGTCCATTGAGTCAGTGATGCCTCCTAACCATCTCATCCTCTATCATCCCCTTCTCCTCCTGTCTTCAATCTTTCCCAGAATTAGAATCTATTCTAATGAATTAGCCTTTCACATCAGGTGGCCAAGGTATTGGAGTTTCAGCTTCACCATAGTGCTTCCAGTGAATATTCAGGATTGATTTCCTTTAGGATTGACTGGATTGATCTCCTTGCAGTCCAAAGGACTCTCAAGAGTCTTCTCCAACACCACAGTTAAAAGACATTAATTTTAATAATATATAATTAAAATTAGTATCCATGGACAGTATGAAATTGCAAAATGATAGGATACTGAAAGAGGAACTCCCCAGGTCGGTAGGTGCCCAATATGCTACTGGAGATCAGTGGAGAAATAACTCCAGAAAGAAGGAAGGGATGGAGCCAAAGCAAAAACAATACCCAGTTGTGGATGTGACTGGTGATAGAAGCAAAGTCCAATGCTGTAAAGAGCAATATTGCATAGGAACCTGGAATGTTAGGTTCATGAATCAAGGCAAATTGGAAGTGGTCAAACAGGAGATGGCAAGAGTGAACGTCGACATTCTAGGAATCAACGAACTAAGATGGACTGAAATGGGTGAATTTAACTCAGATGACCATTATATCTACTACTATGGGAAGGGATCCCTTAGAAGAAATGGACTGGCCATCATGGTCAACAAAAGAGTCTGAAATGCAGTACTTGGATGCAATCTCAAAAACGACAGAATGATCTCTGTTCATTTCCAAGGGAAACCATTCAATATCACGGTAATCCAAGCCTATGCCCCAACCAGTAATGCTGAAGAAGCTGAAGTTGAACGGTTCTGTGAAGACCTACAAGATCTTCTAGAACTAACACCCCAAAAAAGATGCCCTTTTCATTATAGAGGACTGGAATGCAAAAGTAGGAAGTCAAGAAACACCTAGAGTAACAGGCAAATTTGGCCTTGGAGTACAGAATGAAGCATGGCAAAGGCTAATAGAGTTTTCCCAAGAGAATGCACTGGTCATAGCAAACACCCTCTTCCACCAACACAAGAGAAGACTCTACACATGGACATCACCAGATGGTCAACACCGAAATCAGATTGATTATACTCTTTGCAGCCAAAGATGGAGAAGCTCTATACAGTCAGCAAAAACAAGACCAGAAGCTGACTGTGGCTCAAATCATGAACTCCTTATTGCCAAATTCAGACTTAAATTGAAGAAAGTAGGGAAAACCACTAGTCCATTCAGGTATGACCTAAATCAAATCCCTTATGATTATACAGTGGAAGTGAGAAATAGATTAAAGGGACTAGATCTGATAGACAGAGTGCCTGATGAACTATGGACGGAGGTTCGTGACACTGTATAGGAGACAGGGATAAAGACCATCCCCAAGAAAAAGAAATGCAAAAAAGCAAAATGGCTGTCTGAGGAGGCCTTACAGATAGTTGTGAAAAGAAGAGAAGCAAAAAGCAAAGGAGAAAAGGAAAGATATTCCCATCTGAATGCAGAGTTCCAAAGAATAGCAAGGAGAGATAAGAAAGCCTTCCTCAGCTATCAATGCAAAGAAATAGAGGAAAACGATAAATGGGAAAAATTTCAAATCTAGTGATACTGAAAACAGTGGAAACAGTGTCAGACTTTATCTTTTGGGCTCCAAAATCACTGCAGATGGTGATTGCAGCCATGAAATTAAAAGACGCTTACTCTTTGGAAGGAAAGTTACGACCAACCTAGTTAGCATATTAAAAAGCAGAGACATTACTCTGCCAACAAAGGTTGGTCTAAGTCAAGGCTATGTTTTTTCCAGTGGTCATGTATGGATGTGAGAGCTGGACTGTGAAGAAAGCTGAGCACTGAAGAATTGATTCTCTTGAACTGTGGTGTTGAAGAAGACTCTTGGAGAAGTCCCTTGGACTGCAAAGAGATCCAACCAGTCCATCCTAAAGGAGATCAGTCCTGGTTGTTCATTGGAAAGACTGATATTCAAGCTGAAACTCCAATACTTTAGTGACCTCATGCAAAAAGTTGTCTCATTGGAAAAGACTCTGATGGCGGGAAGGATTGGGGGCAGGAGGAAAAGGGGACGACAGAGGATGAGATGGCTGGATAGCATCACTGACTCGATGGACATGAGTTTGGGTAAACTCCGGGAGTTGGTGATGGACAGGGAGGCCTGGTGTGCTGCAATTCATGGGGTCACAAAGAGTTGAACACGACTGAGCGACAGAACTGTTCTGATGACTGATGGATATATATGTGTATATATATATGGAGAGAGAGAAGAAAATATGGAAATAGTATATATATATATGGAGAAGGAAATGGCAATCCACTCCAGTACTCTAGCCTGGAAAATCTCATGGATGGAGAAGCCTGGTAGGCTGCAGTCCATGGAGTTGCAAAGAGTTCGACTCCACTGAGCGACTTCACTTCACTTCATATATATGTATAATGTGTGTTTAAATGTACTTAAGCTGTAAAAGCATGATAATTTTGAACAATAACACAGGAGTTTACTATAATATTTATATTTAACAATTTATAAAAATAAATTGAGATTGAAGTTTGAATAAACATTTGGTAATCTCGACAGAGAAATATTCCTAGACAGATTCCTTTGCAGTTGATTATTAAAAATGGCTAAGTATTAAGCATCAAAAAGCAGAAATAAGAAAATTTATTTAAGAATAAAAGAAAAAAACTGCAATTGGAAGAGACAAGAGTCTAAATTTGAAATTTTCTTACCTAATTACATTATTCACTCCCCAAGGCTTTAGAGGTATAAACCAAGGCAGAAACCTACAGCCTTGTAGTTTAATTTGCAAAAAAAGGAAAAGAAAAACTGAGCCCAAGTCTGACAGATCAGTTCAAAACAGAGAGGGATTTTTCTTTTATCTGACAGTGAGAAGACTACAGAAATAAGACTCAGTATAAATATGAAATTTTGCCCATATCACAGATTGAAGCTAAACTATCATGTGCAGCATAAACGATAGGGAGTTTGGTGAAGAAGTAGGCAGAAACTGCAATATAATCTATTATTGAAATACAGAGCTGCACAAGGCAAGATTTGTAAATTTTCTGCTTGATAGAGTGTAGCTTAGTAGAAAGTTAAAGTCATACATGCTTGAATTGTCAGAGAATATAGTCCAAGGCCAGCAAAGCAGCTGGAAATTAATTGGACATCCCAAGAAGTGAAGAAAACAAAGAGAGTGCAATCTCACATGTCTGAGTGTAATCTCTGCTTCAATTCTTGGTTGACCACCAAATTAAACAAGGCCTGGGCTAAAAATAAAATATCAGAAAGACATTAGAAGGAAGAGGAGGTATTGCATACTGAATCCCATGGGAGATACAGAGATTTTTTTTTTTTAGGTAACAGCTAGGTGGGTTAACTGCTACTAGAATAAGTTAACTGCTAGAATAAGGAAGCATTAATGAATATTAAAAGGATAATGCAGACTAATGCAAGAAATGTAGTCACAACAAATTATCATCAACAATGTCCAAAGTTTTTCCCGAAATTCCTAGACATGCAAATAAAGAGGGATATGTAGAACCAGTTTGGGGTTGATTAGACAAGCTACTTGATTAATAAGGCTACTGTTACATGCTTTTCTATTCCCTATGTACTGAAAATTTGAAATGGTGAATCCAGAACTAGGTCTTGGGTGTGTCTCAGGAGTGTGTAATATCCTCGTTTCTGTCTCACTGCAGCAAAAATTTGAAGTGATGGACAGACGAGTGTTACAGCCCTATGTAAATTTCCTCAGTCGCAGAAGAATTTGAAGTGACGTACAGACCAGTGTTAGACCTCCATGTTACAGCTCAGTTTTGTTTAGAAATCAAAGGAAAATACATCCTTGAAACATGAGGGCAGGTCGACCCAAAAGATGCAAGGAGAAGAGAAGCCCCTAGCTCAATTTTGGCCCCTCTTTTTATGTTTTTTCTCCCCCCCCCCCACCCCCGCGACTCCCCCATGTAAATTGGGCTAGCCAGGAGGGCTTTTGTTTTACCTGAGGTTCTCACTCTGGTCTTCAGACCTTCCTTTGTTCTATTTTAGTGGGCTTTTCCCTTCTTTGTCTTTTAGCCACTGCCATTTTAGACTCCTTTTTCCTATTCTAGCTACCTAACATTCCCTTATCAAGAGATGGGAGGCCTAATTCTTTGGGAATAGGGACTTCAAGGTCTCTCTGGCTACTTCCTGCAGAACTGGGGTGGCGAGGGGAATTGGGCCTCCCCCTCTTGCTAGTCTCAAGAGTCCTTATAGCAGTGTCCATCTAAGGGTGAGTGATACTTTCTGTGGTCAGTTGTAGTTTTATATATCCTTGTGGAACTGACACTACATGTTGTAGCTTGTTGAACTGGGCAGAGACAAAATGGGTTAGACAATTGATAAAACATGGAGCAACCATAAGCAGCAACAATATGGTGATGACAGGGATTAATAGGGGCATTAGCCAACTCCAAATTTCCCCTCATCAGGAGAAGGATTCCCCAAAGAGAGATTGTAGCCACCCTGAGAACTCTCCAGCTCCTTCTTTGAGATCCTGTAGGATCTGAAAAAACTTTCCCTTGAGGACTGTGAGACTTTTTTTTTTTTAACTTAGCTGGAGGTATTTACCCAGAAACAACACGCCTCATTCAAGATGGCTCAAGTCCTTCCTTGTTCAGGGGTCAGAAGATCTATCTCCTGTATATTTTGGAGTACAACCCCTGCCAAGCTGTGTTGGCTCTTTAGAGCTAGCCTGAGAAATCTTACCCAGAAAATTAATTTTGGGGGTGCTCATTAGAATGGCACTCATTTGTAGTCCTGAATAGGAATCTGAGATCTCTCAGGGGCTCACAGCTGTACTGAGTGTCCTCCTCTGTTTTCTTCCACAGCTTGATTCATGAGTAGTGAATCCAGGAATTGTGTCCTGGTACCTTGACTACTGTGGGGGTAGAAAGTATTACAGAGTAGTGGCCCTTCCATGTGGGCTGGAGTTGAGCCTCTGGGGACCCATCTTTCCTGACTTTAATTAGCACTTGAGTCCCAGAAGTATATAGTGGTGGCTCCTTAGAATCTTTTGGGTCCTGGTTGACACCCCACAAGCAAATGTCCTGTCAGAGTTGCCCAATGGCCATGGTATAAGACTAGATAGACTGAGCCTCTGGATCAAGGAAGAGGTCACTGGCATAAACAAAAGGTCTCCCATATAGCATCTCATAAGGACTAAGACCAACCTGTTCCTTAGGGGCAATACAGGTAAAGCCTCCTTCCATCCCAGGGAGGCCTCCTAGGTTATCTTTTTTATCGCTTCCGTGCTCCCTTTTTGGTGTCCTTTATAGTGGGAGAGTGAAGCCTCAGCAGGCAGATGAACTGCCTCCAAAAGCCTAAGGATTTGATCACCACATTTGATTGGGGACCCTCTGGTGGTCAAGTGGCCTCTTTCTTTCCAAATAGCAGCATGTGCATGTAGCACCAGACAGGCATACTTGGAGTCCGTGTAAGTGGCTACCCTTTTTCCTTTTCCCAGCTCTAAAGCTCAAATCAGGGTTATAAGCTCTACTAATTGGGCTGAAGTACCTGTTGGCAAAGGTTTAGCCTCAATGGTCTCAAAATTGGAGACTACTGCTTATCCAGCCCTCTTTTTCCATCCAAGACAAAGCTGCTTCCATCAGGGCACCAGATTTCCTCAGGATTGGTCAGGATCTTCTGGCACTCCCTCTTGGGGATTTGTCCAGTGGTTCAAAGTTTCTAAGCAAGAGTGCAAGGGGAGAGAGCCCTTGGGTGTAGGCAGGAGGGTAGTTGGGTTAAGAACCTCACAAGGGGATATAGCTAGGCCTGGATTTTCCATCAGCGCTACTTGATATCTAAGACTCCTTCGATCAGACATCCATAAATGGCCTCTCCCATGCAGGAGTTGTTTCACTTGGTGGCTGGTAAAAGTAGTTAGTTTGCCCCCAAGAGAGAATTTTAAAGCATCTTCTATCAGGTCTGCAATAGCTGCAGGATTTCGAAGGCAGGGAGAGATCGCTTCCCAATAAGGGAATGGGCACTCAGGGATCACCAGAAACTGGTAGAAAAATATTTTTCCAGCCCAGCAACAAGTGCTCAGGTGAATCTTTTTGTAACTAATTTTCCTGTAGCACCCAAAACGGTACAGGTTTGGGGGGAGAAGGCTCTGAAGCCAGAGATCAGGACAGAGTAGGTAGCCCCTGTGTCAACCAAGAAATTCTCAGAAACATCCAGTTGAACCCTTGGCTTTGGCCCCGTGATGGTTATCTGTGACAGGCGGGCTGGGAGGAGCTCACCACTTCAGTCCCATTGAAACATCATGAGGGAAGTCTTGGCACTTGACCTTCAGGCTCTTGGGTTCCGAGAGGAGAATACTGCCCAATGTCCCAACTGATGGCGTTTGTAGCAAGCCTTTTTAGGAGACTTGTCACGGTTTGGGCACTGTTTGGCCTCATATCCCACCTGTCTACAGATTAGGCATTTGCCTCGTGTCTTGTCCTTCAAAGACTTGGGGTTTGCCATAGGGCTTCCTTGGAGGGCAGCCAGCATCTGGACAAGCTTTGTCTCTTTCCTTCTCTCCCTTTCCTGGGCCTTGGCCTCCCTCTCTGGTTCTCTGTTATAAAAGGTATTGATGGCTGTCTGGACTATCTCATCTAAAGATACAGCAGGGTCCTGCTTCTGTAGCTCTTGTAACTTTATCCTGATGTCTGATGCACATTGAGACAGGAATTTGTCCTTTAAAATCACCTGTCCTTTGTAAGTATCTAAGTCCAGATTGGTAAACTTTTGGAGGGCTTCTTTTGGCCTTTCCAGAAAAGCAATGGAGTTCTCATTGGGTTCCTGAGTTATTGCTGAGATTGGGCACAGTCCCAGAACTAATAGGCTTCCTTCTATTTCCATGGGTGGACTTCCTTAGGGGTGAGTCTTTCTGAAGCTTACCCTACCCAGTACGGTTACAACCTGAGAACCAGGCATCCCTGAGTCAGGGTGCAGATCCCCAGGCAGGTTGATGCATGACAGCCTCCTGGAGATCGAATTCCCAGGCAGGTCGAGCCATGTCAGCCTCCTAGAACCCCTGGACTGGCGGATCCCCAAGCAGGTTGAGGTGTGACAACCTTCCAGGGACCAGATCCCTATGCAGGTCAATCTTCTGAGACTCATGGCTGATGGATCCCCAAATAGGCTGAGGCATAATGACCTCCTAGGGTCCAGATCCCTAGGCAGGTCGAAGTAGGTCGACCTCCTAGGATCCCCAGGCTGGAGTTGGGCATCCCTAAGGTCTCCAGCATGACTAGTACTGGGTAGGATTAAGGGTTTGTAATCTTAAGTCATTGCTGGTTTGTTCACCATGGATGGGAGTAGATACCATGAATTAAAGCAATCCAAGTCTGTGCCCTGAGATTGGGAACCTGGTGAAACAGCCATAAGCCTTATCCTCTTATTGTACTGAGGAAATGTAAGTCACTGATTTCCTCCCCTAGTCCTCCTTAAGAACAGCTTAGGGTGTTTCCAATGGTAAACATCTCATTGTCATAGACCCACTTTAGGTAATAACAGAAGTAATGACAAAGGAGTGGCTTATCTGGTCCTGTTTGGGGCATTAGGAGTATTTTAATAATAATAAGTGGGGTGGAACTATGTTGCCTACAAGGAGGCAGGGTCCTGGTTGTAAGAGTTAGTAAATGGCTTAAGAACAAATTGATAAGAGGCAACAGAACAGATGCTCCATGAAGTGGAGTGGAGATTTGATCCAGAGGTATGTTTGTAACTTTAGGAGAAGGGTGGTAAAGGTTTGGGCCCAAATGGCCTGCAGGGCTGATTCCCAAAGTGTCGAACATTATCCCTGGAAGCACAATTACCCTTGAAGGGATGCCACCAACAGATGAACTTCCAGCAGGCATTGAGTGTCTGTCACCCGCCCTAGTGGGTTCACCGAGAGATGCTGTTGTTGCATATGTTGTAGGAAACATGGAAGATGAAGGCCTGAGTATCTAGAGAGGTTGGATGTTACACAGCATTTCTCTCCCAAAGGCCAGCTATTTTCTGGTTGTCCCTGAAAAATGACATAGCCCAAGGGCATAACACAAACCTATTAAAATCAAATAGGTCCAAGATGACAAGTCAAATTCAACTAAACCTTGATCCTCAATCTACAAGCTAAATACCACACTCAGAGGTGCCAGGACAGTTCCAAGGCAGTGTCAAAAGACTGAGGAGTGGATGGTTCCCCAGTTGTTGGAATGATCCTCCCACTCATTAGCATATGAAATCACCCAGCCCGTGAAAACTAACTACATCATATTCCATGGCTGTTCCCCTCTGTAATGGCCCACACTTTTGGAGTGTGCTTCTCTCTGAATCCGAGCAAATCCATCTCTTACCTATCACTGTGTCTCACTGAGTTTTTGCAATGAGACATCAAGAGCCTGAGCTTCATTAGGTCCTGAAGCCGAGCACTGCGGGTTTTGGCCGGACTCAAGTCCCAGAAGAGAGGAGCTGAAGGTTGGGAGGAAAAACACAGTGGGGAAAACATGCTGAGGAATCCCCTTCATAACCTACCAGAAAATCTGCTAAATACCTAACCTGTGCTCACAGTTTTCATTTGCCTGATCCTTGGCACAAAGAAGATTAAGGACAGAAGAAAGAACCCCCACCTACTTGGGCAACAGTTGCTAAGTAGCCCCTGCCAGAATCCCTCAATTGCACCCACTGCCGCTCACCTGTTCATGGGGGATTCAAAGAAACAAGAAATGAGAGATTGCAAAGGAATTTAGATTTTGTTAGCCTTATGAACTTTCAGCCATAGAAGCAAGGACCTCCTGCCTTAACTGGAGGTCTTCTGGAATCTGAGACTGAGCCAGGTGAGCTTTCTCCTGAGTTTGTTTTTGCTGTCCCAATTTCCAGCATGCTGGGCTTTTGTCACTTCCCCTGCGCTGGGTTTTCTTTGCATTGAGCTCTCACCGCAGGAGTTTTCACCAAGTTGGGCTTCTGCTGTACTTGACTTCCGCATTCAGCCAGGTTAAATCTGAGAAACATCACCATATATGTCGTGGGAGTATGTGATTTCCTCGGTTCTGTCTCACTGAAGCAAAAATTTGAAGCAACGGAAAGACCAGTGTTATAGCTCCATGTTACAGCGCAGTTTTATTTAGAAATCAAAGGAAAATACAACCTTGAGGCATGAGGGCCAGTTGATCCAAAAGACATGAAAAGAAGAGAAGCCCCTGACTCAATTTTGGTCCTTTTTTTTATATGTTTTTTCTCCTCCCCTGAGCCTGCCCTATGTAAACTGGGCTAGCCAGGAGGGCTGTTTGCTTCACCTGAGGTTCTCACTCTGGTCCTTGGGCCTTCCTTTGTCTCACTCTGGTCCTTGGGCCTTCCTTTGTTCTACTTTCACAGGCTTTTCCCTTCTTTATCTTTTAGCCAACACCATTTTGGACTCCTTTTTCCTATTCTAACTACCTAACAGGTGAGATACACATTTATGAATGATAAAAACAAAAAACAGACTTGACAGATGAGGCCCAAGCAGAAACTGCTTAAACGGATACTCTTATTCTAGTCAGGCAAACCAGACTTGATGGTTGTATTAAGAAAGAAGAAAACTAGGAAATAAATTGGAACTGAGATTATACTCTAAGCCAAGTTAAAAGTTTTATTTGTGGGCTTGAAAATGGGCAATGGTGATTGCAGTGCAATACTATTAGAGAACTTTGTATAAATAGCATTCTATGTTGTATATGATAAAGTTTGGAAAACTTTGGACCACCAGTTTTGTTCGGAAGACAAGAGACTTTTATTTTTGGCTATATGACAAGTGTTCCTTCTGTAAAATAATGAGATGCATAACATGTCACTACTTTTTTTTTCCTTGAAGCATGGGCAGAAGCTCGCCCTTAGACACAAACTACTTACCCTTCAGTGCTTTGATTAAGGAAAATTATAATTGGATGTCATCACTGCCAAACATTTCTGCCTGAGACCAGGATAAAGAATGATGGGATCAGGTCAGTTGTTCCTTGGAATCATACCAGGTCCTACTGATGGAGCTCTTTGGCCGTCCCTCCCGAAACTGCGGGATCTCAGATACACAAAAAATCAAACCAATGGGGAAAAAAAACCTCACCCTCCGAGAAATTAGAAATCAATACAATTAGTTCTCGATTTTATCCTGTGGAAAATTTCTTTTACCATGGAGAAAACACCTGGAGGGAGTTTAGCACCGATGTGTTAGCCACTCATAGCTATTTGGTTTTGCAGTAGGGATAAGCTTCCTTGGCCATTTAACTCTGGTTAATCTATGTGTCCTGCTTTGTCCCATGGATGCGAGTGATGGTGATGGATATGCATCTTGCAGAAGCTTGATGCTTTCCCAAGGTTTGAAAGCTCTGTGGGTCTTGTTTCCTCTCCCTTCTAATCCCTATCTCAGTTTTTCTCTACTATGAGAATGACCACAGCTACCCACAGCCCCATTTAAAAGGTGCAAGAGTTAAAAGTTTGTTGAGTCAAGCCTTGCGATTTTCAGGGCTGTTTGTTGCTACCATAAAGGTTCAGAAAAGCATGTTTTTTGATGAATTTCCTTCACCATGTATCTTATATTTTCATATCACTCTTCTTGCAAAGTTCCATTATTTGGATCTTGAGAAAGAGAAAAGAAAGCTTAGAAAAAATACGGAAAACATACTCTAAGTTCTAAGGAAAATAAGGAGCAATAGACTTGGAAGCACTGAGTCACTCACAGCAAAATTATATTTGGCTAAACCTTTAAACATCTGCTAGGGTAGAAAGAAATTGTCAGAAATCTTTGCACTTACTCTGCTACATCAGGTAAGGTCATATACATGGCAACCCACTCTCTCTGTCCCTCTGATCCTCCCAGCCAGCGCAGGTGCTGAAAATTAGTTCCCCACTGGCATTAATCAAAATTCCCACAAAGGGCTCCTGTCCTGCAAGCCTGTTCCTCGAATCTCTCTCTCTCTCCCTCTCTGTCTTAGCCTTTATCTCTCTCCATCTTTCTCTCTCTCTTTTTCCATCCCTCTCTTCCCTTCCTCCCAACATTAGGACCTCAGAAAACCCTCTTGCTGGTGAGTCCCTGACATTCCTTAGCATATACCTACATGCATGTATGCTCAGTCACTTCAGTCATGTCTGACTCTTTGCATCCTTATGGACTGTAGCCTGCCAGGCTTTTCTGTTCATGAGATTTCACAGACAATAATATTGGGATGGGTTGCCATGCCCTCCTTCAGGAGATCTTTCTGACCCAGGGACTAAACTCACATCTCTTGCATCTTCTGCGTTGGCAGGCAGGTTTTTTACCCCTAGTGCCACCTGGGAAGCCCAGCATATATCTGACTGACTCATAAAAGTGTGAATTATTGTGATCACAGGCTTCAGTGTGTGTATTTTGACCTTATTCTTTTAAAGGGGTGGCAGCAGCAGCCAGTCTGACATAATAGGATGCTAGACTTCTTTTCCTTCCCATCCTCTACCAGAATCCTTTCATATTGTGGCCAACATATCATAAAGATTACCAAGATCAGATGAGTGAAGAAAACTGCTACAGATAGACCTTTTGATGAGAAAAATGAAGATGTTAAAAATATCCTTCTTTTAAAAGTAGTTCCATCTATTCTGAATGTGCCTATGAGTATATGTGTATATCTGTTTGCATGTACACATGTGTGTGTGTGTGTGTGTGTGTGTGTGTGTGTGTGTGTGTGTGTGTGTGTGTGTGTGCAGGAAGTACTAATGTGGTTAAGGCCCCAAAGTCAAATGGCCTGAATTCAATTTTGGGCTCCTTTATTCCCAGCTGTTGGAGTGAGAGTATCTTGGAGTGTGAGGCAATGTCTTTATCTCATTCTCCTCATTTAAAAAAAAGAAAATCATGTTATAGACTGCTCAGGTTCTTTGGGAATTAAGTACATGCAGCAGATAAACAGAAACAAGCACACAATAAACATTATATAGGTACTGTTTTTAATACCTATTTTTCAACCTTTTTCTGTCTCTTGAAGTTATCAGACGTCATATAATCACCCATGCAGCTGTTACCAGAACAGCTGATACATTCACAGAATCGAGCCACCACTTCTTATCAACATTTTGGGAGGACACAAAATCACCTATTGAAAGCCATGAATGGGAACCGCATTGTATTTCAGGGAAACATAGACCAAGTTGCTTAGGCTACATTTTGTTGAGCCAAAAGTTTGATTTATAACATCTCCTTCAACTCAGTTTGCCAAGACAAAAATCTACTTGGAGTTTTTCTATCAGTATCCATTCAGTGTAAAGAAGATGCATTTAGCTAGAGTATCCCTGTTTGCAAAATATTTCCCAGGAACCTGCAGGAGTTGACCCTGACTCACGGCTTCAAGAGCATAGCTATGTCCTCATTAAAGACACAAGTAACAGTTATGAATCTTCCTGTCTACATTACCATCCAGTCTGCATTCCATATGGGGCTTATTAAAGACTTTGTCAAGTGCATTACTGGTTTGGAAATATATCATTCTAAATGCTAATGTGGATGCAGTAAGAAAGACACTTTCATATATTACTGGTGTAAGTGAATATGGCTACAAACTTTGGAAAGTAATTTGGCAACATGAATCAAGGGTCTTAAATTATTCAAACTGCATAAATTCCATTTCTATAAATATATTCTAAGGAAATTACCAGAGAAATTGACAACTATGTTAACAATGATATTATTTACAAAAGCAAAAACTGAGGAAAATTCAATAGTCAATAATAGGAACTTGGGTGAATATACTATGGTGTAGTTATAGATAAAATGCTTGCAGAAATCACAACTATAATAAAAATAATGACATGAAAAATGTTTATGAAATAATGGTACTTGAAAGAAACAATCACAACCAAACAAATATAAGCAGCCAATTTATGTTTAAAATGATACGCATATATATACATATATATATATACACACACATATATATTTTACATGATATATTAACTAATACATATAGATGAAAAAATCTTGGGAAGTCATATAACAGCATATTAAAAATAGTTAAGTCTGAGTTTCTGAATTCTGAGTGATTTTCCTGTGTATTTTTCTTTTTATTTTCCAATTTGAGGGCTATAGTTCATTTCTTTTCCGAAAAATGTAAGTATTTGGAACTTTGCTGTAGTTAGGATATGAAAATTGTTATAGTCAGTTGGACTGTCAGTTTACCAATAATATTATAACCTGAAATTGAGGTTAATATTTAAAAATTCATTCTAATTAAATTCCTTTTGATTTCAAGTACCCTTTCATCTGTCTCTCAGTGCTTAACAACCATTCACTTGAAATAGATTATCCTTTGGTTTGCAGCCTATCTCTCCAATAAAAGCATACTTTCATGTCTACTAACAACTCAGTTTTCTCTTAGAAAAGATCAGTTCCTTTCTTTTTTAGCATTTCTCCTTTCTTTTCTTGTTGTTTATTTAGTATTTCTCTTAATTCTTTTTCCATTTTCAAATAAAATATATAAAATGTTAAAGACATTTATTTCGGTTTGCTTATAAAACTTTCTTTCAGTAATTTATGCATAATTATCTCAAAAGCAACAAGATTTTCTTCAAGATTTGTTTTTCTTTCCCTTGGTTATTTCTAGTCTGATTACTGCCAGTCATGTGGGATATTAAAAAATTCAAAAAGGTAAAAGAAAAATGTAGATTGTTTGCCTTAATTATTTTTTAGCAGCAACGTATTTCTAAAGATATCATTATGTTGAATTCCTGTGTATCAGGTAGGAGAATAGGGGATGTTCTAGTTGAAGAGAGAACAATTTGGACCACAGGCTCCTCACTTCCTCGCTAGCCCCAGGAGCCACTGCTGAGCCACTGCAGTATTCCTGAAAATACTGCCCGGAGACTCTTACAAGCCTGGAAGCACACAGTAGGAGATCAATATGCTAGGATATTCTGTGCATATGTAACATCACATTTTTGCTACTTCACATTTGAAAATAAGAAATTGCACTGCTCTGCTTCTTCTGTACCATCCGATAAAGACATTTTCCTCCTCGTCCCTCCTCTGCTCATCCATTTACTTCTACCGAAGTCCAAATGGATGAAGGCAGCAGGGGCTGTGCAGTCAAAAGACAGTTACTGAAAATTTGTCGAATCACCCTACTGTGAACTGCTGGATACACAGCTTCTAGTAGCTTGTTGTTTGTACAATGGGGCACTGCCACCATCAGAATTGTATGAGTGTGCACAAGAATTCTAAAGTTATGACTTTGGAATATAAATATTTATCAATTGAGTCACAGATGGAACCTTGAGAAAACCTTGGAAAGAAGAGACATATTTCAATGCTTATGCACAATTACTTTTATTCATTTTTTGTTTAAAACATACAGATCATAGGAAACAACAGAGAATATCTATATAATTTAAATAGATTCATGAATGACACATGTATCTCAGGGACATTTATCTAATTGAAACTGCACAAGCAGCAATGTAGTATTTAACCTTGGTTAGGAAAATTCTGAACTTTTATTAGAATAAGAATTTCATATCTAATGAATTTAACTTATTTATGCTTATATAATGAGAGACTTTAAGTACTCCACAAATATTATTTTAGTTCAGGTAATAGTATTAGATTGTTTCTAGATTTTAAAAATTAATTGAAGAGAATTTTTTATAAATTATTGTTAGAAACTCTATTACTTTCTAAATATCATATGAAAGCTTCCAGAGTTAGGAGAATATATACTTGCCTATTTTTGTATTTTATTAGAGAATTTCTCAGGGGCTTCCCAGGTGGCTCAGTGTTAAAGAACCCAAGTCAGGAGACATGAATTTGATCCCCCGAAGGATCAAAAGATCCTTTGCAAAAGTGGGTTGCAAAGATCCCCTGAAGGAAGAAATGGCAACCCACTCCAGTATTCTTGCTTGGAGAATCCCATGGACAGAGGAGCCTGGTGGGCTACAGTCCATGGGGGTTGCAAAAGAGTCGGACACAACTGAGCAACTAAACAGCAACAACAATGAAGAGAATTTCTCAAGGTGTCTGCATCAATCATTAGTTCTTATTCAAAATATAGCCCATCTGATATACGACTTAAGAAGAAAAACTACAAAATATTCCAAGTAAAGACATATAATATGATTTGATGATGCTAGGTTTCCCATCATATAGCATATATATATATATATATATGTGTGTGTGTGTGTGTGTGTGTGTGTGTGTGTTTGTGTGTTTGTAGAGACATAAATATAATGATAGATACCTGTAGATATAGATGTTCTAGTACATAGTGAGCTTCCCTTGTGGCTCAGCTGGTAAAGAATCCCCCTGTAATGCAGGAGACCTGAGTTCGATCCCTGGGTTGGGAAGATCCACTGAAGAAGGGAAAAGTTATCCACTCCAGTATTCTGTACATAATACAAACAGCTAATGAAGAAAGTCAGGTGATGTTAAGCACAGTCACTACTATTAATATTACTGGCATGTATTAGTTTGTCCAGCTCATCCCCACTTCTTTTCAGGAAAATTCCTATCCCTTCTATTTGAAATTGCCAAATCCATTATCAAAGCTGCCGTAGAAATCTAAAAAATATGGGCTACTCAAGCTTCTAGACACACCGGTTGGTTGTGGAGTGGGCAGCTGACACAGGCTAACCCAGTAACTGTCCTTCTCTGGGAAGGGCTAAGAAACAGGAGGAAAACATCATTCCAGAGAGGTGCTCCAAGGATATGTCTTAAAAGAGCTGTTTATGATGGCCGTTTTTCTTTTTCCTGTGAACTTCAGACTGTAGCAAGCAATAACATTTATAAAAAGTATAAATTATAAAGATGGATAAAGAATAGTGTGGAGAGACCAAAAAAACAAAACAAAAAACCTCTTAACAGAGTTTCTAAAACTTTCTGATCCCAATGGAATTTTATTCATTTGCTATTCCAATACCCTTATAATAAGCTTACAGTTAACTGACTTACTTTAGCAAGTTCCAGCTGGTTTTGGTTTCTATCATTGAAGCACTCAAAGATTCGTTCTGAAAATTAATAATGCTGCTGCTGATAACAGAATATATTTTCTTTAAATAAGATTCTCCATATTATTTCATGGAAGCTTAAGAGATGTCACCACTTTTCACTAGTTAAAATTTTAAATGTTGAATTTAGTCTGAACAAGCAATATTTGAGTGATATACAATTGCCAATTTATCACTTTCACAACAGCATTCTATATAACATCGAAAACTGGAAACAATCCAAATATCCATAAATAGCAAAAACAATGAATGTTGCATGGACACAGTGGAATATTATATAGCAATCCATACACAACTACAGTTATACACAACACTAGGGGTGAATCTCTGCAAAGTAAAATAAACTCAAAGAATCTGAAAAGATTATATATGACATGATACACTTAGGAAAATTCTAAAAATAGCTAAAACATAAACCTACATTTTAGTAGTACATGTAATAAAGTGAAATCCTACACAGTAGTAGGTGAGGAAATGATAATCATAAGATTTAGGAAAATGCTTAACTTCGGTTTAAGAAGGCAGAGAAGAGGACCTGTCTAATTTAGCTTGTCTATCTAGCTCCAACATTTTATTTAGCATAGATTGGATGATACTGAACGTGAACCTTGAGTTGGTAATTTATGCACCAGCGACATGCTTGAGAATTACAAGCAAGGTGACCTGATGGTATTTCTGAATAATTGGTTCTCTCACTTCCTAGGAAATTTCACCTTTATTAGCTCAGCGTACTTTCCATTTTATAGCTCATCAGTAAGTGTCCACCAAAAGTTTGCTAGCAGTTTGCCTCACATATTCTAAAAAATCATCTGTTATCAAAAAAAAAAAAAAACAACTAAGAAATATAGCTTTCATATAGCCCAAATTCTATTCACATAAGAATTGTTGTGACTAAACTACTTCCCTTTTGATTGTGATTTTGAGTATAAATCGGCTTCCTTGGTGGTTCAGATGGTAAAGAATCTGCCTTCAGGAGTTCTGGGTTAGATATGTGGGTTGAAAAGATCCCCTGGAGAAGGGAATGGCTACCCACTCCAGTATTCTTACCTAGAGAATTCCATAAACAGAGGAGCCTGGTGGGCTGCAGTCCGTGGAATTGCAGAGAGTTGGAAAGGACAGAGCGATTGACACACATATGACTATAAATATAATTTTATTCCTCCCTTGGATTGACTCTCTAGGTAGAAATCAAGATTCTGTTGTGAACACCAATTACCCCACATGGACAGTAAAATTTGATCAGAATGTCTGTGTGTTAGTAGGATGGATTCTATTCCATGAGAGCTTTAAAAATAGGAAAATGCTCCATCTTACAAGTATAATTAAGCTCAGCATTGTTTTGTAACTCGTGCTTATATTTTAGGAACTTTCTAGTTTCCTTTTAGCCTAGTAACTATATTATCTTTGTTGTCAATATTTTGGTACAAATTAAAAATACTAACAATTTGCATACAACATTCATCTTGAGAGCTGCAAGTGGTTCAATTTCCCTTTTCAAGTCATCAGAGATAATGCCATTAATTGCAAGCATAGCCAAAATGCATATTCTCTAACTGTTTTAATACATAGCTATTTTTGCAGGAGAAGACAACTAACGAAATCACAAGAACTTCATCCATTAGGACATTTGGATTGAAAATTCTCCGAACCTTAAAAGAACTTCTGCCATAAGAAGCTTATGGTTGTATATTGTTATTTCAAAATAAGACACACAAGCACTGCAATTACTTATAAAATGCCAAGACATAACCTTCTGAAATGAATCAATAAAAATATGCCTTGGGTGAGTTCAGAAGCAGTTTTCTGCCTCTTATCTTCACTGAAAAGAAACATTCTTTGGGTAAGAGATTTTCATGCACTTTGCATTGTGTATACATAATAATGGGCTCCTTGGTAGCTCAGCCAGTAGAGAATCTGCCTGCAATTCAGGAGGCCTGTGTTTGAGCCTTGGGTCAGGACGATCCCCTGGAGAATGGTGTGGCAACCCACTCCAGCATTCTTGCCTGGAGAATTCCATGGACAGAGGAACCTGGCAGATTATAGTTCAGGTGGTGGCAAAGAGTCAGACATGACTGAGAGACTCACATACACACACGCGCGTGCGCGCGCGCATGCACACACACACACACACACACACACACACACACACAGATAAACTTATCTAGGCATGTTTTGTAAAGAAGCACTAAGTGGTAACATTTCCTCTCTACTTCAGTTCTAGACAAAACCATTTCTGTAATATCAGTTTCTCTGGGCTACCTTGAGAATCCATTAAAATCCTTCCTTATTCATTAAAATCCTGATTTTCCTCTCTCTGGTATCTCAGCAATCAGCAGTCCTGTTGATACTATTTTAGGACTTTCACTCGTGTAATTAGCACTTTATTTTGCATTTTGGTAAAGCTATAACTATGGATCCTCAGATACCTGGGTCCCCCCGGTGTTTCTCCTGCGCAGGCTACCCATACAACTCCAGAGAACCCACAAGCTCGGGCGTCCTCGCGTCTGCGTCTCGATTCTGCCCTTTTCTGCCTAGCACCCGGTGCTCTGCGCATCCCAGGCCGTGCTTGCCCTCCGTCTCCATCAGGACCTGCAATTTACTACCTTACATACTCAGAGCCACCTAGAGCACCCTAGAGCACCCTGTGGGCTCCAACTGAACCTTGCAATAACTAGTTAATTAAATTGAAGGTAATTTTTAATTTATCTTATGCCAACACAATCTAATCTGTTCTGTAACTGGTTTCCATGCCCCTAGATCTGCCTCTGATTCATAGAATATGTATTTACTAGACAAATCCTTTAAAATTCCTCCTTTCCTATGCCATCCCTCAATGATATTATTTAATAATCTCTAAACCCTTATAATGGTGCCCAAACTTCTCAAACCACCATTCAGGCTCTTTGATAAACCATCCAGAAAGCATTACCCAGCCATATTCTCAGTAATTGTTCTTCAAAGAGCACTCTTGGCAGTTAATTATCATCATTCTGGTTAATCCGACCACTCCCCTGTGCCTTTAAATCATCTGTGTTTTGTTAACATTATCTAAATATTATCATCCCTTCACTTTTCTCACTTATCTATTTTCATTCCCTAAGAGCAAACTGAAATGTCATACTTTCTGCAGAGAATGGCCAGATAATACTGTTCCAGAATGAACCCTCCTTACATGAACTCATGAAAATCTTAGTACCTCAGTTCTCCTTGTGTGCCTTATCATAAATGACTTTGGTTTTTGTTACTTAAACATTTACCTCAATAAGCTTATTTTCCTGGAAATACTTGGAGGGAGGAGGCTGAAATAATTTACAATTCTTTATAATATCTTGCTTCCCAGGTCAGTATTAATAATAATAGTCCCTACTGGCATCTAGACAGTTTTCTAGGAGTTATATTTATAAGGAACAAACTGATATAGCTTTAATCTCACTGAACTTCCAGCAGTGACTTGTTATTTTAGGTATTCGTAAATCTACGAAACAGACTTACTTGATTCTTACATGCATCTCAGATTCTCTGAGTTCGAGGACAATACTCAGCCTTTAATTTTTATTTATTTATTTATTTTTGACTGTGCTGGTCTTTGTTGCTGTGTGGGCTTTTCTTGACTGCAAGAGGTGCTAACTGTCTAGTTGCGGTGTGCGGGCTTCTTGTGGTTGCTTCTCTTGTTGCAGAGCACGGACTCTAGGAAGCACAGGCTTCAATAATTGTCGGACGTGGGCTCAGTAGTTGCAGCTCTGGGACTCAAGAGCACAGGCTCAACAGTTGTGACACACAGGCTTAATTGCTTTGAGGTTTGTGGGTTCTTCTTGGACCAGGGATTGAACTCATGTCTCCTGCATTGGCAGGGGGATTCTTCACTACTGAGCCGCCAGGTAAGCGTAGACGCTAATTTTTTTTACAATAATATTTCAATTGTGAATATCACATTTTGGTCCAGCAACCTCAAATTTTAAAAAAAAGATTAAAGTAATGTATGTATAAAGTAATGAATATTTTTATGCATATTTCCTTCCATGTAGGAAATGTCTTCATTTGACACAAACTGTGTACCTTTAAGGTACATACAAGCTAGTTTTTAGCTTAAATTTTTCATTACTTTGATTAATTTTTAAATAATTCATGAAAGAACATTAAAGCAATAAAAGCTGTCAGATTTATGACAAATATCAGCTATGCATTGGTCACACAAAGCTATTCAGCTTTTCAGACAATCAGAATTATGTGTATGAGGGAACTTTTTGAAAAATAAAATGAAGATAGTTATTGGCCATTGGTATACTTTCAAAAAAATAAAAATACAAAGATAACAGCAACCAATACTTGAGGGTAGTTAGGGACACACAAAAGTAATCTAAGTCAAGAATCTGTCATTACTTTTCCAATGGAAATGAACTCAATCTTGGAGGTTTCTTCCTTCCTTGGTTTCAGTGATTGTGCTGCTAAGTCCCCGAAGTAGCAGTTCTAAAAATAACATTTGAAAAGCTTTTCTGACCTGAATGTCAGAAACTGACCAAGCAAATAAATGTAACAAAAGGAAGCTAAGGGAAGAAAAAATTGGGGGTAGAAACGATTTTTAAACAATATGAATGTAAGAGAGAATATAAGAAGTATGTATATATTCTTTCACTACTTCTTAAAAATAGAATATAGTTTGAGGTTCATAGTTTTTGCAATTATTTATTTTCTTCTTGAGACAACCAATAGCCAATAGAAATTTGTAAAGGATTCAAATAAACATAATTTAATTTTCAGAACTAATGGGGGTTGTAATTAAGAAGAAGCACAGATGAGATCAGAATGATGCTTACCTTGCACAATTTCAATTTTGGAGACGTCCCTGGTGATCCAGTGGTTGGGACTTGGTGTTACCAATGCGGGGGATGTGAGTTTGATCTCTGGTCACAGAACTAAGAGCTCACATGCTGCTTGGCCAAAAGAAATTTTTTTTCAATTTTTGATTGACATTTGATTATTAAATGGTGGATAAATTTGTCCTCTCTGGTTTCAAAAATCAGGTCATGTGCCATGTCCTTTAAAAAATTATCCATTTTTTAAGCTTAGGACAGTCTCAAATGTAAAATATGTATAATACAAAGTATGTGTGTATGTATGTATGCTCAGTCATTTCTAACTCTTTGTGACTCAGAGGATGTGTAAAATACATACATAATCAAATATTACTCAACATTAAATTTCTAGAAGAATATTGCCAAGTATTGACAGCTATCACTGATATGACGTTCTGCTGGATGCTATATATATAATAAGTGTGAATAAACATGCATATGTAAGAGAATGTATACAGGTAAATGTAATGTATGTGAATGTAATCTATAGCCTAGAGAATAAATACCATTTGAAGGATTGTCAAATTTTAGCTATGAAAGGCCTATATTCACTTAGATTTTGTCTAAAACAAAACAGAAGCTTTACATCAAGCATGTGAAACTTTATTCCTTAACCAGAGAAATACTATTTTACTCTGCAAAAAGTTATTAAATCATTTATTCAAATATTTTTGTTATTACTTTTCTTGTCTAAAGTCTCATAGTTGGCCATCTGCTGCATCTCCAACCAGACTTTATTGTTAAGATTTCCCATATATCTTGTTAGATAAAATCTTCACATTTGTCGGAATACAAATTCCTACCCATATTTGTTGTCAAGACGTAGTCTTTTACTTAATATTACACATATTATAGGATGTCACTACTTTCCACTCTAAGTAAGAACCAGAATAAGCCTCAGAGAAAACCTTCTCTTGTGGCCAGAAATATTTTCTTTTCTTCATTTATAAATGATTAAGTTTGACAACTACAAGAATAGTTAAGTGCAAGATCACCTTCTGCCACTCTTTGTGGATATTTCCACCAATTTCTCTATAGAAAATCCCAAATATAAATCTCCAATCATTAGGACTTCACCCAAGCATTTGAAGCCACAATTGTTGATAGCCATTAAACGCAGTACAAATAAATAGGTCTTTATGCTTCTCTAAGTACTTAAAATATGTAGGTAGTTCCTCAACAGTGGTTTATTGATTAGACACGCTAATAATGTGCAAGGGGCTACATGAGTATTGTAGAGGGAGTTGGCAAGCTAGATGTGAACAATTTGATAAAATTAAATGATAAATGACATTAAAGCAATTAAAGATAGATTCAGATTTTTTCAATAAGAAGCAGAAAATTAGCCATTCCAAGAAGTTTTGAGTACTATATATGGTGACGCCAAAGATCAATGTAGGAGCCATGACTGATGAAATCAGGGTTACTGGCAGAAAAGCAGACTTCGTGAGAACCCCACAGGGCTGAGAAAGGAAAGATCAGGAATATCTGGAAAACTTTCACGTATGCAAATGAGCAACATCTTAGAGCTGTGACACTCCAGAAGATCAGAGGTCGTTCGATGGCTAAAGGTAGTAAAAACACAGAAGACTTACAGAGGTTTAGAGACAGGAAAGAATAGGCAAAGTGGTCATGAAGAGTAGCTGTCACAAAGGCCAGATGTAAGACTCAGGAAAAAAAGACAGAGCTCAGTGAAGCTTCAGTTAACACCTAGAAGAGTGTGGTGCCAAACTGCCTGGCAGAAATGTCAGTAGCTATAAACACAGATTATTGACAGTCAGATAACTGAGCAGTTTAAGGTCAGAGAGGAGGTTCAAACAGCGACCTTAAGAACAAGAAGGAAAACCAAGGTGAAGATGTACAACCCGAATATACCCAACATCTTTGTCTGAATGTAAGGAAGGGAAAAAAAAAATGTGTAATGTGAGCAAAAAACAGTACTACAGATGCAGAAGAAAAACACACTTTTGAGAAAAATATATTGAGAGATGTAAAAGGAAAATAAGGAAAATGTTTTATTTCAATAAAATTTCAAAAATATGTTATAAAATTAGATAGATATGATAAGGTGATAGATTCAAATCAAGAGGAAACTGAAAAGGATGCAAACAAATATGAATAATTAAAAAATATCTGTATGCCAGAGGAAATGTGTAGGAAAATAAGAATGCAGCTGATAGATGGAATTTTCATTACAAGAAATAAAGAGCAGAATCAAGTTTACAGAATATGTCATCATTAACATATAGGACAAAATGCTTGAACATGAACAAAAGAACATTATGAAAAGGTTGAACAAAAGGTCATTAATTTAGAGCCAATTTTTAGATAAATAATCCTACTCTAGGTAGCTGAACAAATGTAATAAAAAATATAATTGCATACAACCTGAACTAGAGAAAGAGCAAGACTCTTGAAATTAAAATAGCTAATTGGATATTAATAATATTTAATGAAAAGATGCCAATCCCTGGACATAACCTATGATCCTTTTTTTTAATTTAATAATAAAGGAAGAGAAATTAGCTTCAATCTTTTTCTTGGGAATTACTTAAGACTATTTAGGGGAAAACATTGAAAAGGAACCTTTTCTTTTAATTTTTTCTCTTCAATAAAATTAATTGCTTGCTTTGGTTATTACCAGTTCAGTTTCTAATTTATTCTTTACATTTGAAATTTGGGTTTGGATGAATAATTTTAACTCATTATTAGATTTAAAACATTTTAACTATAGGTTTCCAGCTTTTATATACATAAATAGTCACATCTCTCACTTAATTTCTTTTGCTATGTGTGAATATTATTTTTTAGGATGGCTGCCCATTTATCAGAAACTTTATGCTACTATGAAAATGTTTCTGTGATTCCTTTCTCTTGCTATAGTCCTACAATTGGAATTGTCTATTATCAAAACACACTGAAAAGTCATGAACAAAACAGAGAAATAATACGTATTTCTTTCATTCACAAAGAGAAAAATTACACTAATCTTATAGAAAAAGGAACTCATTTTACATTTTTTACATTTTATTAACACTTTTCTCATCTTCTTGATAAAAGTTAACAAATGCAATGGAATCAGTCTGCTTATAGGTTTTGGTACAACTTTATTCTTGCCTATTTAGGCAACAATGGACATATTTACTTTATGGCATATAAAATACACTTACCTTGTAAAAATGTATACCTAAATGTAAACAGATTTTATAAAGTATAAAATATATTATCCTCATTATCTTTTAGATAAAATGCTGTATTTCTTAACTCCCATTAAATTCTTTTATCTTTAACAAATAAATTGTTTTCATTAATTATTTTGGGCATTGACCCTCAACCTCAGTTTGAAACAAATGTGAGACAAAATTTAACCTTTTCAAAGTGCCACTTCAGTCAGACAACTGTGCTGCCAATCATTCTATGCTGCAACTCCAATTTCTTAATTTTGTTGAGTATTGTATCCCAGTGCTCCCAATTATGCCTGTATGCAGAGCAAATCTAAACTACCTGAGGCCTGAATGAGTGGTTCTAGGATTTAGAGTGCCCTCAAAGGTGTGTTTTCTTCTGCACTGAGCTTGACCTAAAGGCAGTCATGTCAGCTCATATCCTGTTTTAAAAAAATAATTATTTATTTTTAACTGGGCTTCCCCGGTGGCTCAGACAGTAAATAATTTGCCTGCAGTACAGGAGATCCAGGTTCAATTGCTGGGTTGGGAAGATCCCCTGGAGAAGGAAATGACAGCCCACTCCAGTATTCTTGCCTGGAGAATTCCATGGACAGAAGAACATGTCAAGCTACATCCTAACGCAGTCATTTTTAATTGGAAGATAGTTGCTTTACAACAGTGTACTGATTTCTGCTATATATCAACATGAATGAACCATAGGTATTCACATGTCACTTCCTTCTTGAACATGCCTGCTACTTCCAACCGCATCCCACCTCTGTAGGTTTTCACAGAGCACCAGGTTGAGCTCCCCACATTGTACAGCAAATTCCCAGTAGCTCTCTATTTGACATATGGTCATGTATATATTTCCACACTACTCTTTCAATTTGTCCCACCCTCTTCTTTTCCCACTGTGTTCACCAGTCTGTTCTCTATGTATGTTTCTCTAGTTCAGTTCAGTTCAGTTGCTCATTCGTGTCCGACTCTTTGCAACCCCATGAACCACAGCACGCCAGGCCTTCCTGTCCGTCACCAACTCCCAGAGTTTACACAAACTCATGTCCATTGAGTTGGTGATGTCATCCAACCATCTCATCCTCTGTCGTCCCCTTCTCCTCCTGCCTTCAATTTTTCCCAGCATCAGGATCTTTTCAAATGAGTCAGCTCTTCACATCAGGTGGCCAAAGGATTGGAGTTTCTCTAGTGCTGCCCTACAAATAGGTTCAATACCATTTTTCTGGATTCAATATATACGTGTTAATATATTATATTTGCTTTTCTCTTTCTGACTTACTTCACTCAGCATAACAGGCTCTAGGTTCATCCACCTCACTAGAACTGACTCAAATTCATCCTTTTTATCATTATCCTTGACTATATGTTTGCAACTCGACATAGAGTAAGCTTTGCTGCCTCCAAGCATTGTATGACATTCAGAGTAGCAACATTCAATCTTCATGGACTGTTATGGATGGATGTTTATTCTTATTTTTGGTAGAGTGAAGATGCAGATGAATGTGAGCAGAGGCGTCTGGGCCAATGATACAGACTGGGAATGGGATAATGGGAAGGAGGCTAAGAGTCCCCTGAGAGACCACGCTGCCTCATTTCTATGGAAAGAGTGAAAGGAGATGTTGTTGCTCAATCACTAAATCGTGCCCAACTCTGCCACCCCATGGACTGCAGCACTAGAGTCTTCCCTGTCATTCACCATCTCCCAGAATTTGCTCAAACTCACATCCATTGAGTCGGTGATGCCATCCAACCATCTCATCTTCTGCTGCCTCCTTCTCCTCCTGCCTTCAATCTTTCCCAGCATCAGGGTCTTTTCCAATGAGTTGGCTCTTCACATCAAGTGGCCAAAGTATTGGAGCTTCAGCTTCAACATCAGTCCTTCCAATGAATATTCAAGATTGATTTCTTTTAGGATTGACTGGTTTGATCTTGCTGTCCAAGGGACTTTCAAGAGTCTTCTCCAGCACCACAATTTGAAAGCATCGATTTTTCAATGCTCAGCCCTCTTTAAGGTCCAACTTTCACATCTGTACATGAGTACTGGAAAACCCGTAGCTTTGACTATACAGACATTTATTGGCAAAGTGATGTCTCTGTTTTTAATACGTTGTCTAGATTTTTCATAGCTTTTCTTCCAAGGAGCAAGAGTCTTTTAATTTCATGGCTGGAGTCACCATCCACAGTGATTTTGGAACCTGAACAAACAAAATCTGTCACTATTTTGTTTCCTCATCTATTTGCCATGAAGCGATGGGAACAGATGCCAGGATCTTAGTTTTTTCAATGTTGAGTTTTAAGCCTGCTTTTTAGGGATCGCCTTTTGAGAAGTTTGGTGACATTCCAAGCAAGATCTATGGGGTCTGGGAGCCAACCTAGCAAAGTTGGCAAACATTGAAGAAGGATTTTGCAACCAAGCATCAGAGAGGCTGCCTGACTGCCTGTGCATGGCGGCAGGCTGGTGACACCTTCCAATGCCTTGTTCAAAGATTTCTAAGAAAAGCTTGGAACTCATTTGCATGTACTGCCCAGATCCTGAGCACGTGCAGAGACTATTTCTGCATAATTTTGAACTGAGTCAGAAAAATATTGAGCTTATGACTAAGGGAATTATAGTTAGAAGCTCAAAAAACTACAGTGGAGGAAGATTCCAAACCTTATGATATATGCATTTTAAAGCTAACAACCAAGTGGAACTTGAATATTAACATTAATATAAGCATGTGTGCATCTGTGCTGGACATGCTAAGTCACTTTAGTCGTGTCTGACTCTTTGCAACCCTATGGACTGTAACCTGCCAGGCTCCTCTGTCCATGCTATTCTCCAGGCAAGAATACTGGAGTGGGTTGCCATGCCCTTTCCAAGGGATCTTCTCAACCTAGGAACTGAACCCACATCTCTTACATCTTCTGCATGGGCAGGCAGGTTCTTTACCACTAGTGCCACCTGGGAAGCCCTCTTATAAGCATGGGAAGACAAAAACCCAGAGAATGATGAAGACTGTGAAAGTCTAGTTTACATGGCTGAAAAAAAAAAAATCCAATCACTTCTAGAGCTACTGCCTGTTGTTATCCTGAGTATTAAATGCATTTTCAGAAGGAAAGAAACAATTGTATGAGCCAAGTGTTATTCCTCTACAGTTTGGAAAGTAAGTTGTTTACCCTCTTGAGTCTAACAAATATTTGGAGGAGACAATATTTAGCAGCCTTGAGAATCTCCATTCCAGGCTTGCCCACAAACTTACTCAATGCTTTGTGCTGTGTGCTCAGTCACCGATTTGGATCCGACTCTTTTGTGACCCCACAGACTGTAGCCCACCAGGCTCCTCTGTCCATGGGATTTTCCAGGCAAGAATACTGGGGTGAGTTGCCATCTTCTTCTCCAGAGGATCTTCCTGACCCAGAGATTGAACCCACGTCTCTTAACATCTCCAGCGTTGGCAGGCAGATTCTTTACCGCTGTTTAGTTGACAGATAGTCTAACTCCCAATAGGTGTTACTTGTGCCTTTTACATTCTTCTTAGTTATTAAATATTTCCTTCATTTTATTTATTTTTTTTCCCTCTAGGCTTTTCTAAGTAGAAGACTGGAAAGCACACATGTCAACCAAAAATCTATGGGGGTATTCAAAGTGTTTGAACAACATATGGTGTGTTTGGATACATAAGACAAATCTAAATGTTTGCAAGGAGTTTTGTATTTCACAATTTTGAATTACACCACAGTGTACTCAAATTCTTCTCACATATATTATAGCAGAATAGATATTACTTAGTTCAAAAGTTTGCAGAATATACCTTACAAAACATTAGAAAAGATATTCCAGTTTTAGAGAAGAATTGCGGTGGATAACAATTCAGCTGTAAAATACCAGGTTGTCCCATCAGGAAGGAAAATTTCCAGTGTTGCATGGAATGTCTCATGACATTTGTGACTTTTTCTATAATAGAAATGATTTCTCTGTGCATACAAATGCTGATAGTTCTATTGGGTGCCAGGGTTTCCTTAACCCACTGCAGTATGACTTCAACATACAATGAAGTATACACACAGGAAGGCAGTGCAGAGTGATAGTATTACGGGAAGGTATGCCCATGCTGCCCATAACTGGGCATGCAACGTGCAGAATTTTAGATGGGGCAAATTCAGTCTCCCTCTCTAAGGAGCTTGCTAAGTCTTACTAAGTCTTCCAAAAAGACTAAAATTCCTTTTAAATTTTATTAAAAGTCACAAGATATGAAAGAGTATCCCAAAGAAGACAATGAAGTAAGTCAGAAAAAAATTCAACAATATTCAGTCTTTAGTAAGGGGTCCATAAATTCTCAAGTGAGTATCAGTTCAGTTCAGTCGCTCAGTCGTGTCCAATTCTTTGCGACCCCATGAACCGCAGCACACCAGGCCTCCCTATCCATCAACAACTCCCAGAGTTTACCCAAACTCATGACCATTGAGTAGGTGATGCCATCCAACCATCTCATCCTCTGTCGTCCACTTCTCCTCCTGCATTCAATCGTTCCCAACATCAGGGTCTTTTCAAATGAGTCAGCTCTTTGCATCAGATGGCCAAAATATTGGAGTTTCAGCTTCAACATCAGTCCTTCCAATGAACACCCAGGACTGATCTCCTTTAGGATGGACTGGTTGGATCTCCTTGCAGTCCAAGGGACTCTCAAGTGTCTTCTCCAACACCACGGTTCAAAAGCATCAATTCTTCAGCACTAAGCTTTCTTTATAGTCCAACATGACTACTGGAAAAACCATAACCTTGACTAGACGGACCTTTGTTGACAAAGTAATATCTCCGCTTTTTAATATGCTGTGGAGGTTGGTCATAACTTTTCTTCCAAGGAGTAAGCGTCTTTTAATTTAATGGCGGTAGTCACAGTCTATAGTGATTTTGGAGCGCCCCAAAATAAAGTCAGCCACTGTTTCCACTATTTCCCCATCTATTTCCCATGAAGTGATGGGACCAGACACCATGATCTTAGTTTTCTGAATGTTGAGATTTAAGCCAACTTGTTCACTCTCCTCTTTCACTTTCATCAAGAGGCTCTTTAGTTATTCTTCACTTTCTGCCATAAAGGTGGTGTCATCTGCATATCTGAGGTTATTGATATTTCTCCTGGGAGTCTAGATTACAGCTTGTGCTTCTTCCAGCCCAGCGTTTCTCATGATGTACTCTGCATATAAGTTAAATAAGTAGGGTGACAATATACAGCCTTGACGTACTCCTTTTCCTATTTGGAACCAGTCTGTTGTTCCATGTCCAGTTCTTACTATTGCTCTCTGACCTTCATACAGGTTTCTCAAGAGGCAGATCAGGTGGTCTGGTATTCCCATCTCTTTCAGAATTTTCCACAGTTTATTGTGATCCACACACTCAAAGGCTTTGGCATAGTCAATAAAGCAGAAATAAATGTTTTTCTGGAACTCTCTTGCTTTTTTGATGATCCAGTGAATGTCGGCAATTTGATCTCTGGTTCCTCTGCCTTTTCTAACACCAGCTTAAACATCTGGAAGTTCACGGTTCACATATTGCTTAAGCCTGGCTTGGAGAATTTTGAACATTACTTTACTAGTGTGTGAGATGAGTGCAATTGTACAGGAGTTTGAGCATTCTTTGGCATTGCCTTTCTTTGGGATTGGAATGAAAACTGACCTTTTCTAGTCCTATGGCCACTGCTGAGTTTTCCAAATTCGTTGGCATATTGATTGCAGCACTTTCACAGCATCCTTTCAGGATTTGAAATAGCTCAACTGGAATTCCATCACCTCCACTCGCTTCGTTCATAGTGATGCTTTCTAAGGCCCACTTGACTTCACATTCCAGAATGTCTGGCTCTAGGTGAGCTATCACACCATCATGATTATCTGGGTCGTGAAGATCTTTTTTGTACAGCTCTTCTGTGTAACCTTGCCACTTCTTCTTAATATCTTCTGCTTCTGTTAGGTCCCGACCATTCCTGTCCTTTATTGAGCCCATCTTTACATGAAATGTTCCCTTGGTGTGTCTAATTTTCTTGAAGAGTTCTCTAGTCTTTCCAATTCTGTTTTTTCCCTCTATTTCTTTGCATTGATCGCTGAGGAAGGCTTTCTTACCTCTCCTTGCTATTCTTTGGAACTCTGCATTTAAATAGGTATATCTTTCCTTTTCCCCTTTGCTTTTCGCTTCCCATCTTTTCACAGCTATTTGTAAGGCCTCATTAGTCATTTTCCTTTATTGCATTTCTTTTTCTTGGGTATGGTCTTGATCCCTGTCTCCTGTACAATGTCAAGTGAATATAAATTGGATTAAAAGATTATTTTATATATATATGTATATACATATACACACACATTCATTTTATATAATTATTTAATTATCTCATTAAAATATATGCATTTAATTTTTGATTATATAAATACAGATTTAATTATTCAGTGTAAGCTCCACTGAGGTTTTACTTTTTGAAAACCTTAAACAGATATTTATTTTACCAACATATTCACCATTTATTAATTTAATTGACCAAATTGAAACAATTCTATTTAAAAAAATATAATAACTATCAGCAATGTACTTCCTCCTCACTGAAAATCTCTGATCTCCTTTATTCTTGGTCCACAGTTTGATATTATGCTGCATTTCTACATGTGTTATTCTTAATATGTTAACATGTAGGTCATAGTATGTTGCAAGTTTCAAAATGCTCTGAGTGATTTCATTACAATAAGTTTATTGTTGCAAAACATATTTGTTTAATTTGACACAGTCTTTAAGATCAAGGAACAGCACTAGAATTAAACTTGTTTTTCCTTGTTAAGGGATGATTTCCTTGTGGCTCAGTGGTAAAGAATCTGCCTGCAGTGCAGAAGACCCAGGTTTGATCCTGGGGTCAAGAAGAGCCCCTGGAAAAAGGACACGCTACCCACTCCAGTATTCTTGCCTGGAGAAACCTATGGACAGAGCCTGGTGGGCTACGGTCCATGGAGTTGCAAAGAGTGGGACACGACTAACACTTTCACTTTCTATTTTAAGGTATTATGTTAATTAGCAAAATATATAATCAGTTTACTGGATATGATGTATTTCTCATATTTTGATTTACTTTGAATTATATTAAATCACTTTACTTGTTTGTCTTTTATATATATGTTTGATAATGTCTGTAACAATTCAAATGCTGTTATCTAAAATGTTCATTTGCTGTTTCATTTTCAGTATATCAAAGTCTTCTTGGATTCAACACTTATTTCAATGTTTCAATTTCCACGGTGCGGGTGTTTGAGGTTCACTTTTTCATTGTCCTGTCCCAAAGAAGCTGTGCATAACCATACACCAGTATTGTTCACTACAATATTTTTTCTCTTATTTTATTTTCATGTCTGTGGGTTCCCTGGTGGCTCAGTGGTAAAGAATCTTCCTGCCATGCAGGAGACCCTGGGTTCCATCCCTGGATGGGGAAGATCCCCTGGAATAGGAAATGGCTCACCGCTCTAGTATTCTTGCCTAGGAACTCCCATGGATAGAGGAGCCTGGCAAGGTAGAGGCCATGAGGTCACAAAGGGTTGTCAAAAGTCTTTAGGAAATGGAAAAATATTGCTTCCAATTATTGTTAAGTTTAATCAATTATGTATAAGTGGACTTATTTTTCATGTTGTGTGAATATAAGATTCTCTTTCATAAAAAAATAATAATTCCTGAGAAATCACTTTTGGTTAAAAAACTGTATCATCAACGATATCATCTTCCAATTTCTGGTTGATATAACTATAAAACAAAGCTAAATCCCAAGTGTGAAGAGTACAAATTCATACAGACTTGTTTTAGTTTTTGATTGTTTTTAAATAAGAAGTGCTGTCTTATGGAACATTTAAACTCTTCCCATTGTCATCCAGCTTCATTTGCATATGTTTTCCAGTTTGTCCCTTATGTTTGTAAATGTTGCTCTTGTAGATTGCCAGAGTCTGGCTATATATAATACCTGTTTTTTATTTATGTGTAAATGACATGCAACTGTGAATACAAGACTGCAGGAATGGAATAATAATGAACTCATTTGCGGTGAAGTGGACTCATTATCTTGCCAGCTGCTGATATTTTCCCAGCCAGTACTTTTCCTGGCAAACAAGGTCCCAGGGGAGAAGTCTTCTGTCTAGCTAAAGAAAATCATCCTTTGCTTTAAAAATCTTTTCAAAATCCGCTATTCATTGCTTTAATAACAATAATAGTGATAATTTTAAAAGCCTATATTTGCTTTTCCAGCGGTAACCGGTTCTCTAATGGATTCTAAATATGTGCAAACATCCCTCAATATACTTATTATAATATTGCTTAATTTTAGGTTAAATATTGCATATGAACTACATGTGAAATATAATTTCCCAAGAGGTACATGTATGTTTGTATGAATGCAACATAAACTATCAATTTAACTTCAGAATATGATGAATGGTATAGTGTATTGATAAATTTGGATCTTATGTGGGTACATTACATACACACGTATGCATGCATATACCTTCTTGGATATGCCGACACTGCAAAAATCATTGAAACTGGAGATGAGTACAGCAAGGAAATAACAATCTATTTTATTCTTTTTGGAGAACTCTGATTCTGTAAGTCTTAGAGAATACTGATTTCAAAACCTCTAAATAAGAAATACTTGCTAAAGAATGATACAAATATGCTAATAATACCACATATATAATTCAACTTCTTTTCTTTTATGTTTAATTTCAGTGTGTATGTTCTTGAACATGCTTGGCATTCAGTTAAGTAAGCTCTTCTTTCAATTTTCAAGAGCCTAGAGGAAAAATAAATTGGGGGGCTTTCATATTTCTTTATTCTCTGTCTAGCCCAATTATTATCACCAACACAAGCTGCTATTATGTGGCATGCTAAGCTCTTTTATTCCTCAAAATTCTTTTCGAAATGCATGTGCCACCTACACTATAAAATATTTTTGAATATATTAAAAAGACGTGTTTATAGCAAAGAATCGCAGCTCTTCTGTTTTGTAACAACTTTACATAATGTCATTTGGGTTCTTTCTAGTCCTTTTCCTCACGTGGCACAGTGCTTCATAATATCTAAGAAATAAGTCTTTTTTTAAAATAAAAATAAGAGTTTCAAAAGTTTTTCTATCTTTAGATAAACATAAAAGCCAATATTTTGAAAGATTGCTGACATATTTAGAAAAATAAAAGTATAGTTGCTGTAGAGAATGGAAAGTTGTTTAAATTTGCCGCAATACACTCAGAACTTTTTCTTAAATCCACTGCTTTTGGTGGGAAATACTGTCACCCATTTAACACACCTCAAAAGATTATTTGGAGAAGGGCAAAAAATATTAGAATGAGTGTCAAAAATTTCTAATTGTTATTAACACATCATAGCATTGTCAGTTACATACAATTCAATTAAATACTTCTTCACTCTACAAGTATGAATCTCAGGATATCCGGATACATTTATAATATACCTAGATTACAAATCAAAAGCAGATGCATTTGTAGCACACTGATATTTTAAACACCTGATGATTACATTATGTCACCTGCTTTACTGGAGTCCTATAGTTCGATTTTCTTCTTTTTTGTTTTGGCTGCGCCATGGCACATGAGCCCTTAATTCCTGGACCGGGGATTGAGCCCATGCCCCCTGCTTTGGAAGCACAGAGCCCTAACCACTGCACCACCAGGGAATTCTCACCCGACTTTCAAAAAGGGGCGGAGTGAAGGAAAAATACAAGCAGTGGTAGAAAAGGTTGGTACCAATGAATGATATGTCACTTTCATGTAACCATCTACATAGTTCAATTAAGCAAGTCTGTGTCATACATATTTTTGGCTGTTTCATGTCTTACCCGGAGAAGGCAATGGCAGCCCACTCCAGTCCTCTTGCCTGGAAAATCCCATGGACGGAGAAGCCTGGTAGGCTGCAGTCCATGGGGTCGCTACGAGTTAGACACAACTGAGCGACTTCACTTTCACTTTCCCTTTCATGCATTGGAGAAGGAAATGGCAACCCACTCCAGTGTTCTTGCCTGGAGAATCCCAGGGATGGAGGAGCCTGGTGGGCTGCCATCTATGGGGTCGCACAGAGTCGGACACAACTGAAGCGACTTAGCAGTAGCAGCATGTCTTACCCAAACAAACAAACAAACAAACAGAAAAAAAAAAAGGACCAATTACCTGGGAGAATAAAATAAATGTATACAGAGCATGCACATTTGCTCCGTAAGAAGCAAACTATTTTTAAACAATTAGCTCTAACCGTAAGGCAGTGTGGTGTGAGCAATACCTGTGGGCGTGCCAGTTGTAAGAGGCCCATGACAATCTGCAGGAGATAATTTAGCAGTAGGAGCATCTGGCTTCTTGGCAAGCTCTTTAGGCATTTTTCTTGGCACCAGTTACTTACCTCTAGGTCGATCACTTGATTATACATTTTAAAAGGTCTATGGATTATTTAGCTAACATTTAACCTGTGCTGATCTCTTTTTCCCTTTTTACTCAATATTGCCTTTATTAGATCAAACACAATGTGTCTATGTGTAATGAATCAAAGCTTTATTACTAATCTGAAATGAGAAAAAGTTTTTGGAGATCATATCATTATGGAAGACTCTCCCGAATCAGTATGTCTATGAAACACCATCCCCAGTAATGATGTAACAAATACCTTAAGCCTTGAAGTCTCCTACTTTAAACATTAATATGGTTGTCAGCCCCTGACTTGCTCTGCTCAAAGGGAGGTTTGCAAACCCAGTGCAAGTAGAGATATGAAGTACACTTGTGGAGACTTCCCTGATGACCCAATGGTTAAGATTTCTACTTCCAATGCAGGGGATGTAGCTTCCATCCCTGGTGGAGGAGCTAAGTTCCCACATGCCTTGGGGCCAAAAAAATATATATATATATATATATATATATATATATATATATATATATATATATATATATATATATATATATATATATAAACAAGAAGCAATATTGTTACAGATTCAATAAAGACTTTAAAAACAAAGAAAAGAATACACTTGTGCAGTAAACTCTGCTTCTTGCTCTGAGGTTATTGCCATACAAATAGCTTCTACTGGACCACAAGTGAAATGTACTGAGTCATTACCACGTAGCTAACCTGAGGCCAAACAGAGCACGGGCTCCCCAGTCAATACAAACATTCATGAGAAGAAAAGGCTTATTGTGTATCCAAGCCTTTGTTGCAACTGCTCACCTATGAAATGAACTTTACATTTTCAATGCATTTTCTAAATGCTTAAGAGCATTGTTGAATACTCTTAATCCAATAGAGTTAATATTTCTTATAGACTTTATTAATATAATTTTTAAGTAAGAACTTTATATAATATTTTTATGTTCTTGGGGATGGGGAAGACCTTTCTTTAACAGGGAAGGGGAAATATAAACCATGCGAGGAAAGATAAACTTTGAGCTATAAGAGAAAAAAATGAACAAATGCCAGCATAAAATTTTCTCACAAGGATCACAGAAAAACAAGTGGATTAAAATAACTGTAATATGCGTTAAAAAGCACATATAACAAGAAAATGATATATGTGAAATGATAAAACAATGCTCCATTAACTGTACAAATAAGAACAAATCAAGGAAAATTAAGAAAGATCCTGAAAAGCAAATTGTGGGAAAGGCAGTACAAATGGTCAAAAAAGAGTGAAATTGCGATTGGACTTCACTAAAAGAAAGAGATACGTGGCTTGTTTCACCTTAAAACAAATGTCCTTAACAACGCTTTTGATTGCAAACACATGGAAGAGTGGCTCTTCACAGTGTGAGAAGTTGCAAACTTTCTGAATAGGTAAGACATGATTGAAGAAAGAAAAAGACAAGTTTCCTTCACAATATCATCTTATATTGCTGAAATTTTATACATGCATACGTGTATAAAGAAAAACAGATAAAATACAGAATAAATTTCTACTACTCATAAAGTGAATGGTCCCAGGAATTATTGCACCATTATCAATTGTTCTTGCCTTTGTGAGTTTCATTACTCAAATCTTGTTCTTTTTTGCAAATCCTAGTGCCAATGAAGTTGCTACAATTCCATTTCCAATTTACATTCCTTGTGTACCTCAGCCTCTTATCTGTTTTCAAAAATTTTTTGCTCATGTTGTCAGACATACTGTGTTCAACAACTGAGTAATTCTCTCATCAATATTATTATCATCTCATCTTTTAAATACTAAAATCTTGAGGGTAGGGGTTGACTTTTACATTGTTTCTCTGATCAATCACAGAACAGAGAATTTTTGACAGGCATAGAAAAGGCACTTGGAAATCTTTTTTGATGATTTTGTGATTTATTTGTATTGCTATTCAAATGATTCCAGAAGCTCTTTAAAAACTACTACTAATGAATTCTCAATTTTTCCTTCAAACTCATGTTTAAAACACTATTGAAACATTGTTGGAATTAATAGGAATACAAAATTTAAAAATCTGTCTCCAATGGATTAGGAAGTTAAGATCTAGGACTACAAACAAGAAATATATAAACCCTAAGACAATGTCTGTTTTATTACAGTAATTTAATTTTTTTTTCCATTTTCCATGTCAAAGCAGCCTTTATGACCATCATTTCTTTAGTGTTTAAGACACTAGATGAAAATTTCCTCCAAATTCTATTTATCTCAACAGTAATGCTATTTTAAAAGATATTCTGAAGAAATAAGACCTTCCACCTTCCACTAAACAAAAGCATAGCATTATCTACATAAATAGTAGATGATAATAACCCATATTGCAACTATAAGCACCTGCTTCCCTTGTGGCTCAGCTGGTAAAGAATCCGCCTGCAATGTGGGAGACCTTTGATGCCTGGGTTGGAAGATCCCCTGGAGAAGGAAAAGGCTACCCACTCCAGTATTCTGGCCTGGAGATTTCCATGGACTGTATAGTCCATGGGGTCACAAAGAGTTGGATAGACTGAGCCACTTTCACTTTCACATTCATGCACTTGTACATTTTTTATCAATTCCTCTTTTATTGAATTTGAAGGGGATGAATCAAGGTGTGGATTCTGTCCTGTCCTTCCCATCGTTCTCAGGATATACACCTCACTTTCCCTTGCCTAATAATGGCAAAAGTCCTAAACATTGATACCGAATATTTATAGAACACATTCTGTGAGTCCAAAAGAGAATACACATAAATTTATTTAATTATCATAACAAACTTACGAGACTGGTGCTATTTATTATACTGTTCTACAGGTGAAGAAGTTGTGATCTGGTGAAGTCATATGCATGTCTGAGTTATAGTCAATAAACTGAATAATCAGAGGTGGCACCAAACCTATCTGATCCAAAGTTCAACTGACTTCTAAAATTTGCTTTCAGAATACCTTCCCCTCACTCCAACCTTAGTCATCTTAAAGCAAATTAAAACATGCATGTACACACATAAATCCATGTCCGCACATGAATAGCCACAGAAAACATGGAAATGACTCAAACCATGATTGGAAAGCTTAGATATACAAGCTGGATTTAGAAAAGGCAGAGGAACCTGAGATCAAACTGCCAGCATCTGTCAAATCACAGAAAAAGCAAGGGAAATCCAGAAAGACATCTACTTCTGTTTCATTGACTATGCTAAAGCCTTTGACTGTGTGGATTATAACAAACTGGAAAATTCTTAAAGAAGATGAGATTACCAGACAACCTGACCTGTCTCCTGAGAAGCTTGTATGCAGGTCAAGAAGCAACAGTTAGAACTGCATGTGGAAGTACAGACTGGTTCAAAATTGGGAAAGGAGGATGTCAAGGCTGTATATTGTCACCCTGCTTATTTAACTCATATGCAGAGTGCATCATGTGAAATGCCAGGCTGGATGAAGCTCAAGCAGGAATCAAGATGCCGGGAGAAATATCAACAACCTCAGATATGCAGATGATACAGAATGGCAGAAAGCAAAGAGAAACTAAAGAGCCTCTTGATGAGGGTGAAAGAAGAGAGTGAAGAGGCTGTCTTAAAAGTCAACATTCAAAACACTAAGATCATGGCATTTGGTCCATCACCTCACGGCAAATAGAGAAACAATAGAAACGGGGACAGATTTTGCTTTCCTGGGCTCCAGTATCACTGTGGATGGTGACTGCAACCACAAAATTAAAAGATAATTTCTACTTGGAAGAAAAAGTTATGACAAACCTAGACAGTGTATTCAACAGCAGAGACATCACCTTGCTGACAAAGGTCCTGATTGTCAAAGCTGTGATTTTTTTCCAGTAGTCATGTATGGATGCTAGAGTTGGACCATAAAGTAGGCTGACCACTATAAAATTAATGCTTTTTAATTGTACTGCTAGAAAAGACTCTTGAGAGTCATTTGGACAGCAAGGAGATCACACACCAGTCACTCTTAAAAGAAAGCAACCCTGAAAATACTTTGGAACTTTACAAGTATTTGCTGAACAAATGATAAAAAGTAATGCATTGTTGCATTTCATTTATTCTTTTTGTCCTGTTCAAACTCGACTGTCCTGTTAAGACATTATAGTTTTCGTTTTATTTACTAAGTTGTGATGCCTGACTCTTTTGTTACCCTATAGACTGTAGCCCACCAGGCTCCTCTGTCCATGGGATTTCCCATTACCTATTTTTAATAATATTTAGGATTACTTGCTCAAGTTGGGATTGAAAATGCAATGTGCCTTAAGAATTTAAGTGAATTGATTCAAATTCAAATTATTTAAAATCCTTTTTTATTCAATTCTTTTCCTTCTTCCCCTCCTCCACCTATCTGTCCCCTTTGAACCCAATCGCTTGAATATTTATTGAAATAATATTCATTTAAGAATGTATTATCCACAACGGACTATTGTAGATGACAGCAATGCAAATTATAATATAAAGTGTAAGGGGATAGAAAAATAAAAGCCCCAGATAAAACAAGAGTAAAATAAATGATTTTTGCTTTTGTTCCTGTTCTCTGAACAACATACAGCCTTTTAAAACTTCATCCTGATGTAAATGCACAGTTTAATACGTATCATTAAGGCCTTGACTGCCACTTTTGCCTGTGAACTTGAAAAGTAACATATCCATCTAGGGATGAGTCCCAAATCCTCTCTCCTAGCATCAAAATGACTGAAAAAAGATCAGTAGTACTGTATGACGTAACTTATATGTGAATCTAAAAAATGAAACAGACTAGTGAGTATAAAAAAAATGAAACAGACTCGCAGATATAGAGAACAAACTAGTGGTTATCAGAGGTGAGAAGAAAGGAGGACGGAGCAAGACACTGGTAGAGAGTTAAGAAGCATGAACTATGCGAGTTTCCTGCTGGTCCAGGGGTTAAGGATGTGAGCTTTCGCTGCAGAGGGTGCAGGTACGATCCCTGGGTGGGGAAATAAGATAACTCGCCACCCATTATGGTCAAAACAAACAAAAAAAACTAAATACAAACTATTAGGTATAAAATAAATAAGCTACAAGACTATATTGTACAGCACGGGAAACACAGCCAACATTTTATAACTATTAATGAGGTATGAGCTTTACAAATTGCGAATCACTCTGTTGGACACCTGAATCTTAGTATTGTACATCAGCTATACCTAAATTAAAAATAAATCAAGATAAAAGAAATTTAAGAAAGAAAGAAAAAAAAAATCAATAATAGCACAACCCTGGGCTATATGTGTGCCCAGAATATATCTTTATATTTTTACTAATATGAGAGGAATTACTTCATCTTGAATAACTTTAAAATTTTATTTCATGGTTTGCTATAATTAGCAAAAGATGCATTTCATACTCTACTTTTCCTTCCATCAGTTCTACTGGCTAAAATAGAATAAATCTTTCCCTTCTTGTTTTTTTTCCTCCTGGAGCTCGGTTAGCTCCAGCCTGTGAGTGGTCATTTATATTAGATGAAGATAAAATCAAATGGCTGCCAATTGAAATTATTAATGTATCTCTTCATGACCTGTGGATAAAAGAGCAAATGACTTGTCTAATTAACATTCTATAACTAACCCCCAGACTGCCTATGGCATTTTACCCAAAGTGGTTTTCTCTTGTTTCAGTTTTTCCTTTTTAAATAATTGCTGATGAACTTGAAATCTCCAACTACCTTACTTAGCATAGAATACTGGGATTTCTTTTTAAGCCCTCCATCGCCTCTGGTCCTCAATTGAGTAACATTTAATAACACCTAAAGGATATAATGGCATCCCTGGTGGCTCAGATGGTAAAGAATCTGCCTTGCAATGCAGGAGACCTGGGTTTGATCCCTGGGTGGGAAAGAAAGGGTATATTAACAATTCTCTCTCCCAGAGTTGAATGGCCTTGTGGTTTTTTCCTCTCTTAAACTCCTATTTATACTCGATTTATCTTGTGTTCTTATTTTCCTTCTTTAATCTTCTATTTCTCCCTATTTAGTGTCCAGTCTAATCCTGTCTCTCAGGTTTTCTTACTCTTCTTACTTTCTTGTCACTTTCAGCTCCCTGTATCTTTCCTCTAACTCTTTTCCTTTTATCATTCCTTATTATTTTCTTTCATCTTATTTCTAAATATCCCTTGTTTTCCTCCTCACTTTTTTTGTCTGAAACCATTCAGATTTCTCTTTTTTTCTGAGACCACTTAGATTTTTTCTTTTAGTCCGTCATGGATATTTTTACTGTTGGCTTTCTCTACTCCCATCAGTGTGACCTCTGACCCCTTCCCTGGCCTTTGCCTTCTTTCTTCCTCTTATTCTCTTGTGCTCACATTCTCCCACTTCTTCGAACTCTCCTGCTTTTTCATCTTGCTTTCTCCCAAAATACACTCTCTCCAGTTTTCTCTTTTGCTCTGTCGTTGAGTGACATGTACAAGGGTTGTTCTGAGACAGAGAACTGCTAATGTTGTACTTTAAAATGTATAATTAAACACGCAGCTTTGTACCTCATTTTTGAACGATTTTAACAGGTAGGAAAAACAAGCTAAGTTATGGAATCCAGATTGAAACCAAGAACAAAGAAACAATACATGGGGAAAAGAAATGCTTCACAAAGTCACAGTTAATCCTTCCTCGAATGCTCCAACGGCATAAGTTGGTCTTTGGGAAGGTTTCTTTTATGGGAGCCTTGAGATGATCATTTTTAATGTAAATATATAATAGGATGACCTTATTAAGAAGTTACGAGCCAACACAGAGATATCCTGCTTACTAAAATGAAAACTGATATTCATTTTCTTAATTCATTGATTGACTAATAGCAAGCATCATGTTATAAGAACACTATCACTTGTAGATACAGTGGTGTGCAGTAGTACAGCCCAGCAGCTGCTATGCATTGAATAATTCTGGGTTGGTTGACAAATAGTCACTACTCCCTGAGTGAGTTGTCACCTCCCTAACCATCTTGGACTCCCCCATACCCAGCAAGTGAAGGACTGATGCCCGGAGCAGTAGGAAGCTGTTCTTTATCTGCTACAATGCCCATTTTAAGTGTTTATTCCAGATCTGTTGCTATTTTGAAACTTACCCTGGAAAACAAAAACTAAAATTGAAATGTTGCCTTTTTTATTTAAACTCGGAATCTGGTGCACGCCAGTGGTATGCATTGTATCAGAGTTATGCACAAGTTATGTGAAGAGAAAATAGTAATAAAAGTATATATTTATACTTGCACTTTCCCTGAATGTCATCTCATTGAGTTTTCATTTTGTTTTGTTTCTTCATTTTTTCAAAATTGAAGTACAGTTGATTTACAATGTTGTGTTAGTTCCATGTATACATGTAATGTATACATGTTAGTTCCATGTATACAGCAATATTGCAGATTCTTTTCCCTTATAGGTTATTAAAAAATATTGACTAGATTTCCTTGTGCTATACAGTAGGCCCTTGGTGGTTGTCTATTTTATGTAGAGTAGTGTGTATCTGCTGATCACAAACTCCTAATTTATCCTTCCCCCATTCTTTCCCCTTTAGTGGAAATACATGTTTTCCAGTGTATTTGTAGGTGAACAGGTGTGGCTCTGATGCTGTGGGGGGTACCAAATCTGCTTTGCTCCTGCTCTGCTCAGTCATATGATTATCTCAGGGGACAATGGGCCATGCAGTAGCATTCCCAGCCCTTATATCATGTAAAACTCTTAGGCATAATTTCCTCCTGACTTGTATTTTACATGTGGGTGACTGTCAACAACTGATAGCAAGGGCCTAGATTTCTCAAAGTAATAGGGCATGTGGACAGGGGAAAAAAAAAAATGGAGAGCTGGAATTTCAGCATGTATGCACATACTCTACATTTGGGTACAATAGTTTTTTTTTTTAAAACATGAGAATAAAACTATCAATTAAAAACGTAAAGTCCATTAATGAACAGTTTTAAAATAAAAGTTATAAAAATAACAAAAACTGGTGTCATAAGGCTCAGTATTACTTAGACAAATTGGTTTAATTTTTTTCCCACAGAAAATACGCTATTTTTCTACATTTTGGTCGTTTATAAACAGATGCTTACATAATGTGTAACTCTTTACAACCCCAAGGACTGTAGCCCACCAGGCTCCTTTGTCCTTGGAATTCCCCAGGATAGAATATTGGAAGGGACATATTAACATTTACCTTCTCCAGGGGATCTTTCCCACCTAGGGATCAAACCCAGGTCTCCTGCATTGCAGGCAACAAATATCTACTCCTCAGCTTGCCCTTCATGCTTATACAGTCTGTCCTAAGCTCATTTAACTCCACACAAATACTCCAGCTAAAGCTCAACTTTGTTTATTGTAAAACATCTGCCATACTTTGATTCTTTATTACTATATTCCTCTAGACCTGAAAGGCAATTTTCCTATAGTTATCTATCCAAATCTTATCCATCCATCAACATGTCTCTTCTTCACAGAGCCTTCATTCATTTCTTCTTGTCACCCAGATGGACCTGCCTCTTCTAAAATCACTCACTATTTTGTACCTACTCCCTTCAGGTACTTGTTATACTCCACTGGGTATTTGTTGTTGAATCTGTGTCAAATCTTCCCTTTTAAACCATGAGTATTTTGAGACAGGAATGAAGTCATTACTCATTTGTGCAAGGCAACAGTGCATAGCCTAATGCCAGATTCAGAAGGGGGTACTTAATAAATAATTAATGAATAGAGCTTCAATATGACTTGGCTACAGTTAACAGCCAATTTTTTGTTGTTATTTTGCTTCATAAAAAAATTACCTAAAACGTTTGAACTACTGGCTTATAGCTCAGGCCATTGCATACTTAACTTCTCTGCTTGCTACAAGTGGCCTTGCATAGAATTATATTGAACGCCAGCTGTGAAAGATAGTGAAAGATTAATAACAAACCAAGGGGCAATTGGACAAACAAAATTAAGGCAATATTAAGGCATTCAGTTAAGTAAGTTGTGAGATATTAGTCTTTTTATTCCTTCCATTTGTGAACTCATTATATTAAACTTTAAGAAGAATATTGGCTTATTTAGCAATATAAAATGAAATATTTCACAGTTTTAATTATGCAACACCAGCTTCAGGGTTCTTTAGGTTCTTTATCAAAGAGATAATACATTTATGAGAAATGAATTAGTTTGGTCAAAATTTCATGAAGTTACATGAGGTCTCCCTCTCCTCAAATCTAATTCTTATAGAGAGCAATCTATATATTTTATGCCATCTTGAAACTGGGAGTGCGTTTTATGCTGGCTAGAACAGAAAGGTGATAGAAAAATAAGGATTTGTTATCAAAATATTGACTTTATATTGAAATACATCAGTGATTTAAGTATCAATATTGATCTAGTCACGGGGAATCTTGGGTATTGTAGTATTCCATCACTGCAGTGTTCCCTGAAGGACAATGACTATTTCACAAAGAAAATGACATGCTAGTTGGGACTTCTTGTTTTAATTCTTGCTTTTACTCAACTCTGAACTTCCTTTCCAGCTTGGCCATATTTTCTTCCTTGCTTTCACAACCAATAGTCAGTCTCTCTTCCTCCTCTATATTAGTGTATTATATATAGAGTTAAATATACAATATATAATGTATATGGAATTATATATAAATCAGCAAATACATACTGGATATATTTATATAAATATGGAATAAACGCTGAATGAATGTCTTTAAGCTAATGTCCTATACCTGTGAAGAAACCCCATTATAAGTTGCTCAAGGATTGGTCAATTGATCCTCGTTAATGCTGGGAAGGACAGGGGGCAGGAGGAGAAGGGGACGACAGAGGATGAGATAACGGTTGGATGGCATCACCGACTCGATGGACATGGGTTTGGGTAAACTCCGGAAGCTGGTGATGGACAGGGAGGCCTGGCGTGCTGCGATTCATGGGGTCGCAGAGTCAGACACGACTGAGCGACTGAACTGAACTGAACCGAATCACATTGTATAGAAAAATATTGTGTATATACATACACACATATATACATACACTGACATAAATGTGTATGTAAATACTTATATATTCAAATGTTATATTTTAATATATATTTAACTTAAAATTGATTTCTGCGTCTCTGTTTATTTCCTCAGTTTATTTGCACTTACTATCCAAGGTAAAAAGGAGCCATTTGTCTATAATTAAGTAATGGATCAATAGGTACTTATTTAACAAAGGGCTGTGAAACACCATGCCTTTTGGGTTGAAAATGTTTACAGTAAGGAGCCCTTCAGTTCAAGAGATAAGACAAAGATTTTAACTGGCAACTGAGTGAGCACTGAGGAAAACAAAAAGTATCTACAAGCCAACTATTATTAAAATCTCCATTATCTAGAAACAATTCCTGAAGGAGAACAAACTAAGTAAATAAACATCTTGACACGAACCCGGGAAAAATTCTGTAAGAAAACAGACACAGAGAGAGATGGTGATGGCGACAGTAACGCACAAAGAGTGTCTAACTGTTAGAAAACATCTGTTTTGCATTCAATTAAAATTGTTGAAATGTGCTCTAGGAAACAAAAGCTGAAAATGGGAGGATTAACGTTCATTTTGTATCCTGGGTTTAAATAAGATAAAACTGCAAGGAAAATGAAGATACAACTGTAGGATTAAAATCTGCATTGGAAGCAGTAAAATGTAAAATTGTTACCAAAGAGAAAATTAAATTAGTGATGTGAAGAATGGACTTGAGAAAGCTCTGTCCAGGATTCTTTTTGCCAAAAAAAGGAAAGGAATAGTGGGAAAAAACTGACATGCGTATTAGTGGAGAGACATCAGGATAATAATTAGATGCAGGAAGGTAAGCTTATGAAAGAGAAGTGAAATAAAAATAGAAATTTTGGCAATTAAAAACAAATCGTTCTTGGAAAATGAAAAAGAGAAAATTAATATAAAAATTCATCCAATTTTGATGCTTTCATTTTTGAAAAATAGGTTTAAATACATTTTTAAAAACCACTGAATTAGAAGTAAAAACAGTATATGTATCTATAATATATATATATACCAATTCCTTTTAGAAAATAAATAAATAAAGTGCAGCTCTTATAAAGAATAGGAAACAAAAAAGAAGCACAAGTCATAGGCCATTAAAAGATTTATTAAAAAGTCATGTGTGTGTATATCTGTCTGGTGTGTGTGTATTTGTGTGTGTATATATTTAATAAAAAAAGCTTTTGCTCTTTATGGCAAAATCTGTGAGACAGAATTGGTCTCAACTCAATAGTCACCAGTAGGCAAGATGCTCAGACTATGGCATGTTTTATTTCATCCATTCATTCAATAAATAATTATAAAGTGTCTAATAGTTCCCTGATGCTTTGCTCTGGTACTCAAAATAAGAAGATTAAATGTACAAATCAAGACACTGAAACAGTATCCGTCGAATGTGAAAGATAAGTGAATAGTTTAATAATTCTCACATGGAATGATCATTGCTATGAAGAGCAGATGGAAGGGAAAGGAAAGGTGTCTCATTCACACCCAAGCAGAGTGAACAGGAAAAATAGCTCAAGTGCTCCTTTGGGGCTACCTTCATTTCTGTAAAGGCATAGTTTTCTGAATCTAATATCTGATATCTCTAAATAATTACAGTATTAAATTATGAAAATTAAAACTATAAAAACTAAATTATAACTTGCTGAGGAAAAGGATTGAAAGCTTAGCAAAGGATAAATTCAGTAGAATTCTACTGTATATTTCTTATGCTTAGTCATGGAAATACTGAAACAAATGAAATTCAGTTCTGAAAAATATACTCCCATTGCTACTGTTTCTATAGATTATATTAGAAAGATGTAGTTTGTGGTTAACGTGAGGATAAAAAGCAAACGAAATTCTATAGCACATGACACAGAAACTATCTTTGAAATGTGACTTTAAACTTCAATTTAAAGAAATCAAGTTATTGTAACATTGGAAATAAACCCTAGGTTCAAGTAATTATTCCATAGCTAAGGCTCAATGCATATTAAATCAATCTTATTTTTGAAAATTCTGGAGTTGAAAATATCTTTAAAACATTTTTTTAAAGTTGCCTTAGAATTAAAATAGCCAGTCTTAAATAAAAATCAGTTTTTAAAAATAGTTCTCCTCCTTCGGGACCTGAGAAACCAAGTTTTTGCTTTTTGTTTTTTCCCTCAGATGAAAAGAACACTTTATGACTAAGTTGTAAACCATTAACAGTATAGCATCGTAGTTGAAAGGCTGACACGGTCCCCACTCTAATGGTGTAATCTGTATCACTTCATCTCCCAGCTGCTACAAGGAGATACAAACAAGTATTAAAAACATTATCTGATACTTTGGCAGGTGTGTGAGGGGGAATCATCTTGTTCAAACCCCTACAATTTAATTCTCTTAGAGATACCTCTGGTTATACATAAATGTTCCATGTTTCCACATATGAATATCCTATCCATTTAAATATAGATACCTATGGATGATTCATGTTGATGTATGGCAGAAATCAACATAACATTGTAAAGGAATTATGCTGCAATTAAAAATAAAATAAAGAAACTAGAAATCCCCCATTCTTTCTTCAGATTTCAAAATTGGCCTCTGAGTTAACTCAAGTGTACCTCCCCCTCATACGTTCAGAAATAACCAACTCTGTGTTTAAAAAGAACTGTGAATACCAAGATACAAATCAAGCAACCAAACATTACAGAATAAGCTCAAGGTTTTGTTCCAAACGGTACTCACACTATATACCATACTCCTACTGGTTACAGGTGGCATTTTATTTATACTCATACTACATGCAGGTGGCATTTTATTTCCATCTCATTTTTTTTTCTCCTAACTTGTATTTTATTATTTCTCTTCCCTCTCTGTGATTACTACATTGTAAATTCCTTTGCGGATAGGAGCTATGAATTAATTATCCCATGCATTTTCCACAAGGGAGAATAGGTCTTTATAAGGTCTAAAATATTATTATTCATTTAACAAACCTACCGTATGGCTATTAAGTTGGATTTTCTTCCAGTTCTTCCTCAGTGAAACGCTTGGTGTAGTTTGACATCTTGTTCTGGCTGTGTAACCAGTGATACTTTCTTTGTTGTGTCTTAGACTCTGACAGCTTTTCTGATAATCAATTCGATGCCTAATGAAATTAGCAGAAAACATTCATGTATTTCTTAAGAACTGACTTTTAAGAGCCTAACTCTCAAAAGAGCAGAAAGGATAATGTGGACATAAACCCTGTCCTCTATTTTTAAAACCCTGTCCTCTATTCTACAGAGAAAATAAATTTCAAAAAATGTGACTTCCCCAACATCTGTTCCATAACCAGCTAAGGCCAACCAGTATGCCGATAAGGCCTCAAGCTGCCAAAAGTGCCCTATGTGTGGGAGGAACGGCAGGCTCTCAAACAGGAATGGATCAAAAAGGAGGGCAGAGGACAGCGGGGTGGGAGAGGCAGCGACATGCAAGGCGAAAGCCTGCCAAGCTCGCTCAAAAATCGCCTACATATATCCATTTGCTTTGTACGTGCAGGATGGTCGATTCCATTTCAGAGGGTGAATTAAAATGCAAGAGATGGTGAGAGATGATACTTCATTTCAATGGAAAGTGAAATGAGGTACAGATGGTGAGGATCTGCTTGTCTTCTATTACCTGGAGTTATAAAGGGGGTAGTTTGTCAGTGCATCACCCTTCTTGGCTGAAGTAATACAAATAACAGTGGGCAATTTTGATGTTTTGGGTAATTACTCTTCTCATGCTCTAAGCCCTCAAATGATTTCCAGAGTATAAAATGCCAGTCTTACAGCAAGAAAACAGAATTGTGCTGACTCAGGTTTAGGAGATAAAAGCAAAATGAAATCTATTCATTGAACACAACGTTCGAGATCTAAAGAAATAGAGAAAGGGGAAAAAAATAGCTCAGCAATTTTATTGAATCTATAAAAGTTCGGTCAATGTTTTCATTACACAAATAGATTAGTAGTGTGTAAATAATTAGTGGTGCACTGCATGGTGAGGACTGAAGAATGAAAACAGAGTGGTGTTAAGTGTGACATAACACATTTGCCCACAGAAGAATCACTGGGGAAGACTGGAATATTTTACACTCTATGACTTTATTCTTCTTTCATTTCTCTTTAAATATGAAATATAATATTTAATTATGAAATAATTCAAGTACACAGAATAAGACAATAAAGGATACCAGACAGACAAGCAATCACTATTTATAAAATGTCTGTAACTGCCGTAACAGGTGTTTGTGTGTGCTATCTCTACATTTACATATATAAAACTGTTGTGTATAGGTCCCATTAATATATTGCTATATCCATCAAGTATAAATATGTTATTGACATTTTTTACATAAAATATATTGTAATGTATCAGAAAACAATGTCTAGACAGTGTCTTTACATATGGTTAACTACTCCATCTATTGCCCATTGATTTTCATTGTGCTTCAAGAGCCTATATGTGTCTATATATATTTATATATAGTGTGTGTGTCTATATATATATCCCACTTTTTTTTTCTTTTTTATAAATTTCTTCTGTCTGTCTCTCTTGTCCTTAGGCCATTACCACACAGTTTGAATTACTGGCTTTATAACAAACTTTATTATCTAATACAGTAAGTTTGGGCATTTATTTTCCTTTATGAGAATTATTTCACCTTGAACCAGTTCATCTCCTATATGAACATTTGGATCAGCTTGCCTGATTGCATTGTAAGTATGAGATAACTTGGGGGCAAAAAGGGATCTCTTTGTAATTTGGGGTTAACAAGTGTTTTTATTTAGATCTTTTTTATGTGCTTTAATAAAATGTGATATTTTTTTAAAATAAACTTTGAATAATTCTGTAATATTTTTCCTAAAAAGTTTTAGCTTTTCTGCTATTAAAATTTTTTAAGTAATCTTTTATAATTTTTTTCCAATCTATACCAACACACATGCCTTTCTAACAGTTTTTAGGGTTTCTCTGATGCTGTACATTGTAAAAGATCACATTACTAATTATACAATAATCTCCTCTCCTTTATTCCTTTTTATATCCTTTTCGTATTTTCTTTAGCTGAATCGGGTTTCCTATATAAAGCAGAAAGACAGTAGTGACAGTAGACACTGACTGAATGGAAAAATTATTTTGTGATTTCACTATGTTCTAATATGCATAGTATAAGATGTTGGTAAGATTTATCTGGAAAAACTTTGAATGCATCAAATATCATGTATTTTTTGTTCCTTTCGATCCTTGTGGTTTGGAAGTCAAACACTCCATTTACCACTAATTCTTTAACAGTCAGTTTTGACCTACTAATGTGTAATGTTTTCAAGAGCTCTAAAGTTTCCCGTTATACAATGCTTTAAATTTGATCTCTGACCGTTTTAGCTCCCGTTTTAAATTACCCAAATTGCCATTATTTTTATATTAACTTGGGTGGTTATTATTTATTTAAATTTGTTTGCTCAGTTTCATGCTCTAACTTTATCTCATGTTATCTCTTCATTTAAAATATGAAATATGAAATATGAAATTAAAATATGAAAAAAAAGTGAAAGTGGTAGTCGCTTAGTTGTGTCCAACTCCTTGTGAACCTATGGACTGTAGCCCACCAGGCTCTTCTGTCCATGGAGTTCTCAAGGCAAGACTGCTGGAGTGGGTAGCCATTCCCTATTCTAGGTGATCTTCCCTGGATGCAGGGGTCACAGGTGTTGAACCCAGGTCTCCCACATTGTGGAGAGATTTTTTACTGTCTGAGGCACAAGGGTAATCCATGCCTATCCTTGTACACTGCTTTATTTGAGTATAGAAATATAATGTGTTTTTTCATCACAGTTGGAAACACCAGAATTTCAGTTTGATCATGATGCGAACATGCTTTCTCAGTTTTTCATGGTATTAAGTTACACATTTTGATTTTTTTTACTTTTTGTATTGCTTTCATCACTTTATGCATACTGATTTTATACTCATTTGAATGCAGAGTTCCAAAGAATAGCAAGGAGAGATAAGAAAGTCTTCCTCAGTTACCAATGCAAAGAAATAGAGGAGAACAATAGAATGGCAAAGACTAGAGATCTCTTCAAGAAAATTAGAGATACCAAGGGAACATTTCATGCAAAGATGGGCACAATAAAAGACAGAAATGGTATGGACCTTACAGAAGCAGAAGATATTAAGAAGAGGTGGCAAGAATACATAGAAGAACTATACAAAAAAGATCTTCATGATCCAGATAACCACGATGGTGTGATCACTCACCTAGAGCCAGACATCCTGGAATGTGAAGTCAGCTGGGCCTTAGGAAACATCACAATGAACAAAGCTAGTGAAGGTGATGGAATTCTAGTTGAGCTATTTCAAATCGTAAATGATAATACTATGAAAGTGCTGCACTCAATATGTCAGCAAATCTGGAAAACTCAGCAGTGGCCACAGGACTGGAAAAGGTCAGTTTTCATTCCAATCCCAAAGAAAGGCAATGCCAAAGAATGCTCAAACTACCCCACAATTGTACTCATCTCACACGCTAGCAAAGTAATGCTCAAAATTCTCCAAGCCAGGCTTCAACAGTACGTGAATCGTGAACTTCCAGATGTTCAAGCTGGATTTAAAAAAGGCAGAGGAACCAGAGATCAAATTGCCAACATCTATTGGATCATTGAAAAAGCAAGGGAGTTCCAGAAAAAAAATATATACTTCTGCTTTATTGACTATGCCAAAGCCTTTGACTGTGTGGATCACAACAAACTGCAGAAAATTCTTTAAGAGATGATGCTGGGAAAGATTGAAGGTGGGAGGAGAAGGGGATGACAGAGGATGAGATGGTTGGATGGCATCACTGACTCAATGGATATGAATTTGAGTGAGCTCTGGGATTTGGTAATGGACAGGGAAGCCTGATGTGCTGCAGTCCATGGGGTCACAAAGAGTCGGACACGACTGAACGACTAAACTTAACTGAACTGAACTGATTTTATACTTACTGATTGGTAATTATCCCAGATCCTTCTGGACTATTTACTGTGATTCTACCTGTTGATGACTTGTTTTCTCACGTGGTGTTTAAATTTATTTATTTTTGCTTATTTTTAATAAAGAGTATTATTCTCAGGGTATTAACATAAGTTATGAGTCTACCTCTACAGCATAGATTCATACAGCTTCTTCCAGAGCCCTGGGGATTTCATGGACACAGATACAGTTACTGTATTATTTTCTTAGCTTGACATTTCTTTATCATGTGAGCAGAATAAGTAGCTACCATACAATCACAGATAGCACAGGGTTTATTTTCTATAAAAACAAAATTTATATTTTATTTTAAACCTTTTTTAGAAGAAGAGCTTTATGGCCATTTCCCTGGGCAAAAGTTGGGGGTTGGAATAGATAATTTCCTGACCCAAGGTTTTTATTGCTGTTTGTCATAGAAAATTCTGACACTATGAGTCATCTCCTTTCTTTACAATATTCTATGTTCCTATCTCTAACAATAATTCACTATTGAAATTGATGGGCATCTTCCTACCTAGCATAAACCCTACGTTGAAAAGTCAATATAAAAGAAAATCTGCTTTGGTATTTATATTTCATCACTAGATATATAATTGATCTTATTCACTAAGATTTATGAGATAATGTAGTTTGAAAACTTGTGGAAATAAATGACTTGGTGAGAAAATTGAAATGTGAAGGGTTAACATAAATAAAAATAAGGCTTTTAAAATGAATTTTCAAATGGTGAAAAAAATGTTCGTTTTTTGAAGCTTGAGTAAGATACCAGAATGATATGCTACAAAAATGTCCTAAAAGAAGTTGGATATTAGGAAAATGATTAAGAAGCTATCTGGGAAGATAGTCTATAGTCATATGTGTACTTGAATCTTTGAATATTATTAAAAATCATCCAAATAAGTAATTTATGGAAGAAATAAATGTTTTCAAATCTGAATTAATTAAATAAAACCTTCCTAACCACCTCTTATATACTTTTAGCTCTATACGATTGCATTTCCCAGAATCTTGTGATTACAGACATGTGCTATAAATTGATGGGTATACAATTTTTTTAATATGCATCTTGTAAAACTGGGTATATAAATTATGAAGCTTACTTTTAAAAAAAAAAGTCTAGGTCTTCTGCCCATTTTTTTTTTTATTGGGTTCTTATTTTTTGCTTTTTAGTTATATGAGCTGTTTGTATACTTTAGAGAGTGACCCCTTGCTGCACTATCATCTGCACATATTTTCTTCCATTTGGTAGGCTGTCTTTTTGTTTTGTCAGTGATTTCCTTTACTGTATGAAAGTCTTTAAGTTTAATTAGGTCCAATTTTTACGTTTTTGTTTCTATTTCTTTTGCCTTAGGAGGCAGATCCAAAGAATATTGTCAAAAAGCTTTCTCTTCTAAGAGTTCTATAGTCTTATTTAGGTCTTTAATCATCTATTGATTCTGTTCCATTGATCCATGTGTCTGTTTTTGTGCCAGTACCATGCTGTTTTGATTACTGTAGCTTTGTAATAGAGTTTGAAATTGAGGATTGTGATGCCTCCAGCTCAGCTTGGGCCAGGTTTCACAGGGAAGTGGTCCACAGGAAACCCAATAACCATTGCAGTAGACTTTGCTCTGCCCTGCCTCTGAGGCCAGTCAGCATGCATGTTCTCCTTATAAAAAGAATCCAGACTTCCTCAGCCCCTCTGTTTGTCTCAGTTGTCCTCCAACCAATCTGGGGTCTCATCTTCTCCATAGAATCTTTGCCTTTGTATTCAACCTAAGCATGCATATCTTAAGAGACATTTCAAAATAATGATGACAGGTATCAAAAATGTTCATCAGTGGTACAGAAATTTGACAGTTGGAAGAGTCCAAACTCTCAAATGCCAAATGACTTAGGAAACAAAAAAAATAAAATAAAAGTTCAGCATAGAATGCTTAAAAATGTGATTTTCTTAAAAAAAGCATGGTAGTTTCGTATTAGAGTGACTTACTATGACATTGTGAAATGAAATACATTCCTAATGTGTCTAAATTTGCATATGCAGTGGTTCTACCAGTACAGCCCATTTTATTGAGCTTTTGCATGCAGAGAGAAAAATCCTGAATTCTCATTTACTTGAGGCTAAAAATTAATGACTTTGGTTCAATTGCAAAGTAGGCTAGTGAGGTCACGAATTGAAATCTTTATTTAAGATACTGATTTTTTTTTCCTTCTAAGTTTCAAAAAGCAATAAAGTGCCTTCATCATTTCCTTCTGTATGTTAGCAATGAGAATTCAATAGCAATAGAGACACTACAGAGCCACACTGCAAAGCTGAGACCACTCCTAAAATTTCTCTCCTAATGTTATTCATCACCAACAAGCCTTTCCTTTTGCACCCTTTTCTGTTGTTTCCTAACACAATAACAAGGACTTGAAGTGCCTTCGTTTCTCCCTAGAAATGCAACATTTTCAGTAATTTCTGCAGCGGTTTTAAATGATGAAGGAAAAACGTTGGTGGGGTATTTGAAATGTTAATTATAAATATGTAGTCCTTACAGAAACACAATCCCAAACAAATGCATGAATAATGAAAGCAAAACATACACAGTGACTTTTACAGTATGAATTTTGCTACATTCTAAGGTGAAAAAAATGTGTTTTATTTTTCAAAGTATTTTTATATGTCTGCTAAAAATACTGTTATGAATGTGTCTATGGCCTTGAAAGTTATAGAGGTCATCATGTGAAGTCTGTCAAGGTAACGGTGTCTAATTCTACATTCTGAATATAGAAGGCTCTAAATGAGAATGTTCTTTGCAGGATAAGGACCTCCAAATCTTTAAATCCTGTCCTGTTACCCTGAGACTGTTCCTAACCTGAAAGACATATATAAAGGAGCCATACTATTTAAAAACCACACTCTATTGCTCTTATGAGCCTTCATTCTGGTCCTTATTCACTCTATCCAGATACTATTGATGGAATTATTTTAAGTTACCTGCGCCTTTTCATTTAGACTCGAGGAAAACTGCTGCTATCTGCCTGAGGCTCCTTCACAATATCCACTCTGGTTTCAACTTTTGACCTTCAAAGAGGTAATCTTTTAAATGATTATTCCAAATTGGAGAAAGTACAAAATAACTATTTGAACATAAAAACTTTTAACATAGGTGTCTTCTACCAAAACCAAAGAACATACTAGCTTCTTGGCAGAATTTTCTAGTCGATAATCAACTTGGAGACTGCCAAGAACAAAGAGCTTTGTTTGGGTGTCTTAGGTATTGCAGCTGGGGAGACCCAAGTTCTGTTCTGAGGGAGATAAAGAATCAGGGGCTTATAAAAAATTGTGAGGTTGTTAAAGCTGTCTGTCAGGAATTATGATTAACTCTGACACAGGAAAGCAAATATTTGTCCCTAAGGGGAAGGTTGTCACGAGAGGGATTAAATGCCAGAGAGAGTCTCTTGTCTTACAGGTGGATTCTTTTCCATTTAAGCCACTAGAGAAGCCTGATTTTGGGGTAAGTCTCCCATAAGCATCTCGAGTTTCTGGAGCATTGGGAAGGTGTTCTGGATGCCTGTGTTGAGACAATCAGTCATTAAGCTTCACATGCCATCCAGGATGAGCCATTCATAAGTCACACTTCCTCAGAGACTCCTGGGTCCAGTTTAAAGAGTTCTCTTAGCAACATTGCCTCCATTTTGACTTTCCTTTTATCAACATATTCTTAGCAGTAACCTTGCAAGAGTATTTAAGTTGGAAGTTGAGGAAATTAGTAGGTGGCAAGGGGAAATGCCATACTCCCACTGATGTTGGAGCCTGTGGTCAATAGTCAGCAAAGCCCACACATGTTATTGATGTAAATATACAGTCTTATAATATCTGATTGCATGCAGCCTACTAAAATATAGGTTATCAATAATACTTGAAAATAATTGCTAACAAAACATTAACAAATTTAAAATTTTCTATTATAAACCTTCATATCCCAGATTGCTAAGTGTTTTATAGTCACATCTGGAGAGAAGCAAATTTTCTTTAACTTAATAAAGTTCTAGGATTTAAAAGCAGATTCTGTCACAAATTCGATTGCTGGATCCTGTTTGAAAAAGCTGAAGATTTACAAGGTATCTTCTTTTATAATATAACTTTGTAGGGAATGACTATGTGTCAATTATTTTCCTAAATTTTTGCTAGAAATATTTGCCAATGTAATATATGAAGATATCTTATAAGGAAAATATGGAGTATATTGTGTGTCAAGTAGCAGCAGAGTTCTTAATATTAAGGAGGAGAAAAAGTATTCAGAAACTAGACTTATAATACTCAGGGTTGTAAACTTTTTTCTGTTTGTTTTGCTATCTTTTGCACATGAACTAAAGTATATCGATTAAACTTTGTCATCAGCCTTTTGTCTTTTGCTCTCTCTTTCATTTCTAGAATTATTTTTTTTTCCTGTATCCTCATTTCATCTCCATCATTTCAGATTTACTTTCACGTAATAGCTAATTTGATCTATCTTCTAATATTTGTTGGCATTTTGTACAATATCAGACTTTTGGCCCATGGCTCAGCTTAAAGCTAGTGTAAATCTTTCTAAGTATATAAACCCTCAGAAACATCTATAACACTTATGATTTTAAAATATAATTATCATAACACATAATAATTCAATTCAAATCAAGTAATGTATAACATTACACATTTTAGAAATTCTAAGCTTACATTCAGAAAGTCTATGAAAATAAAGCCCAGAATAGCCTGTGTTGGCACTTATCTGCATCGATTTTTAAATTAGCAGGTGTCATTTTCTTTTGAGTTCTGAATATTGAACACTTGAATGTGCTGTGATTAAAATCACATGAAAATCTGGTAAGATACTCTAGAAATGCAGCTACCTATAAAGCACATGTGTGTGTGTGTGTGTGTGTGTGTGTGTGTGTAAGAGAGAGAGAGAGATAAAGAGAGAGAGAGAAGGTACAGAGACAGAAAGACAGAGAAAATTGACTTTCATACTCGGCTCTCCAAGGCAAGAATTCTACGTGGATTTCTTTATTGCATGGGAAAAAGAGTGGGTGTCCTCAGGACCAGCTGCCAGAAAGAGACGTCAGAAGGCCTGAGCCTTATGCCCGATTGTGCTTTTTGCTCCTGCCTCACTGAACACATGACTGCTCCTCCCTCACGGGGGCTAGAGGAGGAGCTTAGAGACCAGTTTCCCAAGGATTCAAAAGTTCTTACTGTAGAAATAAAAACAGCGAGGCAAGAAGAGGGCAAAAGTAGTTCCTCCTATGCCGGGTATATGCTGCTGATATAGCTTCTATAAACTTTATTATAGTTGAGCCTGATTTATAACCAAACCTCTGGGCTTCCCAAGCTGCTATAACTGTCACACTAGCAGCATCCAGGGGCTGTTTTAAGACTCAAATGCACACTTTAGGATTAGTCCTCCCCAGAGCAAGCAGCACAAGGATGCTACATAAACTACATATGTTGGAATCTATAATCCCTCAGATACATCTTTTTTCATCTCAAACACAGACTATGTTGACTTTAAAGATAAGAAAAAGAAATATCCTACAAAGTCATCCATTTTCTCCCCCTCTCCCGCCTTGATTCTCAGATTTCTGTTAAGAGATGTAGGGATTTCTGGTTGACAGAAAGCAGTGTATATGAAGTGTTCAACTTCAGGGTTACAGTTCAGTTTCATGATAAAAATTTACAGATGGAAAATGTTTACATAAAAGTCATATGGAAACTGTTTTCAGTGAAAGAGACAAAATGATAGAAAGTAAAATTCATCATAATCAAAAACTTTTATCTGTAATCAGCAAACATCAGTTGGTAGGATAAACTAGAGATTATATTTGATTCTATTTTTTCACAAATGGAGCCAGTTAATCTGTATGAAACTTGCTCTTCATTTTATGCAATCGGTTGCTTTGTCACTTCGCTTCCTCCGTGTTCTTGATTCATTTCAGTAATGTCCATTATGAGGAAAGGAAATTAAAAGACCTATGTTATTGCAAAGGTTTGACATTCAATAAATCATATTTTTGACAAAATGCCATGTTTTATTCATTAATACAAGCATTAACATGACAAACTTGGAAGTTTCTCCGTAGAATGTTTGAACTTAAAAGCTTGTGAAGAATAAGAACATTGGTATTTGTTCAGGCATATGTATGTAATTGCTAGATTTCCTAATTAAGTGTCTAGCTGTTTTAAAATAACTGTGAAAATGATTCAGATGCATAAGGTTAAAGTTGAACCTTTAAAAAAAAAAGAATTGAGATAGATTTACAAATAATGTTTATACCTACTGGTTGATTATTAGGAAGATAATTGAATGATTTCTGATTATAATTTATGTGATGAAAATAAAGGGTCAAAATTCACTTAGCTAGAAACTTTGTAGATGTTTAAAGGAACATTCCAATTAAGCTAGATAAGAAAATATCATATTCTTTCCTGTGATATTTTTCCTTGGCAAGAATCATGACACAGGCAATGCATTTCCATGTAGAGAGAACAGCATAGTAAGTTTTAGCAAGTTTGATAATAAGAAACTTAGGTTTCATTAAGGGCAAGAATTTCCCCTTGAAGCTTGGAAAGTTGAAGTAAAAAAAAAAAAAAAAAGATGAAGTGACTTCCTCAAAGTCCAGGAAATAGTGAGTAGCAGAGCCAAGAGTACAGCTTAGTTCAGACGCTCGTACTAATCAGCAATGTTCTCACCACAAGCTGTTGTCTTAAGCCTGAACAAGTACAAATATCTTAAGCTGATGACTAATAAGGATCCTTTAGAATAGCTTGTTATGCTTAAACTAGGCATGTTTCTTAATTACAGGTAAAGCATGTAACTTCCTGTATTTCCAGCAAAAATCTCCATTTTTCTATCCTAGACTCTCATGGTGAATTATTCAGTGGTTTATTACAAGTACGTTGATGCACTGGAATGTTTGTGTGGAGGGAGGGTTTTAGGAACCATAATCTGTCTGTAAGTGAGCCTTAAGGTTATTTTCACATGGCAATTTACACAATGGTGGGAGAGATGGCAATTTTCCGTATTAAGTAGTGTGTATAGAGAGGTGTTGTAGCAACCAGCTTTTTGATTCTGAACTCTTAATCGAGGTCGGTAGACTATGAAAGTTCTATTAGAATATGTAGCTGCCCTACCCCCAACACCTTTACCAAATTCCTGTTTCCTCTCTTTTGCTTCTAAATCTCCTTCTGATACACACACACACCTCTCTTTTGCCCCGCTTTATGCTCTTCTTCTCTGAGGTCAAAAAGATATCATTCTCTCTGAAACAAATTGGCTAAGTGAAAAGCATGCAATTTTTACACTAGCTGCAACTCAAGGCTATGTGAAATCTTCCACATAGTTTGGTACGAGATCAGCAAGGCTACTTGGTTGTCAGCTTGTTCTCAATGATTGATCTTAAGGAGAATTTTCTTTCATCAGCCAGAAAGGAGGATCATTTGGCTGATTTATTATTATGGCTCATCACCTTGGAAGTTTCCTTAAAAGACCTTTCTGCATGACATGTAATCTCCATCAGGGAAAGCATTTTACATGACATCTGCAGTTTGATACATACTTGGAATATAAGCTGTTTTAAGATTTTAGTTAATGTTCTACATTGCACGAATTGCTGTTTTAGCATTTATTGCTGGTCATATTTTTTTATCTTTAAAAAGTGCTTTGGACCTATCTAGGCACTGTGGTGTGATTAGATTACTTTTTTTTCCCACACAATTCAGATGAAATCTGCACATTGTTTAAGGTCTTTCACATGGATAGAATGTATCTAAAATTATGTAGAAATATGCAGCTTTACAGAAATCAGACAAATTGACTAGAAGACTGGATCTTAAGAATAAACACTTCATCTCCTTTAGGGACCAGTCATTATAACAATTCTCTCCAGGGTATTATATCAATTGAAATACCTTATTTTTAATGTTCTGCTACATAGTTTCACATAAAGTGATGGTTGGTAAATACATTGATATTAATCTGTTTTCCCTTATTGCTATCAAAATACATAAGACATTTTAAAACAGTAAGATCTTATAAATGTTGTTACCAAAAGGCTGGTACATAAAAAATTTAACAAAGATAATTAGTGCTTTATAGCAGAAAGAATTCTTAAAAGGCTAATCTTCCTGTCACATCAATGCAGAAACTGAAGACTTGAATTAGTTCACATGATGAGTTAGGAGACCACAAGTATAACTCTTCCTTTGTAACTTTTAAATAATAAATTATACTATCAATAAAATAAATAATAAGTTAAATGATAAACCATACTATTACATTATATATACATTTGTACACCAGGGCTTCCCTGGTGGCTCAAAGAGTAAAGAAGCTGCCTGCTGTGCAAGAGACCCAAGTTTTATTCTTGGGTCAGAAAGCTCCCCCGGAGAAGACAATGGCAACCCATTCCAGTATTCTTGCCTAGAAACATCCATGGACAGAAGAGACTGGTGGGCTGCCGTCTATGGGGCGCACAGAGTCGGACACGACTGGAGCGACTTAGCAGCAGCAGCAGCATGCACATATGTATTATTCACAGTCTCTTTGTGCGTGCATGCTAAGTCACTTCAATCATGTCCAACTCTGTGCCCCTATGGACTGTAGTACTCCAGGCTCCTTTGTCCATGGAATTTTCCAGGCAAGAACACTGGAGTGGGTTGCCATTTCCTCCTCCAGGGGATTTTCCTGACCCAGGGATGGAATCCACATCTCTTATGTCTCCTGCACTAGCAAGCGGACTCTTTATCACTAGCACCACCTTGGAAGCCCTCTCTATTATATATAATATATTTAATATATTTTAGCATCTATAAAACAAAATTCTTCTACTATATAGTATAATACATGTATATATATCTTACTTATAGGAACACTATTCACACTTTATTTTTTGTTCTCATTTCATATATTTACATTGTATTAATATAGTATACAAAATTAATGTTTTTGGAAAAGAAATCCAAGTGATTATGCACTGTGTTAAAGTGGATACCTATTAGAACCAGCTTACATCCCTCTTTATTATTTATTTCTATTAAGCATCTAACTCTACTAAATTACTCAGATGGTTTGTTAATGATTAATTAACAAAATAAGTGATACATTATAGGAATGCAGACATTAAGAGCCTGATTTCTTCAAATTTTAAGTGTTCATTTTAAGTCATTTAAATCTAATTCTGATATTCTACTGTAACTTAGTTGCAAAGTTAGTCTCAATTTAATTTCTAGGTATGTCTATTGCAGTAATAAAGCTTCAGGAATTAGAGTGTATCTGTATTAAATATTAGCTGTTAAACTTAGTTTTAAAAATTTGATCTAATATACAAATGGGACTCAAAATCCAAGTCAGTGCAAAAAAAAAAAAAACACAAAAAAAGAAACACTATTGACAATTCATGGACCATAATTTTCAAAAATTATAGAGAAATTCAGTCACTTCCAAAAATCAAGAAAATATTATAATTTTGTCCACATTTTCAATATCTTTCTGCTATTTATTTTTGTCAGTTCTTAGACAACAAGGAAAAGTAGTCCATGAAGGAACTTAGTGAGAAATAAAACCAAATTCATTTGGATTTGAAAGAGCAAACTCATACCATTGAAAGGGAGAATTTGACAACATGAAGAGACATTATAGAAGAAAGTTCAGGAAACCTTAGTGCTACTCTTGACTTTAAAACTTCAAAAATTTGATTAATTGTTTTCACACAGTTTTTTTGTATATAAATATATTTATCTTCCATGAAAATAGAAATTCATCACATAGAACTAGTTCAGTTCAGTTCAATTGCTCAGTCAGGTCTGACTCTTTGAAACACCATTTGGGCTGGAGCATGCCAGGCCTCCCTGTCCATGACCAACTTTCAGAATTTACTTAAATTCATGTCCATTGAGTCGGTGATGCCATCCAACCATCTCATACTCTGTTGTCCCCTTCTCCTCCTGCCTTCAATCTTTCAGCATCAGGGTCTTTTCCATTGAGTCAGTTCTTCGCATTCAGTGGCCACAGTATTGGAGTTTCAGCTTCAACACCAGTCCTTCCAATGGATGTTCAGGACTGATTACCTTTAGGATGGACTGGTTGGATCTCCTTGCAGTCCAAGGGACTCTCAAGAGTTCTCTCCAAAACCACAGTTTGAAAACATCAATTCTTCAGAGCTCAGTTTTCTTTATAGTCCAAATCTCACATCCATTCACGACTACTGGAAAAACCATAGCTTTGACTAGACGGACATTTGTTGACAAAGTAATGTCTTCGCTTTTTAATATGCTGTCTAGGTTTGTCATAGCTTCTTTTCAAAGGAACAAGCGTCTTTTAATTTCATGGCTACAGTCACCATCAGCAGTGATTCTGGAGCCCCAAAAACTTAACTCTGCCACTATTTCCACTGTTTCCCTATCTATTTCCCATGAAGTGATGGGACAAAATGCCATGATCTTAGTTTTTTGAATGTTGAGTTTTAAGCCAACTTTTTCACTCTCCTCTTTCACCTTCATCAAGAGGCTCTTTAGTTCTTCTTCACTTTCTGCTATAAGGGTGGTGTCATCTGTATATCTGAGGTTATTGATATTTCTCCTGGCAATCTTGATTCCAGCTTGTGCTTCATCCAGCCCAGCATTTTGCATGATGTGCTCTGCATATAAGTTAAATAAGCAGGGTGACAATATATAGCTTGACGTACTCCTTTCCTGATTTGGAACCAGTCTGTTGTTCCATGTCCAGTTCTAACTGTTGCTTCCTGACCTGCATACAGGTTTCTCAAGAGACAGGTCAGATGGTCTGGTATTCCCATCTCTTTCAGAATTTTCCACAGTTTATTGTGATCCACACAGTCAAAGGCTTTGGCATAGTCAATAAAGCAGAATATGAAGTCAAGTGGGCCTTAGAAAACATCACTATGAACAAAGCTAGTGGACATGATAGAATTCCAGTTGAGCTATTTCAAATCCTCAAAGGTGATGCTGTGAAAGTGCTGCACTCGATATGCCAGCAAATTTGGAAAACTCAGCAGTGGCCACAGAACTGGAAAAGGTCAGCTTTCGTTCCAATCCCAAAGAAAGGCAATGACAAAGAATGCTCAGACTACTGCACAATTGCACTCATCTCACATGCTAGTAAAGTAATGCTCAAAATTCTCCAAACCAGGCTTCAGCAATACGTGAACTGTGAACTTCCAGATGTTCAAGCTGGTTTTAGAAAAGGCAGAGGAACCAGAGTTCAAATTGCCAATATCCGCTGGATCATCGAAAAAGCAAGAGAGTTCCAGAAAAACATCTATTTCTGCTTTATTGACTATGCCAAAGCCTTTGAGTGTGTGGATCACAATAAACTGTGGAAAATTCTGAAAGAGATGGGAATACCAGACCATCTGACCTGTCTCTTGAGAAACCTGTATGCAGGTCAGGAAGCAACAGTTAGAACTGGACATGGAACAACAGACTGGTTCCAAATCAGGAAAGGAGTACGTCAAGCTATATATTGTCACCCTGCTTATTTAACTTATATGCAGAGCACATCATGCAAAATGCTGGGCTGGATGAAGCACAAGCTGGAATCAAGATTGCCAGGAGAAATATCAATAACCTCAGATATGCGGATGACACCACCCTTATAGCAGAAAGTGAAGAAGAACTAAAGAGCCTCTTGATGAAGGTGAAAGAGGAGAGTGAACAAGTTGGCTTAAAGCTCAACGTTCAGAAAACTAAGATCCTGGCATCTGGTCCCATCACTTAATGGAAAATAGATGGGGAAACAGTGGAAACAGTGTCAGACTTTATTTTTGGGGGCTCCAGAATCACTGCTGATAGTGATATCAGCCATGAAATTAAAAGACGCTTACTCCTTGGAAGGAAGCTTATGGCCAACCTAGATAGCATATTTAAAAGCAGAGACATTACTTTGCCAACAAAAGTCCATCTAGTCAAGGCTATGGTTTTTCCAGTGGTCATGTATGGATGTGAGAGTTGGACGGTGAAGAAAGCTGAGCACCGAAGAATTGATGCTTTTGAACTGTGGTGTAAGAGAAGACTCTTGAGAGTCCCTTGGACTGCAAGGAGATTCAATCAATCCATCCTAAAGGAGATCAATCCTGGGTGTTCATTGGAAGGACTGATGTTGAAGCTGAAACTCCAATACTTTGGCCACCTCATGCGAGGGGTTGACTCATTGGAAAAGACCCTAATGCTGGGTAGGATTGAGGGCAGGAGGAGAAGGGGATGACAGAGGATGAGATGGTTGGATGGCATCACCGACTCGATGGACATGGGTTTGGGTAAACTCTGGGGTTGGTGATGGACAGGGAGGCCTGGCGTGCTGCGATTCATGTGGTCGCAAAGAGTCGGACACGACTGAACGACTGAACTGAACTGGGATGTTTTTCTGGAACTATCTTGCTTTTTCGATGATCCAGCAGATGTTGGCAATTTGATCGCTGGTTCCTCAGCCTTTTCTAACTCCAGCTTCAACATCTGGAAGTTCACAGTTCACGTACTGTTGAAACCTGGTTTGGAGAATTTTGAGCATTACTTTGCTAGTGAAATGAGATAAGTGCAATTGGGTGATAATTTAAGCATTCTTTGGCATTGCCTTTCTTTGGAATTGGAATGAAAACTGACCTTTTCCAGTCCTGTGGCCACTGCTGAATTTTCCAGATTTGCTGACATATTAAGTGCAGCAGTTCGCAGCATCATCTTTCAGGATTTGAAATAGCTCAACTGCAGTTCCATCACCTCCACTAGCTTTGTTTGTAGTGATGCTTTCTAAGAGCATCTGACTTCACATTCCAGGATGTCTGGCTCTAGGTGAGTGATCACACCATCTTGATTATCTGGGTTGTGAGGATCTTTTTCTGTGTGGTTCTTCTGTATATTCCTGCCACCTCTTCTTAATATCTTCTGCTTCTGTTAGGTCCATACCATTTCTGTCCTTTATTGTGCCCATCTTTGCATGAAATTTTCCCTTGCTATCTCTAATTTTCGTGATGAAATCTCTAGTCTTTGGCATTCTATTGTTTTCCTCTATTTTTTTGCATTGATCACTGAGGAAGGCTTTCTTATCTCTCCATGCTATTCTTTGGAACTCTGCATTCAAATGGATATATCTTTCCTTTTCTCCTTTCCTTTCATGTCTTTTCTTTTCTCAGGTGTTTGTTAGGCCTCCTTGGACAGCCATTTTGTCTTTTTGCATTTCTTTTTCTTGGGGATGGTCTTGATCATTGCTTCCTGTACAATATCAGGAACCTCTGCCCATTGTTCTTCAAGTGCTCTGTCTATCAGATCTAGTCCCTTAAATCTATTTCTCACTTCCACTGTATAATCATAAGGGATTTGATTTAGGTCATACCTGAGTGGTCTAGTGGTTTTCCCCACTTTCTTCAATTTAAGTCTGAATTTGGCAATAAGGAGTTCATTATCTGAGCCACAGTCAGCTCCCGGTCTTGTTTTTGCTGACTGTATAGAGCTTCTCCATCTTTGGCTGCAAAGAGTATAATCAATCTGATTTTGGTGTTGACCATCTGGTGATGTCCATGTGTAGAGTCTTCTCTTGTGTTGTTGGAAGAGGGTGTTTGCTATGACCAGTGCGTTCTTTTGGCAAAACTCTGTTAGCCTTTGACCTGCTTCATTTTGTCCTGCAAGGCCTAATTTGCCTCTTACTCCAGGTGTTTCTTGACTTCCTACTTTTGCATTCCAGTCCCCTATAATGGAAAGGACATCTTTTTGGGGTGTTAGTTCTAAAAGGTCATGTAGGTCTTCACAGAACCATTCAACTTCAGCTTCTTCAGCATTAATGGTCGAGGCATAGTTTGGATTACCATGATATTGAATGGATTGGCTTGGAAACAAACAGAGATCATTCTGTCGTTTTTGAGATTGCATCCAAGTACTGGATTTCAGACTCTTTTGTTGACCATGATGGCTACTCCATTTCTTCTAAGGGATTCCTGCCCACAGTAGGAGATATAATGGTCTTCTGAGTTAAATTCCCCCATTGCAGTCCATTTTAGTTTGCTGATTCCTAAAATGTTGATGTTTACTCTTGCCATCTCCTGTTTGACAACTTCCAATTTGTCTTGATTCATGGACCTAACATTCCAGGTTCCTACGCAATATTGTTCTTTACAGCCTCGGCCTTTACTTTCATCACCAGTCACATCCACAACTGGATGTTGTTTTTGTTTTGGCTCCATCTCTTCATTATTTCTGGAGTTATTTCTCTCCTGATCTCCAGTAACATATTGGGCACCAACCAACCAGGGAAGTTCCTCTTTCAGTGTCCTATCTTTCTGGCTTTTCGTACTGTTCATGGGGTTCTCAAGGCAAGAATACTGAAGTAGTTTGCCATTCCCTTCTCTGGTGGACCACATTTTGTCAGAACTCTCCACTATGATCTGTCCGTCTTGGGTGGCCCTACATTCATGGCTCATAGTTTCTTTGAGTTAGACATGACAGTGGTTCATGTGATCAGATTGGTTAGTTTTCTGTGATTGTGGTTTTCATTCTGTCTCCTCTCTGTTGGAGACAGATAAGAGGCTTATGGAAGCAGAACTAACATGTGTCCTATTCTTTTTTTTATGTGATTTTAAAGTATTGTCTCAAAAACCACAAAAGTATTGAAAAGAAGAAAATATTTTACACTTAGAAGCTTTATTATATACTCTTTCATGATAAGGATTTCATGAAATTTCTTTAAACTATAGTTGCTCTATTCTTTGGAAATTGCAGTTAAAACCGATTTCAACATCACTTTAAAAATGCACCAACTTTTGCATTTGACAATGTACAGTTATAAATTCCAGTATTTAAATACAAATCACTATCATTTCCAAACCAAAAAATTGTGGTCTATGACTATGAAGAAATATTACCAGTAAATGGAGACAGAATCCCCCCCACCCCACCCAAAGACAGAAAGATGTAGTTAGGAGACTAAAACATTTAAGAACTTTTACAAATATGCTCAATTTTCTCAACATGTCAGAAAAAAAAAAAACAACCCAACATAATCAGAGAAAGAGGAAATGAAATTGGTAAAGATTTCTCAATAGAAAAAGGAAAGAAAAACTAAGTAAATTGAACATCATCACATCAAATCAGAAGTTCTACAGTGTAAGATCTTATACCCTGAAAAAATAGAGTACAAGAAGAATTTTAATATCCCAAATGATGCTTTCCAAATTACACTTTGCTTCTGCTCTGTTCACTTCCCAGGGGGCTCAGATGGTAAAGAATCTGCCTACAATGCAGGAGACACAGGTTCAAGTCTTGGATCAGGAATATCCCCTGGAGAAGAAAATTGCAACCCACTCCAGTTTTCTTGCCTGGAAATCCCATGAACAGTGGAGACTGGTGGGCTATTGTCCATGGCATCGCAAGAGTCCGACATGACTTAGCAACTAAACAACAACAGCAACTCTGCCTTGTACAAAAAACTTAATTTGAAAGAGTTGCCTCCTCAATTAAATGCACCACACTACCGATTCACTCTTATTCTTCACTTAATTGTTTTTCAGAGAGTTTCATCATCCAAAAGACGGAAGGTAAAGAAGTGATCATCTGGCATCAGTACTTTTGGCTGATGTAAAATCCATGGTTATGAAGTGGAGAAACACATGGCCAAAGTTCTACTTATCCAGATAGTGTTTTTGTGAATGCCTGGAAAGCATGGGGCAGGAAATTTGAAAGTATACTTTTGACCTAATTTCAGATTGTACCATTCTTGAATTTTGAGCAACCAATTCAATTCATCTCTGAATTATTCAATTCCTTTCTGATTCTAATTTTTAGGAAAACTTTAAGTCTTAGTCTCTGATACTTCCCCTTGAGTTGTTTGTTTCTCATTGTATGTGGCTGATGGGAAGTGTGTGGAAAAAAGATAAAAGGATTTTAAGATGGATTTGCTGGCCATACATCACTTTATACTAGATATCACATCACTTTTTACTGCTAAAAGCAAGACATTTGTTTTAAATATGTGTGCATCTTTGAGTTTAGCAAGTCATTATCATGAATAAATTTGTACTCTTTTAAGTTATTCTTCAAATCAAACTTTCCTCTGTTTCTTTAAAATGCATAATATACTACTCTGTCTCAAGATGTTTCAACTTTCTGAGACAAAATTGTAGGAAGAATCCTCATATGGAAAAAAAATCACTGTATGATTCAATAATATTAAAATTACAGTATGGAAAGTTTCATAAGTAGATATTTCTTCTATTAAATGGGCTTGCAACTGCAAAACATTCTGAATATATTATTTTAAAGAAATGTCTTATCTTGCAGGTTTGAGTTAAGTATGCACAAAATTTCTTTGGAATAAATTTGCAAAATAAGTGTTTTTGGCACAGAATTTCAGATATCAAAGCTAATTATAAATTACTGAATAATGGCTGCTGCACTGAAATGTTGGTGATACTATTTAGCACTAACATATCATGGCAAATTTTGGCAGGAGATAAGAATGACTGGTTTTGTTGAATCTAGCTTGAAATGATTTTTTACAAAATCTCCTCTTGCTTTTCTTTTCCTCTAGTTAACTGTTTAGGTGACTTCACTCAAGTTGATTACAACAAAAAGAATAGCATTGACAACAATAAGATGATTTGTAATTATAAAATCTTGTTTCTTCGAGCAACCAAATGACACTGAAATAATGTTGATATTGAAAATGCTTTCATTGCTCTATTTGTTTCACATGACATTCTTCTGAGGATCATTCCTAACAAAGATTAATTTCATTCAATATAGATAAAAAGTGAAAACTGGTCATGATCTTTTCTGAATCATGGTAATAACATTGAGATAAACTGTCTATAAACTTGGCATTTTTTTACATCAACATAGTTTTGCAGTTTGAAAGCCCCTTCTGAGAATGGTTGGGGATTTCTCAGATCAACAAATGATGGAGAACAATGAAGGGGTAACTGGTCAAGATATTCATGTGCAGGGGCTGCTTTGGGGAAAGAAGGGCCTTAGCTGAAAAGTCCAACTGCTGCTTGCAACGCTGCATCTCTGCCCCTTTAGAAGGAAAACTACATGCATAATTTCCAGTCTTCAGTTTTTATTAGGCTTGGATTCTCACTGCTGCTCTTCATTCCCAGTCTGGTAGTTTAAAATTATGTCTTATTGTGTGTATGTGCACACATCATCGTTGTTTAGTCGCTAAGTCATGCCTGATTCTGCGACCCCAAGGACTGTTGACCGCCAGGCTCCTCTGTCCATAGGATTTTCCAGGCAAGAATACTGGAGTGAGTTGCCATTTCCTTCTCAGGGGATCTTCCCGACCCAGGGGTCAAACCTATGTCTCTTGCGTTGGTAGGTGGATTCTTTACCACGGAGTCACCTGAGAAGCCTGCCTGTATGCATATGTATATTCATATATCCTCATATATTATGTCTGCATATAAACATGGTGCACAAGCATGGCTAATACAATTTGCTGAGGGGATGGTTGTGAAAGCTTTCCAGTCCCACACACGCACAACAGACTGCAAGCCACACTTCAGTTTACAAACCTTTAGCCTTGAGTTTGATGCTTCATTTGTCACACTGCTACTCTGCCAAATGGTACAGTGGCTCTGATCCAGATAACTAACTATGGCGAAACTACATAGAGGGCTGGATGTCTGGCTCATGCAAAAACAGCATCTAAAACGTTCAGAAGGGAATTAACAACAGCCTCAGTCCACTGCCAGGCTCTCTTGGTAGTAGTCAAGTGTCTCTTGTTCATTGTTGCATTCTATCTGCACAATAATTCTTTCTGGAGATATGATAGCTGTCTGGAAGCTCTGTTTTGTTTAAAGGACTAGATATTACAGACAACTTCTCATTCAGAAATGGTGAGAGTTCTCCAGTTAATATTGCCAAGTTAACAACTGTTTTCTCAGTCTTCCTAATCAAGCAAGAAGAGAGACTTATTTCGACCCTATGTTGCCAAAGACACACCCAAGTTCCAAAGCAGCTCGAATTTAAAAACAGCTTTCCAAACCCCTGGATGAGGTTATATCATTTACACAAACAGTTTTACTTTCAGTCATTGAAGGAATGCTTTCTTAATGCCACTTCCTGATTCGCAGCTTAAACATGAATCCAAATTTCTTACTAGACTTCCCTGGTGGTCCAGTGGTTTAGACTTCACCTTCCAGTGCTGGGGGTGAGGGTTCAATCCCTGGTTGGGGTACTAAGATAACACAAAAGCATAACACTTTGGCCATAACTCTTGGCCGAAAGCATACCACTTAGAACAGAATCATTATTATAACAAATTCAATAAAAACTTTTAAAAGGGTCCACATAAAAAAAGAAATCTTAAAAAAAAGTTGCTGTTCTAAAACTACACAGAGCTATTCAAAACTATTATGGCAGCAAAGTTTGTTTTTAATTAACTTTCTTTGTGTTGTGGTCTGACCCTCAATCATCAGTTATAGCAGCAGAATTTCAGAGGCAATTTATGTTACATGTTTCAAAGTCAAGGCATTTTAAGATGTTTACTTATGTAGAACACTTTACATATGAAATTTTGGCAAGAGAGATGGTGGTTAAACATGCTCAATTCATTTATTCCATGATATCTTGGAAAGAAGTGAACACAACACATATAAATTATTGGGAATTGAGCAGTTTGGCTTAAATCTAAACCTGAAACAAAACTGAGAAAACATATACATCTGTGTTTATTTAGGATCTGAAAATGATTACTTAGATGTTCAATTAAGTAAAATTTTTATGACTTAACTGTGAACTGTTGTTATTCAGTTGCCAAGTTGTGTCTGACTTTCTGTGACTACATGGACTGCAGCATGCCAGGCTTCCCTATCCTTCACCATCTCTTGGAGTTGGCTCAAATTCATGTCCATTGAGTCAGTGATGCCATCCAACCATTTCATCCTCTGCTGCCCCCTTCTCCTCTTGCCCTCAATCTTTCCCAGCATCAGGGTCTTTGCCAGTGAGTTGGCTCTGCATATCAAGTGGCCAAAGTTGTGGAGCTTCAGCTTCAGCATCAGTCCTTCCAGTGAATATTCAGAGTTGATTTCCTTTAGGTTGACTGGTTTGATCTCCTTGCTGTCCAAGGGACTCCCAAGAGTCTTCTCTCAAGAGTGCTCTCAAGAGCACTATAGTTCACGATGAAATTTCTGCACTCCCTAATTTAAAATATTATACTTGCAGTTTCACTTTTGTAACTTTTATTAATCATTAATAATTCATTTAATAAGAAACCTTTAATGGTCAGCTCAGAAAATTTAAATAGGACTCATAAGTAGGATATTAGATAAGAAAATGCATATAATTTACCAATGATAGAATTAAGAGCTTCAGTAATTTTAATTAGCATCTGCCATTTTAGAAATAAGAGAAAAATATACTGATATGTTTCTCACTTGCCTGATATTTCTCAGTCTATGAAAGTCCATCACACTTCTAATTCAGTAAAACATTTGTCTCTAAAAAGATTTGTGTACATTTACATCTTCCCCTTAGCTAAAGGAAGGACAGGTGAAAATGTCAGTTGAAAGTCTTTTATTACTGTAATAACAGTTAATTTTCAGCAATGAAACAGATTGTACACTACTAATATAATACTATATTTATTTTAACTATTAGTCATGTTTCTTCTATTACAAGGTTTATTTTACCTGTGTTTGGATGAATATATCTAATACAGGGCAACTAGGGTCTCGCAAAATAAATGCTAGCAGATACAAGGCAAAGATAATATTTTAAATTGAATTTCTGTAATGGCACTTAATATTTTCTTTGTATAATGTTTATTCAGGTGCATCCATTTAACATTCCTACCATAAATTCTAAAATTGCAAATTAGCTTTAAGATGAAAAGGCAGAGATAAAAAATATCTTGCCTAATACAAATTATGAGACAGTAATTAAGTGCTCATACTTACATGCCTAAATCAAACTTTCACCCAGTGGTGGAAAAATCCTCAAGATTATTTTCAGCTTCCAAGGCACACAAGGTTATTCCTCATCACCCAATCTAATGGTTCTTCTAACCCAATATTCCTAGTTCTGCCTACACTCTCCTGCCATAAGTTAAACCTGGTCCTCAATGTCTATATAAACACCTGACATATTTTACTTGCTTAAAATCCTGGACAACTGCATAATGCATGCGTTTCTTTCCTTCCTCAATGATATTCTATGTTCCATGTAGATAAGAATGAGACCTTGTATACTGACTGATTTTGCAATGAAATGGCAGGTAAATTTTATTTTTTAAAACATACATATAAGCACATTTTAAAACATCCTCATATTTGAAATATTAATCAAAAGGTTGATGATAAATTTATCCAAGTATAATCTTTACATCAAAAACTTTCTTTAACCTACTTTTTAAATAACCCCATGGCTTCATGGGCTTTAGTTTTACCCAAATTCATTCTAAGTGTTGATCCTGAAAGCGAAAGTGAAAGTGAAGTCACTCAGTTGTGTCTGATTCCTTGCTACCCCATGGACTATAGCCTACAGGCTCTTCCATCCATGGGATTTTCCAGGCAAGAATACTGGAGTAGGTTGCCATTTCCTTTTCCAGGAGATTTTCCTGACCCAGGGACTGAACCTGGGTCCCCCGCTCCTTGGTGGCTCAGACAGTACAGCGTCTGCCTGCAATGCGGGAGACCCAGGTTTGATCCCTGGGTGGGGAAGATTCCCTGGAGAAAGAAAAGGCAACCTACTCTAGTACGCTTGCCTGAAAAAATCCCATGGACAGAGGAGCCAGGTAGGCTACAGTCCATTGTGTCGCAAAGAGTTGGACACGACTAGGCGATAGGTTCTAATACCCTTCTCTCGCATTGTAGAGAGACGCTTTACCATCTGCGCCACCCGGGAAGTCCATTGATCCTGAAAGTCAGTGTTATTTTTAGATGACCTGTCAAACTTTTTCCTGAATACAAGCTCTCCCTTTTGCAACAAGAGGCCAAACTTGTAAGTGTGAGTTTTTGCTTTAAGAGAGTTCTTTTCTCCAAAATGAACCTGAGGTTTATATCTAATCTATACTAGTGGCTATTTTACATTAAGAAACAACTCACCATATTCTGCTAATGTTCCTCTTCTTTTAAACTCTTAATTACATTCAATGGACTATCACATTACTCACAAAGAATAAAATAACAGCATAATGAATATAATGTATTTTTGCCTTAGAGTCAGCAGGATGCTAATACAATAAACTGATCACCTAATTCTATAAACACATGCTTATATGGTGAGTTAAGTCACCGATATGTAAACGTGCATTGTTAGCACAGTTAAATGTTTGGTGTTTTAGACTGGATGAGATTAAACTTGTCTGGCTGAAGATTCCATTTTGCACCTATACAAACAATAGCATGTGGTTGTTGTTTAGTCAGTAAGCCATGTCAACTCTTTGAGACCCCAACAACACCAGGCTCCCCTGTCCATGGGGTTTCCCAGGCAAGAATACTAGAGTGGATTGCCATTTCCTTCTCCAAAACAACAACATGAAAAGTGAAAGTCGCTCAGTCCTGTCTGACTCTTTGCGATCCCCTGGATTATACAGTCCATGGAATTCTCCATGCCAGAATACTGGAGTGTGTAGCTTTTCCATTCTCCAGGGGATCTTCCCAACCCAGGGATTGAACCCAGGTCACTCGCATTGCAGGTGGATTCTTTATACCAGCTGAGCCACAAAAGAAGCCCAAGAATACCAGGCTGGGTAGCCTATCCCTTCTCCAGTAGATCTCCCCGGGCCAGGGATCAAACCAGGGTCTCCTGCATTGGAGATGGATTCTTTACCAACTGAGCTATGAGGGAAGCCCCTAAACAACAGCATATCTTTACCTAATATAATTAGTTTCAAGATATTACTATAAAGTGAAGTATAATTTCATATTTTCTATATTTTTTGATAAATGTTACTTATAAGAAACAACTGATGTGTATATCTTAATTTTTTTGAATAAACTAAAAATTATATAAAATAACTTACCCATTGAAAGATATGAAGTACATAATGGCCAAAGAAGTAAAATAAATTTTTACTAAGAAAAATGATTGCATATTTAATTAATTAAGGCATTTTCAGCTTAAAATGTACTGAATAATATTGAACCTTATTTTTCATTGTTTATAATATTTTATGTAAGGATAATGCTTTGTTGATTTTTGATTCTTAACTTGTATCACCTATAATACACATAATAGTGACTTGTACTTATTTGCAGATACATGACTACTGTTAAAACTGAACAAAATTAAAACAGAAATGTCTCTAAAAATTTCAGAATAGAAAAATAACTTAAAAGTTTACTTATTATGTAAGCTCATTTGTTGAGACATTTTAAATATCTTTAAATTTATATAAAAACATATTAACTTTTTCAGCTCTTAGAATTATGCAAAATAATACTGATAAAATTAAATACAGTTGAGCTATATATTAAATAATATTCTAGTATCAATTATTATGAGACACATTCCAAATCTGTTTTAAAGAGAAACAAATTTAAATCATTGGCTGAAGGAATAAAGATATAACTTCTTGAACATAACAAAGAAGAAATTGCTTAATTGGGCTGTCGACCTCTTAAAGTTAAGAATCTGTAATATTTCAAGTGCTATAATTGCAAAACATGCAGAGTAAAACTTGGTGACCCTGGCCTTCTCTCCCAGAAAAATGTTCTGTTTAATATCCTATCCGTTCAATGATTCATTAATGTTATGCATTTTGGGTTTTAAATATCTCATTTACTAATTGATCCGAATCATGTTGTTTTAATTAAATAACTAGAAAATATCAATGTGTTCGAATATAAAGAGACCATTTTAGACATGTTCTTGGTATGTAAATATAGATACAGATTTCTCCATTTTGTTCTCCAGCTATTATTAATAAAGCAAAAAAATAGTCCAAGATAGATAGTTTTCTTAAAGTTCTAAAGTATACCTTATTATTTTCATATATTTTTATAGTCAATGATATCAGTTGGGCTTGTTTTATTAATAAATATAAAGTTTAAATGATACAGCTTTAATTTTTGAAATTGATATTGATATCAGAATATAGATTGTAATATCAATTGAAAACACTTGATTACTAAATATTTCCAATAAGTAAATATCATGCATCTTCAGCATTATTTGCCCAATGCTGAGGGATTTGTTTTTGGTTCACAATAAAGCTATTTTTGAATAGTTCAAATATAAAAACACTTTTATTTATTCAATTATAGTTAAAATTTTGTATTTGTCAAAGTTTCCACTCATTGGTGTGTTGCTCTGATTATATTACTTAACTGCTCTAATTATATTATTCAATTCTTTTAAACATTTATCTGCCATCTTCTTCATTTGTATTCATTTTAATTTCTACATACAAGCACAGGGTAGAGATGACACCAACATAATGACTTCCTTCATTGAGCCAGGTGTTGAGATGGTCAGTTAGGACAATGAGCCAAACTGAGAATAACAGTCTAGGCTTTACTCTTGAACAAGAGGCCAAAAGAGACAGTCTTTTATTTTTACCCATGAAGCATCACCTGCAGAGTCAGTTGCATGAGTGCAGATGGTAGAGCCATCTTCCTGGAGAAAAGGTCCCTGCCACTTTATGGATCCCAGAGAGAGCTGAGAAGAGTCCAAGTGGAGAAAAGTGCCAAGTCCCCTCCCCCCTCATCCCAATAAATAGGTCTCCATGGAGACACCTTACAAGTGTCTCAACAGAGGTCCCTTGATGAAAAGATCTCCCAAAGGAGGTGTCTGGATGAGAAATCCAAAGATGCCCAGAACATGACTGGCCTCTGTGTCCACCTCTCTTCAAAGACTGCAGTGAAGAGGCCCTGCACCCAGGTTACTGTAGGGAGGGCAGCTTCTCTGTGTCATGGACCAAGGAGTGTCCTGCACTTGCCAATGGACAAAACTGAAAGCTCACACAAAGGGTTTGATCTGCAGCTGGACTCCTCATGCATAGTCAGGTGTTATATCCTCAAATCAAAGTAAAAGTGTTACCAGCATGAAAGGTGCATATAAAATAGTGTAGAACAATGTGGATAATCTTTAAGTCAGTAATGACTGTTTATTGCTGTAGAGTTGTAAGGAGTTCTATTTTTAGAAAGTTTCCTGACAAGTGATCAGAATATGAGTTAAGACACATGTGCATAAATGTTTTTCACAGTTTTATTTAAAATAAAAAAAAATTAGAAAAATTATAATCAGAAATGTGAAATCTATTTTATATCATACAGGAGACTATTAAGCAATTTTAAAAATAATGATATGGATGCACACTTAACATGGAAATACATTGTATAAAATATGCTGTGGATGTAGAGTTGATTGAAAAAAAAGATTACAGTGAATGATTCTTCCAATTTTATAAATATGTGACTTTGGGTGTGTGTGTTTCTTTGCAGAAAGGCATAGGAAATATTTAAAGACTTGTAGATCAAAATGTCCTCATTAACTTCTCGAGTGAAAACTAAAAGTAATTTTTTGAAGTCTTTTACTTAGTTTAAAAATTGTACTGTAATTTATTTTCTGAGAGGAAAATGAGCTATTTGTTTAATTAGATGAAAATTAAAAAGAATAATTGAGATCAGTTCAGAAATCAATTTGTCTCAACACACTACAATGATCTTGTTAACAGTTTTTGTCTATAGCAAAAGATAATGTTCTTATAATGCTATAATAATGTGATTCAATTATTTTTATCTGTTACTTTATATTTTTATTTATAAAGGCTAATTAAATTCAGGTAGAATTCTAAGGGAGAATGTTTTCTTAAAAAATTGTTATTTCTAGAAGAATATGTATTTGTGTGTTTGTGTTTCTATGAAACAAAATATCACACATTTAGCAGCTTTAAAGAACATGCATTTATTATACGTTTCTGGGGACCAGGATTGTGGCTGTATTGTAATTGTGTGTTCTGTTTAGGGGTGCACAGAGCTTCATCATGAAAATGGCCAGGGATGTGACGTTATCTGGTCTTGGTATTTGTTTCTAAAAACTTGCAAGTTGTTGACCAATTCACTTCAGTTCCTTGAAGTAAAAGGGCTTAGCTGCTTGAAATCACCAGACATTCATGCCAGGTAATCATTACTATAAAGCCATTTGTTCTTCGAGACAAGCAGGACAGTGTCTCTATTGCTTTGACCCTCTGACCCCAAGAACTTCATTTAGCTGATTAGGTCAGGTCCACCAAAGCTAACCTTTTGATTAACTTAGGTACAGTGAATTAGGGATTTTAATAACATCTTGCAAAATCCCTTCACTTTTGCCAGCCAGCATTACCTAGTCAAGGGAGTAGGGCTTCGCAGGTGCTCAGCGGTAAAGATATGGGTTTGATCCCTGGGTTGGGAATATTCCCTGGAGAAGGAAATAGCAACCCACTCCAGTATTCTCGCCTGGGAAATCCCGTGGACAGATGAGCCTGGCATGCTACAGTCCAGAGGGTCACAAAAGAGTCAGACATGACTTAGCCACTAAATAACAACAACAGCAATCAAGGGAGTAGCACATTCGATTGGTTCAAATCAAGTTATAGCTACTGCCCACACTCCAAAGGAGGAACCCATTATGAAGGCACGACTCAACAGTGGTCACTCTAGGGTATGTCCATTACAATTGGAAAATATATATGCTACTTAGCAGAGATTCATACAATTCTCAGTGAGTACCCATGTTGTCCGCATCTGAAATCAACTACTTGATATATTTTATCCATTAGTTTCTGTTAGATTTCTCTAAAATCTCTCCAATGCTTTGATAGAATCACAATATTTACAGAATATTCTTGATGTAAACTTTTGAACAGCTTTAAAGAAGTCTCATTACAATTTTGTGAATTTTCTGTTTCTATCTGTATATACAAATGACTTAACTGACCTCAGTGGCAAAAGTTAAATACTTCCTTTATGTATCTGAAAAGCATTTAAGGAAACTGACATTGAACTCCAATATATTTTGACCAAATTGATGTTTAAACAGCAATCACTTTTTCATTTATAAATAATAAGCTCTGTTAAATGTTACTTTACCAAAACTGAATTTCAGCTGATATGCATTCTCAAGAATCATGAAAGTTGGTTTTAGAAAACTTCATGCTGGGGAATTTTAACCATGGAAAAAATACTTCAAAAGGTAACAGAAGCCTTTTAGCTTAAAACTTCACCTGAGGCAGAAATACTTATTTTACAAGTTATTCATCTTCAGAATTTTAGAAGTAACATTCCAAATTTGTTCAATTATGAAATGTATAATTTGTGACTAAGGCCCAGAAATGATTGTAAAAAGCACTCCTCAACAATTCATCATTTTATTATGAGGTGCTTAATTTGTGTCAAGTACTCTATAAAGTACTAGAGATTCAGAGATGAGGGCTTCTGTTTCTACTAATGTGGATCAAGTTCTTTATCAGGATCAGATTTTACAAGGAAAACAATAAAACTGCTGGGTAAATATTTTTGATGACCTGAATGCATTCAGATGAGCTGTCAGGCCAGTAGGACAGGGACAAGATAAATTCCTGGGAAAATTCTAAAGGAAGACATGCAGGCATAATCCTTGAGCATACAAATATTTTTTTTTCCTATCAGTCCTGACAAGCTGGCAAATGCAGGCTTTACTTCAAAGTCTCATGGGATAAGGATAAAGATAGGTATATAATTTAAATCTAGGGTAGGGATTGTATGAGAACCCTCACCACAGTAAGCTGGTTACCCAAAAGACAGACCCTTGATGTAAGGATAAACAAGATGTAGCTTCACTTCCATAATCTCCTATCTCCATAAATCTCAAAGGACTTTTGGGGATTTTTTTTTTTTTAACTTGGTATTGAGTTAAACAGGATAAAAAAAAAAACCCTAAATAATAGAATAATAACACTACGTTTGAACCATGAAGTTGCAAAATTTCAAAGATATGAGTTCGTTCAACGTCAGGTGTAAGTGAAACTGCAGCTTGTCCTCCTCCTACTGCTGACGATCCTTCAGCTTTACCACCTCCCGCCTCCTCTCCCCCCCGCGTTCAGTAAAGCTTCTTGCCCGTTCACTCATTGCCAGCCTCTGTGTGCCAGCTGTTGTACTGTACTACTGTACTTTTCCAGGCACGGTGCTGTAAGATTTAAAATGGTTTCTTTATTTTTCATATTTGTTTTTTACACATCATTTGTGTGAAAAGTATTATAAACCTATTACAGGACAGTACTATATTCTGTACTGTACTGAATTCTCCAGGCCAGAATACTGGAATGGCTAGCCCTTCCCTTCTCCAGGGGATCTTCTACTATACAGCCAATTGTGTTTAGTACCTAGGCTAACTTTGTTGAATTTATGAATAAGTTGGACTTACAAACATGCTCTGAGAGTCGAGCTTGTCCATATATAGTGGACTTACTGTAACACCAACTAAAAGAATATTTAAGATAGCCAACACAGTATTAAGTGGGAACAAAGTTGGAGAACTGACACTTCCTGAGTTCAATTCTTACTGTAAATCTACAAGCAGTCAAGACAATGTGGTAGTGGTGATAAAGTAGACAAATAGATCAATGGAAGAGAATAGAGTGCCCAGAAATAAACCCACATAAATATGGCCTCCTGATCCTCAACACAAAACCATAGATAATACGCTAGACAAAGATTGTATTTTCAACAAAGGGTGTTTGAGCAACTGGCCATACACATGCAAAAAAAAGGATCCAATTATACCTTACACTCTTCACAAAAATTAATTCAAAATCGATCACAGACTTAAACGTAAAATGCAAAACCATAAAGCTTCTAGAAGATAACATAGGAAAAAACTCAATTGGGTATGGTGATAGCTTTTAAAATACAACACCAAATGTAAAATCTATAAAACAAATAATTCATAAGCTGAGCATCATTAAAACATAAAACCTTATGCTCTGTGAAAGGTAATATTAAGACAAACCACAGACTGGGAGTAAATATTTGCAAAAAATACATCTGATAAAGGATGGTTAGGGTCAAAGAACTCTTAAAACTCAACAATGGAAAAAACAAGCTACCTGATTTAAAAAGAGGCCCAGGACCTAAATAGATACCTCAACAACAAAGACACACAGATGGCCAATAAACATATGAGAAGCTGCTCCATGTGATATGTCATCAGGGAAATAAAAATTGAGACAAAAATAAGATGCCACTGCACACCTATTAGAATGGCCAAAATCCAGAACACTGACAATAATAAATACTGGCAGGGATGTGGAGCAACAGGAACTCTCATTTACTGCTGGTGGGAATGCAAAATGATCTTGGCACTTGGAAAAATGGTTTGGCAATTTCTTACACAGCTAAACATACCCTAACCATATGATCCAGCAATCATACTCCTTGGTATTTACCCAGGGCAGTTGAAAATTTACATTTACAAAAAACTTGCACATAGATGTTTTATTCACAATTGACAAAACTTGTAAGCAAACAAGATGTCCTTTAGTATGTGAATGGATAAACTATGGTACGCCCAGACAATGGAATATTAATACTAAAGAGAATGATCTCTCGGATTTACCTGGTGATCCAGTGCTCCAGACTCTGCGCTTTCACTGAAGGGGGCATGGGTTTCATCCTTGAATAGGGACTTAAGATCCCATATTTGCTGTTTTTGTTTAGTTGCTAAGTTGTGTGCAACTTTTTGAGACCTCATGAACTGTAAACCTCTGTCCATGGGATTTTAAAATCCCATATGTGGTACGGTCAAAAAAAAGGGAGAAAGAAAGAAAAAAAAAAAAAAAGAGAAATGAACTCTCAAGTCATGAAAAGACACAGAGAAACATTAAATGCATGCTATCAAATGAAAGAAGCCAATATGAAAAGGCTACAAACTGTTATAATCCCAACTGTATAATATTAGGCAACAGACAAATATGGAAAAAATTAAAAGATCAGTGATTACTGGGGAGAGAGGTGAATAGACAGAACACAGAGGAGTTTTAGAGAAGTGAAAATATTTTGCATGATGTCATAATGATAGTTATATGTCATTTTACATATGCCAGAGCTCACAGAATGTATCACACCAAGAAAGAACTATGGACTCTGGATGTTAATGATGTGTCTGTGTATGTTTATCAATTGCAGTGAATGTACCACTCTGCTGGGGATGGTGAAAATGAGGGAGGCTATGCCTGTGTGGGGGAAGGATATATATGGGAAGTCTCTGTAGCTTCTCTTCAATTTCAGTGTGAATCTAAAGCCAGACTAAAAAAAAAAAAAAATAAGTCTTAATAAGTCAAAGTTTAGAAGGCAAAGAAAAAATAGAAAAATATATTCAAATTTTACTCAAAATGATGGCAAAACAGCAAGTCATATAAAACTTTCATTTTAGGCTATGAACAAGCTGTTAAGAAATTATGGGAGGAGTGTTGATGAACATAAAGAAAAATGTAAGAGTAAAATCACACCCAATAAATACCTATCAATAGTAGAAGAGCTGTTTATCAATTGATACCAAGGTCAAAAAGTGGACAAAGAATCTGGGATATTTGCAGGATATTTATTTTTAAAAATATTTTTTAAAGATAATTTATTTACTTATTTGGCTGTGCTGGGTCTCTGTTGCTGCAAGGGCTTTTCTCTAGCTGCAGCAAGTGGGGGCTACTCTCCAGGTGTGGTGTGTGGGCTTCTCATTGTGGTGGCTTCTTCTGTTGTGGAGCACGGGCTCTAGGGCGCCAGGCCTTCAGTAGTGGTGGTGCATGGGTTCACTGGTTGCGGTTCTGGGCTCTAGAGCACAGGCTCAATAGCTGTGGCTCAGGGCCTTAGTTGCTTCATGGCATATGGGATCTTCCTGGACCAGGGACCGAAACTGTGTCTCCTGAATTGACAGGAGGATTCTTTACCACTGAGCCACCAGGGGAAGCTCTGCAGGAATTTTAAAAGTAAAGAAATAAAATTTCATTTTCTAAAGTCCAAATATGATCTTCTTATATCCCAAAGTGATACTTTTCAAAATCTTCTCATTATGTAAAATAAACTGTGAGCTTCTAGCCATGGAATTTGGGTTAGGATTAGCTGGTAGCTCAGAGGTGAAGAAAATGCCCGCTAATGCAGGAGATGCGGATTTGCCCCCTGGGTCTGGAAGAATACGCTCTCCAGTATTCTTGCCTGGGAAATCCTATGGACAGAGGAGACTGGCAGGTTACAGTCCATGGGTTTGCAGAGTCAGACACTACTTAGCAATTAAACAGCAACAACAACAAGCCATAAAGAAGTTAATCTGTCCTGCCTTACATTCATTATTCTTTTCCTTTTCCTGATAGAGCATGTTAACATATTTGCTGATACAAACATATAATTCTGCTTTTGATTGTTTTTCTCTTTCTGCCTGAAATATCTTTTCTATGTGTCGTTTAACAGATGGACACTTAAGCATCCTTCACCACTCAGCAACATGTATAAATCTACTATATTTCTGCTTCATTTATTTATTTATGCATCTTTCTTCTTTTTGGAATATAAACTACCTTATAGCAGGAATTGTTTGATTTTATCCATCTTTACATACCCAGGAATTAATGCAAGTTCCTGGCAAAAAGCAGTCATTCAATAAACTTTTGTTGGTGGCTGAATAGGTGAAAATGCACAGCTAGAAAGAAAGAAGGAGGAAAGAAAAGATGGGTGTAATTTAAAATATGGTCAAATGTATGTATCTAATTACTGACATTTTTTGGAACGATACACATAGAAGAGAAACAGAATTATTAGCAACTTAATAACTTTTAAATAATTATATTTTTAAAAGGTAAAGAAGAGTTCAGAAAACAGAATCCTGACACATGCCAAATACTATCTTATAAAATTTTAGTAGCAATCTTGCTGAAAATTTAAAGTGTGGTATAAAGAAAGATACAAAAGTATACAAATTCATTAGAAGAGAGCAAAGTGTAGCAGATTAGAGAAGAGAAGATAAATGTCAATAATTTCTCATTTAATAGATGAGTCGGGAAAGAAATCAAACAACCAGGAAACCAGGACAGGCTGCCCTATAACTATGTCATCCTTGAAGTATGTGTTTCTTGCAGATAACCCCTCTGAAAGTAAAATTGGTGAACAAATAGTATGCTAGCTAAAAAATAACAAAACTGCATGGATTTACTGATGCTGTCTATTTATCGCATATTTATATACCATAGTTTTTATAGTAACAAAGAATAAAAGGAGGCCATTTTGAAAATTAAGCTACAATTAGGTAGAAAAGCTAGAATATAAAATTAACAATTGCAGTAAAGAGGAAAATAAAAGGGAGTGATGCAAACAGTGTCATTGTAGATATTAGTGTGGTGACTGAGAAAGTGAATATCCTTGTCATGTACCTTGATGGGAAGGGCTTGCAAAAAATAAATTCCAAGTGTTAAAGATGGATATTTGACTTTTCTCACTAGACTTAGAAATAATAAAAGCTTAAGAAGCAGTTTCTGTTGTGAGTTTTACATTATTTATGTAGGATTTCCACCACCAGTAGAGTGTTGTACTGATGGGAGTAATTTCTGTTCTTGATGAACAATAGGTTAACTAGTTAGGTGATAAATCATCTACCTGACAGAAAGGAAGGAAGGACACAAGTGACCGAAGTATTCAATCACTGGGGGAAGAGTTATAATCTTCACTTAAAAAGTGATGGACAAAAATCAGAACTTCCATAAGTCTTCTTTAGAAATTAAAAGGAATTTTAAGATAATTGTGTGTTAAGAAAGCATGGTGTACTATAAAAGCTTGTGGTCATAAAAAATGTATTATTACTCAAGGACACATAGAAGACATGTTTTATTAATAGAATAGAAAAAAATAACAAAAACTTTATCTTTAAGGGGCTTTATGAGATACAAGACTTGAAGAAATCTGAGCATTCATAAGAAATGCTTCATATAATAAACACACTGATTTCCTTCCACGCTTTCCATCTGCCTGAGACACAGCCAGCATGTCTTCTGCAAACCCCCTACCCCAGGCTTATCTGTATGACAGGTTATTTTCCAGGGATAGGTGCTATTTATTCATGGAGGACTTACCTAAGTCCTTGGACTTGCTTAAGCTATCACCTTGTACATATTCACTGCAACCTATTTCCTCCTACTACTTAATCATGATTTATAGAATTTGATATACAATTTACTTAGTGACGGTCTCCTCTTTGAGCTGTCATGATCACTAGGCCAGAGATGATGTCTGTCCCTCATATGTATCATGTCAACACACATCAAATAATTAACAAACAATTGTTAAATAAATAAATATGTGAGTGCACATTTTGAGATTTTGTAACTGTAAAATAAAATAATGGAATTTGATCATGTAATGTGTTTTTTTTTAATAAATTTATTTATTTTAGTTGGGGGCTAATTACTTTACAATATTGGAGTGGTTTTTGCCATACATTGACATGAATCAGCCATGGGTTTACATGTGTTCCCCATCCTGAACCCTCCTCCCACCTCCCTCCCCATCCCATCCCTCTGGGTCATCCCATTGCCCCAGCCCTGAGCATTTGTCTCATGCATTGAACCTGGAATGGTGTTCTGTTTCGCATATGATAATATACATGTTTCAATGCTATTCTCCCAGAACGTCCCACCTTCACCTTCTCTCTTAGAGTCCATAAGACTGTTCTATGCATCTGTGTCTCTTATTCTGTCTCGCATATAGGGTTATCGTTACCATCTTTCAAATTCCGTATATATGCATTAGTACACTGTATTGGTGTTTTTCTTTCTGGCTTACTTCACTCTGTATAATGGGCTCCAGTTTCATCCATCTCAATAGAACTGATTCAAATGTATTCTTTTTAATGGCTGAGTAATATTCCATTGTGTGTATGTACCACAGCTTCCTTATCCATTTGTCTGCTGATGGACATCTAGGTTGCTTCCATGTCCTGGCTATTGTAAACAGTGCTGCGTAATGTGTTTTAAAAGGGAATGAAATAAAGGTATGGGGAGAATAAAAATTATTCTCTAGATAATTTTCAAGTTTTATGACCTTCCATACTAACATAATTTGCTATATTTCTAATTACTGAGACAGTAAGAATAGTAATGAAAATAAACATGATTCTATGTAGGAAACAATATGAGATAAACAATCGAACTGGAGTGAAAGGTCAGTAAATGTGAGAAATTATTTAAATTTAGATTTAGAGCTTTCCTATAAACAGATTTAAGTTTTAAAAGCAAGAAGCCTCTGTCATATCTATCCCTGTAATATTTCTACTGCATATATAAGAAATAGTGAAATGTTACTTAAAGTGGAATGTATTAAACTCTGCATTAATTGCCTTTTAGCAAATGTTTTCTTTTTCTTACATCCTGTGGATTTTGGAAGTACATGAATTGAATCATCCAGCATTTTTAAGTTGTGTATAAAAACATAAGATACAATATTTCAATGGAATTCTTGAGGGAAAAAAGCTATTGGGTGTTATATATCTTCCACATGAAGTCAATCTTTGTGTACATGTTGATTAGATTTGATCAGTCCTTGATTGATGCATTTATCCATTCACTATTTACAGAGTGTCATTATTTACTAAGTATGTGTTACACACTCTTCTGGACACTTGGAATGGATGAAAAGTGCTGTTTTTTGTTGTTGTTTTTTTTTTTTTGCAGACGGATTATTGATGGTGGTAAGAATCTCCTTGGGAGAACTTCTAAGCCCAGGGCTGAAGGATAAAAAGAAACCATGCACAATTTTCCAACTATGGTTGAAAATTTTAATATTTGCTTAAACTGAATGTTTGTAGCATAGATTCAGTGGTTCTGTTTTGGTCTATGAATATGCCCTTGAGGAAAATCAATTTTAAGGTAAAAGTTTGAAAATATAAGAAAATATCTGTCAAGTAGCTTTGGAATTTTCCCAAGCAAGACATATGGTGCTTTGAAGCAAGATAATGTAAAACAGACACTCATTAAAAAATTAGTAAAATATTTTGTGGTTGAAGAAGGTGATGACAGGGCAAGTTCTTTAATTCATCTTTTCAGTATTTTCTTGCAAAGCACCTACAAAAGTGGAAGCCATTCTTCATGGCTTCATATGATGTAAGGATAATATAAGAAGTGAGAACAGGAAAATACTTGCCCTTGGAAAGATTATATTTATTAGACAGATAGTGAACCTGTGTGCCCAGTTGTCACTCATGTCCAACTCTTGGTGACCCCATGGACTGTAGCCCACCAGTCTCCTCCATCCATGGAATTTTCCAGGCAAGAATACTGGAGTAGGTTGCCATTTCTTTCTCCAGGGGGTCTTCCCAACCCAGGAATCGAACCCTTGTCTCTTGCATTGGCAGGTGGGTTCTTTACCCCTAGTGCCACCAGGGAGGATCCAGATAATGAACATAGAGATAAGTAAATAATTAGATAATGTATATTCAGATACTTATAACTGTTTAATGCCAAGATAAAATAGGGGACTGAGATAAACAGAAGCAGAAGACATTAAGAAGAGGTGGCAAGAATACACATAAGAACTGTACAAAAAAGATCTTCATGACCCAGATAATCATGATGATATGATCACTCACCTAGAGCCAGACATCCTGCAATGTGAAGTCAAGTGGGACTTAGGAAACATCACTACGAATAAAGCTAGTGGAGGTGATAGAATTCCAGTTGAGCTATTTCAAATCCTAAAAGATGATCCTGTGAAAGTGCTACACTCAATCTGGCAGCAAATTTGGAAAACTCAGCAGTGGACACAGGACTGGAAAATGTCAGTTTTCATTCCAATCCCAAAGAAAGGCAATGCCAAAGAATGTTCAAACTACCGCATGATTGTACTCATCTCACACGCTAGTAAAGTAATACTCAAAATTCTCCAAGACAAGCTTCAACATTATGTAAACTGTGAACTTCTAGATGTTCAAGCTGGATTTAGAAAAGGCAAAGGAACCAGAGATCAAATTCCCAACATCTGTTGAATCATCGAAAAAGCAAGAGAGTTCCAGAAAAACATCTTCTTTTGCTTTATTGATTATGCCAAAGTCCTTGACTGTGTGGATTACAACAAACTGTGGAAAATTCTGAAAGAGATGGAAATATCAGACCACCTAACCTGCCTTTTGAGAAATCTGTATGCAGATCAGGAGGCAACTGTTAGAACTGAACATGGAAGAACAGACTGGTTCCAAATCAGGAAAAGAGTACATCAAGGCTGTATATTGTCACCATGCTTGTTTAACTTATATGCAGAGTACCTCAAGAGAAAAGCTGGGCTGGATGAAGCGTAAGCTGGAATCAAGGTTGCTGGGAGAAATATCAGTAACTTCAGATATGCAGATGACACTATCCTTATGGCAGAAAGGGAAGAAAAACTAAAGAGTCTCTTGATGAGAGTGAAAGAGGAGAGTGAAAATGTTGGCTTAAAACTCAATATTTGGAAAACTAAGATCTTGGCATCTGGTCCCATCACTTCATGACAAATAGATGGAGAAACAGTGGAAACAGAAAGACACTTTATTGTTTTGGGCTCCAAAATCACTGCAGATGGTGACTGCAGCCATGAAATTAAAAGATGCTTGCTCTTTGGAAGAAAAGTTCTGACAAACCTAGTCAGCATATTAAAAAGCAAAGACATTACTTTGCCAACAAAGGTCTGTCTAGTCAAAACTATGGTTTTTCCAGTAGTTGTGTATGGTTGTGAGAGTTGGACTATAAGGAAAGCTGAGCACCAAAGAATTGACGCTTTTGAACTGTGGTGTTGGAGAAGACTCTTGAGAGTCCCTTGGGCTGCATGGAGACTCAACCAGCTCATCCTAAAGGAAATCAGTCCTGAATATTCATTGGATAGACTGATGCTGAAGTTGAAACTCCAATCCTTTGACCACCTGATGTGAAGAACTGACTCATTTGAAAAGACCCTGATGCTGGGAAAGATTGAGGGCAGGAGGAGAAGGGGACAACAGAGATTGAAATGGTTGAATGGCATCACCAACTCAATGGACATGCTGCTGCTACTGCTGCTAAGTTACTTCAGTCATGTCCGACTCTGGGTGACCCCATAGACGGCAGCCCACCAGGCTCCGCTGTCCCTGGGATTCTCCAGGCAAGAAAACTGGAGTGGGTTGCCATTTCCTTCTCCAATGCGTGAAAGTGAAGTCACTCAGTCGTGTCCGATTCGTAATGACCCTATGGACTGCAGCCTACCAGGCCCCTCCATCCATGGAATTTTCCAGGCAAAAGTACTGGAGTGGGGTGCCATTGCCTTCTCCGCAATGGACATGAATTTGAGTAAACTTTGGGAGTTGGTGATGGACAGGGAGGCCTGGTGTGCTGCAGTCCGAAGGGTTGCATAGAATTGGACATGACTGAGCAACTGAACTGTACTGAACTGAGATAAAGTATAGTTGAGAAAGAATGATAAAGACGAAATATTTTAAGCATTGAAGTAAAGAAACCCTCTTTGAGAGGAAGAAGTGGTGGGGCAATTGTGATATATTTTAGAGCAAAAGGATTAAGCAGTGTAGGAGGGGAAAATTGGAAACTCAGTAGAGCTCACCTAGGTGATTCACTATTTCCATGCATCACTGACTGAGTTTACCTGATGCAGTTCAGATGATGGAAGTCTGTCTTCACTTACTCACTATGTCCTTTATTAGGGGTGCATGCTCAGTCGCTTCAGTTGTGTCTGATTCTGAGATCCTATGGACTATATTTCACTAGGCTCCTCTGTCCATGGGATTCTCCAAGCAAGAATACTGGAGTGGATCACCATTTTCTTCTCCAGGAAATCATCCTGACCCAGGCATCAAAACTGTGTCTCTTACATCTCCTGCATTTTCAGTTGAGTTCTTTACCACTAGCACCTTTAGTAGGGTAGGGGATGTTTGGCCTCAGATGTTTTGATCAGAGTACGTGCATTTCCATCTCTTCAGCCTCCTGTCTCTAGGCATTCAAACTTCTTATGTGTGTCAAAGCTTCAAGAGAAAGGAATCTAGGAGCAAGATGAAAGCCAATGATTTTGTGTGATCTGACTTTGAAAGTAGTTCTGTCAGTTGAAACTGACACAAGCCCACCCATATTCAAGGGCAGAGGACATAAACTATACACATTGTTGGGAGATCTGTCAGAAATATGTCACTGCATTTTAAAAGGCAACACTCATATATACTTCTGGCCATTTCACATACTCCAAAATGCAAGATGAAGTCATTCTTCAATGACTGATAGCATAGGGTTGAATTCAAGGAATAGAATCCTCATTTGAATCAAATCCAGATACAGATGCATATTAGTCACTTAGTTGTGTCCAACTTTTTGCAACCCCATGGATGGTAGCCCACCAAGCTTTTCTGTCCATGGGGTTTTGCAAGAATACTAGAGTGGGTTGCCATTTTCTACTTCAGGGGATCTTCCAGATGCAGGGATTGAACCCGTGTCTCCTGCATCTCCTGCATTGGCATGCATATTCTTTATCACTGAGCCACCTGGGAAGCCATATTCTGAGTCATTCTTCCTCAAAAAAATGAAAAAAAAAAAAAAGAAGAAGAAGAAGGAAAGAAAGAAAAAGAAGAGAAGGAAGAAAGAAAATAGGCTGTGTTTTCAGCTCAATACTTTTCTTAACCTGCTTTCTTCTCACAGAAATTTTAGAATCTAATTATTTTCCCTATCCTGTTCTGCTCAAATAGGTACAATTCTGTAAAAAGTATGAGTGTCTTAAGTATTCTCCTATGGCCTATTCCACTAGTCAAAGGACATACCCACAAATCTCTTTGAGATAAATTTTCTATACTCTGGACATTTTATAAGGCTGCAGTTGGAAAATGCCTGAAGGTTCTTAGAAGCCCTTTCATTTAACAAATAAGACCTGTGGGGCCTATCTTGAGATCCACAGAAGGCCTTTGTCCATCTGAAGGGGTCTTTGAAGCCTCAGCTTGAGCCTTTTTAAGGTTTTAAAAAGGTTTCTATAGTTACAACTTTGGCTCCCCCTTCACACTGAGATGACAACTTAACAGTGAGTTGGATTTAATATTTTCCTGGAGATTTTTCCTCTTTTCTGGTTGAAAAAAAAAAACAACTGTGCTGCTGGCCCCTTAACCTTTCATCCATTTTCTACTCCAAAACTAAAGTTATAGCTTTCCTTCAGTTATCCCTTTGTTTATGACAAGCAAATGAAAGAAGGCAAGTGACAACTTTAACACTCAGCCCAGAAATCTTTTTATTAGATCACTGAGTTACTTTGGAATATTTCCTATTTTTCACATTACTGCAGGCAACAGTGTTGCCAAAATTTCACTATTATATAATAGTAAAAGTGAAAGTGAAGTCGCTCAGTTGTGTCTGACTCTTTTCGATCCCATGGACTGTAGCCTACCAGGATTCTCTGTCCATGGGATTTTCGTATAATAAGACCCCTCTTTTCTCTACCTTCCAATACTTTTTTCTCACTTTATCACAGAATCTCACCAATAGAGTCCCTTCAGATCCTTGAATGCCACTGTCCAATCCCATAACAGTTTTAGGTTTTGTTATAGCATCATCCCGCTTCCAGGTGCAAAAATTATTTTCCATTTACATGGGCAGGTATACAGGGTCCTAAATCATTTCACTCATAAGTCTGATTCCTTAATGGGGATTACTGGAAGGCTGGCATCAGTTGAAACTGTTTATAGTTTCCACCATGGTAACCTCAGGGTAGTCGGACTACTAAAATTACATCTTAGAGCAATAAGCACAACTGGTCCAGTGAACAAGATGAAAGAAAGTTCTATGGCTACATGTCACCTATCATTGGAAGGAAAGCTTTTTTTCTGTCATAATCTATTTGCAAAACAAACGCAAACTTGCCCAGAATAGAGGGAAGAGAATATAGATCTTAGTGGGGGTGAGTGGCATATCAAAGGATTTGAAGCTTTTAAAATCACCTCTTCCATCAAAAAATATCGATTGATACATAAAACAGTGCTATGTTCACACAGAGATGTAGTCATACAACAATGAAAGTAGATAAACTACAGCTAAAGATATTATTGTGAATAAAACTTTTTAACATGATGTTGAATGATTAACTCAAAGCATAGAAGACCATACATAACATGATTCTGTTTGTATGATTGTAAAAGGCTAAAAAAACTAAACCATATACTATTTAATTATATGTAGATATATATTGATAAAAAATTAGAATAGTGGTTACTCCTAGAAGCAAGAGACAGAATGCAATGGGAAAAGACACACAAGTTCTTCTAAGACCTTTAACTCTTTCAGCTAGCTGTTGAAAGAAACACTATTTTTTTCCCCCTTTTAACTGATCATATAATTTTAGCCACTTCTGAAGGTATGCTGTGTTTCAAAAAAAATTCTTTTTAAAAAAGGAATGAAGGAGATATGAACAAATGAAGAACTCTAAAGAAAACTTTTGAGAAATATAAGAAGAAAGAGAAAAAAGGCAGAGCTGCTAGAAGAGGTAGAGAATAAATACAAATTTCATGTTTCTTCATTGGGGAATAATAGAACAAGGGACTGATTTAGGAGAAATTGGGGCTTTCCTGTAGCTCAGACAGTAAAGAATCCACCCGCAATGCAGGAGACCTGGGTTTGATCCCTGGGTTAGAAAGATCCCCTGTGGAAGGGAACGGCTACCCACTCCAGTATTCTTGCTTGGAGAAAGTGAAAGCAAGTGTCACTCAGTCGTGACATTCAGCCGTGTCCAACTCTTTTCAACCCCATGGACTGTAGCCTGCCAGGCTCCTCTGTGTATGGAATTCTCCAGGCAAGAACACTGGAGTGGGTAGCTGTTCCCTTCTCCAGGGGATCTTTCTAACCCAGGTATCAAACCCAGGTCTCCCACATTGCAGGTGGATTCTTTACTGTCTGAGCCACCAGGGAAGCCCAAGAATATCGGAGTGGGTAGCCTTTCCAGAATGAGATGCAAGAAGAGAGAAATTGCCAAAAGAAACATCTTTGTATAAATAAATTGAGAAACATCTTTGTAGAGATAAATTGAGATAGAAATAGCAGCTCAAGGAGAGTTCAGTATTTGGCAGAAGGAGAGACATAACCCACAACATGTGGGTATAACAGATTTAGATGCAGATGTCTAATGACAGTATGAAAAACTGCTTTTAAAAATAGGTGTATTAGGCTAAAATGGGCTTCCCTGGTGGCTCAATCAGTAAAGAATCCTCCTGTAATCCAGAGGACATGGGTTCGATTCCTGGGTTGGGAAGATCCCCTGGAGGAGGAAATGGCAACCCACTCCAGTATTCTTGCCTGCAGAATCCCCATGGAAAGAGGAGCCTTATGGGCTATAGTTCATGGGATCACAAACAGTCGGTCACGACTGATCAACTAAACTAAGCACAAGGCCAAAACAGTCATTTAAACTTAAACAGGATGCCATTTACTGATCCTCAAATGAAAGCATAATTGCCAAAAAACCTGGACAATGACATGCCACCTAGATATTCTTCATTCTTTCTGTAGGAAAAGCTAGATAGTAACCTATATATCAGTCAAAACAACACTTGTAGCTCCTCAGAAATCAGAATATGAGAATTTGCATGAATAATTTTAATTAGTGATGACATTCGGCTGAAATATCCGTCCAATTATTTCCATCTTTAGTGATAATTTTGCCAAAGAGACTGGATGGTGACATTAAACTGGGCATTGCTGAATAAACATGCCCCGTTCTCTGAGTCTCATTGACCAAAATTTTAGGGAGAAAAAATAGGTTTCTAATTCTACCTCAGAAAATAGCTATCTGAGTTTTACTTAGAATATCTGCTACCTGTACAGTCTAGTAAAGATTTTAATATATGGTTATGACTTGAAACAGATAATATTATTCTCAGTACGCTTAAACTGACACACCTATAACTCACGCTAAAAGAGCCTGAGTCAAATATATGAATACAGAAAGAGCTCACTAATGCAAACTTCTCCTGTTGGAATACCTCTTGCTTCCCTCCGCATTTTATTTATTTTATACTCTCCATTTTCATCAAATGGAAGTGAACTAGATTAAACAGATTTATCAGTCTAACATACACCTACTTGTAGTCAATGGTATGGTTTGTATTTTCTGGCTTACACTGAAAATGCAATTGGTGTAAATTACTGGATAAACAAAAAAAGTGCTTCATATTTGTGTTATGGCTTTAAAAGCTTTTTGAAAATAAATATTAATATCAAGTAAGCACTTCCACACTGTTTTAAGTACAATTTATATTTAGCAAATTTAGGGAATCAATTCGTAGAAATGGCGGTGCAGCAAGTAAAGTGGAAAGCTAAATAAATTATACGCAAATTGTAGGAAGCCACTGAAGAAGTGAAATAGCATTGCTGGGCAGATTTAGTGCTTTCTTTATCGGGGTGTATAAATTGTACCTCTAATAGGTTAACTGTACACCAGAGTCACTTTAGGTCATCTGTGCTCTAGGGCTAGGAAAGTTAAGACTGTTTAAGATGTAAGGTGCATAAGGAACACCTAAAGTCAAGGAGATTTTCAAGGAAATTGATCAGATGGGTAGTTTTCCCAGCTTAGGATTCTAGCTGCTGGCGATTAACAGTTATAGATATAAATCAAAGCATTTACAAGCTAGATGTCCACCACTGTAGGCTCTCACACAGTATTTCCATCAAGTCTCATTTCACTTTCCTTTGAATGAAATGATTGATTGATTCTTCACAGCTTGCATGACTCTGTGCTGCCCTAGATCCATCTCCACTCTCCCCGCTTCACACTGTGTCTGCATCATTGACTTCCTGCCAGCCATTTGGCTGCCAGGACCCAGAATGACATTTAATGATCTTTCAACATGGCAATGTCACATTCGTCACTCTTTACCACTCATGACAGACCTCAATTCAAATGCAAACCTGAAATGGAGACTGACTTCCATCCAAACTCTGATATACTTTTGAATTGACATCTATCAACAAAGATAGACAAGATACACTGATGAGGGGAACCTGCTATTTGTACAGTAATTAAAAATACTAGTTCTAAAACCATCCTGAGAAATCAAGGACATTTTAATTTCATGAGGCAATAGTTCTCACAAAAAGCTTTGAGGTGGAAATTGTATTATCTCAGCTGTCATATCAACTAACATCAAATATCTACACACACTTGGAAGTGATAATCTACTTTTAAGGCAATATTCTGCTTTATAAAACAAATATCATAATACCCAGGCAGTTCTTTACAGAGTTCTTAAAGGGAGAGGTGCCTCCAAAGTTATAAAAATCATGTAGAAGAAAAGAAAAATCAGTATAATTATACATATTTTCTCTAAGCATCTTCTTCCTTTGAGTTGTCTTACTCTGCTGTAGGAATATTGTATTTTACATTACAGTTTTTTTCTAAGTCAAATATCTCCTTGATATTTGTACTTTCCTAATATCACTACACAAAACTATATTTCACTAAAGTTTAGGGGTACTGAATATTGGTATTGCATTTCAATACTATTTAACAAATAATTGTTAGAATACACAGAGAAAATTGGGAATTCCCAGATGGCACTACTGGTAAAGTACCCACGTGTAAATGCAAGAGATGTAACAGACACAGGTTCAATCCCTGGGTTGGGAAGATCCCCTGGCTGAAGTCCATAGGGTGGCAAAAAGGGGAACTTGACTGAAGCGACTTTGCTTGTACACAAGCACAAAGATAATTAAGAAATGAATTCAAGGTTTGGAGCCCTTCAGCCATTCTTGCTAGCTTAAACTCCAAGTTAAATTTCACTTCCTTTCCAGAGACTAAGAGGTTCTTTTAATTAGGAAAAATTTTGCTAGTTATAACCACTTTATTTTCACTTTTCAGTTTAAAAAAAATAAAACCTTCAAAATAATCTTGTCACTAATCTAAACTTTGTAAACTCAGAGACTGTGTCTTATCTTTATATTTTCCTACCTACAGAGCCTGGGGTCAAATGAATAATTACAGAACTAAATTGAATAGAGGCATCATATTAATTTCAGAATGAAGGACAGAAACTTTTCATATATGTCACAGTATCAGGAAAACCCCTACCTATTGTCAACTTAAAAAATAGTCACAACCTAAGGACTTCATTTCTCACTATTATACTCAGGAAAGTATTCCTCTAAAATAAATGTTTCTTTGATATAATCTCCGTTTGTTTTAGACCTAAGGCAATTTTCCACACTCCCTCCTTCATTTTGTTAACTGGAATACCTTTCTACTCTTTTATTCTAGCTGTCTAATGCTTTAAGAATGGAGAACTATGGCCTCTCACAAAATCTATGACATTCTAAGTGCTCAAGAAACATTTCTTGAGTGTAAATGATGTCTTAAAAGCATCAGCCTCAAGGAACTTACAAATATATAAAGAAAATTGGGGCTTCCTAGGTGGTGCTAGTGGTAAAGAAGCCACCTGCCAATTCAAGAGACATCAGAGATGTGGGTTCAATCCCTGCATTGGGAAGATCCTCTGGAGAAGGAAATGGCAATCCACTCCAGCATTCCTGCTTGGAAAATCCCAGGACAGAGGAGCCTGATGGACTACAGTCCATGTGGTCTCAAAGGGTCATATACGACTGAAGCAACTTAGCACACATGTACACAAGAAGCTCACAGAATTTTTATGGTGATTAAACTTCCTATAGTGGATTCTTCCTATTGTGGATTCAGATTTAAATTGAAGAAAGTAGGGGGGAAAAAATGGACCATTCAAGTATGATCTAAATCAAATCCCTTACAGTTATACAGTAGAAGTGACAAACAGATTCCAGGGATTAGATCTGATAGACAGAGTGCCTGAAGAACTATGGACGGAGGTTAGCAAAGTAATGCTTAAAATTCTCCAAGCCAGGCTTCAACAGTACGTGAATTGTGAATTTCCAGATGTTCAAGCTGGATTTAGAAAAGGCAGAGGAACCAGAGTTCAAGTTGCCGACATCCACTGGATCAGAGAAAATGCAAGCGAGTTCCAGAAAAACATCTGCTTCTGCTTTATTGACTACGTCAAAGCCTTTGACTGTGTGGATCACAATAAACTGTGGAAAATTCTTAAAGAGATGGGAATACCAGATAACATTACCTGCCTCCTGAGAAATCTGTATGCAGGTCAAGAAGCAACAGTTAGAACTGGACATGGAGCAAAAGACTGGTTCCAAATCAAGAAAGGAGTATGTCAAGGCTGTATATTGTCACCCTGCTTATTTAACTTATATGCAGAGTACATCATGAGAAACTCTGGACTGGATGAAGCACAAGCTGGAATCAAGATTGCCAGGAGAAATATCAATAACCTCAGATATGCAGATGACACCACCCTTATAACAGAAAGTGAAGAAGAATTAAAGAGTCTCTTGATGAAAGTGAAAGAAGAGAGTGAAAATGTTGGCTTAAAACTCAGCATTCAGAGAACTAAGATCATGGCCTCCAGTCCCATCATTTCATGGCAAATAGATGGGGAAACAATGGAAACAGTGAGAGACTTTATTTTGGGGGGCTCCAAAATCACTACAGATTGTGACTGCAGCCATGAAATTAGAAGATGCTTACTCCTTGGAAGGAAGGTTATGACCAACCTAGACAGCATATTAAAAAGCAGAGACATTGCTTTACCAACAAAGTGTGTCTAGTCAAAGCTATGGTTTTTCCAGTAGCTATGTACAGATGTGAGAATTGAACCATAAAGAAAGCTGAGCTCCAAAGAACTGATGCTTTTGAACTGTGTTGTTGGAGAAGAGTTGTGAGAGTCCCTTGTACTGTAAGGAGATCCAACCAGTCCATCGTAAAGGAAATCAGCCCTGAATACTTATTGGAAGGACTGATGCTGATGCTGAAGCTCCAATGCTTTGGCCACCTCATGCGAAGAACTGACTCACTGGAAAAGACCTTGATGGTGGGAGAGATTGAAGGCAGGAGAAGAAGGGGATGACAGAGGATGAAATGGTTGGATGGCATCACTGACTCGATGGACATGAGTTTGTGTAAGCCCCAGGAATTGGTGATGGACAGGAAGCCTGGCTTGCTGCAGTCCATGGGGTTACAAATAATCAGACATAACTGAGTGAGTGTCTGAAATTAACTGAACTGTGTGGATTCTGGTGGTACTCCTACTATCTGGTCACCTTTCAGCCCATTAGCATTGCCTGTTAGCCATTCAAAACTGTGTAGCTGTCTTCTTTTTCAAAAAATTTCTTTGAGCCAAAAGGAGCCACCACAGTCAGGGGCCTTTCCCACCCTTGGTCCTTTCCCAGGGAGATCTTGCTATAAAATGCAGGCTTCTTGCCTCAAGACAGGACTGACTGTGGAACAACTCCCTTTGTCCTGAGAGCACTCCCACAATAAATCACTTATACAGGAATTCCCATCTTGTGCTGTTTCTGGGGAAACTGACCTAAGGCGTTTGATGCTGTTAATGGCTCTAGAAAGCGAATTCAAAGGATAAGCTTCTGGATTTGCATCACTTATCAGCTGATTGCAAGGAAGATCCTATTTCTGGTGGCAGGCGAAGTAATAAAAAGTTCCTGGTGACCACAGCAATGTGTTTCCAAAGACTTTTGCTCATTTAAATTGGGAGGGGTTACTGGCACCCTCTTAGGAATTTGAAAGGTACAGAAGAAATAGCAAGTTTTGAACTGGATGGCTATTTCTCAATGTGACCAATTCAGTTAAAAGTGGAAAAACAAGCCAGGGTAATTAATGAGCAATTTCAAGCCAACTGTGAGACAGAGACTTCACAGTATTTAAATAGATTCCTCATCTCTTACAGCCCCTAATAAGACACAGCTGAGTACCAGGGGGCCACACTTCATCCGAGAGTGACAGACATTCAAGGGAGTCTCACAGGACAGTCACTGGACAGGGGAGGAATAGGGCCTTTTGATTTGGCTTGAGAATACCTTGGTAGGTACATTTGAGAACCCTGAAAGCTTTGTTTCTCTTGTACCGACTGGATCTTCGATCATGGCCCACCCTCCCTTGTTGGAAGACAGAGACCCTCTTGCTGGAAGAAAAGGCACCAATACTCAAGTTAGGAAGATCCCTCACAAGATAAATGCTTTTCCCTACAGGGCTTGTAGTTCCCCCCTCCAGCCACCCCTCCCCTGTGCCCATGATATCATAACTAGGCTCAAATTCCCAGCCCAGGAAGGCATCCTGTGAGTTAGAACAAGAAAGGTGGAGTTTAAAGTTGGATAGAATTGATTACAAACACTAAACTGGATTTAAAACACCAGTGAAGACCCTAGTGACAGCTCTGTAAGGCTTTTCTGATGGCTCTTAGGCACTTGGACAAAGTTGCAAGAGTAGTAATTCATATTAAATGGAGTAGACACACTAGAACCATCATAACAAACTGTGGCAAAATGGATCAAAAGTCTAAGAGAAATAGGTGTGTCAATCAGGAATATGACTGGTAGGTGCTTATGGAGATGACTTATAGTACCTGGGGTCTCTAGGAACTTGATGGACAGACAAACTAGTATTGCTGAGTATATGTATCAGGAGAGACTAAGAATAGAGGTGCTGAAACCAATGGGTTGCACATGTTTTTTTAGACCTACATCAGTTCCATCTAATGGGGAGGACCAGTCCCCATTGGAAGGAACTTGTAAGACCAGAAAAAGAATAAACACCTGTGATCTTCCCAGTCTTCCAAGATACATGTCCATTTCCTAAGGCAACCATACTTTAGGGAAAGTGGACTTCCAAGTTCTTTTGAGAGCTCTACATGGGGATTCTATAATAGCTGGAGTTTTAACCCAGGTCTGTGTCGAAATGTGTCCATAAAGTCCATGGATCTGCCTCCTAGTCATGTCTTCAATTCCATATATATAATTTGAATGGATACGCTTGGTTATCAACAACACATCCTCAATGGGACAAGTGCTGCTATTGCAGGAAAACTTCAGGTAGGAGCCTCTGAAATTGCTCTTTCCTCATGTCCAGATAGTAAATAAAAAGCAATATTGTATCTCAGAGGAATGACACAAGTTGGTGCCACACTTCAACATTCAAAGGATGTATTTATCATATGTCTGGCCCTTGCAAAACTGGATAGCTCACGCCACATAATAGGGGACTACTGCAAATTACACCAAGCAGTAGCTAAGATACACATAGTACTTTGTGTGACTCTTGATAGAGCTATCTTTCAACAGTGAAAGCAAAACAAAGATGTTTTTAAGAAATACAAAAGCCAGAAGTATTCATCACCATTAGACTCACACTCCAGGAAATATAAAAGAAAATGCTTTAGGCAGCAGAAAACTAACATCAGATGGAAACTGAGTATGAAAAACTTGGATAAATATATAAGATAATTTTCTTTGTTTATAAGTCTCCTTAGAAGATAATTTATTGTTTAAAAACTATAACAATACTGATTATTGTGAGTCGGTAGAGTTGCTACTGGACAAAGAGGAGTATGTTTGACACTTCCGTGATCACTTGGGTATGGCTTGGTACACAATTGTTGTTTAGTTGCTCAGTTGTGTCCGACTCTTTGTGACCACATGGACTGTAGCTTGCCAGGCTCCTCCGTCCATGGGACTCTCCAGGCCAGAATACTGGAGTGGGTTGCCATTTCCTTCTCCAGGGGATCTTCCCAACCCAGAGATCAAACTCACGTCTCCTGCATTGGCAGGCGTCTACTTATAACTTTTAATTGTGATTTACAGCAACAATGACCAGTGTCCGTGTTTCATTTTTCAGCAGTAACAACATAGAAGGACTGATACCTAATTTCATACATCTAAACCAGTTACAAAGAGCCCTATTCAGATGCTATTGAAAAATAACTCCCAAACCAGAACACTTAAAAATCACTCTAAACAGAGTTAGTTCTTAATAACAGAAATCATCAGAACTACTTGAGTAGAAAACTTACATGCAAACAGAAATATAAAGCTGTTTTAATTATGTATAAAAATTTAAGAACTCTTTCTGGAATTCATTCTTATGGGATAGCTATGTTATAATTTTACATGAAAATGAGATGGTGGTAACTGTTTCTGAATAAGTTAATATATCATTAATGAATATTGTACTGCGATACTGGTAAATAGTCTCAAGGAATGAGAACACACTTCTATAAAGCAGCTCTTAGGGCACAGATCTTAAAGTTTTCGGGAGCAATATTTTGTTTTGTAGTAGGAGCACTTAACTTAGCATATGAACCCAATGATATGGATTTGCCCGAGGACTCTTGCTGTGAAAAGTAATTGAAAATATTGTCAATTCTCTCACATTCACAAGACATGTAATTTCAGACCAACCTCCAATATTTTCACAGTTGCTGATTCATTCTTTATTCCATTCATTTAATGTGAGAATTTGACAAATACAGTTTTTTTCTATACAGATTTACTGTTTATTTGAATCAGCTGCTTCATTCAATTTGTATACATGCAAAAGAAAAATATTAATGTGTATATTATCATATGCTAAAATACCACTGAGTAGAAAATAGCAGAATTAATATGAAGATATTTTTATATATTATATTTCAAGAATTTAATCAACAGAGTTCAGATACTCACTCTACCACTCACTCTAGGTGAAAGTACAAATTATTTGAATCAATTTCGCGCTCATCAAGACAAGCTTGACTTTTCCGAAACCTAATCATTATGGTTTTATAAAAAGTTTTAGAACCACCAAAAGTATCTAGCATTTTCACCTTTCCACTTTATTATATAAGGACAGTAGATGTAAAATATCAGCTTTTACCTAGTCAATTGAATTAATTACTTTGGATGAGCCAGGATGGAATTTTGTTATAATTTTATTTGCCCTGAGCACCATCTGACTCTGTCCTGCTTAGTGATGACTACAGTTAATTTAAGGATTTTCACCAGTGTTCCTTATTTAAAATTAAAAACATGTATTCGGAAATATTTCTCCTTTTGCTTGGTTTGGGGACAAAGTATAAGAAATATACTAAGCTGAAAAAAACAATCCTATCCATAAGAAGCCCAAAGTTTAATTTGGGAGACAAATACAAGTTTGATAAATTTTATATGATAAGACATGTTTATGTAAAGTAATGGAAATTTGAGTAAAAGAGCAAACTCTGCTTGGAGCATTCATGACATAACTTAGAAAGGAGGTATTAATTAGTCTGGCCTTGTTTGCATTTAGCCCCAGAGCTAGAATAGTGTTATTACATGCTTCATCTGTAGAATGGATGATTTCCTTTGTTCCTAGCTATGTCTTACTTGATTTACAACAATATTTTTTTTCCATCTTATTCTCCTTTATTACAGTCTCCTTAGAAGAACTGTATTTTTTTCCCCAAACCTAAATGAGGTTATGTCATTCCTCTAATTTTACAATGGCTTCTGATTAAACTTGAACAGAACTGCAGACAATTTTTCATGGCCCACAAGGCTTTCCATGATCTGGAACTACCTGCCCAGTTCTCCAATGTCAACTTGTGCTGTTATCGTTAATGCTCCATTATGCCCCAGCCATTCTGGACTTTTCTGAGACACTTGGACACACAGTTTCAATTCTCTGAAATTCTCTTTCCTTTTTCCCTGACCTAATTATCTTTCAAAGGATTGTGTGGCTCCCTCCTTCTCAACATTTAAGGGCATTATTCAATTGTAATCACCTAATTTAAAATGCCTCTTTGGCTGACTCTGAGTACTCTCTTTTAACCTATTTTATATTTATAACGCATATAACTAATTGAAATAATGTTATTTATTTATTTCTATTGTGTGTTATGAGTTTTCCTGGTGGCTCAGACAGTAAAGAATCTGCCTGCAATGCAGGAGACCTGGTTTGATTATAGGCACTACTTTATTTTTTTGTTTTCTAACCTTTCTTTTGCACTTAGAACTATGGCTGGCATGTAACTATTTTTGAATGGCTATATCCTTCTTGGAGTGCTTCCCAGATGGCACTAGGGGGAAAGAACCAGCCTACCAGTGCAGGAGATGCAAGACATGCGGGGTCAATCAATCTCTGGGTCAGGAAAATCCCCTGAAGGAGGGCATGGCAACCCTCTCCAGTATTCTTGACTGGAGAATATCAGGGACAGAGCAGCCTGGTGGTCTATGGTCCATAGTGTCACAAAGAGTCAGACATGACTGAAGCGACTAACACACATGCATGCATCCATCTTTGAAGCATGAATAGCTCTTCAGAAGGATAAGCACATAGATGCCTGAAATATATGAAAAATGCACATATCATAATAATAAATGACTTATTTTGGTCAATACATCACACAATGAAATTTAGAGGGTTGTAGTGATTTTAGAAAACAAATAACATCCCAAAGGTTAAGAAGATAACAGGAAAGATTTAGGGTCCTCTAGAAGAAGGGCTTGGGTGTTTTCCATAGTGGACTCTTTTGGACTGGCTCTCAGTCTCTGCACCCACCCTTCTGAATCTGGAGGTGGGACATCCTTTGTTATTCTGATTAACTCTGATGAAGACTTTGGCAGGCAATATGTGCCTGGGTCTCAGGTCTGTGACTTTGCAGATTCTCCTGCCTCTTGCCCAAAGAGAGAGATGATTTTTCTTATTCCCTTCTATTCAGTTTCCAGCAGCCCTAAGTTTTCTTATTCTTTCCTCTGAGTAATACATCTTTTATTCCATGGGGTGGACAGGGAGGGTGAAAATGAGGAGAGTCTCACCAGTGACTGCTCATCCATCTCTCAGTAGATTCATCTGCAATCTTCCCTACAAATGCCTGGCGGGTTTAGAGAAGAAAGACGGCAAGAGCAGGTGAATCTTTTTTTTTAGCTGGAAGCCCCCAGAGTGTCACCTTCTCACACCAGCCATGCTCGGTCATTAGCAATTCATTGAAAATATTTAGCTGCAACTTCTCACCTACTATCCATGTTACACACGATAGTATATATATGTTGATGCTACTTTCTCCATTCATCCCATTCACTCCCTCCCACAATGTGTCCACAAGTCCGTTCTCTACATCTGCATCTCCGTTCCTTCCCTGCAAATAGGTTCATCAATACCATTTTTTCTGGATTCCATATATATGTGTTAATAGATTGGGGGAAGTGAGGGAGGCTCTTGAGGGAGGGGATATATGTGTAATTATGGCTGGTTCACACTGTTGTTGGAGAAGGCAATGGTAACCCGCTCCAGGACTCTTCCCTGGAAAATCCCATGGATGGAGAAGCCTGGTAGGCTGCAGTCCATGGGGTCGCTAAGAGTCGGACACGACTGAACGACTTCATTCTCACTTTTCACTTCCCTGCATTGGAGAAGGAACTGGCAACCCTCTCCAGTGTTCTTGCCTGGAGAATCCCAGGGACGGGGGAGCCTGGTGGGCTGCCGTCTCTGGGGTCGCAGAGAGTCGGACACGACTGAAGTGACTTAGCAGCAGCAGCAGCACATTGTTGTATGGCAGAAAACAACACAATATTATAAAAATTAAAAAGTAAAACAAAAAAATAGGTGTATCTTCTTACTGGTTTAGAGGATGTCCAGCGTCATCTGCTCAGGTATACAAAAAGTCAAGTCTATTTTTTCCTTTTTTTTAATTGTCACAGTAGGGACCTATCTCTACCCATAGATTGAGTTGTTTGCTCTGAGTCCTCAGTTCTCTGATTGTTTCAAGAAAAGTCACTAGTTTGCAACTTGTGTTACAAGTTTTTTTTTATTCCTTATTTTATATTTATTTCTTTTTTCTTTATTTAATGATGTTCTTTCCAGTTCTACATTTCTAAGATAAAACTTGATGTCTCAAGTAACATTTGTCCTTTTACATGAATCATTTTGAATTTCTTATTGACATTTCTTCAAAAAAAAAAAAAAGAATGGCAATATTAGAATATATTATAGTTTAAGATCTGAAGGTTCGTTCCAACAGTTAGATCCTTCTTTTCAGATATATTCAATAAATGTGCATTGAGTGTTCATTGTAGATTTCATGTGTAGTCTACCCAGATGGTAAGCTACAGAAAGCACTGTGTAAAGTATACAGATATATTTCCTATCCACTGAGAAGAATAATTTTGGCAGCAATTTTAATATGTGAACTATCCAAATATCATTTCTATTTATATATGTATAATTTATATTTGGGTGCCTTCCAACATGTATTTAATAACTGAAGAGTTATGTAACTTGAGACAAAAGGAAAACCACCACAACAAAATGTATTGACAGTACTTAAACCCACTCAATAATGAGAACAGAATATTACTTTCTAAAAGTTACTAAAGGGAAGAAAGAGAAACAGATGAGAGCAGAACACTATAATTAATGTGCATCATGGCTCCGTGTTAGCATTTCTTTCTTCCTCACTAGGGAAGCTGGGAGACATTTTAGCATGTGGCTGAGAGAGACTTCCTTGTCCAGCTTTTAAAACTGTCCCCTAGATTTCTGGTTAGATATTCTCTGTTTCTCTTCTGCAACTCCATGCAACTGTATACAGGAAAGGCTTTTAGCTACTACTGGAAGATGATATTGCACTCAGGGGCATCTGCAAGCCTCTGTGTATGCGTGCTAAGTCACTTCAGTCATTTCCAACCCTTTGTGACCTCATGGACTGCAGCCCACCAGGTTTCTCCGTCCACGAGATTCTTCAGGCAAGAATACTGGAGAAGGTTGCCATTCCTTTCTCCACTGCAAGCCTCCACCACTCATGCTAATCCCTGTATATCACACACAGAGGTATATGTGTAATTTTACATGTATAGGTTCAGATAACCAATAAATATCACATATATAAATATCACTTCACTGTGGGGCAACCAAGTGAAGTGAAGTGAAAGTCACTCAGTCATGTCCAATTCTTTGTGATCCTATGGATTGTGTAGTCCATGGAATTCTCTAGGCCAGAGTATAGACCTAATACAATTCCTTTTTGCTTCAATTTTCTGGTTACAAAATGGAAATTATCATGCTCTGGTTTTATGGCAAGCATAATTTAAGGCTGGAGTGATACAGGATAGCAATGTACAAATTCTATCATATTTTTTAAAACTTTATTACAGGGACTTCCTTGGCAGTCCAATGGTTAAGACTCTGCATTTGCACTGAAGGGGGCACCAGTTAGATTCCTGAATGAGTAATTAAAATCCCACCAACCATGCAGTGTGGCCAAAACAAAACCAAAAAACTTTATTTCAGAGAATTTCTAACACAAACACAAGTGATACAACAGTGTGTTGAATCCTTACATACTCATTAGATTTAACAATTGCATGGCTTCCTAAGTAGCTCAGGGGTAAAGAATCTGCCTGAGACATAAGAGATGCAAGTTCAATCCCTGAGTCAGGAAGATTACCTGGAGAAGAAAACAGCAACCCACTCTAGTATTCTTGCTGGGAAATCCCATGGACAGAGGAGCCTGGCAGTGCACAAGGTATCAGAGAGCCAGAAACAACTTAGGCACTAAAAAGTTCAGTTCAGTTCAGTCGCTTGGTCGTGTCCAACTCTTTGTGACCCTATGGACTGCAGCACGTCAGGATTCCCTGTCCATCACCAACTCCCAGAGCTTGCTCAAACTCATGTCCATCGGTTGATGATGCCATGCAACCATCTCATCCTCTGTTGTCCCCTTCTTCTCCCGCCTTCGATCTTTCCCAGCATCAAGGTCTTTTCCAGTGAGTCAGTTCTTCGCATCAGGTGGCCAAAGTATTGGAGCTTCAGCTTCAGCATCAGTCCTTCCAATTACTATTCAGGACTGATTTCCTTTAGGATGGACTGGTTGGATCACCTTGCACTTCAAGGGACCAAATGACCTCAACAATAACAATTGTTCAAGTCATGGCCAAATATTCTGTTTGTCTCTATTAACTTCGGCCCTCACTGAATACTATGAGACAAGTCTCAGAAATCATATCAGCCATAAAATCGCAAGTGTAAATTTCTTTTATTAATACCATTATCACAGCTTGGTGTTTTAAATAATTACTGCATCTCAGATAGTGAAGGTGAAATGCCTAGATAGCAAAATGTGCCATTTAAAATTAGCAAATATTGTAAAAATTGTTGAAAAGGACCAGGAGCAAACATTAACATCTAAGAAGTTTAAAGGATTTACAAGTTTAAAAGAAATAAAATATTCCTGATAAATGTATTAAGAGTTTGCTTTATATTTTGAAGAACTACTTCACCCTATGTGTACATATTAGGTATTAAAAGGAAAATAAAATAAACTAGGACAAAAATATGAATTATAAGTGATTCTTTTCATCTATTTTTTAAAAACTACTCAGTAACATATTTTAAATATAAGTTTCAGAAAACTATTTATATCATAAATGAATAACATGATAAATGAAACAAATTACTCAAAAAGAGGATTGATTATACAGAAAGAAATTAAAAAATACGTTATATTTTAAAATGTCTGATTATCAAATCAATATTCTGATACGGCTTTCCCAGTTTTGTTTGTGTGGGGGGGGGTGGGGGAATGTGTGTTTGTGTCTGTGTTTCCAAAAGATATGTGAAAGCTAATGGTTGGATATCATAGTCGAATAGTGTCAATTTTCATGAAAAAATCCAATCCAATAAAAAATATATCTTGTTTTTACTGTATGAAGCATAGTTAAAGTTTGCAGGAGTTAAAGACCAAAATGATGATTTCCAACTTAAACACCCTTGCGATATTGTACAAGCAAGAAACACCCAAAGATACTTCAGTTTCTTTATCTTATGTGATATAGTCTTTTATTTTTACTAATTCTGAAATAAGGTGTTTACTTCTTATGATTAGAAAGTCAAGATTTTATAAAACTAAACTAGCAACAATAAAATTATCATGTCTCCAAATCTATATTCAGATTTTACATGCTAACTTTTATTTAATTCTGTTTTGTGCATGAAAAGTGAAAGTGAAAATTGTTCAGTCATGCCCAGCTCTTTGTGATTCCATGGACACAGAACCTATGGAACTCTCCAGGCCAGAATACTGGAGTGGGTGGCCATTCCCTTCTCCAGGGGATCATTCCAACTCAGGGATCGATCCCAGGTTTACCACATGACAAGTGGATTCTTTACCGTCTGAGCCACCAGGGAAGCTCTGCATATTCAGTTCTAGTTATGAAGCAAAAACCATTAAAATTGAAATATTTTCAAAGGCAAAAAGGTCAAACACAATTTTTAAAATTTAAGTCATCAAGACTCTAAAGGGATCAAATATAATCCACTTTAAAACACAGGGCATTCTTTCTAAAATTGAGGTTTAGTTTTAATTCTCACGTCATTTAAGCATGTGAACTCAATAAAATTATTAACTAGAAAGAGTAAGAATGTGGTTTTATTAGACCAGGAAAAGCCTGTGTAATTGAATTTAGATGTACATAGCCAAAATCCAAGAACAAGCTCAAAGATGTGTGATGAGACAACAACTCTTGTGACGTTATACTCAAGTTTCCAAGTTAAATGTTCATAATTTAAATTTCAAAATATTTTCTTTACCTTCACCAGAAATCAGAATAAAGACTAAAAGGAATAATTAGGGATTCAAAAAATATTTATATTAATGTTTACATCATCCCCATAAATATATGTCCCATGAGAATGTGTTTTATGATGGACCTATGAAAACTACACCAGATAATTGATTTGAAGGTTTTATTACCAACAAAAGATCCCAGTATTTCAGAGCAACTAGAACATTCTCCATAATGTGAGAGGAGCAAAGCTGATGGACATAGAAACTTTCTGAAATTAAGGGAATTACTAGATTCCATTTTGCACTTTTGCTGTGAACTAAAATTTGTACATCTTGGACCTTGACAGCATATATCCAATTTCCTTTTTTCTAGTTTTCTCTCTTACATCTTGCCATCAATTCTCTTGGTCTTCTACACATCTACATCACACCTATTAATATGTACTTTTTGAACAGCTTAGTGTCTATTGGTATAATGTCCTGACCAGTTTCCTTTTCATAATGTCTGTCTTAGATTATAAGAAATTCTCTGATAAGGCTGTTGTTGTGAAGTCTCTAAGTCGCGTCCAACTCTTTGTGACCCCATGGACTACAGCACACCAGGCTTCCCTGTCCATCACCAAGTCCTGGAGCTTACTCAAACTCATATCCATTCAGTCAGTGATGCCATCCAACCATCTCATTCTTTGTCATCCCCTTCTCCTGCCTTCAATCTTTCCCAGAGTCAGGGTCTTTTCAAATGAGTCAGTTCTTCACATCAGGTGGCCAAAGTATTGGAGTTTCAGCTTCAACATCAGTCCTTCCAATGAACATTCAGGACTGATTTCCTTTAGGCTGGATCTCCTTGTTGTCCAGGGGACTCTCAAGAGTCTTCATCAACACCACAGTAGCATCAATTCTTTGGTGCTCAGCTTTCTTTATAGTCCAACTCTCACATCCATACATGACTACTGGAAAAACCATAGCTTTGACTAGACAGATCTTTGTTGGCAAAGTAATATCTCTGCTTTTTAACATGCTGTCTTGGTTGGTCATAACCCTTCTTCCAAGGAGCAAGGGTCTTTTAATTTCATGGCTGCAGTCACCAATACTGGAGTGGGTTGCTATTTTCTTTTCCAGGGGATCTTCTTGACCCAGGAAACAAACCAGCATCTCTTGCATTTCAGGCAGATTCTTTACTGCTGAGCCACCAGGGAAGCCCCTGACAAGAATAAATGTATGCAAATTTATTTTTCCTATACAGTTTAAATATCATAAAGTTTAGATGTATTTCTGAAGGTGATTCCACTTGAGTTAATAGCAGAACTAGAATAAGCTGACATACATAATAACATAGGTGTGATGAATATATGAGTAAAATGTGTGTATCTATTGGATGTCCTGGTATTTATGCAGCTTGAACACAAATATTTGTTAAATCATATAGGAATAAAACTTAGAAGGTCACTGTCACTTTTTACTTTGAGAATGCTGATAAATATTTGTTTTTGGTTTCATTCTAGAAATTAAGTTTCTTCCATCTTGCCTTATTTATTTTCCATTATTTTTTTTATCTGAGTGCAAGTCACTAAATAAAAATCATTGCAAAGGCAAACTAATATTGTGCCTAAACAATGAACTATCGTGTCTTGCATTCTAATCCCTCTCTAGTCAAGGATAGTTCCTATTTCCTATTTCTATTCAAACAGTTGTCTAAACTTTTAACTTGTTAAATGTTGGGTATTTTGAAATTTTGCATGTTAATTCCTTTATGAGGATCATTAATTAATAAAGCATTGGCTTATAGAATAAAATTTACTGAAGCATATCATTTTTCAAAATTAGAAGAACTCACTTTGAAGTATTAATACTTCTTGATGGATATGTGATCATTTGTCATATTTTACTGAGTACTGAGTAGAGTCTGACAATTACTTTGGTTACAAAATAAGAAAAGAGAGTAAACAAATTTAGATAGTACAGGGCTATGGGGAAACAAAACCAAGCTGACATACATGATTGGGTCTTCACTCATCAGATAAGTAATACAGTACATATTCCAAGACATGTCGCCTGAGGTGACCTATCCTGCTATCAGTGTTTAAGGGCAGGATGTTGTAACAGATCACCCTCACTTACTTAGCATCTGCTTCCTGAAAGATAAAAGAGTCAAAACTTCCAGCAAAGCAGTCTCCCATTGATTCACATCTTCATCTCTTGTTGGACCATGGCAGCTAGTCTATAACCTGAATATTATTTCCTTCCATGCAAAAGAATTTTCACATGAAGCTTTTATCATTTTTTTCCCACTTTGTCCTACTTTTAACAAAGTAACTTAGGAGACATAAAAGCACTCTTCCTCTTGAAAATCTGCTATAACAGAAGATCATATAGAATATTCATTTTTTTGAAATGATCCCATAATTGTTTGAAGTCTCTTTCCTGACCATTCAGTTTGGGACTCCAGCTGTACAAGAGTACACTCAAGACATTAGATTTGATGTTTTCCCTCAAATGCAGAAAAATCCTTTCAATCAGTTCTCATTAAAAAACCATAATGTTACAGCAGAATACCTGTAATAAAAACAGGCATTCATAAAACCCTCATGTATTCATAATCATAAATGTTTTAACACTACAGATAGCTATAGTCTGCCCATCATGAGTCACATGATGTGTAGGTCACTGCGCTTCTGACAAAATTGACTGGTTTCTTTCCTAATGGCTCAGATGGTAAAGAATCTGCTTGCAGGGCAGGAGACCCAGGTTCAATACCTGGGTTGGAAAGATCCCCTGGAGAAAAGAATGGCAACCCACTCCAGTATTCTTGCCTGGAGAATCCCATGGACAGAGGAGCCTGGTGGGCAAGAGTCCATGGGGTCACAAAGAGTTGGACACGACTGACTGACTAACGCAAGAACAGAAACTCCAAGCAGATTACCAAACCACAGCGTATTGGCAAGAGTCATCCTGCCTTCTTTTATATTATGCCTTTTCCAGCAGCTTATATTCAACACCATCCCCTTACCTATAGGGTCTCCTCAGTCAACATGTAAGAGGTTTCGAGGAAAGATCAGGATAGTGTGAAAGATCAAGAGAAGATAAGCAATGAAGATGACTGATTTTAATACGTTTCATCTCATCCTCTGAAAATTAGACAAGTGATATGGACATAACAAATCAAATGGGTTTAAAGCAATGACCATAACACATTTATTTTTAAGGGAGACTATTTCTTAAAAATAAGAATGTCAAAAAATGTAACACTGCTACAAAAATGCAAAAATATGTCTTGAAAAATGATGTGACCAATTTTTTAGGTGTAGGATACATGCAAAAATTCTGTAATTTATAATTATGACACTATATTTATAGTCTATTGCTACTGAGTTTTTGGCTCAGAGAAATAGTCTTCTTAACAGAAATAATAATCACCCTGTCTCAGGTGTACGATCAGCCAAGTTGTCTTATTTATTAGTATTTCCCAACTTCATATTGGTCTCTTCAGTGGCTTCTGGGATGATTTAAGTATAACTACCCAGGAAAAAATAAAAAAGGAAATACACATCCAGAATTTAGTTTTAGTTTTTTTGAAAGTTATTTAGTTTCCTGAGGATTTAACCAGCAACCAATTAGAGTTTAGTTACTGAACATCTTGATTTGGGTTAATGTCTTGAGATGACTTCTGTTTTGTTTGCTTTTCATCAAATTCAATTAATTTTGGTGGTCCAGCTTAATAAAACATTTTGCAAATGACAGTACACATTGTGGAAACTAAATATCATCCACATATCACGTGTTCTTTAACAAGAACAAAACAAGCACGCTTACTCAGTCACAATTATATTCACTCAGTCAGAAACATTGCTTGCCATCTTTTTAAGGACAGTCTCACCAGGGAGTCTGAAGAACCTTCACACAAGGAGATTGTAGAAAGCCAACTTTCTCAATAAGAATGCAAATAGCAATGCCTTATCATTCTGGAACTGTAAGTTTTGCCTATTTACCTCAAGAATCTAATAACTTTTAAGTGAAATTTAGAAAGATTTTTGAAAAGAAACTAAGTAGGCTCTCATACACAATATCTATTGATATCAGTTCCAAATTCTATAGCATTTCACATGCTCAGTCCATGTAAATACATCTTCATAAAGTTTGCTCTCCTAAAATCACCACACTAAAAGAATAGATACATAGATAAGAGATACAGTACTTATTGTTTATTAAATAAATAAAGAATTTTTTTTAAACAGACCCAAATAATTTTTTCTATCTTCTTCAGGTTCAAAGGGCAAGGCTTTGAAGCATATGCCACAGTCGGATAAATAGATAACGCAATTCTGTTTTTTTCCAGAAAAAAAAAAAAAGAGAATAGTTAAGAGTTATGACGTGGCAGTCTATAGAATTATCAGTAATTTTATATTCTCTGATTGTCAAAGGAAATATTTCAGAGAGCAAATAGCAAGTTTCTTTCTCTCTACCCCTCCATCATACATACCATTCAGTGCCCTGCAATGGCTAGAAAGAAATTACTATCATTCTTAAATCAAATGTCTATTAGAGGCAATTTTCGAAGAATTTCTTTAATCTGTTCTTAGAATTAAACATGAATGATCAGCATAGAGTTTAGATGCTGATATGAAACAAAATCATATGTCAGTAGGACTGATGAAACTGAAGGACAAGCAAAATACTTTCTAAAATGCTTTTATATGTTCCTATACAACTGAGTGAGATGTTGTTAGATGGTTTTCTTTGTTGTTGCTGTTTAGTCACTAAGTTGTGTCCGACTCTTTTGCAATCCGATGGACTGTAGCCTGAAAGCCTCCTCTGTCCATGGGGATTCTTCAGGTGAGAATACTGGAGTGGGTGGCCATTCTTCCTCCAGGGGATCTTTCCAACTCAGGGATCGAACCCGTGTCTCCTGCATTGGCAGGCGGGTTCTTTACCACTGAGCCACCAGGAAAGCCCATATGCTTTTCTTAAGGCAATATATACAATATTCTCTTTGTGTCTATGTGAGGCTACTCATTTTCAGAGTCTGAACCACTGAAGATATTCTGGAGGAAAGGAAAGAGAGTTGAATTGTATCCTCCCAAAATTCACGTCTACCCAGAACCTTAGAGTAGAGATGTAATTCATTGTCCTTATAAGAAGATGCTTAGGGTGAGCATGCTCAGTCACGTTTGACTCTTTGCAACCCCATAGACTGTAGCCCGCCAGGCTCCTCTCTCCATGGAATTTTCCAGGCAAGAATACTGGAATGGGTTGCCATTTCCCTTTCTAGGGGATCTTCCCTCTCCAGGGGTCGAACCCATGTCTCCTGTGTCTCTTACTTTGCAGGCAGATTCTTTACTGCTAGTGACACCTGGGAAGCCCATGAGAAGACACACAGACCCACACAGGGAAGAAGGTCAGGTGACAATAGAGACAGCGGTTGGAGAGATGCAGCTACCATCCATGAAACACCAAGGCAATTCAGCAACCCCAGAAGCAAGGGGAGAGATATGGGACAACTGTTTCTTAATTAGAGTCTCCAGGAGGAACCACAACTTCTCTGGTGGCTCAGTGGTAAAGAACCCACCAGCCAATGCAGGAGACCCAGGTTCAATCCCTGGGTCTGAAAGATCCCCTGGAAGAGCAAATGGCAACCCACTCCAGTATTCTTGCCTAGAAAATCCCATGGACAGAGGAGCCTGGTGGGCTGTAGTCCATGGGGTCGTATGTGTGGGACATGACTGAGCATACATGCAGAAGGCACCAACACTTCTTACACTTTGGTGTCAAATTTCTGGCCTCCTGAATTGTCAGAGAATAGATTTCTGTGGCTTTAAGCCACCATAGTTGTTGTACTTGTTACATGAGCCCTAGAGAGAATGCTATTGAAGTAGGAGAGCAACAGAATATTTTCTTGTACTAAAACATTTGCTCTTAAGTATTGTAAATGATTATGTCAAGTATTTTAATATTAAAGAAGAAAAGAGTATGTCTATATACGTTACACATACACTCCGAATACATGTAAGTAATTTCTTATGAACCCTGTGTTCTGATTTGCATGATCACAGTAACCAAAAATAAGTCATGCTAAATAGGTCTTCTTATATTGCCATATTAAAAAAAGAAAAGGTGTGTGAGCATTGCAGATCTTGATTCCTGGCCCCAGAGCTATTCCTTAGTTAGATCTCAGCAGCTGGGATTATAACTCTTTAGTGTTTGTTCCTAAATCTCTGAATCAAAACTCTGGACAAAGTGAGCTGCAACCTACTGTAAATCACTGGTTACAACATTTCCCTTCTAAACAAACACTAAAAATTTTCTTTCTCTGAGAACTCTGCATAATATTCTATTGTGTGATATTTAGAAAGTGAAAATCACTCGGTTGTGTCTGCCTTTTTGCAACCCCATTCTCCAGGCCAGAATACTGAAGTGAGTAGCCTTTCCAATCTCCAGGGATCGAATCCGGGGCTCCTCCATTATGGATTCTTTACCAGCTGAGCCACAAGGGAAACCCAAGAATACTGGAGTGGGTATCCTATCCCTTCTCTAGTAGATCTTCCCGACCCAGGAATTGAACCGGGGTCTTCTGCATTGCAGGTGGATTCTTTACCAACAGAGCTATCTATAAGCAAATTTCATTTCTATTTTCTAGAAGGAATACGATTGCTTTTTGAAACAATTTGACAAATACTTACTACTTCATTTACATTAGGCTCGCTGTTTTTCTTGCGCAAATGCTTGTAACGTAATAGTAATGCACTGAAGCGCCAAGATGTCAATAATGTTTAATAACTATAAGATGTTTATGTAAATAATATTGTAATAAAACTATATATTTTAAACAATATTATATATGATTACATAATATGTGTTTGTGCATGTGTGCTTACTTGCTCAGTCGTGTCCAACTCTTTGTGACTCTATTGACCCTAGCCTGTCAGGCTCCTTTGTCCATGGGCTTTCCCAGGCAAAAATACTGAAGTGGGGTAGCCATTTCCTCCTCCAGGGGATCTTCCTGACCCAGGGATCAAACTCTTATCTCCTGCATTGGCAGGCAGATTCTTCACTACTGAGTCACCTGGGAAGTTCCAGTTACATAATATAATATGTAATGCATTTGTCTATGCCAAATCATTTCATCAGCTCTATACTCCAGAAGCATTTTACTCTTCATATTTCAGTTACGGAATCTCTGTAGGCTTCACTAATCTGCAGATATTTTACTAAAGGACTTCCTTAAATGTGATGATAAATACCTTCAGAGGGTGACAGCAGCTATGAAATTAAAAGACGCTTGCTCCTTGGAAGAAGAGTTATGACCAACCTATACAGCATATTAAAAAGCAGAGACATTACTTTGCCAACAAAGTCCATCTAGTCAAAGCTATGGTTTTTCCAGTGGTCATGTGTGGATGTGAGAGTTGGACTATAAAGAAAGCTGAGTGCTGAAGAATTGATGCTTTTGAACTGTGTTGTTGGAGGAAAATCTTGAGAGCCCCTTGGACTGCAGGGAGATCCAACCAGTCCATGCTAAAGGAGATCAGTCCTGAATATTCATTGGAAGGACTGATGCTTAAGCTGAAACTCCAATACTTTGGCCACTTGATGTGAAGAACTGACTCACTAGAAAAGACCCTGATGCTGGGAAAGATTGAAGGCAGGAGGAGAAGGGGATGACAGAGGATGAGATGGTTGGATGGCATCACCAACTCAATGGACATGAGTTTCAGTAAACTCCGGGAGTTGGTGATGGACAGGGAAACCTGGTGAGATGCAGTCCATGGGTTGCAAAGAGTTGGAGGTGACTGAGCAACTGAACTGAACTGAACTGAACTGAGATACCTTCTAACACATAATAGACTTCCCATTCAGGTCAACTTCAAAGAGGTAAAAGAAAAAAAACACTATCTTTACTGAGTTTAGGCTCTGTGCAAAAAAAAAGCCACATGTGCAGCGTCAGCTGTCTTTATAGAGCCTGGAAAGGGGTGATTACTACATTCCTCAGTTCAGGTAAGGGGGAAAAGAAATTTGTTATTGTGTTCCTTTATTGACACAAGGGACAATGAGGACAGAGAAAGAAGGCTGATATTAACATGTGTGAATGACAGCAAAGAGTAAAGCTCTGTTGAGTCACAGGTTGTCATTAAAGCTGCCCATTGCATTGTCAGTGATATATCACTTCACTAGAATTAATATGTACTCTATATATTGTGTGTGTGTGTTGTGTACAATATATACTAGTGACATTATGAACATAGATAAATCCACATGTTGAATTGCATTTTTTTTTTTGCTCTAAAGAGAGGAGGAAATTATTAAATCAGTTAAATCATAAGCATTGCATTCAATGGACACTTTAAAAATATTTTATGGTAAAGAAATCTATGTTTCTGATAGTTAACAAATAAATCTATTCCTGCAATTCTCTTTTTTAAAAATAATTTACTCTTTCATTATAGAAACATCATATTTAAGAAAATAATTTAAGCAGCTACCATTAGTAAAATGAGACTTCAATACATACTGACAGTGTCTCACTATAAATATTCCACTTATTTATTTGATTATGAATATTCACATTTAAACTTGGAACTGTTAAATGAAAAAAATGTAATAATACTTGAGCAATATTCTGCCAATTATTATTCTTTAGGTGACTGTTAATATGTAAGACATTAAAATGCTTGTAAAACTTTTTGCTGTCTACATTTTTACTATATCAAAAATGTATTCTTTTTATGACTTGTCTACATATATGAGCTTTCTGGGTTTTACTATTTTAAATATCATAAATATGATCTAGGGAAATATATTTAATGCAAAATTCTTCAATTATAAAGCATAATCCTTTTGCTTTATTTGATTTTATTCGGGATATACACATGCAGTTTAAATTTATACATGCATGCACATAACTTGAAATTGTTCTCTATTTTCAAGGGAAGATGATTTTCAAGCCCTTCAAGAAATAAATATGAATGTTGCTTTCCCCAACCCCCTGTCGCAAGATATGAAATCCTAGGAGAATTAAAGACAGCAAATTATGTATTAGTTTGTATCGGTGGCATTTTAGAGCCGGCAAATTCAATTTGCAAATTGGAGCTCAGCTGCTGGTTTAAATCAGCTGAAAATGAAATGGAAACATCTTATTGAAATGTTCATTTGATATAGGTGAATATCTTTCCAAGAGGAATAATGTGAACCCAGGTTATAGGGAGGACTAAGATGATAAGTCAGGAGCAGTGTCTAGATCACAAGAACACATCCAAATGGACAAAATGTAGATTATGAAGCACTGAAGTATCTAAGAGATTATGCTCTGATAGACAGCCAAGCAATCTAAAAGGTATTTGCTTTTTGTGTTCCCTCATCAGTCATGAGTTAAGTGACGGATGACTAAAGCTGAGATTCATTTATTTACCTATTGACAATGAAGCTTGACTTGCTTCAATTGATCCTCCCTGTACTCACCTGGAGGCATTCAGTTCTTTGTTTCTCATGACAACATAATGGCGTGTTCTGTTTCAATGATCTCCTATTTGTCAGAATTACCATGGTGCTCAAATTTTAAAGAATCTTGCATGAACATAGAGGCACTCAGGCTTTAGAAAGCACAGCTTAGTTGATGGTCCTGGGCCAGTGGTCCAAAGGAAGGAAGTTATTAATACAAGACATCTCTTAGAGGTTATCTTCATGGTAAAAACAAAACAGCATTAAAAAAAAACAAACTGATTATGAAATCACATACTATGTACACTTGTTCATCCTATTTTTATGTATTGACTGAATCTCTCTGATGTGCAAGGCAAGGTTATGATGGGTAGACACTCGTCAGGGTCAGAAGCAAGAACGAGTGAGGTGAATATGTCATAGCCAGATTTCCCTGGTGGCTCAGATGGTAAAGAATCTGCCTGCAAAGCAGGAGACCCAGGCTGGATCCCTCGATTGAGAAGATCCACTTCTGTATTCTTGACTGGAAAATCCCATGGACAGAGGAGCCTGGTGGGCTACAGTCCCCGGGGTCGCAAAGAGTTGGACACAACTGAACGACTAACAGGTTCACACTTTTCAAGGTATAGCCATTTGAACTTTGCCACCCCAAGACTTCCACCAGATTGTTGAGGCCACAAGGAATATGTTCAGGCATGCCAAGCTGCTTTTAATGAAGGAATGAATTGACCTTTACCATTTGGCACTTCCCTGGTAGCTCAGATGGTAAAGAATCAGCCCACAATGCAGGAGAACCAGGTTCGATCCCTGAGTCAGTAAGATCCCCTGGAGAAGGAAATTGCAACCCACCCCAGTATTCTTGCCTGGAGAATCCCATGTATTGGACAGAGGAGCCTGGAGGGTGACAGTCCATAGGATTGCAAAAATTCAGACACGACTGAAGTGACCGCGTACATGCACTTATATTCTGACATCCAGTTCACACAGTTCCCTAGCGTGTCTCCAAGGGGAATGAGCCCCAGTCATCTGCACCTTGAACCAGCTCTCTGATGCATTTTATTGACTTTCCTACTTCTGACTGTCACTGTCCTTGTGCTTTCACTGTAGTTTTCTGAATCAACTTCTCAATAAATTACCTGCTCCGTTTCACAGAGACTGCTTCCCAGGACACACAGCTAAGACAAATACATCATAGTATTCCATCAATATTATATCTCCATGTATTAATTCTGTCCCCATCAAGTGACATTTATGTTGTTTCCACTGTTTTATTGCTTTGAACAATGCTGCTCTGAGCATTCTTCTATGTGTCTCCTAAAGTACAGCATATGCATGCAGATAAAGTTTTATGGAATATGCACTCAAATATTAGCAATTGTTATTTCTCCCCCATAGGATTAAAAAGCATTGAACTTTTGATGAAAACACTCCTTATTTTGATTTTTTTACAATGTACATGTATTTGTAATTAGGATTTCACATATGAATATATATAGACATATGAATATGCATATGAATGAATCAGTATGAATGAATATTCATATACATGAATAAAGAAGAACATTAAATACAGAATTGAAAGCTATGTAAGCTCCTGAATAGTGTGTTTCTTTTGTCAAACAATTGACAGTAAAGAATAGTGTTTATAATATGAGTGTATGCTTAGTTGTTCAGTTGTGTCTGACTCTTTGCAACCCCATGGACTGTAGCCCAGCAGGTTCGTCTGTCCATGGAATTCTCCAGGCAAGAATATGGAATGAGTTGCCATTTCCTACTCCAGGGGATCTTCCCAACCCAGGAATCAAACCCTCGTCTTCTGCAGCTCCTGCATTGCAGGCAGATTCTTTACCGCTGATACACCAGGGAGGCCCTAGGAAATAATTACCTGGATCCCAATCCTATACTGGCTCCCTACTGGCTGTATGATCAGGAGCAACTCAGTTATCACTGCCTCAGTTTCTCCATATGTAACTTACAGGTTTACTATAGGGAATAAATTATATATTCCTGTCACTAAAATTTTGTCCAGCCCTTAGTTAGCATTACATGAGTTTGCTGTAGTATCCTATTCAACTTAATGCAAATATATTAAAGTCCTAATTGACAAGCATATAGATAAACAAGATATGGCTTATGCCTTTCAAGATACTTAGTATCAAATAGGAAAGATAAGGCACAGACCCAAATTCCTTTAACATACACAAGGACATATGTAATTAATGCAATGATAGTGATATAAAGGAAAATGCTATAACATCAATCAGTAACCACTGGAAAATAATGTTTAAAAGACAGATGCATATCTAAATAATATCACTGCTAACGCATAAATTATTAAAATACTGATCTTGTATAAGCAATAATTCTTTTTTTTTTAATAAATTTATTTATTTTAGTTGGGGGCTAATCACTTTACAATATTGTAGTGGTTTTTGCCATACACGGACATAAGTCTTATACTTGGAGATTGTATCCTTCTCACTGCTAGAATGCAGTCTTCAAAAGTAGCCTTAATTTTTTAATCCTTTATTTAAATGAAGCTGTATTTTTCTAAGTGATGTGATAATGAATTAAACACATTTCATATATATATTATGTCTGTATAACATCTATATTGTATAGTAGGTTTACTGTTTTCAAATTAAGAAATATAACGCTATACAAATAAGAGCTGAATAGGAAAAGTCTGTGCAATTTGTCAATTTCTGACATCCATATTATACTCTTTTTTTCATTATATTCTAGAAGTACAGATCAAAAATCTGCAGAAATAGCTAAATCTCCTCAAAGTCTCCCTCCAGCACCGTTGTCCTGAATGCATAGGATCGTATCATACCATTGGTTAGCAAGCTTTATGGAACACCAATATCCCTAAAGTGGCATAGAGCCATTGTTCATATTTAATACCTTAGAGTGAAAGCTAATGTTAGCTAACCACCTGTGACTTGACTAGAGCTAAACTTGGAAAGGGCTGTAGACTGAATGTTTAAGTCTCCTCACAATTTATATGTTGAAACCTAGTCCTTACACACTGGTATCTAGAGGTGCAATCTTTGGGAGGTGATTGGGTCATGAGGACTCTGCCCTCATAAGTAAGATTAATTTCCTCATGAAAGAGACCCCGAGAACTCCTCCTTCCTCTTATGTGAAGACACAGTAAAAGAGCCATTCATGGACCAGGAAGAGAGCACTCACCAAAAACCAGATGTGCCAGTGCCTTGATCTGAAACTTTTCAGCCCCTAGAACTGTGAGAAATGAACTTCTGTTCTCTATGCGCTACCCAGTCTATGGTCTTCTGCTGTAGCAGCCCAAGTTAACGGTGACAGAGGTTAGAGCTGCTAGAGGCACCGAGGACGGCAGCACAGCACTGGGTCAGTGAGAGAGAGGCATATCCTGAAAGGAGGGGAGAATCATTCTATCCACTTCCCACTTTTTAGTGTTGTTGTCTTTGTGTAGACTGTGTATTTGGGTACGGGTTTAAGGCCTTTATTTGTACGACCACTTGACATAAGTGTTATGTGCTTGGTGTCATGCCGGGTGCATAAGACAAAAGGATAAACCAGACAGAAATAGTCCTAACCCTCCTGGGCTTGACTGTTTTAATTATTTTAACCCCAAAACCCTAGTATAGGCTGATTTCTGTTGATGTATCCTGAAGACATGGAGTTAAGTCCCAAGGTAGTTGCTGTCGTTTTCCATTGCCCTTCTTAGTAAGTAAGGGTGAGAGAGAGAGCAGTGGCTTCTTTTATTCAAATCATGAGTAATGCCTCCCACAAGTCATGCATTTCTAGTGCTTAGAGAATAAACATTTATAAACTTTCCCTTTGTGTTATGACTAGCATGGCACCATGCACAGTTAAGACTTTTTGTTAATGCTGTATAATCAAGCACTCTACTAGGAATTATCTGACTAGAAACTGATTATGACTGCCTTTACTATACTGTTCACAGACATACAAATTCTGGTATATTCCGTTTCCACAGTTTCAGAAAAATCAAGGTAGTGTATACTATTTTGTCAGAGTAATATTCAAATACAGATTTTGCAGATGGTGACTGCAGCCATGAAATTAAAAGATGCTTACTCCTTGGAGGGAAGGTTATGACCAACCTAGAGAGCATATTAAAAAGCAGAGACATTACTTTGTCAACAAATGTCCGTCTAGTCAAGGCTATGGTTTTTCCAGTGGTCATGTATGGATGTGAGAGTTGGACAGTGAAGAAAGCTGAGCGCCGCAGAATTGATGCTTTTGAACTGTGGTGTTGGAGAAGGCTATTGAGAGTCCCTTGGACTGCAAGGAGATCCAAGCAGTCCATCCTAAAAGAGATCAGTCCTGGGTGTTCATTGGAAGGACTGATGTTGAAGCTGAAACTCCAATACTTTGGCCACCTCATGCGAAGAGTTGACTCATTGGAAAAGACCCTAATTCTGGGTGGGATTGGGGGCAGGAGAAGAAGGGGACGACAGAGGATGAGATGGTTGGATGGCGTCACTGACTCGATGGACATAGGTTTGGGTAGACTCGGGGAGTTGGTGTTGGACAAAGAGGCCTGGTGTGCTGCAATTCATGGGGTCACAAAGAGTCGGACACGACTGAGCGACTGAACTGAACTGAACTACCTAACAGTGTTATTGGCAAATGCTCTTTAAAACACCAATGAAATTAATAATTGACTTGTTTATACAGTCATAGCTTAAGTCAGGTGTTTTTGATTTGTTTGTTTTAGATCCTGAATCAAGAGTTCACATTCCAAAGCAAAGTTTTATCTTATCTTTGCATGCCATAGAGTCCCATATAGAGAGAGATATCTGTTAAATGTTCATGACTCTACGTTTTACTTTCTTGAGCTGGATAGAGGGAAAGGGAAGAATTAAGCAGACTAGTAAGCATCTGTGTCTTCTTTTCTCCAGTCTGTTGCCAGGAAAAGAGTACTTCAGCTGCCCTGTAGAAACAGTAATAGACATTAGATAGGAGAATGGAGACTGAGAATCAGGCTCTTTCATTAGTTCCCTTCTCAGCTTCAAAGAGCACTCCAGTTCATTTTTTCAAGATGCTTAAGCAAGCAGAGCTGCTATCAAGGTGGCCTTAGGCAAAATGTTGAAGGGGAACAATGGCCTTGAGAGACCTACCTTCCTTTGCTTAACAGCTTTACCTCAGGGGCAGTCCCTTTTGTTCCCTGCTAACAGGATTTCCTTGCAGGAAAGGATTTGATCACCCTCATTGACAACATGGAATAAATATAAATCAGTGAGCTACTTCTCTGAAGTACTTGTATTTTTAGCTTTCAGTGGTACTGTGGGATAAAATCCTATCTGTCCTCCTTGAAGGAATGACAGGCATCAGCTTTGCAGATGGGATAATTTGCAGGAGAGAGTTGCCTTTCTTGTCTGAAATCAGGCCATCTAGACTGCATTTCACTGCTGTTGTTGTGCTCCCAACATAACCTTTGGTGAGTAAATCTAAAAACCGTAGCCTTTGAATTTTACCTTAGTTAGCAGAAAACACTTGAAATTAAATCCTTCTTTAAACAGATGATTGCAAACAGTTTGGTCTGTGTATTGCATATTATAGAACAGGGGATTCTTGGACAGCCTGGATAGTATGTGTTGCTGGTGGTGGTGGTGGTGGTGGTGGTGGTTTAGTCTGCAAGTTGTATCCACCTCTTGTAATCCCATGGGCTGTAGCCACCACACTCCCCTGTCCATGGGATTTCCCAGGCAAGAATACTGTAGTGGGTTGCCATTTCCTTCTCCAGGGGATCTTCCTGACCCAGGGATCAAACCAATGTCTCTTGGATCTCCTGCATTGCTGGCTGATCCTTTACTGACTGGTGGATTCTTCCCTGAGCCATCAGGGAAGCCCCTGTATAGTATGTGGTGGGATCATTTAACTGCACAATATGTAGGCAGAATGGTGCCTATGTTAATGACAATAATACTCTTAGCAAGAATGCAGTGGAGAGAAAAGGGCAATGATATCTTCCAAAGAGGATTTGGTGCACCAGATTGTACTGTTATACAAACAAGTGGCAACTAAACCAAAACAAAGCAAAGACTGATTCCTAATGTGCAACATTTCAGATCACTTCTGAATAGGAAGCCAATCTAGATACTTTGGTCTCTAAGGGAAGTACAGAGAAGAGTGGTTTTGATTGAAAAATAGCATCTAGTAGCTTAGAAGACTCTTGAGAGTCCTTCAGACTGCAAAGAGATCAAATGAGTCAATCCTAAAGGAAATCAACCCTGAATATTCATTGGAGGGACTGATGTTGAAGTTGAAGCTCCAATACTTTGGCCACCTTATGTGAAGAGTCGACTCATTGGAAAAGACCCTGATGTTGGGGAAAATTGAGAGCAGGAGGAGAAGGAGGCAACAGAGGATGAGATGGTTAGTTAGTATCATTGACTCAATGGGCATGAATTTGATCAAACTCTGGGAGGTAGTGGAGAGCAGAGAAGCCTGGTGTGCTGCAATCCATGGGGCTACAAAGAGTCAGACATGAATTATGCACTGAACAAAAACAAAGTTTATGGTTTAAATCAATATAGAAATTGGACAGAATAATGTAGAGCAACTGGTTGCTTTTCTATTCTGCTGAAAATTTTAACTTTCTTTGTAGATATCCCAAATGAGTTTCTACTATCAAAGCAGTTGTTGGAGAAGAGTTTGTGTATATATATATGTGTGTAGCTCAGATGGTAAAGCATCTGCCTGCAATGTGGGAGACCTGGGTTCAATCCCTGGGTTGGGAAGATCCCCTAGAGAAGGAAATGGCAACCCACTCCAGTATTCTTGCCTGGAAAATCCCATGGACGGAGGAGCCTCCTAGACTGCAGTCCATGGGGTTGCAAAGAGTCAGACACTACTGAGTGACTTCACATATATATATATAACATGATTTTTAACCTACCAAACAAGCAGAAGTTATAACCTAGAGAGCAAAGCATGCACATTTAGACAACATATTTCAGTAAAGGAAAATGATGAGCAGAGGTAACAAGTTGGCAGAAATTTTAAGCAAATACTCTATTTGGCAAATGCTCCTTGCAAGAAAGAAAGTAGAGTCTAATTTCAATACTGGGGTATTTCTTTGCACTCTCTATGTGTTGATCTCATTTAGTCTGTCCATTCTATGACTTGGGCTTGCCAGGTGGCTCTTGTGGTAAGAAACCTGCCTGCCAGTGCAGGAGATACAAGAGATGTGGGTTCAATCCCTGGGTTGGGAAGCTCCTCTGGAGCAGGAAATTGCAACCCACTCTAGCATTCTTGCCTGGGAAATCCCATGGACACAGGAGCATGATGGGCTACAATCCATAGGGTCATAAAAAGTTGGACATGACTTAACACACACACACAGATGCACACACACATTCTGTGACTTATTGGATATAGTTGTGATGCACTCACTTCCATTCAGATCTGTTAAAATAAATGTCTTGGCCCAAGATGAAACTGCTCGCGTCTGAGATGCCATGTCAGCAAACTTAGATAAGTTTTGTGTCCCTGTTACTCTTTCTCTTGACTGGAAGTACCATATATAGCCAGTCAGCCATCCCCCAAACCCCAGGCCAATTTTAGGTTCCATTCTGGGCTTCCTTCTTTCTTATTGATTTTCTTCCTTTTTTTAAATTTATTTTTTATTGATGGATAATTGCTTTACAGAATTTTGCTGTTTCTGTCAAACCTCAACATGAATCAGGGTATACATATATCCCCTCCCTTTTGAACTTCCCTCCCATATCCCTCCCCATCCCACCCCTCTAGGTTGATACAGAGTCCCTGTTTGTGTTTCCTGAGCCATACAGCAAATTCTCCTTGGCTATCTATTTTACATATGGTAATGTAAGTTTCCATGTTACTCTTTCCATACATCTCACCCTCTCCTCCCCTCTCCCCAAGTTCATAAGTCTATTCTCTATGTCTTCCTTGTTCTTTATTCTTCATCCTATAAAAGCTTTCTGTTTTCCATCCTGTTTTGCAGTTTTCCAGCTCTTGAGGATAGAGACTGCCTTTTTCATACAGTGTTAAATTTGTTTGTTTGTATCACCTGAATTATCTTCTTTAGTTATTTTTTTAACAGATCGAACTTCTCTTACCTACATTCTTAATTATTCTTGAGTATTATGTGTATGAATATGAACAGTTACATGATGATATGTATATGTATCACAGACATGTAACACACACACACACACACACACAGAAAGACAACAAATTCAAAGGCAAAAACATAAGGAGACATGTTATTTGTGTAATACTGGGTAATTTCCTCAATTTTTCTTTTACTTTGACCAGTTTCTATGTATGACCTAATTTTGTCTGTAGACAACTTCAGAAAGAGCTATTTTAAAATTTCCTGTAACTGTCAGTGTGAAGAATATAGTGTATGAGAAGACCCCATGAGAATTGTACTATATATTATTGGGAAAAAAAGAAAAGTATATTTTATCAGACCTTATACACATGAATGTGTGTGCTACGCTAAGCTGCTTCAGTCTTGTCTGACTCTTTGTGACCCCATGGACTGCAGCCCACCAGGCTCCTCTATCCATGGAATTTCCAGGCAAGTAAACTGGAGTGGGTTGACATTTTCTTCTCCAGGGCATCTTCCTGACCCAGAGATTGAACCTGTATTCCTGCATTGTCAGGCAGATTCTTTACCACTGAGCCAGAGGGAAGACCATTTGGCCAAAAGGTTCTCTTATCTATATGAAGATATCCATAATATCTTTTGGAAAAACTGAATGAACCTTTTGGTAAACCCAATGTATAATCAACTTATTTTTGATGTTTCTGATTCAAATTACCTGAGGTTCTACATCATTTTAGTTTGTTTGTTTCGTTTTATTTCCAGTGTCCCATACAGGTGCTTCCTGCACACTGCAGACATTCAATATATGTTTTGAATAAAAAATGAATCAACATTCAAATATATTTATAAGCTTTTACCTTTGCCAGTGTAGTTTCATCAACTATCATGTCTCACCTGGATTTTGCAATCCCTTCTTAACCAGACTCCTGGCCTACAGTCTTGCCCCCTTGATAGAATTCCCCACTTATACTCCTCTCCTGACGTCACCACCACCAGGCACTACACTGGGTTAGAAACTCCGTAAGACCCCAAACTTTGGCTTATACATTCACTCCAGATATACTCCCCACTTTCTGGATCCTTGCTTGGTGCATAAGAAAGAGTAAATTTTTGTTGAACAAAATCAAGAGCAACAACAACCTCCCCCCCTCCACCTCCCACCAAATGCTCTTCTTCCTCTAAGTAAGCTTCATTGTTTTTTTTTTGGCTATGTCTCCAACAAATCTAAACTGCAGCAGGACTTTCATCTTCTGTCTTGAGTAATGAGAATGTAAGGAGTACAACATATTGGACAGAATACATGATTGGTGAGTAAAAAGTTTTAACAGAAAGAATGCGAGGCTGACGTGACTGTTGGTAAAGTTGGGAGCACAGAGGTCAGAGAAACTGTCACCAATGACATCAACCTGCTGCTCCAAAGCAGGGAGTTCTGCAAATCTCAGCCAGCAATTGCTGAAAATCCAGGATCATCTCACCCTGAAGCCCCTGTCAATCTCACCAAGCTCAAGAAGCTCTACCTTCGATTTCAATCTCCATCATTAACATCAGTGATGCTCAGGAAAATCTCTCAGCGGCTATTTTGGACCTCACCTTTGCTCATTCACACTTACGACTCCATCTGGAAAATTATGACCTCCCTTCCTCTTTTGCCCAAATCTTTATTGTAATTGCCCATTGTTGGCAGATTCTGACCTGTTGCGTTCACGAGGAAGGGGATGTTGGGAGATCTGACTTTTCTACTGCACAAGTTAAATCCCAGAAGTGGGTGCCACAATGCTACTGAACTGAAAATACATAACCAAGCACACATACTTCCCCAGAAAGTTAGGACTCTTGGAAAAAAGCTACAGTTTTCCCCACTCATTTATTTTCCTTCACATAATATTGTTGTTGTTATTCTTTGTTTAGCTTTTGTTTTATGGTTGTCTTTCTGCCTTATTCTGTGCATAAATCTTGGGTGAATCTAACTTAGATTTATCACCCACCTGGCACCTAACTCAATTATCTGGTCCCAGCTGCTGTATTAAGTGTACAGTACTTCTGAAACACTTCACATTTTCAAGGGAAATGTTTGATTTATCTAAAGTACTAACTAGGCTGTGTATTGTAACCTGCTCTAAGTTTATTTTGCTCTTAAAATTTCCTATCCCATTAGAATAAAAACTATAAGGCTTTCTTATAACTCTACATATATTATCTTACAGAAAGACTAGGTATTCTCATTAATATATTAATAAATATGCTCTAGTTATTAGAGGACTGTTACTCATAAGCAAAATAACAAAATATTTAATGACAACTCTCCTTTAATGTAATTAATTTGGTTAAATAAATACCTGCTGAAGTGTTTTTTATTTTGTTTTGAACAAAATATTTGCTTCATTTTACCTTTATTTCACTTTTCCCTACTGCCGTTTCTGTGTTAATTATTTAATAGCTAGATGCTAAAAGACCTAGGAGAAATGAAAAGGTTATTAAATAAGTGTTAACAGGCAATTAAAAATCTCTGTAAATGGCTCATTGTCCCCAGCAATTCATACCCATATTTTATGGTTGCCAAGAACTATTGTCATGAGATCAAAAATCACTATGACCCTCCACATTCACAGGAATCCAAACACTTACAAAATACATTATGCATTTCTCTAAAGGTGAATATTTATCATTATCTATGTGCACTCTTGCAGTGTTTTTTAGTTGCCTGCATTAAAAAAAAAAAAAGAAGTATTTCTGATTAGAAATTTAACCAAGGAGTCTTGACCAATTAAGTATATATTTCTGGATTGAGACAGAATTGTCCCTGGGTCTCTGTCCTTGCCCCATTTTAACACAACCCTTCTGTATGCCATTGGTGTTGACAATTGAATATACTTTTTTGACTGTCCCATTGTTAATGAAAGTGTACCTTTGGGTTTCTGTAGATGCCAAACAGAGATTGAGCACCTGGAGTGAAAAATGTTTTCTCTCTCTTAATCTTTAACTACATTAATATACAAACCTCAACAGTCCATTTTAAGTTTTACATGAAACAGAAACTCCCATGAATTAATGAAGTTCTCCTAAGCACCACATCAGTATGAGCCAATAGCTATGCCAACTGCCACTTTGCCTCTCTTCAGGGTTAAACCACCATATAGCATAGGTAAGACTTATTTTCTTATGACGTTTTCAGTCTTTCTGCTCTGCTTGGAGTATTTATTAGCACCTCCAATTTTAGTTTTTACAAATACTGTCTGCTTTCTCCTATTTGCATAGATAGTTAAAGTATATGCAAGTTTGAGTAGACTCTGGGAGTTGGTGATGGACAGGGAGGCCTGGCGTGCTGTAGCCCATGGGGTCACAAAGAGTCGGACACGACTGAGCGACTGAACTGAACTGATGCATGTTTCAGTTGTATGAATGACGCTGATTGTCTCTTTGTGTGTGCCAATGCAATGAGATTCCTATATGTTCTCACACATCAAAGTGCACACACATACACAACACAGAAACACCCACATGTACACAGTGATGAAATACAACCACCAAACATCTTTGTTAAAATAAGGGTCGGGCATGACATTTGTTTAAAACTTAATGTGATTCATTCTGCCAACATTCACAGTTTCCCTCAGTGATTAACGGTGCATGTTCAGCCTCAGATGGAAAGATGATTGATGTTGAATGTCAAAAATAGTTGGGCATAGACCTTTCCACGTGTCAGTGGCTGTGACTGTGATGTGAAACTAGTGCTCAAACAGGGAGGAAAACGTGTCTCTTTGATTAAAGCCCCCTCTGTTTAAATGCAGGGCGCTGAGCACTAGTAAGAGGAGACGAGCCATCACCATTAAACAGGTTCTGATGATGAACTTTCAGGTGTGAAGGGTGAAAGTGTCCTGTAACCTTAATTCATGTCATTGTTTTAAGAGCTTATGTTCACAGCATTCATAGAAAATGACTAAGGGTGCTAATATTATACAAACTGCATAAATTAAACAATGGCCAGAGGTGCTTGCTGTCTTGACAGCACTGAAAGGATGTTAGGTAAAGGTGTGATGCTTCCAAACTAGCTCAAGTGACCTTTCCAGGTGTGTAAATTCCAAGCCCACCTATTGTAATTATATGTGATGACTGAACAGATATTATGCAAGCAGGAATTGAATGCAAATAAAGTCAATATAGATTTTATACAAAAATGTTCTAGTTCTCAGCAGGCTATAATTTGCAGAAACAACTGTTAAGCTTCCCAAATAAGACCCTTTAAAGAGGAACAAATCGTTGGGAGAAGCAGGACAAGGAAAGACATGATAAGAGAATTATGCTTGTCAGTTTGTTGGAATACGAAATCATTATAGGTAACACGGTACATACCAAATAGAAAATCTTCGCCAAAGGCATGATGGTAATGCAGTGATATCACCAGAACACATTGCAATTTAAGCATTAACTTGGTTTGTTTCAGGTAAATTATCCTTTTTCCTATGAGGAACTTTCAGCCTGGTAGGTTAGCACTCTTTTCCATCTACATAAATGGTCTGAGGTCCCTCTTGCTGATTGGTCTCACTTTAATTTGTTTTTTCTAATTTATTATTTAATTGGGGTATAGTCGCTTTACAATGATGTGTTAGTTTCTGCTGTACAGCAGGGCGACTCAGCTATGTGTTAGTTTCTCAGTTGTGTCTGACTCTTTGGGACCTCATGGACCATGGCCCACCGGGTTCCTCTGTCCATGGGAAAACTACTGGAGTGAGTTTAACTAAATGTATACATATATCCTCTCCCTTTTGAGCCTCGCTCCGACCCTACTCCCATCCCACCTCCTAGATAACATTACACACACTAAGGATAACACTTCTGTGATACTACCATTGTGAGCATTGTTGTTGTTGTTTAGTCACTAAGTCATGTCCAATTCTTTGCGACCTCATGGACCATGGCCCACCGGGTTCCTCTGTCCATGGGATTTCCCAGGCAAGAATATCAGAGCAGGTTGCCATTTCCTTCTCCAGACAATCTCCCCCACCCAGGGATCAAACTTGCGTCTCTTGCACTGGAGGCAGATTCTTTACCTCTGAGCCACCAGGGAAAGCCCACTGTGAGCATATCTTGCATTATTAATATTTAGAATATGATTTTTCAAATGTGGAAAAAGCAGAATTGTTGAAGTCACCACATTTTAAGGTTTAAAGGAAACTTACAATTAATCTTTTACTCTTTCATAGAAGTAAGGCTTTTCCTGAATAAAGACAATTCCAGGCTTTTGTGCAATACAATTCAATGGAACATTCTTTCATTCTGAAATATGCATTGATGTGTCATTGGGGGATATGTTTATTCTCCATTTTTGCACACTCTATTTGCATCATTTCTATTTGAATATGATAACAAGGAATATATCTGCATGTAAAGACGAAACTCACATGTACATATATAATTCAAAGACCCTGTTGTTAGGAAAGATCAAAGGCAGGAGGAAAAGGGGACAACAGAGGATGAGATGGTTGGATGGCATCACTGATTCAACGGACATGAGTTTGAGCAAGCTCTGGTAGTTGGTGATGGACAGGGAAGCCTGGCATGCTGTAGACCATGGGGTCGCAAAGAGTCGGAAACAACTGAGTGACTGAACTGAATTGAACTTGAACTAATTCTTCTTTAAAGATTCCTGAAAAAATAGATTATTTAAAACTATAATTCACTCACTAGTTTTCTAGGAAGCATAGCAAAAATGATAAATATTTAAAGTTGTGCATTAAAAAATCTGGGGGATCAACTATCCATTTCATGGCAAACTCTTCCTTATCCAGTTGAATAATTGCACATTTAACTTTATATCTCAGAAAAATTCAGAATTCTTTAAATTTTGGTTCTGTTAACCTCTTGTTTTCTTTTACTAGGAAAAAATAAAAACTAGCAGTAGATGATAGCTTTATCAGGATTGGCAAAGTGATCTCAATTTGTGTGGCAAGCAATTAATGAACATAGTATCTATCATGAAAATAAGCAAAAGATGAATATTCACTGTGTGTCCTACTGTTTAAGCAGGTTCTTGCATTGGTTGACATTAACATAGCCTGGTTATTCATAAGGTGAAATATAATTTCAAAAGTTATGCTACTACATCTTTTGACATCACCAGCCTGGAGCTACTGACAAAATGAATCATTTCAAACAGGGGCATGACACTAGCAGAATAAAATAACCCAAAGGCTGACAAGGAGAGGGAGCAAATGTAATGGACCAGTACAAGTTTCTCTCAGCTCCAGAGCCACAGTATCAGAAAGTACAAGGCATTAGCTCAAACGATGAGCACTAAGGGGTTGTAAATAACTACTATTTTAGACTTTATCATGCAAACACTTCAGCTTCTTAGTAGAAGTATACTACCTCTTCTTAGTAGAGGTAAATCACAAATATGTGTCAGTTCAGTTCAGTTCAGTTGCTCAGTCGTGTCCGACTCTTTGTGACCCCATGAATCGCAGCATGCCAGGCCTCCCTGTCCATCACCAACTCTAGGAGTTTACCCAAACCCATGTCTATCGAGTCGGTGATGCCATCCAACCATCTCATCCTCTGTCATCCCCTTCTCCTCCTGCCCAATCCCACTCAGCATCAGGGTCTTTTCCAATGAGTCGACTCTTTGCATGAGGTGGCCAGAGTATTGGAGTTTCAGCTTCATCAGTCCTTCCAATGAACACCCAGGACTGATCTCCTTTAGGATGGCCTGGTTGAATCTTCTTGCAGTCCAAGGGACTCTCAAGAGTCTTCTCCAACACCACAGTTCAAAAGCATCAATTCTTCAGTGATCAGCTTTCTTTATAGTCCAACTCTCACATCCATACATGACCACTGGAAAAACCATAGCCTTGACTAGACGGACATTTGCTGGCAAAGTAATGTCCCTGCTTTTAAATATGGTATCTAGGTTGGCCATAAACTTCCTTCCAAGGAGTAGGCATCTTTTAATTTCATGGCTGCAATCACCATCTGCAGTGATTTTGAAGCCCCCCCAAATAAAGTCTGACACTGTTTCCACTGTTTCCTCATCTACTTCCCATGAAGTGATGGGATCAGATGCCATGATCTCAGTTTTCTGAACGATGAGCTTTAACCTAACTTTTTCACTCTCCTCTTTCACTTTTATCAAGAGGCTCTTTAGTTCTTCTTCACTTTCTGCCATAAGGGTGGTGTCATCTGCATATCTGAGGTTATTGCTATTTCTCCCAGCAATCTTGATTCCAGCTTGTGTTTCTTCCAGCCCAGCGTTTCCCATGATATACTCTGCATAGAAGTTAAATAAGCAGGGTGACAATATACAGCCTTGATGTACTCCTTTTCCTATTTGGAACCAGTCTGTTGTTCCATGGCCAGTTCTAACTGTTGCTTCCTGACCTGCATACAGGTTTCTCAAGAGACAGGTCAGATGATCTGGTATTCCCATCTCTTTCAGAATTTTCCACAGTTTATTGTGATCCACATAGTCAAAGGCTTTGGCATAGTCAATAAAGCAGAAATAGATATTTTTCTGGAACTCTCTTGCTTTTTCAATGATCCAGCGGATTTTGGCAATTTGATCCCTGGTTCCTCTGCCTTTTTTAAAACCAGCTTGAACATCTGGAAGTTCACGGTTCATGTATTGCTGAAGCTTGGCTTGGAGAATTTTGAGCATTACTTTACCAGTGTGTGAGATGAGTGCAATTTTGCAGTAGTTTGAGCATTCTTTGGCATTGCCTTTCTTTGGGATTGGAATGAAAACTGACCTCTTCCAGTCCTGTGGCCACTGCTGAGTTTTCCAGATTTGCTGGCATATTGAGTGCAGCACGTTCACAGCATCATCTTTCAGGATTTGAAATAGCTCAACTGGAATTCCATCACCTCTGCTAGCTTTGTTTATAGTGATGCTTTCTAAAGCCCACGTGACTTCACATTCCAGGATGTCTGGCTCTAGGTGAGTGATCACACCATTGTGATTATCTGGGTCATTAAGATCTTTTTTGTACAGTTCTTCTGTGTATTCTTGCCACTTCTTAATATCTTCTGCTTCTGTTAGGTCCATACCATTTCTGTCCTTTATCGAGCCCATCTTTGCATGAAATATTCCCTTGGTATCTCTAATTTTCTTGAAGAGATCTCTAGTCTTTCCTATTTTGTTGTTTTCCTCTATTCCTTTTCATTGATCACTGAGGAAGGCTTTCTTGTCTCTCCTTGCTATTCTTTGGAACTCTGCATTCAGATGGGAATATCTTTCCTTTTCTCCTTTGCTTTTCATTTCTCTTCTTTTCCCAGCTATTTGTAAGGCCTCCTCAGACAGCCATTTTGCTTTTTTGCATTTCTTTTCCATGGGGATGGTCTTGATTCCTGTCTCATGTACAATGTCATGAACCTCTGTCCATAGTTCATCAGGCACTCTGTCTATCAGATCTAGTCCCTTAAATCTATTTGTCACTTCCACTGTATAATCATAAGGGATTTGATTTAGGTCATACCTGAATGGTCTAGTGGTTTTCCCCATTTTCTTCAATTTAAGCCTGAATTTGACAATAAGGAGTTCATGATCTGAGCCACAGTCAGCTCCCGGTCTTGTTTTTGCTGACTGTATAGAGCTTCTCCATCTTTGGCTGCAAAGAATATAATCAATCTGATTTTGGTGTTGACCACCTGGTGATGTCCATGTGTAGAGTCTTCTCTTGTGTTGTTGGAATAGGTTTTTTGCCATGACCAGTGCGTTCTCTTGGCAAAACTCTATTATCTTTTGCCCTGCTTCAGTCTGTACTCCAAGGCCCAATTTGTCTGTTACGCCAGGTGTTTCCTGACTTCCTACTTTTGCATTCCAGTCCCCTATAATGAAAAGGACATCTTTTTTGGTTGTTAGTTCTAAAAGGTCTTGTAGGTCTTCATAGAACTGTTGAAGTTCAGCTCCTTCAGCGTTACTGGTCGGGGCATAGAATTGAGTGTATAAGTGTAATATATGCTGACAATGTGGAAAAAAAGTGAGAGTGTTAGTTGCTTAGTCATATCTTACTCTCTGTGACCCCATGAACTGTAGCGTTTCAGACTCTTCTGTCCATGGGGTTCTCCAAGCAAGAATACTGGAGAGGGTAGCCATTTCCTTCTCCAGAGGATCTTCCTGACCCAGGTATCAAATCTAGTTTTCCTGCATTGCAGGCAGATTCTTTACCATCTGAGCCACCAGGGAAGCCCCATACTGATAACATTTAGAGTTATTTTACTTCTCACAAATTCTGAACTTTAGTACATTAATCTCCTCAGCATGTATTACTCTTTGTATTATTAAAATGCCACATTTAGTTTATATTAAATCTCATCAGAAAGATTTTCAAGTATTTAGTTGACAACTTCCCTTAGAAGTGACCACTTGATATTATATACTTGATATTATACTTGATATTATATATTTGGCAAAGGATCTTGCCACCTAAATATGCAGAAATTGTAGTTAAGAATAATAATGTCACCAACATGAGTCACATTATTTTATTTAAACTTCCAAATAGTTTGGTATGATATATGCTTAAAAGGACAAGATAATTCAGAGTGAGCTTACATTTTGGCTAACAGAGCATGTGTAAAGTGAGAAGATAGAGGTGGACAAATAGAAAATAAATAGATTAAAAAGTCAAGTGTATATGCATAAACATAATAATAGAGATATTGAAAATATCTCACTGAGACTGTGGAGTTAGACTAGCTTGTCCTAGGGAACATTAGGCAAATACAGAAAGAACAGAAGGAAGGGAGGTAGGGGAAGGGAAAGGAGGGAAGGGCAGAGTGACATAGAGAATATCCAACTGTCAACTCTTATAACCTTTTCCAGCGGAATTTAATTTTGTTAAACAGTTTAATAATCTGCCAGTGTCTCCTCTGATTCCCCACCCTTAACACATCCTGTAGTAATTCTACTGCCTAACAGCTCTCAGATCACAAAAGTACACACTGCTGTATTTAAAATGGATAACAAACAAGGCCCTGCTGTGCAGCACAGGGAACTCTGCTCAACATTACATGGCAGCCTGGATAGGAGAGGAGTTTGGGGGAAGAATGGATACATGTGTATGTACGGCTGAGTCCCTTCACTGTTAACTCAAAACTATCACAGCATTGTTAATCAGCTGTACCCCAAAGCAAAATAAAAAGCTTAAAAAATAAGAAAATAAGTGAAAGATCTTTCAGATTCTGTCTCAGTTTTCCCTAGTGTTTGCCTAGGTTCTTCTTGCCTGGGGAGCCTGAGATCAGAAGGATTATTGCCTACAAGGAGCATAGCATGGCGCTCAGGTAATGGATCTTCAATGCCAGGCCAGGGGGGAGGAAAAAGGGATCACAATTGGGCAAGAATAGAAAAATCAGGACAGCATTGCCAGGTATGTGTAAAGCACAACAAGGTTAGAGGCTGAATTTGTATTGCTGGGCAACTAAATGCCTTCCTCTGCAGCAACCCACAGTAGCCACCAAATGCCTACAACGGTTTTGTTCTCCATGCAATCAGAGTTACTTTTCTAAATGCACATTTGAAAATGCCTCCTGCATTAAAATAAAATAAAATTGTTCTTCCAGTATAGATCAAATTATTCATGGTGTCTAGGAGATGCTGCTTGTGTTACTTTTTATTCTACTACTCTTTAAACATTGGACTCTTTTTATAAAGCAAGCCTTTCTTTAGCACTAGCTCCTTCTTTCAATACGAACTTTGCCTATATTAATGCTAGCCCAGCTCTTTGGAAAGACTTTGCCTCCTTTCTTTACCTCAGTAGCTCCTATAGTGGTTGTATGTTTTGTCTCAGGGTCTGAGGTGGTTACTTTTACAGTCAACTTGACTGGACTGGTAGTGTTATTTCTGATTGCGTCTGTGAGGATGGTTCAGGAAGAGATTAGCATTTGAGTAGATTGTGTTAATTACTACAGCTTTATAACCTCTTGAATTCTGGTGGTTTGAACATTTCAGTTTTGTTCTTTTTTCCAAAATTGTGTTGCTTATTTTAGTTCATTTGTTTTTTGATGTTAATTATAGAATCACATTTTTGGCATCTTAAGAAAATGGGGGATTAAGGTGTTTTTTTTTTTATGTATCAGTTTGGAGAAAATGTGCGATTAACAATATTGGCAATCTAATTCATTAACAAAGTTCTCTCCTCTTATACTGATAGTCTATCTGATTTCTTTCATAAGTGTTTTACAAAGTTCAGAACACAAAGTTTACATATACTTTGTGATATTTATACCTGAGTACTTTATATCTTTGATGTTATTGCAAATGAATTTTTTAAATTTAAACATGTAATTGTTCATGAAATCCACTTAATATTTTTTATTACCGCTGTCCTAAACCTTGTTAAGTTCATTTATTAGATCTAGAAGACATTGTGTAGTTTCTTTGATGTTTTTTACATAAGTGACTCTGTTATCTTCAAATATAAACATTCATTTATTCTTTTCCAATCTCTCTGCATCCCTTCCTTTCTTTTCCTTGCTTCATTCCCTGCCTAGGGTTTCTGGGAAAATACTGAATGGAAGTGATAAGAACAATCATTAGTGACTTGTTCCTGAATTTAGGAACAAAAAGTAAAATATAAAATATTATGCCAAGTGTGCATGGTAGATTTTAATTGCTTATTCTTAGTGTTTTAATATTAATAGACCTTGAATTTTGTCAGGTGGTATTTCAGCATACATTGAGATAATTATATGATTTTTTATTTAGTATTTTATAGATAAATCTCACTGGCTGACTTTTGAATGTTGGATTAACTTGCTCACCTGGAAAAATTCCCACTTAGTTGTGCTATGTTATCTTTTATATATAGTAGGCAGCACAATTTGCTAATATTTTATTGAGTATGTTTACATCTATATTCACAGCAGATTGCTTCTCAGGTTTCTTTCGTGCAGTATCTCTGTCTGGGTTTGGTTTCAGTTTAATGATGATCTCTTAGAATAATTTAGGAACTATTCCCCATGTATTTATGTTCAGGAACAGTTTGTGTAGAACTGATATAATTTCTTCTAACATTAATAGTAGAATTCATCATTAAAACTCTCTAGGTTTGGAGGTATTTTTTGAAAAGTGGTTTTATATTTAACTACAAAATTAACTATTTTAATAGACACAGAAATATTCAAGTTATCTATTTTTTGTGAGTGTAAGCCTTTACAGTTTATGTCATTCCAGGAGTTTGATCTAAATCATCACATTTATTGGTGCAAAGTCATTCATGGTATATCCTTACTGTTATGTTGATGTCAATAAGATCTATAGTGATAGTTCCTCTTTCATGCTTAGTATTGATGATTTGTTTCTTCTTTCTCTGTTTCTTGATCATTGCTGCTAAAAGTGTATACATTTTCTCTGTTCAAGGAAGTGGGTTTTGTTTTCATTGATTTTTATTTTTTATATGTTTAAAATTTTATTTTCTGATATCTTTATTATTTATTATCTTTAGTCATTGTTTCCAACTGTCTTTTTAAAAAAATGGCTTCTTTTTAGATTCTTAAGATAAAAGCTTAGATAATAAATCTTGTATCTTTTTCTAATAAAAGCTTTTAACTCAATAAGATCTATTGTGTTACATTATAGCATTTCATACTATGAAAACAACAGCTTTTGTTGTTTACAAGAAATTGTGAAATGTGTTTTCCAATTTATTTAATTCAAAATATCATTGTTTAAAATTTCCTGTGTGACATGAGTTGTGACATGACTTAAATGTTGTTTAATTTTGGTATATTTGAGAACTTTTTCTAGCTATCTGTTATTCATTTCTTTTAAAATTTCATTGTAGTAAAACAAAACAATGTGTATGCTTTAAATTTTAAAAAATTTTTATGATTTACTTGATGGAACAAGAGTAAATCTTGTTAAAGATTTTATGTAGATACGAAAAGATTGTGTATATAGCATCTGCTGAAAATTGACCAAGGAGCAAAAATGATACAATGGGGTAATACAATTTCTCTTTTCAACAAATGTTGCTGAAACAACTGAAAATCCACATAAAATAATAAAATTTAGACATATACTTTACACCCTTCACAAAAATTCTTTCAAAATGAATTATAGACCTAGATGTAAAATGAAAACTACAGAACCACTAGAAGATAAAAATTGAGAAATAAGAATAAGAGAAAATCTGAGAGATTTTTGATATGACAATTACTTTTTAGTTGTCACACTAAAATGGCACAATCCATGGAAGAAATCACTGATAAACTGGAAATCATTAAGATTAAAAACTTCTGCTCTGAAGAAGACAATGTAAAGAGAACTGGCACACAAGGCAGGGACTAGGAGAAAAACTTTGCAAAACATATATCTGATAAAGAGCTCTTATCCAACACACACAAAGAACTACTAAAAGTCAACAAAAGAAACAAACAACTCTGTTAAAAATGGGCAAACGACCTGAATAAATACCCTACCAAGGAATACATAGAGATGGTAAGGAAGCATATGAAAAGATGCTCAGCACCGTATACCATTGGGGAGTTGCAAATTAAAATGACAATGAGATGCTATCATACACTTAATAGTGGCCAAATCCAAATCACTGTCAATAGAAAATCATGGAAAGGAAGTGCAGCAACAGAAACCCTCATTCATAGTAAGTAGGAAATCAAAATAGTTCAGCCACTTTGGAAGCCAGTTTGGCAGTTCTGTTTTACAAAAATGATACTCTCATGTTATGAGGCAGCAATAGCGCTCCTTGGTATTTGCCCAAATAAGTTGAATATTTATGTCTGAAAAAAAAACAAACCCTGCACATGGATGTTTATAGCAGCTTTATTCATAAATGCCAAAATTTGGAAGCAATCAAGAAGTCCTTGAGCAAGTGAATAGAAAAATTAACTGTGGTACATACAGATAATGAAATATTATACAGAGTTAAAAATAAACAAGCTATCAAGCCATGAAAAGGCATGGAGGAAACTTCAATGCTTATTACTAAGTGAAGGAAGGTAGTCTGAGAAAGCTACATACTGTATGATTCCAAGCACATGACATTCTGGAAAAGACAAAACTAAGGAACAGTTAAAGATCAGTGGTTGCCAGGGGTTGAGAGGAGGGAGGGGTGAACAGGTGAGCACAGAGGATTTTTGAGAGCAGTGAAATCATTCTGCATGATAACACAATGTTGGACATTTTATTTATCCTTTTGTCAAAATCTGTAACAAGTACAACACCAAGAGTGAACCCAAAGATAAGCTGTGAACCTTGAGATATAAACGTGTGTCAATGTAGGTTTATCAGTTGTAACAAATGGACCACTCTGGTGTGAGATGTTACTTGTGGGGGAGGCTGTGCATGTGTGTGAACAGGGATTATCTGGAAACTGTATTTTATGCTGAATTGTGAATCTAAAACTGGACTAAAGAAATCTATTCAAAAAAGTGTTGATTCTGCTGTTGTTGGTTAGAATTTTCTATACATAATGTCAGTTTAGCTTTTTCAATGTTTCTGCTGCTTCCTACATGGGCTAAATTTTGCCATGTAAATGTGACATGTTTTCTGCAGTAGGTTTCTGCCCCTGTGTCTGCTCCAGAATATCTCTCGTAGAATTAATCTACGATCTTAGCCTCAAGAGTTTCCTGCTTCTGTTTTTCAATTTTCCCTCAGATCCTTTGCCTAGCGATATACTTGTCCCTCCCCATTTGCTTAAGACTTTTGAGAGAATCATTTGATCAAGAGGAGAGAATGGGGCTTTGTGATTTTCCTGTCAAGGCAGACAAGCCCTCCTGCACACTGAGGATTCTGAGGTCTTATTCTATCCACAGTCTTTCTCATTTGCATCCAGTGAGAAGTTTGTGGTGTAGAGTGTGCAGGAAAATACACTGTCTTTTCTTAAGTCCTTTCAAATAACTTTTTTTTCAATTTCTATTTTATTTCCCTGATTTTTCTCATCTACATCGTTTATGTTCCTTATTATACATTAAGTCAAACCAATTGTTCTTTGAGTATCTTAGATTTCATATTCATTTCTGGGAATATTATATTTTTTTCTTCTATTTATTTCCTGCATTTTGTCATTTCATATTTGAAATGTTTCTCAGTTTAGGCTACATTTTCTTAGATCTTGCATTTGTTGTATAGTATGCGTTTGTGCTGTTATTTGCTCATGTGGAGTGTTTTAAATTATGTTACCATTATGAAAACATTTTGAATCAACTATAAGGTCGTGCTCAAATTCTACCTTCATTACAAAAGCTTCCCTAATCCCTTTAATGTTATTAAGCAGGACATACGTAATTTGTTTTCTTGTCAGTTTTATTTAACACACTAGATTATAGACTCTTCAAGGGGGATATATATAATTTTTCTACAACTAGCTTTTATTGCACACACAGTAGATGCCCATACTTAATAAGTAAATGAATGAAGGTGTATGTTTTATAAAAACACTTTTAAATGAATCATAGATTTGTTTTTAAAAATATTATAAACAGAAGAATTATAGAAAGGATAAACATATGTTAAAATGCCTCCAAACATTGCTTACCTATGACACTCCTGATTCATATCACCATTTCGTTTTCCTTTATTTAACTGAAAGTAAGCTTCCTTTAAAGGAAATATTGTCCCCAAAAGCCATGGACCAGTCAGTCTGCACACAGCCTGGTGACATCAGTATCAGCTGTGGGAAGCTCAAGGCAAATGTCATTTCCTATCAAATGAAGCATCAAAATAAAAAGTGTCCCCAAAGATCTCGAAGGACACTCACAAAGGTGAGGTCATTGCCAAATTTTCCCTTAGGTGGCTTCTCACAACTTTGAGAATAAGCTTTCTTAGCTTATCTTGGTGCATTGGGAAGATGATGTTTTGCTAGATACAAAATAAGAGTAGACAATGCAAGTTATTATTGAAATGGCAAGGCAGATCTATAATAGCTATATTCACGGCAATGTAAGGGTGAAGGTACCCTACAATTTGTGCCATGGATGATACAAACCAAGGAGAAATAAATGGTTTAATGCCATTTATTCCCAACTAATTTTTCAAGAAAAGATTCTTATATTCTCCAAATATCTTAACTCAAGGAGAAAAAAAAATTTGTTTATGAACAAATGAATGAATGAATGAATATACCGTGTCCAATGACCTATTATTGTCAATAATTCCATTTCCTAAGTTTAGTTAGAACCTGGATGTACTTTAAGGATTTGAAACAGTTCAGATTACTTCATCCCAGCATGATTCATTTGCTCTGCTATTTTCTAACCATTTGATTGAAACTGAAAACTTCAAACTGGATTCCAATCTATCCTTTACTAGTTTAGTATTTTCTTAGCTAATCCATATTATTGTTTTTGCATCCCAGTGCAATCCATTGTTATCATTTGGCTAAACAACATACCTCAGTGAAAATGAATGAAGTTTCTGCATTTACGGGTAAACTTGAGCTGAAATGCTTCTCTGTAATTCATACTCTAGGACAGAGAGAAGCAAGATAACAATTCTATCCACCAATCCAGCATCACAAAAGATACGAATGTTATACTGAAATACCAAGGACTAGTCCACATTGCTAAATATCTTTTCTTTTATTATTAAATGTGGGTTTCCCTGGTGGCTCAGGTGCAGTAAAAATCTGCCTGCAATGTGGGAGACCTGGGTTCGGTCCCTGCGTTGGGAAGATCCCCTGGAGAAGGAAATAGAAACCCACTCCAGTATTCTTGCCTGGAGAATCCCAAGGACAGAGAAGCCTGATGGGCTACAGTCCATGGGGTCTCAAAGAGTTGGACACTCAGCGAATTTAAAAAATTAAAAAATAACAATGTTAGATTAGGGGGTAAGTTTCAAGCAGTCATTCCATCTCTCTTAATTTATTCTATCTTTTAAAAAATAAAAACATGACTTTATTATCAATTTAGAAGACATACTTTGAATGGTATAGGGAATTATCATATTGAAATGCATGGTACCTATTAACTATTGTCTGAATTTTGTTTCCCAGAAATAAAAATTTTAAATTTAATAAATCATTAAATATAAAGTCTAAATTTCCCTTTCAGTACCTAGGGTTCTGATTCAGTTTAATCTCATAGCCATGGGGAGATTTTTGTTTTGGTTTTAAATGTTATTATACTTTGGCTTACTGAAAAACATGTGAATGCAAAGCCTCAAATCCTCTGAGTCTCTGATTATAACATTATGTCCTCTGTATTCAAGACTTTACATATCAAAAGGCCCAAGGTAAACATTTCTAGACTTATTTTTGCCAGTTATATATTGCCAGCCATTAGATATAGCAGAAACAAGGTACAGATGTCATTATTTTTACCTTTTGCTACAAATTAAATGTTGTTTCACCCCATGGAGTTCCTAGTCTGAAGTTTCTAACATGCAATTATGTTTGCATGTTAAGTTAATACCGGCAGCTGGGAACTTGATAATTTGCATGTACACGAAGCTTAGGCTTTCATTCACAAACAATATCCTTGAATAGCTAGTTTTGCAGTAACCAAAAAATCAAATTGATTTGATATCCTTAAAACTCAGGCCTACCATGTGCTCTCTGCTTGCTGGTCAACTTGCAGTTGTTAGAACTGTTGTCTATTAAATAAAAACACTATGGAAGTCTCCTGAGAGAGAAATTCTTTGGGGAGAGAACCCATAAGATTCAGGAAGGGTATTTGGCTCATTTTGGATAATTCTTGAGTTTTTTTCATTCTCTGCTTTTGGACTATGTAGACATGGGCAGCCAAATTGCCATACTTTTGTAAAATCATTCTTTGATTACAAATGTACATAGACAAATAAGACTCACCAATAACCAAGCTAGCTAAAATAATTAACATTCATCCTGTGCTTTTTAACCTCTAGTCAGTTAAAAGAACTAAATACTTACTTAATATTTTTAACTCCTATTTTCTGACATGTTTTAAATACTACTTTATAGAATTTAACCAATCTTTTTCTCTTGTTTGCATGTTATCAAATTTGGTAGCCGAAACAAGAATTATGATGTCATAACTTAAAAATAAAAGTATATATCTTTTAGTCATATGCATTTTGCTAACTTGTGCAACCATTTAAATTTTGTACTGTAGTCTCCTTTTTATGTAAGTCCTTCACTAAATTTTGCATTTTTCAGTCCTCACTGTTTTTTGGGAAAGCTTCATTTTGGACCATTAAAAGTAAATCTTAAAGGTTACCTCTAAATAATGTCTCCTGTTATTCATCACTTTAATCATTGCCTAGAAAGAAAAATAGTAAAGGGATTGTCAAGAGAAAAAAAAAATGATGGTGAATTCAGTGAAGAATGAATTTAATTAAACCTCCAGTTTAAATGTAATGGCTCTAAAAGCAATAAATGTCTTTTAAATCTTTGAAAGAAAATAAATAGAAGCTTCAGGTAAGAGATAATAATAAATAAATACTATACATGTATATATTTATGAGACAAGTGTGCTTTTTATGATAGTATCAATTCAGCTTGCATGTGAAATTAAACTTTATTTAAAAAGTGAAATTAACCTAGAGTCTTGTTCAATATTGGAAAACATTGAATGGACAGATACCCAAAAGTAATGCTAATGCAAAAGTTGCACTAGACAAAGCAAAACAGGTAAGAAAGACAGTATCAATCTTCATAGCAGCACTATTTACAATAGCTGGGACATGGACACAACCTAAATGTTCATCAACAGATGAGCGTATAAAGAAGAAGTAATACATGTTTATGATGCAATGTTACAGAGCCATAAAACAAAATGAAATTGGATCATTTATAGAGTTGTAGATGGACCTAGACTGTGTCATACATAGTGAAGTAAGTCAGAAAGAGAAAAACAAATATTGTATATTGACACATATATGTTGAATCTAGAAAAATGATAGGGATGATTTTATTTGTAAAGAAGAAATAGAGACACAAACATAGAGAACAAATACATGGATACCAAGGGGAAGAGATGGGGTGGGAGGAATTGAGAGATTGGACTTGGCACATATACACCATTGATACTATGTTTAAAATAGGTAACTAAGGAGAACATACTGTACAGCACAGGGAACTCTACTTAAGGAGCTGTGGTAACATGAATGGGAAGCAAGTCCAAAAGTGAGGGGATATATGTATATGTATGGCTGATTCATTTTGCTGTACAGTAGAAACTAACACAACTGTAAATCAACTATGCTCCAATAAAAATTAATTCTTTAAAAAACTATTGCAGTAGGGCAGAGAGAATTTGTGAGACAGAACTTATTTAAGTTCAATTCAGCTGAAATACAGGCTGGATAGCTTTTACGAGATAAAATGGAGGTGAAGGGATCATAGCCCATCTGTGTTTGCTAACTGATTTTCACCAAAATTAGCTCCTACCCTCCCACGGAGACTAGGGAATAGACATGCTATCTTCCTGGTGCTTATGTACTTGAAAGAGACAGTGTGAGTTGTAAAACAGGAGAGAGGCTTTAAAAATTTTACATTTCAGGAGAAAATATTTGCAAATGATGTCATAGATTAGTCTCAAAAATATACAAACAGCTCATAAAACTCAATAGCAACAACAAAAAAAATTCAATCAATAATGAACAGAAGACTTAAATAAATATTGATATTTCTCCAAAGAAGACGTACAGATGATCAGTAGCCACATGAAAAGACATTCAACATCTCTAAGTATTAGAGAAATGCAAATCAAAGCTACAGTGAACTATCACCTCAACACCAGTCAGAAAGTGTGCTTGATAAGTCGCTTCAGTCATGACCAACTCTTTGCCACCCTATGGACTGTAGCCCACCAGTCTCCTCTATCCAAGGGATTCTCCAGGCAAGAATCCTGGAGTGGGTTGCCATTTCCTCCCCCAGGGGATCTTCCCCACCCAGGGATCGAACTCACATCTCCTGCATTTCCCGCATTAGCAGGCAGGTTCTTCACCACTAGTGCCACCTGGGAAGCCCAGTCAGAATGGCCACCATTACAAAATCTACTAATAAGAAATTCTGGGAAGATGCAGAGAAAAGGGAACCTTCCTATACTGTTGGTAGGAATAGAAATTGGTGTAGCTACTGTGAACAATAGTATGAAGTCTCCTTAAAGAACTAAAAATATAGTTGTCATAATTCAGCACTCCTACTCTTGGGCATAGATCCAGACAAAACTGTAATTCAAAAAGAAACATGCTCCTGTATGTTACTAATAGCACAATCTGCAATATCCAAGACATGGAAGCCCCCTAAATACACATCAGCTGCAGAATGACCTAAGAAAATGTGGCATATATATATATATATATACAAAGAATACTACTCAGTCATAAAAAGAGTGGAATAATTCCATTTGCAGTAACATAGATGGACCTAGAGATTATCATACTAAGTGAAGTAAGCCAGACACAGAAAGACAAATATATGGTATTGCTTACATGTGGAATCTAAAAAAAAAAAAATTATACAAATGAACTTACACACAAAACAGAAAGAGACTCACAGACATAGAAAACAAATCTATGGTTATTTTGGCCACCTGATGCAAAAATTTGACTCATTAGAAAAGACCCTGATGCTTGGAAAGATTGAAGGCAGGAGGAGAAGGGGATGACAGAGAATGAGATGGTTGGATGGCATCACTGACTCGATGGACATGAGTTTGAGCAGGCTCTGGGAGTTGGTGATGGAGAGGGAAGCCTGGTCCCTTGCAGTCCATGGGGTCTCAAAGAGTTGGACATGACTGAGTGACTGAACTGAACTGAACCAAAAGGGAAAAGGGGTGGGGGAGAGATAAATTAGGATTTTGTAATTAGTAGATATAAACTACCATATATAAAATAAACAACAAAGTCCTATTGTATAGCACAGGGAATTATATTCAATAAACTGTAATGGAAAGGTATATGAAAAAGATTAAATATTATATCTAATATACATAGATTGTATATAGATATATATCTTTATATATAAAAAGACTGTATATTTTATTATAAAAGATTATACACACATACACACACACTCATACCTGTATAACTGAATCACCTTGTTGTACACGAGAAACTAACACAATATTGTAAATCAACTATTATATGTCAATAAAAAGTAAATAAAAAAGAGCATAAAAACATTTACATTTCAAGGAAGGAGAGAAAGAATTACAATGATAAGGTTTGTAAAATAAATGCTGTAAGAAAAGGCAGGTCAGAGATAGCATCTGGAAGAAGCCTGTCTAAAGTTTTAGTGGAGGAGCTCTTTAGGATCGTCTCTCTATTAGGACTGATCATGGTTAAGAGAAGCATGTATCCCATTTTGCTAATTTTTTAGTGTGCTTACTGGTATGATTAGAGTATATTAGTGGCAGAGAGCACTGGCGACTTTGGGGTCTCAGTGGGAGACCATGGCTGCATCTGAAAAGTCTCTTTCCAGCTCTACCTTCTACCTATCACAGTGGGTTTCAGAGTTCTGTTCCTCTTCAGCTGTTTCCAACTGGTTGTAAGGCAGTGTCAGTATGTCTTTCAGATACTACTTCTTGTTCTCAGTTCTAGATAAATTTAACTTCTCTTCTGCTTCATGTAATGTTTTGAAAAGTAGACATAGTAAACATATTTCTCAATAGTTATTCTATTATGTAGATTTATAGAGTAGATCCCAGATTTATAGTGAAAGTTTCTCAGTCATGTCCGACTCTTTGTGAGTCCATGGACTATACAGCCCATGGAATTCTCCAGGCCAGAATACTGGAGTGGGTAGCCTATCCCTTCTCCAGGGGATCTTCCTGACCCAGGAATTGAACCGAGGTCTCCTGCAATTCAGGTGGATTCTTTACCACCTAAGCTATGAGGGAAGCCCATGGTGTACTTTGCCAAAAATCAAAGAAGGCTGAGTGCTGGAGAATGGATGCTTTTAAGCTGTGCTGCTGGAGAAAACTCTTGAGAGTCCCTTGGAATGCAAGGAGATGAAACCAATCAACCTTAAAGGAAATCAACCCTGAATATTCATTAGACGGACTGTGTTGAAGCTGAAACTCCAAAGCTTTGTCCACCAGATGCAAAGAGGTGACTCACTGGAAAAGACCCTGATGTTGGGAAAGATTGAGGGTAGGAGGAGAAGTGGGAGACAGAGGAGGAGATGGTTGGATGGCATCATCAACTCAATGGACATGAATTTGAGCAAACTTTGGGAGATAGTCAAAGACAGGGAAGCCTGGCATGATACAGTTCACCAGGTCACAAAGAGTCAGATATGACTTAGGTCCTGAGGGCAGAATCTCAGGAATGGGATCTGTTCCCTATAAATGAGGCTTTCGTTGGGATCCTAGCATCTTTCACTATGTAAGGACATAGTGAGAAGACACTGGTCTAAACCAGAATGAGGACTCTCATCCAATCTTACTGACACCCTGATTTCATACTTCACAGCTTCCAATATGTGATCAATATATTTCTACTGTTTAAGAGCTAGCCAGCCTCCGGTACTTTGGGACAGCAGGCAACATGGACTTAGACACTGGCATTACTTTGGGTGACATTTCTCAGCTCTTGTGCAGACCACTAAGATACCCAGTGTTCATGGAAAATAACTCAGCCATTGAATTACAATGAAGGAAAAACACTCCTCCCACCCTTTAAGCTATTATGAGCAAAATCTTTCATATATTAAACCACTTAAATTTTCAGTGTGCTCATCAAGTTGTTCATATATGATTAATATATGAGAATAGAGTTTAGCTCAATTAGAGATGTGAGTGGATAAATACCCTTTAGATAGTCCCCATTAAATATTACACATGTGACCAAAGCTCATTAGCAAGCAATTTTATATAGAGCTTTCTCATACTTAGCAAAAAATCAGTTATTTGAGCTACAGATAAAATGTAATTGAAAAAAAAACACATACTTTGGAAGTTAAGGATGTCATTTCAAAGTTTACATTTTGTTAACAAAAGTAAAATTCATGCCTATATACAGGTAATGTATCTCAGCAGGTAATGGCAGACTTTTCTAGATGCTTGTCCAAACTTTCCCTTAAAAGTATGTCTTAAGTATATTTATTGCCCAAAAGCAGTTTGATTAAAGATCCTAAATGCTACAGTATAAACTTGGCATGGGAGATGGTGAGAACAAGAGTTAATAAACCACTCCCTGTATGGTAAAAGTAACTTGGCCAGATTTACAAAAACAATTTAGCTATGAGCAAAGTATTCTCAAGTCAGTGGTTCTACAAGGATGTAAGGTACAAGATACAAACCGAAATAATCAGGTGAGATAAATGGAATGTTAAATGGAATTATGTAGTGTTCTCCTTAAGGATATCAGAGATGTCCCAGAGAAAAAGCGTAACTTTGCTTTTGCTTTATTGATACAGAATAGTTTCTTGAGGCGACTTTCTAAAGTAGAATATTAAACTAAGATATCAGTGGTTAAGATGTACACTTGTCTTCCTATTTGCTATGACTGGAGAGCAATGCATGTGTTTTACCTAAATGCTAGATGAAATTATTTAGGCGTATACATAAACAGAAAGACTTATGCCTTGCTCTGTCCCACAATATTTAGAAGTAGGAGATGACTTACATAATGAGGGTCTTTCACAATACAGTACTGTGATAAGGATCCAAAGAACTTTTTTTTAAGGAAATTCTTTGAGAGTGAAGCAGCCACAGCCCCTCTACAGATACCTTTCCCTTAGAGAGTTTACTGTGGAGCCTTGTTGATGGACAGGCTTCAGCTGCACACATTTGGGTTCATCTCAGATTTAGCTCTACGGCTACGCTGAGCATGGAAGGAAGGTTAGTAATGCATCATTCTGAGAAAGATTCATCCAGGTTGACCAGGAGTTTTCCAGTAAAAGTTTCTCAAAGAAGATAGGGAAACTTTTACCTGAAGACTCTTGGTCAACCTGGATGAAACTTTCTCAGATGTGCATTGTGTCAAGGTTCTTTCTACCCAATCTTCTGTTCCCTCCCACACCTTGTGCAGAGGTCAGGCATGCAACACGGTGTGAAGGATCGACTCTGGCTGTTTCTGTCTTCAGCTTTGACACATGGTCTCCATAGCACATTTCTTGTACACCTAATCCCATCTTGATATCTCCATCTAATGTATCTGAACTGATACTATATGTATTTTGAGACCAGATCACTGGCCCAGGGGTTATTTTTGTCTCTAGAGTGAGATGTTTGTGAAAAAATGACAAATACTCCAGCCAGGTTTTAAATATTTTCACTTTTGGAAAAAATATAAAGTTCAAGAGCAGAAACTGTTGCTTAAAAAAAAGATGAAAGTCAGCATGTAGTATTGAAAATAACATGGTAGCTTGATCTTATATTGTATATTCTCTTCTTTTTCCTATTTTGAGAGTTTAGACCAGAAAGCTCTTGACAAAGAGTCACTTCCAGTTGATTCTCACCCTTTAGGAAATAACACATATTGTTCTTCCAGTTTGTAGCACAGCTCAGTAATCGATACTGGTAAGGAATGGTGAGAATAAAAAAAGAGAAGCCAATTTGTACTTTTGAGAAACAATGTTCGGTGTGAGAACTAGTATAATAGGGTAATCTAGAAATATCTGAAGATATACAGATAAAATAATTTAAAAAGCTAAATATAAAATATGTGAAATTTGCTTTAAATCAAGATTAATGGCAATTTTTTTTAGTATTATAATATTTACTGCAGGTTGGGAAATTGGTAAGTTATCACATGACCATAATAGTTTAATTTTTCATTTCAAAAAAAGCAAGAAGAAAAACTTAGTAGACAAATGGCAGGGAACTGAGCTTCTTGGGTAAAATTCACAATGTAAACAATTTAGCAAAAGTTTTAGGCTTCCACAACCGTTGGCTGAAGTCAGATAGTCAATGACAGATCGGTTGAGTCTCAGACAAACTGCACACAAAAGATCTAATCGAGATGAGAAAAGCAGTGAGATAGACACTCAAGCCATTGCACTTCCTCAAATCACTGGAAATTAAATTATTCCTAGCTGTATCTCAGTAGATAGCTCTGTAAAAGATAAAATATGTTTCTCCTTAAATAAACAACACCGTCTGTGATTGTCTAGACAATCTTAAACCAATGAAAAGTTTTAAAAAATGGGTTAACCCTCAAAATAGTCAAGTTTTATGCTTCTGACACAAACCATAAGAGATTTTGTGAGCTTTTACTGTACACAGCATACTGAGGGATTGAGCTAAGTATGTTTCTCATGATTCACGTCTTGCTGCGCTGTGCTCAGTCACTTCAGTCGTGTCTGACTCTTTGCGATGCTATGGACTATAGCCCACCAGGCTTCTCTGTCCCTGAGATTCTCCACGCAAGAATACTTGAGTGGGTTGCCAGTTCCTCCTCCAGGGCCAGCCCAGGGATCAACCCCACGTCTCTTCCTTGGCAGGAGGGTTCTTTACCTCTAGCACCACCTGGGAAGCCCCACGATTCATGTCTTACATATCATGTGTATAGTACACAGTATAGCACCATGTATACATATATGTTTGTATTGTATACATAATGTAAAACTCCACTTTCAAATTTTACGTATATATTCTATATTTGGTAGCCGTCCAATTTTTATTCAAACATGGTAAAATCGTGATTGTCATTCAGTGTGATTTTGTTGACTACGTGATTTTTTATAACTTGTTTTTGTTGACTAGTTGTCTGCTTAGTGTTTTACACAGACTAAAAGTCAAGGAGAAGAAAGGCTGCCAGATGGAACCTCAGTGCTTTCAGCCCCATGGGCACTAGAGAAACCTGATTTAAATCTCCCCAGATACTGCGATTGTGCACTCTTGCTCTTATGTTTATTATTCAGCAAGCAGGGTGTACTTATTACCTAAGAGATATTAATACTTTATACCTAGCCATAAATTGGGAGAGCTAGCTCAGTTACCTGCATCCTAAGAATGAATATCTTCATTTTTTAGGTTTAAAATTATCCAAAATTATTTTGTTAGAATTTCTTTAAAAATTTTTTTGTTTTAAATAAATAGTCTTAGACTAAATTAGACTTTGTCTCACCTTTAGGGTCTTTCTTCTTTCCTTTGAAATAATCAAGTATCATTTTGATTATTTCTTTTAAAAAGAATCAGATGTTTTAGGAAATAAATGGTTCTATGGTACTTTGGTATATTTGGGATGGATGGGTGGAGTATGTTACAGATTAGGGTATGAATTCAACAGTGCCTGATTCCATATCTTTGTTCCAGAAAATCCCAGTTTAGTGAATATGTCTATTATGTCCACAATATCTTGTGTTTGCATACTAGTTTGAATCAAAGATGTGGCAGAGCCCTCAGTGTCACAAAATTTGTAGTGGTCTTATTAGAATAAGAATATTAGGAGCTAGGTTAATTAATTTCTAATGTTCTATCTAAACTGTACATGTCATTTTTATATAAAAAAGTTATTTTAGGGATGGGCTAATATAAAACCATGATTAAGTCCATATACCAAAAATGAGATATTCTCTACAGAAATATGGATATAAAAATGATATAGAAAAGTATATAAAATTAAGATAACCTTAGCAGTAATATATGTAAATAGTAAATTTTTTGTTGTTTATTAAAGAAACTCTTTCTAGTTTTAAAAAATTAACCAATTTGAAGTGCTATTTATTAACCATATTTGAAATACTTAAAAACCCATAGAATCTTGATGAGTATTTCCATGTAACAGAATTGTGATAAAAAGTAATTTTGGTGCTCATCAACTCAGTAACATTTTAACAGAATCTGATTAATATCACTATTTACTGAGTTCTGTTTTCAAAATACTGAAAAAATATCATATGCATTTTAGATTTTGTTTCTCTGAGGCCACAAAATGGCACACATGCCAACGATGTAACTGAGAAAGATGTGAGAATAGGAAAGACGAGAAACAGAGTAATAGGAAAAGGACGTTTGTGTCCATGATAGATCAACAAATGAAACATGTACTTGAAAATCTTGCTGAAAAATGATACTATTTTGTGTGTGTGTGATTTTTGTGAGCAGTTTTCTCTGACAGAACATCCTCCATTGTTGTGACTCAGCAAACTTTTCTAATACATTTCTGTGCTAGCCTTGTATTGTACTCTGATACATTCAAATAATTCATTATTGAGAAGATACTCTAAGGAATTAAGAGCATTTTGTCTCAAAAATAAACCTCTGAAGCAAACTGGCATTTACAAACAACCTCATTTAACACACAAAAATAGTTGAGAAACATGTAGGACCTAAGATCAGCTATTAAAAAGAATGAAATAATACCACTTGCAGCAACATGGATGGACCTAGAGATTGTCATACTGAGTGAAACAAGTCATAATATTATATGGCATCCCTTATATGTGAAATATAAAATGAAGTAATGCAAATGAAATTACTTACAAAACAGAAACAGACTCACAGACTTAGAGAATGAATTTATGGTTACTGGGGGAGAAGGATGGGGGGAGGAATTAAAAAAAATAAGTTATTGGGACTCATAGCTGAACACTATAGCCTAAATCCAGAATAAGTGCTCTGCGTAGTTTTATGAGATGATCAGTCAGGTATGGCCAAAGACAGGGGAATGACTCAGGAGAACCAAGATTATTACATTCCCAGGTCCTAGTGATGGGAAGTATGTACCTGCAGGGCCACATAAGAAAGAGGCTGGGGTAGATAGGAGGCAGAAGGCAGGGGAGGGGGAGCCTTTACTGGTGCTCGAGGTGGCGCAGTGGTAGAGAACCTGTCTGCCAAGGCAAGAGGCACAAGAGATGCAGGCTTGATACCTGGGCTGGGACGATCCCCTGGAGAAGGAAATGGCAACCCACTCCAGGATTCTTGCCTGGAGAATCCCATGGACAGAGGAACCCGGTGGGCTATGCGCTTGGGGTCACAAAGACACGGACATGACTGAGTGGCAGAGCACCCACAGAGGAAGGCAGCACGCAGTAAATGGTTAGGATTGGCTAGTTGGAATAATTCTGGTGGCTCTAAGCTTTAGGGTTGGTGCCTAGATGCCTGGTACCTTACCAGGCTGATAAAGGCAGAATTTTTTCTCGGGGTGTATGGGCCAGAAGGAGGAGCTCTGGCTCTCCATTAGTTAGTTTGCATATTAAAGACGTGCTCTGGCCTGACTTTTTAAGAATCTCTAAAGAATTGGCTTCCCTTGTGGTTCAGTGGTAAAGCATCTGCCTGCCAATGCAGGAGAAGTGGGTTTGATCCCTGGGTCACAAAGATCCCCTGGAAAAGGAAACAGCAACCCACTCCAATATTCTTGCCTGGGAAATCCCATGGACAGAGAAGCCTGGTAGGTTACAGTCTATGAGGTCGCAAAGAGTTGGACAGTTCTTAGCGACTAAACAGCAACAATAAGATTGGCTAGTTCCAAGAGATGGAGGGGGTCTCTCTCTAGTAAGAAAGTTTCCTTTAAAAAAAAAAGTCAAAATTGTATAATATACAGAAAATAAAGATATAGATATACACAATACAATAAAAACAATAATAACACCTACATATTTAAGTTCATTTGTCTTGTATTTTAGCCTTGCAATACCGAGAGCCCAGCTTTGCAAAGACATTATATTTTCTGTAATGTTTTATTATATTTCTTCCTGTTCCATTGGTGTTCATATCACCATAAATTAGCATCAGGGTATTGAGTAGAATTCCCTGTGCTATACAGTAGGTCCTTTTTTATTTTCTATCTTATATATAGTATTGTGTGTATGCTCATCCTAACTGAATCACTTTGCTGTGCACCTGAAACTAACACAACATTGTAAATCACTTGTGTGTGTGTGTGTGTGTGTGTGTGTGTGTGTGTGCACGTGTTAGTCACTCAGCTGTGTCTGACTCTTTGTGACCCCATGGACTGTAGCCTGCCAGATTCCTCTGTCCATGGGATTCTCCAGGCAAGATTACTGAAGTGGGTAGCCATTTCCTTCGCCAGGATATCTTCCCGACCCAAGGATCAAACCTGGGTCTCCCAAATTGTGGGCAGATTCTTCTAAAGTCCAATAAAAGTTAAAAAAAAAATTCATACCCTCAAAAACAAAAACAGTGTGTCTCAGGAAGCAAGATAATTATATTCATGGAGCCAAGAATAGAATCCAGTGGTGTCCAATATCCTTTCAACACAAATGTATTGTCTTTGCCATTTATATGAAATCAAGCTTTAAAATGTCCAGTGAGAATTATATATAAACTGCATCTCAAAACATTATAAATCTAATAAAATTGGATACTTGAAATTAAGAAAATACTAGTAGGAGAAAAATAGATGTAATATATATTAGAATGCTTTGATTATTATGAGTGAATAATATATTTGGTTTTGATATTCATAATAACCAAGATAAAAAGAAGAAAAATATAAATTATACATTTCTTATTTTCATTTAAAGGGAAGACTATAATATCATCCAAAGAGATAATAATCTTTTCTGGAAATTGAATACTAAATGGAGTTAACAACATGAATGGACTATATACTGTGTAATATATTTATATAATGCATAATTTCCTTCACAATATAACTTGTATAAACTAAATAAATATACATTCATTATAGAAAATATAAACATTTCAACATATTTAAAATGCTAAACAATTAAAGCAAACAAACAGAAAAAGTGGTCCTACTTTCAAAGGACTGTGTGGTCTGAACTGAAAGAAAGAATAGATATAATTAAAAACACATACTTTCTCAAATTATCATTAGAAATTATAATTTCTAATTATAGAAGTATATTTTCTTAGTATACCTTGAAATTGTGTGCCATCGTCCAATTTTAATGGGACTTCTTTGTTGAAGTTCAAAGGAATATTCACTGACCATGGAAAGACTGGAAAGAGCAGACTGGTCACGATGTGCTTTTATGACTTCAAATTTGTTTTCACCTGTGAAAGTTTTTAGCGTTGACTTGGAAAGAAAGTGAAAGTGTAAATCACTCAGTCATGTCTGAGTCTTTGCAATTCCATGGACTGTAGACCACCATGGAATTCTACAGAAAAGGGTACTGGAGTACTGAGTTTTTAGCACTGACTTGGAGTGAAGGTGTATTGCTTATGTGTCATGCATTTTGGCCATACCTTTATTTAAACCATATCACTATAGTATTCTATACAATTACATTTTAGAAGTGGAATATAATATAAATATGATTCATCCCCCTTTCCAAACTCATATGGTCACCCAATATTATTGCTAAGATGTAAGCTACATTGGGAAATTGATTTATTTTAACCAGCATGACATTTGTCAACTAGATTGAGCAAATTTAATTGGAAGAATTTAACTTAGATTAAATTACACTTATAAAACTATAACTTTAAACAATGTTATCAAAAAAGAATCTGTGGTTAATAGCATAAAAGTTCTGGCAACTCTATACATTGGAAAATTGTTTATAAGGATTGTATTGAAATCTGGGGGGGGGGGGGGGTTTTTTCTTTTTTATTTAATTAATTTATTTTTTACTGAAGGATAATTGCTTTACAGAATTTTGCTGTTTTCTGTCAAACCTAAACATGAATCAGCCATAGGTATACATATATCCCTTCCTTTTTGAAACTCCCTCTCATGTCCCTGCCCATCCCACCCCTCTAGGTTGATACAGAGCCCCTGTTTGAGTTTCCTGAGCCATACAGCAAATTCCCCTGGGCTATCTATTTTACATATGGTAATGTAAGTTTCCATGTTACTCTTGCCATACATCTGACCCTCTCCTCCCCTCTCCCCATGAATAAGGATTATATTGAAATCTTGAGTAAGATAGTGAATCTGGGTAACTTAAACCAGATCTTGCATCCCTTGAAGCCATAGTACATAATTTTTTATTTATCTTTGCCTAATGCAAAGATATCTGGCTCATATATGAGCCTAATAAATAGTGAAATTGACAGAGTTATATGATATAGTGAGATGCAATCTATTTCATCTTTCTTAATTCTTCCTTTGCCTGGAAGAGCAGAGGTTAGTTTCCTGCACAATTTTGCCAGGTTTCTTACTCTGAGTTTTCTCTTGTATTTACTTTCTTACTTTTCCTTCACTATCATCCTGATTTACTCTATTCTTTTTTTTTAATTTTTGTTTCATGCTTTGTATTGTAAGAATGTTTTAGAAGTAGTGAAAATAATAAATAACTTTTCAGTTCAGTTCAATTCAGTCGCTTAGTTATGTCCAACTCTTTGCCACCCTGTGAACTGCAGCACGCCAGGCTTCCCTGTCCATCACCAACTCCCAGAGCTTGCTCAAACTCAAGTCCATCGAGCTGGTGATGCCATCCAACCATTTCACCCTCTGTCATCCCTTTCTCCTCCTGCTTTCACTCTTTCCCAGCATCAGAGTCTTTTCAAATGAGTCAGGTCTTCACAACAGGTGGCCAAATATTGGAGCTTCAGCTTCAGCATCAGTCCTTCCAGTGAATATTCAAGACTGATTTCCTCTAGGATGGACTGGTTTGATCTCCTTGCAGACCAAGGGACTCTCCAGAGTATTCTCCAATACCACAGTTCAAAAGCATCAATTCTTCAGCGCTCAGCTTTCTTTATAGTCCTACTCTCACACCCATACATGACTACTGGAAAAACCATAGTTTTGGCTAGACGTGTGTCAGCAAAGTAATGTCTCTGCTTTTTAATATGCTGCCTAGGTTGGTCATAGCTTTTCTTCCAAGGAGCAAGCATCTACGTTTCAGTTTTATGTGCACTTGGAAAAAAAAAATCCATGCTCCTGTGACACTGACAAAAAAGATTTATCTCCTGCAGGATTAAAAACTCCACAGTGTAATATATTAAAAATTATATCTTATTCCCATCTGCTTTTCAATACACATTTATACAGGTTGCCCTTAAGGTTCACATTTGAATTGAATGTCACTGAATATATTTTGGCTCAGCATTCAGGTCTCTTTGGTATTATTGTCAACCTTACCTGCTTTCTCTCATTCATCAAACCCTGTTCTTCATATCTTTTTCTAATTATTTCTTAACCTCTCTGGAGTAATATAGCAGCTTTTTCTTCTTGTTATGCTATTCCTTCATTTTTGGCTCAATTTCCAATTCAGAACTACAATAAAAAGTTTTAGAATTAGTTGCCATAGTAGTGATGCTGTTTTGTTTGCATGTGCTTGCTTGCTGCATAAGCAGAGTCTTTTAGAAAATGACTTTACTCAAAAAAAATTTAATATTATCATACTTAACAGAAAATAATTATAAGTACTAGACTTAAAAAATCTTCCTCAGATAAACATTTCTTTGTTTTCATCACTGAATTCACATTATTCTTTCTGAACCATAAGCATCTGCATTCTTTAGTTTCAAAATTTTGTGTACTGTAGAAAAGTGAGTTTATTAAAGCAGAACTTTAAGGTATAATGAAGCAACCAATGGTAGAGATATTGGCAAAAACAATGATACCATTTTTAAAAAGTTATTTTGATTAAGAGATGTAGTTTACCCTATCAAATTCGTATGCCAACTTTACTGTCATCCCTCTCAACACAGATAGGTTTCACAAAGGAAGGATCACCAAAATTTTGAAGGTTAAAATTACTATTACTTTCAGAAAAGATTGTGATGCATCCACTTCCTTTTATCTATTAGGAACTTAGCAGCATGTGGGAAAATATCTTTTTAAGTCTGTTCAAAATTGTATTTTCCTGCCTGCCTGGGATGAAATAGAATGAAATTGTTGTTTAGTCACTAAGTCGTGTCCGACCCTTTTGCCCGTCAGGCTCCGCCGTCCATAAGATTTCCCAGGCAAGAATACTGGAGTGGGTTGCCATTTCCTTCTCCAGGAGATCTTCCCAACTCAGGGATCAAACCTGTGTCTCCTACACTGGCAGGTGGATTCTTTACCACCGAGCCACCTGGGAAGCCAGAGTGAAATTAGCATACTGATGTGAATTAGCCCTCAAAAAGGTAAATTTTATACATTTCTATTTTGATATCATAGTGTGATGACATCCAGTTTTCTGCTCTCAAAATCCCAGCTTAATTTTGAGGTTTCCATCTGTAGTTCTGTGACACATCAATGTCAATCTTCACTTCCTTCACGGCTGTAAGAGAGCCCTCCAAGTAGGCTGTATAATTTTCCAGTGCTTAGAAATGAAAATAAATAGGCATATTGTCTCCTGCGATCACTTTAGCAGTCTCTGTTAAGGAGAAATCCAAAGTAGTTTAAAGATTAAAAATGGCATCTGAAGATTAAGAGAATTTAACATACCTCATCGCTGCTTCTTTGAAAGCCTTATGTAATTGTTGCATTGACACAAGAATGCTTATAGAATTATTCATCTTCCTACTTTCAAATACTGAGAAGCAGTTCCTTATATTTGGAACTAGTTTTTACTCCACAATCAAAAAAAAACCACAGTTACAAAAAATGCATGAAAAAAATATCAAATTCTATCTTCTCCAAGTTTTTCTTCTATATTCTCTAGAGGCATCTGTGAGGTAATTAATTTGAGCATCTTTGACCAGCGTTGGGCTCACATATTTCCAGCTTCTCATAAAAAAAGGAGTTTCCCTCTCTCGGTTTCCGTTTGAAGATTCTGAGGGGGTGGTTTTGATTGTTCTATTTGGCCCTTCCTTTTTATGCTCTTAAACCCAGGCCCCGTGGTCCACGAGATGGGCTCAGACAACACTCATAGGCATCTCATAGTAACTAAAAGTACAGGAAGGGACAGTGACTGCTGAGTGGCCTCTACTGGGGCAGGGGGGTCGTGAGAGTCGGGGCCATTGCTGGAATCCTTGTAGGGCTCTCAGTCTCTCCAGTCACATCTGTTACTCGGTGTTTTTCTTTTCTACCAGACACAGAACCAGAGGTCAGCTTGCTGTTTCTTTCTGTAGCTGATATTTTCTTTGAATTCTTCTCCCCTCCACTCCAACTTGTTCTGATCTAGACTCGATATTCCTGTACCAGATAATCTGGAAATAAGGGCTTTTGTTATAGGGGATTTACTTGCAATCTGTATGGGTAAGAATTATCTGTGCATACCCTTAGGAAGCAGATCTTGAATATTCATTGATGGTTATTCCTATTATATAGCAGATGCCAAAGAAACAATTATTTAAAGGAAGAGAAGCAGAAGGGGGTAAACAATTAACATTTCAGAAAGCTAGACATTATATCAGTAATCGTTAACCTATGGAGAAGGAAATAAAAAGCCTTTATGAATTATTTTTTATAACCTTTGATCCATTGTTCTAAATGTGCATGTCGCCTCAGATATCTAAAGGACAGGGCATATTCCTATCCATACTGACAATCTTGTGCCTTCAGGTGACAGAAGTCACAGCACTTGAGACTGAGCGGCTGATGGTCACTTGTCACAGGATTAAGTGGAAATACGGAATGGCGTAAGGGGAACATTTTGAAACCTTCTTTTCCAGAAATAATTCTGGGAAAAAAAAAAAAAAACTTTTATTCACTCTTGAGAATTTTCACCACTGCCTTTTATTCTGGATCGATGAGGCTCTTCCCTCCATCAGACTTGACTCTCATCCATGGTAAACTGCAGATGATTCAACTCAGTAAATATGGTGTACTACAGTTAGGAGCTCGGGTATTATAAAGCTTCTGATGCTAACTTTCCTTCATCCCCTCTCTGGCCAGGTGTTCCTCAAGCCCTGCTCTGTACTGCCTCCTAAGCACTTCCATCTTCACTCCTGTCTCCCCTGAAACCATCCTAGAGTCTGTCCCATAGCCCTTGTCTGAGCACTAGAACAGCCTACGCAACTCTCACCATGTTCTAGACTCGGCCCCTCTGCTTCCTCAGCGATGCTCCAGCTATATCACTCCATATTTAAGACACTTAAAGAAGCCCCACATGGCCCTCAGAATAAGGTCCAGCGCCTTTTATTTTTTTCCTGTTTATTGGAGCAGTTACCTTACAATGTTCTGTTAGTTTCTATCCTACAGCAAAAAGAATACATATCTCCTCTCTTTTTTGGATTCCCCTCCCATTTAGGTCACCGCAGAGCACTGAGTAGAGTCCCCTGTGCTATCGAGTAGGTTTCATATCTTTAAACAGATTTGCTTCTCTTTTTAATCTCATTCTATCTTATCCCTCAGTTTCTCTCCACTCATTTCTATTTCTCATAAGTTGTGCTGGCCATACCACGTGCCTTGTGCTTGGGTGAAAATGCCTTCTCCCTTCAGACAGTTCCCTCTCCAAAGTTCTTCTCTATTTTTTCTTCACCAGGCCAATGTCTATTCATCCTTTAGGTCTGAACTGGATGTGATGTACTTTGAGAAGTGTCAGAATCTGTGTTTTTGGATTGAGTTTCCCTTATATGTGCATTTCTCATGTGTATTTCTCATCCTATATTTTGATTGCCTTTTTATATTTCATCTTTCACTAGGTTTTAATCTGAATGACCATGTTGATAATACCAGTATCGTTCATTTTTACTTCGCTCATTTCTAATGCATCTCTAAAATGATCCCTTCTGGACATTTTCTCATCATCAAAGTAAATTTTATTAACACACTCAAAGACTTATTATAAGAAAAGAGAGTGGACAATTTTAGGATCTTATGTGGGGAAGAAATATTTAAAGACTCCACACCACAGTCCATTCTGAACTTGATCTTTGAACATGATATTTTTGGTCTAAAAGCAGAGAGGTCAAATTCTGAATCTAGACAATTGAGGCTGCACATCTCTTTGATGGGCAGGTGGATTTGCAACCTGGGTTTTTTGACTCTGGCTATGGCTTTCCCCGGAGAAGACAATGGCAACCCACTCCAGTACTCTTGCCTGGAAAATCCCATGGACAGAGGAGCCTGGTGGGCTGCTGTCTATGGGGTTGCACAGAGTGGGACATGACTGAAGCGACTTAGCTGCAGCTGTAGCAGCAGCAGCAGCAGCATGGCTTTCCCTGGTGGCTCAGTGGTAAAGAATCTGCCTGCCAGTGCCAAGGATGTGGATTCAATCCCTGAGTCAGGAAGATCCCCTGGAGAAGGAAATGGCAACCCAGTCCAGTATTCTTGCCTGGGAAATCTCATGGACAGAGGAGCCTGGCGGGCTACAGTCCATAGGGTCACAAAGAGTCAGAGATGACTTAGTGGCTAAGCAATGACAATAACTGTGTTCCTATACCAGATAATATCAGTAATGGGGAAAAGACATTAAGGAAGTACACGTGTATTTAACCTGGCCATCAATATCTGTTTTGCCTCCTACTCTCCCAAATGAAGCCTCTAAACAAGTAATCTGCCAGTCAAAAACGAAAATGAAGCAAATTTTATTTCTTTATTGAGTAATTCTTCACCTGGTGCCTACAGGTTTCCCAGGTGGCACAGTTGGTAAAGAATCTCCCTGCCAGTGCAGGAGACCCAAGACACATGGGTTCCATCCCTGAGTCTGGAAGATCCCCTGGAGTAGGAAACGGCAACCCACTCTAGTATTCTTTCTTGGAAAATTCATAGTCAGAGGAGCTACAGTTCATGAGATCACAAAGGGTTAAACACAGCTGAGCACACAACACCACTTAATACCTGGTTCCTGTGACTAAAATGTTAGAATTTGTTTGCCTCATATCTTTCTGGAGCTTCCAATTGTCTTTTTTTCAGAATGACTCTCTGAATCCTGTAGATACATTCCTTGCCCTAATCTGTGAGACCTGCACACTTCATGATTTTCTTCAGGTTTTTCATTTTAATTTTTTCACTATTGAACACCAGGTGTGGACAGTGTACTCTTTAGCTCCTAGGGCAAAGAAGATATTAACTTGCTCTAAACTACGAAGTAATACTTAATGTTGATAACTAAGGAGATTTTTGTAAAAATGTTAGACTTGTGAATAAGCAAAACACTAATTATTTGCTGGAAATTATACATGCTTGATATTGGCTCTGAAAAGATTATTGAAAATTTATTCTTTAACTCTATAGAAAGCAAAAATAAGACTACTTATCCAGACTGACTGACAAGGAAATACATTCATGTTAAATGTAAACTTTACATTTCATAAATAATATTTTGTCTACTCACAGTGATGAAGACAATGTATTGCTGGATAAACCCTTCATATTGTGAAAGGTAACATTTGTAAACAGATATTTTTGACTTTTGTTTCTATTAATACACTTCTAACTATTCTCCAGTCCACTGAAATCACAATAGTAAATGAAAGGAAAATTTAAGTGCTGTCATTAATTCTCTGTCTCACAAAAGCTAGCTGTCTACCTTCTAAATTATCTGTGCTTCTTGTGTAGTGAATGGAAGAAAATTGCTGTTGCTAACCTGGAGTCCTTTTGAAGAGAACTTTTCTTTATACAACAGCTCCTCGGGTTTAATACAGTACCAAGGTAAAGCTGAATGGTCTAAAACCTATTAGACTTCTGGAATCAGGTGTAGGCAAGAAAATTACCCTCATTAAGAACATTTAGTCATCCCAGTAATTTTTCTATTGGTATGTGCTTTATAATGTATTTTGCCTCTTAGGAAAAATATGTGTTATCTCAAATAAATGCAATTATAGGCAACCTGGGATATATAAAATCATTTATGATAGTATTGTGATATCGTTAAGAGGTTGGACCAAGAAAGTAGCTGGCATTCAGTATGTCACTAGAAACATGATGTAATAATGCCACAGAGCTGAGCAATAGCTTTATCAGTATTATCAATGTCCCTATTGATTATTCTCTTACTAAGTCATAACCAAAGCAAGTTATAAGTTCCTTTGTGATTAGTAAAGAAAAAGATTAGCTCATGAGTACACAAATAATGAATCAAAATGTCATATGCAAAATTGTATAACAACCTATTCTACAAGTATATATGGAACTGTTGTATGAAGATTGTGGGGGGAGGGAAGGTAAAGGCTAACAGAGAAATTTTGGGTCTTCCAATAAGGGCAAAATGATATTCAGTTGGAGAAAAAGTGAAAGTTAGTCACTCAGTCAAGTCCGATTCTTTGTGATCCCATGGACTGTATACTGCCAGGCTCCTCTGTCCATGGAATTCTCCAGGCAAGAATACTGGAGTGAATTGCCATTTCCTTCTCAAGGGGATCTTCCCAACCCAGGGATTGAACCTGGGTCTCCTGCATTGCAGGCAGGTTCTTTACCATTTGAGCCACCAGGGAAACTTGTTGGAGAGCAAAGGGATTATAGATTTCTTCTTGTGTTGGTTTGTAATGTGGGTGTGAGTATTTAGTCACTCAGTCGTGTCCAACTCTTTACAATCCTATGGACTGCAGCCCACGAGACTCTATCCACTGGATTACCTAGGCAAGAATACAGGAGTGGGTTGCCTTTCTTTTCTCCAGGGGATATGGATTGAACCTGTGTCTCCTGAATTGCAGGAAGATTCTTTACTGCTGAGCTACCAGGGAATTTGTATAATTTTCAAAATTGGAAATGGAAAAAACAAAGGGATAAATGCAAACTAAAGAAAAGAAGCAACTTGGGGAAATTTTTGCAGTGTGGAAAGAATATGTAATCAGATTTGCCAATATCAAGAAGATGCTGGAGAATAATGGGGCAAAGAGTAAAAAAGTAGAAGAAAATTTCTACTTGATTTGGCTCACCAATCTGATAAGAATTTTGAGCATAGGGGCAACACTATTGCTTTGTTTGTCTTACTAAAATTTTTCACATAACTTTTGAAGTTTTTTAGCTTTTTTAAAAAATAAATTGGCAGTCCTGTATTGGCAGTCACTGGAAAAATGCACTTTGCAATTAGAGAAATTCAGCATAAAATATTTTAACACTTGTAAAACTAAGGATATTTATATTTATATATGTTTACATGTATTTTTGGATGACGGGGGAAATAAATGTTGTTTTCCTTAATCAAATTGAAATGAGAAATACCTAAATCTCAAATGTTTAAATGTTTTCAGCCATAAAGCAAACTAATAGTAATTACCGTATTTTGAGTGTGAAAAGGCTAATTAAACAAATAAGTGATATTTGTTCACTGTAATTATTCAGCTTTCAGGGAAGATTTATGTGTATGCCGTAAACCATACCTATATGCTGTTGTATAGGTAGGTATGTATATGCCTTCAAACTGTGGTTCTGGAGAAGACTGTTGAGAGTCTCTTGGACAGCAAGGAGATCAAACCAATCCATCCTACAATAAGTCAACCCTGAATATTCATTGATGCTGAAGCTGAAGCTCCAATACTTTGGCCACTTGATTTGAAGAACAGATGTACTGGAAAAGACCTTGATGATGGGGAAGATTGAGGGCAGGAGGAGAAGGGGACAAGAGAAGGCAAGATGGTTGGATGGCATCACCAACTCAATGGACATGAGTTTGAGCAAGCCCTGGGAGATGGTGAGGGACAGGGAAGCCTGGCGTGCTGCCGTCCACGGAATTGCAGATATTCATACATGACTGAGCGACTGAACAACAACAATATGCTGTTGAGTTTAATCTGATGTACAGATCATAATTTTACAAATAAAACATACTAAACAGATGAATTGCCTCCTAGGTGTAAGGTTTATAGAAGAAAATATTGTTTCCAGTCCTACTTCACTAAGAACTGTACAATTCCCTATGAAGATATATTTTCACTAAATTGCTTCTGGACATTTTCATGGCTTTCTGTTTAATGCTGTATCAAGCAAGTGTTTTATAGCTCTCTGGGAAGCTGAAATTTTATATCAAATTTTAAACAGTTGGAAATATCGAGGATGAAATTAACCTCAGATTAAACAAAATCTTTCGGTATATTGCTTCTTCCAAGCAGTAAAAAGAACAGTATTTAACACAAGCTCTAGAAACCACACACAATCATCTATGTATTAAAGTATTTCTCTGACTTGGTGGAATATGGTAAAAGCAAGTTCATACCAGCAGACACATTTCGGGAACTTCATTGTCCCAGGTTCCATGGAAGGATTGATCTTCAAATTTTCTCTGATATAGTCTTGGCTGTGCTGTGCTCAGTTGCTCCAGTTATATCCGATTCTTTGCGACCCCATGAAATGTATCCTACCAGGCCCCTCTGTCCGTGGGGTTCTCCAGTAAGAATACTGGAGCAGGTTGCCATTTCCTTCTCCAGATATCCTCTTGGATCTAATTAGTAAACTGTAGATCTTAGATCTATTAGTAAACTGTAAGTTTTATCAACACTTTCATGTTTCATCAAAGCTAATCATTTTCCTTTGAGGTTACCTTTGAGAATAAGAAATGGATGAAGATTCTCGTGGCTGTTTTCTCCATTATACCGGGAACTGAAGATTTTTCTGAAAAAGAAGAATGCTTGCTCTGTTTGGCTGACTGGCTGTACGTGTGTGTGCACATGTGTTTGGTGCTCCTGAAAAATCATAAATGTCAAAAATTTCTACTTTACTTCCAAGGATAAAAATGGAAGAATCACATATTCAAAGCCTGCCATTCTATAAAGCACTAAATAAATAACAGCTGAAAAGTGAAAGTGAAAGTGTTAGTTGCTCAGTTGTGTCTGACTCTCTGAGACCCCATGGACTGTAGCCTGCTAGGCTCCTCTATCCATGAGATTCTCCAGGCAAGAATACTGGAGTGGGTTACCATTTCCTTCTACAGGGGATCTTCCCAACCCAGGGATGGAACCCGGGTCTCCCACATTGCAGGCAGATTCTTTACCATCTGAGCTACCAGGGAAGCCAAATAATAGTTGATTGATATTAATTCAGATTTCCCACCTCTGCTTTGTTCTTTGCTCTACCAACTTCACTATCCGCATCCTGAATTATTTTATCAAGCTATTTGATGCCTATCAGTTCCAAAAAATTTTCCTCCAAAACATCTGTGAAATTTTCCCTTAAGTTAATGAAAAAGGGGGAACTTTTTTCAGGTCCCCCACTCTACTGCCACATAAAAATCAATTTCCTTTCTTTAATGTATAGTGTTTATTTTATACTTCACGAGGTTTTTTTTTTTTCAATCTTTTCATTTTAATCATGTCACTCACAGTTCTCCCGACAAGATTGACTTTTGTAGATTGCAGGGGTCAGGTCTCTTTGCCCAGCAGCTAACAGTGTTAGAAGCAGATCTGTACTTCATCAACATGTGATAGCAACAACTGTTAGTGGCGGCTGCTGTTATTAATAATTCAGGAAATCAGAAAAATCTGGGAAGCCTAGGAGTTAATGGAAAAGAAAATTCATATATTTTTTATGGATCCCAAGTGAAGGAACCATTAGCATACTAAGGTCTTAAAAGTCAGAGCCTGTACACATAACAAGGTAATAGCATAACAGCATAAATATAGAGCTTCCTCAAGTTAATTTTACAAGCACCAAGAGACTATCTTCTCTGCGACCTCAGATTTTTTAATCCCACTAGCACATTGGGGTAGTTAGGATAACAAAGACCTGAAAAATGACAAAAGATCACTTAAAATTTTTCTTATAAATTTACTGTTGAAATCCTGAAACGTCTGTTAAATTTCCAAGATCTTTTTTTAAAGTTTTAACCGGTTTGATTTTAGTATTTTCCCTTTGATTGCATTTGAAAGATTCAATTATCTATTTGCTTATGTTTTGTATTTAACACAAGTGTAAAAAATTTGTCCCATTTTACTCATTTATTCTACTGCCCTTCCCTTTCTCCACCATTTCTTTCTTCCCTTCCTTCCTTCCTACCCAACTTCTTTCCTTGCTTCCTTTCTATGACTTTTAAAAAACTGAAAGTTGTTTGACCTATTGTAGTAGCTTTCAAACTTTCTGTCCAAGTGTTTTGTTTTGATTTTAATTTTCATTTTATATTGGACTATAGTTCATTTACAATGTCGTGTTAGTTTTAGGTGTACAGCAAAATGATTGTTATACATATATGTATATCCACTCTTTCTCAGATTCTTTTCCCATATAAATTATTACAGAATACTGAGTAGAGTTCCCTGTGCTATTGCCTGTTTTAGACACAGTAGTGTGTGTCAGCCCCAAACCCCAATTTATCCCCTCCCCAGTGTTTCCCCCTTTGTCTGTCCAAGTGTTTTTACTCAGTGTTTGACACAGACTTGCGAAGTAATGAATCGATAGCTCAGTGGTGTGCAGCAGTAAGTTTTTGTTTCCTAGACATGAGTGTGAGATCACTGGTTTATTTTATTCCAGGTATGGAGCCTGTAGGTCATCAGAGATGACTCTAGGTGTCAGCCGGGTGCAGGCTTGCATCACTTATTTTCATTCTGGCCCTCAGGTGGGAAGAATAATAACTATCCCAGGGAAGTTCTTTTCCTGATCAACTGTGAGTGTTTTATAGCTGAGCTGTATATCTTGGGTACATTTAAGTCTCTGCTTATATCCTCAAATTTTATTAGCCAAAGCAAGTTTACAAAGTCCAGCCAACATCAAAGTGTCTGGAGCTGCATTTGGTCCACAGCAGGAGAGGGGAGGGTGGGACAATTCAGAACCTCTAGACTCGCTCAAAGAAGAATGTTTTTCTTCCCCACCAAACTGCCATGGCATTCAATATAATAACTGGATCGTAAAGATACTTTATTGGCATGTATTAATAAGTTCAATTTTCACATCTATTTATAGTGATGTAATCAATGCATAGACTGAAATTGTGTTGCTGGTGTCATGACTTTGTTATGACTTTGTTATGTTAACATTTGTTAAGTGGAGCACAGAGTGCTGGAAGATGAGTCTCTGCTCAACAAAAGAGATCAAAAGAAATTGAAGTAGAGTTTAGTCCTTGCAGTTCCTGGAGGGAGGACCTGACAGGCCTCTAGGAGCCCCACAAGGAGGTCAAGGCAGGGTGCAGAGAACATAAGACCTGTGCACAAGCCTTTATTAGGGCCAGTGGATAGGTGGTGAGTGAATGGGTGCCTGAGCGAGGGCTAGATTGGTCAGCTCAAACCAAAAGAACAGGGTTTTGGTAACTGCCATGGGGTTCTTATCTAAGGGGCTTGTAAAACACAATGGCGCAGTGAGGCAGGGGTTAGTATGATCACAGGGGCTATTGAGGAGTCACAGCAGGAACTTACACATGCTTGTACCTCTGTGGCTGCTGTCTAGGGTGTGATCTTGCATAGAGGCACTCATGTCAGTCCAACGTCCCTGTAGGTTGCTTCTCCAGAAAAATGGACACCAAGGCAGCGATACCTTAGGGTAACTTAACTAAACTCTCCGTAGATGGACATGACAATTTGAAATTGGGGAATGTGAGTCATAGTTCTATATTAATGAGAAAAATCCCAATTCAGAATTTGTACTGGAAAATACTAGCACCTATGAGGTCATAATTAAAACAGATAGAGAGAAAGAAAAACTAAGCCTGTACAATGCTAACATTTCCATAATTAATAACTCATGTAAAAGAAGTCTATATGCATTGTCCTCAGTGATAGGAAAAAAGAAGTTTTATTTTCATATCTGAAAAGTAAATGATTAAACATATTCTACTGGTTTAAATTATTGAAAATAGACGGAACAATTTTTGAAAATGAAATCTAAATCACAAATATCTGGCACCCCTGATTTTCAAGAGAACCTTGGTTTCTGTGTAACAAAATGTGAGGGATTTAACTTTGGCTTCATCTCAAAAAGTTCTTCAGGAGCAGTAATCAACATCATTTCAATGTCCTAGTTAAATTTCTAGCTTGAAAATGACTTTAGGAGGAGAGAGAAGAAGAGATGGGGGAGAGAAAGAATAAGTTTGAGTTCTCAGGTGATATTCCAAGGTGGATACCATTGGAACACTGGATTTAGGATTATTTGACTTCTTTAGATTAAACATTGCCTTACTCTATGCTGAGTTATGAATCTATTGAGAAAATGCTTATTTTTAGCAGATAGTTAAGATTATGTCTGTCCCTAAAGCAATGGTGATGTGATAGCTGTAACTATGTCATTAAAAAGACAATCTCTCTTCTTTAGCCACAGAATATTACATAAGACTTAGAACTTACCTGATATTGGTGTCTAGTGATTAAAATAAGTAAGTATAAGATATTTTTGCCATTTGATAAAATTCCAATGAATTTTATAAAACTATGAGGAGAACAAAATGTATCTATCCTTTTGAGAATAGTAAAATATCAATAAGTAACACGTACATTTTCTTTTTAAATGCTCATTTATACAATTTCTAGTAAAATATTTTCCCTAAGAAAGTGTCCATTTTACAGATACTTTGCTGCTTGAATATATGTGTGGATATTACCTTGTCTTAACCTGTTTCTTTAAAGATCATCATTTGTTAGATTATTTGTTAGATTGTTTTTAAACATATGCATAATTTGCTAGAGTTGGCAGAAAATTCTGTTAATCTGGTTGTACAAAAATTAAACCACACAAAAAATCTTACAACATAATTTCAAATCATATCTTAAAGAAAAACAAGTCACTTGAAATATATAGTTTTTGCAGATTTTCCTCCTTAGTTTCCATTAAATTAGGTCTAAATTTTGGAAATCAAAAATGACATCAAGCCAAATTAAAGAAATACATATATCTTCAACTGCCTCCTTTCATTTCAGTGAACTTCTTCCCCAGATCCAGCAAGTTGTTATAGTCATGATAGCTTCAGTACAGCATCAGTCATCAGACACGCAGTACTGAGTGTATGCTTGGAGCACTACACTGCATCAAGTCCAGGAAAACAATGATGACAGACTGCTGTTTTAATCAAATAACAGAATGGCTGGCTTATAAGCAAGAATTTACCTCTCACAGTTCTGGAGGCTGAAAAGTCTGACATTAGGGTGCCAGTCTCATTGGCTTTGAGTGAAAAACTCTCTTCTGGCTTACAAATGGCCAGCTTCTTGCTGAATCCCCACATGATGGGGAGAAAGAGGTTCTGGTCTCTTCCCCTTCTTCAGTACAGTTCAGTTCAGTTGCTCAGTCATGTCTGACTTTTTGTGACCCCATGGACTGCAGCACACCGGGACTCCCTGTCCATCACCAACTCCCAGACTTTACTCAAACTCATGTCCATTGAGTCGGTGATGCCATCCAACCATCTCATCCTCTGTCATCCCCTTTTCATCTCACCTTCAATCTTTCCCAACTTCAGGGTCTTTTCAAATGAGTCAACTCTTCTCATGAGATGGCCAAAGTATTGGAGTTTCAGCTTCAACATCAGTCCTTCCAATGAACACTCGGGACTGATCTCCTTTGGGATGGACTGGTTGGATATCCTTGCAGTCCAAGGGACTCTCAAGAGTCTCCTCCAACACCACCATTCAAAAGCATCAATTCTTCAGTGCTCAGCTTTCTTTATAGTCAAGCTCTCACATCCATACATGACTACTGGAAAAACCATAGCCTTGACTAAATGGACCCTTGTTGGCAAAGTAATGTTTCTGCTTCTTACAAGGGCACTAATCTCATCCTGAAGGTTCTACCCTAATGGTCACATCTAAAGCTAATTACATTCCAAAGGTCTCATCTCTAAATACTCTCACATTGGGAATTGGGGTTTCAACATATGGATATGGGAGAACACATGTGTTCAGCCCATAGCAATAAGGTACCAGTAACACTTTCATGGTGCTTGTGCTTGAGTAAGAAATCATGTAAATTGTTGCACAAAGCAACAAGTGTGGCACTATAGATCCAATACTGTAAGAACTTAGAAGAAGAATATTAGATGAAAGGTGCAACCTTAAGTAACACAGAAAATGATTAGTGTGAATAATGAAAGATTTGTTATGTCTTCCAGAGAAAAGACTTATTCTTGATGGTTCCAGAAAAGTAGAAATGCCAGAAAGTCTTCTGAGTTTCCAAAGTATTCATTTTCTCTCTGTCAGTTACTTATCTCTGCAGACACGAGGGCCTATCCACTTCCCATGGGAGACTGAAAACCTAATTGGAAAGATATGTTAGTGTGGAAAGATCACTGCATTCACTTCAGCCCTAATAAGAGGTGTTAGCCAAGTTACTTAACCTATTCTGATATCTTATTATACATAAGAGTATTATTGTGGACTGATATTTACTAAACTATGGGCTCATAAACTAGATGCTTTATTGAAAAATGGGGAGAAATATATTCTTCCAGCCAGAAGCAGCTAGAAGTTTGCATGAAATATAATGAAAACCCTGAGAGTGAAGGAAAAGCTCCACTGGACATTTCTACCCAGTTCTGAAAACTCTCTTCTCTACATCTCCCTTTTATTTTTTTCTGATCTCTCACATAGCCAAACTGTATGTTATATGCGTATTTGTCACTGTCCTAAAGCTTGGAGAATTCATTATCCCTATTTGGGGCAAGAAGTTAAAGCCAGATTTTACAGCTCCACCAGTGCTTCCACTGGAAATAGTGGATTATTGGAGAAAAATAGTCTAGCAGTTCCTGAATTTCTATGATTTGGAAAAGAGAAGGAATAAGAAGGAAATTAAACTCCTACAGATAGAAAACTACCTACTATCCCTACCCAATTCACACTCCAGAGCAGAATTTAACTGAAACTTTCATCAGTCCTGGCAATACCAAACCCAAAATGCAGTACTAAATACAAAACACATTTTCCTTTAAAAAGCCTGCTCTATCAATAGCATTTGCTGTGTTGAAGTAGTAGAAAATAGGAGAGGAGAGTGGAATGTAGAAACACAAGTATGGGGAATAGGAAATGACATAGGGAAAACATCTTTTATTTCTTTCTCAAAAATATAGTGGGGAGATAGTACAAGGACCACATGTGTATGGTTTACAGTAAGTTATGTTATATTAAAAATTCCTCTCCTTAGGAGGTAAATATACATACACAGGGGCACTGATATAAAACACTAATAAAAGATGAAATGAACACATTTTAATGTTTTAAGAATGGCACTCTATATAAAAATTCTTGAACTCCATGTAAGCAGATTTGATTCAAAGGAGTAATCATAGAGATGAGCTTTTACTGCTAAGGGCTTACTCTCCTAATTAAGCAATATGTCATATTAACATCCCTAGATACTAGCTTTATGCAAATTCCTACTGCATTTGTTTACCTACGTATCTGCCTATCTCTCTTCAAAAGAGCAAATGCTTGTGCTTGTATTACAGAGAACAAAGAAAACTACACTGAAGAAAACTTATCTCTACTAGAAAACGTTGTCTTACATAAGGCTCCAAGGTATTCTAAGGTCCAACACGTGAGGATCAGAAGGTAAACTGGCGTTTAGACCCATGAGAGTCAGGGATGTGAAAACCAGGGGACCCAGGAGGAGAGGGGCTACCAGATCAACAGTCAGGAGGAGATGCTAGTCACAGAGCCACTGTTAGTTCAGAGAGAAAGTCTAGCTGATGACTATATCCCCTGGAAAAGTGCTCTCTAAATTCTTCAATGCCCTCTGCTCAGAAAAGTTAAAAGAAGTACCCTGGGCTCTGAAAACCTAGAATTCTGTAAAGAATGCATCCAACACAGATAGAAAAAGAGGTTTAAGGAGGTGGGGAGGGGGATAAATTAAGAGTTTGAGATTAGCAGATACAAATTACTATATATACAATAGATAAATAACAAGGTCCTACAGTATAATATTCAACATCTTATATTAACTATAATGGAAAAGAATATGAAATATAATATATATAACCAAATCATCTTGGTATACACCAGAAAGTAACACAACCCTGCGAATTTACTGTGATTTTTTTTTTTTTTAAAAAGAAAGAAAACAAAGAAAAAGAGCTTTAAGGAGGGGGAGGGATACATTTAAACTTTCTGATTAGCAGATACAAATACATATATACATATATATATATATAATAAATAAATAGCAAGGTCCTACTGTGTAAAATTCAATATCTTATAATTAACTATAATGGAAAAGAATAATATAATATATATAACTGAATCACTTTTCTGTACACCAGAAAGTAACACAACATTGTGAATTAACTATAATTTTTTTTTTTTTAAAAAGAAAGAAAAAAGAAAAAGAGGTTTAAGTACCCTCTGGTTTGTCAAGGCCAGTAATATTCACAAATATTCTCAATGGTAATTCATGAATTCATTTGTCAGATTTCTATTGAATCTATTATGCCTCAGACACTGTATCAGATGCTGAGATAAATCACTAGTAAAGACACAGGCAATCCCATTTTCCCAGAGCTTAAAGTCAGTTTTTTGTTTTTTTTATAAGTGTGGACATAACCAAAGAAATAATAAGTAGCTTTCTGTAGGCTTATTATTCAAGACGAGTGGAGAGAGAGGGCTGTTGCTGAAATGGAAAAGCCAGCGGCAGGAATGCATAGAGGAAAAGAGTGGTCTGGCGCAGGCTGGCATAGAAGGTCATCAGAGCTTTAACAGGAGTGTGCTCACTGTTGACTCCTGGGTGCTGCACTGGTGTCAGGTCTGAAGGAGCACGTAGAGTATAGCAGGTAAATTCTTTATCGAAAGAGTACATGGCTGAGACTGCATGACAAGACTGAGACTGCTCATTGAGAAGCGGGGCTTGAACAAACTCCCATTAGATGTATTATATAAATAGAGGGATGCTTGTTAAGGATACCTGCCTCTCTGAAAGAAGTAGCAATTATATTGCCACACAGTTCTCTTTTTTTTTCAATTTTATCTTGTATTGGAGTATATTTTGATTCACCATGTTGTGTTAGTTTCAGATGTACAACCAAGTGATTCAGTTATACATGTGTCTCTTCTTTTTCAAATTCTTTCCCCAATTAGATTGTTACAGAATATCGATCAGAGTTCCCCGTGCTATACACTAGCTTCTTGTCTGTTATCCATTTTGAATACAGCAGTGTGCACACGTCAATGCAAAATGCCCTAACTATTCCTCTTTTGGGTGCTCTTTGATGTAAAAGTTTGATTTATCTGTGTGTATGCAGGAGATAACCAATCAAACTTGGTGTTGTTGTTGTCATTCAGTCGCTAAGTTCGTGTCCAACTCTTTTGCAGTCCCACGGACAGTCACCTGCCAGGCTCCTCTGTCCATGGAATTCTCCAGGCAAGAATATTCTCCAGGCAAGAATACTGGAATGGGTTGTCATTTATTTCTCCAGGAGATCATCTTGCCCCAGGGATTGAACCCACGTCTCCTGGCACGTGAATTCTTTACCACTGAGCCACCAGGGAAGTCAGGAACCAAAGTTTAGGGATGCTACAAACACATTTTGGACATAGCTGAAGCAGTTAGAGCAGGAGCCAAGTAGAAGAGATCTCTGACAGGACCTAAAATTATAAAATATATTATATTATATTATATTATAATATTTCAATATTATACTTTTCTATTTTAATTAATTGTAGAATAGGACATTTAAAAGTGTGCTTGTGTAAGGAGCTTCTGAGTAATGAAGAAGTTTACTTAAGAGATAACTCAGTTGATTTTGTCAGCAATCATTAAAGACAAAAAATTGATATTTTAAATTCTCCATCCACAGCCATGGGTGTGATCCACTGGTGTTTTTATATAGACTTTTTCTTTGGAAACTCATTTCATACACTTCATCTGCAGATGAAGTACATTTTTCTTTCATTTGGTAGTATAAATTTTCTTGTATACATTTGTAGTATTTTCCTTTAGAAATAAAGGAAACTATTTTTTTTTAACTCTGAGTTTTTATTAATATAACAGGGAAATGTAAGGTCAATTTGCAACAAACAAGTAGCTGATCCTATGCAGGGCCTCAATGATTAATAGAAAAGGCAAAAATAGATCAGCTGCATTTAATTATCTGAGATAAAAGAGAATTGAGAATAAAGAGCAATGGACAGAAAGCATCTCTGGGAAGCAGTGGGGGCCTGGGGCCAGTTGCCCACCCAGACCCTGGAGTGAGAGAGTGAACCATTCAAATATGTGCAGAATCATGAACATTTAGGAAATCTCTGTGCTGTGAATCTAACTTAATTTCCTCACAATAATAACATGCTGTGAATCTAACTTAATTTCCTCACAATAATAACAAACATAAAAATATTTATTATTGTGAAACAGTAAGTAGTTTATAATGAATATGTCTCCCCTGGTGACTCAGACTGTAAAGAATCTGCCTGCAATGTAGGCAGCTTGATTTTGATCCCTGGGTCAGGAAGATTCCCTGGAGACGTGAATGGCTACCCACTCCAATATTCTTACCAGGTAGAAATGGAGGCCTGGTATATCAGTAACATTTTCTGACTGCTTTCAATGTGGTTAAACAATATCACATGTGTGTGTGTGTTCAGTCACTTCAGTCGTGTCCAACTCTGTGAACCTATGGACTGTAGCCTGCCAGGCTCCTATGCCCATGGGATTCTCCAGGCAAGAATACTGGAGTGAGTAGCCATTCACTTCTCCAGGGGATCTTTCTGACCCAGAGATCGAACCTGACTCTCCTGCATTACATACGGATTCTTTACAGTCTGAGCCACCAGCAAAAGTCCAACAATATCTCAACTGCCTATTTAAGACCCCAAAGCATAGTGAATGCTTACTATCAGATAAACGATAGCTTTCCAGGGCAGATTAGGCAGAGGTTTCCCCAGGTGTTTCTGAACAAAGAGCTTACGTGACTTCTTGAAACACACCCTTAAGCCTCTGGATATGCCTGTAGGCTATGGGGATACTCTGGTTCTGAAATTAGTCTCTTTGCTGCTAGGTATATTTCAACTTGGTTATCTGGCCTATTGGAAGTCTCCTATCCATTTTACGGCTCCATGTGAATCTTCAAGGAACTTTATTTTGTCAAAAACTAAAATAAAAATAAAAATTGGAGCATTTGAATACATCTGCCAATTTGCTTAGCATACTGATTAGTAGTCATGACACGTGCTGTCGTTTAGTTACTCGGTTTTGTCCAACGCTTTGTGACCCCATGGACTATAGCCTGCCAGTCAACTCTATCCCTGGGATTTCCCAGGCAAGAATACTGGAGTGGGTTGCCATTTCCTTCTCCAGGGGATTTTCCTGACCCACAGATCGAATCTGTGTCTCCTGCATTGCAGGTAGATTCTTTACAGCTGAGCCACCTAGGAAGCCCCCATGATGTGTTTAGGACAGGAATATATTTTATATAGTTCCTTTCATGAATTCCAGAATGTGGGGCTCAAAAACACAATATTTGCTATTTCCCAGACTGGGAATCCCAGGGAAGCTACTTGTAGGTGCCCTAATAAGCAGAACCTGGGGAGTGGGCTACCTGGTAGAGATTCTCAGCTGAGAAAAAACACCCAGTGGCAACCAGGAGTGAGCAAGCATTGCTCTAATTTGTGAAGGTTAATGACAGTTGAAGATTTAGACTCCATTGTCCTACGTGTTTTCCTCAAAAAGACCTCACTATATTCCTCACTGGGCTTCCCTGCTGGCTCAGACAGTCAAGAATTTGCCTGCAATGCAGGAGACCTGGGTTTGATCCCTGGGTCCAAAAGATTCCTTGGAGAAGGGAATGGCTACCCACTCCAGTATTCTTGCCTGGAGAATTTCAAGGACCGAGGAGTCTGGCCATGAGATTGCAAAGAGTCGGACATGACTTAATGATTACCATTTTCACTTCTCACTTTCATCTTCCTCACTGCTGTGTGTTGGTCCAGGGTTTCCATGTTGTAACTGCAGTTGAGCCATTCATGGCTAAGCTCTGACTTTTGAAGGTAAGCTTTGGTCCATTTTTGAGGCATTTCTTCAGCCCTCCCTGTCATACTCCTCCTCTTCAGAACCAGACATGACAGCTGCATCCCCCTCTTCTGTCAGCTGTGCTCCTCACGCTTTCTGCCCAGCTAAGTAATGTTATGACAAAACTTGCGTTGGTGCTGGGGCTTGGCCAGGTGCCAAGACCGTATTGTCTTGTCACTAGTTGCTGAGTATGGCTTGAGGAGGACACTAAATGCACTTTTCAGTAAGTGGCATCTGTAGCAGGTCCGCATTTTGAGTCGTATGGAGACAGCCTGGCACTGCTCCTTCTTCAGAGGCCTTTCATTTAAACTGGAAGTTAAAGCTGTGTCAGTTTTAGAGTCATCTTGTCAAGCTTCCTCAAAGATTGGCCGGCCGACTTTAATCTGTCCTTCTCCTCAGCCTACCTGACAGGACATGTGACTACATCTCGTGGGCAGTTGTGACTCAGCATCACTCACTAACACAACTGAAGATGGTCTTCCCACGGACTCCCACCAGAGAAAGTGCACAGAAACATTCAGGCAAGCTAACAGAATTAAGTCAGGGTGATAATTGAGCATTACAGAGGGAGGGGCTGTCTTTATGCAAAGCTGAAGATGACTTTCTCCACAAGAATTCCTTTTAGGCAGCATTTTAGTGTCACCTTAAGAGAATCCATCTATGTATAACTGATTCGCTCTGCTGTGTTCCTGACAGTACTACAACACTGTAGATCAACTATACTCTGATAAAAATTAAAAAAGTAGAGTGGACACCTTTTGTTTGGAATCTAGCAAAAAGAGACAGCAAGAGATTCCTTTCTTGTCAGTACCAATGGCTGGTATTCCAGCCACTTTACTTACATCTCTGTTTCCACAGTCACGCATCCATGTAGGGAGGTTTGTGAGATCTGATGGTGAGAAAGGACTCTAGGTAACATGTATTCATATCAGCTTAAACCCTTAGATTTTAGGCTTTCAGAAGCATTCAGAAAGTGACCACAGTAGGGTTTAACTCTTTCTTTGATGTTTCCATTAGGAAAACATGGGAGAAAAATCTTTCTGGAAAAGAATCAATAAGAAAGTGAGGTAATGCCTGTAAAGATTATTGTTAGGGAGGACCTGGTGATGATATAAGTTAACAACCCTTAGCAGGATGAATAAAGCAGCGACTAGGACTCTGTGCCTTGCTCAATTTTATTGAAGCATTTTGTCTTATAACCGTTTAGTTTTTCTTAGCCCTTAATTATACTATGCCCTTCAGTCTTATTTCACTCTACTATTGGTTCTCTTTCTTTCTATCTCAATCTGTGTATGTGTGTATGTGTTTGTGTGTGTGTGTGTGTGTGTGTGTGAGAGAGAGAGAGAGAGAGAGAGAGAGAGAGAGAGAGAGAGTATCTGTGTGCATGCACATTTACAATCTGTATCTCTGGGTAAAACTGAACCACAATCACTATTCAGGGCACAGACTGACCCAAGTTGACCCATGACACTAGATGAGGACTCAGACTCAATTTCTGTGAATGAGGACATCCGTCTAGGATACCTCTGAAAGCAGGGTAAAAAGAAAAAGAAAGTGTTAGCTTCCCAGTTGTGTCTGACTCTTTGCAACCCCCTGGACTGTAGCTCACCAGGCTCCTCTGTCCATGGAATTCTCCAGGCAAGAATACTAGAGTGGGTAGCCATTCCCTTCTCCAAAGGATCCCCCCAACCCAGGGGTCGAACTGGGGTCTCTTGCATTGGCAGATATTCTTTACCATCTCAGCCACCAGGGAAGCCTGAAAGAAGGGTAGGATAGATAAATATTCCCAAATCAAGAAAGCATCAGGAAAGCACTGCAGAAAGTTAAAATTACTAAATATCAACAAAGCAGTAGGTTAATAACAACCGTTATATGAAATATGCTTAATAAAGAGAACTAGTGATTACTTATTAATCACAATATTGATACCAGGTTCATGCACTAGAATTCCCTGAAAGGACACAGCTCTATAGGAAAGTCAATCATCTTCCCATCTTTTGGATAAGCTTCAGCATTATCTATAAAATGGCAGAGTAGTAACTAATATAGATTTTACAGGGATTACTTAGTGATATTAAAGCATGCAAAGTGATAGATTAGTTCCTGGTGCATATCAGACCCTCAGTAAGTGGTAGTAGGTGGTATTATTATTGTGGTTATTTTAATTGGCTTTACGTATCTGTTTGATGACATCTTTACTGGTATTGTTTGCTACTAGAGACTTACATTTTAAGTTTGAAAAATAAGAATTAGTTAATTGACAAAATTGCATAATTTATAAGATTAAGAATAATCATTGCAAATCATAGTGCCTTATTCATAGACTATATTGTTGGGAAGCTTTCTGGATTAGATAACACAGTTGCCCACCATCAGTGGCTCCTATGCTTGCTCTGTATGGGGGTAGTTAGGGAGTTTGATGCACATGTACACACTGCTGCATTTAAAATGGATCACCAACAAGGAGCTACTTTGTAGCACATGGACTCTGCTCAGTGTTATGTTGCAGCCTGGAGAATGGATACATGAATATATATGGCTGAGTCCCTTCACTGTCCATTTTGTTAACAACATTAACAACATTGTTAATTGGCTACACCCCAATGCAGAATATAAAATTAAAAAAAAATTAATGTAAAGCTTAAAGACAAGATGATACTCCATCTCTTAATCTTGTAATACATCATACTCTTTCCTGCATAAATGCTGAGACTTAGCCCCTTAGTCTTTGAGATAATCCAAATATCAATATAAGTGAATAAAAATATTCATTAATGGGAAAATTTGGTCCTAGGTTCCATCAACACCAAGCATTGCAATCATTCACCACCATTTCTGGTGTTGCTATTTGAAAATTAAAATTAATTAAACAAGTTATCTTTGAACTCTATATTTATGTTCATTTCCATAAAGTAATCTAAAACTGTTATCATTTTTAGATTGTGTAGGCATAATGGAAGAATGGAAACAAGTTTATTATCTAACTCCTAAGCTGTAGCTAGAGTCCTTAAAGACAATTTTTGCTAACCCAGAAAGTTCAACATAAAAAAAATAAAAATCTGTGGTTTTCCCCTGTTAGAAATGATGAAGGTTTTAGATTTCCTTTCAGGCTAATATCACCTATTGGCAAGAGAAAGGAATTATGAAGCACATTTAGCAAGAGAGATTTTACCACCTATGAAAAGATTAAGCTTAATTATGAATTCAATTTATAAAATCTAGTGTCACCAGGAGATATTTAAGCTCTAGATTCTGAGTGTAGCAATATGCTTTAGTTCTAATTTAAAGTGACCGGAGACTCAGCTGACAGAGGAAGGACATACTGTGCCATAGCAAATCAGATACAACTTGGCTGCTATTCTAATTTTTTTTCACTTTCTTTTCCCTTGTAAAAATCTTTATGGCTATCATTGTTTAAAAGGATTTTCATGCCCATCCTTCTATGGCAAGAAGCTTCTCTGTAATTTCCAACAACCAGAAACAGATGATTACTGAAAAATACAAAAATGCTTGCTTTTAGAACATCCTGTACCCATCTGGCCTGCTTTCTTTCTCCCCCCACCCCCTAAAGTCACATGAAATATGACTTTTCTTTCCACAGGTATTCAGGATAAAATATGATCAGAAGATAGGATCCTGCAGGTTGCAAATCCACCAAGTCTCAGGAGGATTTAGCTTAAAGATGCTTTGGAGCCCCAATACCTGGAGTTTTCCAGAATCTTCCTTCTAGAAATAAACCACCAGGAGAATGATGAGGTTGTTACATTCTGCTTCTTTTCTAGTTCTGCTCTGAATCATTTTCCATTTCTATTCTTAAATCCTTTACAACTGAGATGCTTTCCTTGGATGAAGACTGAAATGTTGCTGCATCGAGATAAAAGGCAACATCTGTTCCGAGAGCAGTCTCCTCAAGGCTGGGATGGAAGCATGGAACGGGATTTCTCTCACACAATTTCCTTTTTTTTAAATGTTAGTTTCTCTCAGTTTTGGAACATAGTCTGAAACCAAAACGGTCAGAGGAGTCATCTCTTTTCGTCTTAGGATATATTTTATTAGAGTGAACTTAGAAAAGAAATAACATTTGGCAGGAGGTTATTTAGTTCACTTATGAAGTGACAGCTAAAGAAAGAGCATTCTCTTTCTCATTAACCGAATTCTTTCTTGTTTCCCTTCTGGGTAAGTGACCCTACATGATAGTCTCCAGTAATCACGCCCCCCCGTTTCACCCCCGCCATTGTCATTCTGAGAGTGACCATGGTTGCTGCTAATAATTATTCCAGAACAATGGACATTCGCCAGACCACTCTTGGTCAGCAGGAGTGGGTTAGGAAGGAAAGCAGTCATCCTGGTTTTCAGAAACAAAATTATTTTATGTTAAGATTCATATGACATCCATTATTCTTCTCTTTTTATTTAATAGTTCTCTTGTTATGATAAACCCCTTGTTTTAAGGCAATGACCCAGATATCAAAGATCATATAACTGCCGAAGCCACTCTGGCTGAGCCTGTAACTGGAGCTTGTAAGACTCTAGCCATGAAATTCGTTCCAGTGTGATGTATGATCTTCCAGAAGACAATTGGGGATGCTTTATTTGTCTGCATAGACTATTTTCAATCAAGGTAATACATAAAGAAAAGGTGCTTTCTTGCCTGAAGAGGGGTCAGTTCTCTTCAGTTTTACATTTCTAATATGGACTCCAATTTTCCAGGAGAAAAAGTCAGGATCTCATCTCAGTAATAGCTTTCAAGAGCAACTTGCCTTTCCTGGAGTAGTTAAAAAAAAATATATAGGTACTTCCCATGAGCATATTATTTGAAGTGATGTTTCTCCAAGCATGCATTTTCTACTTCCTTACAAGTATTTCTCTCCAGATGAAGCAGTAAAACTTTGGCAGGAAAGCAAGTCTTTACCTGTAACTACATTGGCTGGGGTTAATGCCTGATATTATAAATCAAGAGTTAACTGTTAAGCAAAAGGTTGACTTGGACTAAAAGAATATTTTAGAAAAACACTGATCCTGGAAGTGACACTTGTCTCAACGAAAACAGCTACATTTATAAAAGACCACCAGTACTACCACAGTACAGAAAACTGATAGCAAGCATTTTTCCGAATATCTCATTGAAAAACACATTTTTATCATCTACGTGGCTCTGTGTGAAGCAAAATGAAAGCAGTTCTATTCAAGAGTGTATGCATATGCACATACTTGTGTGTATGTATCACTACATATATATATATGTAACGTATATATACATATGTGCATGTATCACACATACACTTTAAAAAAATTATTGGAGCATAGTTACTTTACCATGTTTTGTTATTTTCAACTCTACAACAAAGTGAATCCATCATATGTATACATATATCCCCTCTTATTTGGATTTTCTTCCCATTTAGGTCACCACAGAGCATTCGGTAGAGTTCTCTGTGCTAGACAGTGGGTTCTCATCAGTTCTCTGTTTCATACATAGCAGTGTATAGATGTCAGCTCCAATCTCCCAATTCATCCCACCATTCCCTTCACCCCCAGGTATCCATGCCTCTGTTTTCTACATCTGTGTCTCTATTTATGCCTTGCAAATCTGTACCATTTTTCTAGATTTCACCTATATGTGTTAATATACAATATTTGTTTTTCTCTTTGTGATTTACTTTACTCTGTATGACAGACTCTAGGTCCACCCACATCTCTACAAATGCATTGTTTCATTTATTTTACTGGGTGAGTATTAGTCCATTGTATGTACCACATCTTCTTTATCAATTCTTCTGTTGATCAACATTTAGGTTGCTTCCATTTCCAGGCTGTTGCAAATAGCACTGCAGTAAACATCACAGTGTGGGGTAGCTCCGCTCGGCCACCACCCCCCGACCTTGGGCATGGGGTAGCTCCTCTCGGCCACGCAAATTTGGAAAACTCAGCAGTGGCCACAGGACTGGAAAAGGTCAGTTTTCATTCCAATCCCAAAGAAAGGCGCCAAAGAATGCTCGAACTACCACACAATTGCGCTCATCTCACACGCTAGTAAAGTAATGCTCAAAATTCTCCAAGCCAGGCTTTAGCAATATGGGAACCGTGAACTTCCAGATGTTCAAGCTGGTTTTAGAAAAGGCAGAGGAACCAGAGATCAAATTGCCAACATCCGCTGGATCATCGAAAAAGCAAGAGAGTTCCAGAAAAACATCTATTTCTGCTTTCTTGACTATGCCAAAGCCTTTGACTGTGTGGATCACAATAAACTGTAAAATTCTGAAAGAAATGGGAATACCAGACCACCTGACCTGCCTCTTGAGAAACCTGTATGCAGGTCAGGAAGCAACAGTTAGAACTGGACATGGAACAACAGATTGGTTCCAAATGGGAAAAGGAGTACGTCAAGGCTGTATGTTGTCACCCTGCTTATTTAACTTATATGCAGAGTACATCATGAGAAACGCTGGGCTGGAGAAGCACAAGCTGAAATCAAGATTGCCAGGAGAAATATCAATAACCTCAGATATACAGATGACACCACCCTTATGGCAGAAAGTGAAGAAGAAGAAGAGCCTCTTGATGAAAGTGAAAGAGGAGAGTGAAAAAGTTGGCTTAAAGCTCAACATTCAGAAAACTAAGATCATGGCATCTGGTCCCATCACTTCATGGGAAATAGATGAGGAAACAGTGGAAACAGTGTCAGACTTCATATTTGGGGGCTCCAAAATCACTGCAGATGGTGATTGCAGCCATGAAATTAAAAGACGCTTACTCCTTGGAAGGAAAGTTATGACCAACCTAGATAGCATATTTAAAAGCAGAGACATTACTTTGCCAACAAAGGTCCGTCTAGTCAAGGCTATGGTTTTTCCAGTAGTCATGTATGGATGTGAGAGTTGGATGGTGACGAAAGCTGAGCACTGAAGAATTGCTGCTTTTGAACTGTGGTGTTGGAGAAGACTCTGGAGAGTCCCTTGGACTGCAAGGAGATCCAACCAGTCCATCCTAAGGGAGATCGGTCCTGGGTGTTCATTGGAAGGACTGATGTTGAAGCTGAAACTCCAATACTTTGGCCACCTCATGCGAAGAGTTGACTCATTGGAAAAGACCCTAATGCTGGGAAGGATTGGGGGTAGGAGGAGAAGGGGACGACAGAGGATGAGATGGCTGGATGGCATCACCGACTCGATGGACATGAGTTTGGGTGGACTCCGGGAGTTGGTGATGGACAGGGAGGCCTGGCGTACTGAGGTTAATGGGGTCACAAAGAGTTGGACACGACTGAGCTACTGAACTGAAACATCACAGTACGTGTATCTTTTTGAATTACGTATTTTTTCTGGGCATATGCCCAGGAGACACACATACTTTTGTTTGGAGAGTCTGTAGGTAGAGTATATAAAAATTAACTTTGAAGCAAAAGAGAAAGACAAAAACAGGAAACTCTCCTTGCCTAAAATTTAACATTATCCAATTATTTATGTACATAGTTGAGTAGTGAGGTTTAACATAGTGATTTCATTATTAATATATAGTTTATTTCATACTAAAGGGTCATATTTTCTTCAGATATTTTTCTTTAAGCCTTATGACATCCCGAATCGAAAAATCCCTTCATTTGCTACCCAGGGCTTACTCTTCAGGTAATGTTTCTCTCAGCTGATATTCTAGATTCCAGAGTGCTTGGTGAGCTGAGATGGATTTTTTAGAAAGATGCTTGAACAGATTCCGTTCCTTTGGCTGAAATGCTCTGTATTCATGGTAGTTTCCTGCAGTCGTGGAATCTCAACTGCACTAGGTCATGACTTTCACTTTTTCCATCTGCTTAGTTGAACATACTAATGATAATGCAGAGTAGTAGTTAGTTCAGTCACTCAGTCGTGTCTGACCCTGGGACCCCATGGACTGTAGCACGCCAGGCTTCCCTGTCCATCACCACTCCCAGAACTTGCTCAAACTCATGTCCATCAAGTCGGTGATGCCATCCTACCATCTCATCCTCTGTCATCCCTTTCTCCTCCTGCCTTCAATCCTTCCCAGCATCAGGGTCTTTTCTGATGAGTCAGTTCTTCACATCAGGTGGCCAAATAGTGGAGCTTCAGCTTTGGCATCAATCCTTCCAATGAATATTCAGGACTGCTTTCCTTTAGGATGGACTGGTTGGATCTCCTGACAGTCCAAGGGACTCTCAAGAGTCTTCTCCAACACCACAGTTCAAAAGCATCCATTCTTTGACACCCAGTTTTCTTTATAGTCCAGCTCTCACATCCATACATGACTACTGGAAAAACCATAGCTTTGACTAGACAGACCTTTGTTGGCAAAGTAATGTCTCTGCTTTATAATATGCTGTCTAGGTTTATAATAGCTTTTCTTCCAAGGCGCAAGCGTCTTTTAATTTCATGGCTGCAGTCATCATCTGCAGTGATTTTGGAGCCCAAGAAAATAAAGTCTGTCACTTTTTCCATCGTTTCTCCATCTATTTGCCATGGAGTGATGGGATCAGATGCCATGATCTTGTTTTTCTGAATGTTGAGTTTTAAGCCAGCTTTTTCACTCTCCTCTTTCACTTTTATCAAGAGCCTCTTTAGTTTCTCTTTATTTAATACCATAAAGGTGGTGTCATCTGCATATCTGAGGTTATTGATATTTCTCCCAGCAATCTTGATTCCAGCTTGTGCTTCATCTAGCTGGGCATTTTGCATGATGTACTCTGCATATAAGTTAAATAAGCAGGGTGACAATATATAGCCTTTATGTACTCCTTTCCCGATTTGCAACCCGTCCATTGTTCCATGTTCAGTTCTAACTGTTGCTTCTTGAGCTGCATCCAGATTTCTCAGGAGGCAAGTCAGGTGGTCTGGTATTACCATCTCTTGAAGAGTTTTCCTCACTTTGTTGTGATCTACACAGTCAAAGGCTTTGGTGTAATCAGTAAAGCAGAAGTATATGTTTTTCTGAAACTCTGTTGCTTTTTCTGGGACTTCCCTGGTAGTCCAGTGATTAAGACTCTGTGCTTCCATTGTAGGGGGCCCAGGTTCAATCCCTGGTTGGGGAACTAAGATCTCGCATGCTGCGTAGTACAAACAAACAAAAAACAATAAATAATACAGAGTGGCACCTGGCTATTTTCGGGATGTAGCTACTTTCTTTATAATCCCACAAGAGATCAAAAAGAGCATGGGCAGCTTCTTACAGCTTCAGCTATTTGGTGGCAAAAGCCACATGTAGTATTTAATCGCTAATGAGTACACAGAAGGGGATGAGTACCAGAGCCTTAACCCCATGGAACAAATACCAGAGAGAGGCACGCTCTACCACCACAGGTTTCATTAAAAAGGAAGTATTAGTTCTACTCCATGTCCTGTCTTTTTTTTTTTTTTAATACCTATATTATTCAATTGGCAAGGTGAAACAAATCAGGACTCCAATTTTTTAAGTACTTGTTTCCCAGTACTGATAGTTTAAAGCATCAAGTACTTTGCTTCCCTAGGAGAGCTTTTCCAGAACTAGATCATGTGTATATGTCCTTTTATATTCCTTACCTGAGATTCCTGACATATTTTGGGTTTTTGAAGACTGAAGACAAAAACAGAATATTTGACACATTCAGCATCCAGTAAGCATGACTGGCATACATTAAGAAAATTACTAAAGCTGTCTAGTATTGACTTCCCTGGTAGTGCTGGTGCTAAAGAACACACATCTCAATGCAGGAGACATAAGAGAGATTGGTTCGATTCCTGGATCTGGAAGATTGCCTGGAAAAGGGAATGGCAACCCACTTCAGTATTCTTGTCTGGAGAATTCCATGGACAGAGGAGCCTGGCAGGCTATAGTCCATTGGGCTGCACAGAGTCAGACGTGACTGAAGCGATTTAGCATGCCTATAGTATTGAACGTATGAAATTGCTATAGATCACAGACAGATGAAAATGCTGAGGTCTACTGAATTATGGAAAAGTCAATAGTTATACATGGAAGGAACTTTAGACAACATGATTTTTAACCCCTTGATTATATAGAGATGAATCTGAAAGGTAAAATATTATATAAGGCAAAGTTTTCTCCCCCTCAGTTTCAACATACAACAGCTGAAAGGCCACAGAGAAGCTAAATCTACAAGGACTCCAAAAGATATTAATGTCTGTGAGGTTAATGACCCAAATCCCACAGTAAAATGATGTAGCACATTGTAATTTTCTGGACTTAAAAGATAGGTCACAACTTGCAACTGATAATCTTCTCTTCAGCACAGGTTCTGGAAAATATGCCTAGGTGGTAAATTTCTTTCAAAGCACTACAACAGGAAATATCATATGAGATTTAAAAAGGAAAATTTTGCAGGTAATAAAAATACTTTATTATGGATCACTGGTATTAAATGTAAGAAACTCAACATTCAGAAAACTACACTACAGAGACCTGATCTAATTTTTCAAAATAATTTTGCACGAGCTGCTTTTTGAGTTGGCAAAAGCCCAGCTATTGGAACATTAGATATCTCTGCTGTTTGAGAAAGGTAGGATGCAAATGTTCAAAGGCTTACGTTTATGTTACCAAGAACAATAAGGGTGCTGAACAACTTAATAATAGTATTACCTAAAGGTTGAAATTGTCTCTGATAACTCTGTGCTGCTAATAAATTAGTGCTTGAGTACTATGTGTCAGGGAAAATCTGAGATATCAGAGTTAAGAAATCTGTCACTCAGTATTTTGAAGAGATTCTGAAACACCTGCAAGATGGCATATGCTAAAAATTAGTCAGATTTTAGTTACTAACCTAAAAAAAGCAACAGCATCGACGCAGCTGATGACACTTTAAGCCTGTCTTTCAATATCCATCCCCAACTGCCTCTCCTGCCATTTAATTTGTTTATAAAATGATGTCCATTATGTCAGTAGGCTTGTAAGAAAATATTGGTAGCTACTGTTTTCAGGATTGAATTAAGTGTGGTGATACTGTATTTAAGATTTGTGCAAAAAATGTTAGTTTGCAAGTTCAAGTCACAAATACACTAGAAGAGAGAATTTTTGTCCAGGAAAAGTATTTAACTGGAGTTTTCATCCATCTTCTGCACCTTAAGATGCATAGAGTTTGCATTTTGTTAGGCACAATGGGCTATCATGTTTGTTGGTTGCTTTTTAACTAGTTTTTAAATGATTCAATTAGATAAAGAATAATAGTCTGGTGAAAGAGTCATGATTTTTTTTTTTTAAAGAATGCAATAGTTCTCAGTATAAAGCATATACAAATAAATTTTAGCATTTTGATGATGACATTTGAGATTCAATCTTGTGGATAAGAGAACTAATAAGAGTACATCCAAACATTGATTTGAGGAATATCATTAAATACTAATTATTCTCAAGTACAAACTTGAGAATTATTCTCAAGTACAAAGGCAAAACTGCAGTTTTACATAAATATATTTAACTAGTAATAAATCTTATGTGTATAGAACTTTTACTACCATAAAGCCCCAATCCAGTTACAAATTAAATCAATGTAAAACTATAACCAATAAAATTCTAATTAACACCATTAACATTTTGTGATAGATGATATTTATAAACTAAATTGATGATACTGGCTTTAGTAGCAATAGATGCAATAGCTTATTTTATATATACTTAATTACTTTGAAATTGAACATGATGAACAATCATTTGAACAATCATTTCTAGAATTATTATTGTATTTTAGGTTAATAAACTATCCTTGAAATGATATTAAAATACTTTAAGGATGCAAAGATAAATTATTCATTGCAGATTTTGCATATTACTTATAATCTGTTATGATATATACATGTAAGATCCACAAACAATATCTATATATTCATGGTAGATATTGTGTTGTAGTCATGGCCTTGTCATGGCTCAATTCTGCTCTTACTTCTGTATGAACCATGGAGAGAACTTTGTCCATTGTCACTGTAACATTTTTGTTACCAACTTGGGACAAACACAAAGCAAGAATGAAAATCTGGTGTTAAATTTGGGAATTTGGAATATTTCCAAACATTAATTTATAAATTTTTATAACCTAGTGTGAAGATGAAAAACTAAAACATTGACCAAGTTCACTGACAATGTGGCAGGCAGAATAATGACTCCTCCCAAAAATGTACCCACTCTAATTCTCTGACCTGTAAATATATTACCTTACATGGCAAAAGAGACTCTTTAGATGTGGTTAAAAGTATGAACCTTGAGATGGAGACACTATCCTGGATTATCCCAATGGATGCAATCTAATCACAGGAGCCTTTAAAAATGCATACTCTTTCCCATATGAGCTCAGGGTGAGACCCTGTGAAGGAAGAAGGACTTGATCCAACATTTATGGTTTTGAATGTAGAGGAGGCCATGTGCTAAGAAATGTGGATGCCCATAAGACATTGAGAAAGCCAAGAAAACCACTTCTTGCCTGGAACCTCTAGAAAGGAATGCATTTCTGTCAGCACCTTGATTGCAATCTCTGATGAATCTCCTGTCAGACTTCTGACGCAAAGAACTGTAAAATAATACGTTTATACTGTTTAAGCAGCTGAGCTTGTGATAATGTGTTCAGGACAGAAATAAATCCCATACAGTTTTGGTACGAAGTAAATCAAATTTCCAACATCATAATCTATGGCCTAGTGGTAGATGCACTCAAATGTCTCTATTAGAAGCAGTGTGATTATTACTAAAATCTGGACCGCGAGTGTTACAATGAAATTACATAGAATAAGCATGGAATTAGACTCATGGTTCAAGTAGAGGATGAATCTGGGAATATACGAGTAAAGTGAAAAATGAATAGGAGTTAGGAAGGGGTAGAGCTGGGAAAGGGGGGAAGCTCTGCTTAGTATGTGTCATGGCAAGCCGCCAGAGAGTACAGCCTGAGTTAGGGTGTAAGTTAAGTGGGGCACACCTGGACTGCAGCGTACAGTCTCATCAGAAGGTAGAGGACAGGGTCAGGGAAAGAAATGGTGTCCATGGAGGTAGCCAGGACCAGCCTGTGTAAGAGCATCTGAACCGACTTACATTGTTTAAAACTCACCCTGTCAGAAATGTTTTTGGTAAAGGGGTGACATTATCTTCTCCAAGTCAGTTTATGTTGAGGTCCTAGGGTATCCTACAAAACAGTGATGCCAGTTAACATTAAATTTACTTGTTAAGGGCTGGAAAGTTCCATTTTGTGTAATAATGTTATCTGTTTCCTAGAAGACTGGAAAAGATTTAACTATATATTAGGTAAGAGCTTTGAACTATAAAACTTTTTTTTTTCTCATTCTCACAAACCTCCTTTGTGACATTATTAAACCTTCTTTAAAACATTTAATAGCTTAGAATGCAAGCTATTTTTAATCTTTGGTTCAAATAGACACTATACTAGCTGGGAGAACATTATAATAGCTTTAAGTTCATAACATGTAATTTACATTCAGTTTAGAACTGGCTAAAGAACTCTCCTCCCATAAAAAGGTCTCACATCAAATATTGCAAAGTTTGAGCTTTGTGCATTCTCTCTCATTTAAGTCACAATGGCGCAGATAAGAGGAAAGAAAGCCTGTATGATTGAGCACAGAGGAGGGCAGGCACTGTGCCTCCGGGTGTGGATTCAAAGGAGGAAGTCTGAATTCTTCTCAAAGACCTTTGTACTTTTAGAATAAGGCAGTAAATAATGGATGATGGGTATAGACAGAGTGAGGAACAAAGGAGGGTTTTTCCATTCTCCCTCAAGGTTTCCTGTGATGGAAATGGAAAAGCCCAAACAACCAAGTCTTTCTGTGGGAACTGGTGGACCAGTGGAAAAAACACAGTGGGAAAATTCAGATGCTGGGTGTTGTTGGACCTTCTGTGCTCAGTGGTTCAGTCATGTCCGACTCTTTGAGACCTCATGGACTGTAGCCCGCAAGGTTCCCCTGTTTACGGAATTCTCCAGTCAAGCATGCTGGAGTGGGTTGCCATTTCCTCTTCTAGGGCATTATCTTGACCCAGAGATCAAACCTGCGTTTCCTGTATTGGCAGGCAGATTCTTTACCACCAAGCCACCTTGGATCCTGATTTTGTGTCTTGCATCTTGAGAAAGGTATTTAAGCTCTCTGCGCTTTTGGTTTCTTCGTGGATACAGTTAAAGCATGTGTGTCCTTGACTGTTCTGTGACATCTCAGGGTTTTGTAACAGGTCATCAGAGGCTATCATGGGGGGAGAGGCTGAGACAAGGAGGTTTTCAGTGCTGCTTCAAGCACAGAAGTTTCACCAGTGTCTGTTTCACTGACTCGCATTTATACACCTTAAAACAAAAAAAAAGATTTCTGTTTTTAAAAACCTAAAAATGTGAGGATAACTGGACAACATCGATCTGTTATTGTCTTCGGGTCTAAGACTGTGACTCAGAGTTTCTGTCTTGTTTTGCATTCCTTATTGTCTCCAGGTCTAAGACTCTGTGATGCAGAGTTGTTGTCTTGTTTTGCTTCCTTTTGTAAGTTTCTCCTTTTCTTCTAATGCCATTATTGATTCTGGAGGCAACAGGGCCTCCCAGGAAGATCTGCTTTCCATTTTCCTTGCATGAAAAGCCAGACATAGCTAAAAGAAATGGATTCATGAGGAGCTTGAAATGTTTTCAATCACCAAGGAGGAATTCCCAGACTTCAGTTCTAATCATTCCAGAAAGACAATAGGCAGAAATGAAACATACTACCTTACATAGAATAATCAGTTATCTGAGAGTACAATGTTTTAGATTTCATGATAGTCTGCCCTTCCTTCTCCCCTCCATCTCTATGTGATTACCCACCTTCTGATCATTTCACTGCTCTTTAACATTTATATAAAATTACAGGCCAGGAAATGAGGCAGATGTATAACAAATACACGTAAAATTGTGTATTATGAGCAACGTCTCCTGAAAGTTAGAATGGAGAAAGGTTGAAACTAGGAACTAATAGAACTTTGGGGTTATTTACCTTTTTCATGTGTTGGTGCCTTGCTACTAGTCACTGAGCTGAACCTAGATAACTGAGAGTCTGCCATCAAATAAGGGTCCTTGAAATTACGGTTTTAAATATAAATGATTGTAAAGTCAAATCATACACACACTACTAACTTGTAGTTATAACAGATGGATTCAAAGATATTTTTACTTATTCAGGAATGTCATTTCCTTCTAGTCAGCCACCATTTATTTAGTTGCTAAGCGACTGGGTATATGAAGACATACAAGTAGGAGAAATAGTGTCTTGCTTTCAAGAATATTAAAAACAAATGAAGAAGAAAGGGGGAAAGAAAGAGAAAAGAGAGATTCAGAGAGAAAGAGACCTAGAGGAAGAAGTATCAGATATAGTCATATGATCCATAGCCTATAATTATGAAAACAATTATGAAAATTGTTTTGGTTGAAGGATTGATGTGTAGGATAACTGAAAGTGATTTGTAGAATAAAACAATGAAACATTCAAATTATTACTCAGCATTATATTAAGATTCTAGTTTAAACCGTGTGTGTTTTGCTTAAAAACGTTTAGGTATTTTTTGTTTCCATTTAAATGTTTGTTCATTATTTCATGAAATGTGCTTTTGAAAATCTTCCCTTACCTTCCCCTGTTTTTTCTTCCTGTGAACAATTTTGTATTATGCGTTTGTCCAGTTTGTTTCCAGAAACTGTGTAAAGATGACCATATCTATCCAATAACCCCATCTGCTGCGTTTGGGGCTTTTTGTGGCCCAAGTTACTCTGTCCGTAGGATTCTCCAGGTAAGAATACTGGGGTGGATTGCCACACCCTCCTCCAGGGGATTTTCTCGACACAGAAATCAAACTCGCATCTCCTGTGTCTCCTGCATTATACGCAGATTCTTCACCTGCTGAGGCATCAGGGAAGCCCTTTAAAAATAATTATCAGACAGTTTTTATATTAAAATATTGAATTTTTATAAACTCACTTTGCTCAGCTGAATACCAAGATGACATTACATTAATTACATAATTACAAATTAATTACATAAGTTTTAAAAAACATAGACCCATTACCTGATGATGCGACCAAAGATAAGATCATGAAGCAGTTATATCTTTGTTGTTTACTTTTGCTTATTCAAATTACCATTTGTAAAACATTAAGCATTCACAGGACAGCATAGGATGCGGGTTCTGGTCTCTGGCTGTTGTATACTAGTAACCTAATTTTTAGACAATATATTATAAGTAGGGAAGTAAAGGAAATCTGCAGACATGAGAGGGATTGGGCATCCCTGAGACAAAATCTAGACATCCAGATCCTCCCATGAACTGCTTCTGCTGTTGCCTGGAAGAGAAGCACAGAGTTTTCTTGCTTCCCAGTCCTCCGTGGGTCCTTCTGTTCCTCTGATCGAGGACAGTCATGCCAATAGGTACTACATATCTTGAATCAACCCTCCCTTTGGTTCTATTCTGAATCATTTCTGGAGTCTTTTACTTTCCAATTGAAAACTTAAAGTTGCTATTTGGGAACTCTGGTTCCATTCTCTGTCACCTCTGTTTCTTAAGTACTTTTGCTACAATGGAACTGGAAGCTTTATATAATTTGAACAGTACTTCATAGGAATTTCCAGTCTTCCATTTTCACCTGTGCTTTTATAAAAAGTTGAGCCAGCATTTTATTGTGCTATTGCCTACAACAGTAAAATAATAGCCCACTAAAGGATATCTGTTTTTGGAAAAAAGATTCTGTGCTGATGAAAAATACCATATAACATTATGGTAATTTTTTAAACACTTCGACTAGTACTACTCATAAAAATAGAGAAGCAAAGCAATATTTATTTTCAAAACTGATCCTGTTGGGCTATGAAGACAGTCTTCTTTTTAGTCAAATATGAGTGTAATAAAGGGGCATTGCCTCCATTATTTCATAAGGTTTTTTATTATATATTTTGTTACCTAAAAGATGTTGTTACAAGTTAGTACTATTTTTGCTAGAGAAAAATTAGTTAGGGGAGAAAAATCTATTGCCTTTGATGGAAGGTGGGAAAGTTGGACGATTGAAGAGAAATATGCAAGCATCATATGCTCGTTTTAACGTGAAATGATCTTCCAAATATGTTTCATTGTTGTTTTACTTTCCTAAGTGGTTGTGAGTAGATTTTCAGTTCTCAGAGGGCATGAAGCCATAATTGTTAAATTCATTCACTTATTTTGTCATCTTTTCCTTTACCAAATAAGACCTAAGTTTTGTTCAACATTCAATCAGTCATCGTTAAGAAGCTTACCTGTGAATTACAAGATACATGATTTGGAAAGTGAAAGTTGCTCAGTTGTGTCCAACTCTTTGCAACCCCATGGATTATACAGTCCATGAAATTCTCCAGGCTGGAATACTGGAGTGGGTAGCCATTCCCTTCTCCAGGGGATCTTCCCAACCCAGGGACTGAACCCAGGTCTCTCGCATTGCAGGTGGATTCTTTACCAGATGAGCCACCGGGGAAGCCCATGCAAACTCTCCATGCCTGTTTCTTTATCATTAAATCTGGGGAATAGATAGTCTGTTTCTCATAACTTATAGGGTTCTTGCCATGGTTAAATCTAAGATATTGCACAAAGCGTATAGAGCAGGGCTGGCACTTAGGAAGTACAGGTAAGTATTATCTTACAAAGACGCTTATTTAGTTTGCTCCAAAGCCCTCATAGTCATTATCATTCTCATCAATGCATCTCATTTCCAGATGTGAATATCAAGGTTCAGAGAAGTCACTTCCATATCCAGAGTCTTCCAGAAGGAAGGCAGTCAGGCTAGGATGTAACTCCTAGACTCCACCGAGATTCTGTCTCTCATTTCCTGGGCAGTTATAATACAGAAGTGTTTTCCGGGCCTTAAAGACATGATATAAGACAAAGTTTTACTGGGGTGAGTCCAAGTTTGATGAGCAGCCAAAATGGTCAATTGGTGGTTTTAGTAACTTACAGTGGAACCTTGGTCTTCCCTCATAGCTCAGTTGGTAAAGAATCCGCCTACAATGCAGGAGATGCTGGTTGGATTCCTGGGTTGGGAAGATCCACTGGAGAAGGGATAGGTTACCCACTCCAGTATTCCTGGGCTTCCCTTGTGGCTCAGCTGGTAAAGCATCCATCTGCAATGCGGGAGAACTGGGTTCGATCCCTGGGTTGAGGAAGATCCCCTGGAGAAGGGAAACGCTAACCACTCCAATATTCTGGCCTGGAGAATTCCATGGACTGTAGAGTGGAAACTTGTTTATTAATCTCTCTGAACTTTCTTTTTTTTATTAAAGCAATGAAGATTGTAACAACTACCTTCCAGTCCTGATATTACTGCATATATTACATGAAAAAATATGTTGTGTGGGTTACCTAAAATGTGTGCTAAAATTAAATTTAAAAAATTGTTATTAGTCATCAATACACAGCACTCTACTAGATGCAAAAAATATAATGTGGGCAAAACTGACAGTTTCTGCCCTTATGAAGCTTGAACTCTTTGTGTCAAGACCAGTTTTAAACTTATTACAGAATGAACTCTATAAATACAACTTCGATAAATATCATGAAGAAGCACAGATCAATGAACTTGTGTAATTGAGGGACTAGGTCTAGTGTGTTGGTCCAGTGATTGGGAAAACAAAAACATTAAGTTGAGTTAGACACACAAATATCAGGTTTACACTAAGGTCATGGCATCTGGTCCCATCACATAATGGGAAATAGATGGGAAAACAGTGCAAACAGTGTCAGACTTTATTTTTGGGGGCTCCAAAATCACGGATGATGGTGATTGCAGCCATAAAATTAAAAGATGCTTACTCCTTGGAAGGAAGGTTATGACCAACCTAGAGAGCATATTTAAAAGCAGAGACATTACTTTGCCAACAAAGGTCCGTCTAGTCAAGGCTATGGTTTTTCCAGTGGTCATGTATGGATGTGAGAGTTGGATGGTGAAGAAAGATGAGTGCTGCAGAATTGATGCTTTTGAACTGTGGTGTTGGAGAAGACTCTTGAGAGTCCCTTGGACTGCAAGGAGATCCAACCAGTCCATCCTAAAGGAGATCAGTCCTGGGTGTTCATTGGAAGGACTGATGTTGAAGCTGAAACTCCAATACCTAGGCCACCTCATGCGAAGAGTTGACTCATTGGAAAAGACCCTGATGCTGGGAAGGATTGGGGGCAGGAGGAGAAGGGGACGACAGAGGATAAGATGGCTGGATGGCATCACCGACTCGATGGACATGGGCTTGGGTAGACTCTGAGAGTTGGTAATGGGCAGGGAGGCCTGGCGTGCTGCGATTCATGGGGTCGCAAAGAGTTGGACACGACTGAGGGACTGAACTGAACTGAACTGATAGAATAACAACAAATATAACCAACTGCAGGTTTAAAATTAAGTGTAATTTTGTCCTGTCTCTTGAGCTTGTTGTTGTTCAGTTGCTAAGTTGTGTACAACTGACTTTTTGTGACTCCATGGATTGTAGCCCGCCAGGCTCCTCTGTCCATGGGATTTCCCAGGTAAAAATACTGGAAAATGAAAGTGAAAGTTGCTCAGTCATGTCCGACTCTTTGGGACCCTGTGGACTGTAGTCCATGGAATTCTCTAGGCCAGAATACTGGAGAGGGTAGCCTTTGCCTTCTCCAGGGGATCTTCCTAACTCAGGGATCGAACCCAGATCTCCCACATTGCTGGCAGATTCTTTACCAGCCAAGCCACAAGAGAAGCTGAAATACTGGAGCGGTTGCCATTTCCTTCTCCAGGAGATCTTCCCGAATCAGGAATCAAACCCAGAGTTTTTACCACTGGAGCCACGAGGGAAAGGGAACTTTACCCACTGTGGGTATATTTTGGTCCATTTCCTAGACTCTCAGATATATTGATTTACTATTGTAGTTACAGAACTTAGGAAGGTCCTAATCAGGACTGCATTTTATTGGGTCCCACAAAACATTCAACCTAACCTGTGGAAAACGTAAACCTCAGTACTCTCCATTTCCCATCAAGAGAGTCCTCAAGGTGTCCTTTCTGCTTTCCTCATCATTCAAACAATAAAGTGAACTCCTTTACAGATAAAGAAAAGTATTTTTCTTTATACTACGACAGCTAACTCAATTTCAAAATCCTAGAATGGATGCAAGAATATTGAATTTTTAAAAAAGTATTAGTTAACTGTTTAATATTAATGCCTGCTAGAACAAAATTAGTGCTGGAGATGTTACAGGAATCTTATTCTGAATATTGAACGTGAGTGGTCTCTAAAATCAAATATATATAATTTTTTCTAGTAACTCCATAATTTATGTCTCTTCTACTCTGTGATGGTATTATGGCATAAGCTCTAAAGAAAGGAGCTACAGTATTTGTCACTTTTAAAATTTTAATAAGTGTAATTTAATCAGACTGTGGAATGAAGTAAAAAAAAATATATTTGTTTCCTTTGTACACGATTGCAGTTGAATGAAAGAGATTATAAATGATTTATAAAGGTTTATAACTGCAGTAACTGGATTTCTCCATTGGTATAGTAAAGAGTGACAGAAGATAAAAATAACCACATTTATTGAACAGTAGCATCTTTTCTTGAGATATTTGATTTCTATATTACATTCTTAAGGGAACTTTCCTTTTGAAATTTTATTGATTAATCATTTAATTTTTTCCCAAAAGTTAGAATTATGTATAATGCTTGAAATTATATTAAAAAATAAAATCAATGCGTATCATTATAAAGAAAAAAAAAAAAACAACATTTGGAGTAAGTTTGAAATGTTCCTTGGAATGTTCTCATAACTGCAATAACATTGCACAAGCTATTTGTTTATGATTTATAAAATTTCCACTCGGGGTTATGTCTCAACTTTCATTCTTGACATTGCTATTTAATCTTTTCTCCTTTCCTTTCTAATAACCTTTGCTTCAAAGGAGGCTATTTTATTGGTATTTTTTTCCCCAAAGCATTTGTTTTTTGGGGGGTCAGATCTTTTTTGTGTCTCATTACTTCCTGTTCTTGAAAACATTCCTTTTTCCATATGTTGTATTTACCTCATCTTTTCAGCTGCTTTACATTGAACAAACATTTATATCGTCTTTTCCCTACATTTAAATAAATGCATGCTTAGATATAAATGCACTTCAATAGAAGATTTTAACTGCATTTTACAGTTTTTTACTATTTAGTACTTGTTTTAAAAAATGTGATTATTTTAAACCCAAGGGTTTTAGAAGAGCATTTAAATTTTTTAGATAGTTTTAAATTTTTTATTTCAAAATTAAATTAATCATTATGTGAGGAAATGTTCTGTATTACAGCAATGTTTGGAAGTTTGTTGAGACCTTTCTTTATTATATTGCCATTAATAAAGGTGTGTTAATTAAAACTAAAACATATATTAAAGTTGATTTTTTAAAAAATTTATTCTCTATTTATCAGGCTCAGTAATAACTATCATTAAATTTTGATAGATTTTATCATAGCATTGAGCATTATTTTGTCTAAAAGATCTTTTTTTAAAACTGTGTTTTTAAAACATCCACAATAATTATAAACTCGTCAATTTAATTTTATTCATAAGATTTTGCTTACATATTTGCTTTTGTGCTGTTATTATTTAAAAAGCATCAAATTGGATAAAGAAGGACTCATTCTAATAATAAAAAGATGGAGAACAGTGTGGAGATTCCTTAAAAAACTGGGAATAGAACTGCCATATGACCCAGCAATCCCACTGCTGGGCATACACACTGAGGCAACCAGAATTGAAAGAGACACGTGTACCCCAATGTTCATCACAGCACTGTTTACAATAGCCAGGACATGGAAGCAACCTAGATGTCCATCAGCAGACGAATGGATAAGGAAGCTGTGGTACATATACACAATGGAATATTACTCAGCCATTAAAAAGAATACATTTGAATCAGTTCTATTGAGATGGATGAAACTGGAGCCCACTATACAGAGTGAAGTGAGCCAGAAAGAAAAACACCAATACAGTATACTAATGCATATATACGGAATTTGAAAGATGGTAACGATAACCCTATATGCGAGACAGAATAAGAGACACAGATGCATAGAACAGTCTTATGCACTCTGAGGGAGAAGGTGAGGGTGGGACATTCTGGGAGAATTACATTGAAACATGTATATTATCGTATGTGAAACAGAACACCATTCCAGGTTCGATGCATGAGACAAATGCTCAGGGCTGGGGCAATGGGATGACCCAGAGGAATGGGATAGGGAGGGAAGTGGGAGGGGGGTTCAGGATGGGGAACACATTTACATGGCTGAACCCATGACTGATTCATGTCAATGTATGGCAAAAACCACTACAATATTGTAAACTGATTAGCCCCCAACTAAAATAAATAAATTTATTAAAAAAATAAAAATAAATAAATAAATAAAAAGAGCTATACAGCGAGAAATAATATTTATAGTATTTATAAGCTAAATGGAAAATACAATATTCTGATAGAGCTAATACATTATGGCTTTTTAAGATAGTATTTTCATGCCATTTAGTTGTATATATTTCTCATTCCTCTATTTTTGTTTATAAGGTGTTCATATGCAGAATACATATCCTGGGAATTTTTCATCCAGCTTGAAAACGTTATCTTAAACATGTCATTGTTCTTATGACTGCTTTTTCCTAGAAATTTGTTATCTTCTTAAGTGATTCTTACAAGAATTCATCCTTAAGAACATGTCTCAAATGTACTTGCCATACATTATAAAATCACTGATAAGCAAAATAGTGTTAAACAAGGTATCAAGGAAATTTTCACTTTGAGGAAAACTTCATTAACTTAAACAAAAACTTCCAATCTTCTTCCATGAGGGTAAATGGGTAGGTGTGGACACCTGAGAAGAATGTTTGTTCCAGGAGATTCTGCTGTTATCCAGGCAATGAGGATGCCAATTGAGCACCATTATTTTATTTCCCTTCAGGGAGCCATCTTTAGCCTATGGTTAATGATAAACTCCATAGGTAGTAGAGATTTTTAAAAATTGTTCTCTTATTGTGATTTACTTAAACTTATGTCTGGGAAATGTATTTGAGGTAAGAAAGTTCTAACAAAAACTCTTGAAGTTTATGCTCAAAGCTGTCTTTTTAAAAATGTAGCACAATTACACAAAAAATTTGTTGCTTAAATACATTTTTGTCATCTATCCCCACCACCCTGAATATTCACTGGAAGGACTGATGCTGAAGCTGAAGTTCCAATACTTTGGCCACCTGATGTGCAGAGCTGACTCTGGAAAAGACCCTGATGCTGGGAAGTATTGAGGGCAGGAGGAGAAAGGGATGACAGAGGATGAGGTGGTTGGATGCATCACCGACTCAATCATTGTGAGTCTGAGCAAACTCTAGGAGACAGTGAAGGACAGGGAAGCCTGATGTGCTGCAGTCCATTGGGGTTGCAAAGAGTCAGACACGACTGAGCAACTGAGCAACAACAATAATCCCAACAACACAAAAATATGTACACACTCAGTACAGTATGAGTTATCTCTTATAACATTCTGACTTGCCTTATTATTATCTTACAAGCCTCAAAACTTCACTTCTAAGAGATCCATTGCCCATTATGAACAGCTATCCTCATTCCTTAGATGTTCAATAGCAATTTAGTGGTCATTTAAAATTTAAGAAGTAATTATGAAGAAAAATTAAAATAGTAGTCTTCACATTACTCACTATATAGGTTAATTTTCAAAGTAAAAAAAAATATTTTTCATAGTAGCAGTTTCTCTGACATAATTTCCCAATGTAAAATGCATGTGAAATATTAATGCTAAAAGCTAAAGAAATGGTAATGGGAACTTTTGAGAATTTAAAGCTAATTATCATGATTAATTTAGCTTCACCTTTCAGCAAAACTAAACTGTACCAAATGTGGACACTATTATCACTCACATTTTGTTTTTGTTAAATGATAATATTTTGAGTATTAGTATCCTGTGTAGCCTATATTTCTATTGTGTTATTTTCAGAGCGGTACTTTTCTGAAGTTGATTCAGTCTAAATGGATCCAATTTATTCATGTAATTTATTTTTATATCCTGACTTTTGTGCTAATACAGAGGAGGTACAAAGCTGACTTGCTGTCTGGGTAAAATTCCTGTGTTCTGCTACAGGCATCTTACTTTTTCAGTGATATCTAAGATAAAACATGGTAAATATAGGAAAATAGGAAGATCTGAATTCTAACTGCATCTCATTTGCTCACAAGTTTGTCAGGATGATTAAAATTAATATATATATATGCAAATATATATACACACATATATGCATATGTACTGTCTACAATTATATTTTTATTACGAATTTGGATCCTTATTAACGTTAATTTATAATTGTCCAACCTTATCATTAGTACACACAAACAAGAATTAAGTACCCATCTTCCACCCTGCTGGCTGAGTGGGTAAATAATCCATCTGCAACGCAAGAGACTTGGGTCTAATCCCTGAGTCAGGAAGATCCCCTAGAGGAGGAAAATGGCAACCCACTCCAGTATTCTTGCCTGAGAAATTCCATGGACGGAGGAACCTGGTGGGCTACAGTCCAAAGAGTCGCAAAGAGAGGGATGCGACTGAGTGACTAAACACAAACCAAAAACACAAACCTTCACTTATACCCTCTCCCCCTTTTTCCTAAGAATAATAAACAATGACTTGTTATATCTAGTAATTTTGTCAAATCAGAATGCAGTACTTATGCAGAAGGTTTGCTACTGCATTGTTTTAATCATATTAATGTGATAATTTCTTCCACTCATATGTATAATTGAATGCTGACCAATGCATATATGACAGATTTCTTTCAAGACTGTAGCAAATGAAAGAGAGTAGAGAACACTTACTCCAAAGCAAATTATTTTGATTTGGAAACTTGCACAATTAAGAGACCACAAAAATGTTAACAGAACACATAGAAATAATTAAGCACTCCCTTTTTGCCAGTGCCTTCTACGTGTAATCACATTCAATCAGCACACTGATCTTATTAATTAGGTTACCATTTGTTCTTATTTTAGTTCAAAAAAACATTTTATGTGCATAAAATATGATTAATTAGAAACATTGAATCATGGTGCACTTTCAGCATTGATCCAAGAATGACCAGTTTAAACAATTTACTTGGTATTTAGTTATTCATTATAAATTTAATAAGTAGAGCTTCCCAGGTGGCACAGTGGTAAATAATCTGCCTGCCAATGCAGGAGACCCAAGAGATGTGTGTTCAATCCCTGTGTCAAGAAGATCCCCTGGAGAAGGAAATGGCAACGCACTCCAGTATTCTTGCCTAGGAAATCCCATGGACAGAGGAGCCTGGTAATCTACAGTCCATGGGGTCACAGAGTCTGACATGACTGAGCATGCATGCATGCACATAATAAGTATATACTGACTGACTGTAGAGTCTGATAAAGCAGAATTTTATTTGTGCTAGGCTAAGACTGTCATTTGGAGAAGGCAATGGCACCCCACTCCAGTACTCTTGCCTGGAAAATCCCATGGATGGAGGAGCCTGGTAGGCTACAGTCCATGGGGCTGCTAAGAGTCGGACACGACTGAGCGACTTCACTTTCACTTTTCCCTTTCATGCACTGGAGAAGGAAATGGCAACCCACTCCAGTATTCTTGCCCGGAGAATCCCAGGGACGGTGGAGCCTGGTGGGCTGCCATCTATGGGGTCGCACAGTCGGACACGACTGAAACGACTTAGCAGCAGCAGCAGCAGAAGACTGTCATTTGTCAGCATAGGAGGACACAAGTGATGCTGTCTATGAGGGCCCTGAATCTGTGTCTGTCCAGGGACCATCCCTTCTAACTGTATGATTTGAAAGGTTTCTAAAAATGAAAGTAGAAAATAAGTGTGAAAAAAATGTGCAACTGTCAGGGTTGTGGCAGAGTGCACAAATGTTTTTTTTTTTTTTTTCCTTGAGGAACTAGGAAAAATATCAGTTAATGTTTTTAATTAGGAGGACTTTAAGCAGCACTGGCGGCCTGAACAGATCTGTAGCTCTAGGTCGGACAGGAGCCTAAGTATTATGCCACTTTGGGACTTAGACATGCATCGCTTACTGGTTCACATGAGATTAACACCTGGCTAAAACAGAGCTTTTATAGGAAGCATAGAGAATCCTCACTAAAGAGGACACAGCGTTAACAGAGGCAGCCACACCAGATAAGCTTAACCGAGGACCAAGTCTTTCCCATCATGATGTCTGTTACGTGAATTTATTCCAGTTCTTAATATTAGACATGTGTTGGTGAGCAAAATAGAAAGGGACATAGCAGACAAAATGTCATTGCAGGCATAAGTACTACTATTCACATATAATATTTGAGTCTGGAATAATAAGAGAGCCCCTCTCCTTTGTCTCAGACCACTCTGCACCCACAGCCCTCAGGGGATCTGGAGACAAAGGCCCCCCAGTAGCAGCCCTCTTAGCAGAGTCCTAGATCACCCAGCAGAAATGGTGGTCCCTGGCAGAGAGAGTGGATATGCCCAGGGTCTGCAGGAGCCTTCAGTAGCCACCAGAGGGGGCCCTGATGCCTTGTGGACCAATCTGGTACCCTTGTAGAGCTAAGGTCCATAAGCCCCTATGGATAACAGTATGAAAGGTCCTTAAAAAAAACTAGAAGTAGAGCTACTGTATGTTCCAGCAATCCCACTCTGAGGCCTGCATCTGGAGAAAAACATGGTTCAAAAAGGCACAGGTACCCAGTGTTCACTGCAGCACTGCTGACAATAGCCAACCTAAACGTCCATTGATGCAAGAATGAATAAAGAAGATGTGGTACATATATACAAAGGAATATTAAAAATAATGAAATAATTCCACTTGCAGCAACATGGATGGACCCAGAGACTACCAAGTGAAGTAAGTCAGAGAAAGACAGATATCATGGTCTCACTTATATGCAGACTCTAAAGACATGATATAAATGATGTATGTCATTTACAATATGAAGTGATATATTTACAAAATAGAAACAGACTCACAAACTTAGGGAAGGAGTTTATGGTTACCTAGGGGAAGAGGGGAATAGATTGGGATTTGGGGGTTGACATGTACATGCTGCTATATTTAAAATAAATGACTTTCTATGGAAAAAAAGAAAGCACAGAAATCCTCCCAGGGACACTTCTCAGAATGCAAGGGGACATTTTCATCAGGGGTTGAGCTAAGCAGGAGTGAGCAGGCCAGAGCCAATGGCTTTGGCTTCTTTCAAGACTCAGGCACATTTAGACCTGGAGGAAATGGAAGACAGAACTTTCTCTGCCTTTTCTTCTCCTCCTTTCTCTAGCCCTTCAGCTTAGATCTTTTGCTTTTACTGAGAAACTTCTCACTGCTGCCTTATTTCATTTTTTATGATGATTGTTCTGTAATGTGAGAAACATCACAGCCACATGTGCAAATAGAAGGCTTCTTTCAATACATTGACAGAATCAACTATGATCTCATATTTTTGAGCATTTTCATCACATATTGATTCAACACAGATCATTTTTAAAGGGTGATTTTTATCTCGGTTTTCATAAGAAAAAAGAAAGTGGATTTTTTTCCAACAAAAGAAAAACTAAAAATGCCCAGTATTGCTAAACAACACACAAGAACCAGTGTAACTAAATTGTAAAACTCCATCAGAAATAATCTCCAGAAGGATCACAGTAGATTGGGAGAAGATAAATAGAAACCAACACACATCTTAGAAATTCCATAGAATGGTTTAATCATCACAAATAAGCTGTGATGATAATTCCCAGAGGAGTATGTCAGAGAAATCATATTCCTCACGTGGACCCATTGATCACTGACAGACATTCAGGACAAAACTATTAGATGTAAAACTGACTGGTGGAAACAGAATTCCACTGAAACAGGACAGGGAGCCCATTCAGACAATTTTCATTTGTCCTTTAAGCTCTGGTTTCTAAGTTACACCTCTGTTCACATCCAGTTGAATTTTTACTTCATCCTTATTTTAACAAAACAGGATTGTTGTAAGTAAATATCTTCCTTACAAACAGGTCTCATTGCCAATGACACACTTAGCAGAATTGGTAAATTGAGTAAATATTAGTCACCTAAATTGTGGTTTTAGTCAACCATCGTATTTTCCAGAAAAAACAAAATTTCAGGAGGAGATAGGTTAAATTAATCAGTAAACATGTGAATCTGAGTCTCTTTTGTAAGCCTTAAAACCTGTTATGTTGTTAGCACTATAATAGCTTCTGGGATGTTAATAACACAAGAACAGATTTCATCCAAGCCTATGATGAGCTTGAAACTTATTTAAGAAGACAACACAACACAAAGGAAAACAGCATATAAAAGCTGATAATAAGTGTAAAATATGTGGCAGAATTTGATGTTAAAGGGAAATAGAAAAAAGAATTGCTAAGAGTTATATAAGCTTGGTCTTAAAGAGGTTTGAAGGAGTAAAGCAAACGCTTGGGGAATTATACCACTGTCTTTAATCTGGGCTTATCGATATGAAGTGGGGGGGAACTGTACCAAGAAGGTAGTGAAGAGTGTTCATTGTTCAGTCATCTCCAACTATTTGGATCATGGATCGTAGGAAGGATCCTAGGAAGGGTGGCAGAAAGTGCCTTTCTTGTGTAGGGTCACTTTGCTTCTTTAACACACATTTCTCCTCCTATTGGGGCTCCCCTGGGGGAGGAAACAGCACCCCACTCCAGTATTCTTGCCTGGCGAGTCCCATGGACAGGGAAGCCTGGCAGGCTACAGACCATGGGGTTGCCAAGATTCAGACAGGACTTAGCAACTAACACTTTCACTTTCACTTCCTCCTATTTTTATGTTAAAGTTCTTTAAAAATTCTACATAGACTGATCATCATTTAACCTAGAATGTTAATATCTAAAATATCTAATATCTAAAATGTTTGGTCATGAGACCAGGACAGCATAAAATAAAGTTTACTTAATTCCCAGTTCTTGTTAAATCCATAGTTTATGGTTATGTGATTATAAAATTTAAGATAAGTAGGTAAAATATTTCTCAAATCCAAAGCTCTGGTTAGCTTTAAACATAGATAATGAAATTTTATATAAAACATAACCTGCAAGCTACAATGTGAATACAGTATCTCAGAAGAAGTTATCCATCCATCTATTTCCATTTCTTCCCCTCTTAAAAAGAAAAAAATAATGAGAGAAATCAGGTGTCTTGAAAATAAATTAATTGTTATTAAAGAAATAATTACTGAGTTGTTTTTTTTTTTGTACTGAGTAAATTTGTCCAACTGTGAAAGATAGGAGTATATGTTTTACATCAACAATGTTTTCACTGATTAAGAAATGATCAATGTTTTTAGTGAGTTGGTCAGATTAGTTGCAGTGTGAGGAATAATAAGGAAGTTATCACCATATGAAGAATTGTGACCTTTAGTTCAAGAAAAATCGCATTTCCTTGACCAAATTCTTCACCTGTGTTATAACTCGTGTACTCATCTGAGTTAGCTAGGAAAACTTTTTTGCAGCTCTATGCTGAACGTGTTTGCTATCTACACAACATGGTTATCACAGTATAGCCTAACAGATGCTGAATTTTTATACAATGAAAGTGCTTTTAGGATAGAAGTATGAAAAACAAACTGATAATATAGGCTATCAATCAGTCAATCAATCAGTCCCTGAATTCCATTTGGTCCTTTGAATATGATTCTCACCACATAATATAGCCTGACTTTGAATCAAATAAATAAAATAAGCCTACTTGGCATGACTGATCTCTAAAGCCTATATTAACAAAATGACAGAGCCAAAAGGAATTCCTTCCTAAGACTGCATTGAATCACCCTGTTGTATGAATTTCCCTGAACATAAAGTCCCAAAGAGAAAGCAGTTCTAATTAGAACTCTGTTAAATGTAGGCAAAAATGTATACTCTCTTACATTCCAAAAGTCCCTTGAGAGCAGAGGTTTGGTCTTCATCTAGTCTGATCTTTATCACCATTGGTCCTTCTGAATTGAGTGCTGTGCCAGCCTAGAAATAGAACTCTAATAAGTATTTCTCGAAGAGTGAATAAATATTTTAATTTTCTTTTTGTTCTCTAAACCAGATCAAGTGGGGTAAGAGACTCTTTAAAATGTCAGGATATTGACATATATTTACTAACATGGCAAGCAGGTTGTATGCATTGATATTGTGCTTTAGTAGTAAACTCCAACAGTGTGTGAGAATCCTGTGCTCTCATGGTCTAGCTATATCTGGTTAACATGTCAAAGGACTAGTGGTTTTGTGTTCTTACTTATCATTTGACTCTGTTGTTGATGGGTAATATATTCTTGCCACCTGAGAGACCCTGGCTTGCATCATGTCACCTCCTAGTCCATTAAAAGTGCTCTCTTTTAGTATCTTATCAACTGACAACACTCTTCTGAACTTCCTTTAAGGATGGCAAATGAATATGTTATTCTGTGCTACTACATCATTGGAAAAGACCCTTCTGCTGGGAAAGATTGAGGGCAGGAAGGGAAGGGGCAACAGAGGATGAGATGGTTGGATGGCATCACAGATTCAATGGCCACAAGTTTGTGCAAACTCTGGAGATGGTGAAGGACAGGCAAGCCTAGTGTGCTGCAGTGGGTAGGGTCACAAATAGTCAGATATGACTGAGTGATTGAACAAGTATATTAATGGTGCTAAATATTAGTGTGGGCTTCCCTGGTGGCTCAGATGGTAAAGAACCTGCCTGCAATTCAGGAGACCCAGATTCAATCCCTGGGTCGGGAAGATGCCCTGGAGAAGGGAATGGAAACCCACTCCAGTATTCTTGACTGGAGAATCCCATGGACAGAGGAGCCTGGCTGGCTACAGTTCATGAGGTTGCAGAGTAGGACATGACTGAGCGACTAACACACACAAATATTAGTGTAAATATTAATAATAACTACAATGAATTATGTTATATATCAAATTATACTTTAAAAGGATAATATAAGTAACAGATACAAAATAAATATGTTATAATTAAATGGCAGCTTTTTTGACCTGAAACAAATAGAATGCCAGCTATTTCTCCAGCAAAGATGGGTTTATTTGGAATCATCAGAGAGTTGCGATTCAGGGTCTGTGCCCCTGGTGGGCCACATGCAAGTCCCCCCAAGGCAAGGGAAGGGTCCTTTCATAGCAGGGAAAAGGCAGTTGGGAGGACTATGTTCAGCAAAAAGCCTACAGCTTTTCCTGGCTGAGTCCTTACTGGGTCACGGAGAGTCTTTCTTCTTCCTGTTGCATGCATGCTCAGTTGCTCATTTGTGTCCGACTCATTGTGACCCCGTAGACTGGAGCCAGCCAGGCTCCTCTGTCCATGGGATTTCCCAGGCAAGGATACTGGAGTTGGTTGCCATTTTCTTTTCCAGGGGATCTTTCTGACCAGGGATTGAACCTATGTCTCTTTTATCTCCTGCATTGGCAGGTGGATTCTTTACCACTGAGCACTTGGGAAGCCCTCTTTTCTTGTTCAAAGGTATTATTTCAGGGTATGACAGCTCTCCCTTCTGGTGTTCCCGTTCTATTTAATTGAGGCTCTTGCTTTATTGATTGTTGATATAGTCCACCTTGTTCTAAGTCAAAGTTCCTCCCCCAGAGAAATCCAAACCCTAGCTCATCACCAACCCTCCTCCAACCCTGAACAGTGTTGATTTCACAGGGAGAAACCCCTTTAGCTGCCAAAAAGTACACACACGCATGTTAGGGGATAAATGGCTTTCTGTTCATAGTTTCCCCTCTGAAGCCACGTGTGAATTTTTAATGGTACAGCTTTGAAAACAGTTGTTTTTTATTTCCTGTTTAACACTTCTACCCCCAAACATAGACGGGTACAATAGCATAGGCCTCTTAAAGAAATCTTGGAATCATTTTCTACCTCTGCTTCTTTGTAGCATCAGACTTAGAATATGCAGGAGGCAATTGTGATTTTGCACAATCAGGTCACAGGACTGTGGAGGTGTTGGCTCTAGGCTCCTTCTATTACAAACAGAGAGCTCACCCCTGGGAGAAAGATTCAGATACTTGGGGAAAACTGATTTGTTCTGAAACATACTGCAGGGAAAGGTCTGAGTTCACATAGTTACAAAAATTTTTGCCAAGCCTCCAGCTTATTTACTTAAAACCCAATTTTATTTTCACCTGTACGAATGCTGTCACAAGTAAGAGGAAAAGGTGAGAAAGAAAGCAGATGTCAGTTGGTATCACTTGGAGGGTGATGTATACTGGGATGGAGTCAGTGTTGATGAACCCTTCCCTGTGGGTGATTGAAAAATGCAATCCCTATAGTCAGGGAGGGCAGAATTCTTTATTTTTCTCTGTCCTTTGTATTCTTCCAACTTTTACATCTAATGAAAGAAAATGAACATTTGCAAACATTAACATATACTGATATCTCTCTAAACATCTCATGAGTAAAGTATCTTATGTAGATTTTCATTGGATTTCTGTACTTCGTCCTATCACGTAAGGACGAACAACCCATTTACTTATTGAAATTCTGACCCTGGTGTGATGAGGCATCTTCATTCTTGATTTCAAGTTTCTGATCCCACCAAATTTTTCCCCTGATATCCAACATCCTTGAGACATTATTTTTCCTGTAATCCATTATCTCTAGGCTAGTTTTCTTCATACAATTCTACCCCTGTGTTTTCACATATAAGAATAAATCTGCAAGTGTTAATGCATAAAGCACACAGGAACGTGATCAGCTTCCTCAACAAGAGGAGGCTGTAAGGTAGACATAGACATCTTCATTTTATCAGTGAAGGTATTATCGACATCTTTGACTTTTATTGAAGCTCAGAGTAAGCAATTTACCTTTGACACACAGATAAACAGTAATGGGTCTGGGATTTAAACATATCACCCTGGGAAGCCTCTTCTCTTTCCACAAACCATGTGCCTTGCACCTCCCAAGCCCTCAGCTTTCTTATATATATTTATGTGAATTACATACATAAATATGAAAAAACTCTGAAATTTTATTTTTTTAAACTATTTTGATTCTCCTTCTTGATTTATTGATTTATTACTGACATATACTCTTGTATAAGTTTAAGGTATATAGCTTAATGATTTAATGATGAAATCATTACCACAATAAGTTTAAATGCCATTTAAACAAATTAAAGTATTAATTATATTTAAGCTAAACTCATACAAATCTAAACATTAGATAAAGCCAGACATTTAGGTTAATTTGCTTTTCTTGGGTTTTTATTAATAGAATGGATGATAATCCCAAGAAGATATTGATTATCAATTTGTTATTAAAATTATTCTTGTGCTTTCCTGAAGGCTCAATGGTAAAGAATCTGCCTGCTAATGAAGGAGACACAAGTTCAATCCCTGATTCAGGAAGATCCAGCATGCCAAGGAACAACTAAGCCCAAGCACCACAACTACTGAGCTTGTGTTCTAGAGCCCAAGAGCCACAACTACTGATCCCGTGTGTGCAAACTACTAAAACCCATGCACCCTAGAGCCATGCTCTGCAACAAGAGAAGTCACTGCAATGAGAAGCCCATGTACTGCAACTAGAGAGTAGCCTCCACTCACAACTAGAGAAAAGCTCATGCAGCAACAAAGACCCAGCACAGCCAGAAATAAATAAATTTTTAAGAAGAGTCCATTTAAAAATATATTATTCTTGAATGGTCGCTGCTTCTCTTTCTCATAAGTCTCTTATTAATAATAGTATCACTAATTGTATCTGTCTTCAGTTCAGTTCAGTTCAGTCGCTCAGTCATGTCCGACTCTTTGTGACCCCATGGACTGCAGCACTCCAGGCCTCCCTGTCCATCACCATCTCCCGGAGTTTACTCAAACTCATGTCCATTGAGTCGGTGATGCCATCCAACTATCTCATCCTCTGTTGTCCCCTTCTCCTCCCTCCTTCAATTTTTCCTAGCATCAGGGTCTTTTCAAATGAGTCATTTCTTTGCATCAAGTGGCCAAAGTGTCTGTCTTAATAGAGTCTAAAAGAAAAACTGAAGTGAGCTTTGATCTTATAAGTGCTTGAGAGATGATTGTTTTTCAAAATTTGTAAATATTGCTCTTTGAATTTTATATCTCCTTGGCTTTCCCTTTTACTCTCTTTTCTATGAAAAATCCAAGTAATTATATAGAAGAATTACTAGCTCTATTCTGAAATTGAGAAGGGAAAACAAATTAAAAACTCTTAAATTTCTGAACTCAAATTTCTTCTTTTTCTTATGTGGAAAATTTGGTATGAAATATTAGACATGTGGAAACATATTTCAGAAATGAACAGATGGAATAATTGCAAAGGAAAAAAAATGTTTAGATTAAACTACACAAAAACATTGCAAAATATCCATAGACATTAAAGTGTACATGACAATCTTCAAAACTGTTTTCAAGAATGCATGACTGACAATCAAATGTCTTTAACATATGGATAATTTTAAAAAACCAAAAGCAAATATTCAGTGCTGTTGGTGTTTAGTTGCTAAGCTGTGTCCGACTCCTTTGCAACCTCATGGACTGTAGCATACCAGGCTCATCTGTCCATGGGATTCATCAGGCAAGAATACTGGAGAGGGTAACCATTCCCTTCTCCAGGGGATCTTTCTGATCCAGGGATCAAACCTGGGTCTCCTGCATTGCAGGCAAATTCTTTACCATTTGACCCACCAGAAAAGCCCTTTTGCAGGTTAGCAAAGATGGAAGCTGTGAAGCCAATTAGAAAACTGTCCTTCACTTTCTGCAGGAAGATAAATACTTCAACCCCTCACTGTGGGTTGAATGTTGTCCCCCATAAATATATATGTCTCAGATTCTGTCAGTAGAACCTTACATGGAAAAATAATCTTTCAGACGTAATTAAATTAAGGGTTTTAAGTTGAGGTCATCCTGGATTTCCTAGGATGGACCCTAAATCCAATGACACGTGTCCTCATAAAAGTCACATAGAGGGACATATACAGAGAAGACCATGTGACTGTGGAAGCAGAGATTGGAGCTATTTAATCACAAGCCAAAAAATGCAAGCAGCCACCAACAGCTGGAAGAATCAAAGAAAAATTCCCTAACAGCCCTGGGAGGGAGCACAGTCCTGCCAACACCTTGCTTTGAGACTGAGAAACACACAAAGACAGTAAAATAGATAAATCAAAAAAGACCTCTGCTTGACAAAAGAACAAATTATTGAGACACACAATAACCTGGATAGATCTCAAGGGCATTTTGTTAAGTAAAAAAGCCAATATCAAAAGGTCACCTGCTGTAGGATTCCATTTATATAAAATTTTTGAAATGGCAAAATTATAGATGAAAACAGATTAGTGGTTGTCAGGGGTTAGGGAAGGTGGGGCAAGTGTGATGGATGTAGATACAAAGGGGTGGTGTGAGGGTGATCTTTGTGGTAAAACAATAGTTTTGCGTCTTGATTGCATTGACAGTCGCACAAATTTACACATGTGACAGGATGGCACTGAACTTTATGTGCATGTTGAACAAATGTGAATTTCCTGGTTTTGATATTGTGTTGTAATTACATATAACGTGAGCATTGGGGGAAACCGGGTGAAGGACACTGTTCAGTGCTATTTTTGCTGCTTCCTGGGAAGCTCTAAATATTTTCTAATAAAAATATTTTAAATATCATTTCCAAGATGATGACAACCATCAGGAAGATGAGTCATTACAGTTTTAGAAACATTAGGAATAATTTGACTGTAAAATAGAAAGTTACTCCAAGGGCATACTATGCACCTTTTAAAATTCTACTGTAGAAGAAAAATCTGTCCAATTACATATAAAAATACAAATAAGTTACTTATTTTTATTGGAATTATTATGCTTTAAGATTTTTCACTTTACTTTTCTCGTGTTGTTCTACTTTTTCATCATATAACTAATGTGAGATAAATATTAGTTTATTATACATAGGCCATATATTAGTTTATCTTACATAATGAACAGGCTTCCCCAGTGGCTCAGCAGTAAAGAATCCACCTCTAAACCAGGAGACATTGGTTCCATCCCTGGGTCAGGAAGATCCCCTGGAGGTGGGCATGGAAACCCACTCCAATATTCTTGCCTGGAGGATCTCAAGGACAGAGGAGCCTGGTGGGCTACAGTCCACAGGGTCACAAAGAATCAGACAGGACTGAAGCGACTGAACATGCATGAATGCACATATAATGAAGAAACAGTCCCGAGTTTCTCCTGGCTTATGCTTTCTAAAAAGATGGTTAATAGCATTCCCAGAAAGTGTCATGGCAACTACACAAAGGAGGGATTTCATTCCCAGTTCTCATTAAGATTCCTCCTATACAGATAGAATGCAACATCAGAAAAAGAAATCATCGCATCCAAATAAATTGTTTAAAAGCTGATCTCCTTAAAGAAACCAGATATCCATTGGGCCAGCAAAACCAGCGCTTAAGGAAGATGAGTGCTAGTGTCTCACTTCTGTGCCTGACTTGACAGGCAAAAGTGAAGACTCCATTTTTGAGCATCAGCAGGAGCTAGACCAATATCTAGATAATACAGGCTCTCACAGAAGCCATTGGTATCCCACTGAGCTAAGGGTGTATGGCTCTCCAAGATCACTGGCTTCTAAGGGTGGTCCTTAGAAATAAGGAAACAGAGATTTATTATGATCTGTGTGTGGTCAGTTGTGTCTCTTTGCGACCCTTTGGACTGTAGCCCACCGAGCTTCTCTGTCCATGGGATATTTCAGGCAAGAATATGGAAGTGGGTTGCCATTTCTTCCTCTAAGGGATCTTTCTGACCTGGGGATCAAACCCGCATCTCCTGCATCTCCTGCATTGCAGGCGGATTCTTTACATTGAGACATCTGAGAAGCCCTTGTCATGATTCACCCTGTACCAAGGATGGTTCCTCATATGTAATTAGATACTGTAAATGCTTTACAGTGTACATTTTAGTCTGTTGGTGTAGTCATTTGGGTCAGGTTCACAGATTTCTTGCAGGTTTAGTTATTTATAGGAAGCTGGACTAAGAGGGGCTCCTTGACTATTTTGTTTGAAAGTCTTTTGTCCAAGGTCAAATGAAGCTGACAAGCAGCGATCTTGTTCTCTCTGGATGAGGTACAAAGAAATGAGAGATACTTTTTCAGTATCCTCATCAGGTGTGGAAACCCCAGTGGGACACAGTAGGATTTGGGAAATAAAAGCATCTTCTTTTTTTCCCTCTCTATTCTATATTCTCCTAAGCTAGCAGAGAATATATGCATTTAACAATAAGTTAAGCTGTTTTTAATACTTCCTATCAGTCAGAGTTAGGAAGAACCCTACCAGTATAATTGTGTCAAACATATTTCTAAGTTTTGGATATGATAAAAAGAGATAATGGGATTCTTCATTTAAACTAGAGACAATAGGATGAGAATGTGATTGTTTATGTATAATAATGAGAGCATTTAGAAGAGCGCAGTTCCTTGAGAACAAAATTAGTTTATACTTTAATCAGATGTGACTTCCTTAAACTTTGTTCTGCTTTAGAACATAGACAAGAAAGCAATTACAATTTTTAGATTAAAATTCTACTTCTCTAATGTCAAATGAAGATATATGAAAAAACATGCATATGAAGAGAATTCTAATCCTTGAATGTTGCATGAAATTACCCTAATACATAAAGAAGAAGAAAATATGTCTGTTGTATTCAAAGCATGTATTTATAAACAATAATACATTTTATTTCCAGGGTCTGAAACATATTTCACAGCATGTCTTCATGAACATAAACTATTAAGACAGCAAACAAACAAAACTCTACAGTGAATGTTGTATCTATAAATTTATCAATAGACTTGGGCTAAACCCAGGAAATGAGGAAAATCTACCAGCAAATGTATTAGTAAGAATCATGTTTTTATGATCTATTGCCAATAAGAGTTAACTATTAACTAATTTAAACGTGTGTGAAAAGATTTTAAGTTGTAATTCTATGATAATATTAGCTTAATGAATGGCCATTTAAAGATGTTAAAGATATATTCAGGTCAAATATAATGGAAATTTCAAGCACTTGCAATTCAATTTTCTTTTTCATTATGTGCAAATCAAAATAGAGAAAAACACTCCACCTAACAAATTAGATTACTGTTTACAAGCGTTTTAAAATTTTAGAAGGCGAATGAAGTTTTAAAAAGACACCCTAGAGTCATTATATTTTTTTCATTCTTGACTAACTGAAAGTCAGGATGACCTTTTCAAAGGTGGTGACATTTCTAATGTTCAGAGAAAAACTGAAGAAGTAAAATTTATCTAATGCAAAAAACCTAGAACATCTGGCTGAAAATCCTTAAATTTACACTTTCTTGGAAGCAACTTGCCATTTATAGCTCTTTTGTCACTGAGGTTGCTAAATGATGCTCTGATGGGGGAGTACCTAGAACAATAGGTCCCCTGCATGTCCATGAATTGTGAGATCAGGTTTGTGCTCATTCACATCCATCTTATTTAATGAATGTGCAGTATTAATTCTAACCAGAAAAAGGATTAGCCACTGGAATGGGTAAAAACAGACTCGACCCTAGTGGGGCAATTTGGGGACAAGGTCTTTCCTTACTACACAGGTACAAAGTCATTTAAGTATTCAGAGTGGGCAACGTCTGTATAACAACTTCCCCTGAAGTAAGTGGTGATAGAGAGTAGTATAGATATAGGTTTATCTCGTGAAAAAGACTCAGTGAAAAAGAATCCATGTGCTAATGCAGGAAATGCTGGTCCAATCCCTGGGTCAGGAAGATCCCCTGGAGGAGGGCATGGCAACCTACTCCAGTGTTTTTGTCTGGAGAATCCCATGGACGGAGGAGAGTGGCAATCCATAGGATCACAAAGGGTCGGACATGACTGAAGCGATTTAGTACACATGGGGAAGAATTGACAGTTTTGTTACCAATAAGAAGTGGTATGGAACTTAGAAAGAGGGCACTGATGAAATTTTCTGCAGGGCAGCAATGGAGACACAGACATAGAGAACAACAACAACAACAAATTGATATAGACAAAAAAGAAAAAATAAAAGATACTTGTTTCAAAAAATCAACAACTTTATGATTTCTTCAAACCAAACAATGTCTGTACAGGTATGGTACCAATATTCGGGCCTAGTTTACAGCAACAGAAATTAGACCTAAAGTAGAAGTGAAAAAAGCAGACACTGCAGATGTAGTTACAACCAGTGGGAGATGCTTCTAATTCGAGATGGCTGTGTCACCTATCAATTACTTCCAATCTCCTCAGTCAGAAGAGTTTAGCTAAAATGTATGCTCCAGAGGGGGTTAGCTAAAATTAAAATACTCCGACAGGGAATCCACACTCCAGGTGTGGTTATTTAGCAATTGCAACACCCTCCAGGGATAGCTCAGACAACTTTAAGGCTTCCTAAGCCCTGCCAAAATTTTATCTGATTAACTTATCCTTTATCTTATCCGATAAAGAAGTAAGAAATTGTTTTCATTGATGAAGTGAGGAATGATGAGGCCCGTAGTTGCTCAGCAAGGTTGTATAAGTGTTGCTCTCCCCGCATGAATAGTGTGTTAAGAATCCTACAAGCCCATCAGTCTAGTATTTATTCAGGATTGCTCTAGATATGAAGTATGTAGAGTTCAGTTCAGTCTCTCAGTGGTGTCCGATTCTTTGCAATCCAATGGAATGGACTGCAGCTCGCCAGGACTTCCTGACCATCACCAACTGCTGGAGTTTACTCAGGTTCATGTCCATCCAGTCGGTGATGCCATCCAGCCATCTCATCCTCTGTCGTCCCCTTCTCCTCTTGCCCTCAATCTTTCCCAACATCAGGGTCTTTTCAAATGAGTCAGCTCTTCTCATCAGGTGGCCTAAGTATTGGAGTTTCAGCTTCAACATCAGTCCTTCCAATGAACACCCAGGACTGATCTCCTTTAGGATGGACCGGTTGGATCTTCTTGCAGTCCAAGGGACTCTCGAGAGCCTTCTCCAACACCACAGTTCAAAAGCATCACTTCTTCAGTGCTCAGCTTTCTTTATAGTCCAACTCTCACATCCATACATGACCACTGAAAAAACCGTAGCCTTGACTAGATGGACCTATGTTGGCAAAGTAATGTCTTTGCTTTTAAATATGCTATCTAGATTGGTCATAACTTTCCTTCCAAGGAGTAAGCGTCTTTTAATTTCATGGCTGCAATCACCATCAGCAGTGATTTTGCAGCCCCAAAAAATAAAGTCTGACACTGTTTCCACTGTTTCCCCATCTATTTCCCATGAAGTGATGGGACCAGATGCCGTGATCTTAGTTTTCTGAACGTTGAGCTTTAAGCCAACTGTTTCACTCTCCTCTTTCACTTTCATCAGGAGGCTCTTTAGTTCTTCACTTTCTGCCATAAGGGTGATGTCATCTGCATATCTGAGATTATTGATATTTCTCCTGGCAATCTTGATTCCAGCTTGTGCTTCCTCCAGCCCAGTGTTTCTCATGATGTACTCTGCATATAAGTTAAATAAGCAGGGTGACAATATACAGCCTTGACGTACTCCTTTTCCAATTTGGAACCAGTCTGTTGTTCCATGTCCAGTTCTAACTGTTGCTTCCTGACCTGCATACAGGTTTCTCAAGAGGCAGATCAGGTGGTCTGGTATTCCCATCTCTTTCAGAATTTTCTGCAGTTTATTGTGATCTACATAGTCAAAGGCTTTGCCATAGTCAATAAAGCAGAAATAGATGTTTTTCTGGAACTCTCTTGCTTTTTTGATGATCCAGCGGATGTTGGCAATTTGATCTCTGGTTCCTCTGCCTTTTCTAAAACCAGCTTGAACATCTGGAAGTTCACGGTTCCCGTGTTGCTGAAGCCTGGCTTGCATAATTTTGAGCATTACTTTACTAGTGTGTGAGATGAGTTCAATTGTGCGGTAGTTGGAGCATTCTTTGGCATTGGCTTCTTTGAGCCAGTCCTGTGGCCACTGCTGAGTTTTCCAAATTTGCTGGCATATTGAGTGCAGCACTTTCACAGCATCATCTTTCAAGATTTGAAATAGCTCAACTGGAATTCCATCACCTCCACTAGCTTTGTTCGTAGTGATGCTTTCTAAGGCCCACGTGACTTCACATTCCAGGATGTCTGGCTCTAGGTGAGTGATCACACCATCGTGATTATCTGGGTTGTGAAGATGTTTTTTGTACAGTTCTTCTGTGTATTCTTGCCACCTCTTCTTAATATCTTCTGCTTCTGTTATGTCCATACCATTTCTGTGCTTTATCAAGCCCATCTTTGCATGAAATGTTCCCTTGGTATCTCTAATTTTCTTGAAGAGGTCTCTACTCTTTCCCATTCTGTTTTTTCCTCTATTTCTTTGCATTGATCACTGAGGAACATTTTCTTATTTCTCCTGCTATTCTTTGGAACTCTGCATTCAGATGGGAATATCTCTCCTTTTCTCCTTTGCTTTTCGCTTTTCTTCTTTACCCAGCTATTTGTAAGGCCTCCTCAGACAGCCATTTTGCTTTTTTGAATTTCTTTTCCATGGGGATGGTCTTGATCCCTGTCTCCTGTACAATATCACGAACCTCTGTCCATTGTTCATCAGGCACTCTGTCTATCAGATCTAGTCCTTTAAATTTATTTGTCACCTCCACTGTGTAATCATAAGGGATTTGATTTAGGTCATACCTGAATGGTCTAGTGGTTTTCTCCACTTTCTTCAATTTAAGTCTGAATTTGGCAATAAGGAGTTCATGATCTGAGCCACAGTCTGCTCCTGGTCATGTTTTTGCTGACTGTATAGAGCTTCTCCATCTTTGGCTGCAAAGAATATAATCAATCTGATTTCAGTGTTGACCATCTGGTGATGTCCTTGTGTAGAGTCTTCTCTTGTGTTGTTGGAAGAGGGTGTTTGCTATGACCAGTGTGTTCTCTTGGCAAAACTCTCTTAGCCTTTGCCCTGCTTCATTCTGTACTCCAAGGCCAATTTTGCCTCTTACTCCAGGTGTTTCCTGACTTCCTACTCTTGCATTCCAGTCCCCTATAATGAAAAGGGCATCTTTTTTGGGTGTTAGTTCTAAAAGGTCTTGTAGGTCTTCATCAAGCTTGCTGCTGCTGCTAAGTCACTTCAGTCGTGTCCAACTCTGTGCAACCCCATAGACGGCAGCCCACCAGGCTCCCCCATCCCTGAGATTCTCCAGGCAAGAATACTGGAGTGGGTTGCCAGTTTCTTCTCCAATTCATGAAAGTGGAAAGTGAGGTCGCTCAGTCATGTCCAACTCCGTGCGACCCCATGGACTGCAGCCTACTGGGCTCCTCCATCCATGGGATTTTCCAAGCAAGTGTACTGGAGTGGGGTGCCATTGCCTTCTCCATCATCAAGCTTACGGGTAGCCTATTCTTTTATTAGAACTGCCGGACTGAGAGAGAGTACAGAGGGGAAAGGTCATATAGGTTGTGTAGCTCACATCCTCCTCTGACTCACAAGAGGTATGGATATTTTCAAAAGAACTTTCCATGGTGAATGGGACAGATTTTGAGCAGAGACAATGTTTTCATACATTCAAAGTATCTCCACATTACTATTTAGTCATCAGAAAGGGAAAGCTAGTAGCCTTACAATAGAAAATCCTAGCAGACACCATCATAACCAAGTAATCACTCTAAGATTTATAGTAAAATACACTGACATCGTGCACCCGCTGATATGATGAACTAAGAATGGCTCATTATGTCTGTGGCATCTTTCTTTTTGATGTATGACCATATATGGGAGACTATATTTTACCTCTAGTCTCTTAGGGTTTTCCAGCTGAGCCTGGGATTTAAACTGACATAAGACAGATCTACAGGGAAAAACATACACAGTTATATTAATGGTTATATACCACAAGCCCTTATAAAGAATGACGAACCAAAGAAATGGTGAAATCAACAGGTTTTCGTATTAGGTTGGACAGAGAGACAATTGGGGGAGAACAACTATAAACTTCATGGGGATGAGTTATGTTAATAAGGTCTGCGTATAGAATTCTCTTCGTTTCAATTTCTCATCCTTGATGATATGAATGTTTCTTTCTGGTACAAGCAAGGTATCCTTTAAATGAGCGTTTTTAACTCTTGTTTCCACAAAGAAATGGGGAGATTAGAATGCCCTTCTTGCATCTGCTTTTTTAAGTGCCTTTAACTTAAAATAATCTTTCTGCTAAAGTGGGAAATTTATGGGTGATATATTCTGCCACCCTTCACCCTAATATAGTCATAACAAAACATCAGACAAACAAGTATATGGATAATCTACAAAATAAGTGACAATTCTTTTAAATGTATTAAGGTAGTAAAACCGGTGAGCTCCAAATAAATTTTGTAGCTTGGTTAAAATAATATTATACAAAATTTAATTTCTTACTTTTGATAATTTTTCCATGGTTTTGTTAGATGTTAACATAAGAACAAGCTGGCTAAAGGGCATGTGGAAGCTCCCTGGATTACATTTGCAACTTTTCTGTGGGTCCAAAATTATCTCAAAATAAAACCTAAGAGAGAGAGAAAAAGAGAAAAGGAAAATTATATCTTAAAAATTTAAGCTTAAAGATCTTTCAAATCAAATTCCTGATGTAATAATCTACATTATATGGTTCACAGATATAAGGCAAAGATAAAACAAAATCAGAACTATGATGTTCTTCATGTTTTGAAGGATAAAAATTTGTTATTTTTGGAGAAGTTCTCTATGTTTTCACTACATTATACTGAAACTAAAATACAGATAAAGTGCTAACAGGAGGATTAACTATGATTAAAAAGTAAATGAAATCACAATATGTAGAATATAATCAAAGACTGTGCAGGACTTAAATACACTAATTAAAATGCAATTTAAAATTGAAATAAGAGAAAATGATATTTAAATTTAAGTAAGAGAAAACCATAATTTCCACACTGCTTCAAGAGCTCCTAATGCTTGAAAGTAAGGAAGAGAATATGATGAAAATATATATTATGCTTTCTGTATGCTTGATGAAGCCATTTCTATGTCACGAATAACAATGATGATATTGTTCCAATGGAATAAAGTGGAAAAGCCATTGTTGGACTGTCAGAGGATGAAAGACTATGGTACTAAGAATACTAAGTATAACTATTAATAATCAAAAGATGTGAATTCTAATGGTACCCCACAGACATTTGAGAAGATATTAGAAGTTCTTCACAATGATGAAGTGAAGATGCAATTAATTAGTCTCCAATGTACTGAACAATGTCATAGTATAAATAATTTTAATCTGTTGCCAAAGTAAAGCATTTTCATTCAGATTGTCATTCAAGTCATTCTGCTCACACTGAAACTCAGGCTCAGGAAAGGCAAGGAAGAGAGAGATAAAAATCCATGCAAGGATGGTTACTTTTCTTTTAAAAAGGACATTTAGAAATGTCTAAAATATTAGTAAACCTGGATTGCAGTGTTTCATTGTGAATTTAAAGTTTACAAACTCAAACTCTCTTGCAAAGCATCTGTTTTCTAAAAATTCATCCATTTCCAAAATAGCTATCAAGTATCTAGTGTATATCAGAAACTGGCATATAGGTATATTGTTGTAATAAATATATAAAAACAGCATCCCTCATGGAGCATGTATTCTATTCAATTAGTTAGGACTTTTTCATCACAAATAACTAAAAACTCAAGCTAAATTAGCTTAAGCTAAAAGAGTACTTGTTAGGTGAAATAACCTGAAAATTCAAGTAATGGAACAGGCATTACCCAAGCCTAGACTCCCTAATTGAGCCTCAAGTTTGCTTGTTGGACTGTGTCTCAAGGACCATATAGTATTAAGTACAGCCCACAAGCCTTTAATATTTAACCACCTCAGATCTCCTGTATAGTCCTAAAAAGAGCAAGCCTTTTTGTGAGAACACAAATTCAAAAATGCATTGCATATTATTTGCTTCGATTAGATTCTATGTCAGTCCTTGAACAAATTTCTTGGCCAAATGAATATGAAGAATGAATTAATTTACGCCTGGATTTGGTTACACCTAGGAGTGGGGGATGAAGTCTCATTACAAGAACCATGTGTACTGGGTGGTGATGGCAGTAAAAGGAATATTACCAGAGCAGGAAAGTGCTTCCCAGGTGACTCAGTGGTAAAGACTCTACCTGCCAATTCAAGAGACACAGGAGACTAGGGTTTGATCCCTGGGTCAGGAAGATTCCCTGGAGGAGAAAATGGCAACCCACTCCAGTATTCTTGACTGGGATATCCCACGAACAGAGGAACCTGGTCCGTGGGATCGCAGAATTAGACACGACTTAGTGACTGAGCATGCAATCATGCATCTTTGAGACCAACTTCACATAATAGTCAAACCTGATTCTAGTACTCTACTGTTACAGAATCAGGTTTATCTACCATATAAGCACAAAATAGGAGCATTATTACTTGTTTGGTAAGTAAACTATTAGATGTAGCAGAAGGTCATACAAGAACAAATTATTGCAGAGCCGTCGTATGATCATAAATTACATTGCTAGAATTAATAGTGGGCATATTCATTTAAAATACAGGCACACACATTTATTTCTCATGCAGACATATAGTTATTAAACTTTTAAAAGGTTATGATAAGAACAATCGATAAATAAAATTAAATGTCAAAATAAATATTTTCCATATGGTTGACATTCAATCTAATAGTGATTTAGCAGATACTTAAAATCAGACCAGTGTTGTACAGTGGAAATATAATGCAAGCCACATATGGAAAGTGAAATATTTTAGTATATATATGGAAGGATAAAATGAAATAAGTGAAAGTGCTCAAAATAATACATATTTTGTTTAATACCATACACCTTAAATATTACAGATTTAGCCTGTAATCGATGTAATAAATAAATAAATAGATTAGAACTTTTGTTTAATTTTGAGAGTACCTCTCAATTCAAACTGGGTGCAATTCAAGTATTTATTAGTAATATGTTTCTTATGGCTATCATATGAACATCTAAGCCTAAAAAAAAGGCAGGATGCAATGATGAAAATTAAAATGCTTTAATTTCAGGTACTTGCAATCTCATGTAGTAAACTACGTCTGTGATTAGACCCATAAAATGTAATATTTTAAGATAAAAATAAAAACAGATATTTGTAAAAATAGAAAGAAGTCAATTCCAATTAAAGGGATTAAAAGGGTTAAACTCTGAGCTCCCCAAATTAAAGCACAAAATTAAATTTTTTTCTACAGTAGAAATTTCATATATTCTTTGAAGATGAGATCAGAATTGATCAGATTTAATCAACAAATAGAGACAGTTTGGTGAAATGAGAGGCCGGTGAAATACATCACAACTAACTCTTTTAATCTTAGTTTTTGAATGTACTAGCTGTGTGATTTGAGGTCAATTCTCGATCGCTTTCTCTGTATACCTAGACGGATTAGAACTGTTGTTGCTGTTCAACCACTAAGTCATGTCTGACTCTTTGCAACCCCAAAGACTGCAGCACAGCAGGCTTCCCGGACCTTAATTATCTGCCGGAGTTTGCTCAAATTCATGTCCACTGCATTGGTGGTCCCTTCTGATCATCTCGTCCTCTGTCATTACCATCTCCTCCTGCCTTCAATCTGTCACAGTATCAGAGTCTTTTCCAATGAGTCAGCTCTTCCCATCAAGTGGCCAGAGTATTGGAGCTTCAGCTTCAACATCAGTCCTTCCAATGAATCATTCAGTTCAGTCACTCAGTCATGTCTGACTCTTTGCGACCCCATGGACTGCAGCACACCAGGCCTTCCTGTCCATCACCAACTCCTGGAGTTTACTCAAACTCATGTCCCTTGAGTCGGTGATGCCATCCAACCATCTCATCCTGTGTTGTCCCCTTCTCCTCCTGCTTTCAATCTTTCCCAGCATCAGGGTCTTTTCAAATGAGTCAGTTCTTCACATCAGGTGGCCAAAGTATTGGAGTTTCAGCTTCAACATCAGTCCTTTCAATGAACATTTAGGATTTATTTCCTTTAGGATTGACTGGTTTGATTTCCTTGAGGTCCAAGGGACTCTCAAGAGTCTTATCCAGCACCACAATTCAAAAGCATCAATTCTTTGGTGCTCAGCCTATGTTATGGTCCAACTCTCACATCCATACATGACTACTGGAAAAATCATAGCTTTGACTAGACGGACCTTTGTTGGCAAAGTGATGTCTCTGTTTTTTAATACTGTCAAATTTTGTCATAGCTTTTGTTCCAAGGAGCAAACATCTTTTAATTTCATGGCTGCAGTCACTGTCTGCAGTGATTTTGGAGCCCAAGAAAATAAAATCTATCACTGTTTCCACTTCTTCCTCTTTTATTTGCCATAAAGTGATGGGACTGAATGCCATGATCTTAGAGCTAGCACATACAACATTATTGAATGCTGCTTAGAAAATTGTTCTATATAGTACTTGTAATATATTTTAGAGTATTAATTGTTATTTTAATTATTATTATTTCAAAATATAAATGTATTTTAAATGTCACTTATAAAGTGTTTGTTTCAGGCCTGAACTATTAGAAATGTAAAGAGACATTGGTTGCTACAACTAGCGGTGTGCTCCTTGCATCTAATGGGTAGAGGACAAAGACAGAGGTAAATGACTCATGATGTACACTCTCTTCCCCAACTTGAACTCATAATTATTTGAGACCAAATGCCAAAAGAACTGAGATTGAGAAATTCTTCTATACCTGAAAAGCAAATATAAACTTTCAGAAGATAGCATCTATCATCCATGAACTTTAGCAATTTTCAATTATTTTTAAAATTAGCTTCTCTTATCAATAACTGGACTTTTTTCCCCCTAATCTTTCAAATGTTGGCTAGTCTTGGCTTGTTTTGGCCACATATGTGGTTGCAGTAACTGTCTGTTTCCCACACTCTATCCCAAGAAATTTTCATATTCCACTCATCCACTATTATCCACCAAGGGAACCAGTCCAAGCTAACCTTCATGAGAACTAGACATGATGTATACCAGTCAAGGCCAACCCACAAGCTGGCTGAACACCACACAAGCAGGTCTGCCCTACTGACCCATAAGCTTGTGAACAAAATAAAAGCTTTTTGTTGTTCACCAAATGAAATTTGTGAATGTTATTCAATGTCTAGCAGACACCCTGCCTATTCTTCCTTATATTTCTCAACCAAGAGCTTTAAGGAAGTGTGTGTCCTGACCACTATTGAGAAGCAAAAGGTGAGAAGTTTCTAGAATACTTGGTGCTTGAAAATTTTAATGAAAAGCAATTATCTTGAATCTATTAGTACAGTGTTTTTTCACTTGTCATCTATATAGCAAATAAGCATGTCTAGAAAATATTTTCTCCCTTACCAAAACATAGACTTACATTTATTAATAGAAGAAACATGTTTTAGAATTCTTAAAGAGATGGGAATACCAGACAACCTGACCTGCCTCTTGAAAATCTGTATTCAGGTTAGGAAGCAACAGTTAGAACTGGACACGGAACAACAGATTGGTTCCAAATAGGGAAAGAAGTACATCAAGACTGTATATTGTCACCCTGCTTATTTAACTTATATGAGGAATACATCATGAGAAATGCTGGGCTGGATGAAGTACAAACTGGAATCAAGATTGCTGGGAGAAATACCAATAACCTCAGATATACAGATGACACCACCCTTATGGCAGAATGTGAAGAACTAAAGAGACTCTTGATGAAAATGAAAGAGGAGAGTGAAAAAGTTGGCTTAAAGCTCAACATTCAGAAAACTAAGATCAATGGCATCTGGTCCCATCACTGCATGGCAAATAGATGGGGAAACAATGGAAACAGTGACAGACTTTATTTTGAGGGGCTCCAAAATCACTGCAGATGGTGACTGCAGCCATGCAATTAAAAGACGCTTACTCCTTGGAAGGAAAGTTATGAGCAACCTAGACAGCATATTAAAAAGCAGAGACATTACTTTGCCAACATAGGTCCATCTAGTCAAGGCTATAGTTTTTTCGGTAGTCATGTATGGATGTGAGAGTTGGACTATAAAGAAAGCTGAGAGCCAAAGAATTGATGCTTTTGAATTGTGGTGCTGGAGAAGACTCTGGAGAGTTCCTTGCACTGCAAGGAGATCCAACCAGTCCATCCCAAAGGAAATCAGTCTTGAATTTTCATTGGAAGGACTGATGCTGAAGCTGAAACTCCAATACTTTGACCACCTGATGAGAACCGGCTCATTGAAAAAGACCTTGATGCTGGGAAAGATTGAAGGTGGAAGAAGGGGATGACAGAGGATGAGATGGCTGGATGGCATCACTGACTCAATGAACGTGAGTTTGAATAAACTCTGTGAGTTGGTGATGGACAGGGAGGCCTGGCGTGCTGCAGTCCATGGGGTCACAAAGAGTCAGACATGACTGAGCAATTGAACTGAACTGAACGTTTATTAATAGAAGAAATATGTTTTAGAATTACTGAGAATGCCAAGAACACAAATATTACCTAATCAGAAAATGTTTTAGAAAATATAGCTCCAAAGTGATTATGTAGATAGAGCATATATGTTTATTTTATTAAATTAGTTTATGTAACTTTTATCTGAATCTAAAATTACACTTTCTATATGCTTACCTTTCTAAAGTATCCCTTTTTCCCAAACTAAGGTCTAAAGAAAATTAAAAATTAAGATATAATCAATAATACAGGGTGCTTCTGTTTCTCTTTTTCTATGATAATACGAAAAAATTTAATAGAAAATCTAAGATGTATCATTTATAAATTAAGAACAAGAATTGCTGAAAATTGTCTTATTTCTTAAGCATTAGGAAAAGACTAGTCATATAATGATATATATTCTTTAGGACCAAAAAAAAAAAGAGCAGTTAATTTTAAAGATTCACTTGACAATTAGAAGAAAAATCTGGATTGCGGTCCAAGCTTTTCCCGTATGTATGTGACCTTGGGCTGTTTCCACTTTTTAGATCACCTCTTAAATCATTTTTAATTGCAAATGTTACTATTCTCCAGGGGCTCAATATAAAAATTCTAACAATTCTATGTCCATATCCATTCATTCTGAGTAGCTTATTCACTATTCTCTAATCATGTAATTGACTTTCATATGCTCTTAAATAGACATGAAATAATGGTTTACTGAAGCAATTGGTTACACACATTTGCTCTGTCTGGAGTCGGAATCTGTAGAAACTCCTTTTTCCCATTGTCTACTTGCTGAAGTGTAAGCTTGCTTTTAAAGGTGAAGAAATAGTAAAATATTCTATTGGAAAAATAAACACATGACATCAGACATCAAAATTTCTCTTTAAGCATGAAATTATTTTAAATAAAGTGACATTAAAGTGGATTAGTTGAACTTAAATTTTTGACCATTCATGTTTATGTCATGTGAATCATCATTTCTTTGCTAGTAAGAGAAGCTAAAGGACACACAATTTTTTTATTGGAGTCTTAAAATCCTTATTTTTCCTCCATCTTCTTCTCCTTCTTTTACTACTTAATTAGGTTAAGAAAAACTTTCAAGTGAGTCTAAAAATTTGATCCTGCACTATCATAAGGGGAAGATTTCCTGTATTAAATTTTCTTATCATGCACTGCGTATTAAAAAGAGCAATTATTTGCTATAACATTAAGTTGATACCCATCTAAATATAAATTTTTATGACAGTCAAAAATGGTGAAGCTTTTATATAGGTAAGAGAAATCATAGGAATTACTGCTGTGGGAAATAACAATGGTTGAAGACTGCAATTATTGTTAATTCTTTCAGATGTATTTACACATCATAAATCCTTTCAGAGATTTCCTGCTTATATTTGCCTTCTATGTCTCAAACTATAAATAAAGAAAACAAAAGAAAGCAGAAAAAAATTATTTTTGAGACTTATAAATAATGTTACAGAAAAGCTACATTTTAGCTTAAGTGATACATTACATTACCTATCTCTGGTAGGTTAAAAGGCATACTTTTCTCCCCATATAATGTAAGATCATTGGATACTGCCTGTATTAAAGATATTTCCCCTTTCTTTAGTACTTATGTAATAGACAAGGTTTGTTGTTGTTGTTTGCCTTGTCATGATCAAGTGAATCTTTATTTTTCGGAATGGAAAATTAGCTAGAGTCCCCAAGTAAACCTTGCTATCTTGTTATCTGAATATGAGTCTGCTGTAATGTCACAATCACATTACCAATATTAAAGAATCCCCAACTTCTTAATGCAATGTGCCACAGAAAATGTATGCCCGGGAAATGTTTACTTGAGAAAATGTTTGCCAAAATAATATCACTTGTTAGTAAGAAGACTGAATGCTATTTTTTCTTTCATTTGCAAAAAGAAAATATGATTGATCCTTGAACACCACAAGTTTGAACTGCAGGGAACTATTTACACATGGATTTCTTTTTTCTTTTAAAAAAATAAATACTCCTTTACAGCTTCTTAAGTTGCTTGAATTTACAGATGCAGGAACTTTGGATACAGAGGAATCATGAATACAGAGGAACAGCTTACACAGAGGGCCCATAAGTTATAGCTGGGTTTTTGACAGCTTCGAGGGCTGGTGGGCTTCCCTGATAGCTCAGATGGTAAAGAATCTGCCTGCAATGTGGGAGATCTGGGTTTGATCCCTGGTTTGGGGTAGATCCCCAGGAGGAGGTCATGGCAACCCACTCCAGTATTCTTGCCTGGAGAACCCCATGGACAGAGGATCCTGGGGGGCTATAGTACATGTGGTCACAAAGAGTCAGACACGACTGAGGAACTAGGCACAGCACAGAAGGTTGGTACCCGTAACCCTGATGATGTTCAAGCATCAATTGTATTCTGGTAGAATGACCTTTGGCATTGTAACATCTTGACAAATTTATCTCCAAACTTCAACGTATTTACACAATATATTATTTTTAATTTTTATATAAATTATTAGTATAGTAAAGCAGAATATCTTAGTACTAAAGCACATAGAATTGAAATAGAAATGGAAATTTGTTTTAATTTGGTCACCCTTTCCCACCAAGAAGGCAATATCTAATTCTGCCAGATGGAAAACAGTATTATTTTCAAGAATCCCAGAGGAAATTCAGCCCAAGATTTATCAAACCTTGCTGTCAAGACATGTGTCATTATATCTCACCTAAGTCCCTGACAGTATAATATAAACCTATTGCTATTTTTAATTGTAACTGATGAATTAGTTATGCTACAACTTTTTTATATTAGTACCTCATATATTTGAAGACATATGAAAGTAGTCTGGGCTTCCCAAGTGGCACAGTGGTCAAGAATCTGCCTGCTAATGCAGGAGATGCAAGAGATGCACTTTCGATCCCTGAGTCAGAAAGACCTGCTAGTGGAGGAAATGGCATCCCACTCCAGTATCCCTGCCTGAAAAATTCTATGGACAGAGAAACTTGGCAGGCTACAGTCCATGGGGTTGCAAAAAGTTAGACACAACTGAGTATACACACACATGAAATCAGTCTACAGATTTATTTTCTCAAGACAACTGTTTTTTCTATATACCCAGTCATTAGGGTCTACTGAAGCTCTGATTACAAATGCAGATGACCAGGTCACACTATAACAAATGAATCTCAATTTTCAGAAGAGAGGTTTAGATGTCTGAATTTTCAAAAAGCACCCGACACCTATCTAGTGACTAACATGTTTGTAAATGTCTGCTAATAAATATTTTTGGTCAATGAATTAATCTCTAATAATAGGGTAGGAAAATCTCTGCTTGAAAATATTGAGCAGAATCAAATTGTAAAAAAATTAAGAACTAGGTGGATTAAAGTCAAATGCCTGAAAAAATAATTGCCAAGAATTCTTTTTATCATGAAATATTCTCAAGAACTTTAGAAAGCTATATTTAAAGACTGAGACATTTCTATTTTTATTAATATTTTTATTATTATACCATGCATGTTTATTAAAACTTTTTCAGATTTTTTTTTAAAGACAAAGAGAAACAAGAAGAGTCACCTATACTTAAACTTTCAGAGAAGATAATTGTTTACATTTTGGTGTCTAGTTTCTACTTGTCAATGCATGTACGTATTTTATAAGAATTGTGGCTCAGATGGTAAAGAATCCTCCTGAAATGCTGGAGACCTGGGTTGAATCCCTGGGTTGGGAAGATCCCTTGGAGAAGGGAAAGGCTACCCATTCCAGTATAGTCCATGGGGTCGCAAAGAATCAGACACGACTGAGCAACTTTCACTTTAACTCTAATATGCATAAGTGTAAATTAATTTTTAACTAAAATATGTTGAAAATTTTCTTCATATTTTCATATCATCAAATATTCCTTCAACTTCATATTTATTACATGCATAATTTTGCTTATTTAGATGTTTACATTTCAGTTAACAATTATGAAATTATTCCATATTTTATTGCTTAGATTGTTTTGTTCTTAGAGATAATGTTTGGTGAATATATTTATTGCTGACTCTTTTAATATATCCATAATCATTCTGTGCTATATTTCCTTTGAAATCTCCAATTTGCCCCTCAAAAATCTCATCCTAACTTATTCTCAATAGTCTTTTATTAAAGCACCCGTTTTCCTACATGCCAATACTTAGCATTAAGATTTGTTCATGCATTTTTCTCCCTCTATATTTTACACGTTGGAATATCAGGCAGATGCTGGAATATATAAATAAATATGAAATGTTTACCATTTTCTGTGCTTCAGATCAACTAAAGAGCAGGGAGATTACCTATTTCTTTAAGATTTTAAAGGCATTCTAGTGTTAAATTATGAAAGAGTGATACGTAAAAGAGCATAATATATCAGAATATTGTTATTTTCTGATTTATACTAAGTGAACTTTAGTCATTTAGATATTCATGGAAATTATTTTTTTTAGGCTTAAAATTTATTAGTAAAAACTTCAACAACATATCAGCTTCTTAACTTTTCTCCTTTTTAATTTGAGTATATCACTTTTCAAATTGTTTAAATGTGAAGTTCCTTTATTTCCATTTTTATTGAATTAAACTTTGCAGTGTTTTTCTCATTATATCAACCTTAAAAATAGTGCTTATATTTACTTATCGATTCCTCTGGATTTGTTATTGTCCTTGTACTTAAAATTATGAAATCTGTGTTTTGCTTTTATTTGGTTCAAACTTAGCGAGACATACACAGGCATCATTTGTCTAATAGATTATTTCTGCGGTAGCCAGACCTCACACATATGTAAATATCAGGTAGGCTCTTGCAAATAGCTTTCAGTATCACAGGCATATTCAAATGGGCAGTCACAAGTTGCCATTGTTTTAGTAAAGTGGTCTCCTCTTTTCCCAGTATCTTGTTCTGATTTCATGGATTCTGACTGATCACTTGAAAAATGCCAGTTCTCATCATGTATTGACACTGGAGTCCTTTCTGTGTCAGTTCCACATCGTACCTTATAGGAGGGTTCTCTTCATTCAAGACCTCAATCCTCTTTCTGTTTTCTTGCCATCTGTTTCCTGAGGTTTTCATTCTCTTCATTTGTTTGGAAACATGGCTTGGGATGATATGAAACCTAGGAATAAGTGATGCATTACTGGCTGCATCAAAAAGCAACCGCTAGGTGGTACTGGTTAGTCAGTTCAGTCGCTCAGTCATGTCCTCCTCTTTGTGACCCCATGGACTGCAGCACGCCAGGCCTCCCTGTCCATCACCAACTCCCAGAGTTTATTCAAACTCATGTCCATTGAGTCGATGATACCATCCAACCATCTCATCCTCTATCGTCCCCTTCTCCTCCCGCCCTCAATCTTTCCCAGCATCAGGGTCTTTTCAAATGAGTCAGCTCTTCGCGTCAGGTGGCCAAAGTATTGGAGCTTCAGCTTCAGCATCAGTCCTTCCAATGAAAATTCAGGACTGATTTCCTTTAGGATGGACTGCTTGGATATCCTTTCAGTCCAAGGGACTCTCAAGAGTCTTCCCCAGCACCCCAGTTCAAAAGCATCGATTCTTCAGCGCTCAGCTTTCCTACTGAGGTCCTAATGTGGGCGATTCCTTCTTGAATAGTACTGCAAGGGAATCAAACTCTAAGGTAGCCACTGAATATAGGGAGGACTTTCTTGGTGGCTCAGATGGGACAGAAATCTGCATGCAATGCAGAAGAGCCGGGTTCGATCCTTAGGTCGGGAAGATCTCCTGGAGAAAGAAATGACAACCCACTCCAGTATTCTTGCCCGAAGAATCCCATGGACAAAGGAGTCTCTCAGGCTACAGTCCCTGGGGTTGCAAAGAGTCGGACACACGACTGAGTGACTAACACTTTCACTTTTCAATGGTCTCCCCTGTGAGCGTAGACTGGGACTAGCTCTGTACTGTTGATGGCACAACTGAGGAAACAGTCACTCCCATGGCTTGCTGCATGCAGTGGCTCAGACAAGAAACATTATTGAAAAACTGTTGCAAGACAGCAGCCACTTTCGTATCTTTGTGCAGTTACAATAGGGAAATCATGGTTTGGGAGGAACAACAGCCCAGTTCCCTTGTTCTAGAAATTCTGGGCCTCTAAATCAGATTCTGGGAGAAGTACAAAGGATTAGCTCATCTATCTAATACAAACTCATTTGCATAACGTGAAATCTGCTTTGCCCATGAAAGATATTCCTAGATAGGTTTACTTCAACTGAACTATTTTTGTTTTAAATTATCATTGTCTCTTCTTTCCAGATCTTTATTTTTAGCTCAATTAGTTTCTTTTTCTGTGGGGCTGTGATTTCCTTCTTTGTTACCTTTTACATATTTTATAAGGAAAAGCTTTATCCAAAATTACTATACAGCTGGCAATTTTTTACTGTAACATTTTGCAAGTCTTGGAAATCATGAGAATCCAGTACTCTTTAATATTTTTCATTGATCCATATTGCCCTCAAATAAGTGAGAGGTTTTTTTTAATATATTTGATTATTTTGCTGTTTCAATTTAACTGACAAAGAGAAATTAGTACAGCCAATCTGGTGGTAGCCTAAGCCTTATCATAACCAACAGAATATTATTTTTGAAGAACTGCTAGTATCAGTTCAGTTCCTCAGTCGTGTCCGACCCTTTGCGACCACATGAATCTCAGCATGCCAGGCCTCCCTGTCCATCACCAACTCCCAGGGTCTACCCAAACCCATGTCCATCGAGTCGGTGATGCCATCCAGCCATCTCATCCTCTGTCATCCCCTTCTCCTCCTGCCCCCAATCCTTCCCAGCATTAGGGTCTTTTCCAATGAGTCAACTCTTCGCATGAGGTGGCCAAAGTATTGGAGTTTCAGCTTCAACATCAGTCCTTCCAATGAACACCCAGGACTGATCTCCTTCAGGATGGACTGGTTGGATCTCCTTGCAGTCCAAGGGACTCTCGAGAGTCTTCTCCAACACCACAGTTCAAAAGCATCAATTCTTCGGAGCTCAGCTTTCTTCACAGTCCAACTCTCACATCCATACATGACCACTGGAAAAACCATAGCCTTAACTAGACAGACCTTTGTTGGCAAAGTAATGTCTCTGCTTTTAAATATGCTATCCAGGTTGGTCATAACCTTCCTTCCAAGGAGTAAGTGTCTTTTAGTTTCATGCCTGTAATCACCATCAGCAGTGATTTTGGAGCCCCCCAAAATAAAGTCTGACACTGTTTCTGCTGTTTCTCCATCTATTTCCCATGAAGTGATGGGACCTGCTAGTATATTATACAATTTTTTTTACAGTTTTTAATAAAGGCAGCTTTTAACCTCTCCATCTTTTCCTGACATATTTCTATAAGCCACAGCTTTCCAGCTTGTCACTGAACTCTTTTTCCTTTCATATCAAGTTTCATCCCATTTCTTTCTGACCACTTGATCTTATGAAGTCATTTTCAATCTATGTGGAGACATGTTGAGGACACTATTCTTATATTCTGATGCCAAGATATCAACTTTTGATTGAAGGTCCAAATCACAACAAGTCAGAACACATTAGATACTGTAATTTTCTTGGCTCAGAATCAAGTATGTTTTGCATAACAGCTCTATTCTTGTTACAAATATGTTCTAACACTTTCTACTTAACTTTTCTTAATTTAGCCTAATAAATTCCATCTTTTGGTATCTTTTGTAATCTATCAAAATGGTAGAATTTTATGATGCTTTCAGAAGTCACATGGGCAGTTCTGGAACAAAAGGGGATCCCACAAAAAGTGCAAAGAGTTATCTATACAAATAAATGGAGGAATTAGCATGCTGGCTTAAGAACTGGAATTCCATTCCCACCAAGAGTCTCTTTCTAGAGTTGGTATACATCATCTATATTCGTGAAATGAGAGTATCTAACATCCAGCCATTGAACTAGGCATCCAGTAATATAATTTTTATGTGATAATACCCAAGTGGTGTTTTTGTCCCATCAAAAAAAAAAAATATATATATATATATATACAAGGTAAATTGTGTGCTAATTAGCAGGTGCTTCCTTTGCCAAAAATGTTCTGTAAGAGACATGACAAAGGAGTTATTATTTAAGACACAGAGACACACACACACACACAAGTGTACACAAACAGATACAAAGAGCAATTTCATCTTCTACATTTTTAGCATTATCCCTGTTTCTTTACTGACTATTAACTTATTTACATGCATTTCCTTCGTGAGAAGGACCGTTAATGAACTGAATAAAACTTCTGCTTTTAATGGTTGTTACCCATGATTAGACATAGCGTTATAAAAACAACATTTAAAATTCACTTCTGTCAACATATTTTTGAAAAAGATATTATTTTAAAGGTTATAACAATTAAAATGAATTCCTGTCTATTCATTTATTTTGAAAACATCAAACACAGGGGAACATAGAGAAAGTTCGGATGGTAAGTTATTCAATATCATTTTGCTAAAGCAATCAAAAATTTTTGCCAGGCACAATTTGTTGTCAGCTGAATTTGAATTAATTTTACCTGTTCTTATTTATTTGGTTGGATATTTTTAATACAAAATTAAACATTAGAAATAATGCCCTAGAAATAAATATATTGTTTTAAAACCATTAGTTTTCAGAGACTATAAATGACTAGCTACCCAAATAACATAGGCAATATAATCATTTAAGTAGTGGAAATTTTGATTCTTGGAATAGAAGATGCTAACATCTATGTAGACTAACGATTTAACAGTAGAAGTAAGGTTGTACAGGTAAAAAGACAACAATGGCCTTTTTGATCTTTAGTCTCATTACCCATTGCTTATGAATCAGGAAGTGATGAATTAAGTCTGTATTAAGAGTATGCTTAGAGATCTAAGAAAAATCAAACACATTTAGAATTGTCATTTGTACATTTCCAACACCAGTCTTCACAGATAAATCTGAATCTTCAAACTGAAATTTTCAGAGTAGTTGAAAAATTGGAAAGAACGTGAGATTTGCTAATAACTTTCAGTTTACTTAAAATACATAAGAATTGAATAATTAGAATGTATCTAAGAATGGGTAATACTAGTTACTCTTGGAATAAAAATATAAATGTTTGCTTGGAATTGTATAGCGTTTGGACACATATACGATATTAAATGTATTATATATTATAATACTTAAGGTACTATAATATGCAATCACAATCTCATGTATCTTTGAGTTTGTAATTATGTATGAAGAGAGAGAGAGAGATTTTAAGAAGAAAAATAATAAACAAAAGCTAGGTCAACTGGAAATAATTCAAACACTGATTATTTTCAGCAGTTGTGAATAATTTTATACTCTTGATTGCATTTGATTGCCCCGACATTTTCTCTGACTGAGATGTCTGTCCATCAACTTATGCAATAAAAATTAAAACTCTTAATTGGAAGTTAATCCAAAAGCTTAGTGCTTTCCTGTTTGTTTTTTTCCTGCAAATTGTAGGGATTTCTTAGTTGTAATTGGGGGTCAGGCTCCTCTCTGATGCATGGAGATTAGGACAGTTAAGCATAACAAAATATTTTTCAGTCTCTCCTATGGATTTCAGTCGGCCTCAACCATTCATGGACATGACAAACTTACTCTGTTTTGCTGAGCCTAGATCTTAACTCTGTCCTACAGATAAACACCAAGTTATACACTGTTTGATAGTGCTTTACCATACACTGGCTATTGCAGAAATACAGCGTGCATTGTTCAGTATTTGCAGAAGCTACATCACCATTGTAGCTGATGTCACTGTCAATATTTACATCCTAGTTAGGACAAACCTGTGTTTATCCATCTGTAGTTGTTTCTACACCGTGAGTCTACAAAAAAAGCCTTTGGCATTTTTTGGTTTTATAGTTTGGCAAGTGTGAGAATTTACTTGGTAAAAGATATTATTTAATTGTAATTTTTTTCTTCCTCTCTTGAAGCTAAATCTTGATAGTTATTTCTTTTAATATAATGGTGTAACTTTACTGTTAGTTTCCTATAGATTTTTTTTCACTGTGGGTGTATTATAAAACTGTTGTCAATGGTACATTGAGTCTCTTAGGTTAAGGTCCATGGCTATAATTATATATGAGTGGAAAAAATATTAGCTTGCTTTGAAAAATAATGGGCTTCTTAATAATAAGTTTACAATATAGTTTGTTATTTCATTGATTTAAAGAAATGGCTTCCAACTTTTCCTTTTAATAAATATAAAGCCATAAAACCATTTAAGAACATTTTGGAAATAATTAGTACTCTGTGATAAATTTAATCTCATTGCTTTAAAGAGGGAAATGTCAAAATCTCCCTCAGAAATAAGATTTTAGAGAAAAATCATTGACTTTAATGGCTCAATTTTTTTCTTCATTGAAATAAAATAATTAGATACATTTCACATATTAATAGTTTTGTCACAAATGTTTATTCTGATTTTCTTTTGTTGGATGGAGTTGTGGGAGGAAAAAATACTCTTATTATTACAATTGCCTCATAACGTAAATCTATCAACTTATAAGCATTTCTTAGATAACTAATTTAATAGGGTAAAAGTTGACTATAGAACAATCATGATTCAAGATTGAACATTTATATTATTATTGTTTTTATATTATATTATGTTATTGAAATATGAACTTCAGTTAATACCATAAAGCAATGATTTAAATAATCTGGAAATAACTTTTCTAAACAACTCTTTTCTTTAAGACTTGCTTTTATCTTGTAAGTCCTGTGTGACGAAGTGAAATTCAAATGCAAACTATTTAATCTTGGATTTTTTTCTTGGGGATGGGAAGGGTTGATTTAGAAATTTTATTATTTTTGGTTACAAATATTAATCATCAGAGATAGTGGGGAAAATAACCACAATATCTTACAAATCTGAAAATTTTTAAGTGTTCTTTATTTCGTTAGTGTTAGTCAGTCAGTTGTGTTCAACTCTTTGTGACCCCATGGACTGCATCCCATCAGGCTCCTCTGTCCATGGAATTTTCTAGGCAAGGAAAGTGGAGTGGGTAGCCATTCCTTTCTCCAGGGGATCTTCCTGACCCAGAGATCAAACCCAGGGCTCCTACATTACCAGAAGATTCTATACCATCTGATAAATTTTAAAATGCTCTTTACTAAGATATTATTTTTAAGATGTCTGACAATAAAATATTAATAATGTGTAAAAGCTGTTTTGTAGAAATGATATGAATGATTTTACAGATAGAAAACTTTGCTTAGACCCTAAATTGTAATTGAATTGGATCATGCTTCTCATTGACAATAATTTCAATATGTATTATTTAAAATTTATAATCACATGATATAAAAGTGAAACATAAAATTTCTTAAAGATATTATTATTCTCTTGTATTGATAGAGAAAATGTATAAGTTTGGAAATACAATAATTTGCTATTTGAAAATAATCTTTGGGAAAGATATCTGTTGTTATTGTTTAGTTGAAAAGTTGGATATGATTATTTTTTTAATTAATTAATTTATTTTAATTGGAGGCTAATTACTTTACAATATTGTAGTGTTTTTTACCATACATTGACATGAATCAGCCATGGGTGTACATGTGTTCCCCATCCTGAAGCCTCCCTCCCACCTCCCTCCCCACCCCATCCCTCAGGGTCATCCCAGTGCACCAGCCCCGAGCACCCTGTCTCATGCATTGAGCCTGGACTGGTGATCTATTTCACATATGATAATATACATGTTTCAATGCTATTCTCTCAAATCATCCCACCCTCGCCTTCTCCCACAGAGTTCAAAAGACTGTTCTGTACATCTGTGTCTATTTTGCTGTCTCGTATTCAGAGAAGGCAATGGCACCCCACTCCAGTACTCTTGCCTGGAAAATCCCATGGATGGAGGAGCCTGGTAGGCTGCAGTCCATGGGGTCGCTAGGAGTTGGACACGACTGAGCAACTTCACTTTCACTTTTCACTTTCATGCATTGGAGAAGGAAATGGCAACCCACTCCAGTGTTCTTGCCTGGAGAATCCCAGGGACGGGGGAGCCTGGTGGTCTGCTGTCTATGGGGTTGCACAGAGTCGGATATGACTGAAGAGACTTAGCAGCAGCAGCAGCATATAAAGTCATCTTTACCATCTTTCTAAATTCCATACATATGTGTTAATATACTGTATTGGTGTTTTTCTTTCTGACTTACTTCACTCGTATAATAGGCTCCAGTTTCATCCACCTCATTAGAACTGATTCAAATGCATTCTTTTTAATAGCTGAGTAATATTCCATTGTGTATATGTACCACAGCTTCCTTATCCATTCGTCTGCTGCTGGACATCTAGGTTGCTTCCATGTCCTGGCTATTATAAACAGTGCTGCGATGAACATTGGGATACACATGTCTCTTTCAATTCTGGTTTCCTTGGTGTGTATGCCCAGCAGTGGGATTGCTGGGTCATATGGCAGTTCTATTTCAAGTTTTTAAAGGAATCTCCACACTGTTCTTCATAGTGGTTGTACTAGTTTGCATTCCCACCAACAGTGTAAGAGGGCTCCCTTTTCTCCACACTCTCTCCAGCACTTATTGTTTGTAGATTTTTTGATAGCAGCCATTCTGACTGATGTGAGATGGTGCCTCATTGTAATTTTGATTTGCATTTCTCTGATAATGAGTGATATTGAGTATCTTATCATGTGTATGTTAGCCATCTGTATGTCTTCTTTGGAGAAATGTCTGTTTAGTTCTTTGATCCATTTTTTGATTCGGTCATTTATTTTTCTGGAATTGAGCTGCATGAGCTGCTTGTATATTTTTGAGATTAATTCTTTGTCAGTTTCTTCGTTTGCTAATATTTTCTCCCACTCTGAAGGCTGTCTTTTCACCTTGCTTATAGTGTTCTTCATTGTGCAAAAGCTTTTAAATTTAATTAGGTCCCATTTTTTTATTTTTGCTTTTATTTTCATTACTCTTGGAGGTGGGTCATAGAGGATCCTGCTGTGATTTATGTCAGAGAGTGTTTTTTCTATGTTTTCCTCTAGGAGTTTTATAGTTTTACATTTAGATCTTTAATCCATTTTGAGTTTATTTTTGTGTGTGGTGCTAGAAAGTGTTCTAGTTTCATTGTTTTACAAGTGGTTTTTGTCTGATTCTTTGTGACCCCATGGACTGTAGCCCACCAGGATCCCCTGGCCATGGGATTTCCCAGGCAAGAATACTTGAATGCACTGCATTTCCTTCTCCAGGGGATCTTCCCCACCTAGGAATCGAACCCACATCTTCTGCATTGGCAGGCAAGTTTACTGCTGAGCCACGTATTGACATACAGTACATTAAATAAATATAAATGCTATTGATATGAAGAAATTGCAATAAAATTCAAAATACCTTTCTTTAACTTTTTAAATTATTGTTAATATGCTTATGATTAGCTCAGTTTCTCTTTGTTTGAATAAATATTTTGAAAAGTGTATTGTTTAAAATCATATATATGTGCTGATTCTTAATCATCTTGTTAAAATGAAAAGCAATGAAGAATTTATACCTGTTTTTCAAATGTAGTTACGCTATATAAATGGAAACTTTGCAGTTGTACAATTAAATTTCTTCCTATTTTCTGTCTCTAGTTGAAAGTGGAGAAATAAATAATTATTGGCTTTCTGGCATTATAAATAAGATACAATCATCATTTCTTTTATTTCCTGGTGAAATTTTCCAAGATTTTAATCAAGATTCTCATCAGGAGATCTACTTTGAAGCCTTGTCTATGTTTTGTTTCTATCAGCTCATTCCACTGAGTTTAACTTTCAAGACATTAAAATGCAAACTATCCATTTTTTCTTAGTACAGTATAAATATAGGGCTTCCTTGCTGGCTCAGTGGTAAAGAAGCTGTAAGAAATGGCAACCCACTCCTGTATTCTTGCTTGGTAAATCCCATAGGCAGAGGAGCCTGGTGGGCTATAGTCCACAGGGTTATTTTCAGATACGACTTAGTGACTAAACAACAACAACATATATACTTGTGTGTGTGTGTGTGTGTGTGTGTGTGTATGGTTTTGCAGTGATTAGGAAAAAATTAAATTTACCAGTAAAAGCCAAGTCAGTAGAACAATAAATTACCCACTCCAATATGCTAATTATTACTTACTTAGTATGCATACAGATTTTGCAAATTAAACAAAAGGTTATTGAAGAGAAATATACTATGAAAACTGTTAAATTTGAGAATTGCAATTGTCTTTAAATATTCTTTTAGCAGAAGACCTAATAATTAGCATCAGTATTTCAACCACAAAGATATTTTAGAAAATAGAGCCTTCTCACTTAATCTAATTCTCTGTTAGTTTTATAAATAGCATCCCATTTTGCACTCATTTTATAGATTTTTTTATCCTATTACACTTTTTCATCCTTCGGTAAACAGAACATAAAATTCATAATATATCTAAATCTCATAAATAACATTGCAAATTGATAACTTTGTTTAAAAACTTTATATTGAGAAATCACCAGGTGTTCTGTAATTCAGACCGTGATATGTTTGAGAATAAATCTGATATTGCCTTGTTTCAATACTGAGGGTTTTGTTTGTTCCTGTCTTTCAAACTGCAACTTCTCTGCCAATGGCATCTGCAAAAATCACAGAAGTTGAAACTACAAAGTTAAGATAAAACCTTGACAGTGCCCTATTGAGAAAGCACATTGTTGGACCCCTAATGATGCTAATATAAGCTGCCAAGAGCTGTCACTCCAAAAGCTATGGCAGGCCCAAAGCAGAGAGCGGGGAATAATGACACATTCTGAAAGCTAACAAAGGCAAACAAATGCATTATGTAAATGGATATAAGAAAACGAACAGTGGCATCTTCAAAGGAAGATGCCTTTAAACTTCAGTCTCAAGCAGGCTTGTCTGTGACACTTTGAAGCTAATGTGGACAAGCCCCATGTCCTCAGCAGTTCCCGCCTACCTTAGCATGACCATTCAATAAAACTTGAAATGATCACAGCATGTGTTCCATCAAAGCACTTCATCAAACTCAAATGTGAAGTGACAGATCCTGGGAGAATGCGACTTGATTTCCCTTCAGAATAGGATTTCTAACATTTCTCAACCATCCCCTTGCTCAGTGCAATTCTACATGGAATTTGAAGGAATTGACAAAAGCGATGGTGCCTTTTATGTAGCAAATGCTCTCATTTTCTCCTCTGCTAATGCCATGTTGCCTGTGAGCATCAGTTGTTCTTGGGGGGTTTCATTTGCTGCATTATCTTTTAAACACCTGGGAGGAAAAAAATCAGTAATTAAAACAAGTGCTACATAAATGATGATTTTTTTACCTCTCTGTGGATGTGGGATTCCTGACCAAGATATTATGGGTAGAACCAGAACTTTTGTTTCAACTTCTGTTACACATGAGTAAAAGTGGGGCAGAGAGGTTAATTGATTTACTCAGGGTCATAAAGGAGCAACCCTGAACACTAGTGTTTCAAGCTCATGAGACTAAATCTTTGAACTGTTGGCCAGTGAGCTGAGTGAGTCTGAAATGGAAAATAATGTACTGTCTGTTGGTATTAGGACAAAAGGTCAGTACAACATGATTATTCAGGCACCCATGCTTTTATTTACATCTGCTATCACTATATGAGGATCACCGACGTGGTCCTGTCTTAATACGAATTTGCATTGCTAAGCGCACTTTATTTTCAGAAAAAAAAATGCCAGATTTGAATTATCAAAAATCAATACCCCAGGTTCCCTGATGGATAAAAGCTTAAGTTATAAAAGTGCACATTTTTGTACATCGATCTGTTAGTATGACTAAACTTGACTAGAGGAAATCACCTGTGAGTATAAAAGAATTATTTATTTTTGACACAGTCTTTAACTTCTCTCTTGAAGCTTGTGGCTCTGGTGAAAAAAGACATCCATGCTTTTCCAGCATTTCACAGAGCCCAAAACATGTCATTAGAAAGTAAAAAATTCCATCAGCTCACAGTGAGTTAGATTCACATAAGCAGTTTTGAAATTAATGAAAGTCCTCCAGGCTACCTATTCCTCTGGAGGATTTGAGAGGAAGGCAGGAGATGACCATTGGGCATTTCTCAGTCTTCCCTTCCTATTTACCTTTCTATCTTTGTGACCTTAGGAATACCAATTATAGGATTCATTTTAGTGATTTTTTTTATTGACTGGAACAGAAGAATGGTAACCTGATAAATAAGAAAAATAGGGAAATTTCCTAGATGTTAGCACCTTAATTGAGATTCTTAACTTACGAACCAATCCAAAAACAGGTTGCAGAGCATTATACCAACACACCAAAGATATCACAATTTTATTCAAAAATGTATAGTTCATAAATCTGTTATAATTTTTGTGTAAGTTTCTGTGGCAACTTCAGTTAATCTTATCAGATCAAAACTTTAAAAATAGAAGCAGCACTTGGAGTTATCCAGATATGATTATTCTCTTATTATGTTTTCCTATAGCTCATTTACAAACAATATCAAGTTTTAGACTGCAGAAGTGCATGGTAGTTTTATAATAATAGGTCTTGGTGTCATATTTTAGTCAATAGTAGTTTAAGGAGCTGTTATATAAAATTTTACAAAATTATTAAGCCGTGACAGTGAAGCAACATGTTATATGGAAAATACAGTAAATACTGAAAGTTGGTGACTCAAATATTTACTTTTATTAAGAATAAAATCTATACATAACACAATAATATCATGTGCTTATCATGAAATAAGAAGAAAACCATCAGAAGAGAAAATGATCACTTTTATTCTAACTCTCCAATGATTTTGAAGTTATTTGTTTGATATGTTTCTACCTAGGATATCTTTCTTATATGCACATGTTGAGTTTTGTCATGGTTTTGATCTTAATAGATATAACTTTGTCTTGCTATTTTGCACTCATTAATGTCAAACTTTCCAGAACTAACAGATGACATCCCATATGTTATTTTGAGTATAAGGCATAAACTATATATAAACAATTTAGGATCTGTCACAAAGGAATTATTCACATTAAAAATAAGATCCTAAATTTAGGTTCAAAAACAAGACTCTAAACTCTTGGAAAATTGTGGCATGAGAAATGATACCGACTTCTTCTTTCCCAAATATTGCTGATATTACAAGTAGCATGCATGGATGATCTCTCTCTTTCTTTGGGGGCCAAGGTGGCCACTGAGAACTGCTTTTGGCAGAAGACACACCAGTGCCTCCTGGAAGAGAAAAATGTCTTGCACATGGGACTCTGTTCTGGAACTCCTACACCAACAAGTGCCAAACTGGTAGGAAGTGTTAAGTGGCTTGGGTATCATTTGACTCTTCCCAAGTCTTCATCTTTACTCTCAATGCATTAGATGCAATCTCAGTGCAATCTCTTTAACGTTATATGTTCACATAAAGCAATGAAGTGCCCTACATCTTCTCTTAGGTATGTCCTGTTTGCCATATTAAGCAGGGAAACATGACCATTGGCAGCCCAGAGATGTGCCTTTTTCAATAGAGGTCTAGAGAGGGAAAATGCCATGGTGTCATTCTTTCTCTGGGATGCTATCCACAACTGGGATAAAGAGGTCACAAATGTGACAAAGATGCTTTTCACTTTATATCACTATCCATTGTTGTCGTCGTTATTCCTGTTTAGTTGTTAAGTCATGTCCAACTCTCTGTGACCCCATGAACTGCAATATGCCAGTCTTCCCTGTCCTTCACTATCTTCATTGAGTAGATGACACCATCCAACCATCTCATCATCTGTCTCTTCCTTCTTCTCCTGCCCTCAATCTTTCCCAGCCTCAGGGTCTTTTCCAATGAGTCAGCTCTTCGCATCAGGTGGCCAAAATATCCGAGCTTCAGGCTTCCATACTACCACTATGTCCATACTATTATCAAAGTCTCCTGTTACCTTCATCAGCTCCTCTCCCCCACCATCTCCACAGTTGCAGGATTCTTCCCCTTTTCTTTCCTTCCATTCCTTCCTTTCTTCCTTCTACTACTGCAGGTCCCACTGAGCCAGCACTAAGCTTTGCCTGCAGAGATGTTCCCCACTTTTTCCTATCTAGAGTTCTGAATGGCCGGAAGGCTGATCCCTGACTCTTTGTCAGCTGGCTTTGGCAAAGTTTGGCTAAATTTGGGCATTGAAGAGAGATTAGAAGACAGATAGAAGAAACAAGCCAGGATATTTTTCTCCTTCTTTTCTTAGGGGTTATTTCCAGCAAAGACTACATACTTATGACTCAAACACCAATGGAACAGGTCTGTATACTTTCAGCTGCTGCCTAGTGACACTTTGACAAGCCTCTTTGGCTCCAGCATCATTACCACCTCGCTTTGTCTATTTCTCCACACCACCTGGAGATCTAACAACCTGTTACAGCTAATCTATGCTGCTTCACTGTCCAATAATCATCTTCTCAGCTTCTTCTATAGCTTTTGTTTAATTTTGTGCATTAAATTCATTTGATTTAAAACATTTAGAGAGGTATGTGTTTCTTGGTTTGACACTGATTACTATAGTATTTTATCAGCAGTGATCCCAGAAACACACCTCTCACAATGGGGTTTTCAGACTGAGCCTATCACCTGTTTGAATATGAGCACAGTCATGATGCTCTTGCAGATGGCAAATGAGATAATAGTAATTTGTGGCATGCCGTGACATCATTTTTACTTAACTCATCATCTGTAGATGCTGGAGATGAAGGGCTGTTCAATGTCAAGGCTTCAGAAAATCAAGTTCTTCTTGTATGCCACTCAGATGGTAACAAGTGTATCAACAACACAGAAGAGTATGCTGCCCACTTCTAAAGATAAAGAAGAGTTGACCAAAAAACAAAAATCATACACTCTAATGTACAAACTCTCAGTTAAAAGCAGCCTTGGGATATTAAAACACTTCTAGGATAAACTTAAAATTGCATCAACCCTCATAGCTGCAGGGAAGATACGGCTGAGAATTTGAATAAAATGTAGGTGTGCAATAGCATAAATAAAACACAAGCTGATTACACAGCACCATCAATCCGTTCGTTAGGGTCAGGACATTATTGCTTGAACCTAAGGCATTTGTGAAGAAGTAGTGGCACTCTGAGATTTGGGAAGGGGACTTTTGTGTGCACTGACACTGTTGAGAATCTTGAATCACTAAATTTCTCTCATCCTTCTTACCAACAGAACCAGCTCCAATTTCACTGACAAAAATGCGGCCATCAGTTAAATTGATAGTACTTAATTATGTCACCTGACAGTTTGTGCATGCCTGGGCTTTTTAAGCCTTTCCTGCAACCCTTAACTGTCTCCAGGCCAATAGCAGTAGTTATTTCCAAAATATTCCAGGGAAAGAATAGGTTTCCTTCAGGAGAATATTGCACACAGAAGAGGAATCTTGAAATATTATTAATTTGTATCTGTACATACCTGGAGAAAATCATGGTAATGAACTTACATAGTCTCCCCAAAGGGACAAAATTTAATGGTACTTGAAGCCAAATTTACTATAACGTTGAACTAAATTTCATTCTGAATTAGAGTGCTGGTTAGAGAAGTTGGAATTGCCTCTGTTTGTTCAGTTGGCTCCTGAAGTCTGCTCTCCATAGCTTATATTAATGAGGTCAGAAATGCTGGACCTTTTCTGTCATGATGTCGAGGAGGGCATTCAAGTCTTAGGCAGACAGTAATGCTTGTGTGGATCTGAGAAAAGTGGTTGCCTCACTCTCCCTCAGCAATGCATCCTCAGAGTGCCCAGAAGACATTCCTTTTCAAAGGAGATGATAAATGCACTTATGAGGAGAATGCTTTTTTTTAATTAATTTTTATCAGAACATAGTTGCTTTCCAGTGTTGTGTTGGTTTCTACTCTACAGCAAAGGGAATTGGCCATATATATACACATATATCCCCTCTTTTTTGGACTTTCTTCCCATTCAGGTCACCGCAATTCATTAAGTAGAGCTCCCTGTTCTACACAGCAGGTTCTCGTTAGTTACCTATTTTATACATAGTATTAATGGTATATATGTATCAATACCCACCCCAATACCTCCCATCCCCTTCTATCCCACTTTGTATCCATACTTTTATTATCTACATTGGTGTCTCTATTTCTGCTTTGCATATAAGATCATCTATACTATTTTTCTAGATTCAACCCGACATAGGAGGATTCTTAAAAAACCTCTGTGGTGAATGTATCCCTGGGCAAGGGATAAATGTGGATTTGGATTGTAGAATTGAAGTTCTTGATTTCAGTGGTAATAATGGCATCTTGGAGAGTGGGGCCCTAAGGTTTGTTTTGGAGACACATGCATTCAATGACCATCACAGGCAGCACAGCAGTGGTAATCACAATATTTTGACCCACACATAATTTTGTGGTGATTGTTAACTGAACTCCAAGTCCCTGATAGTAAAACAGATGTGCAGCCTATTGAAGTCTTACTAGATCTATACACTAGGCTAAGATGTAAGTTTGGTGAACAGAAATTCATTTTGCATAATCATGAGATATTACTATCTCCCAGTTGCCAAAACAAGGTCAATTCACACACAGGATGACTGACCATCCCAGGTACTTTAGCACTGACTGTCACATATGCTTGGAAAACCCCAAACTAGACCATTAGTCACTCCATCACAGATTGGAAGCCCCTTGATTAGAAAACAGGCTGAGTCCCTCAGAGAGGGACCTCCCTTGAGAATATACTTTTCTTTTTTTTTTTTTTAATTGGTTTATTTATCTATTTTTTAACTTTACAATATTGTATTTGTTTTGCCATACATTGACATGAATCCGCCATGGGTGTACATGTCTTCCCCTTCCAGACCCCCCTCCCACCTCCCTCACCATCCCATCCCTCCAGGTCATCCCGGTGCACCAGCCCCAAGCACCCTGTATCATGCATCTTTCTCCAAAAGGACCAGAGGCAATGTAATATAACAAACAGTTGTTCGTTGTTCAGTCGCTAAGTCATGCCTGACTCTTTGCCACCCCACGGACTGCAGCACACCAGTCCCTTCTGTCCTCTATTGTCTCCCAGAATTTGCTTGAATTCATGTCCATTGAGTTGTGATGCTAACCATCTCATCCTCTGCTGCCCCTTTCTCCCTTTGCCTTCAATCTTGCCACAGTGCGTATACTGTGAACAGACACTGAAGCAAAAGACATACTCAGGATTTAAAGACTTTATATTGGCTCTGAGTTGATGTGATTCCTAAGAAACTAACACACCACCTTGATTCAAGTGTCAGTAAAAGAGAAAAGACCTATGGAACTCAGGTAATCAATGCAGATTTGATCCAAATCCATCTTTAATTGGGACCATGTTGCAAGCTAAATAATCAAAAATTGGCAGAAATTGCACCTACACTGGCTCTCTGACTTATAGTGTGAAGGCCAGTGAAGTAGGAAAGGCCAAGCGAAAACCCATGGAACCAAATTTCTTTGTCAATGTAGTAACAAAAAAAGACTATCACACTCCTCAGAGAATTGTGGTAGTTAATGCTGGATGTGGAAGACACATACTATTCCTCTCACTATTACCTTTAATTTTCCTGTTTGGTTGTCATAAAAATCAACTGCATCTTGATAATCAGTGTGGATTTTTTATAAATATGATTATAGAGTCACTCCAATTGCAGCTGCTGTAACAGATATGGTATCTCTGTTACAGAAAATGAACACGTTTTGCTTTAATGCGTCCTTGTTGATCTGCAAAATGCATTTTTCCCCATACCAATTATCAAGGATGATCAGAACAGTGTGCTTTCAGCTGGGAGAGATAATGTTATGATTTCCCCATCTTCCCTCAGGGATATGTCAACTTCCCTATTACGCTTTTCAAGTCTCCGGAACGTTGGTCCTACGGAGGTCCCACCAAACATAATTTGCTCCTCCTCAACTGACTGTCCTTGGTGAGCAGGAAGGGGAAACACCCCAGATGTAATGGTTCATCATATGTTTGCCCAGAGGGAGAATAAAACGGCAAAATTCAGTGCTCTGCCATTTTAAGGAAGGATTTAGGGAGCAGATGGCGCTTGACATGTCAGTACATCACCCCTAAAATGAGACGAGCTGTCTCATCTTGCACTAATGTGACCAAATATACAATACCTGCGGGGCTCCCTGGACTGTGCAGGCAACAGCTCTGAATTTGCATGTGTTCCCTGGAACCTTTCACCAGATAATCCATAAAGCTCCAAGTTTTGAGTTGGGCACCAAAGAAAGAGGACTCTGCCTCAGGTCTAGGTGATGTGAAAAGCCACATGTAAATTAGTCTTTAAGACACAGCAGGTTTGATGACGCTCCAGTCGTAAAGGAAGTAAAAGAAAACACTGTGAAGCTTCTGAAAAGACACAGTTGGAGAGTTATAAGTTGTGTCTTTGTTCTTCAATCAATCAGTTCAAAATTGTTAATTTTCCTAGTTATGTTTTCTTAACTCATGGATTATTTAGAAACACAGTTGACCCTTGAACACTGTGGGTTTGAACTTCATGGGCCCACTTATAGGTGGATTTTTTTCAACAGTAAATACTACAGTACTACATAATCTGTGGTTGGTTGAATCCATGAATGTGGAAGAGCTATGGATATGGAGAGCTGACAGTCGAAGATTAATCACAATGTTGTTCAAAGGTCACTGGATATTGTTTATTTAGATACACATTTAATTTGAAAGTAGTATCTATTAACTCCAGTATCTGTATTTCCCAAGGGTATATTTCTGTTTCTCTGTCTCTCTCTCACACACACTTTTTCATCATTTAATCTTCTCTCATGGCATATTGGTAATCTTGATTGGCTGCTAGATATTGTGGATGAAACAATTAAGAGACCATTTGTGGCTATGCATTTCAGTACTTTTCTGCAGAAGACCTTTTGTTTCTGCTTCCGGGAGGCAGTTAAGGAGGTTGTCAGATAACCTAATCCACACAGAGATTCCTCTGTTATAGTGCTTTGAAAGGACTGCGTATATTTTTCCTGTTATTTTCTTTAGAGAAATCAGTGGAAACTTTAGGTATTTTCTAAGGCCTTTACAACTTGGTAGAGTTACTGACCCTCTAGCCTCATAAGATGACCAGAAACACTTCTCATATAGTCAACCTCTCAGTTCTCTTGAGATTACCAAATGCTTGAGAGGGAAAGAAGTGCTGATGATAGACTCAATGTCTCTACATCTGCCTTTTATCTGATGCCTAAGTTCCATCAGTCCATGCTGCCCTGGTAGGTTTCCACTTCTTTCAAGCGAATATTTTTAATATTAGGTTTATTTTTTATAGTTGCTCTTGACTACATGTTCAGAACTCAAAGTATTTTGTCATTACCATGGTAGAAAATCATAATTATTGAGACTTTGAATCTCTTCTTATTACAAAGAGGATGAGAGTGACTTCATTTTAAACACAGAAAGTTGCCTCTAATTAGGTGGGACCATAAAGTTTTACATGATAAACTGAAGTTCACAGATGAATGAGAATGTTGCTGATGAAACATAGGCAGAAAATAACTATTGGGTTTTGTGCACTATCTTTTCTTCTTTTCTCTGCTCTGCTTCTTTAGAAAAGGAAAGACAAATCTTTCAGAGTGCATTTTCCAGGCTCCTGTGTCCCTTACTTTCACTTCTTTTGGCCAAAAAGAAGCATCAAAAGAGGATGGGGAGCAGGAGGGAAGAATAGAGCATCCCCCCCCACACATACACACTTGCCAGAGGCATTTTCATCAGAGTCACGTCTCTTCCATGGCTTCAGCTCTCCTCCAGGACCTGTGACACCTGATCACTCCTTTAAGTGTTGTATAATCATGCTTTCGGCTACTGCTTTTTCTAGGTTGTCTTCCTATACACTGGTTATTTTCTCATCTTTTTCATATATCTAACCAGTTTAAATTCCCTTTGTATCACCTAATAAAATAAAAAGGGCAAAAAATTGAGAAATATGAAGGCATTCTGCAGTGCAAAGTAAGGTGAGGGTCCAATTCTTCCAAATTTTGACACAATGACTTTCCTGTAATAGACTTACCGCAAGAAGGGAAACACAAGTTTTGAAAAATGACTTTGTGTCTTCAACAGCTTTCAAGAGGATGCTTGCTGCTCCTATGAAACCAAAGCAACATGTCATGAAGAGGGACAATCTTATTTTGAAAGGATTCAATGGGGAGGAAAAATAAGATTTCTGAACTAAAATCTTGATGGATGTAGCAACTAGCAGATTAGATTTTGAAGGGATTTAAATTAATGATGTGGAGTAAAAATGAAATCTTCGCTTAGGAAAATAACTCCCTAAAATGACTCCCAGATTGGATTAAAAATAAACATTAAATGACTTCATGTTTATGAGATATTTTTTTAAACTGACCCATCAAGCATAAATATAAAATGAAGATAAAAATTATATTAGACAGGCACAAATGAAAGAAAATAGTGAAGGCAGTATTAATAGCTAGGCATAATCAAATAAAAATATACATAGGAAAGGCATTTCATGTAGATAATACAAACACCAACAAATTTCATAGTTTCAAAGTATATTAAGTAAATATGATCATATCAGGAACATGTAACTGAAAGAGTGAGTGCAATAGAGAGAGAATGGGTCATGCAGTGGTCAAATGCCATTTTCTACATTTGCTAATTTATTACACTGTGAAACATACCTTTTCTAGGTTTAAACACAAAGAAATTATATGTCTGAGCTTCATAGGATGTTAGGTTAAAATATATGGCTGGTTCTGACAGTTAGACACACTTGCATGAGATTCTGATTCAGAATTGAGCCATTTGAAGAAACTGATTTATTTTGTTGATTCAAGTTGTGGTGGAAACAGCATGTCTCCAATGTCAGTATCTACTTCATCAAGACTGTTCTGCATGTGGTTCATGAGGTTAATCCTGAAATTTCAGCCTAAAGCCTTTGCCTCAGGATTTTCAATGATTTTATGGGTCACACAATATTTATTCTATCTCCATTGGGTCCTACAATCTTCATCCAATAATGCTGAGAAATAAGAAAACTTAGTACAGTATCAGAGACCAGGTCTGGATGTCCAAGTGTACATAATAGTATTGTTTTCAGCAAGAGCCAGGTTGGACATTTTCTTTTTTTAGGCTCACTAAAGGACACTGAAAGGACTGATGTTGAAGCTGAAACTCCAATATTTTGGCCACCTGATCTGAAGAGCTGACTCATTTGAAAAGACCCTGATTGAAGGCAGGAGGAGAAGGGGACGACCGAGGATGAGATGGTTGGATGGCATCACTGACTCAATGGACATGAGTTTGGGTGAACTCTGGGAGTTGGTGATGGACAGGGAGGCCTGGCGTGCTGTGGTTCATGGGGTCGCAAAGAGTTGGACACGACTGAGCCACTGAACTGAGCTGAACTGACTGAAAGGACAAAATCAAGAACTTTTAAAAAATGTATGGCAGAATTGTTTCCTTAATTCCTCTTGCTGTTTTCTCGTTAGCATATAGGAATGCAAGGGATTTCTGTGTGTTAATTTTATATCCTGCAACTTTACAACATTCATTGATTAACTCTAGCAATTTTCTGGTAGTGTCTTTAGGGTTTTCTTTGTAGAGGATCATGTCATCTGCAAACAGTGAGAGTTTTACTTCTGTTTCAATCTGGATTCCTTTTATTTCTTTCTCTTCTCTGATTGCTGTGGCTAAAACTTCCAAAACTATGTTGAATAGTAGTGGTGAAAGTGGGCACCCTTGTCTTGTTCCTGACTTTAGGAGAAATGCTTTCAATTTTTCACCATTGAGGATAATGTTTGTTTTGGGTTTACCATATGTGGCTTTTATTATGTTGAGGTATGTTCCTTCTATGCCTGCTTTCTGGAGAGTTTTTATCATAAATGGATGCTGAATTTTGTCAAAGGCTTTCTCTGCATCTATTGAGATAATTGTATGGTTTTTATCTTTCAATTTGTTAATGTGGTGTATCACATTGATTGATTTGCAAATATTGAAGAATCCTTGCATCCCTGGGATAAAGCGCACTTGGTCATGATGTATGATCTTTTTAATATGCTGTTGGATTCAGTTTGCTAGAATTTTGCTTAGGATTTTTACATTTATGTTCATCAGTGATATTGGCCTGTAGTTTTCTTTTTCTGTGGCATCTTTGTCTGGTTTTGGTATTAGGGTGATGGTGGCCTCATAGAATGAATTTGGCAGTTTATCTTCCTCTGTAATTTTCTGGAAGTGTTTGAGTAGGATAGATTGTTATCTCTTCTCTAAATTTTTAGTGGAATTAACCTGTGAAGCCATCTGGTCCTGGGGTTTTATTTGTTGGAAGATTTCTGATTAAAGTTTCGATTTCCATGCTTGTGATGGGTCTGTTAAGATTTTCTATTTCTTCCTGGTTCAGTTTTGGAAGGTTATACTTTTCTAAGAATTTGTCCATTTCTTCCAAGCTGTCCATTTTATTGTCATCTAGTTGCTGATAGTAGTCTTTTATGATCTTTTGTATTTCTGTGTTGTCTGTTGTGATTTCTCTATTTTCATTCCTAATTTTATTGATTTGATTCTTCTCTTTTTTTTCTTGATGAGTCTGGCTAATGGTTTGCCTGTTTTATTTATCTTCTCAAAGAACCAGCTTTTCGTTTTGTTGATTTTTGCTATAGTCTCCTTTGTTTCTTTTTCATTTATTTCTGCCCTAATTTTTATGATTTCTTTCCTTCTACTAACCCTGGGGTTCTTCATTTCTTCTTTTTCTAGTTGCTTTAGGTGTCAAACTGGGTTATTTATTTGGTTTTTCTCTTGTTTCTTGAGGTGAGCTTGTATTGCTATGAGCCTTCCCCTTAGCACTGCTTTTACTGAATCCCATAGGTTTGGGGTTGTTGTGTCTTCATTTTCATTTGTTTCTATGCATATTTTGATTTCTTTTTTTATTTCTTCTGAGATTTTTTGGTTATTCAGAAAAAGTCTACAAACAATAAATGCCAGAGAGGGTGCAGAGAAAAGGGAACCCTCTTATATTCACTGTTGGTGGGAATGCAAACTAGTACAGCCACTATGGAGAACACTGTGGAGATTCCTTAAAAAATTGGAAATAGAACTGCCATATGACCCAGCAATCCCACTGCTGGGCATACACACCGAGGAAACCAGAATTGAAAGAGACACATGTACCCCAATGTTCATCGCAGCACTGTTTACGATAGCTACATGGAAGCAACCTAGATATTTATTGGCAGACAAATGGATAAGAAAATTGTGGTATGTATACACAATGGGATATTACTCAGCTGTTAAAAAGAATGTTTTTGAATCAGTTCTAATGAGGTGGATGAAACTGGACCCTATTATACAGAGTGAAGTAAGTCAGAAAGAAAAACACCAATACGGTATATTAATGCATATGTATGGAATTTAGAAAGATGGTAACGATGACCCTATATGTGAGACAGCAAGAGACACAGATATAAAGAACAGACTTTTGGAATCAGTGGGAGAAGGAAAGGGTAGGATGATTTGAGAGAATAGTAGTGAAACATGTATACTATCATATGTGAAATAGATGACCAGTTCAAGTTTGATGCATGAAATAGGGCACTCAAAGCCGGTGAACTGGGACAACCCAGAGGGATGGGGTGGGGAGGGAGGTGGGAGCGGGGTTCAGAATGGTGGACACATGTACACCCATGGCTGATTCATGTCAATGTATGGCACAAACCAATACAATATTGTAAAGTAGTTATCCCCCAATTAAAAAAAAAATTGAATGTATGGCAGAAAGATAATGAGCATGGTTGCAACAACCTGGCAGGTAAATACAAGGAGAAGGAAACGGCAACCCATTCCAGTATTCTTGCCTGGAAAATTTCTTGGACAGAGGAGTCTAGCAGGCTCCAGTCCATGAGGTTACAAAGAGTCATGTATGACTGAGTGATTAACACTTTCACTTTCACAAATACAATAGCCATTAAAATATTGTAACTACAGTTTCCCTGGTGGCTCAGTGGTAAAGAATCCACCTGCCAATGCAAGAGACACAGGTTCACTCTTTGGTCAGGAAGATCTCCTGGAGAAAGAAAAGGTAACCCACTCCAGTATTCTTTGCTGGGGAATCCCATGTAGAGAGAAGCCTGGCAGGCTAGAGCCCATGGAGTTGCAGAGTCGAACACGACTCGGTGACTAAACAACAACAACAACAACAGCTTGCTTCAGTGTCCATCTCTTTAGAAAGTACCCTAGAGCATCTGATCATCACTGCAGCTTAAGACTGAGGCCCGGTGTAGAGAGGAGTAGTGTATTCTTGCTTCTAATATCATGTAGGCGGAGAAGGCAATGACAGCTCACTCCAGTACTCTTGCCTGGAAAATCTCATGGACGGAGGAGCCTGGTAGGCTGCAGTCCATGGGGTCGTTAAGAGTCAGACACCACTCAGCGACTTCGCTTTCACTTTTCACTTTCATGCATTGGAGAAGGAAATGGCAACCCACTCCACTGTTCTTTTTTATTATTATTATTTTAAATTAGTTTATTTATCTATTTTTTAACTTTACAATATTGCAGTGGTTTTGCCATACATTGACATGAATCCGCCATGGGTGTGCATGTGTTCCCCTTCCAGAACCCCCCTCCCACCTCCCTCCCTACTCCATCCCTCTGGGTCATCCCCGTGCACCAGCCCCGAGCACCCTGTATCATGCATCAAACCTGGACTGGCGATTCGTTTCACATATGATAATTTACACGCTGACTCCAGTGTTCTTGCCTGGAGAATCCCAGGGATGGAGGAGCCTGGTGGGCTGCCATCTATGGGGTCGCACAGAGTCAGACACGACTGAGGCAACTTAGCAACAGCAGCAGCAGCATATCATGTAGGACCTTGCTCTATCAGTAATCCTTAGGTATGTATGTCATCTGCTGACCTTACAAAACCACTCATGGTCAATTTGGATTATTTCTTGGAGGCCACTAAGTCAGTAACAGGTCCTATGTGGCAAAATCTTTTGTTCAATGGAAGTGATTTCAAACACAAGCAACCATGGCTACAGGCAACTCTTAATTGTCTGCCAAGGGAGGAAAAAAGAAGCATATCATAGCAAAATGTTAATCCTTCCTTAAGTTTGAAAAAACGGTACAGGGAATAAACTTGGGCAAGGGAAAAAAATAATATGGGAGAAAAACTGTTGGGTGATTTTGAATGAAGATTTTTGTTTTAAAATCATCTATGTAAAATTTTTTTTCTAATGTCCTGAAAGGGTACAGAATTCCTCCAGGAAGCAAGTGTGGCTGTAACTTAGTACGGAGATTGAAATATAAGGAAAGTGTTAGTCACTCAGTCACGTCCGGCTCTTTGCGACTCCATGGACTATGGTCCTCCAGGCTCCTCTTTCCATGGATTCTCCAGGCAAGAATATTGGTATGGGTAGCCTTTCCCTTCTCCAGGGGATCTTCCTGACCCAGGGATAGAACCTGGGTCTCCAGCATTGCAAACAGATTGTTAACCATCCGAGTCAAATTGAAATATAAGGAAGATTAAGATATTTCTTGAAGTGACTGAGTTTGGCTTTTGGTGTGCATGCGTGAACGCGTGTGTTGTGTCCATGTGCATATGTGTAAAATGACTAATTTTATAGAAAACGTTAATGACATCTTTAAAAGACTTATAAGACTGGTGATATACTTCCTTGATGTACTAATGCTTTGGAAATACATTCAAATATTCAGAGGATGGGAGGAAATTATTTTAGTTGGGCAGGCATTCATTGATGATCCACTCTTTGCAAAGCAGCTGCTAATCACTGGGAGTATCTAGCAATTAGGCTCAAGAGACTATATGGGAGCCCATAGCCTTGTCAGGGAGATAAAAGGTAAGCAAATGTTTTCAATAAAATGTGAAACATGCAATAATAGAACTATGTACCAAGTGTTTTCGAGAGTGGAAATGTAAGACCGAATAAAGCATTTGAAAAACAAAGAGGGTTTGACAGAGAGTTAAAATGCTGCTAGGGAAATAGCCTTTGTGAAAAACAAGAGTTCGTTCTTGGGGGAATCTCATATATCACAGTTTGTCTTTGTCTAAAATAGGACAGAGATCAGGATGTGAAGGGGAGTTAAAACTACATATGAAGGGAAAGTGCAAATCAAAGTGTATTTAATCTATAAAAGACACTGGCCTTTTAAATAAAGGCTCTGAAAATAGAACTGCATAATCAGATTTGTGTTTGAGAGAAAATATTTGTATTCAGTGGTGAAGAATTAATTAAAATAGTTCAGGATAAAGGCAAGGTGACAATAATTAGGAATTATTACAACATTCTCGGTAACAAAAAATTTAAGAATCAGAACAAAGGAGGGAAGGAGGGAGAAGGAACAGAGACAAAGGGAAGTAAAATCAATAGCAAATGAGATTTTATCAGCTCGGTGATAATGTTGAAAATTTTCTGCTTTCAGTGACGGGTTTGATGATGGTGTGATTGTGACATGGTTACAGAGGAGAGTAACCGGTTTGGGAGAGATGACAGGTACTTTAATTTTGAATGTGTTGAATTTGTGGGAACTGTGGGACTTCCAGGTAGAAATGGCCATTAGTAAGTTAAATATAGAAATTAGAATTTAGTAAATAGTTTTGGAGTAGAGAAAGATTGTGGACACTAGTTTATATCTTTTTTAAGGTATTTTCTTTTTAAACATTTTTTTTAATTGGAGTATAGTTTCTTGACCATGTTCTGTTCATTTCTACTGTACAGCAAAGTGAATTAGCTATATGTAGATATATATCTCCTCTTTTTTTTAAATTTCCTTCCCATTTAGGTCACTACAGAGCACTGAGTAGAGTTCCCTGTGCTCTATAGCAGGTTCTCATGAGTTATCTATTTTATATTATTTTATAGTATAAATAGGCTTCCCTAGTGGCTCAGATGGTAAGAATATGCCTGCAGTGCAAAAGACCCAGCTCAATAGATAGTGTGTATGTGTCAATCCCAATCTTCCAATTCAGCCTCTCTTCCCCCCTGGGTATCCATATGTTTGATTTATTTTGAGAAGTGATATATAGAAACACAATTAAATTTTACATAAAGAATTTTAAACATTGGGCATCTATACATTTTCAGATTTAATTAAGAAATTTGAAAGCCTAAAAGAAAAAGGCATTTACCAAATCTATATTATTTACTGTTTTTTTCTATTTTAAAAGAGAGCAAAATATTAAGACATTTTCCTTCTATTCCAACTTGAGGCCTGTATAGGACCCAATATGAGCCCAACATTAGGAGTTGTGAGTTGTCAACTACTGGACTTGTCAAATTTTGTCAAATATTGACTTTATAGTTGCTAAATCTTAGAAATTTATCATTAGGTGATGCACTTTCATCATTCTGCATCTTCTCTGAAAAAAAGGACATTTGCTTATGTGATCACTCAGATTCTTTTTAGATCTACCATTTAATCAATTCATGTTTTTTTCCTGACAATTATATAATGTAAAAATAAGACTTGTTTCTGCTAATTAAAATGCATTATAGAAGCACTATTAAAGATGTCTGATTTTTGGAAAACAAAATGGGAGGTAAATTATCCTCATCTCTATTATAGTGAACTGTAAATATGAACTGCCAAAGTGAGCACTACTGGCCTCCTGGAATAGATTAACTAAACTGCAGAATGTAAGCAAGGTAGAAATAACAGTCTCAGGCACATGTCTTCTTATAGCCCTGTGTGTGTGCATGCTAAGTCACTTTAGTGTGTCTGACTCTGTACAGCCCTATTGACTATAGACTGTCAGGCTCCTGTGTTCTTGGGATTCTGCAGGCAAGAATACTGGAGTGGGTTGCCATGCCCTCCTCCAAGGTATCTTCCTGACCCAGGGATTGAACCCATGTCTCTTATGTCTCTTTCGCTGGCAGTCAGATTCTTTACCACTAGCACAATCTGGATTTTCTATCTTCCACTGTCTAGATAATTGCATTAGAATTATCTGTAAAGGAACTTGGATTCAACATTTTCAAGTGATAGAGCAATGAATTAATATGTCTGAAGGGGGGGGAAGTTTAGAAAAATGTGTTGTCTCTGTTGTTTTAAAATATATTTTGTTTCGCGGCGGTCACTTCCACCATTTGTCTTCCAGGTCACTCATCCATTCTTTTGCCTCAGTTAGTCTCTATTGATGCTTTTTAGTGTATTGTTCATCTCTATTTGCTAGTTCTTTAGTTCTTCTAGGCCTTCGGTAAACGTTTCTTGAATCATCTCCATTTTTATTCTGAGATCCTGGATCATCTTCACTATCATTACTCTGAATTCTCTTCCTGGAAGATTATCTATATCCACTTCATTTAACTGTTTTTCTGAGGATTTACCTTATTCTTTCATCTGAGATATAATCCTATACCTTTTCGTTTTGATTAGCCTTCTGTGATTGTGGGTTTTGTTCCAGAGGCTGTGGGATTTTATTTCTTGTTTCTTCTTTCTCTCTGTTGTTTTAAAGTAAACGAACTATAGGCAGTATAGGGTTTCTAGATGTTCCCTTGAGATACCAAAGAGTTTAAATAGTGTTTATTTGAAATATCAAAACTATAGACACCATTCTATATATGTACACATAAAGTTTATATATTCTGAAATCTACTTCTAAGTCCATTCATCCTTCTTTCAGAAGCACCTAGTAATCATAACAGCATCAAAAACAGACACAGAAGTTCAAAACTGGCAAAGCACATCAATTCACCCAATACGACCAGTAAATATGACATTGCAAGAGAAAAGATCCTAGAACAAAGTAATATCTGGATGGCTTCTGAATGACTTGGAAAAGAAATTCATGCTCACTTGAAGCCAAAATATGTTCATTAGCAGGCCTTATGACAAGAAGGTAATGAAATTAACACAGACATAGAATTCAAACTTCGCTAAGCTGTTTGATAACTTTCACCATCATATCCGTTTGAGCAAAGCGAAGAATATTAAATAAATATTGAAACAATTATGTGAATTAGTGATTGAGAACATTTTTTGATGCACACTTTTTGTAGTGAGCAAAAGCCGAAAAATACTGTGAACAGGGACTTTTTAGAATGTGTTTCAATATGTTAGGAATGTCTGCATCTGATATATTTAACTAATTTTCAATGATGTAGAGGCTTTAACTGAAAAATTGAAAGTATTCATATGCAAACAGAAGAATTTTATACAGTTTTTCCTCAGTTACATGCAACAGTCCCCGATATTAGGACAAGCTCAGCAACTCCTAAATATTTCTAATATGGAGCCTTACTTTTTCATACAAGCCTGAATATTAGCTTTATTTAAGTACATACATGCAAAGGATATTGTGCCAAATAGCTGCAGCGTTTATTTACTACTTGGTCAAATACATGGACTTCTTTAATTTTTCAAATGGCATCTGGTCAAATTTTGAGGATTCTTTTGAAATGATTGCTATTTTCTTTTATTTCCTTAGAGAATCTTTCTGGCCAGATGCATTATGTTGAAACTTACAATTTCTATTTAGAATAAATGCTGGAATCAGTGCAATATTTTCCCACTTGAAATTACTCAAAGGAGAATGCTCTGGTGACAAAATATATTTGGTAACTACATAATGAACTTTGATAGCAAAGAGCATTCAAAGAGAAAATATTTTATGCTGCAAAGTCAAATATTTATTTGCCTATGGAGAATAAAATGGGAAATTACAAAATTAAGGATAAGTATTGATTTATAAACAGAGCACTGTATTGACTGTCAAAAGCATTTTATCTAGTGAGATGATCCATTAACTAGATATAACTATAAGAATTCAAGTCTATTTTTTTGTCTTCTTCTGTTCATCTAAGGAACAAAACAACTCCTTACTGAAAAATGGTAGCTTATATGTGTTTTTTAAAGGTGATTTCTATTTTTCAACTTGTTCTTTATCATTGGCCTTTGAAAGGAAAAGGGTTGGTATTACCATTGTCCTAAATCTGCACAACTATATTTTTAATAACTGCTCATATGATTGGGATGTAAAATAAAGAGGATACTGACCTTTTATATTTATATAACTTATACAGATATTGTTTACCTTTCTTTTTATCTTGAGCAATCTACTTCTGACATATAACTCTATGTATCTATATCATTTGGTACCTGAATTGTGGTCCGCTTAAGTAAAATATATACCAGTATCTGAGATATATGTCAGAAGTATAAAGTCAAAAATGATACAGTCACAGCTTTTACATGGGAAACTAGATGTAGATAATAAATTATAAAAACCTACAATAATATGCTTGAAGCATGGAGAAAGCACAAAATTAGAATAAGGTGTTGAAATACTAATTCTATTAGTAAGGCAGAGTTTTCTTAAGTAGGTAACATTTGAGACAAGTTTTATATTATACTGATAGACACTGCAGAATCAAAACAATAATTAAATTTTTTTTACAAATTTTTAAGCAACAATTTGAAGATAAAAACCTAAGACATGTAGTTATTTATTTTCCAGGTGACAATCCATGATTAGATTTTATAACACTTATTTGACTGTCTTAAGTTCTTGCAGGTCACCTGTGTCACGAACGAAATTAGCAAACCTTCAGCTACCCATATTTGAGAAACCAGGAAATGAACAAAATAATAGTGGCAAGGTAATCTAGAAAGATTACTTCACTAGGCTTTAGCTTGATATCATTAAAAATGATTCTCTCAATCTAGTATAAAAATACTGTTTTTGAGAAAAGTGTACTAGAAACATCATTAGGAGGTATTTTGTCCTTATGGTGAAAACTATATTTCCTTTATTAGTTTTCCCTAACAACTTAGACATTTGTCAGTGATAACAAAGGAACTCAGAGGATCCAAGGTGCCTTTCCCACAGTAAGTTCTATGGAACAGACTGTGGGCAGTATATGAGGCTGTAGGTACCATTTAGCTCATAAAAGAATACCCATATTCTTTATAAGCTAAAGGTTGCTTACTAAAAATAGCTGTGATGTATCACAGGAAAACATACTTCTGACCTCAGGGATGGGCTTCAGCCTCTTCTAGACATTCTTCCAAGAGAATGCCTTATGAAGCATTAAAATTACTGAATTAAGATGTTCTGTGATATAACACGGCTGTAGCATATTTTATTACAAAAGCTTGCCAAGGGAACTCCTGGAACCTGCCTAAATTTTCATTCAAGTGCAGGGGAAAAAAACTCTAACTGCATTGAATAAATGTGTAGAATTAGAAGGAGACAGGAAGAGAGCTGCTTCACAATCTCTCCTTCAAATCATTCATTTGTTTCCTGTAATTTCTTGCAATTTTCTGTAATTTTACTAGGCACTAGGAGGAGATGCAGGGTTGTAACAGATACTGCTTCTGTTCTATAAATATAAACTAGCATATTTAAAGATGTTTAGACCTTTGTGCATGATAAATTATAGATAATACTTGCTGTGATTATAGTATCTGGAAGGTATGCACAAAATACATCCATCCTAAATGGTAATAACTCTAATTGGATGCAGAATAGATGCCCAAGGGGCCTCCCAATACAATGGTCATGATGGAACAGGGTTTTGCAGGGTTGATAAAAGAGCTCTGAATGTACCTGATAGAGCAAGCAATTTAAGTGTCATGTGCAAAGTCATAAAACATAAGACACATTTGCGAAGATGTTGTAAGATTTTGCCTTGTTTATGTACTCCTCTCTCTTAATAGAATAAATAACGCTTCACAGTAAATGTATTATTAAAGTAATAATGTACAACCAGAGTAATATTTTAATGGAAAGAACAGGATGCCCTGAATTTTCCACCACCTACCTCTGTGACTTTGAGCAACTTATTAAATATCACCAGACCTTCACTTCCTCATCTGAAAAGCAGTCCAAATGGTTAGGATCTCTTTCAACTGTATTTTTTCATGATTGTATCATTTCATTATTTATAAGGTAGATTCTTTTGGAAAAAAAAATAAAAGTTACCCCGGTGATACTACTGAGATAAAATCTATAAGAATAGGAAGAGATATATGACATTTGAGAGAAAACTATTTCATTTGAAACATTAATACAATCATCATTTTTCTAATAATCAGATGAAGAGCAATCAAAGGTGATTAATCAAATGGATTTTCTCCTCGGCCTCTGGATATGAAGATTAGCAAGAACCATAATATTGCAGACATGAGGATAAAATTAAATGACAAAAGGAAACTGGTCATGAGCTGAACTGGTATCAAACTACCAGCCTCTTTATTCAGTTAAGAAAAAGAAGTCAGGAAAAAAATCTTCCTTGAATTACAAAAAGGGTAAAATTAAAGGTAAGATCAAGACAATTTTTAAAAAATGTCTCCGTTTGGTTCAAGAGGATAAAACAGTTTTGAACATAGCAACAATATTCAGTTTTGTAAAAGTTCCAAAATACTTTTAAAAGTTTAGAACCAGTGATATGCAATTGATTATATAATACTTAGAGCTAACTTACTAGGGATTATTATACTACCTATCACCATAGCATCAATCCACTTGTTTAGGGTTAATGTTCTTCAAATGTTTATTTATACAGACATTTATTCACTTAACAATATTTTCTGAGCTATGACTATATGTGCAGTCCCATGCCTGGTCTTGGGAATATAGCTGTGATCAAAAAAAAAAAAAAATACCCCTGCCCTTATACAAAGATCTTGTATTTTAATGTGGTGAGACTAACGTAATAATTTAAATAAATAGATTATGATAAATGATGTGAAGCGAGCAACATGGTGTATTAAGGGTTGGTGGTTTGCAGAAGGAATTTTAAAAAGAGCATCAGGGAAGGAAGGCATCCTTGAGGAGATATTCTTTAAATTGTTTGAACTAAGACGATAAGAGTAAGGATAGGCCAATCATGAGAAGATCTGAATTAAAACAGTCACAACAAATAAATATAAAGTAGAAATAAATCCCAACTGAGATGGGATCATAGGGCACTCTACTTCAGTAACTTAATGTTGTCTAGATTCAGTAACTTAATGTTGTCTAGATTCAATAACTTAACATTGTCTAGTACTTTGAATTTGGCAATTGTAGATGATTCAGTTCAGTTCAGTCACTCAGACGTGTCTGACTCTTTGCGACTCTATGGACTGCAGCACGTCAGACTTCCCTGTCCATCACCAACTCCTGGACCTTACTCAAACTCCTGTTCATCAAGTCGGTGATGCCATCCAACCATCTCATCCTCTGTTTTCCCCTTATCCTCCTGCCTTCAATCCTTCCCAGCATCAGGGTCTTTTCCAGTGAGTCAGTTCTTCGCATCAGGTGGCCAAAATATTGGAGTTTCAGCTTCAGCATCAGTCTTTCCAATGAATATTCAAGACTGATTTCCTTTAGGATTGACTGGTTTGATGATTGAGGATGATAAAAAAGAAAGTCACCATCTCTTTAATATCCCATTCTATCCTGACCAATTACAACCATAAGCAAATTCATTCTTAAAACCAAAGAGTTACTATATCATATCACTGAAACACAAAATAAGAACATATTACATATCAGCTGCAAAGGAACTGTCCCTGTATGTGGAAAGAAAAATTGGAATATGCTTTGATGAGTGTTGTCACTAACTAGACAAAGTCACTGAGTGCAATTTTCTTTCTCAACCTAGCACTGTCTTTCACTCCCCTATGTTCTTTAATCTGCCAGTTTAGTTGTGATTGTCCCAAAACAACCTTCTGCAGTGTCATCTATGTTCTGAATGACTTAATAGAGCTGAGCAACATTTACACTGGGTCCAGAGGAATCCTGACTTGAATAAAAGACAGCATCATTTCTAGCTATAATGAGTCCAAGGGTGTAATTATATACAAGAGTCACAGACATATTTTGTAGTGTTCTGACAATAATAACCCGAGGTACTGTACATATGCTTGTAATTCTCATCCCAGTCAAGCTGGCGTTCGTGGCTGATCATTTGGTATTTAGATTAGAGGGCCAATTATGAAAATATAAGCTGGGTGTGTGAAGAGTCACTCATACAATAGATAACACAGATGGCCAAAGAGATATCCAGCTCATCTAACTACTAATATTTCCCTGCTGTTTGTAGAAAGCACTTTTGATAAGTAACATCATCTTTAAGATGGCTTAAATATATGAACAAGCATGACAAGATCTGGCCAAAATCAGGCAGTGGATAAAGGTCACGATTTTCCCCACAAGACTCTGTTGGATTTATATACAGAGCCCACAGATTTTACCTCTTTGTAGGTTTCTCTCCTTTTGCTTACTTCAGCGATCAAATGACTTTCAGTATCTATTTTAAAAATAAAGTATGTTCTCAGTCATCACATATGACAATATTTTATAAAGAAATAATCCCATTTTAGGCCTTATGACCAAGGATGAAATGGGTAGTTTGGTTAGAGTAGTATAAACCTGAACCATCAACTAGAATATGTATTATTTGGGGGTGCTTCCTAGGTCTATGAACAACACTTTAATATTGATTTGGATAATATGCACATTCAAATATTTTCAAACAGTATGATGAAATATAGAAAATTCAACATCTTAAGCAAAAGAATCACACCAATATAAATAAAGAATAACTGGAATCTTTCTGTGTGCTCTGTACCTCTCCAGGGAAATACTTTCCTATAGGTATTCCTCACTCATGAATTTTTCAGAGCTATTAATTGCACATCTTTCATGGAGGAAAAATAAAAATGAGAAAGCAATTTGATGTGGGAAAAACACTGGTAAATATACAAATGTACTGAGGCATTTGGGCATGTTTCTTTGTGTTCTCTCTGGGGTTTATTGCCTTTTGAACACAACTGTCATTTCAAGTTCTTGCCAATATACACAAAAGTATAGCTTAACTTCATTGTCAATATATTGTTCAATAAAAAACCTTTGACTCTCTTGATGGAAAAGAACATAACATTCTATAAAACACTGGTTTATAATCATTGCCATCATTATTGACCATTTATGAGAAGATATTTTAAGATTTGAGTTACCATGTACTTAGTTACTCAGTCGTGTCCAACTCTTTGTGACCCTATGGACTGTAGCCCACCAGGCACCTCTGTCCATGGGGATTCTCCAGGCAAGAATACTGGAGTTAGTTGCCATGCCCTTCTCCAGAGGATCTTCCCAACCCAGGGATCAAACCTGCATCTCCCACATTACAGGTGAATTCTTTACCTTTGAGCCACCATAGCATAGATTATATTCCTATAGAATCTTTTTTAAACAGAGTAGCACTAAGTAAGTGTGTGTTCTGAAAGCTGGATCTAATGGTATTGCCAACACTTCATTTTATCAATGTTATTTATGTTTCATACTTGTTGGGTCATGTTTCAGAGGAAAGCAATAATCATCATTTTGTTAATCCTTGGGTTCAGTTCAATTCAGGTCAGTTGCTCAGTCATGTCTGACTCTTTGCGACCCCATGGACTACAGCACACCAGGCTTCCCTGTCCATCGCCAACTCCCAGAGTTTACTCAAACTCGTGTCCACTGAATTGGTGATGCCATCCAACCATCTCATCCTCTGTTGTCCCCTTCTCCTCCTGCCCTCAATCTTTCCCAGCATCAGGATCTTTTCAAATGTGTCAGCTCTTCGCATCAGGTGGCCAAAATATTGAAGCTTCAGCTTCAGCATCAGTCCTTCCAATGAATATTCAAGACTGATTTCCTTTAGGATGGACTGGTTGGATCACCTTGCAGTCCAAGGGTCTCTCAAAAGTCTTCTCCAGGACCACAGTTTAAAAGCATCAATTCTTTGGTGCTCAGCTTTCTTTATAGTCCAACTCTCACATCCATACATGATTACTGGAAAAATCATATCTTTGATTAGATGGACCTTTGTTGACAAAGTAATGTCTCTGTTTTTTAATATGCTGTCTAGGTTGGTCATAGCTTTTCTTCCAAAGAGCTAGTGTCTTTTAATTTCCTGGCTGCAGTCACCATCTGCAGTGATTTTGGAGCCCCAAAAATAAGATCTGTCACTGTGTCCATTGTTTCCCCATCTATTTGCCATGAAGTGATGGGACCTGATGCCATGATCTTATTCTTGGGTTACCATATTTCTTTTTTTTTTTTTGTCATTTTAACAAACTTAAGATGTAGAACAACAGTTAGAACTGGACATGGAACAACAGACTGGTTCCAGATAGGAAAAGGAGTATGTCAAGGCTGTATATTGTCACCCTGCTTTTTTAACTTATATGCAGAATACATCATGAGAAATGCTGGGCTGTAAGAAACACAAGCTGAAATCAAGATTACTGGGAGAAATATCAATAACCTCAGATATGCAGATTACACCACCTTTCTTTTTTGGCAGAAAGCAAGGAACTAAAGAGCCTCTTGATGAAAGTGAAAGAGAAGAGTGAAAAAGTTGGCTTAAAGCTCAACATTCAGAAAACTAAGATCATGACATCTGATCCCATCACTTCATGGGAAATAGATGAGGAAACAGTAGAAACAGTGTCAGAGTTTATTTTTTTGGGCTCCAAAATCACTGCAGATGGTGATTGCAGCCATGAAATTAAAAGACACTTACTCCTTGGAAGGAAAGTTATGACCAACCTAGATAGCATATTTAAAAGCAGAGACATTACTTTGCCAACAAAGGTCCGTCTAGTCAAGGCTATGGTTTTTCCAGTAGTCAGGTATGGATGTGAAAGTTGGACGGTGAAGAAAGCTGAGTGCCGAAGAATTTATGCTTTTGAACTGTGGTGTTGGAGAAGACTCTTGAGAGTCCCTTGGACTGCAAGAAGATCCAGTCGGTCCATCCTAAAGGAGATCAATCCTGGGTGTTCATTGGAAGAACTGATATTGAAGCTGAAGCTCCAATACTTTTGGCCACCTGATGTGAAGAGCTGACTCATTTGAAAACACCCTGACGCTGGGAAAGATTGAGGGCAGGAGGAGAAGGGGACGACAGAGGTCGAGGTGGCTGGATGGCATCACCTACTAAATGGACATGGGTTTGAGTGGACTCAGGGAGTTGGTGATGGACAGGGAGGCCCGGAGAGCTATGGTTCATGGGGTCACAAAGAGTCAGACACGACAGAGTGACTGAACTGAACTGAACTGAAAGATGTATAAAACCTTAGAAAAAATAACTTGATGAAACTATTCCAGACTAATCATATGACTCATTAAATCTGGGAACAAAGATAAAGCCAAAAGCTTATGTTTGTTTAGTTACATTCTGATCACAGACCCTTGAAATCTTTGCCTCTTTGGAAAACATTTTGAAATAAATGAAAAGAGAGCAAAATATTTTTATCAAGTCAGAGATAAAAACCTTTCTATAAATCTCTACCAAGCAAAGACAATTTGCTAATATTAAGCACGTGTTTTCTAAAGATTCCATACCTAACCCAAGAGACGCCAAAGAAGTCTGAGAATTATCTGACATTGTTAAAGCACTTAGTACTCAGTCATTGTGAAATATGTGTGTGGGATCCCACTGAGTGCTGAGGACATTGCAAAGTGAAAGTGTTAGTAGCTCAGTCCTCTCCGACTCTTTGCTACCCCAATGTCTGTAGCCCACCTCGCTCCTCTGTCCATGGGATTCTCCAGGCAGGAATACCACAGTGTGTTGCCATTTCCAAGGATCTTCCTGACCCAGGGGTTGAACTTGGGTCTCCTGCATTGCAGGCAGAGTCCTTATTGTCTGAGCCATTAGGGAAGTGAACTCAAGGATTTCTTACACCTGTAAAATATCTATTTAAATATTATTTCCAGAATACAGTAATGAACAAGTAGAAGACAAACTCTTCTATTGAGGAGACATTGGGCTATGTGTTTACCTCAGTTGTAATACAATTATGATTTCAATTATTTTATCACATAAGACTTTGTCTTTCTTTGATGGCATTTCTTAATAAGTTGAAAATATTCTGTGCAAACTGATATCTTAAGCCATTACAAGCTCATAACTACTACTAAGATACCTTTTAATTTTATCAGGATCAAAAAGAATGTCAAAAAGGACAAGCATAAAATGCATCATTGGGAAATATCTCCTTGGTGGCCAAAAAAAAGAGCAATTAGTCACTGCTATCTGAAAAAAAAAGTATCTCCAGTTCACAATTTATCTGAAGTAGCAACCTATTTTTAAATATTTCATTCCTGAGTATGTGAGTCATTCAATAGGGTCTCTTCAGTTAACTAAAATGACACATAATTATATTCCAATTTAAACATTCATCCATAGTTTAAATTAGAAATTCTATGTATACATTATGAATAAGAAGAAATTGAAGGGTAAATTTAGAAATAACTTGATGACCCACATTTATTTACCAATCAACAGTTATGTCTTGAGAACCCATTATATATTAGGCAAGGGTTTTGCTTTGGGGTATAGGGAGCTTGGAATTTATTGAAGAAATCAGGCTTTGACACCCTGGACATAGTAGGGTCTCAGTTATCATCATCATTAGAATCATCTAATGATGACATATAATTGATCGTTGATCATGATGATCCTATAATTGTTTTTCTCTAATTCTTTGAAGAATCTAACAGACACAGCAGGACTCCCCAAGTGGTGCAAAGGTAAAGAATCTGCTGCCAATGCAGGAGACACAGGAGATGCCAGTTTGATCTCTGGGTCCAGAAGATGCCCTGGACCCATTCCAGTATTCTTGTTTTGAAAATCCCATGGACAGAGGAGCCTGGCAGGCTACAGTCCATGGGGTCGCAAAAAGAGTCAGACACAACTTAGTGACTAAACACCAACATCAAAATAGACATAGTAAACAGACTGAGGGAATAATAGTCAGGAGAGAGAACGTTTAATAGAAGAATTTAAACTCTGCCTTCAGGCAGAAAAGATATTCTGAAGGCCTCTTTCCTTCAAGAAAGAACCGGTTTTTATGGATCAGCAATATCTATAAACTATCTATTATACAATAAACTATCATAGTCTGTATTTTTGCTGAATCTAGCCTCCAACTGTAAATTCTCACACCCTACCATTACTGAAATACTCAAAAAGTACATTGTATGTGTAAGAAATTCTTGTTTATTGATCATGAGATATTTATAGTTTCTACCTCCTGCCCCCAAATGACGAGTCTTCATATCAATTTTCAGAAGCCTCAAACTGTCCATCCAGTCATCAACACAGTGGAGTCATGCACTCCTGAGTAGCTGCATTTTCTTCCAAGGAGCAAGTGTCTTTTAATTTCATGGCTGCAGTCACCATCTGCAGTGATTTTGGAGCCCCAAAATATAAGATCTGTCACTGTGTCCATTGTTTCCCCATCTATTTGCTATGAAGTGATGGGACCCAATGCCATGATCTTACTCTTGGCTTACCATATTTCTTTTTTTTTTTTTGTCATTTTAACAAACTTAAGATGTATAACAACAGTTAGAACTGGACATGGAACAACAGACTGGTTCCAAAGAGGAAAAGGAGTACGTCATTCCTCTCTGAGAAATACTCATGCCTTTTATTTGCATTTCACTCTGCTCAAAATCTTAGTTGTGTTCCATCTAAAAGTGACTCCAAAAAGTTGCTCATCTACACTTAGGATTTTGGCAATCAGATACTAAAGCATACTTGTTTGTCTTGGAAAATTTACAAAGATTTTCATCAAAATCTATTTCATTTTCACTTAGTTCAACCTTTTTTTTTTTTTCCATAGGATTCAGCCAGGTGTCTCTGAGAGGACTGGCTTAGAGACAAATTTGAAATGCCAACATTTTGTTTCTCTAGGTATAGAATCATCTTTCTCCTAAAAATATTATATGTTCTGCCACAGAGTGTGTTTTTTTAATGTAAATTACTTCATAGGTGACTGGATACAGGATGGATCCATATAATTGGAGAGTCATCATGTCGTCTGATTGCTGATGTTTCTCAGAATATGGTTTTGAAGCAATCATGGAAGATTAAAGAGAAAGTATGTGTAACAAATGAAGATCAAGATAAGAAGTGTGAGAAAATTGATACTCTAACAGAGGTATTTTTCTAAAGTCCAAATAGTAACTGGTTTAATGTATTCAAGATTCTTCACTACGTTAACTTAGTGAAGCACTAATACTTTCGCCACCTGATATGAAGAGCCAACTCATTAGCAAAGACCCTGATGCTGGGAAAGATTGAAGGCAGGAGGAGAAGTGGATGACAGAGGGCGTTATGTTTGGATGGCATCACTGACTCAATGATATGAGTTTGAGAAAACTCTGGGAGATAGTGAAGGACAGGGAAGCCTGATGTGCTGCAGTCCATGGGGGTCACAAAGAGTCAGACATGACTGAGTGACTGAACAGCAGTGTTGGCTTAAATGCGGAAGTTACAGCTTCAGATCAAGAAATTGCTGAGACATACTCTCTCCTTCTCAATGTTTGCACATATTGAGACATTAAATCAAAAGTAAGGCAGATTGGAGGCCCAGGAATCAAACTATTTATTACAAAATGTTAAATGTGATTATCTAACCTAATGTGAAATCCATATAAATGTAGAATCTCAACTCCAGGATCAGGCCTACTAGTGGTCATGGCAGCCTGGGTTTGCCTCCCCTTGTGTGGGTACATGCATGCATGGTTGAGAGGGATTGTAGAGGTGGGGCTGGAGAATACTAGAATGTTGAAAACAGAGGGGAACTGTAGTTCTTGGAGGCTAGGATTTCTCCTCAAGAGGAGAACCAGAACTAAGACAAGCACATCCAGGGCTTCCCTGGTGGCTCAGTGGTAAAGAATTCACCTGCTAATCCAAGAGATATGGGTTCGATCCCTGATCTGGGAAGATCCCACGTGCTGTGGAACAACTAAGCCCTTGTGCCACAACTACTGAGCCTGTGCTCTGGAGCCCGGGAACTGCAACTGCTGACCCCTGTGCTCCCTAGAGCCTGTGCTCTGCAACAAGAGAAGGCGCCGTAATGAGAAGTCCGTGCACTGCAACTAGAGAGTAGCCCAAATTGATGCAACTAAAGAAACTATTCTTTCCACATTTACCAGACAGCCAGGAGACTCTTAAGCAGTGGAGTCTCGATTTATAAAGCAGTGGAGTCTCGATTTTATTTTATAAAATTTACAGAAACGAGATGTTTCAGCTGCTATTAGGTAAGACAAACGTCCCCTTCCATGCTGCTTCCCTTCCATCACATTTGCTCTTGTGCTGGGTAATATTGGTGGAGGATGGATTTGGTTTTGGATCAATCAAATGAAAAACTGAGTTGGAGATACATTGTTTGGATTCATTGGGATGAGGTATGAGGCTCCCTTACATGCATAGTCAGGTTGTCATTGCCCTTTAGAAGGAGGAATGTAACAGCATAGATTCCCTTAGAATTCTGATATATTAATACAAATAGAGTCAGAAATCCTATCAAGCCCCTTAGCACCCAAAACCAGATGTATGTGGGTAGTTGGAGGATAAACAAAATCAAAAATGTATAGAGCCAGCATTTAGCTTAAAAAAAAAAAAAAACTTTAAAATCTTCTACTACCTAGATGAAGGAAACATGTCAGAGATTTTCTCATACTGACAATAATTTTTACAATTTGAGATCATATCATGCAAATTTCTACAGTTTTACACAAGTGGCAAATTCAAACTAAATATTCCTAAACTATCAAAATTAAAACAAATTTTATTTGTTTGTAAATATGCTAGAAGAATGAGCACACTCTCTTCCTATTATCTCTATAAAAATGACATTAAGCAATATTTTTATGTAAAGAGAATTAAATAGTAGGACAAGAAAAATGGAGTAGATTTATTATAGAGATGCCAGGTTAGAATTGAACAAATATATATATATATATATATATATATATATATATATATATATATATATATATATTTTTACTTTTGGCATGTTTAAACTGCATATACTTTGGTGTTAAGTTTGCAATCTTTAAGAGAGCCCACAGAGCTGAGCAAATTTAAGGGTCATAAAACCTAGACCAAGGCCTCAAAAGACAAGTCCGTTATGGCAGGTCATATTAGTCAAGGCATAAAAAGGAACAAAACTCTGCCATTTGCAGAGATGTATATGGACCTAGAGATCGTCATATGAGTGTAATGTCAGAAAGTGAGAACCAAATATCGTATATGAATGAAATATGTGGAATCTAGAAAAATGGAATAGATCTTATTATCAAACCAGAAATAGAGACAGAGACATAGGAGTCAAAGGTACAGATACCAAGGGAGAAGAGGAGGTGGGATGAATAGGGAGACTGAGTGACAACTACTGGATTGACATCTATTGAATTGACCATTGATACTATGCATAAAATAGATAACTAATGAGAATTGACTATATAGCACAGGGAGCTCTACTCAATGCTCTGTAGTGACCTAAATGAGAAATTAAAAAAAGGGAATATATGTATACATATAGTTGACTTCCTGGTGGTTCAGATGGTGAAGAATCTGCCTGCAATGCAGGAAGTGCTGGTTTGATCCCTGGGTCGGGAAGATCCTCTGGAGAAGCGAATGGCAACCCATTCCAATATTCTTGCCTGGAATTTCCATGGACAGAGAAGCCTGGCGGGCTACGGTCCATGGGGTCACAAAGAGTCAGACATGACTGAGTGACTAATATTTCACTTTCATAGCTGATTCACTTTGCCATACAGAAGAAACACAATATTGTAGAGCAACTATACTCAAAACAAACAAAAATTCCATACTACGGTTGATAATTTAGTCTCTAATATTTTCCACCCAAATAATGTATCCGGATCCTATGACACAGTATCTCTCCACAAAGCCAAGGTCATTATCTTTGATTACATGCTTCCCAGGCCTACTAAAAGCCTATCACTGTTTCCTTGAGGCCTAATTTTTTACTTCTTATCTCATTTTACAACTTTCTCGTTCCATTCTTGGCTCCAATATCAACATCTGATAATGCTACAATTTCCTTCACCTGAGTTCTGATTACATTGAGACATAAAATAGAGCAAGGCTGAGAGAAGCCCACTAAATAAGCATGATAATGATGATGATAATAATAATGTATTTATATGGAAAACTTTTATTTTTTGTGTCTGTCATTGTTCAATGCTCTGAATATACATTAACTAATTTAATCTTCACAACACCCTGATGTTAGGTACTGCTTTTATTTCTCATGAATGAGAAAAGTGATACATGTACGTCTAAACAACTAACAGTTATGAAAGAGTTACACTTTAGAGTTATGGTTGCTGAGCACAGGCTGTTTGCACCAGAGTACAAACTCTTCAACAAATGGTCCTTTTTATGGGCCAGACTTATGCCATTGAGAAGATGTTGTTATAGCTATTGTTTGGAGGAAAGGCGAGAACCAGTGGTTAGGAGGGGATGGTGAGCTGGAATGGTATTTCAGAGCAAGGGCTTTATTGTTGCTCACTCAGGAAACTAAACTGTTCTCCCCAACTAGTTCGTTACTGTAGATTAGATATAATAAACATGCAAAACAACCTTTGGGTTTTGGTGGATTCAAAACTTTATGCCTGTTTAAAATGCAGAAATTGTTTTTTGCGGAAACATAAAATGTTCTTTATGTTTCTACATTTCTGTGCTATGGTCGCATGTTTTTGGATGTCTGTGCTAATTTCTTCTTGAGTAGAACATCCACACCCTCCAGCAGATATTGATGTACAGCTTTAGAGAGTAAAAGCATCAACTCAATACTGTTCCCAAATGCTAAGCTCACTTAGGGAACATTTTCTCTGTCGTAGTACAGTTTGTAATATCTTTTGTTTTAAATTGCCTTTTCATCATTTACGCCTTTATTTAGGCTATGTGAGAAAAAAAAACCAAAATACTTAACAGTATTTTCGTTCAACCAGTGAACATAATGTATATTTTAAAGCTCACTCTTTGTTGAATGCCAGGACTGCCCAGGAAGCATACAAAAATAAGATAGGGAGAACATGAAAATATGCATTTAGTGAGCTGATTACATATATTCTTTAATAACTCTTTTCTTGAATACATAGGACATAAAAAGTAGTAGCCTAAGCACAGTGAAGACCAACCCAACACAAAAGTTGAAATCTTAAAAAAAAAAAAAGAAGAAGAAAAAGCACTTCACATGACCCCTACATTATAAAATCATTTGTTCTCTCCCCTATCACAGAGTCATTCTGGGGTCATTTGCCCCATTTCATTTTTTATATATTTGGCATCACTTACCGGTTTTATTTTATGCATGTGCTTTCTTAGTTATTCTTTGTTATCTGTCTCTCCATACAATGTAAGGAGCACAATATCAGAGACCTTGTGTGTGCGTGTGTTTATGGTTATATCCTTAGTACCAAGAACTGTGCTGCGATGATCAATTACTATTTATGAGTAAAGTGTACGTGTAAGAGGAGAATCAGCAAGAAGACAGGACCTCAGGAGATAAAACCAGGTCAGGAGAACAGAGCAGAAGTCCTGAAAAGAGAAAACAGCTGGGCACTGTATTCTCTGTTTGGAAGATTATCTTTCTGTCTCTCTCTGTCTCTGTCTCTTTAGCTATCTATATTTCCAAAGTTTGATGTCAGTGGTGATTTATCTTTTGTTTCTTTGTTCAAGGCCTGACCCAGTTTAAAGGAGCAGTTTTTCAAGCAAAAATGGTCTAGGCTCAGCAAAATTTGAAATCAGTTTATTAGTCATCTCTCACTATTTTGAAAATGCTTAAGTGAAACACTATCCGGCAAGATTCAAGCATTCAGCTAATGGGTTAAATACTTTGGTTTCATAAAAGCCCTCTCCAACCATCTCTAATGGAATATTATGATGTGGTTTTAAATCTGGGAGATATATTCGTATACTCCCTATTCTGAGACAGCCTGGTTACTTCCTGACCCTACAGCCTCTATAAAAACTCAATGAAATTAATGTTCTTATGGCCTGAGTTTGAACTCCTGGGACTCATCATATATCCCAAAGGATAGATTTTAGTATCAGCAAAAGCTGTACCGATTTGGAACCATCCTAATCACCTTTTAGTTTCCAAGTTAACTGCAGTGGTTAATACTGTACAGCTTACTCCAAGTTCAGGCTTCCAGGGTGGCCCAAAGGTAAAGAATCTGTCTGCCAATGCAGGAGATGCAAGAAACGCAGGTTTGATCCCTGGGTCGGGAAGATTTCCTGATGTAAGAAATGGCACTCCACTCCAGTATTCTACCCTGGGAAATTCCATGGAAAGAGGAGCCTGATGAGCTACAGTTCATGGGGTTGCAAAGAGTCAGACATGACTGAGCATGCACACACATACCCACACATACTCCTGAAGTTCAAAGTTAGTGCATGTCCTTTTAATGACCAGATTTACCTTTACCTCAGCCTTAACCCAACTTAAGAAGTGAATGGGAATTTGGGGTTGAATTCAGTGTCTGGAATCTGGATCACAGGTGGTTCAGTTATTCCAAAAGACCTGCTGCCTAGCCATTGCTAACTCCTTAAAGACTGAATTATCCAGATCAAGGGAAAAATAAAAGGGAGGTTCACTTCTGAGATCCAAGGGCTCAGTTTTGAAAATATCTCTCCAATTTATTAATCTTGAGATCCTTCATTCTTCTAGGGAACTGAAGAAGGGTAGATGTAATGATCAGTTCAGTTCAGTAGCTCAGTTGTGTCTGACTCTTTGCGACCCCATGGACTGCAGCACGCCAGGCCTCCCTGTCCATCACCAACTCCCTGAATTTACTCAAACTCATGTCTATTGAGTTGGTGATGCCATCCAACCATCTCATCCTCTGTTGTCCCCTTCTCCTCCTGCCCTCAATCTTTCCCAGCATCAGGGTCTTTTCAAGTGAATCAGTTCTTCACATCAGGCGGCCAATGTATTGAAGTTTCAGCTTCAACATCAGTACTTCCAATGAATATTCAGGACTGATTTCCTTTAGGATGGACTGGTTGGATCTCCTTGCAGTCCAAGAGACTCTCAAGAGTCTTTTCCAACATCACAGTTGAAAAGCATCAATTCTTCAGTGTACAGCTTTCTTTATAGCCCAACTCTCACATCCATATATGACTACTGGAAAAATCGTAGCTTTGACTAAATGGACCTTTGTTGGCAAAGTAATGCCTCTGCTTTTTAATATGCTGTCTAGGTTGGTCACAACTTTTCTTCAAAGGAGCAAGCGTCTTTTTAATTTCATGGCTGCAGCCACCATCTGCAGATTTTGGAGCTCCCAAAAATAAAGTTTCTCACTGTTTCCACTGTTTCCCCCATCTATTTGCCATGAGGTGATGGCACCAGATGCCATGATCTTAGTTTTCTGAATGGTGAGTTTTAAACCAACTTTTTCACTCTCCTCTTTCACTTTCATTAAGAGGCTCTTTAGTTCTTCTTCACTTTCTGCCATAAGGGTGGTGTCATTTGCATATCTGAGATTATTGATATTTCTCTCGGCAATCTTGATTCCAGCTTGTACTTCATCCAGCCCAGGGTTTCTCATGATGTACTCTGCATATAAGTTGAATAAGCAGGGTGATAATATACAGCCGTGACGTACTCCTTTCCCTATTTGGAACCAGTCTGTTGTTCCATGTCCAGTTCTAAGCACATATTGACTTGACAGTCTTAATTTGTTTATGTCAGTGTCTGATGCATAGTATATGCTCAACAAACGATTGTTGTTAAATAGTTGAATTGTTTTTAAAATACCATTTTTAAATGAGATGTTTCCCTCCCCCTCTCACCAACAGTCCTGTCCAATGACAAACCTATAACCTCCCCTTCATTCTCTTGCCTGGGGCTAGAGGTAGTAAAAAGAAAAATGCACATATGATCATGTCAGTCTTCTGATTAACTCCTTACAACAGCTTCTTCAATTTGCAAATCATTGTATTTTGTTCTGTATTTGTTAAAGCTAAGTCCTAATTTGGATATGCTTAAGTATAATTTCTGCTATTACAAAAATAACAGCTATAGCTGTAAATGGACATATCTTTTGACAGTTGTAACTTTTTTTTTAGGAAAAATTTTAGAAGTCAAATCAATGAACAGAAAAATACATTTCTTACTATTTTTGATACCACTTTTCAGGTTGTTCTGTGGAAGATTAGTGCCGATTTATGCCCCAGACTACTGTGCAACATGATGCTTAGTGTCTATATCACAGTCAAAAATATATATTCAAGGGCAATTTAAAAAGTTACTCCAAACCATCATTACTTTAAAGGTATTTCCATGATAATTATCTCTTCATGACTTTATCGTTTTTGTTGGTTTTTGGTTAGGTTATTAAATTAAAATTATACTTTTGTGTCTTTTTATTATGGCTACTAAATTCATTAAAAACTCATTGAAGCAAAAATGTCAAAATTCCTGTTTGACACATTACATTACTTCTGTGATTAATGGAATTTTTAATTGGCAAGTTGTCACTGCGTGTGTGTGTGTGTATATATATATATAAAATATATAATTTGTGTGGATATAAATTAATGTCATTTAATCAATTACTCAAAATGTATTGAGTTTTTAAATGAATAAAAGCATTCAAGATCAGTATTTGTATGTATGGGTTAGCACACTTTCAGAGGCAACTAACAGATGACCCAACTCAAGAAAAGCAGATTTACTCGGCTATCAAATTGACATATGGAGAAATATATATCAGGCTTCAGGTACAGTTTAATCAGGGCTTCTGCTGTGTTTCACTAACTTTGTTGCTGCTCATTTCTGTTCCTCTACAGGCTGCCTTGCCTTGTGTTCCCAGGGTTTTAAAATAAAACCAAAGTATGTTTTCTATTATACTTCATTCTTTTATGACATGAGAAATGTCATGAAATTTACCATCTGTGCTTATCATGTGAACAAATCTCTCATGAGAGGAGTGGACAACATTATTGACCCTGGACTTGTACAGAAACAAAAATCAAAAGACTTTTCAAGAAGTTTATTGACAGGTCACTTCAGTGTGCACACTTTATTTTTGTACCAGCATATGAAATTCATATTATTAAAGCCATCTCAAATAATCAAGGGTCACTTTGCATTAATGCCGACAGGAAAATAAACACTGGAGAGCAGGGAACTCAACTGATAAAAAGAACTAAAGATTTTAGGCAGAGCCAAAGGGTGTTTTTCTCCACTGAAATATTTTTAATATGAATACAAAGATGGATCCAAAATCTCTTTAGCTCCTAAGAGAATCAATGTAATTTAGTAGGAGATGAGAAAAAAATTATTTTGAACAATTTGAAGAATCAAACACTTAGAACTATTTAATCAAAGAACCATGTTATTTTGCCTCTCTTTTCTTCTGAAATATGCAGTATATGGAAGCTTTCAAAGACTGAGGCCAACTTCTTAACTTTCAAATTGACAGTGTTAAATTATTTGGGGAAGTCCAAATTTGAAGCCAACTGCAGTTGAATCATCTTAAATTTTTATTCTTATTTCATAAATTTTTATTTTATAATTATTTAAATTTGCATTATTATGTTATCATCAAGATGACCAAAATACATCAAACATACCCTTGTCTTACCAGAGAAGATTCAAAACCATATATATATATATATATATATATATATATATATATATATATATATGTATACACACACACACACACACACATATATATATATATACATACATATATAAAGTTATGGTTTCTAGCATGTTTATAGCTATGAAAGCATACACATCAAAACAGAAATATGTGCAGTCATCACTGAAGTTAAGACCTATTAACCAGGCTTTCCCAGACAACCCAGTCCCCTGGAGAGAGAGAGTAAATAGTAGAGTCACATTATTGGTCAAGTGTGTTTGTTTGTCTGGAATTTTTACTTGCTGAAATTAAGGCACATCTGACCCTACTTAAAGTCCGTTGTAATATTTTTAGAAACCTTGAAAGGAAGTCTCCCATTTTCCTACCTCCCCTGGGATCCCCAGTTCTGTTCCTACCCCGCCCAGTGACCCCTACCCCTGATGCTTCTGCTCTCAAAGGCTCTACAAAGATCAGCCAAAGAGCTTCGGACACAAAGTTTTCTCACAGCCTCTTTCTGATACAGTGACCCCAAGATCATGCTCATTCTCAAGGCTCATCCAGCACTTCCCAGCAAGGTGGCTCGTGTGTGTGGTCACCATGGAGGCGAGATGCAAAGCCTTTTTCTCAACACACTTTCACAGTGACCGAGGCAGGATGGGGACTGTGGAAAGTGGCACACTGCCTTTTACGGCTTCCACCAGGAATTGGCAAACATACCTTCCACTCACTGGTAAAGTCAGTCACATACATGAGATCCTATTCTGTCACTAAAAAGAGAACTGGGTGAGATCTGTAGTCACTATAATCACAGGGGTTTCAACTGTCTCTTTTCTTAGGACAAATTGTTCACAGATGCTTCCTAGACTTTCCATACCTGTGGATTTTTGGTCTGTTGGCAACATTTGTCATCCAGACATTTTCAGATGTGTTGGAATCCTCGGCTAAGTGCTGTGTGTGCATGCTAAGTCACTTCAGTCATGTCTGACTCTTTGTGCCCATCAAGAATACTGGAGTGGGTTGCCATGCCCTGCTCCAGGAGATCTTCCTGACCCAGGGATCAAACCCCCATCATCTCTTACGCCTCCTGAATTAGCAGATGGGTTCTTTACTACCAGGGATCCTCTGGTTAAGCTCTACTGAGAATCAAATGTGGATTTGCTATGCTATGGCTTTTTTTTTTTATTGTTCCTTTATGTCTTGTTCTTCTATCCAGAAAACACATATTCTGGTTACATTTCTCAGCCTGTCCTAGTGCAGAGTCCCTTCTTTCCCTGGAAGTCTCTAAAAATTTTTTTTTTGACCAGATAGTTAATTTTTTTTCTGGCTTAATATCCTAGTTCTAGATAACTAAAGATAATTTGTACCCTTTCCAGAATCACCTAGTCCTACACATAAGACCATGGCATGGATATTACAGAGTTAGGCATTCCTTCACTCCTTTGATCAAATTACTAATTGGTTCTACAATAAACTCTTCAGAGAAATGTTTATGGGTGGTGGCTATTATATAAATGCTGACAAGAAACTGTCCTGCTGATCAGTGAGTGATGCCCTCACTCTTCCAAAGAGCTTGCTACTTTCTGAGCAATTATCCATGACTGAATCAATGCATGAAAAGCTTTCCTGCCTATTCTGTATTTTTGAAATATAGTTCATGGTTAAATACTTCAAAAAACTAGCTAGGAAAGAGCAGAAAATTCATTTGAAAGAAGAAAAGGTAACTGGCATTTCCCTGAAGAGATCTGGACTCAGTTTTCTAAACAGGTTGTTATAAACTGTTTTTCTCATGGCTGTAGGTCCTTATTTTGTTGGATTCCCCTGTATCACCAGCGTTTTTTATCCTCCTTTTCATCTGTAGGGACTTTTTTCCAGTACATTTCAGCCAGAAGGCCAGGAGAGCAGCTGTCTCCACTAGAGAAACCTATTATTTGCCAGATGGATGGGCTTCTACCTGGATTCATTGGTTGTTTTCCCCAACACCTCAGGGTACCTCATAGTCTTTGCAATAATCGAAGACTTGTTCCAATCTGGATCAGAGCCAGTCTACATTTTAAAAGACTTAAAATCATGTTTATTTATTTTAGGCTGGGATATTTATGAACAGTATGTTTCTGAGTAAGCAAAAGGAATGATGGATTTACTCTGAAGTTAAGGAAGGTTAAGAAATACCAAAAATTATATAAACATCAGGGCACAGAAAATCTGGATTTCTCCTTGCTAAAGTAAATTCAGATTCTTATAATCTCAGTGGAATTTAAAATCTTCATAGTCAACACTACTATAACAATTTTTTTTTGTTTTCTTCTTTTATTTGAGAGCCTCTCAACTATGAAAAGAAAATCAGAAGAGTGGTCATATAACAACATCAAATAATTAAGAGTTTAAAAACAACATATTGAGTCAGTTATCTACATAGGGAAGAAGGATTGGACTTAAAAGATTGGTGTATAAGCAATGTAATAATGGATGTAAAAAACATCTTGTACATTCTTTGGCACAAAGTACGCATTTAATAAATGTTTGTTGAATAGATAAATGGGGGACCAATTTGCTAAATTAGTTTTGTCAGTTGTCTGTAGTGTCTCACCTATTTCTCAGCTTGTGTAACTATGTTCCACCGATCAGCTTATCAAACAATATAAAACCATCTTTGATAGAAATAAAATCCTTACTTTTTCTGAAAATAGTCACATTTATAGGTTTATAATTTAAAACTTCGATAATTGTAATAAGTAAATCCATCCCATACTTGAGAACAGATTTTCATTGAAAAACACTGGATGAGGCAATGTCTCAACCTTTCTTACTGGCATCGGTTTAATAGAAATTTATTTTTTGGAAAAAGCTTCTGTAATATTGATACTTTGGGGGGAAAAAACTTTTTATAATGCTTCTAGAACTGATGGCAATCATATTCAGTGAACTAGTTTTTGTTTAAAATTTATCATTGGTTATATAAATAGAAATCTTAGCTCATTAAGGTGAAAAAAAAGGAAATACATATTTTATATCTCTAATACTTCTGTGAAAATGTGCATACTTATTTTTTTAATGTTTCATTAAGATATAGAGACAAGTGACAAGGGCAGATAGATACACAAATGCAGGTGTTTTTTAGAGAGTTAACATGAAAAATTTGATGAGATAAATAAATGCCTGGATCCTCAAATGCTGCTTGACTGCAGAAAGGAAAATTTCCAGGCATTGTTTTGAAATATATAGGAAGTTACACTGAAATTGACACTTGGAAGAATCTGAAAACCATGACAATAGTTCTGTAAAGGGATGGTAATTTGGCTATATAATTAAATTGGAATGTGTTCAGTAAGCAGATGTGTGCAAATAAAGAAACATCTAAGCTCCGGGTTTGCACTTCTTGATCTTTCTTTTGTCTGCCTTTTTATGAGGACACCCCATGGCTTTCTGTTGTTGCTGTGTTGTTGTTGCTCTTCTTCTCCTCACTAAATTAGCTCCCGGCACTAATACACTCCATAGGTTTATTCAGACTTGCAGGCTGCATAGTTCCATTTTGTCAACAGATGGCGTAAGGAATGATTCTCCATGCTCAATGACTTCAAAACAACATTTTGCTATTGCTGTCCCAAAGTTGATTTGAAATTATTTCCATGCTGCTCTTAAATGGAAACAAACTTATTCAAATTTCAAAAGGCATTGAGAATGGGACACTATTTGCAAATGATATAAACAGCAAAGATCTTGTCCATGAAACAAAACCAAAAGTCAAAAAAATAGCTTAATAAGAGAAAACACTACTAAGGGTTTCTTTCACCTACCTACCACAATATACGATTAAGTCCAGCTTCCACTCTTTATACCCTAAAAAGCAGGACTCAAATTCCCATGCAAATATGAATGGCAATCTATTCTCAGATAATTCTTAGTAAGTTCTTAGTGGCAATTATTTTATTTGTATAAACTAATACAATTTCACTATATTTCACTTTAGTGCTACTATAATAGCACATGGGAGCTTGATTCAATACACATTTGGAAATAAACATAAAAGAGAAAACTTTGTAATATAATAACAGAAAAGAGAGAGGTAAATTAAAAAAAATTTAGGGCTATAAATTCCTCCTTGGAAGAAAAACTATGGCAAACCTAGACAGCATATTAAAAAAGCAGTGATATCACTTTACCAACAAACGTCTGTATAGCCAAAGTTACGGTTTTTCCAATAGTCATGTATAGACATGGGAGTTGGACCATAATGAAGGCTGAGAACCGAAGAATTGATGCTTTCATACTGTGGTGCTGGAGAAGACTCTTGAGAGTCCCTTGGACTGCAAGGAGATCCAACCAGTCAATCCTAAAGAAAATCAGCCCTGAATATTCATTGGAAGGACAGATGCTAAAGCTGAAGCTCTAATGCTTTGGCCACCTGATGTGAAGAGACAACTCACTGGAACAGACCCTGATGCTGGGAAAGATTGAGGGCAGGAGGAGAAGGGGACGACAGATGGTTGGATAGCATCACTGACTCAATGGGCACGAGTTTGAACAAACTCCAGGAGATAGTGAAGGACAGGCAAGCCTGCTGTAGTGCAGTCCAGGGGGTCACAGAGACTCAGGTAGGACTTAGCAACTGAACAACAACAACAAAACACTTTATCATTGAATTTAAACTGTCATTTACTGATGTGAAAATGAGAGATAAACACTGACTTGTCCAAATCACTCAAGAGTACCTCGATTTCCAGTGCTCTCATGATTCATAGTTCTGGTCATGGGCGTTGATTAAGTCTTTAATATTAAGACTTGTCCTGCCTCAGCTTTCCCCTGGTGGGACTGAGCAAGGCATACACATAAGTACTAGGTCAAGCAAAGCGACTTTTTATTAATACCTAGAGATCTGACACCAAAAGTGATTTTCTGGATAAACTCTTTACTATTTTTAGTGTGAAAAATGTTTTAATTTCTCACTGATAATTTTTATATTGATTACATGTTGAAATGGTAATTGGGATAAGTAGACTTAATTACTTAAGTTAATATTCCATACTCCTTTATACTTTTTTTTAATGTGATTGTTGAAAAAATTTGCATTGAATTTGTAACTGTTTTTATTTCTATAGCACAGCGCTGGAATAGATGATTGATTTTTTTAACTCATTTTTGGTTTAGTATTTATTTATTTTTTAAAAAAATTGTATTGGAGGATAGTTGCTTTATGATGTTGTTAGTTTCTACTGTATGACAGAGTAAATCAACTATATGTATACATATATCCGTTGTTTTTTGAATTTCCTTCCATTTAGATCACCACAGAGCATTGAGTCAAGTTCTCTGTGCTATAAAGTAGGTTGTCATTAGTTATCTCTTTTATCCATAGTATCAGTAGAGTATAGATTTCAATCCCAAGGGTGGGATGAATTTGGATAAACCCTTTGCAGAAATCTGTTGGTGATTCTAGACTGAAAGGGTTCCTTTTGCATAAATTAGGAGATTTAGAGGCCTCCTCCTTGGAATGTCTAGCATGTGGATGGGCACTTTTTGGTGGTGTTATGTGTGAATGGAAGAGCTTTCCTCTCTCCAGGAGGGGCAGCCAAGCCATAAGAGAGAGGAAGACAGTGAGAGGGAAATGGAGAGTGGAGGCATGGCTGTGAAGCTCTAGTGTAAATATCAACCTCTCCATCGTGTCAGACAATTTTCAACCCCAAAGACTGTAGCCCAGCAGGCTCCTCTGTCCAAGGGATCCTCTAGGCAAGAATACTGGAGTGAGTAGCCGTCCCCTTCTCCAGGGGACCTTCCCTACTCAAGGAGCGAACCTGGGTCTCCTGCATTATTGTAGGGAGACTCTATAAACTGATATTCTCCCACTAAAGCGCCTCACTGCCCCTGCACTCATCTCTGAGCTATCGCATGTAGGGTTATAATTAACTTTGGTATTTATTTTTACTAATCCGTGTGACCTTTTAAATGCTTTTGAAAGCTGTTTGATATTATTTTGCAATTGTATGGAGTTCTTACTGGCAGAAATTGATTTTATGGGAAAGAATAAATAACACTGAACTCTGGAAATTTTCAACAATGTCAAGAAGAATTTTATCTGTGATATTTTAAAACAATTTTCCATTATTTTCTTTCACATTATACACTCTTACACAGTATTCACTATTTGCATAACAATGTGGAGTGTTTATGAATAACTTAACAAATTCATATTCTCCATCAACCTTAATGACAGCATTATTAGCTCAACTTTTAATGCATAATCACAGCAGGAGGTTTTTGAAACATTAAGTCTACAGAACAGAAGTGTAAAAATTGGCAAGAAAATCAGACAGTTCTTTTCCTGTACACAGAGCTGAGTTACCTCTCAGTCCCTTATGGTCTGGTTTCCCACCTTCTTATCCCTTTTATTCTAGCAGTTCTGTTCAACATCTGTTATATTAGACTTTAAGTCAACTTCATTTTATAAATAATCAGGAAAAAGATTGTTTATAAAAGAAGATACAGATTTTCAGAAAACAGAAGATCCTACTGTCCTCCAATGTTAGGAGAAGAAGGATGCACTGTTGAATATGCTAGAATTAATCTTGCATATAACACCATGGAAAATAAACAATACAATTTAAAATGGTTTCTTAAAATGAAACTGGTAATTTACAGTGTTTTGAATGAACTGTGAAAACTTAAATCATATAATGAATACCAGGAACAGATGAATGAACCCTGAAATTTTTGCCACCAGTAATGGCTGGAATCATCCTATGATGTTAGGAATGCACCATTGAAGCTCAAATGTGTGGCAAATGACTCTCTTCCAATCACAAGAAGGAAGAGAGTCCAGCAGTTTCTAGATTGTTGTGTAGGAGTTGAGGACATTTGCTGTATTGGTGGCATTTAAAAAGAAAAAAAAATTGTAAATGCTTGCAATAAAAGAACTGTTTTGTTAAATAGTAAAAAAAATAAAAGTTAATATAGCAAAGCTTGTGTGTGAGGATCATGGGATTAGTTGTATTCTGATTATTAGTGTTTTTTCTTTTTAGGATACAGCTTTGAGTTTTGAGAATTTAGCTATTTCTAAACCCAAACTATAAAAGTAGTACCACTTTCAAATTTTATGAAGAATCAGCTCTTAGCTCTGAGTATCATGGGAAAATCTGCAAATCAATATCACTTTTGTGCAAGCCTTCTTAGACAGCAAATTACCTTGATAAAATGTATATCAGGTAAATATTGATAAGAAAGGAACATAACTTAACTGGATATTTTGTTATGATTTCTTAAAATTGTAAATTTAGAAATAAAAAATTTATGATGAAATGCAATTGAATGCTCTCATAAAGGGCCAATTGTTACTTAAATCCACTATGTCCTCCGCTGATATTTTTTAAAAAAAATTTTAATGAAGTGCACTGATAAATGACTACATAGATGCTATAGAAACATCAAAAGGACAAATTCCTTTTCCCTAATTTACTAGGTTATCTTTGTAAAGTACAAAAATTAATAAATAATTTTACAAACTGGAGATAGAGTTTAAATACTTCATTTTCCCAAAAAGATGTTAGATTCTTCTAAGCAGAGAACAATGGGTTTATTGGGATATAACTTCACTGGAAAGAAAAATCCAGAGAGAGTACTTAATAATTTAATGAGAATATAAGATACTTCCAATATACCTAGTTGAAAGCAGAACTTGTCCTAATTTTTAAGTTACTCTATTTGTTATTCTCCATTTAAATGTAAAATAATGTTGTCTGCAAGACTTAATTGTGCTTATCCAAAATAAATGTTTTCTTTCTTCTGGTTACACAACAAATGTATCATAAGTTTTGGCTTAGAATCCATTTCAAATGGTCTTCTAAATGGCCCAACTCTTTCCACTGTTATTTAATTCAGACCTTGCCAAGCCAACCTGACTGTTTCGGAATAGGCTCCTTATTCAGGCTTTCTTGATTTGAGAACAATTTGGATATTTTCTACAAGAATTATGAGGTAAGACTTTTAATTTCCTGACAACTTCATTCAAATGGTGAAATCAGTGACTGGGGCTATTGGATAAGACGGACACCACGCTATAAGCATAACGACAGCCTTAGTGCAAAGCCAAACAGAGGCCAGTGGCGCTGAGAAGTGGAGAAAAGAAAAGACCTGACCTCTGAATTAATGATTAGACTTTTCAACAATTTTGATCAAATTATACCTTAGATTTGTCAGATAAATGGTTCCTCTTTATATTTACTATTGTTACTGTTACTTCACTTGCTTAGGCTAGCTTGAGTTGGAATTCAATTATTTGCAACACTGTTTTGACTAATGCAAAAGAGAAGACAGACAAAATTATGAAGATAATCTAAAATGACAAAATAATATTGATAAAGTGGTAAGATAAATATTACCTTTATCACAAAGTTTGAGAAAATAATCTCATATCCAGAGATATACAGGTTCAGGTCTCTAAACTGAGATCACCTTTCTATAAAATATATTATTATTATTGTTATTATTGTTAATTATAATGATGAAGCAGTAAGCTAAATAATGAACTGTACCTTTGCAGTAAGCCTGGTTGAAATCTAAATTCAAGCTAACTCAGAGATGAGGATCCTTTGGGAACTCAGGTGGTTATCTCTGGTTGAAATCTAAATTCAAGCTAACTCAGAGATGAGGATCCTTTGGGAACTCAGGTGGTTATCTCTATTCAAATTTAAAGTAACCAGTGACTTTGAGAAATCATAAAATAGTCTAAACTTGTTTGTCTACAAGATGATAGTAATAATATTTGCATCTTAGCATCATTTTCAGGACTTGATGAGCTAATAAATGCAAAAATCTCTTGGCACAATTTCTGACAGCATAAACAAAACAAAATAAATTGTTATTATATTTTTTCCTAACTAATGAATCAGTGTTCTATCAAATAAGATGGATCAAGTCGGTTCTGGTAGAGAGAGTGGAGAATTATCAATAAATAAGTCAGGAATCCAATCCTAAAGACCGGCTTCGCACACTGTTGTTATAGTCACTAAGTCATGTGTGACCCCATGGACTTAGCCCACCAGGCTCCTCTGTCCATGGGATTTCCCAGGCAAGAAAACTGGAGTGGGTTGTTATTTCCTCCTCCAGGGGATCTTCCCAACTCGGGGATCATACCCACATCTTCTGCACTGGCAGGTGGATTCTTTACCACTGAGTCACCAGAAAAGCCCAGCTTTGCACAACACAATGGGAGTAAATAAAATAAGGCTAGCCCAGGTGGCATCTAGAACAGAGCCCTACAGAAGCTCCCTGAGTTGAGGGCAATGAGGTAAATTATGGATCTGAATTGCTGGTGCATGAGGGGTCATTAATATGTTCATCTGTGTGCTGAGGAAGATCCACGCACTCTATTGAATAGAAGTCAAGATTTTTCCTGTAGAGTGGCTCCTTAGACATAGGCACTGAGAAAGACCAGAAATGTAGGCATTGAGAAAGACCATTGAAAAGCTGCCCATCACCCCCGAAAGCACACACAGAAAGCCAGCACCACTGCTAAGGAAATGGACCTATTGATTTGATGTACTGTGTGAAGAGAAGACTATCAATTTCCCCTCCTGCTTTCACTCCCAGGAGAGCATTTATCCCCTAGAAATGATCTGGCTCAAGACAAACAAGAGTTAACAGCTCTAATTGGACTTTAGTTCCTATTCAAGGAAACAAAAATAAATGAAGTTGGTCCTCATGACTTTACCGCCCCCCCCAAGAAAAGATCCAGATTACAACCTTCCACCATCCTCTATCGGTCACTTGAACTCAGGTCATCTTGGATACTTGACCCCTTAGTGTCTTCCATCAGAATGAAGCTTCCCTAAGACCAGTTTACCAATCTCCAAAGCTGTTATGCTAGAAGTTCAAAATTACATTTCATCGGCTTCTTTATTCAAAAAAAAAGTAGTATACCTTATCATTATTAACTCAACTGATTTATACTGATTAAAAATCTAAAATCTAATCCAGATTAGGAATGAAAAGAATTGTATTGCTTTGCTCACTGACCATTGAAAAGCTGTCTTTAATTCATATGCTAAAAAGAAATATGTTTTAAACGAAAGCATTCAGTTATCTGTACTTTCCCCTTTGGAAATGTGACCATTGAAATCACATAATCACATTTATAAAATATTCTCAACCACAAGTTGTGACTTTTTTACTATCCAAGGTTGAGGTCCACAGCCAGGAGATAACATGTCAGGCCTCTTTTTAACACTTCAAAATACAAGCTCTGGTGGGTGTAAGTCATTCCTCTGGGAGCACAGACTAATCAGAGTTGCAATATTCAGAGTAAGCACAAGTTTGAGACTCATCCTGTATTTATCCATTACACTTTCTGTTTGAATTTAAAAAGTCCTTGTGTGGAAGAAGTTTCAATTGTTTTACTAGAAAAGTTTTTTTTTAGATATGGCATCTTAGCTTATTCCAAATATCATGTAAGGGGAAAGTCAGAGTCACTTTCTGAGAGATGACCTCTAAATTTGGGAAGAAATGCCATTAAAATATATAACTCTACTATTGCAATTGATTAAAATGAAAAGCAAAGTAGACATCAAACAAAGAAACGTTCTGGTATATTCTTGAAGTGGAAATGTCAGGGGGCATTGAAAAGCCATCCCAATTATCACTGAATCCAGGATGGTCTGTCTTTATTTCACTATCAGTGGCCAAGGTAGCGTGGCCAGATGTCTCAGCTTGACGGCTCAAACCATGCTCCTTAATGGCCTGGCTCTGGGTCCACTGAATTTTGTCACTTTACAGGCCATTAGGGTGTTATTTGCCATCAATTCTCCTTCTCAGCAGCTTTGCCCACTCCCCCTGCCCTGTCTCTTCATCTATCCATGCTGTACATACATACAAGTTCATCAAATCCCCATCAACTCCAGGGCAGCCCAATCTGGCACCTGAAGAGCATGTTCAGATGCTACACCCTGAAGCTTGAAAACCTTTTAGTCAGTGCCAGAGCTCTTATTAAGCCAACAAAATTGTTCCAAATTATATCTACCAGGGGCACAAAAAGCTAGTGGTGAGGGATCCACATGAAATTTTTGTGTGTTACTGAATTTTCTGCAATTTTAGTTCACTTTTCATAATCAATCTTTTCCACATGCCTACAATCGTTAACCTTCTAGTTATAGATTTCACCTTGTCACCAACTAGAAAAATTTGTATGGACAAAATGCATAAGAGAGAATGCAAAAGTAAACCAAAGTATTTTCAAAAAAGAAGTACTTCCTCGAATGTAAAACAAGAAGACTGTCCCAAATTCAAGGGGAAATTATTCTGTTTTGATAGTTGTTATTTTGACATTGTAGAGCTTCCTAGGTGTCTCAGTGGTAAAGAATCCACCTGCCAATGCAGGTGATGCAGGAGATGCAGGTTCTATCCTTGGGTCAAGAAGATCCCCTAGAGAAGGAAATGGCAACCCACTAACATATTCTTGCTTGGAAAATCCCATGGACACAGGAGCCTGTTGGGCTAGACTCCATAGGGTTGCAAAGAGTCAGACATGACGGAGTAACTGAGCCCACGTGCATGCACGCATGTACGTTTTGACACTGCATTCTACACTGGAATGCTCATATGTAGGGAAAACCTAACAAGCATTATTTGCTGTGTATTTAAAACTTTGGTTGATGCTGTGAGTGATATAAGGTATTTATGAAATAAACACTCTGTGATAGCTCATAATCTAGTTTGGCACAGTTTTAAAAAATGCCAAAACTTAAGAACAAGAAAAAACTATATTAATCCCATCCAATTTTGCATAATATGAACTACGTATACTGCATTTGCTTAGAAGAAAGATACCAGAAACAATGAGAAAATTCCCCCAGTTTTCATGGTGCTATTTAAGAGAGTCCTGAAATACTGGTAGAATTTGAAGAGAGGGGAGGGAAGAATTTTTTAAATGATTTTGGCCTTTTTAAGACTAGAAAACCCAACTGAACCTGCAGTACTTTGAGAAAATAAATAAACGTTTCCAGCTGTTACATTTGAGGTAACTTTTTACACCATCAAGGAAAACTAACACACTAATGACAGTGTCATTAGGAGTGTAGTAGACTCATGATATACCACCTAGAATTTGTAATCCTTTTTTAAATTAATGTATTCACTGTCATTGAGGAAATATCTTCATGTGAATTTTTGTTGTCACACGTCATCTTCCCAACTAAGAGTGAATTGTGACACATTCAAGAAAATCCCATCTGTTAGTTTTTTCCTGGACTTTGCATCTCAAATAGAGTAATAATGTTTGGAACCAAGCAATCTTGAAGCATGCATATTTACAATCTATCACTTTGACTCTCTGAATTATATAATTTAAATATTATTTTTTAAACCAGGTTATTTTTGTTGATGATTATTATTTTTGCTGAGTTCTTATCATTTTCAATTAATATAGATAAATTCCCATTCTCTGATATGAAATAAAAGAGATACTGTGTTTCTAACCTTTGATGTGTGTGTGCCAAATGTTGAAAGTTCCAGAGTCAAAAGTCCCTTTAATCACTGAGGATTTGCAAAAAGACCAACTAAAAATGTCACTGTGTCTATAGAACAAACCCAGGGTTCCTAAGTATGTCATACAAATTAACTTTAGAAACTTGTGTAGATTTCCTTGTCTAGGGAATCTGCAAACCCAATGCCTGTGTAACATATCTTTCTTACAGTTCTTAAAAAGGAGGTAAGATTACTCCTAGGATTGTGGTAACGTTTTTGCTCATGCTTGCTGGTTATACATTCTAAATATCTTCATTTAAACTGTAGCTAATTTAACTGAATTTCTTTGATGACTAGGTTTATTATACCACTAGACGTCTGCATATTGGTCTATAAATAGCCAGCATCACAATTCTTAACAGAAAATGAGAATCACTTTCTCCCAGTCCTCTGAAGTCTTTTGCAGAATTTCAGCAGTTCCATTTGTCCAATACTTATCAAGAAAAGTGCCAGGAAGAAGACGTAAATTTCTACTGAGTCTAGTTGTTTTTCTTTTTCCAGATCTTTCAGTCTGAGCTGAACATATAATCTAAGGAATTTCTATGCTTAAATGCCATACTTAAGTGAAAATGAAAAGTTACAAACATTTTAAAAAGAACATCTGTCCTATGCATACAGGGTAATAAATCTCCCACTTTTGGGTATAATGAGAACTCTGGCATTCATAATCAGAACATCTTGGATTTGAATTCCAGCTTATTCAGTGACCTGTGTGATCTTGAACTAGAATTTTACACTTTCTGATTCTCAGTTTCCCAGTGCCCAGATGTGACTACTAATAATTTATGCTTAAAAAATAAGCATTACTTCTCTGCACTTGATTTAAATTTGCAGGTGGGATTTGCCTCAGTCCTAGCCTCAACAGAGTCATATGCTTTAGATCCTCATCCCTCTTGTATTATTCTGTTACAGAGAACAGATTTATAATGTTCAAGGTATAGAAACATGGCTAATAATATTAGAAAAGAAAGGTGAACTGAATTTTTAGAGAGAGAGGCATTGGGAATCTTATAGTTCAAGTACCCAATTGATATCTTAGAAGATAAATGACCTTGGATGCATGGTTAATTTTTTTGGAAATCATCTTCCTTGTTTTAAAGAAGGTAGCATGTGATGGTGAATGGAAAATCTATTTGAAAAGCAGAAGCCAAATACAAATCTAAGACCTAATTTTAGTTGCTGATCATATTATCTGTTAAATTTAAGTTCACTTTGGTTCAGTTCAGTCGCTCATTCGTGTCCGACTCTTTGCGACCCCATGGACTGCAGCATGCCAGGCCTCCCTGTCCATCATCAACTTCCGGAGTTTACTCAAACTCATGTGCATCGAGTCAGTGATGCCATCCAACCATCTCATCCTTTTCGTCCCCTTCTCCTCCTGCCTTCAATCTTTCCCAGCATCAGGGTCTTTTCAAATGAGTCAGTTCTTTGCATCAGGTGGCCAAAGTAGTGGAGTTTCAGCTTCAATATTAGTCCTTCCAATGAATATTCAGGACTGATTTCCTTTAGGATGGACTGGTTGGATCTCCTTGCAGTCCAAGGGACTCTCAAGAGTCTTCTCCAACACCACAATTCAAAAGCATCAATTCTTTGGCGCTCAACTTTCTTAAATTGTTCAGTAGTAATTCTATCACAGGCAACTTCTTCTAAGTTTTACTAACCTTGGTTGTTGGTAAACTGCTGTCCAATATTCCTGTTCTCCAATAATTCCTTGTTGAATTATAAGGGAACAGTGTGTGAGAGGGGGCTGCCCAAAGAGGAGCCACCGCTCATAGTCTCTGCAGCTGCCTAGGTCTATACTTACGGTCCCTGCTCACGGAATGAGAACAAAAGCCATGTGCTTGGTCCTGGGCCAAGATAGTTAAGAAACATTTCCTTAATGAATAATATATGCAGTTAACAAATATGTATTCCCTGCATTGATGAAAAAGTGACACAAATAATATGTAGCTGTTCATGTGAAAAGATCTAAGAAGAAAAAGCTATCCCGTGTGTTAGGCCACCGGGGAAAGTCTTGTAAAAGGGGGCCTGTGGAATCTTCTCTAATGAAGGGTGAATAACTTATACATGCAAGAGACAGATGGGGCTTGGGAAAGTGCTGGCTGATGAGAGGAAACATTTGCAAAAAAGCTCTGAGGCATGAAGGAGGCTGGTGAGACACATTAGCCCAGGGAAGGCCAATATGCCTAGGACAGAAAAAGTGAAGTGGGGAAGAGTGAGGCAGTAACTGTAGTAACAACCTTTATGCTGATTGCTTAATTACTATTTATTTTTGTAAAGTAAGGCTAGTAGGCACCATTGTAACATTCCTTTGCTTTCAATATTATTTCTATGCTTCCATAAAAGTATAAGAATGACAGGGGGAAACGAAACTCGGTAGCAAAAATACGGGTTTGTATAAATACACAAATACGTATACACACATATTACAATTGTGTGCCTATGTGTGTGCTGATCTTAAAATTGAACCGGTTTAAAGATTTTGAATTGACAGATACCCACTTTGCAAAAAAGCTCATGATGAGTAAATGTTAAATTTGTAATGAAAGAGAACTATAGAGAAAATGATTGACCGAGAGAGAAGCCCATAATTTCCTCCCAACAAGAATTTGCTAATATTTTTATTAGATATAAACAAAATCAGTTAGAAAAAACATAATTAGGCATTTTTATAGAATCTTCTGAATACCAGTGGCAGTTTTTAAGTCAATGGTTCTGTATTTCAGATTAACATTGCTCTCATTTTAAAATGCCAGACAACCTCAATACACCTTTATCTCCTAGCTGCGTTCCATGGAAAGATGTTGAAATAAAACCTGCTCAATTCTTGGACTGCTGAGTCAGTGTTAAGATTGTCATAAACACAAAAGAAACATTCTTTATATACCAAGAGAAGTATTTATTCTTTCTTAGGCTGACAAAGCTCCGCATATTTAAAGTTATGATTTTTCCACTAGTCAAGTACAGATGTGAGATTTGGACCATAAAGTAGGCTGAGCACTGAAGAATTGATGCTTTTGAATTGTGGTGCTGGAGAAGATTCAAGAGTCCCTTGGACAGCAAGGAGATCCAATCAGTCCATCCTAAAGGAAATCAAACCTATTATGATGCTGAAGCTGCAGCTCCAATATTTTGGCCACATGATGCCAAGAGCTGACTCACTAGAAAAGACTCTGATGCTGGGAAAGATTGAAGGCGAAAGAAAAAAAGAGTGGCAGAGGATGAAATGGTTAGATAGCATCACTGACTCACAGACATGAATTTGAGTGAACTCTGGGAGATAGTGAAGGACAGGGTAGCCTGGTGTGCTGCAGTCCATGGGGTCACAAAGATACAGACACAACCTAGTGGCTGAACAACAAGGGCAGGATAAACATAAAAATTGTGATAATTCTCTTTCCCTGGAAGTATCCAAGTCTTTCCAACTACTTTCCAGCATCCTAAATTAAAGAGTGGAGTGATGTTTGTCCAACACAACTATTTGTTCTATAGTGAGGTGGTAGAAGTTCATATCCAACATAGATTTCATTGTTCAATATAATTGCTTAAATGTTGGTGTAGTTTTCTTATTATGGAAATGAAGTAATCAACATGCAAGAGATCCAAGGACACACAATTCTTAAGTATAAGGACTAGAATAACAACACTACCAATGAAAGTGACAGTTGAAGCTGAATGCTGACTACCGGACACTGAACATCATGGGTTAACTCATTTCATTTTTGTGACACCCATGTGAATGAAGTAGAGCTTTTCAGGTGGCGCTAGTGGTAAAGAAAGAAACTGCCTGCCAATGCAGGAGTTATAAGAGATGCAGGTTCGACCCCTGGGTCGGGAAGATCCACGGGAGGAGGGCACGGTAACCCACTCCAGTATTCTTGTCTGGAGAATCCCATGGACAGAGGAGCCTGGTGGCCTAGAGTCCATAGGATTGCAAAGAGTTGGACGTGACTGAAGCGACTTAGCATGCATGCGTGCTTGAATGAAGTATGTCCTCTCATCCACATAGACACTAAAAACTGAGGCATGGAGAGAGGAACTGCCCTGTCCAAAGTCACATCTGATTTGAACCCTGGAGGTCTGCTCCTACAGCCTATGAGCAGCTAATCCCACACTATGACTCACAAAGAAGGGGTCTCCCCATTCTCCAAAATAACAGCATGTGGAGAAAGAGAGCTGGGCTTCATCAGAAACGGTACTGGATCCTTCAATATCATTATCCTTCATTAAACTGCAGTGTTAGCACCAAAGTGCTGGCCTGTTTTTAAATCCCAAAGGCAGATGGTTATTTTTAATACATTGACCTAATTGCATGCTGTGATCTAAGGTCAACATAAAACTCCAGAGAGTGCCTGAAGTATCAACTAAGTTTATATTGAACAGAGGGAGAACGGTACTCTGTTCTTAAAGAGAATTTTTTGATTTTAGATTAAATGGCTCGCCGAGAGCCATCACATCCTATTGCGTGCTCAGTCATGTCTGACTCTTTTTGCAATCCCATGGAGTGCAGCCCGCCAGACTCCTCTGTCCATAGAATTCTCCAGGCAAGAATACTGGAGTGGGTTGCCAGCTCCTCCTCCAGGGGATCTCCCCCACCCAGGGACTGAACCTGCACTTGTCTCCTGCATAGGCAAGTGAATTCTTTACCACTAGTGCCACCTCGGAAGTTCCAATATATTAGTAATAATAATACACCTAATAACATCAGCATATATTGATATGTCCACTTACTAACACAGGCCTACAGGAAATCATGCTCACATTTCAGAAGATCTACAATCTAGGTGAGTTTGGGCTCAAGATAAGCAGTGGAAGGAAGAACTGTATTTGCTTATGAATTATCATACTCATGAGTGAGGACCAATGAATGTTCAAAGATGCATTAGAAATACTCATTTTAAAAGATAAGGTTATTTTTAAATGATCCAAAATCATCGTATTCTCACAGGACTCTCCCTCATACATGCTTATTTTTATGGGTCTTTGCATTTCCCCATTTAGGAGCAAAAGCAGTATCTCCTCTCTGTCATCAACTGCCCAGCATTGTGTTTACTTTTCAAAGCCTTAGTGCCATTTGCCTTCCTCCTCAAGGCCTTCTTTGACATATTCCATCAAAATTCATTGTGCCTTCCTCAACACTCCCATGGCAAAACTTTGTATTTTACCAAATTAAATTTCTCACGGTTTACTTTGTTATTCATATGCTTCTGTCCCCATAAGAGGTTAAACTCTCAATAGCAGCCACTATTTCGAATGCATCTTTGGACATTCATTGGTCCTGACTCAGGCCATGGCACAGAGTGGGTGCTCGAACCATGTTCACGGAGTGCAAGGGCATCCTAGGGAGAGGATTTCAGCGTTCTGACATCCCATGTTTGACTGTGGACGTTTTGGCCATGGAAAATGTCGTGCGGGATGTATTTTTCAAGATTTAAGCTAATTAAAATTAATTTTCTTCTGAGAGTCATTTTAGAATTTCACAAAAGCCTGTGTGATAATTAGGGACACTCAGGGGTGTCACCAAGCCTGGAGTGGGAGTTACTGTTCCATCAAACTTGACCCACTGAAGTTGCTCCCGGGTGGCTATTAATATCACCGACTGCAAAATGTGTCAAGGTTTATTAAGTGAAAATCTCATAAAGGTTTGCAAATAAAGTAGTGCTTATGCAATATGGATGGCATGTGTGGTTTAGTTCCCTACAGAAGAAGAGAATTAATAAACAAAGTAAAGCACCGGTGTGTTTATTCTCAGGAGTGTCCTTCAAGGATGTTGATGGGAAGCACTAAGCACTTCATTCTTAGCATTTCAGAGAAATACAGCATGAACTGTATATGAAGGATAGAGTCAATGTGAATCTTTTGGACTTGTAATGAAATAAAAAGATGGCTCTGTGCTCACACATAAATTAGACAGCAATCAATATTTTAATTTTAGCTCTACTGAGATAGCATTTTTCTTCTTATGATTCTTCACTGCCAATACAGTTGGATGGTTAGACTCAAGCCAACTGGAATATGAGAAAGAGAGAGTACCCAAAGGACCGAAGTCCTCTGCCTGAGTCTAGGAGCCCTTGCAGGTAACCCTCCAAGTGAGGAGGGCTTGAATTAGGTGTTATGGTGTGGAGAGAGGTGACGGGTAACTCTTCATTAAAGTTAAAAGGTGAAAAGCCTTGGGTTAATTGAATTAGATGACAGCACACACAGAGTGAGAAAGCTTTTCCACAGAGTTGATGCTCTCTGGAGGAAGGTAGTTTAATTCTTCTTGTCATCAGGCTGAGAGAAAGTGTGGCCCCAGTTAATTTCATTTCTCCGATGGGGGAACAGTATCTGGGAAGAAATTTACAGGGTTTACTGAAAGGAAGTTGTGGATTTCTGAAGTGCTTCTGCACCTGGGAAACAGGCTGGCCTTGGCACAGCTCACAAGTCTGACCTTTCTCGAAAAATCCTGAAATAGCCTGAAGAATGTACCAAAATAATGACAATCACTGGTTTCTTATTTAAGTGTTTAAAGTTTTGATCATCCAGTCATGTCATGATAGAGTCCAGAGACTGGCAGCACAGATGGTTCAGTTACACTCAGGGAGGCTGAAAAAGTAACATTTTACTCCTCAGTTATTCTAAGGGTGGCTTTTAGGAGCAGACACTTCCCTGCTGGCTTAGACGGTAAAGAATCTGCCTGCAATGCATGAGATCTGGATTTAATCCATACGTTGGGAAGATCTCCTGGAGAAGGGAATGGCAACTTACTCCAGTATTCTTGCCTAAAGAATTCCATGGACAGAGGAGCCTGGCTGGATAGAGTCGATGGGGTCGCAAAGCGTAAGACACGACTAAGCAACTAACACTTTCACTTTAGGAGCAGAGATATTATATATGAAAGAACAAAGTGAAAATTAAGCTTAGTCCATAATCTGAGGTTTTTTGCAAAATTCCCTTAATATCAAAAGCATACTTTTAGCTTGAAATATAACTAAGAGAAGAGAATAGCAAAATAAACCCTAGAAATGAGAACAATTTAAACAAAGTCAAGGAGTCAATAGTATTATAATAGCTATAAATTATTCGTCATCACTCCGTCTTCTGAAAAGAAAAATAAAACACAAAACAATTCTTCCCATGATGAAAGAACTTCTATTATTTGACCATTTTCCAATTTGATAGCAGATTTCTAATTTCAAATATGCACAATACAATAATTTCAACCTTCTCAGTGGTATGCAAGTCCCAACATGCTAAGAATGCCTAATATATTTTAAACTAATTAATTTGATTTAAAAGAAAAAAAAAACATAGTTGCATCAAGAAAATTAAAAAGGTGCTAATTGATTGCCACTCTGTTTGGAAAGAAGAAAATGAGAATCTTGAAACAAACTTACTGATACAAGTGAAAGCTTTACCATGTCTTTTTAGTTGGATAGAATCCCAAATTTAAGGAAAATAAGAAATTACTAATTCCTTCAAATTATAACTATGTCTTCTTAAATGTTTTATTCATTATGTTAGTCACTCCTTTGCTAAATGCAGTTGAAAGAGAGAACGTTTGAAAACCTAACAAGATCATAAAGCCATCCTGGTCTTTCAACCAATTATTATAACAATCGTAACAACAATGAGAGTAACAAAGTATCACTTCTCCTGCCTTGAAAATTATAAAATATCTTTCCTATATGTAACATTGCACAAATACAGCATACACATTAAATGCATATATAAACATGGAACATTTAAGACAGTGAGAATGAGTTTCTAGTAAAATGATTTAAATTATTTTATTTCATATATTCATGATCCAATCTTGGGTATTTTTTCAAAATGAACAATGTGGTTAAACACGGTTCATTAATTTTGAAAAACAAATTTTAATGCTTTGATATGAACAAGGTAAGATCTGAATCTGAGTTCATATTGATAATTAGTTTTATTATTTACTTATTTTTTACCACAATAATTATTTATTGCTTAATTTTTTTGACTAATGTAATTCCTTCGTTCTTCCCTGTTGTGCATTGTTCTTGTGGACTGTGCGAATATGTAACTTTAAACCAACAGCTCAAAACCTATTGAAATTATCTGTCTAGTAGATTTTCAAGCAGTTTAGATAAGGAGGTCCCCAAAGTTTTCAAATATGCAGGTATGACATGCTTTGCCATATGATAACCGGTGAACCTCTGGAAATTAATCAAAGTTTTTCACAGTTATTCCCCTCTCAGTGCAGAGTGTTGAAGTATTCTCAACGATGTTATAACTCTTCTTTTCACTAACACTACTTTTTATTATATCTTGTATAGATTGGTTCACATTTGGCTTTATCTTGGACTTGTTTACTTCAAAACCAAGCCTGTGAATCATCCCTTGGTTGAATTTCAAGACTGATGCTATCTTTGTAATGTTGAAGAGTAAACTATGGAACATGAAAATTTTCAAGATTTTGTTTGATCTTATTTTATGTGTTTGAATCAGGTAGCACTAGCCAAAGGTAATTAGGATGACTTTGAAAGGAGCTAAGGGCAAGGCTTTTGTAAGGGTGACGCTGAAGCAAAGCAAAGTAATTGACTGGCTAGAGCTTAAGATGTTGCCTTATTTGGGAAAGTCTGGTTGGCTATTCAAGATTGGTTGGTCTTAAGTTTCACTTTCTCTTATTACAGCATGATGACTTTTTTTTTTAATTGAAGTATATTGATGTACAATAATATATAAGATACAGGTGTACAGTATAGTGATTCACAAGTTTTAAAGGTTATACTCCATTTATAGCTATTGTAAAGCACTGGCTGTATTCCTCATGCTGCACAATATATCCTTATAGATTATTTTATTCCTAATAGTTTGTGTCTCTTAATCCTCTACCCTTTATTGACTCTGACACATTCTCTCCCCCAACTGGTAGCCACAAGTTTGTTCTCTATATCTGTGAGTGTGCTTCCTTTTTTTTTTTTTTATTCACTAGTTTGTTGTATTATTTTTAGATTCCACATATAAGTGATGCATTTCTATATCTAATATTTAATATTATATATTAGAGATAAATGAACAATTGTCTATGGTGTTGCTGTGAAGTTCCAAATAGTTTTCATTTTAAAAAGTTATTATCCTTTCTTTAAAAAGTCCAAAATAAAATACATATTCAAGTTAAAGATTTTTTGAATCTTTTGAAAAGTAACAAAAGGAAAAGTGTTAACATTTGCCTTAGGAAGAAAAAAATATGCCATGTAAATGACAAATGTTGTAACCTTCACCTCTATTATGCTGGCCTTTCTTTTTCTTCTCTAGTCCTGCTAACCAAAGCACTAATTCAAATATTATTTTCAGAATTATTAGAATATGATATGTATAATAGCAGACATAAAAAAATGCAAGCCTGCAATTGTTCCCTATTTTTACCTAAAATATATGCTAACTGGTTTTGTATAAGATATATTTGGGACAAATGCATTAAATCTTAAAAATAAGGATTCCAGACTTTGCATTAGAAGCAGGGTATACTAAGCATAGATGTGCCAAGGAGCTTGTTTATAACCCTAAGATAGGTAGAGCATCTTTCTGGCTTACGGTAATTATATTTGTAAAAAGACGCATTTAAGATAAAATTTTCCTTACTTAGAAATTCTTTGGAAAACAATTAAAATACTACTTCATAATTGTGATTAAAGTTTAGAAGAACTGGCACTTTCACAGATACTAGGTTAGCACTATAAGAGTCAGTTCTTCATGAATTCATTAGTTAATTCATTTATTCTTACTCTCCTGTATTCATCCACTTATTTATTTGAAAGCCATATACCTATTGTTTAATCAGTGGGATGCTATAACATATGCTGAGATTTAGCAGTAAACAAGGTAGGCACCATCTCTAAATTAAAAACAAAACAAAACAAAACTTAGTTTAGAAGGAGTGATCAGCATAAAATTAATAATTAAACTGATCAAATTTATTGTTGTTGGTCTGTAAAGATGTCACTTTGCATTAGAAGGAGTTACCTAAATTATTCTGTAGGACAGACACCAAAAAATTTCTCATACATTTAAGGTTGACTTAAGAGAGTAAAGGGGAATTTGTTCCCACCAGAGAAAGCAACTGGGTCTAGCCCTGAGAGGGCAGACAGCTTAGTACCTCAATGAAAGTTTCCTCCATCCATGGGCTTTTCCAGGCAGGAATACTGGAGTGGGTTGCCATTTCATTCTCCAGGGGATCTTCCCGACCCAGGGATTAGAACCCAGGTCTCCTACATTGTAGGCAGACGCTTTACCGTCTAAGCCACCAGGGTTCTACCTCAGCAGGGCTCAAGAAACCCACTTGGCTTGATGACAGTCAGGGAAAGGGGGCACCAGTGAGAGATGCTGAGAAGTTAGCAGGACCCTGTGGGGCAGTCTCCATTCTGGCCTCCGTTGTTACACTGAGAGCCATTGCAAACCACCGACATCTTTTAAGAAAGAGAATGAAAGGATCATATCTTCTTTTAAAGAATTGATTGGGGTAGACTGGTAGAGAAAGCTGTAGCAATAGTCTTTGAAAGATTCAGGTGAATCACTGCGCACTGTCTTTGAGCATGAGGTTTTCATGTACCAGGTAGAGCGTAAGGAATGCGTTACTTACATGAGTTCTTTCCACACGGGGACATTAAAAGACAATTTCTCTTATCACTGTTTTGCTGGTGGGGAAACTGAAGCTCCAGACAGGCTAAATAATTTGCTCAAGATAGTGCAATAGATAAGTGGACAACTGGGGAGAGAAGAATAAACAGTCTGTCTCCAGAATTTTGGCTCTCAATCAGATTTTCTGTAGACCAGGATTTAGCCACAGAGATAATGTGCAGTAAATACACTGAGATATTTGCAGGTTGAATTAAATGAGAAGTTTCCAGTTTCATGAGTGGGTACTTGGCACAGACGGAGATAAGAAACACTACTGCCTCTGGTGGCTCAGACGGTAGAGAATCTGCTTGAAATTCAGGAGACCCAATTTCAAAATCTGGGTCAGCAAGATTTCCTGGAGAAGGGAATGGCAACCCACTCCAGTATTCTTGCCTAGAGAGGAACCTGGAGGGCTACAGTCCATGGAGTCGCCAAGAGGTGGACACGACTGAGTGACTAAACAAACACACACAGTCTATAAATACTCTGTGTGGATGCTGCTCAGTGGTGTCTGACTCTTCAAGACCCCATGGATCTGCCAGGCTCCACTGCCCATGGGATTTTCCAGGCAAGAATTCTGGAGTGGGTTGCCATTTCTTACTCCAGAGGATCTTCTCGACCAGGGATGGAACCCGCCTCTCTTGTGTCTCCTGCATTGGCAGGCAAATTCTTTACCACTACACCATTTGAGCTTCCCCTATAAATACTAAAGTGTCCTTTTTCCACTCCAATTTTTTTAAGAACACATGGCTTAAAATGGATTCGTCCTTTTTTAGTTTCAGAAAACCAAAACTGCAGTATCCAATGGGGGAAGAAAAAAAAAAACACGTCATTCAGTAACTGAAGGAAATTTTGAAGCATTAGTGGATTAGTCTGCAAGGACTGCCATAACAAAATGCCCCAGACTGGGTGACTTAAACAACAGAAATTGATTTTCTCATGTTTCTTGATTCTATACATCAGATCAAGGTGCTAGAGTGTTGCTGTCTGGGGAAACCTCTCACCTAGAGCTGTAGATGAAACTTTCTCACTGAGTCCTTGCTGGAACTCTCCTCTGTGCTAACCATGGAGAGAGAGACCCCCCGAGTTTCCTCCTCTACTCATGAGGATCACAGCCCTATGGGACTAGAACTCCACTCTTCTGATGTCATTTAACCTTAATCCCCTCCCTAAAGGCCATCTCTCTAAATATAGTCACATTGGGAGTTAGATATTCAACTAATGAATTTCATGGGAACACAGTTCAGTTCCTAGAAATTAGTGATCAATTGTGGGTGATATTGATAACTGGTGAAATATTTTAATAGTATTATTCCAAGTTCAAATTGAAAGGAAAACGTGCCTTGATGCATGTATGTGAAGCTATTTCTGTTCATTAGGAAACAAATTCAAATTACCGAGTGCAGTGCATTTTCAATCTTAAGTATTAAAAAAATAATAATAAAGAAAATCTTTTAGAACAACTATTTGAATGTTTTTTCCAAGCATAAAAACAGATGAGCCAATAATGCAATGCAAAAAGAAAAATAATATCAGAAGTAGTTTCAAGAATTAGGAAGCCCAATTTGAAGAGTTACTAAAATTCTGTATTTTCATTGTACAGAATTTGAGATATGTTAGGAATGTTTCGCATCAGTAAAAATAAGCTAAAAAATTAACTGAACAGCTAACAGACAACCAATTACAGCTAAGGACATGTGTTGCAGAAATGTCTACTTTGAAGTAGGAAAAGACAAATAGTTCTTCAGTGTCTGACAACATCTGCTATATCCTCTGTATTCACCTTACCGACACACAAATTATCACTACTTTGAAATTCACAAAACTGTGGTTTATTTACCCGTGTTTTAGAGTGGCTCAAGTATTATTTTCTACATCAACAGCTAATGGGATCATCTTGTCATCTCCTTTAGGAACATTCATTTTTTATTGTTTACCTTCTCTTCAACTATCCCATGTTCTTTTCTTTCCAGTGGAACTAGTTCTACCTTAATAACTTTGAAATGGGTGGCAGCATCTCTTTGGAGAGTCATCAGGAAAACCCTAAAAGTAGATCAGCTGTCAGGATTCTGGTAGATGTAAGAAAGTGCAACCTATTCTCTTCACCTTGGAAACTTCAAGACCATAATTTCTGCAGAGCCACTGGTCAAACTGTCAGTCTTTGATTTTGGAGGTGAAATCTATTAGCTAAACCTGATATGCTTCTTTCTAGCACATTTTATACACTAGGGAGGACTGGAAATACTTCAACCAAATATAACCAAATCACATAACATTTTAAATTTATGAATATTTTATGATAATGCTTGCATTATTTCTCGATATTTACATGAGATGAGAACTATTAAAAAGATTTTGAATTTGTAGATAAATTTATAATTGAAAAGGTCATTGTGCATGTAATTGTTGTTAAGGTTATCTTTATCCTGAATAATTTGATTATGTATTTAGCATTTTACATACCAAATTAATGCCAATGTCAATAATAACACAATATGCCTTTTCTCCTGAAAAAGTAACCTACATCAAAAAAATATAATAGAAGTGATGAAATTCACAACCTTAGAATTTGGTTAAGAATCTAAACTTAAAGGGAGGCTGTGACTTCAACATTCTAAAAAAACAGCTAGTCTGATTATTTAGTAGTACATGGGAGAATTTGGTAGAAGAATAAAGCAAAAACATATTTTCAAGGATTTCATAAAAGAACAGTTAATCCAAATAGAAAATCCTATTTCCAAAACATTGTGAAACAGATTTGCCTTAATTACTTCTGAAATAAGGGCATATAAAAATATATTGACATTTTATCTATAATGAGCATTTATATCTGCTCTTTCTCACTCTTACTATTTATAAGTAATAATAACAATAAAGACACTATGGATGGTGGTTAAATGAGAGTGCTTACTTCTGGAGTTCGGCGCACCTTATTTGGGTGCTCAGACCTACAGACAGAGCTGTGTGCTCAACCAGACCGCACCACATTCTGGTGGATGTTACTTGATTTCCCTCAATGGGCTCCAACATCTTAGGTGAGCAATCCAATTATTTAAGTATAAAACTACCTAGAAGTGTTCTGTAACTCAGAACTTAAAAAACATAGTAGTTTGATTGAGGATATTTTTTCACAGTCTATTCAGGCATAATTACTTTTCAAAACACAAATGATATTCCAATTCTACTTTTCTTCAGATGACACGAATGAAATGAATGACAATAACTTTCATAAGGGCTGAATTTTTTTCTTTTTTCCTCTCCGTCTCTTTTCTCTTTATTTCTTTCTTCCCTTCTCCTGTATGTGTGTGTATGTCTGTTTGTTTTCTAGGTTTCCTGGATCTTGATCACTCTGTTCCGTGATGAAGTCACATAATGCACTTCACTGAGGTCAGCTGCCCTTCAGTTCTTTTGTGTGGGCTCATTCATTCATTTATTCATTTTTTGGTCAGATTCCTTTCAGTGATGTCAGGTAATTTTAAGTCTCTACACTAGTAACATAGATTTTTATTGACTGTACATAAAGGAGAGCCTTCTAACAAAGATCCCCATCAAATGTCTGGTGACAGGTACTGATTACAGTGCTTGTAATTGCAAAGGGCTAATAGAATGGAATGGCTGCTTCCAAGCCTTCTCTGAGTGCTGCTGTCTTTATTGTGCTTCCATTTAGGCAGGTTTTGTCGATGACCCTTTTATCAGGAAATCCAACATCCACTGTGGAGATAGCTTTCACTCCCGCAAGATCAAACTTCACTATTAATCTTTCACTGTTAGCGGCTGCAGCCGGAGTAGAGTCATTTACCATGTCACTCTTACTTTTAGTCTGGCTGCGTGAAATCATACAGCGTAACCATGAGGTAAGTGTGAATTTGGGTAAACTAGTGAAAAAAAGGTAGCAAAGACATTAATTTTTCTCTCGTTCCAAGAATGAAATATATTATATAAATATATAGATATTGAAAGGGTATATGGTTAGTGGAAATCCCATTAAATACGAATATCACAGAAAGTTACAGGAAATATTGGTGCATCTTTTCCAACCTGTATAATGCACATATGTATGTGTGTACTTTCCATGTTAAATCACAAATTTTATATATATATATATATATATATATATATATATACACACACACATAGATATATATTGCAACAACTAGCTCATCATATTCAACCTATGTGATATGAGACTTTTTTAACATTGTAAGTGGGCCTTTTTCCCATGAATAATTATAGATCTATCATATATTTTTAAGATCTTCTGAATTAGGTTCCAGTTTCTGTACTCCAGTGTTGTCAAACTCTATTGATTTATATTTAAGTCACTTTCAATTTTGTATGAATGTAAACAATATTTAAATAACTATCTCAGTGCATATGCCTTATATCTGTGACATTGTTTTGTTATATGCATCATTAGTGTACAATTTTAAAAATCAGTTGCTAAAAGGAATATCCACTTAAATTTTTGACAAGTTACCTAAATTTATTTGTTTCATTTCTTACATATAAAGCAATAATATGGGAAAATATTTGTGTCCTAACATCCTCATTAAAGATGTATATTCAAATTCTGGTTTTCAAATTTTTTAGGAAAATCTGTAGCTCTTGGTATTAATGCCTAAATACAATTATGTAACTATTTTCATATTTATTTGTCATTGAAATTATTTTCCTCTATGTTTTACCTCTTTACGTGTCTTTCATATTTTCCTTCATTATAGATTTTGAGTGGTTTTTACAGAACAGAAACATTAACACTTTGTGTATTATATATCTCACAAATGTTTTCCTAATCTGTTTTCTTGGGGCATTATTTGTTCTCTTCAACAGAAATTTTTAATTTTTACATAGTCAAGCTCATGCATCTTTGGATTCATGAGGTTTTTTTTTTACTTATGGGAATGTAAGAGTGTGAGGGTGCATTGTGGCAGTGATTAAGGAGGTTGTAGGAATCCAGTTTAGTAAAGAGATCACTTTTAAACTGTAATTGTTGGGAAGCTAGTAGGTTATAGCCACATCTTGAGGGGAAGACTATCAACAAAAGTGCAAGGATGAAAATATTTGAAGTATTTTGCAGGGCTGTGAGTTAGCAAGTTTTGCCAACTAGAAGACCGATGTGAAAGATAGCAGTGGAAAGTCTGTCAAGAATATTACAACAGCTCGAACTACAGAATGTTGTTCTTTGCTTTTGACAAGCATGTAACATAATAAAAGCAGTGTTTTAGCATTGACTTAACATGAATCTGATTGTCCTCTCAAAGAAATTCGACTTATACAAATAATATCAAGGCTCAATAGCAATTTCAAAGTTATAAGTTCTAAAGATTTCAGGAGAGGCAGACTAAAATCTGGACTTAGAGAACATCTCCCTGGGTCCTTTCCTCCAGCATCTAACATATGTTCTCTGTACCAGAGTAGATGAGGTCTCCAAATGAGTTAACTGGTTTCTTATTACACACCAGAAATATTTGGTATGTTAAATCTCTCCATTTCATACCTCAGCTTATGCACTACTTTCCCAGAGAATCATGTCTCTTAACTTCATAGACTCTGGATTTAAGCCATCTTTCTAGGGATATCTGATTAAAAGCATTCTATAATAAGGACCATTTTTCTACCCAATATCATTAGTCTGTCTGGAGTTCTATTTATCAAGTTAGGGAGGACATTTAGATCACTGTCTACTCTCCTTTCTTTCCTCTGACAGTATCATCTGGTAAGGATGTGTGTGGATCATAAGACAGTCAATTTAATTTCATCAGCCCCAGTGATCATTATACTATACCTAGTAGGGCTTCTCAGATGGCTCAGTGGTAAATAATCTGCCTGCCAAGCAGGAGACTCAGGAAAAATGGGTTCAATCCCTGGGTCTAGAAGATCCCCTGAAGGAGGGAATGGCAATGTGCTACAGTATTCTTGCCTGAGAAATCCCATGGACAGAGGAGTCTGGCAAGCGACACAGTCCATGGAGTCACAAAGTGGGACACAACTGAGTAGACACACACAATACCTAGTAAGTTGTGTCAGGATGAAAGATCAACTAATTCAGTGGTGTGGGTGTGGCAAACAAAGAAATGTTTATTCATTAGAGAGGGATTCTATAAACCTTTTAAAACAAAACTTCAAAACCACTTTACCTACAATAAATAAGCATTGGCAATGATATTCAATATTCATCTACTTTAGACAGGGGTATTAGAGACTGTTCCTAATCAATTGTCAGGAAAGAAAAGTATGCAAATATAATTATACTAGATGTATAACAATGTGAATTAAAATAGAATATAAAAGAATTACCAAACATATCCAAGTTAGAATTGCAAATTTTAAGTCAAATTGAGAAGCTTTCATCAATAAATTCATCCGGTTCAGAGATGCCGACCTACAAACAAGATAATACTGGCTCCATCTTTAAAAAATACTGATTTTAAAGCTAAACTAAGGTACATATGAAGGGTTGTGGAATGGAGAATTCAAAATATCTGTTTGACACAGAAAAAAGTACATCTCCAAAGAGAAAAGTCAATTCTACCTGTTGCTAACAGCAGTCAAGTAGACTTTTAGTTTTGGGTTTCTTTATTTGTTCTTTTTTTCCGATGGAAGTTTAATAGCATCGTTTTGGACTGGGGCTATTATTGCCACAGGTAACTTGATTTCTCCTCTGCATTATAATTACCACTACAGGAAATGGAAGGTGGTAAAGCACTATTCTGTCTAATTTCCTTTGATTTTCTTCTTCAGAACTTATTTTTTTCCTTTAAACCTCTTTGCTCCACATATTTTATTTGTGTTACTCTACAAGCTGTGGGACATAATAGCAGCATTTTAGCACCATTCTGTTCTTTACTCATGGTGTATAAATCACAGCAGAGCTGCTAACAGCTTGTGACTGACAATCTTCCTTGATAGACAATCTGCGATCCTTTCAGCCTTTTGCTAATAAGCTGATTAGGCGAGAAGGGCTAGAAATCCTTTCTGGGATGTAGCAATGAACCACAGCAAATTCAGTGCATGTCTGACCACTCAAACTTTAGAGAATCAATCTTTCCTCAATCAAAACTTTGTCAAGTCCTGCTGAATGTCTGCTGAAGGTTACTGATTCTATTTTTAATAAAAGTTTGTCAGAAAAATCAAAGAAGCCCTCTTGTCTAATATAAATCAAGGGGACATGTTTCTATATCATGTTTTCTTATTCTTTATTAATTTTAGTGAATCAATCTGTGAAAAATGTTTATCAGATGTTCAAAGTTGCCATGAGTTTCCAATTGAAAGTGAAAAATACTTTTTTTCTCAGTAATTCAGTGACCAAAAGAGATAAGGAAAAGGGTTTGATGAAAATGTTCAGATTTTTATCATTTGTATGTTCATTTGTAATGGATGATGAAAAGCTTGCTAAAAATTATAATAATTATAATGAGAAGAACTCAGTGCTATGTGTATATTAGTGAATGATGATTCAGTTCAGTTCAGTTACTCAGTCGTGTTCAAAGCTTTGTGACCCCTTGAATCACAGCATGCCAGGCCTCCCTGTGCATCACCAACTCCCAGAGTCTACCCAAATCCATGTTCATCGAGTCGGTGATGCCATCTAGCCATCTCATCCTCTGTCGTCCCCTTCTCCTCCTGCCCCCAATCCTTCCCAGCATTAGGGTCTTTTCCAATGAGTCAACTCTTCGCATGAGGTGGACAAAGTATTGGAGTTTCAGCTTCAACATCAGTCCTTCCAATGAACACCCAGGACTGATCTCCTTTAGGATGGATTAGTTGGATCTCCTTGCAGTCCAAGGGACTCTTGAGAGTCTTCTCCAACACCACGGTTCAAAAGCATCAATTATTTGGTGCTCAGCTTTCTTCACCGTCCAACTCTCACATCCATACATGACCACTGGAAAAACCATAGCCTTGACTAGACGGACTTTTGTTGGCAAAGTAATGTCTCTGCTTTTAAATATGCTATTCTAGGTTGGTCATAACCTTCCTTCCAAGGAGCAAGTGTCTTTTAATTTCATGGCTGCAATCACCATCAGCAGTGATTTTGGAGCCCAAAACAATAAAGTCTGACACTGTTTCCACTGTTTCCCCATCTATTTCCCATGAAGTGATGGGACCAGATGCCACGATCTTAGTTTTCTGAACGTCGGACACTAAAAAACTGTAGGGAAACAATGGAAACAGTGAGAGACTTTATTTTTTGGGGCTCCAAAATCACTGCAGATGGTGGCTGCAGCCATGAAATTAAAAGATGTTTGCTCCTTGGAAGAAAAGCTGTGACCAACCTAGACAGCATATTAAAAAGCAGAGACATTACTTTATCAACAAAGGTTTCAACTCTTTGCATGAGGTGGCCAAAATATTGGAGTTTCAGCTCCAACATCAGTCCTTCCAATGAACACCCAGGACTGATCTCCTTTAGGATGGACTAGTTGGATCTCCTTGCAGTCCAAGGGACTCTTGAGAGTCTAGTCAAAGTTATAGTTTTTCCAGTAGTCATGTATGGATGTGAGAGTTGGACCATAAACAAAGCTGAGCACTGAAGAATAGATGCTTTTGAACTGTGGTGTTGGAGAAGACTCTTGAGAGACACTTGGACTGCAAGGAGATCCCACCAGTCCATCCTAAAGAAATCAGTCCTGAATATTCATCGGAAGGACTGATGCTGATGCTGGAACTCCAATACTTTGGCAGTCTAATTAGAAGAACCGACTCATTGGAAAAGACTCCGATGTTGGGAAAGATTGAAGGGAAGAGGAGAAGGGGACAACAGAGGATGAGATGGTTGGATGGCATCACTGACGTGATGGACATGAGGTTGAGTAAGGTCCAGGAGTTGGTGATGGACAGGGAAGCCTGGTGTGCTGCAGTCCATGGGGTCGCAAAGGATTGGACATGACTGAGCCACTGAACTGACTGAACTGATATGTGACTAAGGTTGTCATATTCTAAGATAAAATTTTCCCAACTCCTTACTTGCTCTCCAGGTAGGCAGTGGGGTAAGTAAAAGAACGTGAGGGAAACACATGAGTCAGTGGATACTGGGGCACAGCCCTATTGATGCACTGTGTGAGTCATGACTGTTGTTAATGTACACAGGGCATGAGTGCTAAGTTGCTTCACTCATGTCTAGGTTTTGTGACTCCGTGGACTGTAGCCAGCCAGGCTCCTCTGCTCACGGAATTCTCCAGGCAAGAATACTAGAATGGGTTGCCATTTCCTTCTCCAGGGGATATTCCTGACCCTGAATCCAATCTGTGTCTCTTATCTCTGCTGCACTGGCAGGCTGGATCTTTACCACTAGCATCACATAGGAAGCCCAAGGCACACAATTGTTGTTGTTCATTTGCTCAGTCATGTCCAACCCATGAACTGTAGCACTCCAGGCCTCCTTGTCCTTCACCATCTCCCTGAGCCTGCTCAAATTCATGTCCATTGTGTTGGTGATGCCATCCAATCATCTCATCCTCTGTTGTCCCCTTCTCCTTCTACCTTCAATCTTTCCCAGCATCAGGGTCTTTTCTAATGAGTTGGCTCTTTGCATCAGGAGGCCAAAGTATTGGAGCTTCATCTTCAGCATCAGTCTTTCTGATGAATATTCAAGGTTGATTTCCTTTAGGATTAACTTGTTTGATCTCCTTGCAGTCCAAGGGATTCTCAAGAGTCTTCTCCAGCACCACAGTTTGAAAGCATCAGTTCTTCTGCATTCAGCCTTCTTTATGGTCCAACTCTCACATCCTTACATGACTACTGGAAAAACCATAGCTTTGACTAGATGGACCTTTGCTGACAAAGTGAAAGTCACTCAGTCCCATCTGACTCTCTGAGACCCCATAGTATATATAGTCAATGGAATTCTTCAGACCAGAATACTGGAGTGGGTAGCCATTCCCTTCTCCAGGGCATCTTCCCAACCCAGGGATTAAACTCAGGTCTCTGGCATTGCAGGTAGATTCTTTACCAGCTGAACCACAAAGGAAGCCCAGTAAAGTGATGTCTCTGCTTTTTAAAATGCTGTCTAGGTTGGTCACAGCTCTTCTTCCAAGGAGCAAGTGTCTTTTAATTTCATGGCTGCAGTCACCATCTGCAGAGATTTTGGAGCCCCCAAAAATAAAGTCTCTCACTATTTGCATTGTTTCCTCATGCATTTGCCATGAAGTGATGGGACTGGATGCCAAGATCTTAGTTTTTTAGAATGTTGAGTTTTAAGCCAGTTTTTTCACTCTCCTCTTTCACTTTCATCAAGAGGCTACTTAGTTCCTCTTCGCTTCCTGCCATAAAGGTGGTGTTATCTGCATACCTGAGGTTATTGATTTTTCTCTTGGCAATCTTGATTGCAGTTTTTGTTTCATCCAGCCTGGCATTTCACGTGATGTACTCTGCATATAAGTTAAATAAGCAGGGTGGCAATATATAGCCTTGACATACTCCTTTCCCAATTTGGAACAAGTCTGTTGATCCATGTCTAGTTCTAACTGTTGCTTCTTGACCTGCATACAGATTTCTCAAGAGGCAGATGAGGTGTCTGGTATTCCCATCTCTTTAAGAATTGTCCACAGTTTGTTGTGATCTGCACAGTCAAAGGCTTTAGCGTAGTCAATGAAGCAGAAGTGTATGTTTTTCTGGAACTCTCACACATTAGTGAGAAATAATTAACTCTAACTGAAACAACACTTCCATACCACCACATGAACATGAGAAGCAAGATGTGAAAGGAACAAACAATTTCCAAGTAATTTAAATGTGTCTCAAGAAAAAGCTGAAGATGATGTATGGAAATACAAAAATACAGAGTACCCAATAAGGTTAAATTCACAGTATCTAGCTTATAGTAAAATATAATAAACTACTAGACATGAAAAGATATTGGGAAATATGATCCATATTTAATGAAGTATTAAATAAATTATAACTGACTCATATTGACTTTCCAGCGATGGAAATGATTATGAGTGAGATGAAAAATAATGGAATTTGGGGATAAACGACACATTTTGTTTTGTGGAATCAAGATCAGTGAACCTGAAGGCATAGCCAATAGAAACTATTCACATTAAAGAGAAAACAGAGAATAGACAGCAAGAACCAAAGGAACAGAGATAATCTGTGGAACAACTTCAGGTAAATTGATAAACGTACACTCTGAGTCCCTGAAGAGAGCACAAGGATAGGAAAAATATTGGGAGAAAAAGTCATATGCACTGCCATGTGAAAAATAGATAGCTAGTGGGAACCTTCTACACAGTGTAGGGTGCTCAGCCCCGTGTTCTGTGGTGACCTAAAGGGGTGGGGAGGGGGGAGTCGAATAGAGAGAAGACGTATGCATACATAAAGCTGACTCGCTTTGCTGTGCAGCAGAAACTAAAACAACATTGCAAAGCAACTGCATTCCAATAAAACATGTAATGGCTAAATTTTTCTAAATTTGATGAAAACTGTAAACTCTCAGATCCAAGAATTTCAAGAAACATGAAGGAAACTACAACAAAACATATAATCATTAAACCGCTCAAAACCAGGCATGAAGAGAGAATGTTAATTGCAGTCAGATTGAAAACAAGGAAACCTGGAGAGAAAAGAGAACAGGAGCTGCCTATTGTAAATAATTTGAATAAAAAGACAGTGGAGCTATCTTCAATAAACTGAATAAAAAAAAATAGAAAAAACAAACAAAAACGTTTCCAACTTGGAATTCTATGTCCAAAGAAAAACAGAAAGCTTAAAAAATTGTTTTCTTAGACATCTAAAGGTTAATGACATTTATGAAGGTTAGGGTCCCACTGAAAGGAATGTGAAAAAAGTCCTTAGAAAAGAGGAAAATGAGATGATATAGAAACACAGATGTACACAAAAGGACGACTAGAAATGGTAGTTACAGAGATTAAGGTATTAATAAAAATTTTTATCCAAATATATTTTAAAAAAGGAAGAATAAAAACAATGTGATACTGCATTTATAACATACATAAAATAAAAATACATGATAACAACTTACATGTTTGCAGGGGAGGAACGGTAGTATACTATTTTGAAATCGTTTTACCTGATTCTATTTAGCAAATGACACGATATGATTTGAGAGTAGACTGAAATAGGTTAAATATGTAAGTTATAAACTCTAAAAGCAAGTACTAAAATAAACAAGAAAGAAGCTATAGCTAATTAATTAAAAAGAGATAAAGATAGAACGATTAAGAATTCTTAAGCAAATAGCATATAGGTGAAAAAGAAAAACAGGACAGAAACTAGAAAGTACTTTTAAATAAAGAAAATGGAATCACAACTTTTTCAACTTTGTGGGATGCCGATGAAGCAGTACTCAGGAAAAAGTTCTGGTACTAAAGACCCCAAACTATTGACCTCAACGTCTAGATAACGTTACTACCAAAGGAAGAACAAATTAAACCCAAAGTATATCAAATAAAGGCAATAATTCAAATTCAGGTAAAATCAATAGACTTGAGAATAGAAAAAAGTAAAGAAAAATTGATGAAACCAAAAACTTATGGTATGAGAAAAATCAATTAAAGGGATGAAATTCTTCAGGGAAAAAACCCACAATTTATAAATTAAGAAATAAGGCAAATGATATTCCTACAAATTCTACAAATAAAACAAGGATATTATAAACAATCTTGCAAGTTAGATGAAATAGATCAAATTCCAGTCAAGAAGAAATAATTACCTAAATAGTCCTGTAAATTAAAAAAAAAATAATAAGTTATCTGTAGTTACAGATCATTCCTCAACCAGATGCTTTTACTGGTGTAGTCTACCCAACTATTTACAAGGTAAAAATACCAATTCTACACAATGCCTTCCAGAAAATTGAAGAAGATGAAATACTTTCAGACTCTTTAAGTGAGACCAATGTTACTCTGATACCAAAACCAGGCAAAGGTATTACAAGAATATAAAACTGGACCATTATTCATCATGAATATAGACTCAAAATCTCAAGAAGGTAAAGTAAGCAGAATAAAAATATTTTACTTTGAGCATAAGTATTATGAATATGAAAGAAAAAGCCAGAATCTCTGAGAACAAATTTGCAAATCACATGTCTGAATAAAGATTTGTATTCAAAATGCATAAACTGTTTCTGCTCATAATTAGAAGACATCCAACGCAAATGTACCTTAAGAGTGCTTTTAAAGATGTTCATCATCATTAGTCATTAGGAAAATAAATACCACATCCACACTGAGAAACTATTTCACATCCACTAGAGTGGTTTTAATACAAAGGAAAGAAAATAACAAATATTGAAAAGAATGTGAATAGAAGGGGACACTCCTATATCGCTGGGAACGGAAAATTGGGCACTTTGGAAAGTAGTTTGGAATTTTTTAAGAAGTTGAACATGTATTTACCATAAACCCCAGCAATTCCATTCCTAAGTATCTACCCAAGAGAAATGAAAATACATGTCCCCACAAAGATTTGTATGAATGAATAGTCATTAAAAAATTATTCCTGATAGCTCAAAGTGAAAATAGCGCAAATGCCCATAAAGTATTAAGTGAATAAACCCAATGTGATATATCCAGGCATAAAGAGAATGAACAGGCGGACTTCCCTGGTGATCTAGTGTTTAAGACTTGGCATTCCAATGCAGAAGGCACAGCTTCTATCCTTGGTTGGAGAGCCAAGATCCCACATGGCTTGTGACCAAAACCCCGAAACATAAAACAGGAGCAACATTGTAATGAATTCAATTAATGATTTTAAAAAATGGTCCACCTCAAAAAAAAAATCTTGAAAAAACAAAACAAAACTATAGTTGTATCCCACAGTATGGATGAACCTAAATACGGTGTGCCATCGTGCATAAAACAACTTTTTCTGTAAATAGCATATTTTTTTTCTTTTCTTTTCTACAACCCTTTAATAATGTAAGAACTATTCTTTGTTTATAGGCCCTGGGCTTTAATTGGCCCACAATGTAGTTTGTCATTCCCAATGCTAAGTGAAAGAAGCCAGATATGAAAAACCACAAAGTTCAAAGGAATACCTACAGTGTACTGCTTTTGTGTAAGAAAAAATGTTGGGATAAGAAATATACCTGGATATGCTCGTTTGTGCAAAAAGAAATACATGAGGATGAATCAGTAACCCTGCCATCTTGAGATCTGTCCTCAGCAGGGAGTCTGCAGGAATGGGTAGAAAGGGATGGGGGCGTGTCAGCTCTTTGAGCTTACCTTTTACAGAGGTCCAACTTTTAGAATCATGCCAACCTTTCACACACAAAAATAAGATAAAATTGGCAGTGAAGGTGGGGAAAGGATGGAATAGAAACGCAAACAAATAAATCTTGCCATATTTAAAGTGAATAACATAACTATGCTAACTGAGAAGAGGACCCAGATCAGGTATGTACTGCAAACAGTCTGTTGGAGAGTCCATAACATCTCCAAAATAAACCCAAAGAGAGGCTAAAGACAAAATAGACCATAAAAAGATATGTAGTTTGTCTGTGAATCAAAATAATTTCTAAAAAGAAGTTTAAAAGATAAATTATTTATAGAGCATTTTAAGATTTTTTTCAAAGAAATTATTATCATTTCTATCTTAAACATAAGGAAGTGGAGATAGACATCATGGTAATATATACAGCAGATTACATGGCCTGAACCCCCAATTTCTTAGTTTGTGGTACAGGCAGCTTTTAATTTTCTGTGGTAGTTTGAGAAAGAAATATGATGTTTAATAAATTATGAAAAGTCATTTTAATTTATCATTTTTTTTCTTTCTACTGAATAATTTTTTCTGCCAAGTATTTTGGAGTCAAGCAAGATGGCAGGGTAGTAATAACTTGAGAATTCGTGTAAGTCATGTCTGGAAGTGCCAGTTCTGCTTCTCAGAATTTGAACCTTATAAAATTTACAATAACTTTAAGATCCTTCATTTTCTTCTATAAATTAAGATGAACAATATTCCTGGTTAGGAGGTGAAAGCATTAAGTTAAACAATTAGTTTTAATAGCCAAAAATAAATCTAAGCACATCGAGTCTTTGGGAAATTAACACTATTTGTACTCTTTGTGTTTGTAAGGACATGAGCAGCAACCTCATTTTCTTTAGCAGCTTCTACTATATTTTGATAAAAAATTATGGACAGTTGGGAATTCCATGACAGTCCAGTGGTTAGGACTCTGTGCTTCCACTGCCAAGGGTGTGGATTCAATCCCTGGTTGGAGAACCAATCCGACAAGCTGCTCAGCTAGACCAAAAAACAAGACAAACAACTCAAAAATATCAACAGTGGATGGAAAGACTAAGGAATTCTGTGGAATTAGTTCCAAGGTTCAGAAGAAGAAAAGAAATCATCTCTTTCTATGGATAAGTACTCTCTTGGATCTGATTCAAGAAAAAAAAAATAGAGATGAAAGAAGATCTGGGCAATGATGGAGAGTTGTATGTAGAAGAAAAAGTGTCTTTAAGTGAAAAATCTACTTTGCAACTTGCAGGGAAAGTGATATCTTGAGATGAAGAAACGAAAATTTCTTTAGGCCAACACATGATAAATTGCCATAAGAGCTTTTTAGCTGTAACACCAGGTTTAATCATGTTGGGAACTAAAAGGATCCCAAATGCATAAAATCCTCCTTTAACCAAAATGAAATTACACCGCCGAATGTGCATGCTCTGTACGGAGAAAGTGCAAACTGGAATATTTATGAGAATCCATTTGTAAATGACACTAAGTGATTGCTAGAAAAATGGCTAAATACGCAATTCAAAAGAAGAGGCCAAATATACTTTACCCTTGGGAGATTGCAAAAGTTTTGAGGCATCTGTGTGCTTTTTATAGCCCAGGAATGAGAAATAGCATTTTGGAAAGAGGCATATTGGTATAGTCCAGGATCTATCTGAATCATTTTTTTCTCACCTGTGAAATGGCGAGTTTATAAGAGCGGTTTCAGTCTCTCTTCATCTAAAGGTCTATTCTACGTAAAGATAAGTATATAATTCTAATCAATTATATAATACACTTTATAAAAATAAATCAAGTTTATTTTAACATGGCTTTATATAAATTTACCATAGGAAATAGATGATGAATGAGCTGCTCAATCAATCATACTCAACACATAGTATGTGATCACATTAAAATATAGAAAAGGATTCTGGAAAGATACATTCCTAGGTGGTAACAGTCATCTCCATGCAGTGGGATCATTTATTCCTTTTTATATTTTGCTTCTCTGTGTTTTATCAGATTTATTGGGTAGTGAAATTTGCAAATTCACCCTTTACTAAAATCTATCAGCATTTGACATAAACAATGCTGATGACAATGATACCTTTAGGGTGTTTTAACAATGACACAAAGCGGTGTGTATGGAAAACCTAATACTGTTCAATATTAAGTGTATATGATTGGTAATAATAACAATTGATTCTTTTTCTCTTACTCGAGGCTGATTCCACTCCTTTGTGAGACATTATCAACCCTCTCAAGGCTGTCATTCAGTCAGGCACACCACTGGTTTCCCAAACTTTACCCTCACTAACAGCCTGGCTGAGCTATAGGACATACACTCCTGAGGATTCTCTGATCCCACGCCTGCTGCTCTTCATAAAACAGAAGCTGATCTTTCTTTGCCCTAACAACATAAAGTATGCTCTGATGCATTATACCACTTTTATTTCAGAGTGACAGGAAAATGACCCACCTAATCCTCTTTCATTGTTTCATAGTGTTCAACTAATATCCTAAGCTCAGAAATAAGATCCACACGTAGTAAAATACTAGGGGAAAAAAAAAAGAGTCCATTTGTTAGTATGTGCTGAACCATCTTCACCAACATAATAGCTTAAGGGGTTGATGTTGGACCCTACAGTAATATAAATACTCCAGATGCCCTCAGAGGCTCCGTGATGACTTCTTCTCAAGCCTCTTCAGAATTACTTGACAATTCTACCCCTGGGATCAAGATGCTGGAGAACTGGCAGCATGTTCCTCCTGTTTCTTTTCTACCTTTGCCATTCTCCAGTGACTTTTGCAAGATTAAAATAAGATGATCTAGTGAATACACTATTTATAGTTTTAAAAATTATTTTTCACTTCTGAAGTTAACTTTTTACATTCTTAGTGATTTGTTGTATTTAGAAAATGATGCAGTTTTTTTTTTGCTAGAAGCTTAAAAAATCATCCATGTAAAGCGTTATTTTTAATAAATACTTCTCAGATCAATCTGCAATTTATTGAGCTACAGGAAAATAACTGCTTCTCTCCACTACCTACACACACATCTTCAGGAACAAATTGCATGATACATTAGCTCTTTACTCATTTACCGAGCATTGTTGGATGCACCCCTCAATAAGATGTCCAGAAATTTCCATGTTTGCTCTTGGCGCTCTATGTGACTAATATCCATGCAATGAAGGGAGCTGAAGCGATGGGTGTCCTGCAAGTGACCTCTTATTTAAGTCTTCTGTGCAAGCGAGCATGCATGTGCAATCCCTCCTAATTAATTCATCCCCAGGAGCACAAATATCCAGTGAGTGGTTAGGAGACTCAAGGGAGGGGCAGAGCCTGAGGAGTTGAGGACCTTCTCTTCGTCCTGTCAACCCACACCACTCCACTGAGATGCAGGTGGGAAACCTGTGGAGTAAACTGCTGGGATTTGTATGCGTTGTTTGTTTCAGCAGTTAGCATTTTCTACAAATATCATGCCTTTTGCCAGTTTCAATGTAAAATCAAATGGGGGCTGTTACTGCCCTAACTAATGTGCTTATGACATGCAGTCCCATAAACTAGAAGCTCACGTGTCAACTTGCACTTTTAATGATGCCGTGGGCAACAAGCCGCTATAATCAAATTTGAGCTATTACATTTCTGACTCAATTTACATAATATGAACCACATGGGGTGGAGAGGTTATATCTGGAGCAGGAGAGGATGATTAGATTTTTTAAACAAATTGCGCATAGAAAGTATAATCAGGATTGGATTGATTCATGGAAGAAGGTTTTTTTTTCCAGCTAGATTTTGTCCTCAGAGACCTGAAGAAATCAGAGTTTCACTCTCTGTGGCCCTTTAAGTCCTCCTTGGTCAGTGTACTCTGTGTTCCCTAACATGCTCATAAGATTCCATAATATAGTGTGATTTTCATTTAAAATGCATACCTATTTTAGAAAATACATTACTTGTGGTAATTTGCACTGCACTCTAAGGAGCAATGAAAAAACATAAACTGTTTTAAATAAATATATAATCTGGAATGTATCTCATTTTGAAAGCTAGTAGATGTTTATTTATTTTGTAAGAAGGTATTAAGTATTTCATATAAGAGCACTCGGTGTCTAACACAATGCATGTTCACTCATGCACACACACACACACACACACACACACACATATGCATAGACACACACACACACACACGTGATTATCACTAAATGACAATTCTACCTGAGACAGGCTGCTACTGAACACTGAGGATGTATCTCTCTAGAAATCTTTGCATGCTTTCTCTAATAAAAACCACAAACAGCAGAGTCAAAGACCCAGGGGTGGTGCAGTAATATCTGTGACATGTGTTTCTGTTCCTCACAAAGGCCCTTGGTATGACCTATGGAGAAAGGAGGGATTAAGTTTTATGAGCTAAATCTCCAGGTTTTCTTTTAGAACACAGGTTTCCAACATTTCCTCATTTATCAGCCCCAGTATTTATCACTAAGGACTTGTCTTTTGTCGTGGGTTGTTTTGAGGATTTTAATCTATCAAAATGTGTTTCCCAACAGCTGCAGGAAGGAACAGTGGCCATTCTGGGGGGAACACAGGGGCAGAGGCCTTGTGGAGCAAGGACCAAACCCGGTCAGGCTCCAGTGTGGGGCGGCTGTGGTGCTGGAAACACGTCTGACCATTTCACAACCCTAAGGTTTCATGGTTCTGTTGAATACTTAGAGTAGAAAAGCACAAGAGACGTTCCCGGCCACCCTAAAGGGTAACAAACATTTTTCAGATTCTATCAGAGCTAAGCTCACAAGGTAAACTGAATTTTCTTTTTTTTTTTAATTTTTAAAGGATTTTATACACTTTTTTAATTAAAAATATTTTAAGGAGTATAGTTGTTTTAGGGCTTCCCAGGGGGCACTAGTGTTAAAGAACCCACCTGCCAATGCAGGAGACACAGGAGACTTGGGTTCGATCCCTGGGTCAGGAAGATCCCCTGGAGAAGGAAATGGCAACCCACTCCAGTATTCTTGCTTGGAGAATTCCAAGAACAGAGAAGCCTGGAGGGCTACAGTCCGTGGGGTTGCAAAGAGTTAGACACAACTGAAGTGGCAGGATGCCCATAATTGCTTAAAAATGTTGTATTGGTTTCTACTGTACAGCAAAGTGAATCAGCCATACATATATATATATGTGCCTTATTTTTTGGACTTTCTACCCATTCAGGTCATCAGAGAGCATTGCGTAGAGGTCCCTATGTTCTACAATAGGTTCTCTTTCTAAAGATGATAGGTTCCTCTGAAGAGAGGCAGGTCATAAACAACTGTCTCACTTTTGGCAAAACACTGGTGGTAGAGTTGGCAACCATAAAACTCAGTTGGAAAACAATCAGGTGAAATTTAATGAATTCTTAAAGGACAAGTGTAGGTGAGCATAAAAGTTTATAATCCCAGGGAGCCTCTGACTATCCAGGTGGGCGTTCCTGCCTCCACTCTCTGCTCTTTCCCGTGTGCTTCTTCAGGTTTTTCATCAGAAATCTTAGGGGTATATAAGTCAATACTAATGGAAATCAGTCCTGAATATTCATTGGAAGGACTGACACTGAAGCTGAAACTCCAATACTTTGGTCAACTGATGAGAAGAGCTGACTCATTGGAAAAGACCTTGATGCTGGAAAAGATTAAAGGCAGGAGCAGAAGGGGACGACAAAGGATGAGATGGCTGGATGGCATCACCGACTCAATGGACATGAGTTTGAGCAAACTCCAGGAAGTGGTGAAGGACAGGGAAGCCTGGCATGCTGTAGTCCATGGGGTCACAAAGAGTTGGACATGACCATGTGAGTGAACAACAACAACAACAATTCCATACAGAGTAATGAGATATGTTCCACTCAGAGGTAATTCATTCTTTACGAGCAAGCTGGTGTCTCCTGCAGAAATAACCCATCGAGGGAAACTTTTGGAGAAGGACTACTGGTGAAAGAAATAATTAGTTTTGGGGGTCCTGAGTTTCTGAGTAGGCCAAATATTGCTCATCCTTCTGCCCATCTTTAGTATGCTAAGCCTTTGAGGGCCTGATAGGAAGTGACTAAATGTGCTACAGAGCTGGTCTGAATAGTGAGGAGTGTTATCAGGGAAGGTTTCCAAAGAAGTGATTTAAGGAAGATCCTTTTAAGTAGGGTTTAAAAGGTGTGAGAATGAGTTAAAAGACATTCTTTCAATGGAAGGAAGCTGGGTAAAAAGGTTTTTGAAATGCAAACTTGCCTGGCCTATGCTGTTTGTAGGTGGAATGCTGAATTGTCTGGGACAAAGGAGTGCCTTAATAGTAGCTGATGAGTTTGGAAAATCTGAAGTAGACTGTGAAGGGCCCAGATTTTGTAGGTAGATCAAGAATGTTGAACTTTATCTTGAAGACAATGGGCAACTGTATTTTAAGTTGGTGGATAAGTTTGCCACTTCAGTATTCTAAAGTAAAACGATTTTGTGATGCTAGTACTGAGTGAGTCGTGGTCTCATTTGACGTAGTCATTGCCCTGTTCCAATCCATTTGTGGTCTCCAGGGCCATGAAAGTACTTTTCTAATCTAAGGATGTATGTTCATCTCCATCCTCACACATAATTTAAGTGCATTTGCATTTTAACGAGTGCTGAAAAGATACAGAGGATTTTAGTAATGAAATGATTTTAAACAAGACAAATAGAAGTGGTGTATAAATCTGTGGGGATTGTATGGTTTAATAGTCTTAAGTGTATTCATGCTGTTTTCAAACAGATCCCCATAACTTTTTCATTTTGTAAAACTGAAAATCTGTAGACATTAAATAACAACTTGCCTGTTCCCGCCCCCCACCCACCACCCCCCTGACCCTGTTTGGATAACTCATATAAATGAAATCATATAGTAAATGTCTTTTTGTGACTGACATTTATAAGAATAATTTTTAAACATCTACTAATTTTTAGTAATGTAGGAAAATCCATTTGATTTTAGGCTTTCCAAAAGAAAAAAGTGAGTGACCCCAGATTACACGAAATATTTACCTTTTATATTTGGTAGTGATATATTTCTTAGAAAAGTTTTGTTATAGCAGGTCAAGTCCTTTTTTAAAGTAAGGATTATACAAAATGATTCAGTGATATTTTTCTATTATACATTTAATAGATTTGTAATTAAATTGATAAACATTTGTTGAGTTCCTGCTTTATTTCCTGTCCTATTTTATCCTCTGGAAATACAGCAGGGAACTGTAGAAAGTTTCATTAGAGAAATTTTATTGAGTTTATTGTACAGAGGAGTGAGGTAACAAGATAGTTGATAGATACAAGACCATCAGATAATAATAAGTGATGTGAAGACATGCTATAAAGCTGTATACACTCAAAGTGGGAGGCAGCCAAGCAAAACTAGAATAGGGAGTGGGACCTTCAAAGGAGAGCAAAGAGCTAACATGAGGCCTATGACCTATGAATCCAAACACAAATTTATTTTGGAAAGTCAATAATAATACATTTATGTTATTTAAAAAATATCTCATACTAGACTAGACGTTCCTGTCTTCATTCATTATTCTGATAAATAATTACTCCTTTTATCAATATAACAGAGCTGTCTCTTTTCCACTTCATGCCCATAAGGTTCAAGACATTTCATCAGCTCATTCCCTTTGGCCTTAGGCCCTCCCCTCTGAGTTTTGTTGAGCTGCAGTATTGTTGGAAGGTGATATTGATGAAAGTGATGTATATACTACAAATTATGATTTAAAGATGAGATTACTTCATTCATTATTGTTTTTAGGAGTAGAGGTGGTAGTAACAGAAGTAGTATTTATACACTATTATTTATAGATTAAACACATTAAAACAGTCCTACAAACAGATTAAAAGTACATTTCAGCCTAGCATCACGGGCTTTCATAGCTGAAAGGAACCTTTGTGATGATCTTATCACGTTTCTTATGAAAGAGACTAGGTCAGGCCAATCAAATGAGAGACTACTTGTTACAAGGATGCTTGTTCAGGAGATCAAGACTGACACAAAGTCAAGAGATGCAATGTCTGTGACTGAGATGGTGGCTGACTGTCTAGCTCTCACCTGGACAGGAAAATCATAATAAAGATGAAAATAGAAACTCTTGTTCTCCCCATCTTCCTTACCCATCACTAGGGAATAGAAGCTGACTCCCCACTGTCAACTGTTTCCTGGGAATAACTGGCAGATTTGCTTTGTAATTCAGCATAGATACCAGCCTCTGGGGAATGTGGCAGGCAGATGAACTTGGATGCTGCTTTAATTAAATCCCTGGAGGATCCCAATTACTAGGAGACACCACTGCTCACTTCTTTCAGATATTTGCATATGCAGTCAAGATCAAAGGTGTTTGTAGATGCAAATACCTGTACAACAAACATTACTTGTCTTTAAGGTCTCCTAATCTCCCCAGAGAGTATCCCAAGAAGCAAGCTGGGAAAAGTACAAGGTCTTTCTTATACATATGTTACTGGAGTCTCAGATACAACTTGCCTTTCTATCATCAACGTGATGCTGTGTCAATAGGGCTAAATACCAGTCATTTGGACATGGGGCTATTTGGTGATGTTAGCCAGAAGAAAAAGGAAGAACCAAAGATAGTGTAGTTGAAAGGTTAAGAAGTTTTAATTCAGATTATTTTAATTAGCCAAATAAACTCAGGCAAGATATTTAACTTTTCCTAATCTCACTGGTTTATTTCTCCCCCACCCCCATTTGTAAAATGGAAATAATTATACTAAATTTTGAAGTCACAAATGTAAAATTTACTGCTTCACAGAATTGTTTCCAGATACAGGCCAATATCTTTAATTTTTTTACTTCAAGTGAAAATAGCCTTAAAGCTCTGCTCAGGTTGTTGGGCTTGTTTTGACCTAAGATTCATTCCTTAATTTTTTCTTCTCTTCTCCCTAAGGCATGAGGCAAAAATGTGCAGGCTCCAGGCCTGAGGTGCTGGGCCCGCCAACTTCTGGTTGTGTTAGGGCCATGGGTGGCACTGTTAGAAAACTGGAGAAAGGTAAAATTTGGATTGTTTTCCTTGTCTCTTTCTGCTTTGGATCATTGGCAGCGAGTGGTATCTTGGTGTCTCTAACTCCTCTTGGACAGGACCACCGTGATTCCAGACACCACAGTTGGCTTTGGACCCTGGGCTGCGCTAACACCATCCCTCCTTTGTTCCTCCAACATCTGGGCGGAGGTGACTTTTTGATTTGCTAATCTTGGGCGACAAATAATTTATTGATAAGCTGTTGACAAAAGAGATTTTGTGGAAGTCAGAAAAATCTAGTTCTAACCCAGAGGAAGAATAAAACAGTGCTTTTTAAAGATGGGAATATCTGCTAATCACTGTTGTTGTTGCTTACAACCAAATACAATTCCTACGAAAATATTTACAAAAGTCACTGTTTAAAAAATAAATGGAACTTTAAACATTAATTGTTGGTGCCAAGCCGCTAAGTTTTGTCCAACTCTTTGCGACCACATGGACTGTAGCCTGCCAGGTTCCTCTGTCCATGGGATTTCCCAGGCAAGAATATTGAAGTGTGTTGCCATTTCCTTCTCCAGGGGATCTTCCTGACTCAGGGACTGAACTCAAGTTTCCTCCATTGGCAGGTGGATTTTTTATCACTGAGTTACAGGGGAAGTGCAACCACTGGTATGACAGAGCATATTTCTTAATGCACTTATCAGGCTGGGTTCAGAAAGAAAGTAGCCTGTGAGGCTTGAGAGGCCAAGAAAGGCAGTGTACATTAAGCTGGAATCCCTAAAGAACAGCATCTTCACAGGGTAAGATAGGAATAAGAAAATAAGATAGTGCAAACATATGTCTATTTTAGTCTTGACTTTTTATAAAGTGAAGAAAAAAGAAAAAAAAATATCAAAATCCAAACGTTCAAATTCAGAATTCTCATTACTTCTATAGCCCAAACCATAATGCTAAATTGCAAAGCAACCCAAGCGTCAGAAAAGTCCCCAAGACAAAGGAGCAAGAACCAACTGTATATAAACAAAACCCAGTAAACACAAGTAACCAAGTTTCATGAATGAAAGTTACTGTACATAACTCTGCTGACTTTGTAAATGTGCCAACTTGGGCCAGAAGAAATCGGGACCCCTGATTTCCTTCTCTACACTTTAGGTTAGTGTTAGACACAAAAGCATTTTGCATGAGATTTGAAAGTAGAGCATTAGAAGTTCATTCTTAAAAGAGGTGAGAAAGGCTCACTCAAGTTTTGGTGCATCTTCTGCTCATTTTGTTGACAGCAGCCCATCTCAAAGCTCCTGGTCCCATGGAATCTCTTGCTTTAGTTTTTTGGGTTTTGGTTTTACAAATCCTGGCAATGAGCCAGCAAGTTTCTACGGCAAGAATGCCAATTCCTCCTGCTATAGCTCATCCATAGCAGCAAGTATAGAGCCTGGAAGACGGGAGGGTCCAGTGAGGATGCGAGTTTTCTATACATTCCCTCACTTGATCTGTTTTTCCTCCCAATCCCCTGTTCTGTGACATTAGGTTCATCACTGGATGCAGAAGAAACAAATGAACTAGGTCTACTTTACCAGTCCCCATACCTTCAATAGATCAGATTAGTATAATGGATCTCCTATTGTGTGTAATTCTAGTAGTTCTCTGAGTGAGCCCTCAATAATTAAATTTAAAAACAAAACACGTAATTAGACCTATGAAGATAAGATGTAATCATCAGCAATTATAAAATAATTGTGAGGCTTGGAAGTTAAAAGTGGTATGAGTGGCCATTGTAATTATGAAAAGAAATTTGATCAGTTGGAGGTAACAGCTAAGTAAGACTTCCAGAAATGAAAACTGTAAAACCTAAAATTAGAGAATGTCTATACTTTAACCTGAGGATGTATAAACTGAAAGAAAATATATAATAGAATATGTACAAGAGAGTCAAAGAGAGAATATTAACATGGAAATTAAGGGAAAGTAAGATCAGAATAGGAAAAAGAGTTAAATAAATATATAAATTCTTCTAGAAAATAGAAAAATAGAGTACACACTCAAAAAGCAACATGAGCCACAGAAAAATGACAGATGGACATACACTATTATGATTAGAGGAGTAACATGTAAGTAGAAAAAAAGAAAAACTGCAATAAAGCAACAAAAAACAATTAAAACAAAACCTACAGATCATTTCCATGTGTGTGTGTGTGTGTGTGTGTGTGTGTATGTGTATGTCTGTGTTATATTTTGAGTTTCTTGTTTCTGTAGGATGTTATCTTTCATCAGATTTAGAAAATTTACTATTATTTCTTCAATGCTGTGAAGAATCAGAAATTCATCTGAACTCTCAGATTCTTAGAAATGGTTTTGATGAGGGCTTTCAGAGTCCTGCCTTGTATATGTTCATAACAATTTTTATAGGACAGAACGAAACAGTTGATAAAAGGAGAAATAAAGAACACACCCTAAAAGCTAAATATTGCAATTCTCCCCTATCCAGTTAATGTTGAAAATACAGAATGGATATAGACCTAAACTATATAACTAATAGGCCCATTGTAGATGTATATACAATTCTGAATGCACTTTTAAAGCATGAAATAATTATTCATAAAAGTTATCATACAGTGGACCACAAAGAAAACGTCAGTAGTTTTCAAAAACAAATAATACAAATAATATTTTCTGACCAAAGTGAAATAATACTAGAAATAAAGTTTTTCTACCTAGAAGATTTTGGAGATAGTTTTGTTCGCTTTGTTTGCTTGTTTGTTTCCCATAGCAACCACTAAGAAACACCTAGTATTCTGTTCTCACACTGCCAGCATCCATCCTCTCACTGGAGCTGAACCAAATCACCTAATCAGATCCTGTGCCAGCCTCTAAAACAGGGACAGTTGGTTAAAACAAACACACAAAGACTGAAACTTAAAGACCTAATTGAGAAACAATGATCAGTTGCGAATTTGGAGATACATGTAAAAGAGAACCAAAGTGTATGAAGCAAATAGCTTCAGATTTTACATGCACAAAGGGTTACTGTAAACCAAATAAAATAAAATTAAAACTATTAATTCAAAGTACTGTCATTTAGACCTGTGTTCCCTGATTTGGGTGGGCCCTAAACTTATGAAAAATTTGTGCAAGCAGTGTATTTTTCACCAGGTTTTAATTTTTTTTTGAAACTTCTAAAAAGTGCATTTTGCATGTTTTATCAAACAGATTAGAGCTATGTGTACTGTATGAGAAATAATGAAGAAAATATTCACTACTTACTATTTTAAGAGAGGACAAGAGTGATGATTATTAAAGATATTTCTAAAAACACTGTGCTTGTAAAGAACTCTTTCGATCTCTCTTTCTCTCTCTCCGGGTGGATTTATGGTGGGTTCAGTGGAAGACTCTCTTATCAGTTAAAGTTTCAATTTAACACTGGACTATTCCCACACGTTGCCAATCAGCAGAAAGAGTAAGGGAGTTACACAGAGGGATAGGGTGGTTAATACAGCAACACCTCAGATCTTTCTGCAGTTTGTCCAAATCAATACTATTTTTATATAAACAAAGGCAGTTGCCTGATGTATAGTGAAAAGGGTCAGCAGAAAAGGCTCACACTTCTCTCCTTGACATTCTAACATATTACCTGAAAAGGAGACATTAAAAGTCTGAGGGTCACTTGCAGTTTACTTTTAAATTACACCCTGGGCATCATAAAACGACATTGTGTTCATCATCAAAGTCATGTCTGTCTTTCTCTGCAGTGTAATATGCTAACGTTAGTACTATTGCGTTATTATTTCTACTTTTGTACAACTGTAGATATCCTTGTCTAGGTCTCATGTTAGACTGGTTAAATGAAGGAAGAAGACGGAATGTAGGCTATTGCTCTTCACAAAAAAGTAAACCATAATTTATACAAAATTAAAGCCTTACCAATAGCTATGGAAATAATTTAAATTATACTTAGCTAATTTCTCAATAGTCTAAGACAGCCTTTCTCAACAGTGGTTTCAGGAGAGATTTAAGCTCTAATACCTTAGATAGTATTGTTGTTGTTCAGTTGCTCAGTCCCATCTGACTCTTTGCAGCCCCATGACTGCAGCATGCCAGGCTTCCCTGTACTTTACTATCTCCCAGAGTTTACTCAGATTCATGTCCATTGAGTTGATGATGCCATCCTACCATCTCATCCTCTGTCGCCCCCTTCTCCTCCTGCCCTCAATCTTTCCCAGCATCAGGGTCTTTTCCAATGAGTTGGCTCTTTGCATTAGGTGGCCAAAGTATTGGAGTTTCTGCTTCAGCATCAGTCCTTCCAATGAATATTCAGGATTGATTTCCTGTAGGATTGACTGGTTTGATCTCCTTGCAGTCCAAGGAACTCTCAAGAGTCTTCTCCCACACCACAGTTCAAAAGCATCTGTTTTTTGGTACTCAGCCTTCTTTATGGTCCAACTTTCAGATCTATACATGATTCCTGGAAAAACCATAACTTTGAGTTTTAACAATATTAATGTTGTGTAATGGATTCACTTCTTTTGTTTGGAGAGACTGAATCACTTATCTTCCTTGTTCCAAACTGTATTGGCAAATAAATTAACTTGCCAAAAATCTTCAGGTTTATAGAAACGAAGACCCTTGATCCACTGGTTGAGAAGGAGTTGACTCATGTGTTTTATTTAAGTCTTTTAGTACCTCTTAGTACCATAACCACCAAGAAACACCACTTACCTTTTTCTGAAACCATAGCCCCTATCAAGTAAGCAAGACATAATTAAATGGCATAATTGAAAATTTAATAATCTGTGGAAATATACAAAAATCAATCTCAAAAGGCTAAGAATTTAAAAAGTTACATAGGTACAACATAGAAATACTATATTTCATTGATTCATTCTTCCCATTAAAAGTACTTATGCCCCTAAGAACCAGTGATTACACTCTAATTTCAGAATTTGAGCATGAATAAGTCTTGTGTTTTCTCTTGAAGCTCTCATGATTATTTCAGAGATAGGAATGTAAAGATCTAATTACAATACTAGATATGAAATAGTATAATTGAAAGATATATAAAGTGTTACAAGATTATAAAAGATACAGTAAAAAATACTGCCATTAGCAGTATTAAATTGGACCATATGAAATTGAGGATATTTGATGGGTTTTGATCTAAAGAAATTGCAATTGTACGTAGCTCAGTCTAATATTATTAGTTCTCATAGTGTTAAAGTTGAGCTTGATCTTGAAAAATGATATATGGTTAGAATTAGGTTCTGCAGCAAGTGACCTGAATATTATAATGACTTAAACAAGACAGAATGACATTTTTGTCTCTATTAAAGTGATATTGGAAGTAAGTGATCTGGGCTAGTCTGTACTCCACATCACAAATTCCTGATGACCTTGGCTTCTCCAGATGAACATTTTGCTGTCTGATCCTGGTGTGACCCTCAGTCATCCTATTTCAAACAGCAGGAAGGAGGCAGTGATGAAACAGAGGGCCGAAGGATAAGTGCCCACTGCCATTTCAGGAGAGTTTCAGAAGTAGACCACAAGACAACTGCACATATCCTGTTGGTCAGAATCTTACCACAAGGCTGCTTAGCCTCAAAAGATGTTGGGAAATGTAGTATTTTGTAGGCAGCCATGCACCAGCTAAAAATTCTAGTATTATGGGAGTAGAGGGGTATGGGAATTGCGAATACATCAGCTTCTTTGCCACTCAAAGGTAGTTTACTAGTTATATGAGAAATGGGAAAGCCCTGGCAGAAAAAGCAAACAATGGAAGAAGTTGTAGTTGAAGCAACAGGTTACAGAGTAAAGGGCCTTATGTGTTAGGTTAGGACACTGGTATTTATAGCATCTTCGATATGTAGCTACTGAAGGATATTGAACTGGTGACTGAATGAACAGATTTGCATTTTAGGACAATCACTCTACAGAAGGACTGGTTAAAGACAAGGACAAAAGAAAGGACAATTCCTTTTTTTTTTTTTTTGGTTACTGGGTTAATTTCCCAAACCCATTGTCTTTAACAATATGGATTAAAAGAGTAAAGTAATAAAAATATGAAAGACACAATAAGACTAATATGTTCAGTTTGTCCCTTTAATTGAATTTATAAAAGAATAAATTTAACTCTAAGCTTAGCACACAAAGTGTAGAGCAAATGGGATGCCCATGGATATAGAACTGCTGTGTAACTTAGATTCTAATATTAGTAGATGGAAATATATTTTAAATTTCTACAAATTAAAAAAAACAACCCTAAAACTTGAAGCTATCAAAGACATTGTTTCATTATATGAAGTACTAATGTTAATGCAGGAGATGTGGGTTTGATCTGGGTCAGAAAGATCCCCTGGAGAAGGAAATGGCAACCCACATCAATATGCTTGCCTGGGAAATTCCACAGACAGAGGAGCCTGGTGGGCTATAGTCTGTGGGGGTGCAAAGAGTCAGACACAACTTATCAACTCAACAACAACAATTAATTTTTAAAGTTTCATTTATTTTTTAAATACAGTGATTTTTGTGTTTTTGTAAGAATTGTATTTTGTACAGTAAGTCATTCTTTTGAAGTCAAAATTTTAAGAAGTATTATAGTCTAGCTGCTTTATAGTCTAAGAATTTAAAAAAAATACATTTGTTTTTAATCCCCTCTTATAACTAGCTGAGGGTCAGATGAAAGTGTTGAAGGGGAAACTGATATAAAATTTGAAGTTATGTTGCTGATAGCTGTTTGGACATTTGGCTTCATTGTTGTATCTAAAAACCAATAGAGTGGTTCATAAAACTGATTGCAGAGCACATTTTAGAACCAATAAAACAAACTGACTATTGATGATGTTCACAGGGCAAATCCAATTACATCTCACAAAGCTTTATATTGCTCTATTTCTTCTGTAATGTTTTCTATTTATTTATTTCAATTTAAAGTTCGGGTAACAAGTTCAAAAAAGATGCAATGTGGGTAGGCCAAGAGTGGCCTTAAACTAGAATCAGAAGTCCCAAGAGAAATTCTGGGTCTACTCTTTGGATCTCTTGGTATTTGGGCACATCATTTAAACTCTTTTATTAACAGTATCAAATTTATGAAATGAAATGTATAGCCTTCATTAAGGATTACATGGTATATGTCCACATATTTTATAAACTAGACAATTAAACACAAGTAAATTGTTATTATTAATTTAGACAATGAAGAAAGTTTGTGTATAACAAAGACCAATTTTTAAAAAACACAGATTTTGGCATATGCAGACACACACACTCATTTAGAGATTGTCCTTGTCAGACGTTGATGTCTGACTCACTTTGCTTTTTCCTAATGACATTTTGGATGAAAAGGATGGATTTTCTTATCATACCTCTTCCAGAATTCCGGCACCACTTCATATGATCATGAAAATATTTTATCTTTCATTGTACCCCTGCTACCTGCTACAGGAATGACAAATGCTACAGGATGACAATACTGCTGTTTGGAACTGAGAAATATAATTAGCAGATACATACAAAATATTTTAATGACAGCCCCCTTCTGAATGCCTACACCTGCCGGACACCATAATAATGAGGCTTGTCTGCCACGTGAACATTGATCAGATGTCCCACTGGGGCTTGAAAAATGTGTGCTTCAGTTGTCATCATAGACCTGGCACAACCCCACATCAGGGATCAGGGACTCTGTGAAATATTCAACAGCTGCTGCTGCACCAAGCAACATTTTGCTTTATTTAATTCCATAGGCTTATTTGCATCCTCTTAATTTTCTTATGCTAGGGATTAATCATTCATGAAAATAATAATTATAAAACTCATCTGAAAGCTTGAAAAAAAGCAGGCTCTTTTTGATGGGCATTGCTTCTGAAACAGGAGAAAAAATAAATTCATGCTTAAAAAACTTCAAAGCTAGATCTTCTAAAATTGGGGTGGCCTCAATTTTTTTCTCCCATAAAATCGGTCATGCTGCTTATCTTGTAGACAATGGCAGGTGAAAAGAAGACGCTGTAAGTAGCTAACTCCAACACTGTATATTTGTAAGAAAACGGAAACAGTGGTTTATTTTTTTAGATTAAACTGAGAAGTGAAGTTCAATCAAAAGAGCAAAATAATTTAATGAAAATATAGAAATTTTAGAGCTCATTTTGCTAACAAGGATTCATTTCAGAGACTAACACTCTGACATCTGAAGAGTTGATTGTTCAGCATGTGGTTTGAAATTCTCATCCCCATATGAAAAAGTGGATTCCTTCTTGTATAAACCAAATTTTTAGAAAATGCTTCCTTATATTGAGCTCAAATGAGCTGCCCACTCTGTAATCTGAAACTGTCATGGGTTGGGAGTGAGGTTCATAAACTACTTTAGTCTCTTCAATTTATTTCAATATTTGGAGAGAACTGCCATGTGTGTGACAAGTACGTTCTTTACTCAAGTCAACATACATAGGCCCTGATCTGTGTTTCTATTTTTGTCACTACTTCCCCTCCTGCCCTTAGTTCTGACTCTCTCTCACGTGATTACACTCCACTACATGATCCTACCTACCCTCATCAGTGAAGTGAAAGTCGCTCAGTTGTGTCCTACTCTTTGTGACCCCATGGACTATACAGTCCATGGGATTCTCCAGGCCAGAAAACTGGAATGGGTAGCCTGTCCCTTCTTCAGGGGATCGTCCCAACCCAGGGATCGAAGCCAAATCTCCTGCACTGCAGGCTGATTCTTTGTCAGCTGAGCCACAAGTATTAAATTTATGACTCTCATGGTAACATTAACATTTCTGCTTACAAATTTCATTTCACTTATTTTAGTTACAAAATAACATTTACTTAAAGCGTCATTTCAAAATAATCTACTCACATTATCTTCACAATAAATTCTCTGAGGTAGGCACTGTTACCCTTAACTTATACAAATAAGAAAACACTCTCAGACCAAGTTGGTGATTTTCTAACAAAATAGTAATACACAGTATTGTTGAGCTATTGCTTCATGTCAGGTACTAAGCAATGTCTTTTTTGATCTTTAAAAATACTCTTTGAATTAGGAGTTATTAATATCCTCATAATAGAGTTGGCAGAGTGAGTCACAAAATGGTTAAGACCTCCCAGTGTCACAGTTAGTAATCAGGAGACTCATAGACATCTAAATAGGAGGAGTGGAATTTTCATTAAGCATCTTACAAGAGCCCAGCTTCATCTGTGTCAAGTACTGTATTAGAACCTGGAGGTGTAGAAATTTTAAAAATTATGTTTCTTCAGAAAAATTATGTTCTGACCAGCATTTTAGTAAGATAGTTTTGCAAATAGTGTGGAGCTCATAATGTGAGGGAAAATACTGAAGGCAGGAATGTTACTTTGAAGCTACTGAAAATCTTCAGATTAAAAAAAAAAAAGTACAGACTTGAATTTAAGTAAGGATGTTTTTAGTAAGGATGAATAGAAGGTTGTATGTAGTTGAAATATGCAAGATTGGTGACCCGTAAGATCTGAGGCTAAGTGAGAATGAAAAGTATTTTAATTGGGTTTGACTCTAAACCTAGGTTTACCTGTATTCCTTTTATTTTTCTAATTTCATTTAAAATCACTCTGAAATGGATGGGTAGAAACATAGAATCTCTTGACAAATTACTAAACTTTTCTTTCTCCATGAAGATATTTATACATTAATGTACGACATAAGCTGTCTTTGTTCCTACAGCTAGAAAAAGTCATATTTCACCACAAAAACCAGAATGTCTGCTGAGTTAAATTGAGATTCTATACATCCCACTCATATTCAAGGGAAAAGATCACAAAGGGGCAAAAACCCCTGGAGTTGTGGATCCTAGCCCACCCTGAGCCTGAGCGCGTCCACAGTAGTTGTGTTTCACGTGAGGGAGCGCACTAGAAAGGTAGGGAGAATGCCTTGCGATTATTCATTTACTGTCAGATTTCTATACGTTTACTTCGATTAGTTGCATCCACTTGTGTGACTTCAACTATTGCCCTCTTCATATTATCCAATATATTCCAACTCAAAATCACTCCCCAAATTCAAGCTAACTTCTCACATTGCTGCGTATTTCATTATTTGGATGTTCTATCAAGCCTTAATTATATCATGCCAAATCATTTCTGATGATCCCTCTCTATTTGCTTTCCTTTTGAAATTCCCATCCTGTTGCCTCTGCCATCATCCTCTGAGGCCTGCGATAATCTTCCCTATCGTCCACTAGCATTTAAAGTTCTGTACATTCTTCTACCATGATCTGTCTCCATTGCCCCCTCTCCATTTCTTCCACTACTTTCACACCCTGATTCTGTCCAAATTAAACCATATGAAAAGAATTGTATCAGATCTTTTTACCTCCTTTCTATTATAATCCTCTTTAAATTCATTTTATCCAGGGGTGAGGATTAATATTCCTAAACGCTGATAGAACTACATTACACTACTCAGGACCAGTTAATGGATTCCTGTTGCCTACAAGGCATTGTTCGTACCTATAGTCTCACAAAACAGTCCTTCATAATCCCTTCCTGTCCTGCATTTTCAAGTTTATCTCTTGCTATTTCCTTTTACACACTCACAGAGTAAAATGCTACATAATGGGTTACTTTTTATTCTGCAGAAGTATTACATGTTCTCAGTTTTCATGCCTTTCACTTGTAAAGAAGGAACATTTTTCTTCCCCGAAATTTTATACTGGTTTATTTGTACTGCTCTTACATAGCACTTCATGACTTTTATTATAGTTTTGGTATGTATTTTTTTCCCTTTCATTTCCTGAGGAGAGTTGTTCATGTTATCTGGCATCACCCATGACTCCCTGTATGTGCCTGGCATATAATATCCCCTGGATATCTATTTCTCGAATTAATAATATGGTAACTAATGATTTTCTCATGGTAATGCCAGAAAAAATCTATTACAAATTTATGAAACTTGTACTGTGTTCAAAATGTATGAAAAACACATGTAAATAATACATTTTATTTGCTATGTCATTTATCTATATGCATTAATGTATTCTCTACATATTAACAAACCAAAAATGGATAGTCAAGTCTTCAATTGCATCAGTATCTTCACATTTACTTTAGATAACTCATGCATTAGAACAGCTTTCAAAGTACAATAAAAATGTTCCTTTTCTTAGATCCCCAAGAACAGTGGAGACCAACTGGGTGTATAAAATCTAAGCTGTGATCATAAACTATCCTGAAAGAAAGTGTTTAACCCAACTGACATTCAAAATCAGGTTTAGAATCATGATTCTTAATCATAAAATGAAATATTAAATTTCTCTCAATATTAAACTTATCTAAAGGGTTAGAAGTTTAAATTGTGTCCTGGGGGGTGGGGGACAGACAAACAAAAAAACCCTCACAACTTTCCCTTACTGCTACATGGCTCAGAGATGGACCACCAAGCAGCTCTGTCTTCAATAATGTAACAGGCAGTGAAACATCCACATATGATGGAAACTATGTCATTTACTGCCTTATAAAACTGTAAGTGCCCTCTTAAAGTCAGTAGATTCTGACACTTTGCTACCCATAGATCGCATGCTGAAACCCACAGGAGTTGGTTATTAAAAATTGAAAGCAGGACACCGTTTCCTCAAATTGGATAATAGGAAGTTAGTGAAACATCTTGAATATGGGTGTAGTAACCAGGACGCTGCTGGCAAAACATGAGTAATCTGGTGTTGTAGTTAAATTTTTAACTGACCCTTTGGCAGGCAGGTTCATGAAAAAGTAACGTTCAAAGCAATAAGCACTTAGTTTTGCCAATCTTGTGCGGTCGAAAGACTGTCCACAATCTGCCATACTAACATTAGCTTATAGAAACAAACAAAAATTAAAACTTAATAAGAACAATATCCTTACATACTCTTTACATTAATTGATATTACAGGGTACTATATAAAGACATCAAGTATCATCAAAATGTTGTATAAATTATAGTATGACAGTATCACAGTTACTGTGAACAGTAATGTCAATAGAACAAATGATGCTTCTGTAAAATGTCACTTATTCTTTTCTATTAAGAGACATTGACTCAGTCCACTGAGTCTGAGCAAACTCCGGGAGATGGTGAAGGACAGGGAAGCCTGGCGTGCTGCAGTCCATGGGTGGCAAAGAGTTGGACATGACTTAGCAACTGTTACAACAGCAACAAAGACTTATTATTCCCCATCTGGGCAACAAATACCCCTCAATCCTGCAACCCACTCCAGCTGTGACTTTACTTTTCTCTTTTCCTTTACAGAGCAATTTTCTGAAAATGTGTTTCATACATTTTAGACAAGATGTATTTAAGACGACTTAGTGACTGAACTACAACAACAAAACTAATTTTCTGTCCAAGTTATTTTTTAAACTTTTTAAACTTGGTTTGTTTACTATTATTTGTAAGTATTCTTCTATTAATTTATAGTTTATTTCCTCCTTCCCACACTCCAATATAAGTATCATGAAAGCAGGGGCCTCATTCCAGCTTTTTTTTTTTTTTCCCACTCTAAAACCACAGTATCCGATAATGGTAGCCACTCAGTAAATGTTTTTCTGAATGAATGGATGGATGGATGTTGTTGAAATGGCAGATTCTGCTTTAGCCTGGTTATATTTTAATTAAGAGAAGTTATGACTATACTGAAGCCAAATTGTACAATTTGAGATATTTATACTCTTTTTGTCTTCATTAAACTCTTCAAAACTTGGCATAAACAAAAAAGAGCAGCATAGCCCCTGTTGGCCAAGCAACAGTTTTGTTCTTGTTTTCCAGGCTTATTTCACCTGCATCACATTACACAAAATAAAAATTATTATGCTACTGAATCTGTTTCATATAGTCCCATTTATCCTGCCATTATCCAATTATGCACTTCAATAAGCTAGTTCACAATTAATGTGTTTCTATTTGTCCTACCAGAAATTTGCTCAGCCCAGGCACATTAGCTATGAGATTCATCATCTCCTGGCTGAAACTTTTATGTGTATATTTTCTTTAGAACTATGGCAGTAGTCTACTCTGAACAGCAGTGGTAAAAATGTGTTACTTTACAGTCGATGTGCGGAAAGTACTACTTATAAACAAGAAGGGTTTGTTTAGAATAGACATAAACAATCCTTATCCCCTTGCAAAGAAGCCAGAGACTTCTGGATAATGGGGAACTGACTCTCCCTGTTTGAATTCTTCAAAGCTTTGTCATCAGTACATTTCATGCCATTGCTGAAAAATAAAGTGCAATTCATATACTTCTTGTTATCCTCAATTCCCTTGGCTCAGTCTCTTTCATCTTCATAGCCCACAGCTTATATTTACATGTACTGCAGTTTCTGCAGCTGATCCCTCATCATCTCCTCATCTCACTAACATGGCAATGCACCCAAAACACCTCATTAATGGGTTTTCCTAACTTTAAGCTTCTTCAACAAATATGTTTTGAGCTTCCAACAATATGTCTCAAAATCCACTCTTCAGAAACTCCAGAGTGATCGATGACCTGCCTACTCAAGACCACAGCATCAGTAGCATTCAAGTGTCACTGGGCAGGAGGACTTTTTAGAAAGAAATGCAGGGTCACGGACCTTACTCCAGATCCCCTGCATCTGAATCTGGCCTTTAATAATTGCTCCCAATGGTTTCTGTCTATGTACATTAAAGCTCAAAAAACCCTGCTCTATGACAGCCTTCTGCACAAGTCCTCCTAGACTCCCGTGAATTAAATCATTAAATAAGTTAGCTCATATTTCTTCTCTAAACATCTCTCTTGAGATTTCATGAGTCAACTTACTCTTTAGCAACACAGAACTGTTTGTAATTCCCCACCCTGCCAAAGCAGTGCTTTCTAGGTTTCCACATTTTTGCTTACAGACAAATTAGTGCTACATAATGGTTAAAAGTGTAAGTGTTGCATTAGAGAGAACTGTGTTAAACTCTCAGCAAAACATATTAATATCTGAGGGTTCTTGAGACAATTACTTGACTACTCTGAACAGCTGCTTTTTCATCTTAAAATAAGGCTAATTCTAGTACCTACCCTGTAAAGTTGTTATGAGAGCCAAATAAGGCAACATAAATAAGGCCTAAGACGTTCAGTCACAGGGTCTGACAAACAAGTAAGCACACCATAAATATAGGTAACAGTATAATGACCTCCAGGAAAGCCTGCCTTCTCATTCTTTGTGTCCAAAATCTACGTGGGTGGCATGCCCTCTAATTAACTCTCCCTCGTCCACTTGAATTAGCTATGTTTCCTTCACACACCCTTTAACCTTTCATATGTAAATTATTCTCTTATTATTATTGACTTAGGAAACACATTCATTATGATTTTAAGTTCAGTTGGGGGAATAATTCATCTGGGTAGTAACCGCTACAGAAACCACTAGTTGCCTTGGATATCCATTCTTACTGGCGTTTCTTCCTGAAGACCATAGACTTGTTTAGAGCAGCAATGCATTTACCTCCAAGTATATGTTTCCCGGCTTCAGGGCTGTCTTAGTGACACAGTTCTGACCAGTGAGTAATTTTCATGGAAGTTGATCATCTTCATTTTTCTCATGTTTTCCTTCCTGCCTTCAGACCAAAGACTGTGCCCTTGTGACTGGGAGAAAGATGTGAAAAGTTGAGTCTCATGTCAAAGACTTTTGACAAGTTTCACATTGAAGGGGTTTGAAATAGTCTGTGATAGAGTCACATGGCCAATTCTGGACTGCCAACATATGGGCTTCCTGGAAGTGAGGAGAAAACATTTTTTTTCATTAAGCCACTATATATAGGCTCCTGAATGCAACCAAGCACAAACCAAAACACTATGGCGAATTAATGAATCCTCCAAAGAATATCTAAAGTACTTAAACTATTTTATAGAAAAAGGATTATCAAGGAAAATTATATATTGTTATATATATGCATATGGGTCTTCCCTGGTGGCTCAGTGGTGAAGAATCTTCCTACCAATGCAAGAGACATGGATTCAATCCCTGGGTCAGGAAGATCCCTTGGAGGAGGGCATGGCAACCCACTCCAGTATTCATGCCTGGAGAATCCCATGGACAGAGATGCCTGGCAAGCTACAGTCTATGGGGTCAGATGCAAACTGAGCAACTAAACAACACAATATATGCATATATATATAATTAAATGTGTTATACACACATATACACTATCTGGAGTACTTTAAAGTTTATGAAATGTGTTTATTTGCTGAATTCCTCTGTATTTACACATTTCAGAATAAAAACTTGAATATATTGCTAGTTTTGTTCTTAATTAGATACAAGGAAAAGTTCTATTCCCTAAGAATGTTTTATTTACTAGAAGAGGCCAAAAAAGCAGCTTTTCAGTCACTCTCACTGCTAGATTTTCTTTTTACATCTTTCCTTTTATTTACTTTATATTTTAGGGAGGGAAGGGTACTTAACATAATAATTATTAAATAGATTGAATTAATCCATAATACCTTAAAATTGTGTGTGCAAGATCTGATGTGCCTGTTTGTTTTTCTCTAGAGAGTTTCTATAGCTTTTGTTGGCTATTCAACATCATGTAAGGATAACTACACTTAAAGGGAGAGGTATTACTTTATATATAAAATTACTTCTATTTCTCAGTGTTACTGTCACTTCTCAGATATAAAATGACTAAATAAACTACATCAGGGAACAAAACGTAATTCATGTAGTTTTAGACTCTATCTCCATCTTCTAAAATAATTTGCAATAAAATAAGAAAAAGACAGAAAATGGGCAAATGTAGTTTCCAAGGCAAACTCTTAATTTATACATATACAACACCAAAAACTTACTTTGCTGATTTTGCACTCATTCATCTATATTTAGACGACAGTAATGAAAGCTGCAATTTTCCTTTGAAAATTACAAATCTGTAGCGATAATTGTATCTGCACCTACTCTCTGACTATTTTTGCACTGTTCGAAAATATTCGTATGGCTAGAAAGCAGGTGTTTGCAATGGCATGTGTTCCATGACTGCTTTCCTGTGCAAAACAAGAACTCAGCAGCATACTAAACCTGTACCCAGGTGCACAGGGCAAAGGGCTTCGCCAAGCCCAGCTCTGTGAAGCAAGCATCATTTACATGAATCCTCAGTTCTGCTAGATGAGACCCTCCCTAACTCCATGCCATTGATAGACCGGAAAGGTCATAGTTTATCTTGTTTCCTTGCAGACAATAATAATCACAGTAAATATACTTTGCTTATTTTACTGTAAGATTTTCTTTTTCACTTCAGTTGTGAAATAGTTTGTTTCTGTGGTCTCCTGGAGACAGCTCAGGGTATGTCAGTCAACAATGCCAGAAAGTCATGAAAAAGTTACAGCGGCATCTTTTGCTAGACTGCAAGACCCTGGAAGACAAAGCCTGTAACTCACTGGGATCAGCTATCCATTGAGTGTGTTGTACTAAACTCAGCAATATAATATACTGAGAAAATGTCTGTGACATTACATATTAAATCAACGGGAGCATGAGAAGGCTAGAGATGGTGAATGCTAGGACTCCACTCACTGGAACAATAGAACAAGCTGGAAACGCAGTTCATTCTTCATTATGGTTGTTAACAGGGCAAAACACACTCACAAAAGGCCCAGAGAGTGACCATCGAGAACAAGAGCCAATTTTTATTTTCCTAAAATAAAAATTCTGGTTGTTGAAATAATAAATATGATGTTGTGACTGTTTTATGATAAAATATGCAAAAATAACTAAAATATAAATATGGACTATATTTCTCAGATTATTTGCTCTTGGAGTAAGTAGCAGAGAATTATATTTAAACTGGCTTTAAAATATGAAAATTAATTAATTTACATGAGAGAATATACAGCTTTTAAGGGGAGATCAGCTTTCATTGATCCAGTGGCTTAATGAAGTCATCAGGGATCCAGACTCCTGGGTCATTTTAACCTGCATCCACAAGGTTGGCTTCATCTTATCCTATCTCTCTGGCTTGTTGCAGGATGAGCAACAGAAGGAGCCAGGGATGGAGACACTCTTGTTTGTGGACACAAGGTGAGAAAAAGAGGCCGTCTCACAGGAATCAAGAAAATTTTCCCCAGATGGGGGTTTTCTTTGTTTGTTGTTTCTCCAGTGACACCCATCTCATTCATTTCTGAGATAGTTTATGGACGTCCATGAGCCGCTGCCTAGGTGGGATGTGGGGGTGTAGATATTATACATGAATAGATACATGATTTGTGAGAAAATAGTTTTCAGAATAGTAGGCAAAATAAAGCATATGCAGAGTAAAAAGAATTTCTTTTCTTAATGAAATATTTGATTAAACAAAGCAAAATAATGTGGGTATGAAAGAAAAACTCACATGAAGCAGACGACCCTGCCAAAGCAAAACTGTAAATTTTATAATTATCCTGGCCCACATAGTTTGCTTAAAAATGGCCAAAAAAAATGTTGAAAAAAAATCAACAAAGACATCTGTCTAAATGGAAAGCCCTAGAAAGAAAAGACTTATTGCTGAATGTATTGTGAACCAGCCCTATTCTACCCACATGGAAGAGTGGGTCAATGTTAATTCATCCACACAGCCCTACCTGCCTATTCAGTGTCATGCACTTTCAAAACCTTGGCTTGTGTTCCAACCATGCACAGACCATACAGAAAAGCAATACAGTGTTCATTCCACCCCAAATTCGAATGGTAGGGAACGGAACCTAGTGGAACAGGATCCAACTGGAAAACCTGGGGCTTGAGAGTTCTCATTAGCCAAGCTGAGTTCATTTGGCCTGATCTGGCATGTGATATACTTCACTTGTAGATGCTTCTATGCACACCCACTTCTTTTTAGGTCACCCAAGTAGCATATTTGGTGAATTCATTTATCATCTTTGTCTTTGTCTCTTTGTTTAATCAGAGTTCTCCACCCCACCATATATCTATACATGAAGCTGTATTTTGTAATTTGACTCATTATGTTTTGATGATGAAACTTAATTTTTAGAGATGCATCTTAAGGAAACAGGGTTTTTAAGCATCAGCTGTTTAACATTCATTTGTACCACAGAACATGCCCCCAAACTTTTCCCCCAAAGCATTCACTTGTTTATAACCTAGTTATATTTGAGCAACACTTTCTTGCACTCTTACCCACTATAGATAGGCGTTATAAATTTTATAGTAGTACTCCTAAACCTGACACTGCAATATGCGAGGCACCCTGATAGTTCTCTACTTTATATATTATTTTTATGGTGAGAATTAAAGCTTTTATGAGGCTGTAATTTTTGACATTACCATCACTTCCTGGGAACTCAATGTTATCCTATTCCACAAAGAGCTAAACAGGAGAAAGAACATATTTCCAAGGTCAAGTGCATCTCTCAAACCTGGAAATGATAGACTGTAAGCAAAAAACATCTGCACGTTTAAAAAAGAAACACATTAAAATAAGAAACACATGCCCAATTTTTGATAACATGTTACTTTTACTTAAAAAAGTTTTGCAAATTAAAATACTAATGTTTGAAATACCATAATGTTTGATTATTGTAAATAAACCAACATACTTTAAAAGGATATCAGTTATATAAATGTTATAAAAGCAAATGAATTAAGGGGATCATTAAACCCTTAAAATAAAATAACACCTATCAAGGAAAAGTAGCATTATTTTATATAAACATATGTAGTACTCCTTGATTATGTTCTTTGGGTGATTTAAAAAGGGATATATAAGATGCTTGTCCTGTAGGAATTTGAATTCAACTTGAAGGAATGCTGGAAATTTCAAATAAATATGTATTATGAAATATATTGATGGACAATGTAGTAAGGAAATAGGAAGTATGTATGTTTATTATGTATTATTGACTCTGACCCAATTCACTAGAAAGTTGCTTATGATTCATCTTAGGAAGCATTGTGGTATAAAGAGGATAAAATAGATTGCAATCAGCTCTATTTCCTAGTACAGTGTCCAAGAACAAATTTTTATCTTTCTTATTTTAAAACAGTTAACTTTAAAATGTTTAACTCACAGCATTATACTGAGTACTGGATTAGATCGTATTTTACCAATAGTTGTTGAGATAAAATTCACATAACTTAAGATTTTTTAATTTTAAACACTTTAAAGTATACAATCCAGTGTTTTTTTAATCTATTTGCAATGTTGTACAATCATCACCATTCTCTAATTTCAGAACATATCCATAGCCTCCCCTGCTCAATAAATCCTTGAATTTCCTCCTACCTCCATCCCCAGGCAACTGCTAATCTGGTTTCTGTCTCTATGAATTTTTGTATTCCGGAGATTTGAAATAATGGAATTATACAATATGTAGCCTCTGGGTCTGACTTCTTTCATCCAGCATAACATGTTCAAAGGTCAGCTCTGTTTCAGCATCCACTGGTACCTCCTTTACCTGGCTGGAAAGTATTCCATCGGGTATACTATGTCTGGTTTATCCATTCAGCAGGAGGTGGACATACAGGTTGTTTTGCCTTTGTAGTTATCATGAATAATGCCACTATGAACATTCAAGGACAAGCTTTTGTGAGAATACATGTGGATTAGAGAATATTTAAAGCCTAATACCTTCTGATTGTACCTAACAAAATTAATTTCTCTTTTTTAGCCCTGGGAAACCTCTGCAATGAGACACATGACACTCAATTCCCATGCAACAAATGTCAAAAGCAGCCCTTTCATGTGAACCCATGGCTGATTCATGTCGATGTATGGCAAAAACTACTACAATTTTGTAAAGTAATTAGCCCCCCACTAAAATAAATAAATAAATTAATTAAAAATAAATAAATAAATAAAATTAAAAAAAAAAAAAAAAAGCAGCCCTTTCTCATCCAGCACCTTCTCTGCCTAGAGGAGAAAGCACGTCAATCTGTATGTTTCTGTACGTCAGGATCTCTGCGGGGCTTCCCAGGTAGTTCACTGGTTAAGACTCCATGCTCCCAATGCAGGGGGCCTGGTCAGGGAACAGGATCCCACGTGCCGCACGAAAACCCTGCATGCCAGCGGGTAAGACCCGGCAGAGCCAAATAAATGACTGGAGCTCTAAAACAGGCGCTCTGGACTCAGTCATCACTAAAGCAGCTGGAATTGCGTTTCTATATTTTACTTTCCTTTACGCTTCTGACTATCTCCTCAAGAATGATGATTTTAAACATCTGTATAATGCAGACTTTAGTAAGAACGTTTCTAAGTTTTGTGCAGGATGACAAAGTGTCAGTTGGCAACAGCAGTTTTCTTAGAAGTGAACGGTACTTAGTGGAATGACGCCTCCTAAAATCCACAGGCACCAGAGGCGGCGCTCTAAACTGGACAAAGAGGCTCACACTGAGGTTCGTTTATGATTTCTTCCAGCTTTCTTTCTTTCTCCTGAAGACGGTTCTGTCAACCCTCTAGGAAACGAGGGTCACTATTCTTTCTTTCTCCTGAAGACGGTTCTGTCAACCCTCTAGGAAACAAGGGTCACTATATCCCCTACGGCACAACAAGTTATCGAAACTGTTTCTTGAGGGGATGCTCTTGGTCCTGTCCTCACACGTAAACTGTGAAGCACTGCTTACTCCATACTAATTGCTTTCCTCAGGCCAATGTCTAAGCCGGGCTTCCCTTATAGCTCAGTTGGTAAAGAATCCACCTGCAGTGCAAGGGGCCCCAGTTTGATTCCCGGATTGGGAAGATCCACTGGAGAAGGGATAGGCTACCCACTCCAATATTCTTGGGTTTCTTTTGTAGCTCAGTTGGTAAATAATCTGCCTGCAATGCAGGAGACCTGGGTTTGATCCCTGGGTTCTGATGATTCCCTGGAGAAACGAAAGGCTACCCATTCCAGTATTCTGGCCTGGAGAATTCCATGGGCTGTATAGTCCATGGGGTCTCAAAGAGACAGGACACGACTGAGCGACTTTCACTTTTCACTTTCAATATCTAGGCTATCTTCAGAACTATTCTTGCTCTTCAATGCTGAAATACACTGGATGATTTAGCTTAGTTTTCTTGCCTCTGCTTGTGTCCTCTTTCTATTTATATGTATCTGCACACAGTCAAGGACCCTTTTTGACCATCTGTCACACTTGAATTCGGGCTTTAATCACAAGTACCATTTTCTTTTTGAAAAAAGAGAAATATGTAAGATTTTCATTCAGTGTCCTAAATATATTACAACAAAACTGAAAGCAGAATCATGTTTCCTCTGTCATTGATTCTAAAATAAGTACAAATTAACCTCCCTTCATCTGCTTGTGGAGAAGGAAATTGTCATTTCCACTCCAGTACTCTTGCCTGGAAAATCCCATGGAGGGAGGAGCCTGGTAGGCTACAGTCCATGGGGTTGCGAAGCATCAGACACGACTGAAGCGACTTCACTTTCACTTTTCACTTTCATGCATTGGAGAAGGAAATGGCAACCCACTCCAGTATTCTTGCCTGGAGAATCCCAGGGACAGAGGAGTCTGGCGGGCTGTCGTCTATGGGGTCGCGCAGAGTCAGACACAACTGACGCGACTTAGCAGCAGCAGCAGCATCTGCTCGTACCTTTGACGTCTTGCATTAAATCAGTGTCACTGGTACACGCTTCAGTGTAGCTGTAAAAATGGTTCTTATGAGCTGAGTATTTATGAACTTCACCTAGGAATAATACCCTGTTCTGTGGATTTCAATTATACACATTGTTGATTGTCCTTAGGCTCTGGACATCTTTCTTTGTTAGACAGGAGGCGATCACACTCTGCATCACTTGCCACCCAGATGCCATCTTACCTTTGGCTCAGGATGCCAGAGCTCCAGTTCTAAGTATTTTCACCATGAGCTTCTTTGCCATAGATATCTTTGATGAAAGAATTTGTGTCGCATCTATTTTTGCCATATAACTAACTGTGCTCAGTTAGTGCTAACTGGGTCTGACTCTTTGCAGCTCCACACTCCTCTGCCCATGGGGTTTTCCAGCCAGGAATACTGGCATGGGTTGCCATTTCCTCCTCTACGGGATCTTCCCAACCCAGGGATCAAACCCACGTCTCCTATGTCTCCTGCATTGGCAGGCGGATTCTGTACCACTAGCGCTACCTGGGCATAAATCCATTTGGCCATCAAAGATAACAATGAAAAATGCAAGAGAGGCATTACAAAAGAACATAATGAAATATGAGAATTGGGTAATAAGCAAAGACTTCACGGTGAAATACAAACTATTTAAATAATTTTAAGTGTGTGTTGAGTCATGGCAATACTGGGAGTTTAACTGATTTTATTTTATGCATTGTACTTGGAAGTCCTTGTCTTTCAAGGGTCTCCTTCATAGCATTATATATACTTTTGCTCATTGGGTATCTCACTTTTTCTGCTAAAATTTCTTCCTCCATTAGGAGAGGCATCAGTTTCCAAACACTGATTTTGGAACTGAGCTTCACACTGAGTTGTGAAAGCCTCTACAGTGCTGTTTGCTGTCCACGTACTGTCACGTATTCCTTGATAGATATGTTCCAAGTTCTATGGGAAATGTGGGTTCGGCTCTGCTCAAGGCCCTGGGTCGTTTTATCCTCCAATGCAGTGTGTTTCAAACTAAGAAACCAACTCCAGGGGCAAATCATAATCACCTGCCAGCTCCATGAAGGCAACAACGTTGCTAACTGGAAGGATGTTAACACGTTTCAACAAGTTGAAAACAAACTGTCAGACCAAAAACTGTCAACCTGTTATTTTCTTATTCACAGCAAAATTGTCTCGTGGCCAATTATGTAGCTGTATGGTGAAAATGCTTGTAACAAAGACACTAGCAGTGAAATTCCTGGACATTCTCAGGCGTTTCACCCACTAAGACATCTGGCTTAGTTGGCTATGGCTTTCTGTTAACAAGACTGCTCTCTTCTGGTATAGGTATCAACAAATTGTTTGGTTTTCTTTTTATGTGATTTTACAAATCACAAAGGAAACTTTTTGGGAATTTTCATTCAGTAGTTAAATGAAAAATATTTCCAACTCAATCTAATTTTTATAGCCTTCCCCCACTTAAATTTGAGAAACAGTTGTCCTATATTTTACTTGGTCTGTTTTTAGTCAGTTTTTTCCTTCAAAGGCTTTAAAAATTGATCTCTTGCTTCGCATAATATACATAATTGAGATATATTCAGTGAACTTCTTAGTTACTTATCAATATTGTTTTGTGTAGGAACTGCAAAATATTTTCATGTAAGTTATTCGTTGCCTACGTGAAGCATGAATTTTCAGATAAATGCAATGAGCAATACATTCAAAAACATTTTATATACATTTACATATAATCACACTCACAGGAAAATATATGTGTTTAATTGTGTGTGCCAGAGCAGAATATATTGATAAAATATGCTTCTCTGTACTCAAAATTTATTGAAAATGCTAATATTTCTTAAACTTGCATAATATTTAAGGAAAGTCACACACTCTGTTTTGGCACTAAGAGATGCCAATTTATTCATTTTTAATTGATTCATCTATTTAACAAACATTACCTTATTTTTTTTTCCAGTAATTTTGGGAATAAGGTGGGCTATATTGAAAAATAAGATAAAAAGATGCCTGTCTCAAGAGTCTTAAAATCTGGTGAATAAAACAAGAAAACTAAAAATAGTATAGTGCAAAATTATAATTCACTCTGGTGTCATAAGAGATTTGTACATAATGACATGGCATTTTAGAGGGTAATAATGGTTATGAGACACGCAACTTCAAGCTGGAGCCTAACAAGAGGGAAGGTTTCCAAAACTGGTGACACTTGGATTGAATGGCTCTTGAAGGACAAATATGAATCGGTCAGGCTACAAAAATTAGCAAATGAGTGTGCATAATGAGAGGGAAGAGGCCATGATGTGTAATTAGGGACACCAACATTTAAAAGAAAATCTGATGAAAGTAAACAAGAAGAATATAATGTTATCCAAGTAAAGGGAGAAAAACTTCAGAAAGGGAGAAGTGGTTAACTGGGTCAAATGATGCTGAGAATTCAAATAAAATAACACTGAGAAGTGTCCAGTGATCCATTTGAATGCCGTTAGAGATCTTTCAGTACAGTGGTTACTGTATAATCGAACCGCGGTGTGTTGTAAGGAACTGAGGTTATAAAAGCATAAATGAGACCCTGGGGCAGCATTCCCTGACATGCAAAAGAATAAAAATATTCCAAACTAGTTCAACATCTCTCTTCCTCCCAGGCTTTGCCAAATACTATAGTCTTGTACTTTGAAGCTGATAAAATGGATGTTGACTTCACTCTTATCCAGAGAGAACACCAGCCTGAACATACAACATACCTCACTTCACGTGGGTAACAGATGTTTACAAAAAGAATTTCCATGAAAACTAGCATTGTAGCAGAAAAGACAAAGAAGACCAAAAGAAGGCTTATTCTATTTGAATTTCTGGGTTCTGAGAAACAAAATCTCAAAAAGTTTATTTGGTTCCTGCCTATTTTTATGGCAAAAAATATTTCCTGCTGTATTCTCAGTCCACTATAGACCTCTGCTTAATTTCCCTATCCCAACTTGTATCAGATAAGTTTACTTAACTTCACATACTTAAATTAGGCTGATACAATTACCTTTGTAAACCAAGCTCTTTTACCTTTAGCTGCTTTCTTAAAACATACCTTAGTTTCTGTCTTCAGTCAAGAAGAAGGTGATAATTTCATTTCTTGGTCTGGATTCCTCCAAGAAAAAGTCTTTATTCGGGTCCCAGAAACTAACTTATGGGAAGAGACTTCTTCCTATTCATTGCTTCAAGCCCAAGTGAAATATCCTTCTCTGTTTCCCAGCTCAACATTTATGGTCCCTAGAGAGTCTGTGCAGGTATCTTAAGGAGAGGTCTTTTAAGGAAAAAAGAGTTAATATTTCAGAATTAAAAAAAAAAAACAACCAAGAAATGTAACATTGCACGTAATTAATCCCCGCCATTAGAGAAATTGTCTGGGAACCCTGGCATGGTAGGCTTCTTTCATTTATGCTGCTGTTTACAATAGTTATGGCATTTTTAAATAGCAGAAATTAAAATCATTTTATAAATTTTGACGTGGACAAGGTGCCTAGATCTAGCAATCATTAAAAACCTCTGGTGGATAAGTAAAACGTATAAGTAAATTGGCTCATCATCACTTCCCTTATTGCCTGCTGATGCTGGCTTCATTTAAATTCTTCTCTATGACCATAAGCTTCTTTACTACAAAGACAGGTCCTTATCTCCTTTATGCACAAAGTGTCTAATTCAGTACCTGGCATATAGCAGCCATTCAATAAATGTTTGAACAAATATATATATATAACCTAGGGAAGTATTGAAAATAATTTTTGAACTAATAGTATGCTTTAGAAAACTTAGAATTATGACTCTACCCACTAGTTTGCTTTAATCATGAATCAGGGCATTCGTTTCTGAAACATATAAAAATGTTTATCCTTACCATGTTCTTCCCATGATATTTATAACTGTTCATCATTGAAGGTCAAATTCTTAGCCATGTCCAAAGAAGGTGAAACTCTGGTTTGTAAGGATTTGATTTCCATTTTCAGTCTTGTCTGTATATTTCCTTGAGTCAAGAGCACAAAATGTTTCCCTCACCCCCAAACTCAAATTGAAATTGTATAGCTGGTTAACGCTTCATTTAGTTTATGGGTTCAATGTCTATGCAGTGGCTTGAATGTCGGCTTGCCCTTAGAATGTTTTTTCTCCTGCATCAGTGTTCTCTCCTGATTGTCATCGAGGATTGCATCTGTTTAACTTTCTTTCTGTTCAGCAAAGATCACTTCTCTTCTGAGTGGCAGCCTAAAGCCAGAGTCTGATTTTGGGGGCAAATTGTTAGCTTTGTTTTGCTTCAATCAGCTCAAAGTTGTGTGGCCTTGCACCTGCCAATAAGGGTGCAGAGTGGAAAGAAAAACTCCTGCCCTTATGCGGGCTCTCTGGCTTCTCTAAAGATTAGGGCCAAGTTGCTGTATGGCTCTTGTTTAGAGTCGGGTTGTCAAGGGAAAATCATGTGAAGGGTAGCCCAGATAAGATATTTTGCAATTTTGGGGGGTTTTGAATGTTATGTTTACCTCCTTGAAAATGATTTCCTTCATTCGTTCTAACTGACCTATTACTGTCATTTTCATAGGACCCTCTTCTTGCTTGTGATGAGGAGGAAGCTGGAAGATTTTAGACAAACCCATCTGAAGGATTAAGAACCCACTAACCAATACCAAAACAATAATACTAAACAATAGCCCAATAATTAACCAAATCAAAAAATTGCATCTCATTCATATTTTTAAATTGTCTAGACAATTTAAGAAAATAAGAATATATAAAAACAAGCAAAAAACACCAAATACGATACAAATATATTTCTAATATTTTCTGTGGAGATGCGCAGACCATTGAAGACAGATCTACTTTTCATGTAGCATCACAGTTGAAGATATGCTTGGATAAATGCCCTGCAAACGCTAGCACATACTGACACACTGGGTGTGCTTGCTCCTCTTCCATGAGACCCGAATGATTTCACACAGGGTCTTTAGAGCATTGCTCTCCACTTTATCCACATCTGCACCATATTATCTCTTTCATCATCACATCCTCCAAATGTTCATATTTTTACATGATGTGTCTCGTATGCTTTCACCAAATACCTTCACGTTCAGGCAGGTACTTAATCAATGCTTCACCATGATAATGATTTATGGTGTTGTGGTCATTATTTTTTTCAGGCCTTAATGACCACTAGCACGTAAAACTAAATTAATAAGTACTTAGCATCTGTGGAAACAGAAGGTATTTGTCTGCTAATCAGGGTGGTTTTGAGGTGTTTTATATTTCAGCAAGCTGCCTGATTACAAAGGTTACTGCTACTTTGGGTTGATTTATGTTATGTCAAAAAAATGCTAATTCTAGAAAGTCTCTCTGATGTCCTAAAGGCCATTACCTCTAAGGTTTGAAAAGTGTAAAAAGCGTATTTCTGTCTTCCTTCCTCTGTATGCTAGTCATTTTAGATTTGCTCTGTGGCCGCTCTAGATCACATCTAACCACTTGTGGCAATAATGATTTTCTTTCTGTCACTGTCTCTGTTAACATTCCATTACAGCAAAGGAGTCAAGAGTTCAGCTAGGTAGGACATCAATCCAACAAGAAGTTGGCACTGTGTTAAAAAGAATAAAATAATACCATTTCCAACAACATGGATGGACCTAGAGAGTGTCATACTGAGTAAAATAAGTCAGTCAGAAAAAGAGAAATACCATCATATGGCATCCCTTGTCGGCAGAATCTAAAAAGAAATGATACAAATTAACTTATGCTGGAGCAGCAAGCGGCTGAGAGGAGATACCCCATGTCCAAGGTAAGGAGCATTGGCTGTGCTTTGCTGGAGCATCCATGAGGAGATACCCCATGTCCAAGGTAAGAGAAACCCCAGTAAGACGGTAGGCACTGAGAGAAGGCATCAGAGGGCAGACAGACTGAAACCACAATCACAGAAAACTAACCAATATAATCACATGGACCACAGCCTTGTCTAACTCAATGAAACTAAGCCATGCCATGTAGGGCCACCCAAGACAGACGGGTGATGGCGGAGAGTTCTGACAAAATGTGGTCCACTGGAGAAGGGAATGGCAAACCACTTCAGTATTCGTGCCTTGAGAAGCCCGTGAACAGTATGAAAAGGCATAAAGATAGGACACTGAAAGATGAACTCCCCAGGTCGGTAGATACCCTATATGCTACTGGAGATCAGTGGAGAAATAACTCCAGAAAGAATGAAGAGATGGAGGCAAAACAAAAACACCACCCAGTTATGGATGTGACTGGTGACAGAAGCAAGGTCCGATGCTGTAAAGAACAATATTGCATAGGAACCTGGAATGTTAGGTCCATGAATCAAGGCAAATTGGAAGTGGTCAAACAGGAGACGGCAAGAGTGAACACCAACATTTTAGGAATCAGCGAACTAAAATGGACTGGAATGGGTAAATTTAACTCAGATGACCATTATATCTACTAATGTGGGCAAGAATCCCTTAGAAGAAATGGAGTAGCCATTATGGTCAACAAAAGAGTCCAAAATGCAGTACTTGGATGTAGTCTCAAAAACGACAGAATGATCTCTTCGTTTCCAAGGCAAACCATTCAATATCATAGTAATTCAAGTCTATGCCCCGACAAGTAACACTGAAGCAGCTGAAATTGAACGGTTCCATGAATACCTACAAGACCTTTTAGAACTAGCACCCAAAAAAGATGTCCTTTTCATTATAGGGGACTGGAATGCAAAGGTAGGAAGTCAAGAAACACCTGGCGTAACAGGCAAATTTGGCCTTGGAGTACAGAATGAAGCAGGGCAAAGGCTAAGAGAGTTCTGCCAAGAGAACGCACTGGTCATAGCAAACACCCTCTTCCAACAACACAAGAGAAGACTCTACACGTGGACATCACCAGATGGTCAACACCAAAATCAGATTGATTATATTCTTTGCAGCCAAAGATGGAGAAGCTCTATACAGTCAGCAAAAACAAGACCGGGAGCTGACTGTGGCTCAGATCATGAACTCCTTATTGCCAAAATCAGGCTGAAATTGAAGAAAGTAGAGAAAACCACTAGACCATTCAGGTATGACCTAAATCAAATCCCTTATGACTACACAGTGGGAAATAGATTTAAGGGACTAGATATGATAGACAGAGTGCCTGATGAACTATGGACGGAGGTTCATGACATTGTACAGGAGACGGGAATCAAGACCATCCCCAAGAAAAAGAAATGCAAAAAAGCAAAATGGCTGTCTGAGGAGGCCTTACAAATAGCTGTGAAAAGAAGCAAAGCTAAAAGCAAAGGAGAAAAGGAAAGATATATCCATTTGAATGTAGAGTTCCAAAGAAAAGCAAGGAGAGATAAGAAAGCCTTCCTCAGCGATCATTGCAAAGAAATAGAGGAAAACAATAGAACGGAAAAGCCTAGAGATCTCTTCAAGAAAATTAGAGATACCAAGGGAACATTTCATGAAAAGATGGGCACAATAAAGGACAGAAATGGTATGGACCTAACAGAAGCAGAAGATATTAAGAAGAGGTGGCAAGAATACACAGAAGAACTATACATAAGATATTTCATGACCCAAATAATCACGATAGTGTGATCACTAACCTAGAGCCAGACTTCCTGGAGTGTGAAGTCAAGTGGGCCTTAAAAGCATCGTTACAGACCAAGCTAGTGAAGGTGATGGAATTCCAGTTGAGCTATTTCAAATCCTAAAAGTGACACTGTGAAAGTGCTGCAGTCAATATGCCAGCAAATTTGGAAAACTCAGCAGTGGCCACAGGACTGGAAAAGGTCAGTTTTCATTCCAATCCCAAAGAAAGGCAATGCCAAAGAATGCTCAAACTACCACACAATTGTACTCATCTCACATGCTAGTAAAGTAATGCTCAAAATTCTCCAAGCCAGGCTTCAACAATATGTGAACCATGACCTTCCAGATGTTCAAGCTTGATTTAGAAAAGACAGAGGAATCAGAGATCAAATTGCCAATATACGCTGGATCATCGAAAAAGCAAGAGAGTTCCAGAAAAACATCTGTTTCTGCTTTACTGACTATGCCAAAGCCTTTGACTGTGTGGGTCACAATAAACTGTGGAAAATTCTGAAAGACATGGGAATAACAGATCACCTGACCTGCCTCTTGAGAAACCTGTATGCAGGTCAGGAAGCAACAGTTAGAACTGGGCATAGAACAACAGACTGGTTCCAATTGGGAAAGGAGTACATCAAGGCTGTATATTGTCACCCTGCTTATTTAACTTACATGCAGAGTATATCATGAGAAACACTGGGCTGCAAGAAGCACAAGCTGGAATCAAGATTGCCAGGAGAAATATCAATCACCTCAGATATGCTGATGGCACCACCCTCATGGCAGAAAGAGAAGAAAAAGGAGCCTCTTGATGAAAGTGAAGGAGAAGAGTGAAAAAGTTGGCTTAAAGCTCAACATTCAGAAAACTAAGATCATCGTATCCGGTCCCATCACTTCATGGCAAATAGATGGGTAAACAGTGGAAACAGTGGCTGACTTGATTTTGGGGGTCTCCAAAATCACTGCAGATGGTGATTGCAGCAATTAAATTAAAACATGCTTACTCCTTGGAAGGAAAGTTATGACCAACCTAGACAGAATATTAAATAACAGAGACATTACTTTGCCAACAAAGGTACGTCTAATCAAGACTGTGGTTTTTCCAGTAGTCATTTATGGATGTGAGAGTTGGACTATAAAGAAAGCTGAGCACTGAAGGATTGATGCTTTTGAACTGTGGTGTTGGAGAAGACTCTTGAGTGTCCCTTGGACTGCAAGGAGATCCAACCAGTGCATCCTAAAGGAGATCAGTCCTGGGTGTTCATTGGAAGCACTGATGTTGAAACTCCAATACTTTGGCCACCTGATGCGAAGAGCTGACGTTTGAAAATACCCTGATGCTGGGAAAGATTGAAGGCAGGAGGAGAATAGGACAACGGAGGATGAGATGGTTGGATGGCATCACCGAATCAATGGGCATGAGTTTGGGTAAACTGGGGAGTTGGTGATGGACAGTGAGGCCTGGCGTGCTGTGGTCCATGGGATCACAAAGAGTTGGACACAACTGAGCAACTGAACTGAACTGAACTGATTTACAAAACAGGTAAAGATTCACAGACTTAGAGAACAAATATATGGTTGCCAGGGGAAATGTTATGGACAAAGTATAGTTGAGGAGTTTGGGATGGACATGTACACACTATTATATTTAAAATGGATCACTGTATATGACCTACTGTGTAGCACAAGCACCTTCTGTATAGCACAGAGAATTCTACTCAATATTTTGTGGCAGCCTGGATGGGAGGGGAGTTTGGGAGAGATTGGATATATGTATATGTATGGCTGAGCCCCTTGCCGTCTATCTGAAACTATCACAACATTGCTAATAGGCTATACTCCAATATGAAATAAAAAGGTAAAAAACAAACAAAATAACAACAGAAAAATAAATTGGCTCTATGTTAAAGTGAGAACCACTCTTCAGTTAAATTGGTCGTCATAAAGCAAGCTGTATAGAAAGATACAAATTTGATACCGACTGTACCTTATTCTATGGTATAGGAAGTATTTTTCCAGTTGTTCTTCCAGGTATTCTTTGGTATAGAAAGTATTCTTCCAGGTGATTAAATGTTCTTCAATGGATGTAAAACATCTTGGACTTGCAATTAGAATTTCATATATACACATGCCCTGAAAAGACATAAATTAAGGGCTTTATTTTAAAAAAATGGTTAATTCTTCAGTGTATACATACTTGGAATCTGTGATTATGTGTGAATGGAAGAGACAGCAATTGCATACAATTATATCTACAATTGGCAAATTGTGCGTCAATCAGCCAACCTTGTGTAGAATTAGATATTTAAATTCACAAAGCAAAGTATTACATTTTCTAAAATAATTTATTTTCTTAAATTTAATTAGATAATTTAGATGATAATTTTAAATGTTACAGTTTATACATTTTTATTTAACAAAAATACTTATTAATTTATTAAAGTTACATATTAAGGTCATTTTTTTTTAATAAATTTATTTATTTTAGTTGGGGGCTAATTACTTTACAATATTGTAGTAGTTTTTGCCATACATTGACATGAATCAGCCATGGGTTTACATGTGTTCCTCATCCTGAACCCTCCTCCCACCTCCCTCCCCATCCCATCCCTCTGGGTCATCCCATTGCCCCAGCCCTGAGCATTTGTCTCATGCATCGAACATGGAATGGTGTTCTGTTTCACATATGATAATATACATGTTTCAATGCTATTGTCCCAGAACGTCCCACCCTCATCTTCTCCCTCAGAGTCCATAAGACTGTTCTATGCATCTGTGTCTCTTATTCTGTCTCGCATATAGGGTTATCATTACCATCTTTCAAATTCCATATACATGCATTAGTATACTGTATTGGTGTTTTTCTTTCTGGCTTACTTCACTCTTTATAATGGGCTCCAGTTTCATCCATCTCAATAGAACCGATTCAAATGTATTTTTTTAATGGCTGAGTAATATTCCATTGTGTATATGTACCACAGCTTCCTTATCCATTCGTCTGCTGATGGACATCTAGGTTGCTTCCATGTCCTGGCTATTGTAAACAGTGCTGCGATGAACATTGGGGTACATGCGTCTCTTTCGATTCTGGTTTCCTCGGTGTGTATGCCCAGCAGTGGGATTGCTGGGTCATATGGCAGTTCTATTCCCAGTTTTTTAAGGAATCTCCACACTGTTCTCCATAGTGGCTGTACTAGTTTGCATTCCCACCAACAGTGTAAGAGGGTTCCCTTTTCTCCACACCCTCTCCAGCATTTATTGCTTGTAGACTTTTGGATAGCAGCCATTCTGACTGGTGTGAAATGGTACCTCATTGTGGTTTTGATTTGCATTTCTCTAATAATGAGTGATGTTGAGCATCTTTTCATGTGTTTGTTTGAAGAAATAATATTACATAGCCCTAGAAGACGGCACTGTTGGGAATTTGAGAATTCTTAAGTATGGCAAAATAAAAATTAAAAATATCCTTTTTTCTATTTATGTCTTTGTGTGTATACTTATATACATATAAGCAAGATGTTCAGAGCTAACAATTTAATAAACATAATCTAGAGAATTAGAAACATGTCTATGTATTTCTATTCCTTTTCTTTGACCAAATGAGGTTTATGTAGTGGCTTTGGATGCTTTTCCAATATAAAACTTCCTTTTAAAGTCATTTAAGAAGAGGGATAAGTAAGGATTATTATAAGAAAGGCCATTTCTCTTGGAAGGATGTATTATATGGTTCGAGTTTCCCTGGTGGCTCAGATTGTAAAGAATCTGCCTACAAAGCAGGGGAACCAGATTTGATCCCTGGGCTGGGAACATATCCTGGAGAAGGGATTCACTACCTATTCTAGTGCTCCTGCCTGGAGAATTCCATGGACAGAGTAGCCTGGTGGGCTAAAGTCCATTGGGTCGTAAAGAGTTGGACACGACTGAGCAACTAACACTTTGCATTAAGTGTTTCTGTGAGTCCACTGATTGTGACCACCATTTATTCTCCATAACTTGCATGTGAGTTTCATGTATCATAATATGTGCCATTATTTTCATTGCTAACTTTATTAGTAGTGTAAGGCTGTCTTTTGTTGCTTAAAATATGTGTAGTTGAGATAAAATTACATGAATTTGTTTTGTGTAAGTAACTAGTATTATCAAAGACTCAATAGATTTGCCATCTGCATTTTTGAATTATTATGTTGGAGGACTCACTTTTCCTATAACCATTACGGTCTATTAGAATTTATCAATCATTATTTTCAGTAAGATGAATCAACTGAGCTATTTCATATCCTAAAAGATGATTCTGTGAAAGTGCTGCACTCAATATGCCAGCAAATTTGGAAAACTCAGCAATGGCCACAGGACTGGAAAAGGTGTTTTCATTCCAATCCCAAAGAAAGGCAACACCAAAGAATGTTCTAATTACTGCACAATTGCATTCATCTTACACAGTAGCAAAGTAATGCTCAAAATTCTCCAAGTGAGGGTCCAACAGTATGTGAACCAAGAACTGTCAGATGTTCAAGCTGGATTTAGAAAAAGCAGAGGAACCAGAGATCAAATTGCCAAACATCCGTTGGGTCATCAAAAAAGCAAGAGAGTTCCAGAAAAACATCTACTTTTTCTTTATTGACCATGCAAAAGCCTGTGGCTGTGTGGATCACAACAAACTGTGGAAAATTCTTCAAGAGATGGGAATACCAGATTATCTGACCTGCCTCCTAGGAAATCTGTAGGCAGGTCAAGGTGCAACAGTTAGAACCAGACGTGGAACAACAGACTGGTTCCAAATTGGGAAAGCAATGCGTCAAGACTGCATACTGTCACCTTGTTTATTTAACTTATATGCAGAATACATCTTGCGAAATGCCAGGCTGGATGGAGTAGAAGCTGAAGTCAAACTGCCGGGAGAAATATCAATACCCTCAGATATGCAGATGACACCACGTTTATGGCAGAAAGCCAAGAGGAACTAAAGAGCTTTTTGATTTAAGTGAAAGAGGAGAGTGAAAAAGCTGGCTTAAAACTCAACATTCAAAAAAAATGAAGATCGTGGCATCTGGTCCCATCACTTCATGGCAAATAGATGGGGAAACAATGGAAACAGTGACAAACTTAATTTATTTATTTATTTTGGCTCCAAAATAACTGCAGATGGTGACTGCAGCCATGAAATTAAAAGATGCTTTCTCCTTGGAAGAAAAGTTATGACTAATCTAGACAGCATATTAAAAAGTAGAGACATTACTTTGGTGACAAAGGTCCATCTAGTCAAAGCTGTTGTTTTCCCAGTAGTCATGTATAGATGTGAGAGTTAGACCATAAAGAAAGCTGAACACTGAAGAACTGATGCTTTTGAACTGTGGCGTTGGAGTAGCCTCTTGAGAGTCCGTTGGGCTGCAAGGAGATCCAACCAGTCAATCCTAAAGGAAATCAAACCTGAATATTCACTGGAAGGACTGATGTTGAAGCTGAAACTCCAATACCTTGGCCACCCGATACAAAAAACCGACTCATTGGAAAAGACCCCGATGCTGGGAAAGATTGAAGGCAGGAGGAGAAGGGGACAACAGAGGATGAGATGGTTGGATGGCATCACCGACTCAATGGACATGTGTTTGGGCGAGCTCCAGGGTTTGGTGATGGACAAGGAGGCCTGGCGTGCTGCAGTCATGGGGTTGCAAAGAGTCAGACACGACTGAGTGATTAAACTGAACTGATTCTGATTTTGAATCAGAACATTTTGTTTTCTTGTAAATTCTCCAGCCCTCAGTTTCTTTTCTGCAAAATCAGTACTTGGACTAACAAGTTGCAATACCCCTTTTAACCCTATGATTTTGTATCAAAGTTTAAAAAAATATCCATTTTGAAATGACTTATGCTAAATATTTCACTTACAAGAAGTGATTCTTGGCAGTAATAGTTAAATGCCCCTATTTGAGACATAGCAGGCTATTTTAAAATGCTGTCTATCCCTTGCTTCATTATTATTCATAGCCCCTCTATACTTTGAGGGTCAAAGATAATGTCTAAAGCTATTATTTTCCCTTAACCTGAGAGAAAATATGCCATAATCTCATTAAACATGAAGAAAATGGTTATAAAATAAAAGGTCATGATGCCAGTTTTCAAGGACAAGTCCCCTACTTTCATTTCCCATTGAAAGTTAGAGGTGTCATATTTGTCACAAATACCCTTTGTTTTATTTTCTTGAGTTATTTTCCTCAAATACATTCTCTGTCACTCGGTTTTCTTTGAGTGCATTTTCACAACATTTATGAACAGATGAATCAAAATGCATGAGGTAAATTCCATGTATGTTTGCATATTAATCACTTTGAAATTACTCAAGAAGAAAGGAAAGATGAAAATGCGATGTGAGTTTTTTTTTTCTATAGTGTTTTAACATTAAAAGTCTGGGATGCTACATGAAATATGTATCTAATATTAGCCCTGGAGTGTTATGCAAAATAAGATAGCCAACAAAGAATATAGATAAAAGCCACCATAATAAAAAATTTAATCAATATTTTAATGTGTCCTTATGATGAAAACAATAATCCATAAAACCACAATATACATTACGTTGAGTGTAACATTACACTCATAGCTGTAAATTAACCACACAGAGGACCCTCAGAAAACATGGCCATAGCTAGGTGAATTCTATCTTCTGTGAGCAGCAAAATTCAACTATAATTTTGAATTATAAATTGAAATGTAGAAAAATGGTATCATGATCCCAAGAATAGAAAAAGTCTTTGATATTTATCTAATCCTTCTGGTTGTTTTCAACTAGGAATGCATACATTTATTTGAACAACTGAAAACACATAGTATTTCTGTTTTTGAAGAGCCTCAGAAAGATCGTTCTAAAATTATACTGGATAGTAGGCATTATCTATTTATTATATTCATAGTCACCTTCAAAAAATATTTTAAAACTATTAAGTTTCTACAAGGGTCAGTGTTAGTAACTCATACAGTTTTTCAACTTTTTCATGTTCATGTGGTTTTACTTGTATAACTATTACATTTCTTTTCCATTGTAAAGTTTCTATGTTGTGGAATGGAAAAAAATAGTAAAAATACAAACAACATATATGTCTCCAACAACAACAAAACAAAAACAAATTACTTATTCTTCTGGTAGATCAGTAAGCCATACATGTAAAATGAATCAAAAAAATTCATAGAGTTCCTTGTTCTTTGGGACTTCCCTTGTAGCTCAGTTGGTAAAGAATCTGCCTGCAGCGAAGGAGACCCCAGTTCAATTCCTGGCTCAGGAAGATCCGCTAGAGAAGGGATAGGCTAGGCTATCTTGTTCTTTAGGATACTTCCCTACTCAGGGTACCATGTTTTTGTTAAGAGTTATCAGTGATGTGATGTCAAGTGATAACGCTTGAGCTATTGTGGAATCCAGAGAAAAAAGTTTGCTTCCTCAATTTTGAGGAAGTTATGGTTAAAGGTTTCTGTTAAAACACAACCGAAGTAACTGTGATCAGCATGTGTTGACAATTGTATTATTATTAATATCTGATTGCTCAGCACCCCACTCCAGTACTCTTGCCTGGAAAATCCCATGGACAGAGGAGCCTGGTAGGCTACAGTCCATGGGGTCGCTAAGAGTCGGACGCGACTGAGCAACTTCGCTTTCACTTTTCCCATTCATGCACTGGAGAAGGAAATGGAAACCCACTGCAATGTTCTTGCCTGGAGAATCCCAGGGATGGGGGAGGCTGGTGGGCTGCCGTCTATGGGGTCGCACAGAGTCGGACACGACTGAGGCGACTTAGCAGCAGCAGCAGCAGCTCTAGGATGAGCATATCCCAGGACGACCAACGTGAGGATGTCATATATAATTATAGGAAATTTGGCTTCCTAAGATATTAAGGTTATAACTTCAGATGTGTTAACACAAATCCATTTGACACAGCAATATATTGAAAAAAGAAAATACTCTCATTCATTTCTCAGACACTGAGTGCTAGACACTGAGAATACACAGTTGAATAATACAATGTTTCTAAAGCATACAGTCTAGTGGGACATTGAGCCTAACAAATGCTCTTATTGTGTGTAACAAGCTTATCCAAGAGTAGAGGGAATTAACAGAAATCCTTGAGGAATGGGGCAGGCAGGCAGTCAAGATTGTGTGACACCGAAATATTTTGATAAAGAAGAGTCAAATATGGCAGACCAATGCTTCCACCATAAACAACTAGAAAATTTGCATAAAATATAAAGATCATGTCTAAAACATCACAAAAGTGCTAAAACCAGGATAATTAGAGACGCCAGTTTTCCAGAGAGAAGGGACCTTCTGAAAACTGAGCTGACTTTCACAGAAGTGTATCCCCAGAGAGGATTTGATGATTATGTCTTTCTGTGGGAAGTTGAAAATGTTAGCTATGCTCTCAGAGTGATCTGCTGCTGAGAGGAGAAAAATTAGCACAGCTTTTGGTGGTCTCAGGGAACTGGGAAGAGAAAATGGAAACATGATGCCTTCAAATATGTAGATTTCTTCTCTAAAGCTGTAAGGAGGATGAGGAGGCTAAAAAGGCTCAACAGAAGGCCTCTGTAATCAGAATACAGCAAGTCTAACCTTGTTAAGGAGATCATGACTGACTTTGTTTAATGTTCAAGATACCATCTTGAAGACAACACTAAGTGCTCATCTGAAGACACAGAGAGGACTGTTGCCCATGGGAGGCTAAACCAGAGCCAGAACTATACATTATCCAATCTGCAAGCCAGCAGTCCATAAAATCCAAAATCAGGGGAAGAAAAGGGATGCCTGAAACAAAGCCAGAGATAATCCTTCAGGTATTCAGTTAACAGAACATAAGATTAAAGAGACTATGATCAAACTGTTACAAGAAAATAAATGAAAAGATTGAGAAGGTAAAGCGATGATAAATTATAGCAGAAAATTGAAATACACAAAAGGAATATAATGAAAGTCTAGAATTGAAAAGATAAAAGTTTTAAAACTAATAACTTAGATGGATTTAGCAACCAGTTAGACACAGCAGAATGCAAGTTTAGTGGTCTGGAATGCATGTCAGCAGACGAGAAACATACTGAAGAAAGGGAAGTGAGGAGAGTGGAAATCACAGAAAAGAGAAATTTTGGACCCAGAGAAAATGCATAGCATGCCTGCAATGTCCGTTCCCGATGGAAACTTGCAAGAGAAAGGGGGAAAATGATATTTAAGGAGTTAATGGCAGAGAAATTCCCCCAAATAAGAAACATATCGTGGAGGAGGTCTCCAGAGTTGGGCTCCCAGGGAAAGACATACTGCTGTATTCATGTCCTGTGGTGCCCTCTTTTATTAAGTATAGGCCAGAACTGTGCTTTTATATACAGACTTTTGAACAATCTTGGGGTAGGGGTGCCAACCCCCTACACATTCAAAAATCCACATATAATTTTACAGTCAGTCCTCCATACCTGTGGTTCCATGTCCATGGATTCAACTGACTGGTTCATAGAGTACTGTAGCACATATTTCTTGAAAAAAAATCTGGGTAGAGTGAACCCATACGTTTCAAACTCATGTTGTTCAAGGGTCAACTGTAGTCAACCAATATATCTTTCAAAAATAAAAGTAAAATGAAAAGTTTACAGAGAAGTTCAAAGAGAATTTCCAGCCAGCATACCTGCATTACAAGAAAATTAATATTGTGTATTTAAAGCAACAATAATGCTCTTCTATGAAGACCCAAATACATTAAAGCAAAAGTGCCTAAAACAGCATGAATGAAGAAAGGGGAGTAAAGCGAGTTACATGTTCTACAGTTCTTACTTTACTGGGGAATTAATAAAAGTGATATCATTATTCAGGGGCAGTTAATCAAGTATTCACAAAGTATTTATATGTTAATCTGCATGATAAACACTAAGAACTCACAAAATAATGTGTAACTAATAATAGAGAGAAAATATTGACCATAAAATATCTAACATGAGAGGAATAGGAGACAAGTAAACATGAAATAGAGGTTCAAAGATAAAATGAATAATAGTAATACAAATATGAATATATAAGGAATTACATTAAAAATAAATAGACTAAAAATAATAATCATAAGACTGGCACCGTCAAACTGAATCAAAGAACAACAAAAACAAATCTATATATGGCACACAGGCGTAGAAGTTAAAAACAAAAAGCATGAAATAAATTCTATCGTGAAAACACTAACCAAAAGAAAGCTGTTATTGTTATATTTTTATCAGTTAACTTAGATGCTCGGAGAAGAAATACTACTGTTTCCTCATAATTTATCTTAAAAATATATAAGGCAAACCTGAGAACTGAATGAAAGACAAATCCATAAACAGTGGGATTTTAACAATACTCTTTAAAGAGCTGAGAGAAATAGCAGACACACACATATAAGCATACACAAGAACACAGAAGTAATAAATGCCAATACACATGAACTAATTGACACATATAGAACATTTGCTTTTAAGTGCACCTGTAACATTAAAAAACTAAACATTTCCTTGCTAAGCTGTAAAGGAAGTCTCAAAAAATGTCAAAACGTTGATATAATTCTTGGTGCTTTTTCTAGATCTGTAATAAAAGATAACTTGGAAATTCCCAATTATTTGGAAAGTACACTGCACACTACTGAGGTACATGGGTAAAAGAAATCACTACAGAAATTAGAATTTTAGTGTGGATACGACACATCAAAGCTCATGAAATTGTAAATTGTTTAGAGAGAAATATAAAGGATATAATACACATAAATTCATATCTGGGTATATGAAGATCTGAAAATACCTGATGAATTTTGAGGCTTTTATAATGATTCATGATTGAACCTTTACCTCATGAAGCTGGATTTTTGAAAAGCATATCAAATTAACAGAAATTAGGAAAGTGGGATAAGTAAAAAGGAGAGCAGATATCAGTGAAATGGAAAACATAAGCACAGCAGAGAGCATTGATCCAGGCTCAACTTTATTGTTTGAAACTATTAATAAAATTGATAATCCCCTAGCAAGACTGATCACTTAAAGAAGAAAACATAAATTACTAATAACAAGGAAAATATCATGACTTAGACACCCTAATGTGATAAGGCAATACACAAACAAATAAACAAAATAAATAATCAGATAACAGACATAAACTGAACACCAAGAAAATAAATGAATTTCACAGGCACAGTTTAGAGTGAAAGAAACCAGACACAGCATGAATAGTGTATGATTCATTTATATTAGTATGAAAGCAGGCAAAACTAACTTAGGCTGTCAGAAGTGAATGAATGAAACGAATGAATAGTCTTTACCCTTCATAATAGTAGAAGGCATCTTTTATTAGTGTGGTGGGGGAGAGGGCTCCAGGGCACTTGGTATTTTTTGCACTTTGATCAGAATGCTGGGTACATGAATGTATTCACTGTACAAAAGTTAATAGAGATACACTTATGAGTTTTGTACCTTTTTGGTACACATATTAACATACATACAGATAGTATGGATGTCCAGATGAGATGAATCATTACCTCCTTGGTCACTGCTGGCAGCATCACTTGTGCATGGTAACTGAATTGTAGCTTTCCTCTGACAGCAAAAATAAATCCGTGAGGTTACATTAATGTTGCAAACTTTGATTGGTTTTATATTTTTATTTTGCTTATACTCAGCATACCTATGGATTGTTTTAAAGTTGCAAAAATACTACAAGCATAGTGTGTGTATTAGTTGCTCAGTCCTGTCTGACTCGTTGTGACCCCATGGACTGTAGCCCACCAGGCTCCTCAGCCCATGGGATTTTCCAGGTGAGAATACTGGAGTGGGTTGCCATTTCCTTCTCCAGGGGATCTTCCTGACCTGGGGATAGAACCCGCGTCTCCTGCATTGCAAGCAGACTCTACCATCTGAGCCACCAGGGAAGCCCTATAAGCATAGAGACTTTATAACAATTCTATGCTTGTAAATATATTAACTTAAGATTTTAATTTAAAATAAGAAGAGCCTGGTGGGCTACAGTCCATGGGTCACTATGAGTCGGACACAACTGAGTGATAACACACACACACATACACACACACACACACACTTTATTAAAAACAAAATTTTCTTTAAACTTTCCAATGGGGAATCATATCTTAAAATGCACTCATATGACCTGCTCAGTTTAATCTCGCTAATTTTCATGACAATATCTCATATTTGGAACTAAATACCATATTTCAATATATTAAGAAAACTAATGTAGAACAATCTTTTAGCTGTGTGAATGGTGAATGTCAAAACACTTAATAAATTCATCATTAGATTACAAAAAATAATTATATAGCAAAGTTTTTCTTATAATATTATAATTCAGGAGGGATTTATAACTATAAAAAAATAAAGTCCCAAATTTATTGACAAAAAAAAAATTAACCTAATAACACAATTACTACATGACCCAAATTTATGTGACTATTATGTACACAATATATATTTATTAAATCCAGCTAAATAAGCAATCATATTACATAAAATTGTCATTTTTAAAATAGAAATTATGTTTGAGAGCAGTCAGGATATATATGCCAATCCAATATGCTATAGATTTATCTCCTATGAGGCTTTGAAGATTTAATCTTGGAAAAATACTCTCCATGCTTTCCTCTATGTTTGTGTGTATGAGTTTTCATTGTCAACAGTAAGCTAAAAATTCACAGAAGTGAATGTGGATGATGTACAACAATTAGTAGTTAAAGAGCACCCAGTGGATGAATTTGTGTGTGTTGAAACTAGAAGGCCCTATAGGACCATATTTCATTAAGCCAAAGTAGATTTATACTGTGAGAATCAAATGTTCAAGGATAGTCTTAAATTTTGCCATTCTACAATTAGCATCTAATTTGTAGAAGCTTAATAAAAGTGCATACTTCAGCAGAATACATCAATAAAGCAAATTTGTGTTAACAATTAACTTTTAGTCCATAAACCTTTTTGATAATCAGTTATCTGTCAGAGATATAGAGTTGATTAGGTCATAAACTCTTCTCTCAAGAGGGTAACTTCTAATACGGAGACACACATTCACTAGCAATTTTTATTGATAAGATAAAACTAAAATTTCCTTTCTCTATTCTTAAATACTTAAACACAAGTACTAAGTTGGTCAATTTAAGATTACCTGGGAAATATAATTCATGCTTTTCCAGTGTGCCTATGTTGGTCTCTTTGGCAACTTCACTAAGCAACAACATGAAGAACTCAGAATATATTACAAATTATTACCATTTGGAGGGTCACCATTTATCATGTGAATGATATGTAAAAATGATAGTTATTAAAATAACTTTGATTTGTCTTCATGATTTATTGAACAGCAAATATCTTTTGTCTGATTACTGAATAGTTTTCTCAAGATATATCTATCATGGCTGTCTGAAATAACACATCAATCATGTATATTGATCTTAAGAGTTAGATAAGCTAATCCTCAACAGGAAAAGAGAAGGAATATTGAACAATTCATGGAGAGCATAGCTGAGTCTTAGGAAGCTTGTGCTACTTGTAGTGTGAAAAATACATTCAAATATTATGTTTGTTTTTGGAAAACACAAAATTATTCATTTTTATAGCACACACTGCACAAAAATACTTCAATGAAGTTGTCATGCCTAGTAGATATGGAACAAAGATCAAATATCTTCTGTTTTCTGTGCTTAGTTGCTCAGTCATACGGTATAAAAAAAATATAGGTTTCTAAAAAAATTTTTTTAAGTACATTGGGACAAAGAAAGAAAGAAAAGTGTGTGTAATATTAGTATTGTGGAACTCAAGCCAGTAATACCTGTTTCCACCTCTAAGGGAGGAGTCCCACCTCATGGAGGACAGCAAAGAACATAACAACGCCTGCCACCAGGAACCATGGTGTCAAGCCGCTGGATGGTTTGGGATGGCCAAGAAAGGCTAGACTTACACAATGGATGAAACAATGCTTTAGTCACATGGAGAAGAGACAGAGCAAGATTGCCTTCAGTAGTCAGTGGCAGTCCCCCATGCCAGTGGGTCTCCCCCGGCAGAATTTTGGGTAATGTTCTGCCCTCACCCCTCTTACACAGCAGGCAAAGGACCTAGTTCCTGACATGCAGGGAACTAATGTGTTAATGGGACTGGCCAGATACCAAAAGAAGCACAGACTGAAGATAAATATGAGAACATGGGTCTAGAACAGAGAAAGCTATTTCTACACCAGGCAATAGGCCCAGTTCAGACTACAAGGCTCTTTATTTCTAGGTAAGGAAGTGTTTCGGGCTCGATGACCGTTCTTCAGAAGGCACCCAGAGAGTCAAAAGATTACAGGCAGGAGACTGTCTTTCCCAATAAGGACAGACTTGTACTTTCAAAAGTAATAAATAAAATAAAATACAATTTTCTCAGGGCCGAGTTCAGTCATGCTATACCAACTGGCTGAGGACAAACTGCTTTAAAGATTACTTGGAATTCCAAAGATTTATTCTCTTAGATTCTGCATATGCTATTATGGTGAATTCTTTCTTGTATGTTTATAACTTTTTTATCCCCTAATATATTTCCCTAATTCATATCCTAATACAGTTCAGAGTATGTGCCTTAAAGTACTCCAAATATTTTACTCTTTTTAAAAAAATCACCATTTAGCCCCATTAAACATTGCCCCCAAAATGAAGATATTAAAATGATGAGAATTTTCTTCCTTTCTTTTAACATCAAAGAGAATGAAAACAAAATTACCACATGTAGGTGTTTTACAGCCTAGATGTGCAATATTGTGAACACACTCTCCTTTCTCGCAGAGAAGAAAAATCTCCCAAATCTACATATGAGTACATTGTGGTGATATTTACATTCAAATGGAGCTAGAATCTTAAAGGGTTTAGCTAGAGCTATTTTGCTCATCAGGACAATAGGCCCATCAGGACTCATCCTTTAAAGTGTTCCATTTCTTTAGAACAGAATCTAATTGTTTCTTGAATGATCCTTGTGTTTTGCCTCAGCAGTTGTGCCTGATAGACCATTCCATATGTTTATAATGTTCTAAGTAAGGGGAAAAAAACTTGCAAACATCTGTTATGGGTTGTTTAAAAAAAAAAACAAAACTCTCATCTATATCCCTTGCAATTGTTACATTTCCGGAAGTGGGCATCATTCAATTGACATCACATATTAATAAAATAGTATGTGGTTTGATCAATGCATTGTCGGTAGTTTTATTTGAGTACTTTTCATGATATTAAATCCTAAGCTACTAGAAATTCACATGATTTTGATTTTTCCTCTACTGTAAAAATAAAAGAAAAAAGTAACTATTCTTCATCAGTACAAGGGAAGAACTGAAAAAACATAAAGCTGTTATTTGATGCATTAATCAATCTTTGTTTTTTACAGGTTGTGCAATCCTAGGGGTGAAGAAAATAGAGCCATAACAAAGTAAAGCAAGTAAAATGCTTTTAAAACGGAAGAAGTCAAATTACCCCTCATTTATTTCTTTCTATGCTTTTATTAATAGTAATAATGCATTCATCTTGGCCTTAAACTCCTGATTTTTATTATTCTTTGTTTTGAATGTCTAAATATTATTTACATTTCCATGTGTTATTAGTATATTTTCATAAGCCACTTCAAACTTTTATAGAAAGAGCCAAGGTAAAAACACGAATAATATTAATAAGGAAAATGTTATAAACATTTATAACATTTTTAGGACATTTGTTTACATAAACTCATATGACTCTTAACAACAACCTATAGAAATGAATATATTATCTTGCTTTTCACATCACACTGAAAAGCAGAATGAAATTCAGAAGAATAAAACAGCTTATCCTTAATGGCAACATTGGGTACAATCTAAATCTTTGGGTTACAGCAGTGGTGCCCAATCTTCTTGGCACCCATTTTGTGGAAGACAATTTTTCCATGAACTGAGGAGGGGGGTGTTTGGGGATGATTCATTTCATCTATTGTGCACTTTATTATTATTATATCACCTCCACCTCAGATTATCAGGCATTAGATCCCAGAGGTTGGGGACCCCTGGGTTACAGGATTATTTCAGTGCATTGATTTTGCATATAAATGTTGTCCAATTTTATATATTTTTATCTAGTTAACATTGACTTATAACTAGATTCAAATCTATTGTATAGTTCAGTTCAGTTCAGTTCAGTTGCTCAGTCGTGTCTAACTCTTTGTGAACCCATGAACCGCAGCACACCAGGCCTCCCTGTCCATCACCAACTCCCGGAATCCACCCAAACCCATGTCCATTGAGTCGATGATGCCACCCAACCATCTCATCCTCTGTCATCCCCTTCTCCCCCTGCCCTCAATCTTTCCCAGCATCAAGGTCTTTTCAAATGAGTCAGTTCTTTGCATCAGGTGGCCAAAGTATTGGAGTTTCAGCTTCAGCATCAGTCCTTCCAATGAATATTCAGGACTGATCTCCTTTAGGATGCACTGGTTGGATCTCCTTGCAGTCCAAGGGACTCTCAAGAGTCTTCTCCAGCACCACAGTTCAAAAGCGTCAATTCTTTGGTGCTCAGATTTCTTTATAGTCCAACTCTCACATCCATACATGACTACTGGAAAAACCATAGCCTTGACTAGATGGACCTTGGTTGGCAAAGTAATGTCTCTGCTTTTCAATATGCTGTCTAGGCTGGTCATAACTATCCTTCCAAGGAGTAAGCGTCTTTTAATTTCATGGTTGTAATAGATTTCATATTGTATAGTGGACTTATCAAATTTTTAAATACATTTTAGTATATGTATGTCCATCAAGGATATAGAACTTACAAGAACTCTGAGGAAATATGCAACACCAAATAAAAAGGCATTCGGAGAGAAAGGGAAGGAATTTTGAAGCTCAGCCCATATCTTATCTAATTGGCTAAAAACATCAGGGACCTACAGATAACAACTGAGCAGCACACTCCAGGAAATATTCTTGCAGTTTAGTGAGGAAAGTAACCACCGATTCTAGGTTTCACTGATTCTCATAGTAGATCATGCATAAACCTAAGTTTGACTTAGCAGTTTAGGCCTTAGGTTCTCTCAATCTATGAACAAGTTTCATGATCCTAACTATCCTGCAGGACCTACCACACTTTGTAGGAACACCAGTGGTAGGTTAGTGAGTGCACTTCTTGAAAGTAAGACATGAAGATCCTACTATCTGAGCAAACACAGATACCATGTGATACAAGAAGTCAAGAGAGACAAGAGAAAAAAAAAAGGGGGAGAAAAAACAAGAGAGAAAAATAGGAACCCAGGTATTATAGTGAGTCAATGCTCTTTCCATATCAGAGAGCTTACATTAAATCTTACATTCAACAGGCTCTTGTATTCTACATTATTCTGCTTGTCAAAAATAATCAGTGGTCTCCTAAAAATCACAGAAGCCAGTAATTTGCTTTGATGAAAACGAGCAGGATTTATACACATAGTCTCTCAGAGATTTGGTGATGGCAATAAAAGGATTAATTGTCTCTCAACTACTTCAAACTGTACAATACTATATTTTGGGAGGGGAGAGTTATGTTACTAGATCAAGTTGAAACACAACGCAAAACACAATAACCCTATGGCTTCAGTTGGAAACAGAGCTCTGGCACTTCCTAGTTGTGTGACTTTTAACAATTCAATCTTCCATTTTACAGAAGCACTGAGGGCATTTAAATCCAGAAATATGTTTGAAGACCATACAATTTTCCAGAATCTAAATTCAAGGTCCTTTTATCAAAGGAGGCAGAATTTTCTCTCATTCACTCATCACAAAGATTTCAGTACTTAGATGTCAACACTAGAGGTAAAAATGCCAAATTAAATAAATATATTAATAAACAAGAATATTTCTGTTTTTTCACTGTAAGAAGCACACACAGAGAGACAATTGTCTATATGCACACACAGAGAAATCTGTTGAATTCCTGGAGTATAAGAGCTTCACCAAAGACAGTGGCAAAATATTTGACCTTGATATTCTTTAATAATGAGGCAGGGGACAGTAAATCTGGGGAAGATAGGAAAAGTGATGTTACAAAATACCCCTAGAAGTTTACAAATACAAAAAAATGTTTCATTATGCTTGACCTTGTGTTGTTGATTGAGTAACTTTTAAAAATTTTTTCAGGGTAAACCTCACATTCATCATCAAATGGCCTGCAGAGTGAAAACACTATTAAAATACACTTTCGATGTTTTCATAATTATGCCTAAATTCTTCTTGGAAGCAACAAGAACTGTAACCAAGGATTTCTTCTCATAATGAAGTGTTTTCCTTCTCACGGTTCTTTTCATCTCCCTTCCTTTTCATGTTTCTGTTAGGAAACGGAAGACCACCTTCATGTGACATCTCTGGTGTGGAATGCTAATGAGGCAACTTGGGGTGCAAACTTAGCTAACTGAGCTACAAGCATCACAGCTTTCGTGGGTTTGAAATTTGGGGTATATGTGCATAATCTCTTCAGTGACATTCACCCTAAACTCTCAGATCTCAAAGCATATTGGCTCTTTAAAATAAATATTATTATCACTGTATAAAATAATAGAAGCTTGGTGGTAAAACATATGAAAGGCATAGAAAAGTAAAGCAAAATAATCTGCTCATAGTCTTATATTCCAGAAATTCATCACTCATTTGTGAGTTACATATTCATTTCTTTAGGAAACATGAGTAGTTTATCCTGTGCCAAGTCCTGTGCAAGAATGGACAACCCAGTCTGCCAGGCCACTAGGGTGTAGATGTCATTGCAATATGAAATATAAGTATAATCATTAAATGCATCTCTTTAACACCTAAGGAAATCCTATATTTGAGAATGTGACACACTACCAACACACCGTAGTGGACTGCGAGCGTGAGCGCTCAGTCACTTCAGTCATGTCTAATTCTTTGTGACTCCATGGACTGTAGCTCTCCAGGCTCCTCTGTCCATGGGATTCTCCAGGCAAGAGTACTAGAGAGGGTTGTGATGCCCTCCTCCAGAGGATCTTCTTGACCCAGGGATCAAACCTGTGTCTCCTGCATCTCCTGCATTGCAGGTGGATTCTTTACTCCTGAGCCACAGGGGAAGCCAGGATGGCGTTCGTCCTCAGTTCCTTTTCTGAGTTGTTCATTTTGAAAAACTCCCTGAGCTTTAATGTGTCACATGCATGCATGATTTCAGCTACTTTGTATTTTCAAATATTTTCTTAAAAAATTGAATTAGTTCTCAAATTTTATTTTGAAACCTATACCCCTGACATTAAGCATCAAGTTTTAATAACTGGTAATAAATTCAGTGAATCAAGAAGGTGTATGGCATTTATGTTATCAAGACATTGAAAGTAAAGTAAGTTATCTATTTGGAACTAAGACATTAGCTCAACCACAACGGCAGGAGACAAATGAGATCTTGTGGAATAATACTTTCACAAGATAGAAAACTCATTTAAGTTGGTTACACAGGTTTCTGTGGTTTTCTGTTCAGTAGCAAAGCAGGCTCCTCAATAGAAATATTATTAACATAATTAGAAGTGGCAGTAGTTAATGTGGGTCCAAACTTAAGTTCTGGCTGTGTGACCTTGAACAACTTCCATAACCTCCATTTCTTCTGTGAAAAATGCAGTCAGTAATACTTCTCGTAAGCAGATGTACAAATGAATACCCGGCGCTCAGGGAGCATGACACGTCAGTTGTCCTTCATCTTCCATCACCCTACCTTTCTGTTCAAGCTGCGACACTAATGCCATAGGGTTCCCTGAAAGTGTCATCTTATCACATTTTCCAATCACTGCTATTATGTGAAAAAGCCACAGATATGCCCTAGACTCTCCATAACAACCACCACCACCACCAGAGTATCACAATTTGAACTGTTTTGAAAAGTGTTTTCACTATGCATTTTCCAGGCACAGCCTTTTGTAAGAGGAAGAAGTCACCAGGGTTTTTAAAATCTATGCGGAGTTTGAGTATGTTGGTCCAGAAATAAAGTCAAATTCTTAAAGAAAAGGTGTTTTGTTTCTTTCTGTTTTTGTTGTTGCTTCATGATAATGCTTCATTCTCAGTCTTTGGGAACATAAATTAAGCAATCAGGAAAATCTTGAAAAGAAAACTATTAGGTAAATGAGAGTTGAGAGGGAGAACGCAAATCAAATGAAAACTTAAGCCACCGTCTGGATCTTTCAGAATAAACACTGACACTAGACAGGTTGAATGAGTGAGACCGTTAGAGTTACATATACTTAACATGGAGTTTTAAATATTTACTTTTAAATCTAGTTACTTGGAAACTTGGAAGACAAGAAGCATGTTTTCATATTATTTTCCTGTTTGAGAACAAGGTGCTAAATTTAGTGACCTCTGTTATTTAAGGCAGTTTTTAGACTTAAGCTTAATACAACAGTTAGGGCTAATATTCATCAAATGACTAATACAGAGCTTTTATAATTACTAGACAATGCTATAAATGCTTTGCATGTATTATCTCATTAAACACTCCAAAATGCTACTCATTTGACATGATCTGTATTTCCATTATATAGAAGTAGAAATGAAAGCATGGCTTGTTAAGGAACTTGTCCAGTAACCCCCTGCTCGTCAACAGTAGAAATACATTTCAGGTCTACGGTTCCTGACAGAAGAGTCAGCTGTCTTAAATGATTCACAGAACAGCGGGAAGTGCAAATGCTTAAGAAGCTCGCGAGAAGCCTTTCTCCGATCTCAGCCAGCAGTCAGTGATTTAGGAGGAGGCTGTAGAACCCCTAAGTACACAACAGGCTTTTAGTGCCGCAAAGTCTCCCGCTTTTAATGTACCTCGCCTTTCACGTTTCATTGGATCACTTTGGGTAGCTATCAAGCAAGAGTGAAAAGACATGCTCGGTGATGCATGCCTAAATTAGATTTGCTCTTACTGCTTTATTTACCCTGTCATGATAAATCATAACATTTCCATCCTCTGGCTAACTGTGTATTAAAATGACATCAGATGGCAACACTTTAGTGAGCAGAAAATTAAAAGACTGATTTTTTTCCATAAGCAACATTTAAGTTTCAACTCTCATTTCCTTTTGAACATACATGGTGAGTTTTCAAAAATCCTTTATCCTTTAACCTTGACATCCTTTAAGCTTGGCGATATTCACTGTCAGGGAAAGAAATCAGGAGTAGTTATGACAGTCCAGTAAAACAAAATACGAATCAACTCAAGGAAATGAATTGATGAATTTGCTTCATCATGACAGGCCTTCACATATATAAAGAGTTATTTTTAATTTTCCTAAACTCAAGTGTTTCTGCCTTTCCTGATATGCCATGGTTACACACAATGCTCTGTATGTAGCTAATCCTCAGCTGTGTATACTGAGCTTCCCAGGTGGTTCAGTGGTGAAGAATCCACCTGCCAAAGCACAAAACTCGGGTTCAATCCCTGGGTCAGGAAAAATCCCTTGGAGAAGGAAATGGCAACCCACTCCAGTATTCTTGCCTTGGAAATCCCATGGACAGAGGGGCCTGGTGGGCTATAGTCCTTGGTGTTGTAAACAGTGGGATATAACTTAGTGACTGAACAACAAACAATTGTATAAACTACCTCTTCCATTCATAATTCCCACCTCAGTTGGTCATCTGAATATTTTAGGGAACTTATATATCACCTTTTGCTAAAATTTCCTAGTTATTTTATTTTCTGAGATTTTCAAATAATTTATGTATATTGGCATCTTATGCAATAATAATTCTCTGGAAATTTTCTGTCACTCCTTTTTTTCCCAAAAATACTAGGTTTATTTCCATTTTCCCCAAAATGGTAAGGGAAGGAAGTGGTTATTCACTCAGTCATGTCCGACACTTTCCAACCGCATGGACTGTAGCCCACCAGGCTTCTCTGTCCATGGGATTCTCCAGGCAAGAATGATGGAGTGGGTCTCCATTCCCTTCTTCAGGGGATCTCCCTGACGCAGGGATAGAACCCGGGTTTCCTGCATTGCAGGAAGATTCTTTACCATCTGATCCACCAGAGAGCTAAATGTTAATTCAAATTTCACCCTGTATAATATATTAACAATGGGAGATTAAAAGGCATGGCTAACCATTTAGAAGTTTTAAAAAAAGAGGTGAGAAATGACAAATAAAAGATTGTAAGGGTAAGCAACAATGGAATCAGCATCTGCCTATGTTTGTCAACACCTAGGATTCTATAAGTTGGGTCTCAGTGAACCAAGACTGGTTCCAAATAGGAAAAGGAGTACGTCAAGGCTGTATATTGTCACCCTGCTTATTTAACTTATATGCAGAGTGCATCATGAGAAACGCTGGGCTGGAAGAAGCACAAGCTGGAATCAAGATTGCCGGGAGTTATATCAATCACCTAGATATGCAGATGACACAACCCTTATGGCAGAAAGTGAAGAAGAACTAAAGAGCCTCTTGATGAAAGTGAAAGAGGAGAGTGAAAAAGTTGGCTTAAAGCTCAACATTCAGAAAACTAAGATCATGGCATTTGGTCCCATCATTTCATGGCAAATAGATGGGGAAACACTGGAAACAGTGACTGACTTTATTTTGGGGGGCTCCAAAGTCATGGCAGATGGTGATTGCAGCCATGAAATTAAAAGATGCTTACTCCTTGGAAGGAAAGTTATGACCAACCTAGACAGCATATTAAAAAGCAGAGACATTATTTTGCCAACAAAGTTCCATCTAGTCAAGGGTATGGTTTTTCCATTAGTCATGTCTGGATGTGAGAGTTGGACTATAAAGAAAGCTGGGCACCGAAGAATTGATGCTTTTGAACTGTGGTGCTGGAGAAGACTCTTGAGAGTCTCTTGGACTGCAAGGAGATCCAACCAGTGCATCCTAAAGGAGATCAGTCCTGGGTGTTCATTGGAAGGGCTGATATTGAAGCTGAAACTCCAATACTTTGGCCACCTGATGCGAAGAGCTGACTCATTTGAAAAGACCCTGATGCTGGGAAATATTTAGTGCAGGAGGAGAAGCGGACAACAGAGGATGAGATGGTTGGATGGCATCACTGACTCAATGGACATGAGTATGGGTGAACTCCAGGAGCTGGTGATGGACAGAGAGGCCTGGAGTGCTGCAGTCCATGGGGTCACAAAGAGTCGGACATGACTGAGAGACTGAACTGAACTGATGACCAAAACCTTAAAATCTGATAATAACAATTGTTTTCAAGATTGAGTATCCATGGGATCGTTATCCACGTTTGATAGGAGTATAATATGATATAGACTCATTTAAAATCAATTAGGCACTGCCTAGTTCAGTTGAACATGTACGTATACTACAAGCCAACAGTTAAATATAGGCATATATATGAAAAAGTGAAAGTGTTAGCTGCTCACTTGTGTCTGACTCTTTGTGACCCCATGGACTGTGGCCTGCCAACCTCCTCTGTCCATGGAATTCTCCAGGCAAGAATACTGGAGTGTAGCCATTCCCTTCTCCAAAGGATCTTCCTGACCCAGGGATCAAACCCCTGCCTGCACTGCAGGCAGATTCTTTACCATCTGAGCCACATGGGAAGCCTATAGATAGTTAGATAGCTGGATAGATAGATCTATATCTGCATATATCTAACTATGTCTATCTATATAGATAGATATATACACATATTAAAAACATATGGATATATAAGTACACACATGAAAACACTTGTGGGTATAGACACACACAGAAAAAAACTACTGAATGTCCATCTTTAGTAGAATGGATCCACATATTTTGGGTTATTCATACAATGAAATATTTACTAATGAGATTTGTGGAAAAATACTCTGCATCACATTATAACATTATTTAGTGATCACAACTATTTTAAATACCACACTGTATCTATCATTTTAGAGAAATAGGAACTATCTTATTCTTCCACTGAATTCATCATAAGTTAAAACATAAGAGGTGATTACATATATACTCAGGTACAGCAAGTACAATTTATTAGAATCACTCTTTGAATCAATAGTAAGAAACCTGGTTGGTCATGGGACCTGCCAGTTAAAGTTGAATGACATTTCAAAAATAACTTTGAGGAAGAAATGAAGCATTTTCCTCTGTCCATTGAAACAGGGGGTAGTTTCTCACATTTTAGGGACCAGAAAGAGCAGTGAAGATAGTAAGTAATTTTTATTCAGAGTCAGATACAGTTTTCCACGTTATACCATGAACATCTTAACTATTAAAGAAGCTAGTATGAAATAAAGGTAATATACCAGATGTAGATAGTCATTAAAATAATTATTTCCACAGAAAATTATTTGATTATTTTTCACAAGCAAATTCTGGCACTGGGTAAATTGTTTTCTTTATTACAATAAATAAATTTGATGACTTAGAAGTGATCATTTAGGCAAGTTTTGAGTAATACTCAGCAAGAACATTTGCTTTATTATTGGTGAGACAGAGGAAGTGGGTGTACAATTTTCATTTGTATTCAAAACATATACTCTTTTGCCAGTTAAATTGTACGTTTCTCTTCCAAATGCTGTCTAGAGATTTAACTAGCATTTTATCTACTTTAGCCTGTCTGAAACTACTTGAAATCTCTCATAATTTAAACTTTTGCTTTTTCATTCAATCAACAGCAAATGCTACTTTTGATTTTGTGTAATACACTATTAAGAATGAAACAAAGTGTAGCATCATATAGAATCATTTTGGATTATATTATATTCTAATACTACCTTTCCAGGTTTATTTTTAATTACACTGTACTTCTTGGAGTAGAATAATTCACACTACAAATCATTTTGATATACATTTTGATATCATTGATCAACAAGTAAAAATTGCTGAGTTCTTAAATGACTGCTTTTGTAACAATATTGGAGTGAAACATCTTTCTTGTAGGGGAAGTTAAAAAAAAGCTCCAAATGTTCAGATGCATAAATTGCCTTCAACGCCTGGCAGTGAGGAGAGAGGGTGTCACTAAGTGCCTCACTGGCTCCCGGCCACGCAGTGGATGGCAGCAGGTTACTCAGCTTCTTGTGGCTTGAGCTCTGATACACATTACAGAGTCAGGATTCGAGTGGAACTATTGATCAGAGACAATTTTCTCTCATAGAGAGACAGGCTTTAGCTACCTTTTGACCTTGCTAGTGAAGCTAGTCAGGAAGAAAAATGTGCATTTAGTTTAGGGTTATAGCAGAGAAGGAAAATAGTCCTCCAATGGCATCACTAGATTCTGCAAAAATGTGCTCTGAACTACCACGTGAAATTAATTAATGAAACAGTTTTGCGTGTTTAGTCGCTAAGTCCTGCCTGACTCTTTCTGACACCATGAACCATAGTCTATCAGGCTCCTCTGCCCATGGGATGTTACAGGCGAGAATATTGGAGTGGGTTGCCATTTCCTTCTGAAGGGGATCTTCCCGATCCAGGGATTGAACCCGCATCGCCTGAATTGCAGGCAGAGTCTTTACCTCTGAGCCACTAGGGGAGCCCTTTTGGGGTCTAATCACCATTTTAGTTTTTCCCCACCTAACATAGAAGCTCTGTAATGAACTTCAAACTGAAACACTAACTTCGGTTGGTAGTATCATTTGCTATATTTGAGAACAAACATGACTGAGAAAACTTATGTTTAGGCTAAGCTTAGGGTTGCAGTATCAGCATAGTATTGATAGAACACTTTCTTGTTCTCTAAGATCACAACCAAATCTTGTGTATTTTAATATTAATATAACTATCCTGCGATAGTGAGAAAAATCTGGTCCAGAACATGAACTTGGAAATGAATTCCCAGAGTGAACTATGGAAGGATCATGCACATGGGATGTTCCCAGCATCCTCACAAATCTCCATGTTTCACCATGCTGTCCAGCTAGCACAGAGTTTTGAAGCTAGGCTTTGTTCTCTGACTGACTGACTTCAAAACTCAGGAGGAAAAGATCCTCGAACATGCAAGCCCAAATCCCAGGGCAAAGCAAACCCCAAACTACTCTTCCCTTGAATCAGTTTAATCCACTCTCTAGAAATCCGGCCAAATGAAATGCTGGATCTTTCCTTGGAGACGGGAAGCAGAAAGAGCACAAAGTTCTAATAGGAGCCAAGTGTTAGTCACTCAGTTATGTCCAACTCTTTGCAATCCCATGGATTGTAGCCTGCCAGGCTCCTCTGTCCATGGAATTCTCCAGGCAAGAATACTGGAGTGGGTTGCCATTCCCTTTTCCAGGGGAGCTTCATGACCCAGGGACCTAACCTGGGTCTGCTGCATTGCAGGCAGATTCTTTACCATCTGAGTCACTAGGGAAGTCTAACAGGAGACAAACATGTGGTCATTTCTATGGGAAAATTTCATCTAAATGTAAAAACCAAGACATAAAATATTATTATTATTATTTTTTTTTTGGCATTTACCACTTCAGCTTCCACAAAGTACACGTCCACAATGTTAATGAGATGAGCATGTAAATTAACATTTAGGTTAGTTCTAGGAAAGCAAGCAGGTACGTGGGACTTTACCTGCCCAATATTGTTAATAATATAACAACTCACTGGACATGTTTATTTTGGTGTAGTCCTCACACTACACATCCCACAGCATCCTACTTCCAGTAAAGTTTTTTTTATTAAGGCACTCAAAATAGATACAGTTGAAACAAGTTAAGATGGTTAGAAATTACCTAATGACCTTTCTCTACTTATATTTATTTTCTTGTTTGAGTCCTCAGAATGTGCTCAAAGTATCTGTCTTTAACATTTTCAGCAATTTTGTTGAGATTGCTCTATTTGTAACAGAGGTAGCAATTATTTCTATTTTATCTATGCTGCTCACCTAATCATTTCAGAAAACACAATTATCCTTATTAACCTCTTTGCATAAGGTCTTATTAAGAAATGACAATAGGGAGATACCAAAGAATTAATTGTAAGGTTTGTGGAAATAAAAGAAATTTGAAGTTCCATACACATCAAACAAGCTGGGTCACTTCAATACCCCAACTCTTACCCTATCAATCCCCAACCCAACCCTGCACCAGAGTTGTTTCTACTGTTCTTTAACAGCAAAAAAAAAATGTGAGTCAGTCCCCAAACATAATGGTACTCTCCAGTGTAAACACAGGCAAACCTCTTTTGTTCTTAAAGAAACACTTGCAAAGTTATTGCTCCTCTGTTCTCATAAAGGGCTTCTCTGGTGGCTCAGCTAGTAAAGAACCCACCTGCTAATGAAGGAAACACAAGAGACTTGAGTTGGATTCCTAGATCAGGAAGATCCTCTGGAGAAGAAAAATGGCAACCCACTCCAGTATTTTTGCCAGGGGAATCCCATGGACAGAGGAGCCTGGTAGGCTACAGTCCATGGGGTCGCCAAGAATCAGAAATGCAAGAGTGACCAAGCTCATTCTTATAAAATGCCACTGATTTATTGATTATTATAGATGATGATCTTAAAATTATGATTTTTCCACTAAAAAAAACCCAACCACATTAAGAGTTAGAGGCAATTACAGTTAAAAATTTATATGTTAATTTAGGTTAAAATAACACAGCTTTCAATAGTGACTATAGATATTTTTACCTACTAGTTTATTGTATCTGAGAGCAATCATTGGATCTTTGAATTTTTATTGTTGAAGTTCAGGCTAGTTAAAAAAAAAAGTAACTGATGCAAAGCAAAATGCAAAAAGCCTCAGTGTAAAATGAAAGTAATGTGAACTGTTTGGTACCAATTATAACCAAAGATACACATTTTATTGACTTTGAACATTTTCCCACATTTTCATGTGCATATTTAGTTTTCCTATTTCTGTCCTGTTTCTGTCTATTCCTTTTGCTTTATGTTTTTGCTCTTCTCTAGACTTTGATTTTGGTCCTGGTTCTCCTAATATGCATGCGATAAAGAAGAATTTTTTGAACACTTTTATACAAGACCGATGGAATTGTAGGTGCTCTGGAAAATATAAAAGAAATAAATGTTCCTGCTTTCAGGAACATTATGTTATAGTTTGGGGGATAAGACTAGCAAATCCAGTGCAGAAAATCAAAATACAGTGTTTTTTTCAAAGGGCTTGGATTAGTTACTTGCAGAGTAATAAATTACTTCACATTTAGCAGTTTAAACATTTACTATCCCAGAGGTTCAGTGATTCAACTGCAGCTAAATTGAGTACTTCCTACTCAGGGTCTCATAAGATTGCATTTAAAATGTCGCCCAAAACTGCGGCCATCTGGAGACCTGATGATGGTAGACGCTCTAAGATCGCTCACCCATATGGCCGTTGGCTGGAGACCTCATCTCCTCACTAGCTAATGTCAGGAAGCCTTTTTTTTCCCCTTTCCAATATGGGTTTCTGATAGCTGTATTTGCCCACAGTGACTGATCCAAGAGAGAGATAGAACAAGTGAGAAACCATGCACTTTTATGACCTAGTCTTTGAAGCTGCATGCCAACGCTTCTTCTTTGTTCTAGTGCCTAGCAGTCCTTGAGTCCAGCATACTATTGATGGAAGAAAAATCCAAGAACCTGTGGATACATATTACCACCACCACATGGAAGCCACTTCCCAGAGTCTAACCTGTATATGTGTGTGTGTGTGTGTGTGTGTGTGTGTGTGTGTGTGTGTGTCTTCTTCTCTCTGCTCTTTTTGCCCCACTTATTATATTTTTTTCCCCTGTCTGGACTGTACACCATTTGGTCAGTATCAGAAAGGTCATTTGAGGCATGACAGTGATGAACTATACCTGAGCCCTCCAATCTTGGACAACAACAATGGTTAAAGAACTGTCTCCTCCACTAAAATATACACCCTTGTTTCCCAAGAAGTATCTCACTACAAAGAACCACCCTTCCTCACATGACTTAGACTCGTGGATGTCCTCTTGTTTTTCTGTGACAAAGCCAGACACAGACCTTCAAATTCCCATTTTTTGCCTCATAAATTATTAGCTGAACTATTTCGTCCTCATGGATCAATTGGAACAAAATGCTTGCTAAGAAAACTTTGTTCCAGCTTCTCTCCTTTCCTCAGGTCCCTGGACTTCACCCACCCTCACTCAGCTTGGGCTGGTATATGTGTGTGCTAAGTCGCTTCAGTTATGTCCAACTGTTTATGATGCCATGGGCTGTAGCCTGCCAGGCTCCTCTGTCCATAGGATTCTCCAGGCAAGAATACTGGAGTTGGTGTACAGCCCCTCCTTAAGAGTCCACTCCAGGAACAAGCTGACTGCAGGCTAAACATTCTATGGTCAGATCACGCTGCTTTTCCCCTTGCTCATCCCTTTTTCCCATAATACCCAAAACAATGGATTTAGGGGATTCCTGGCATTTGCCTTAAGGATGTCTCTTATTCTCTATTCATTTGTTTCCATATTGTACTATGATCTTAAGTTATCAGGAAGGAAAATGTTAGACCACCACAATCTTAACCAAAATTCTATGAATAGTCACATACTAAGTGATTCTGGCCAAACTGAAAGAACTCTTTGAAAGGCAAGATAATCCTCTCCAAGTCTGTTAGAAGGGTAAAAATTAGATAGCAGAGCTCTAACTGACTAAACTAATGGCTCTTTACATAGAAGGCGAGGATTCAGAGTCCAGATTTGTCCATGAGAGTTCAACTGAAATCTATTACACATCAAAGAGTAGCAGGCAAGGTAAAATTAAAGGAGTAGTAAGAGATTTTTTATAGGAAGCACCCTCGGGAAGTTCCTAGAGAAACAGGGAGCAAGAAAACGTCACATAGGCTGTCGAAGGTTAGGTTAAACAATAAAGAAATACTACCGGTAACATTTTATTGCAAGAAAAATCCACGAGGCACAGGATTTCTCTGTAAACCTTCTGCACTCTGTGGATAGAAGGAACACATAGTTTACAGGAGGTGACATGTCCCCAGGGAAGAGTTCAGAGATTTTAGGATATGATGCCTAAAGCTCAGGCAACAAAAACAGAAATAAACAAGTGGGACTATCAAACTGAAATCCTCCTGCACAACAAAGGAAGGACTCAACAAAATGAAAAGGAAATGAATCAACAAAGCCTATAGAATGGGAGAAAATACTGCATAACACATACCCAATAAGGGGATAATATCCAAACTATATAATGAACTTATACAACTCAATAATAAAAAAATAAAACCAAACGACTCGATTTAAAAATGAGCAAAGGACCAGATAAATATTTTTCCAAGGAAGATATGAAACTGAGCAACAGGTATACAAAAAGGTGCTCAAGAATCAGAGAAAGGCAAAACAGAAATCATAATGAGCTAATGAGGTATCACCTTAAACCATGTAGGATGGCTATTACCAAAAGGGCAAGACATCAGTGTTGATGAGGGCATGGAGAAAAGGGAATCCTGTGCACTGTTAGTGGAAATGTAAATTGCAACAGGCATTTTGGTAAACAGTACAGAGTTTCCCCTAAAAAATTAAAAATAGAAATACCATATGATCCAGTAATCCCATGTCTAGGTATAAATTCAAAGGAAATGAAAGCAGGATTTCAAGTTTATCACAGCATTTTTCACAATAGCCAACATATGGAAAAAACCCAAATGTCTACAGACAGATGAATGGATAAAGAAAATATGGTATAAAATGCAGTGGAATATTACTCACTCATGAGAAAGAAGGAAATCCTCCAATGTGACACCATGGCTGAGCCTGGAGGACATCATGCCATGTGAAATACACCAGACTGAGAAAGACAAATACTGTTTGATCTCCCTTGTATGTGGATTCTAAAAATAGTTGAACTCACAGAAACAGAGAGTAGAATGGTACTTTTCAGGGGCTAGGAACTGGGGGAAGTGGGGAGATGGTTAAAGAATATAAACTTTCAGTTATAAAAAAATAAGTTCTGAGGATCTAATGTACAACATGGTGATTGTAGTCAATAAAATTGTATTGTATCCTGGAAATCCACAGAGAGAATATCTGAAGTGTTCTTACCACAATCAAACACACATACACACACACACACGTACACAGTATGATAACTATGTGAGCTGATACATGTGCTAATTTGCTTAATTGTGTTAAGCATTTCACAGTGTATGAGTATCTCAAATTATTATGCTGTGCAACTTAAATATTTATAAATTTTATTTAACAATGTTGTTGTTCAGTCACTAGATCGTGTCCAACTCTTTTGCGACCCCATGGACTACATCACAGCAGGCTCCTCTGTCCATGTGATTTCCCAGGCAAGAATACTGGAGTGGGTTGCTGTTTCCCCTGCAGAACCAGGGCATCTTCCTGGACCAGGGATCGAATCCCTGTCTCCATCATTGGCAGGCAAATTCTTTACCAATGAGCTACCAGGGAAGTCGCTTATTCATTAATGATACCACACTAAAGTTGAAAAACACACTTAGGAAATTTAGTGACCACACAATGCTTGAAAAACCTACAATACACCTCCCTTTCTGCACCCACAGGCCCAAGAATAACACTATTCTTTATAGCTCATCTAAGATTCTAGTATTTGGGTTCACCAATTTGCTTCTGAATATGTCATAAAAATTTTTATTACTCCTATGTTTCCTTTTAATTAGTACATATTAATGAAATTTATGTGTGTCAGTTGTGAGATGTTTTTAGTTAAACCTATACAGTGTATATTTGTATTAATTATACTACAGTTCATAATTTACAAATTTTTTAACTTTGACAGATAAATTCAATGAATTTTATACATGAGTAATTTATACTTCATTTTGAGATAGATGCAACAATTTGATCATGAGCATTTTTTAACTAAAGTGTGAAAAAATGGAAAAGAAGGTAAATGATTTTATAGCTCCTCCAGGAAGGCTCAGAGATTAAAATAAAAAAAAAATCCAGAGCTGTTTATAAGTATAGACTATATAGCCTATATCCAATGAGAAAATGATGAAATTTGGATAGATTATATAATCAATTCTTCTCCATTGGACCTATTTTTCCTGATTTAGTTCACCATTAAAAAACACACCAACACGTTAGCATAAAACCCATGATATTAAAACAGTCACCTTTTAAAGTCAAACCACAAAAAAGGCTTGAATTTACAAGCCATTTACTCACAGAGATTCCCTTAATAGAAACCTGCAAAACAGGGTGGTGGTGATTTGTCCTATATTTTATAAGAGCAGCACGTGCCGCAGGCCCCTGCTGACTTCATTTTCTCTTCAACCCCTCTGTCGACATATTTATGCTAGCTTGCTACATATATTTTTCCTTCTGCTCTTTCCACTTCGATTTTATTTTTTTCTTCCCACAACAGAATGGACTTGAATAAAACTGCGCACTTTTTCCGAGTGTAGCAAGCCATTAGAAAATACTACAGAGCGGGGTCGAGGCGGAATTTCCTATGAATTATATTAGCACTGAAGCAGGCGAAAAGAGCGAAACGGAGCACTGCCCAGCCCTATCCGCGTTTAAAGAATAGGAACTCCCTAACTGACCTGCGCACAAAGTGGAAGGCAGGGAAGATGCATACTCAAAGAATACATTTCACAGAAATTGTTCTTTAGAAGTACCTGTATTCCAAGCCTGTTTATCCTAACGTGGAAATAATTCCTGTTGCAGGTATAAACGTCCCCGTGTGCTCTGTAGTGTGCCATCGATGAATTCAAATTAGGCAGTGCCAGGACGATGGAGTGGTTTTAAACTCAGGGAGAAGGGTGAGATTGTTTTCCTCCTGGTTTTTCATAGCAAAATGGCTTGAGGTCATTTTGCTTCTTAATGAGATTTCGAAGAGTATACCTCCGACTCCTGGCTTTGACTCCTCCTCCCAGAGCGCTGTGTTGAAGGAAGCCTTGTGTCCAGGATGGGGGCTTGTGACCAGGATGAGGGGCTTACGTCCTTCAACCACACATGAATCTGACAAGCTCCTTTTCTCGGACACCTATTACTTCCATAATGGAAGTCATTGCTTTCCTGAGCAGCCCTTGTAATTTTCAGCAAGGTCCTTCAACTCATTTAATGCGAAACCTTTGTTCACGTCTTATTTGTCTGAGCCGGGGCATCATTGTGTTTTCCTTGAGCTGCAGGATGCTGATGGTTGTGGGGTAGAACTGCCTGCCTCCGGCGACTGCGTTTCTCGCTGGATTGCAGTAGTTACGCTGGGCTTTCCTTTGGTTGGTGGTCTCCGCGGTGCCCTCCACGACAAGGTTAACAAGCAGAAGAAGGTGGCTGACTATGGGAAGATAAGCACTTCATCACACAAGTCAATTTTGGCAGCGTGATTATTTCTTTTCCCTCCTGTGATTATGATAGAGTTCCATAAAGGATATAGCTGTAAAATGCCTGTGGAATTAAGATCCAGAATCTGTAAGCTAGGAATCATGTCAGTAAAACTCGACTATTTTCCTGTGAGTTCTGGTATTAAGACTGTCCTCGGCACATGTGTGCTCAAGTCCGGTCCGACCCTTTTGTGACCCCATGGACTATAGCCTTCCAGGCTCCTCTGTCCATGGGATTTTTCCAGCAAGAATACTGGAGTGGGGTGCCATTTCCTCCTCAGGGTACCTTCCTGACCTAGGAATTGAGCTCAGGTCTCCTGCATCTCCGGTATTGCAGGCGGCTTCTGTAATCACTGAGCCACCTGGGAATCCAATTGTCCTCTGTACATGTCTATAAAATGTTAGATAATCCCACTTTCGTGGAATTCTGGTCAATCTTGCTTTATTGTTAGCCCAGTGCAGACTCATATTTTACTTTTCTTGGTTCTGAAATTTTTATCTAAAGTGAAGGGAGAACATTCTCTGGCTACAATTCAAAATGACAGCTTAATTCTTTTTAATTTTTTTTTCCTCCTAACTTGGGACATCAGAACTGATCTTGTTGCTTGTGTACCATCTAATAGACTGTTTATTTTATTTTATTTTATATTTATATACAATTCAAATTAGTCCCTTCCTTTCTCTTGTATCTGTCAAGGCTACAAGACTATTTTTTCAACTCTCTAGCATTATGATGACCTTAAACTCTGAGCTGAACAATTATACTAGAAAACTAACCTTTAAGTAATTTTTAGATTGGTGACAAGTGCATAAGTATGAAGACATTTGAATTTAGCATAATCTTTCTTTGAAGGTTTATTTTAAATCAGCACATTTACTTTATCATTATAGATAATTTAATGAAGCATGGAGTGGAATATATAAAATATTTTTCCAGGGGAGAAAATTAACATATTTTAATATGTATGCATCTGGTGCATACATACGGAAGATATATCACACACTTTATTTATATTATTAACTGTATACAGTCACATTGCTTGCTATTATTTCTATTTTAGAAACAAAAATTTGGAGCTGAGATGTTTGAGTAAATGCCAACAGTAGATAAGTTTCATAACTATTTTCCAAGTTTTAAAAATCAACCTATTAAATACTTTATGAAGGGATTTTTATTTTGAAATATAATATGATTTAGGTGGTCATTCATCCCCCAGAAAGGTGGCCATTCATTCCCCAGAAATAACATTTTATTAGAAACTGACTTTAGAAGTGATAATCCACAACTGAACTAAGAGGGAAATTATGTTTTCTTGGGTAAGAAATCAGGGAATGAAACTTTATTTTGCTCTTCATGAAAGAGAGAGACAGAGAAAGAGAATGTGTAATATTCCTTAGGGAATGATCATAATAAAATTCTATAAAACAGTCCATAAGAAGATATTTCATTTCTCATGAACTTCAAAGGAATTTCAGGTAAAACTTATTTCAATAACATTATCATGTAAATGACATAGAATAGATAAAATTTCCACAAATATAATGGGTCAAATGGGTCATGAACTAATAAGGAATGAACTAAAATAGAGTAATAAGTAAAAAGGAGGCAATGGAAATGAAATTTAACCAAGGAACTGTCCAATAAGAACAAGAATTCAGCAAAGAGACAAATACCTGTACGTACTGGAAAGACTTGCTTATTTAAAACTTCCAGAAAACAATCCTTGACTTTTTTAAAATGTCATTTTGCTTTAGTCAGTGACAAGCTCCCTTTGATAAGGACAGATAACTGTTCTTGATTTTTGCAGTGTGTGTTTAAGACCTCTCCCTCTGAATAATTATGGAGTCATAAAAACATTAGCTGAGCTTTGACCTTGTTCATAGTCAAACATCAGATCTCCAGTTTATAAAAATAAAAATCTGTTGCCTTTGATGTCTCAATTAAGCCCATAAACTAAAATCTTCAGTTTTGGGTGAAAGCAGTTTTAACTGTGTGTGTAATTTTGAATAACAGTCTCCACATAAGGCAGAAACAACTTTGTGACCTAACATGACTTTGGCTTTGCTGAAATTTCTGTCCTTAGAATTACATTGCTTTCCATGGGACAAGTTCATCACTGTTAATAGAAAGATCTTGTAAAATAGAATAGAATGAAAAAGAGTGTTATAATTCATGAAAAATGGGCCACAACCGAAGCATGGAGGTATTGTGATTTTTTAAAGGGTGATTTCCATTAATCTATCATTTTACTGAAATTTATGATATAGAAGTGTTAGAATATTTTCATAGATGTGGATTCAAAATAACAACAACATTTATATATGCAAAATGAGTGATACTTATTGTTACTTACCTACATGGCAATAGATACTAACAGAAATATTTCTGAATGAATATCAGTTAAATCATTGAATTGTGAAGAGGATGCAACAATTTTGTCTCTGCTACAGCCAAGCAAAGTAAACCTCCTGTGAGGGCCTATTATGTCCTGGTACATTTTACACATTGTCATTCATTTCCTAAAATTATTCTAATGTGTATGTGTGTGCTCATTCATGTCTGACTTCTTGCAACCCCATGGACTGTAGCCCACCAGGTTCCTCTGTCCATGGGAATTTTCAGGCAAGAATACAGGAGTGGGCTGCCATTTCCTCCGTCAGGGGATCTTTCAGACCCAGGGGTGGGACCCACAACTTTTGTATCTCCTGCATTGGCAGGCAGATTCTTTACCACTGAGCCACCTGGGAATCCTGCAAATTATCCTAATAGACAGATATTTCTTTCTTAGTTACATGCAAGAATATGTGGTCCAAAAAGTTTAAATAATATGCACTATATCCCAACTACCGAGAATTGGAAACTCTGGGATTTGGACCAGTCTATCTGCACTAAGAGCAGATAGACTCTTAGCAGATAGTCTTAGTTTTACGTCCACCTGAAAACATTTTGAGGATGAATATAATTCAACAACTCATAGAAAACAAAAGCCTCTGAAACATACTAAATGAAAGAAGCCAGACACAAAATGGTCACAATATGGTGTGACTGCATATAAGTGAAATATCCAGAATAAATGAATTCATAGGGACAGAACTCAGATTGGTGGCTAGTAGTGTTTAAGGGGTAAGGCAATGAGGAGAAACTTCTTAATAGGTATAGAAATGTTTGGGGACTAGATAGAGACAGTGGTTGTGCAACATTGTAGATGCACTGCTACTGCTGCTGCTAGGCTGCTTCAGTCGTGTCTGACTCTGTGCGACCCCATAGACAGCAGCCCACCAGGCTCCGCCATCCCTGAGATTCTCCAAGCAAGAACACTAGAGTGAGAAGCCATTTCCTTCTCCAATGCATGAAAGTGAAAAGTGAAGGTGAAGTCGCTCAGTCGCGCCCGACTCTTCACGACCCCATGGACTGCAGCCACCAGGCTCCTCCATCCATGGGATTTTCCAGGCAAGAGTACTGGAGTGGGGTGCCACTGCCTTTTCCTGTAGATGCGCTAAATGCTTTTAATTCTCATTTTAAAAATGTTAATTTTATGCTATGTGAATTTCACCTCAATAAATTATTTTTAAAAAGAAGATATACTGTGATGACAAAGAACATTCGATGTCTTTTCTGCCATTAGAACAATCAGTTCAGTCAAATATAGATGACCTTTACCTCCCTTCATGGGCTTCCCACGTGGTGCCGTGATAAAGAATCCACCTGCCAGTGCAGGAGACATAAGAGACATGAGTTCAATCCCTGGGTCAGCAAGGTCTCCTGGAGTAGGAAGCGGCAACCCACTCCAGTATTCCTGCCTGGGAAATCCCAAAGACAGAGGATCCTGGCGGCTATTGTCTATGTGGTCTATGGCTACAGCCTACATGGTCACAAAAAGATTCGGACATGATGGAGCACACACACACCTCCCTTCATAAACCACAGTCCCAGAGTGAATACCCAACATTAACTCTTCATGAAAGAGAAAATACTAGTGGAGGATTAATGCAGCCCCTAGACTATGTTCCTGAAGACAGAAGCTCCATACAGAAGCCACTGTGATTTATATACGTGTCTTCCTAAACACCTAGCACAATACCTGGTAGAATATACTAGCAACATTTGGACAATCCTGAATTTGGACAACATTTGAAACTCAGAATCCACATAAATAACTAGCTATGTAATTTTTACAAAGATACCACATACATACTTCAGTTTTGCCAAATATTTTAGCATTTCTGGTTCAATAGCACATTTTCAAGCTTAATGTTATGTATGTTCTTGATGCTTCAAAGATAGAAGAATAAAGAGGGCAAATAGATTAAAATTTTTGAAAAACAAAGCTCTTTGATAAAAGTTGAGTACTTTGGCACCATCCATCACATAATTGACCACTTTATGGCTATGCATGGGTTATTTACACTGTAGTTCATCTCAGACAATGATGGCCTCTTATTTTAAATGGCTCAAAAAACATGAAACTATTTTGTTACATATGATCAGCTACATTTTGCTGCTTCATTAAAAATGAGATTTCATCTTTCACTGGATGACACTTTGATGAAGGAAAAGAGAATGTTTTTGCCCATTAGAAAAGGCAGGTAACAGATAGTCTCTTGAAGATGCCAAGGCCTTAGTGAAATATGAGCAGTCAGGAAAAATTCCAAATGGAGAAGAGCATTCCTCTACTATCTTATGGGATTCTGAAGAACACAATTAGGTATGGTTATGCTTTTATTGGCCACAAGCAATTAAAGAGAGACCTGTCTGTCTCAGGTCAGACAGATTCTATTTATTTTAAGCCATTTTGTAACCAATAAGACATAACCCAATCAGTGACTGCAACCCTAAAACCTGAAGATACCTCAGATTTTAATGTGGATCAAAGACGTTCTGAATATTCATTGGAAGGACTGATGGCAAAGCTGAAGCTACAATATTTTGACCACCTGATGCAAAGAGCCAGCTCACTGGAAAACATCCTGATCCTAAGAAAGATTGAGGGCAGAAGAAGGGACTACAGAAGATAAGACGACTCTCCCATCATCGATGGCATCATCACTTCAGTGGAGACGAGTTTGAGCAAATTATGGGAGATAGTGAAGGACAGGGAAGTCTAGCGTGCCACAGTCCATGGAGTCACAAAGAGTCAGACACAAACTAGCACCTGAATGACAACAAAATATGCCCTATTTTATGAAATTAACTAAATAAAAACTGGGTGATACATTGGGAAAATAAAATGCCCACTATCCCATGGACAGAGGAGCCTGGCAGGTTACATTCCATGGGATCACAAAGAGTTGGGCATGACTGAGTGACTAACACTTTCACTTTCACTGCATATATACCCAGATGTGTTTAGACATCATTTTCCATCAAACACATCTTACCAACACATAGTGGGCTTCCTGCTTTCCTAAGTCAGTAAGCATTTACAAAACAAACAGTCATGATGGATATACCAAAGACCTCTGTTGACCCTGACATCTCTTGCCCCCTTTCTTTTTTCTCAACCCTCTCTTCTGCCTGGCTTCCTTCACTTTTAGCCATCAGCTGGCCAATCTGTTTTGAACTTTTGGGATTGTCTGATGTTTCAGCAGGGTGGTTTTTAAACAGAACTTTCAAATCATAGCTACAGACCAACTTTAAAGGTCAATGTAAAAATAATTTAAAGTAGAAAGTTTAAAAAGGGGCAAAAAAATTCCCCAATTCTGTTCAGTCATCTCTGCAATAGTGCAAAAACACCTAATAAATAGCAAAACCTAGGAAAGGTCAAGATGGAAATTATTAATAAACGCTAAATAACCCAGAGTCAGTCCAGCAATACAAAAATGCTGAAATATCAATTTAAAACCACCATGTGAAGCAAAAACAAGATCTTTATATCTAATTGAAAAGGTTCATAAAAGGAAAAAAAAAATAAATTTTTGAGTCACAGCTTTGCAAAGCTTGATTACTAGATTGCTGTCAGGGATACCATTTCTATCTAGAAACCCACAATGCTTACAGAATTTTTATCTTTCATAGATTTCTGTACGTATGTCATTAAAATAAATGCACTAATTCTACCAGATGACCTAGAATTTTGCAAAATTCAGTTAATAAATAAGAAATGGAAGTGTAATTTATTTTTTAAAAAGGCTTGGGAATTGTTGCCTTTAAACGGACAAACAGGTGGACATTGGTTGCCCTCCTACCCAGGGTTGTTAACATCATAACACTGCATATTCTAGCTGTAGTTTTGTTTCTGCAGAGTCATGCAAAAATTTAACATTTTATATTTCATGCAATTCAAACTTTCAGATGATTTTATGGAGCTTAAACACAGAGTCTTTAAATCTAATAACATTAGAAAGTGCTTACTTTTCAACTAAAAGTATCTGCTTTTTGTGTGTTGTGTGCTTATTTATCATTAGCATTTATTAAACTGAATACACCAAATTACTGTTTACTCTATTTATCATTTCTGTTTGTGTTTGAATAGCTTGATAAGAAAAACTAGAATTCCTATGGGTTATTCTTGTTATTTAAGAAGATAAATCAAAGATAGATGGCTCATAATATATATATATATATATATATTCCTGTTAATATTGTTTTGAAAGTCAAAGTGAAGTTGCTCAGTGGTGTCCAACTCTTTGCGACCCCGTGGACTGTAGCCTACCACGCTCTTCCATCCATGGGATTTTCCAGGCAAGAGTACTGGAGTGGGTTGCCATTGCCTTCTCCAGAGGATCTTCCCGACCCAGGGATTGAACCCGGGTCTCCCACATTGTAGGCAGATGCTTTACCGTCTGAGCCACCAGGGAAGTTTTACCTGAACTATATTCCTATATTCTGATTTTTCAAACTCCTTTTACTTCTCTATTTCATTATTCAATCTTTCTGAAATGTTTTAAATTTGTTGGGTGAATCATAAAAATCTCACCAAGATAATTAAAGCTCAGATTCCTGGAGAATAAATGAACTTCCTTATATTATAAACAATAAATTAGGTAACTGTAAAATCATAAAAAATGTCCTTGGCTTGCAGAGACAATGGTAAGTGGCAGACTATGAAAATGTCTTCATAACTTTTAACTAAAAAATTTTTGGATCCATTTTATTATTGTTCTCTTCATGCATGACTTCTGAAATGAGATCTAGAAGGAATAGTATTTCAGGAAAACCCAAAGTTTTAATGATTGATGTTTTAAGTAATAAGGATAAGAAGATTTATTATGATTACATTTAAACATTTCCCACAGTTGGTGCCCTTGGGGAAAATCTGCATTCTGTGTGGTAATTAAAATTCTGTACATGCTATAATGAATAGAACAAGGTAGAAGTAACTCTTCTCTCTAGAGTTTTATTTAGTGGTACAAAAAAAATGTGAAAAAATAGAGTGACATCACTTAACTGTTGATTCACAATTTAGAAAACGGTATCTGGGATGATGAATAAAGAAAAATAAAATCAATGGATGTTATAATAAAATATGACACCCTACTTTCCCCACCCCTCAGAACTATGAGAATGCTATAAGCATTATGTAAGTAAATAGCCACCCGATGCGACGAACTGACTCACTAGAAAAGACTCTGATGCTGGGAAAGATTGAAGGCACGAGGAGAAGGGAGTGACAGAGATTGAGATGGTTGGATGGCATCACCAACTTGATGGACATAAGTTTAAGCAAGCTCCGGGAGCTGGGGATGGACAGGGAAGCCTGGTGTGCTGCAGTGCATGGGATCACAAAAAGTTGGACATGACTGAGTGACTGAACTGAAGTAAATAGTAACATTTCTACAAGTTTGGAAAATAATTCTAAAGAAAAATACCAGAACCTGGAATAGCACTTAGTAGACATTCAATAACTATTTTTTGTTGTTGTTGACCCATATGTATGATTTGATTGAAATCATATTTGGATAAAATTTTGCAATATTGAAATGCTGCTGCTGCTAAGTCATTTCAGTCATGTCCAACTCTGTGCAGCCCCATAGACAGCAGCCCACCAGGCTCCCCCGTCCCTGGGATTCTCCAGGCATGAATACTGGAGTGGGTTGCCATTTCCTTCTCCAATGCATGAAAGTGAAAAGTGAAAGTGAAGTTGGTGTCTGACTCATAGCAACCCCATGGACTGCAGCCTACCAGGCTCCTCCGTCCATGGGATTTTCCAGGCAAGAGTACTGGAGTGGGGTGCCATTGCCTTCTCTGATATTGAAATAATGCCACATATTAATAAAAATCTCAACAGAGACTTCCCTGGAGGTCCAGTGATTAAGGCTCCATGCTCTCAATGCACGGGTTTGATCCCTGGTCAGGAAACTAAAAGTCCCCCAAGGTGCACACAGTGACAATGATAAAAAAGAAAAGTCATAGCATATGGCATATAACCAAATACAGTTTTGGTATACATAGGTAGAGGTTTTAGAACTGCTGGTAGATTGCAAAATCTTTACGAGAAAATGGGTAAAGAAGAGAAGCTCATTTATGTTGTGAATCATTTAAGTATGTAGAAATATCCATAATTTTGTATGGTTCTCAAAGTAAAACTTTAATAAACCAATTATGAATGTGACAATGCTTATAAAATATGTTAGAAAATTTACATATCATGTTTAATAGTATAATTCTCAAACTTTCTTGCCAATAACAAGCCTGTGAATATAAAGTTACATAAGTTATTTGAAATATTTTAAAAATTATATGTAGTTTTAATGTCAATAAAAATGAATGAAACAATGAATGTGTTGATGCCAACAGCTGTGAGAGTCTATTGGGTGGCTCAGCAGAAGATGGCTGTTGTCAAGCCCAGTGACTGAAGAGTAGAGCTTGTTTATTGAGAAAACCTTCCTTTCTCTTGACCTCATGCATCCCCATGAAGCAATGAAGGGAGAAGGAGAGAGCCACCTTCACACTTGATCAACCAGCCAAATCAATCATGGAAATCAGTGGAGTGTTAGCCATATTGCCTTTAGTCCAGTTAAGAAGAATTGAAAAATTGTTATATTTTTTATGGAGGTCAAGTAGCATTTTATTTAGTGAGATCACACAAGTTTAATGTGGAAGGTGAGAATTTTGCTACCCTCAGGTCAAGTTTACTTGTTGGGGAGGGCATTATACACAGAACGGCCCTATACACATGGGAGAACTCAGAATACTGTAAATTTGATAACGCTGCCTGGAGTCACATAAATAAAATGGTTTTAGATAACATTTTAATATCCAGTCATCATAAGTATGCAGAATAAATTGGAACCACGCTTATAACTACAAGAACTATCAAATTTTCAACAATTATTGTGTACCAGGGGCTTTCCGGTGGATCAGTCAGTAAAGAATCCGTCTGCAATGCAGGAAACCCAGGTTTGATCCCTGGGTCAAAAAATACCCTGAAGAAGAAAATGGCAACCCACTTCAGTATTCTTGCCTGGAGAATTCCACTGACAGAGGAGCCTGGCGGGTGACAGTTCATGGGGTCACAAGAGTCAGACATGACTGAGCAACTAAACCACCACCACCACCATTGTGTACCAGGCGCCTTTCAATGTGGTCCACACATATCAATCATCTCATGCAATGCTCATAGCAAACCTATGATATAAGTAAAACTATGTTGATTTTAGAATGAGAAATTTTGAGGCAGAGTTAAATGACAGTTCCTAGTGAATAGGAGTCGCTTAAGCTAAGACTAGGATCAAGGTGAACTGACTTCAGATTTAGACTCGTAACCCCTAAATTACATAAACTTTCACGTATTATAAAGAGGACTCCACTGATTTTTGGAATCTGACTCTCAAGCTTAGGGCAAAGCTGAAAGCTAGAGATCTGCAACTGAAACTGGCTATATTAAATTTAATTCCTTCACAAGTCTTTGGATCCTGAAAAAGGTTGCCTGTGAATAAATAATTTCTCAGCCATAATTCAAAATGCAATCTTTGCAAACTGCACCCATGTGGTGCTAGTGGTAAAGAATCCACCTGCCAATGCAAGGAGACACAGAGACATGGGTTCAATCCCTGGGCTGGGGCAATCTCCTGGAGTAGGAAGTGGCAAACCACTTCGGTATTATTGCCTGAAAAATTCCATGAACAGAGGAGGCTACAGTCCACGGGATCACAAAGAGTGGGACGTGACTGAGTGAGCACACAGGACAGAAAATGGACTCATTTCTGTCACAACAGCATTTCTGAATCCTGTCTTTTATTTTCCTAGCACTTATTAATATTTCTTATTTCATTAACTCCTTTTAATTTGTGTACTTTCTATCTGCACTCTCTAGAGAATAAGCACCATGTAGGCAGAATGTCTGAAAGCTGTATCTTCAGGGTTTAGACATTAGTTGACATATTTTAAAGAATATTTGTTGCTTCTATTGTTTCTATTGTTTTCTCTGCTTGGCATCTTCCTGTACTTCTAGAAACAGATTGGTCCAGGATCTTGCTTATAAGCTAAACATTATGTGGTTCTCAAGGTTGTTGTCAACCAGTCATCGTCCCTAAAGCCACACTTGACTAGTGGTTTTGTGCCAAATAGATTACTGTTTTGTTGAATAACTAGGGGAAGATGTATGTGCATCCCTGGTTATGAGTATTAGCAGACATCTCAGAATTCTGATGGGGCCATGTACTGATAAATCTTTGACACAGTAATTTCACAGGTGTTGAAACTGAATGGTGTCAAACAGAAGATACCAGTCATTGTGTTAGCTTCTATGTGGTAGCTCAGAAGGTAAAGAATCCACCTGCAATGCTGGAGACATGGATTCTATCACTTGGGTTGAGTAGATACCCTGCAGGAGGGCATAGGAACCCACCCCAGTATTCTTGCCTGGAGAATCCCCATGGACAGAGGAGCCTAGCAGGGTACAGTCCATAGGATTGCAAAGAGTTGGACATGACCCAGTGACTAAGGACATACAGTATGTGGAAGAAATTCACTAAGACAGTGAAGCCAGCAAAAAAAGGTAGAAAGTAGTGCTGGACTAAAAATGGGCCCTCTCAGTACTTGTATCATGTCCCAGTTGCCTCTCAGATGAACAGTACCCTGTCTTTCACATGGTTACCTGGAAATTCCTTCTCTTTAAGCTAATGCAATGTGAATTCAAAAAAGTTAAGTACAAGTAAGACTGTATTACTTTTCTATTACTGCATATCAAATTATTATAAAATTAGTGGCTTACAATAACATCCATCTACTGTCTCACAACTCTGTCCAACAGAAGTCCAGGCAAAGCATCACTGAGTTCTCTGCTCAGGGTTGTTTCCTAAGCTCATTCAGGTTGTTGGCCGGAGCTGTGATCTCAGTAGTTGTTTCAAGTCTTCTAGGAAACTTTGGTTCCTTGTGGTTGTAGGACTGAGGGCTCATTCTCTTGGTCAGAGGTCACTATAAGCTCATAAAGACAATGTGTTCCATGCACCTTCCATCTTCAAATCCAGCAAAGGAGATTTTTCTTCACGTAGAATTCCCCATACCACAGATGTATTTTGTCAGGAAATGCTCATTCTCTTTAAAGAGGTTGCCTAGTTAAGTCAGAACCACAGAAGATAGTCTTCATTTCCTAATGTTCACTTATTTGTAATCTTAATTATATCTACAAAACCTCGTCACAGCAGCACCTAGTGTTTTATTGGATATCTAAGGGAATATGTGTATTCATCTGGGGCAGGAGTCTTAGGTGCCATCTCAGAATTATGTCTACCATCAAAGCTAAAATAAACATAAGATTAAAACAGAGCAAAAATATTTAGAAGCTCAAATTTGTAAAATTTTACTAAAAAAGACAATTAACTCCAAAATAGAGTTTCTGTGTCATTTCAGGAAAGACAGGCAAATAGGACTCTACTAGTCTCATATTATGAGCCAGAGAAATTTATCTGATTTCCAGATCTGAGAGCATCTGGAGTGTTGAACAGAAACAATTAACTGTTACTCTTATCCATCAAATATCATTAACAAGAGGTCCGTCTCAATGTATTGTTTTATTTATTTCAACCTATTTTATTATACCTTTTTGCTCTGAGATGGTTTTAGATTTATATGCAGTTGTTATAAAAAAGATATTCTAGTTTTCCCTATGGTAAAATTTTGTTGTTGTTGTTGTTTAGTCGCTGAGTCACATCTGACTCTTTTGTGATCCCATAGACCATAGACTGAAGCCTGCCAGGTTCCTCTGTCCATGGGATTTCCCAGGCAAGAATATTGGAGTGGGTTGCCATTTCCTTCTCCAGGGGAACTTTTCAACCCAGGGATCAAACCCATATCTCCTGGATTGGCAGGCGGATTCAGATTTTTACCACTAAGCCACCAGGGAAGGCCCCGGTAACAATATACACAACTATAAAACGGCATTATAATCAGACAATGGACACTCAAATAATCCATTAGCCTTATTATTCTCACAAATTTTATAAGCACTCATTTGTTTGTGTGCTTAGTTTTCCATAATTTTATGATGTGTGTGGACATGTAAAAACTTCACTACAGTCAATTTCATCTCAAGAAGGATCTCATTTTGTACATTCATAATCATATCCATCCGAACTCACTGCTAAACCTACAATGGCTAATCAGTTCTCTGACTTCCTGTTCCATCTTGCCGATTCCTCCTAGTGCTGCCTCTTGCATGGAATCCATGCCAAGCTAAATAGAGCAGTTAACACATATATTTCTAAAATCTCAGAGGAGGAAATATCTGATTCTTATTTCTAACAATAAAAACATAGATGTAAATTCATCATAAACATTTGCAATAACATAAGTTTTCTAAAAGTGAGAGTATGACAAGACCGAGACCCATGGGAAATTAAGTTTGTTTGAGTAACTTAATCAAATATGCAATCTACTCAATTTAATAATCAGATAGCTATGGCTACACTACAAGCTTAGACCTTTTTTTAAAAGGGGATAAGCCATCTTTAGAGTACAAATACCACAACTTCTATTACTAATTGCATTTCAAGTGTACTTTTGCTCATGTTTCAGCAACTGTCCATTCAAACTTGCAGTGTGCTGCACCTAATCTTTTCTTGAATGTATCAGTCATCTCAAACTTAACTGTGTTATAAATTGAGCCCCATATTTTATACTCTTACGGAGTTCCTATAATTTTATCATCTCAACTATTTGAAATTGCATGCCTCCACATTTTCAGACCAAACATTCTGGTGTCTTACTGATTGCATTCTTTTTCTTACACCTCACATCCGTATTTTAATGATTCATTTGTAACACCCTCCAATGGATATCCTTAAATATGACTATATCTCATGACCTCCACAGTTAAAATGAAGTTACACCATTGTCTTTTACCTAGATTATAGTAGCAGCATTCTAAGTAATCTAATTCAACCCCTGTCACCTCAATCCCCTCTTTATCTATTCTCGGTACAACTGCACATTAATCCTTTTTTATGTCAGATTATGTCAGTCTTTTGATCAAAACCCTCTAATGGTTCCCTGGATCAATGAGCAATCTGGCAGAAAACAGATGACATCCTCAATTTGGGTCATTTGAAGAGCAATGGATAAAGGGACTATTTTCATCAACACAGACAGAGTGAAGTCCAGGGAAATTACCAGGTCGGTACTAGGGGCAAGAAACAGTAGGTATGCATCACTAAATGCTAGACTGACAGTACAGGGAGAACAGTAACAGGGTTCTGATAAAGAGTAGACTAAAATAACCCATGGCAGATAAAACGAGGAGTGTGGGACATCAACTGCTGGTTTTTAATCCTAAGTAAGTAACAATTCAAAATGAAAGTGTAGTCAAACAGAGCAAAGGATATGTTCCTTTTCTCTCTCTATATTTAAGTACAGGTAGATATCTAGACAGATAACTAGAGATGGGTATAATACATGTGTGACCAGTCAGTTCAGCTCAGTCATGTCCGACTCTTTGTGACCCCATGCACTGCAGCACGCCAAGCTTCCCTATCCATCCCCAGCTCCTGGAGCTTGCTCAAACTCATGTCCATCAAGTTGGTGATGCCTTCCAACCATCTCAACCTCTGTTGTCCCCCTCACTCTCACCTTTAATCTTTTCCAGCATCAGAGTATTTTCCAAGGAGTCAGTTCTTCCCATCAGGTGGCCAAAGTATTGGAGTTCCAGCTTCCGCATCAGTCCTTCCAATGAATATTCATGACTGATTTCCTTTAGGATTGACTGGTTTGATCTCCTTGCAGCCCAAGGTACTCTCAAGAGCCTTCTCCAACACCACAGTTCAAAGGCATCAGTTCCTCTGTGCTCAGCTTTCTTTATGGTCCAACTCTCACATCCATGCATGACTACTGAAAAACCATAGATGGGCATTTGTTGGCAAAGCAATATCTCTACTTTCTAATATGCTGTCTAGGTTTGTCATAGCTTTTCTTCCAAGTAGCATGTGTGATAGTGAAAGTGAAAAGTTTAGCTGCTCAGTCCTGTCCAACTTGTTGCAATCCCATTGTCTGCAGCCTGTTAGGCTCCTCTATCCATGGGATTCTCCAGGCAAGAATACTGGAGTGATTAGCCATTCCCTTATCCAGGGGATCTTCCTGACCCAGGGATCAAACCCAGGTCTCCCGCATTGTAGACATTTTTTATGATCTGAGCCACCCATGTATGGGAAGCTCATAATACATGCATATGTGTATATATGTATGTATGTGTGTGTGTTTATACAGATTCCAGGCAGATAGTTAAACACATATGGATATAATGTATATATATAAATCCAAGTTTATAATGATTCCATTTACACATATCAGTGTTTTATACTTTACAATATGTAGCCAGTCAACTTGGGACCTATTCACACTCCTCTTTGAGGAAATAATATGGTTAACCAGAAAAAGTCTGTTGAGCAAATGTAACAAAGTACGTATATATTGCTTTACCATGCTGATGAAATTTTTATCAACTCAATATTTTTATCATTTAACATATTTAATACTTGCTAATTAAAAAATAAATAAAAAATCAACTGAGAGTACAGAATAGGATGTACAATTTCCAGATTTTCTTCCTAGGGTTCCATCAGCATGATTATATAAATATATGCGAAAGGTAAAACTTTCTCATGTTTCAGCTACAATACCTCATTAACAGAGTAGATATACTGTAACTTTACTTGGCAAAAAACCTAACATATTATGAAATTCAGTTAATATTCAATTGAAAATATCAGCACTCTACCAACAAATATGTTTTTTGAAGTTACAGCAATTTGAAAACTCTTTAATCAATTAATTTTTTTCAGAAAAATAAACAAAGCAGTTGTGAGAGTTATCCTCACGCAGTACAACTCTGCTGGAATTACACTGGTAATGTCACTGACAAAACGAATTGGCCTAGAAACCATCTGTCACTTTGATGAATATGGGTTAATATTCAAGCTTATATATTCTAACCCTGTCACTTAAAAAAATATATGATATACATATTCCACTGAGATAATTACATAGGAATATAAAGCTGGCCTCTCACCATGTCTATACCATATTTGTATTGAAAACACTAACCACTATCTATCCTATCGAAATTTGTGAACTATATTTAAATAAAATTAAACTCAGTTCAAAATTTCACCTTTTTACTCAGCAACACACTCTAAAACAATGCTGTTTTAAATATTTACTATGTGGTACCATGCAGGATAAAATGACTATCCTGTTTGCCAACGGAAAGAACATCAACCTTGCCTTTTTTCTCCTAAATGCTATATCTTTTTGCTCCAGAACAAACCATGGATAGAATTTCTGTGTAAATGAAAACACAGTTTGCACTTTTGTCCTATTTATAATAATTCCTTCATAGCTATAGTGCCTCATATCAGTTATCTGATTTAGAGTTTGTCTCAAACTCCACTGTCCAGAATCTCACATGCAAAAATAAACACATTTATTCATATGTGCATATTAAATCACTTCAGTCATGTCCAATCCCTTGCGACACCATGAACTGCAGCCTGCCAGGCTCCTCTGTCCATTGGATTTTCCAGGAGAGAATACTGGAGTGGGTTGCCATTTCCTTCTTTAATTTTATATTTTATTAAAATAAATACATAGCTATTGGTATACACTTATACCAAAGGTATTTATCTGACTTGGCTCCTATCTTTCTTCATCTTTTATCACTGTATTCTGATCAAATGTACAATTATATGTAAAGTCAAATTTAATTTTTTATTTATGTTAAATTTCAATCGTTTTTTGCATGAGTATCTTTTGGATTTACAAGATAGAATCTGTTGCTTGTAAATGGAAAATGTTGATATAATAAGTACCACTTCGTTGGTCCTCAATTTCGAAGTGACATTGCAGTGTTTTTTGGAATATCTTAGAAAAATGAGATATGAAATGTTTTATATTCTTTGGAGTTATCCAAATCTAATAACATAAACATATTTTAATAAACAGTATTGTTTTCTTCCAAGATTTTGTCTACTCTTTAAATGTGGAAAATTCTGAAGGAGATGGGGATAACAGACCACCCGACCTGCTTCCTGAGAAACCTGTACGCAGGTTAGGAATATATATGCAGATCAGGAAGCAACAGTTAGAACTGGACATGGAACAACAGACTGGTTCCAAATAGGAAAAGGAGTATGTCAAGGCTGTATATTGTCACCCTGCTTATTTAACTTATATGAGGAATATATCATGAGAAATGCTGGGCTGGAAGAAGCACAAGCTGGAATCAAGATTGCCAGGAGAAATACAATAACCTCAGATATGCAGATGACACCACCCTTACGGCAGAAAGTGAAGAAGAATTAAAGAGCCTCTTGATGAAAGTGAAAGAGGAGAGTCAAAAATTTGTCTTAAAGCTCAACATTCAGAAAACTAAGATCATGGCATCCGGTCCCATCACTTCATGGCAAATAGACAGGAAAACAGTGGAAACAGTGGCTGACTTTATTTTTCTGTGCTCCAAAATAACTGCAGATGGTGACTGCAGCCATGAACTTAAAAGACTCTTACTCCTTGGATAGAAAGTTATGACCAATCTAGAAGGCATATTAAAAAGCAGAGACATTACTTTGTCAATAAAGGTCAGTCTAGTCAAGGCTATGGTTTTTCCAGTGGTCATGTATGGATGTGAGAGTTGGACTGTGAAGAAAGCTGAGCACCAAAGAATTGATGCTTTTGAACTGTGGTGTTGGAGAAGACTCTTGAGAGTCCCTTGGACTGCAAGGAGATCCAACTAGTCCATCCTAAAGGAGATCAGTCCTGGGTGTTCATTGGAAGGACTGATGTTGAAGCTGAAACTCCAATACTTTGGCCACCTCATGCAAAGAGCTGACTCATTGGAAAAGACCCTGATGCTGGGAAACATTGAGGGCAGGAGGAGAAGGGGACGGCAGAGGATGAGATGGCTGGATGCATCACCGACTCGATGGACATGAGTTTGGGTAGGCTCCGGGAGTTGGTGATGGACAGGGAGGCTTGGCGTGCTGCAGTTCATGGGGTCACAAAGAGTTAGACATAACTGAGTGGCTGAACTGAACTGAACTGAATGTTTTTGTATATTAAGGAAAGATACTTGACCAGACTCCTCTATCTGTGGGATTTCCCAGGCAAGAATACTATAGTGGGTTGCTGTTTCTTTCTCCAGGGGATCTCCTGACCCAGGGATTGAACCCACGTCTCTTGCTTTGACAGGCAAATTCTTTACTACTGCTCCATTTTGGAAGCCCAGAGTTACATAATCCTACTTAATTCTTAGAATAACACTCAAAAGTAGGCAATATGGAACAAATTTGTAAATCTGAAATAAAAAGAAGAGTCACCAGTCAATCCCAGACCTGTTTGATTCAAAACCTGATATATATTATACTGCATTTCTATCAGACAAAACCCCAAAATATCCAAAATGTCAGTGACTTTTTAAAAATTTTCTTCTAGTTATATTGGCATGAAGAGCCATGACCACAGGTAACTTTTAAAAAATACCTTTGCCCGTTTCCTTCTTTAATTTCGGGCTCTGGTATTTTAGTCTCTGAAATCAAGAAGGGTGTCAGTTTTGTTTTGTGTTGTTTGTTGTCATTATGACTTTTTTTGTGAAGCTGTGATTCTCTGACTTTTTAAATAGTTTTTTTGAGCCAGAATTGTAGATATTTTAGAAGTGTTCAAATAATATTGTCTGAGTGTGCAAAGTGCTTCTGAAAAAGGAATGATGACATCTTTTCTCCAGATCAATTGTGGATAGATGAGAGAATTTCAGCCTGAGATAACTTTGTTAATTACCAGGAGCTTTGTGATGGCTACTCACCACTGAAGTGGGAGAAATCCTTGGCTGGAGAACTTTCAAAGTAAAAGATATTTATCAGCCTTTTATGCACAATATTTTAGGTACAGTCATTTTGAAAAATGGCTTGCCAAAATAAGTCTCTTAAATGTCCTCTAATTTCTGAAGTTCTTATTTTTATACAGAGGATATTTATTTTCTAGAAGAGAAAAAGGGACTGACATATTACCCAGGAGTTTTGCATTAGCACCTCATTAGAGCTTTAACAGTTACACTGAGTAGTTTTAGTATTTTTTTCCAAATGAGAAAATAGAACATTAAGGGCTATGGTTTCCAAACACACATTGAGGTGGTATTTGAATTCATGTATATAGGACGGAGGTACCTGTTGGGCTGCCATCTATGGGGTCGCACAGAGTCGGACACGACTAAAGCGACTTAGCAGCAGCAGTAGCAGCAGCAGCATATAGATATATATTTCTGAAATCATTTTTTCTGGCAATTCTTGCCATGTTCTTTGTGGTTACTTTCTGGGTGTGCAGATTAGAAGTGGCAGACAAAATTATTCATTTGTCCACACTAGTGAGTATACTGAACAGAATTATTTATATTATTTCAGTAGTGTGTGTGTGTGTGTGTGTGTGTGTGTGTGTGTTTTAACTTAGTGCTTTATTTCACTCAGTAACCTATTCTGTGTAACCTATTTTCACTCAGTAACCTATTCAGTCATGCCTGACTCTGCGACCCCATGGACTGTAGCCCGCCAATCTCTGCTGTCCATGGAATTCTCCAGGCAAGAATACTGGAGTGGGTTGCCATTCTCTTCTTCAGGCGATCTTCCCAAAAGGGATAGAATCTGGGTCTCCTGCATTGCAGAGGGACTCTTTACCATAGGAGCCACCAGGGCAGCCTGAGCTATCCTGCTTATACCCAACTACCTTACGACCAAGAGTTCACTCTGGTATACAGAAACACTACTGAGATATTTTATTTCACATGCTTAAGGGCAGAACAAAATAATAGCATCATAAGGTAAGAACTAATGCATTTATAGGTTTTAATTTCATACATTATTCCTGTCTTGTTAGTTTTTGGAAGTAAAGGAAATCAGGGACTCACAGGAAGTGATGTCTGATTCCTGGGTCTCATGATACACATGACTTCTGATGAAATATCATAATTCTATATTAACAAATTATAAAACAATGATGAAAGTATTCAGTTGAGCAACTATCTTAATGTAATTTTAGGCCATGACATTTTATTTTTGCAATGGAGGCCAAGTATTTTAAGTTAAAAAACAATTATTTAAAATTATAAAAATTTAGCACAAAAAACAGTTTTAAAAATATTCATCAAAATTAAAATATAAATTGAGTCGTATAATCAAAATTTGCAGTACAGGAAATCTTCTGTTTTTATTTCATCTATATTAGCTTCTGAGGTTTCACAACCTGTTTTGCAGATTATTTGACAAAATATCTTAGGAATTTCAAGTGAGGTAAGTGAAATTTACACAATTTCCTGACAAAAACTCTGCTTTAAAAAAAGAGTATACAATGCTCCTCAGGGTTAAACTAGCTTGCTCTAGCTTTCTCTATTTAAAAATTGGGCGCATTCTCCTCACACTGGTCAGAATGGTCATCATCAAAAAATCTACAAACAATAAATGCTGGAGAGGGTGTGGAGAAAAGGGAACCCTGCTGCACTGTTGGTGAGAATGTAAACTTAAATAGCCACTCTGGAAGACAGTATGGAGATTCCTTAAAAAAAATTAGGAATTCCTTAAAAAAACTACCATATGACCCAACAGTCCCACTACTAGGCATATACCCTGAATAAAACCATAACTGAAAAAGACACATGGACTCCAATGATCATCGCAGCACTATTTACAAAAGCTAGGACATAAAAAATAGATAAACAAACTAATTAAAAAAAAAAACCTAGGACATTCAAGCAACCTAGATGTCCACTGACAAATGAATGAATAAAGAAGCTGTGATACGTATGCGCAATGGAATATTACTCAGCCACAAAAATAAATGCGTTTGAGTCAGTTCTAATGAGGTGGATGAACCTAGAGCCTATTATACAGAGTGATGTAAGTCAGAAAGAGAAAAACTAATATCGCATATGAACACATATATATGGAATCCAGAAAGATGGTACTGATGGTACTGAACCTATTTGCAGGGCAGCAATGGAGACACAGACATAGAGAACAGACTTGTGGACACAGAAGAGACAGATGGAGACAGTAGCTTGGAAACATATACATTACCATTTGTAAAACAGATAACCAGTTGGAATTTGCTGTATGACTCAGGGAACTCAAACTGGGGCTCTGTGACAACCTAGAAGGGTAGGATGGGATGGGAGGTGGGAAGGAGGTTCAAGAAGGAGGGGACATACGTATACAGCTGATTCTTGTCAATGTACAGCAGAAACCACACATTGTAAAGGCAACTATCCTCCAATTAAAAACAAATTTTAAAAATCCTCAACATTATAAAAACTAAGATCACAGCGAAAAAATAATTTGGTGCATTCTATCTGAGCATGAGTATATAAGCTGAGTCTAGCACATCGTTGGCTTAGAATCAACTGAATATTAAAACCATTAAAATACGTAAATCTAATCTCTGAAGTAACACTTGAGTTGCCATTTTTACACTTTGAAATTGTTTCAATATTCAATAAATATACATTTATACCAATTGCATACTTGAATGGTATTTCAGTCATTTCAAAACATTTCAATTTATCTGTAAATTGACAATTATTTTTTCTTATTGGGTGAAACTCTGAGCTCAAAAATTGAAAATAAATGCCAACAATGTTTGCCTGGTTATAATCGTGGAACATGTCTCCAAAGTAAATCTATATTAGCACAACTCAATGTGGTAATTAAGATAGAAAAAAGCAGTACTAAGCTGCATGTCCTATGAGGTTCCTTGGGGAGCAAAGTTAACTGACGTGACTTGAAATATGTCCAAGGGGTTTAGTTAGCCTCCAATTAGCTGCAAACTTCTGTTATTAAAATGCATAACAAACACTGGCCTCCGTGTCCCTGAACCCAACATTATTTAAGTCCTCATTTCAGATGGCTCCTTCATCAGAGCATATATCCCAAAAGCGAGCTTTGACTTTTAATTACACTGTACAATCCATGCTGTCAGGTGACAAATTGGAAGGACAACAGACTCTAGGGCATATCCTGGTGAACCTCAAGGGCCAGCTCTTAACCAAAAGCAAACAGAGCAAAGGCAAACATTCCGGGAACAATCTACCATGAAATGCTGGCTGAACTGCTGCTCCTGTTTAACCTTGTGGTTTACACCTGTCGTGAAGTCCATACAGTAAATTCAAGAGACCAAGCAGAAAGAGGAACACAGGGAATGCTTTAAGAATAGAAATTGACATCTATCTTTTCTTGAGCTCAGAAAGCACATGTCCTGTTCTTATACACCTGTTTATTTTCTATTGTGATATTTTCCTTCATAAATAACACCTTGATAATTAATATTCCAAGCTGAACGACAAAGAAGTAGGCTTGCTAAGTATTTAATGAATACTTCTGAGAGCATAATTTGTGTACTTTCGGACATATTTATTTCTATATAAAAATGTCAACCTGCAAAACCTTTGGAAACTCATGGTATACTTCCCTTTATAGAAGATGTTTTAAAATGTCCAGTTCGCAAGAAAGATCATTAGTCTACTTAATCCATGGTATAACTTGGGAACTGCCTCCAATTCAGTTTTACTCATTTGTAGCAAATGCAATGCATGACCACTTTCTTTTGCCTTCTGCGTCATGTCCTAATAATACTCTTTTCCTCAGAATAAAGCCATTTTAGAAAATAGCTGATGCTTTGGCCATAATGGCTTGTCTGACAATATCAGTGGATGCACTCAAGTGCGTGGTGGAAAAGATTTCCTATACAGAAGCAACTTTCAAAACCAATGTGATTTCATACGTAAATGATTCTTTAAAATATTAAGAGAAAAACTAAGAGTAACAATCCATCATTTGCTCTAAACTAGAGAAACTATGTGTGTATGTATTTATCAGATTGGGAGTGTGTGTTTGTGTATAAGAGTATTGGAGTGTGTGAGTTATCATCTAGGTTTGTGCTTGAGTGCGGCATATGAGAACATATGTGTGTGAGTTCACAAGCCTGTGTGAATGCATGGAAGAAGAACGCAGTGTTTGCAGGCTAAAGTTGGCGAGTGAATCATACGGATGCAAGTGGAATTGTTATAGCCTGAGTATTCCACAGAAATTCAACAACATATGGAGGAATTGTGAACAAAAGCTGGTGAAGAAATATGTTGAACTCAATTGTTTACATAGTAATTAGTCGAGGCTTATAATTCCCATGGGACTTCCCTGGTGACTGAGCAGCAAAGAATCCACCTGCAATGCAGGAGATGTGGGTTCTACCCCTCTGTCAGGAAGATCCCCTGGAGAAGGAAATGTCACCACACTCCAATATTCTTGCCTGAGAAATCCTATGGTCAGAGGAGCCATGTGGGCTACAGTTCATGGGGTCTCAAAAGAGTCAATCGGACACAACTTAGCAACTAAACAACAGTATAACTTCCATATGATCTCTGTATTAAAGGTAAATCAAAAGCTTCTAAATGACTACATGAAAAGAAAGTGATGAATTGGACTGCATTGAAAAGACACCATTATGAGAATAAAATGGAAAGCTGCAAGTGGAAGAAGATATTTGTAATAACTAACAATGGGATTATACCAAGAACACACACACACACACACACACACATATATAGATATATATGTGCATATATACATATTTCTTCTGCTTTGAAAATCCACCAGCCTCTTACACAGCTCCAAATCTCTCTCTGCTTCCCAGTTATATTAGCCTTAGTGAATTAAATTCTTCAGTCTTGCTGTTCTTCCTCAAGACATTGGTCCATTTTGTACCTCTGCCTAGAATTCCCCTTACAACACATTCACATTTCACCTGATTAATATCTACAAATTGTTCTTAATTCATTTATCTGTTCTTCAAATAAGCCTTATCTATCCCCCCAAATTATGATAGATTTTTCATTATAAATGTCTCATAACATCCTGCATTGCTTTTGTAACATTTCCTACAGCTTTTAACACAATAATTTCATTCTTTGTTGGTCAATATCTGTTTCCCAAGCAAAAATGGAAGTCACATAGGAATTTTAAGCACAAAACTTTTCATAGATAGGTGCTTAATAAATAGTTGTTAAATAAATGAATGGGGCTCCCTGGTGGCTCAGATGGTAAAGAATCTGCCCACAATGCAGGAGACCCAGGTTCGATCCCTGGGTCAAGAAGATGCCCTGGAGAAGGGAATGGTTACCCACTACAGTGTTCTTGTCTGGAAGATTCCATGGACAGGGGAGCCTGGTGGGCTACAGTCCATGTGGTCATCAAGAGTCTGACATGACTGAGCGACTAACACACTAATACAAATATTTACTCTGTACAGCTTAGTAAAACCTGCCATATTTGGACTTTATGTAGAAGGGTTAAATAAAGAATGTTTTAAATAATACTTTAAAACCTTCAATCATCTGTTCATGAGCTATTTAAAGATAGTGCTATTATATTTAGCATGTAATTTAAAAAGCCCTAAGATTCTAATTCTAGAAAGGATTAGAGTATAAACAAAATAAATGGCAATATATACTCATAAATCTAAGTACAGATTATCATTTAAACCAAATATATGCAGGCATACTTTCAGAATTAGCATTTAAGCAAAATATACATGGGCACACATTCACCAACCATAACTTTTCATATTCAGGTAGCAATTGTAATGTTTAAATACATATGGTAGCATGATATGTGTTATTTATTATCCTTTATTGAAAATCTATGAAGTATCAGACATTTTATATTATCTCTAATTCTCACAAAAACTCCACGGAATTCTCTAGGCAAAAATACTGGAATGGGTACCCATTCCCTTCTCCAGGGGATATTCCTGATCCAGGGATCAAACCTGGGTCTTCTGCATTGCAGGTGGATTCTTTACTATCTAACCCACCAGGGAAGCCCCCATAAAGCTGATAGTATTCTCCATAATTCATTTTTGAGGAAATTAAGATTAGAGTTGTTACAAAACTTGCCAAAGTTAAGTTTATTCCTAGACTCTGGAGACCTGGAGTTTGTAACCCTGTCTGACTGACTCAAAAGCCTACATTTTCCCTATTTTATTAAAAAAAAATCACTTTCACTTTGTCAGAGTTATATTTTTCAATCTCCAGATGAGTATTCTACTGAGACCTTAATGTTTCCAACAAAAGTATTAACAATGCAATACTGATGTCAAGAGAATAAGTGATAACACTAAAAATGACTACAATCTGCTAAGTATCGGGGCTTCTTCCATTAATTTGCATATATATTTTTTTCCATGATAAGTAAACTAGAAACCACTTAGGATCAAGTCCAAGATAAAAATCAGTATTGAATACTGCAGTTCATTTTAAGCTAGGATCTCAGGGTGAAATCTATTTCAGTTCTGGTCCTTCATTTTTGGAAGAAGGATACACATGTGCATGACAATCTGCCAGACTGTTTCTTACATTTACTTAAGAACACAGCCATATTGAAGAGACAATTAACCACATGATGTTAATTACTGAGGAAATTAACATTACTAAAATGAGGACTATCAAATACAGGTATATAGAACTTTGAAACTGCATGTAACCTTTCATATATATGCATACATACATATACAAATTTATTCAAATGAATGAACTACATCTTATTACAGTTAATGTAAGATGTCAAATATGTCAATGATTTGGCATGGGTTAATCCAAACTGCAAAATCAAAGAAACTTCCATACTGAAATCAATAAAATAAGACTTTCATATAATCCTACTATTTTAAACATTAAGTTGTGGATAATATATAGCTCAAACTGGAAAGTGAGCCCTTAAAACACGCCATTCATTCAGACAGAACAAATGTAAGAAAACAAGTTAGGTATGTATAATATGAGGAACTGAAAATACAATGACTACTTTTATATGAGTGAAAGCAGGAAAACAAAATGTAACTCTAGTAATGTTTTCCGTAGATAATCTGCTTCTAGAAAAGCATACATTTTTCAGTTAATGCAATAGATTTTCCCTATAGTTCTCAAGAATACCACCTGAAGAGTGATTTGCAGAGGTAATGGGGATATTTCTGCTTTTCTCCACTATTGAGGATATAGTCGCGGCAACTAGAATAAGAAACAGCTTAGGATGTGTGCCCTCTTCAATTTTCTGATTGCCCTTACAGCATTATGGTGACATGTATATTATGTGATAATCAAACATAAATTAATTTTACATATAAACACACAGACATTATTATAGAGTTTAATATGAACATTTTAAAAAATCAAAGGAAGATTACGCATTATTGTTTTATTAGAAATACCTTTAAGATATGTACACCATTTCAGATAATCATATCAGTGATGCAACACAGCTTGCCCCATTGGAGTCACCAGTATACAGCCGTGGATTCGTGGCTGTCACCATTGAAGGAATACTACATGAATTTTACACCAGTCAGCTCAACACTGGCTGTACATCAGAATCTTCTGGAAAGTCCTTAAGAAATTCTAATTCCCAGAATGAACCACAGATTATTTACAGCAGACCCTCCGGACATGTGGAATCAAGGTCCTGTACCATTTTCATCCACACTTCCTCTGGTCACAACTGTTTACATATTAATGCATATTATCTTATTAGATATTGAATTCCTTTCTTCATCATTACATGAAAAATGAAGACATCATACTTTGCTTTGAAGCTTTGGGTAAAGCACATCACAGAATGTTTGTTATAAAACAGCTGATAGTGCTGTTAGTGCTGGAAAACTTTGACTGGTGGGTTCTCCCCACTCCAGCATGTAAACAATCAAATATAGCTATGTACTCAAGGTGACTTTTAGCATCTGTGGCAAAGACTTCAGTACAACATTGAGTTCATCAGCATTTTTCATTGCTTTCCCTCCCACACTTTCAGAGAATCAGAAGCTTTGCTCAATCTCTGTCTGAAGGAAGGAATCTATTGAAAATCCTCGTTTTACTTTGTAAATGCCTCAGTCTCTCACTTTGAAGCTAAGTAAGGTGTTAGCTAAACCTAAATTCTAAAATGGCATTAAAATTACATAATAGCACGAGCAGTAGTTTTCTAGAATATATTGTATTTTTCTGTAAAAATATTATATTTTCATAAGCCATAATTAAGAATATGATTAGAAATAAATGTGGAAAATTAAAATTAGGAAACCTAGTCTTAGCAAGTCACATTTTCTCTGTCATTAAATTTCTTTCAGCTGATTCTATACACCTTCTCAACTCAGACATTCAGAAACATGAAAAAAATGAGAGAAGATAAAGATGGCAGAGGGAGGAGAAAGAGGAGGAGGAAGACAAGACGATTTTAAATGTTACTGAATGGAGAGGACTCTGGGTAAATCTCTGAAATGGAAATTCTTTCTAAGTCAGAGTTTAACCATTATATCCACCCTGTGAGTGGAAGGACTATTTCCTTTTGCTGTGTGATGGTAATTCAAGAGAAGAACATGTATTCACCTCTTTGGAGGAGAATTAATATCTAGAACTATACAAACTATGATACTAAATTTGGAATAAATTCACATGATCCATATTTTCTTTTAAAATATACAGTTTACTCACACTATCACTATAAATGCACCTTTCATAGACAGATGATTTGCACAGATTACAGTATTTCTCCATGACTTAAAGTTAGTATTTTGACACCAGTCGTCCGGAAACATCAATAGGCCTGAAAAACCTCCTGCTGAATATGGACACATGTTTCAGTGCTGTTAGCCATCTGGGAATGTGGAGTTCTTCATAGGAATACTATTTTACAGACTCTGCCAATATCTTACTTCTTTTTTAACCTAGCCTAAGTACATCAGGCTCCAAGAACTTATTAACTGTTTCATGTCCTGCAGCAGGTAATTGTCCTCAATAATTTTCAACGAGTAGATTAAAGGAGAACAGAAAAAAATGGATAGCATAAGACAAAAATATGCACTCATGAAGACTAGTAGAAAGAATAGAAATTTTAATAGAATTTTATACATATTTTTCCCAGCTTTGTGGCACCAAACAGACACATAGGTGCAAAAATGGCATTTATCTTCAAAGCATCACCTTTGTTCTCTAATAACAATTTATGAAAGAAAATTATTGCCATTTTTATCATGTCTCAAAATTTGTAACATTTTCCTAGAGGTAGGAAAGGATGAATTTGTTTTTCATGCATTTAAATGACAAACTAAAATCATTCTGTTTAAATCACCTAATAAATCCAAGATACGAAAACAAATGTCACTCCCCAAAATAACACATTTATATTCTGATCCTGTAAGAGGACTACTGGGGCTACCACTTTTCTTAAAATCAGTAAACTTAGTAGTAGTTTCTTGTCTTTAATGGTATGCCAAGACACACTTAAAGGATGAGCCCCAAGTAACCTCTTACCTGGTGCCCTTATCCTTGGTAGCATGGCCCTAGTTGAACTGGCTACCTGAGTTGTCCATTGTGCCACACCCTTTCAGGGACTATCCTGATATACCATATTGTTAAACATATGCATATGCATATACATATTTATTTATACACACACACACTCTTACATATATACAAACACATACACATATACATACTATATCTGTGCACATATGAACACATTCCTTATCTTTGAGGGAGTTGTATTACATTTTAGAGATTTTTATACTTTCTGATACTTTAAAAGGAGAAGGCAATGGCAACCCACTCCAGTACTCTTGCCTAGAATATCCCGTGGATGGAGGAACCTGGTAGGCTGCAGTCCATGGGGTTGCTAAGAGTCGGACACGACTGAGCGACTTCACTTTCACTTTTCACTTTCATGCCTTGGAGAAGGAAATGGCAACCCACTCCAGCGTTCTTGCCTGGAGAATCCCAGGGATGGGGGAGCCTGGTGGGCTGCCGTCTATGGGGTCGCACAGAGTCAGACACGACTGACTTGACTTAGCAGCAGCAGCAGCAGCATACTTTAAAAAGTCCCATAACTATTTACATAAAGAAGGTTAAAACAGGTCTTTTTCTTTACACACTTCGGTTCTTTTAAAGTTAATTTCAGTACTTTTGGTTTTAGTCCAGTACAGCAGATGTGGAACGTATATTATTTATTCTTTGTTCTGAGGTTAAAAGCACCACAATAAAGGAGAAAAAAGGAGGGCATTTGTGAGTCAGTGGGTGCATATGTAAATTGAGGAGAGAGGGAGAGGAAAAAAGTGTGCTTAACTCTAAGTGAACAAGATAACAGGAATGAGGTATGAACAGAAGTGTGTTAGTTCTGCATGAGCTCAAGGGTCTCTGTTTTCCACCTTTTCACCTGTCTTCAAAACCTTCTTCTGCACTGAAATGTCCTTCATAAAATTCAAGTAACTTTACTTATTCTTTTTCTAGATATGCCGAGAATTTGCTTACATGAAAGAAGAAAGTAAAGTTGCTCAGTCGTGTCCGACTCTTTGTGACCCCGTGGACTGTAGCCTACCAGGCTCCTCCGTCCATGAGATTCTCCAGGCAAGAATACTGGAGCAGGTTGCCATTTCCTCTTCCAGGGGATCTTCCTGACCCAGGGATCGAACCGGGGTGTCTTGCATTGCAGGCAGACGCTTTACCCACTGAGCCATCAGGGAAGCCCATTTGCTTACATAGTCTGTATTAATTGAGGGAGTTCAGAACCCACTACCTCAAAATATGGCAACTTAACTTTCCGAATATTTTGCTGTGACTTTCCTTCACCCTTCTCTCTCCTGAATTTGCTAATAAAGATTTTAAGTGGCAGGTGCATCCCTGTACCTCGTTGAAAGGGAAAGAAGCATCCTTACCTCTGAAGAGGAAAGAACACTGAGCAGACTCTAGACGAATGAGCCTGGCTGTGCTTCCCCCGTTTGCTGCACTTTCCTCACACTCTTAGATCTGCCATATTTCTCCACAGTGGTCCACTTGTCAACAAATCCAGCATAAACACACTAAATTTCAACAATTTCTTTGAGGCTTCATTTCCTTATAGTCATACGTGCTTGTGTCTTGTTAAACTTCCATGGATTAAATAAATATATATGCTTTTCTCCTGTTAATCTTTGTCAGTTGAATTTTCAGACCTAACCACGGACCCTAAGACAGTTGAAGAAAATTGTTCTCTTCTTATATGGTGCACAAGTATGCAATAATGTTCTATGGGTTTTATCTCTTATCCCGGACTTTCTCTGATGTCTTTAATGAGTTCAACTTCATGATCTGCAACAGGAAGATATAGTGGAGAATTCAACTGATGCATCAAAATATTAAAGAACTGATATATAGTAAAGAAAATGGTGAGATAGAAACCTAAAACTTGCACAGATCACCATAGTGTGGCTATAAATGAGTTTGTCAGGACTACAAGTGAAAACAAGAATCAGTAGAATGTATTTCCTTTTAAAGATATGCTACTGTGTTGTAAGTTACAGGTACACTTCTTTGCCCGTGTCATTTGTCTTAGAAGAATTGTGGGGGATTTTGGAGGGAGAGGTGTGGTCAAAGTGCATTGCATTTTTAACTTTCATCTAAGAAACAAAAAAGACTAGTTTCTAATTTCATCCTATTTCCTACTTACTCAGAATAACAGTTATATGTACACATTTGTAAAGTTACAGATGTTTGGAAATAAGTAAAATCCATCAAGAAGTCGGCATGCCTGGTTTAAAACAAAGTGCCTATAAAGACTAAAAAACTAGTGATAGTGACCATCATTTAAAACTCTTTATCCCTTCTAGGAGGCTTTCATATTTCATGTCAGCCTTCATGCTAGATATATATGAATAATAATATCTGCCATAAAATGAAGTATAAATTGAAAGGAAGTAAGGAAATCAGTCCTGAATATTCATTGGAAGGACTGATGCTGAAGCTGAAACTCCAACACTTTGGCCACCTGATGCGAAGAACTGACTCATTTGAAAAGATCCTGATGCTGGGAAAGATTAAGGGCAAGAGGAGAAGGGGATGACAGAGGATGAGATGGTTGGATGGCATTACCGACTCAATGGACATGAGTTTGAGTAAATTCTGGGAGTTGGTGATGGACAGGGAAGCCTGGCGTGCTGCAGTCCACGGGGTCGCAAAGAGTCAGACATGACTGAGTGACTGACCCGAACTGAAAAGATAATAGTAGAAGCTTGAAATCAGAGCCCTCATTCCCTAGATTTCAACTCTTTGCTTATGTCAGCTATATTGATAGAATATGAAAATTTTATGACCATATGCATCTGCTCTTCTCTGCCCTTTGCCAAGTAACTTACCTTCCCTCTGAGAAATAAATATATCTCAGGAATAATTTATTCACACTATTTCAGGTTCAAGTGAATACTTTTCTTTGCTATATTCATTTAACTTTTAAACCGGCTGTTGTCTTCTGAAAGGGTAACATTATCTTGTACTTATATCGATTTTTAATTATAGAATTTAGTTTGCAGTTATGAATTAGGAATGAAAAGGAAGCAAAGACATTGTTCAAAACTTCTTTTTGGATTGAAAAGAAATGATGTGTGTTCTAAAATACTTTATATTCTGAATTACAAAATATATTTTTATTTCTAAATAAATGTTCTATTTATAAAATAATAACATTTAATAAGATGAACTATAACATTGTTCTGTATATATTGATATTTCTTTAAATTGGTATCACTATAAAGGCTGAAATCTTGTTTGGACATGAGACAGAGAAAACTGAATATATTCACAGAGAAATGAGAAAACTTCAGCTGCATTGTTGCCATGGACTACTGCTGCTGCTAAGTCGCTTCAGTCGCATCTGACTCTGTGCGACCCCATAGATGGCAGCCCACCAGGCTCCGCCATCCCTGGGATTCTCCAGGCAAGAATACTGGAGTGGGTTGCCATTTCCTTCTCCAGTGCATGAAAGGGAAAAGTGAAAGTGAAGTCGCTCAATCGTGTCCGACTCTCAGCGATCCCATGGACTGCAGCCCACCAGGCTCCTCCATCCATGGGATTTTCCAGGCAAGAGTACTGGAGTGGGGTGCCATTGCCTTCTCCGACTAAGTTGCCACTAATTAAATAACAATTCATTGGTAATGAATGTGAATTACTTTAAATAGTTAGTAGAATATTAATCACATACTTAAGGACTAATTGTACCTTATTAAAAATCAATGGCACTATAAGAAGCTAGATATACGATAATTTATAATTGGTGTTAATTGAAAGCTCTTCTAGGAGCGTGATTTTCTATTTCCTAATGGGACAGTAGCACAATACACACATAATTACTGAGTTTTTCTTTCCTCAACATCATGGTGTGTGTGTGTGTGTATATATATATATATATATATATAGGTACAGCTATTTTATCCAAATATAACCCTATTACCATTAAAAAATGAATGCTATAAATTGTGCTCTTTCCATCTTGCCTCTCTCTGGCAAAAGGAAACCTCACTTCATGACTAAAATTACTTTCTATTTACAATAACATGATTATTCAGTTCATAGGAAATGTTATAAGACACCCATTTTGAAGAAGACTTTTCTTCCACGAATCTCTAAATTTTCTCTTTGGATAGATTTAGAGTACCTGGTAAACATACAGCACAACAGGACCAGATTCAGTGAAAACCTGAATGTTTCTCCCTCTCTGGAACCTGTCCAAAAAATTCCCCATTCCACATAGGTAAGTACTGAAATGCCTGTTAAACTTGCCACCTTAATTCAATGAAAGAATATTTCTTAAACGAAGGTAGAGGAAAGGAAGTAGACTATGTTTTGACATTAGTAGTTCTTACACTAGACCGACTTATTGACCACAAATACTCATACTCTCTGCTTTTGCCTTGGAACTTTCCAGCTTTTCCCACTTTTCCCAGCTTTTCCCACTTTTCAGTCCTATGACTTTGGATTTGATCAAAGGAGTGTTGGCAGAAATGATACAACCAATACTCAAAATATGCTCAATGGTAGGGCTTTCCCTCTCCTGTTTGTATCATTGCCACATGTGTAAAAATAAAGATGGTCATACGTTCTTTGATATTCTTCCAGTGTGAAGAAGGCCTGTCTCCTTTCTCTTGAATCTTTAGAGTGTTCACTTAAATTTAAATATACTTAATCTTGTCTAATAGTTCACAACTCAATAACCAAAAACAAGCAACACAATCAAAAAATGGAAAAAGACCTAAATAGACATTTCTCCAAAGAAAACATATGGATGGCTTACAGGCACATGAAATGATGCTCAACATTGCTAATTATGCAAGTCAAAATTCAAATCAAAAGTACAATGAAGTGTCATTTACACCTATCAGAATGGCCATCACTCAAATGCCTACAAAGAACAAATGGTCAAGAGAGTGTGGAGAAAAGGGAACCCTCCTATACTGTTGCTGCTGCTGCTGCTAAGTCGCTGCAGTCGTGTCCGACTCTGTGCAACCCCATAGACGGCAGCCCACCAGGCTCCGCCATCCCTGGGATTCTCCAGGCAAGAACACTGGAGTGGGGTGCCATTGCCTTCTCCACCTATACTGTTGATGGGCATGTAAATTGGTGAACTCACTATGGAAAAAAGTATGGAGGTTGATTACAAACTAAAAATAGAATTGCCATATGATCCAGCACTCCTGCTCCTGAACATATATCCAGATCAAACTCTAATTTGAAAACATATATTCACTTCAATGTGCATAGCAGCATTATTTACAATTGCCAAGACATGAAAGTAACCTAAATATCCATTGACAGGCATGTATCTATATCTAGATATACAATGGAATACTACTTAGCCATAAAAAATAGAATGAAATAATACCATTTGCAGCAACATGGATGGACCTAGAGATTCTCATACTAAGTAAGTCAGGAAGAAAAGGACAAATACTATATGATGTTATTTATCTGATTTATTTAGTATGTGATGGAATCTAAAATATGGCACAAATGAATTTATATATTAAACAGCAACAGACTTACAGACATAGACAATAAATTTATGGTTATTTAAGGAAAAGTATGTAAGGAAGAAGTTTGCAATTAGCAGATATATACTATTATATATAAAACAGATAAACAATAAGGTTCTACTATATAAGCACAGGGGACTATATCCAATATTCTGTAATAAACCATAATGGAAAAGAATATAAAAAATAGTATATATGTCCAAATATATATATATATATATGAATTACTTTACTGTACACCAGAAACTCTAAAACAACATTGTTAACCAACTATATTTCAATTTAAAAAGTTGAAAATTGCCTAGCAGAGAGATGACCTGGTCATTTAATCTTTACTAATCACTTCATTTCAGTTGCTCACTCGTGTCTGACTGTTTGCAACCCCATGAACTGCAGCACACCAGGCCTCCCTGTCCATCACCAGCTCCCGGAGTTTACCCAAACTCATGTCTATTGAGTCAGCGATGCCATCCAACCATCTCATCCTCTGTCGCCCCTTTCTCTTCCTGCCTTCAATCTTTCCCAACATGAGGGTCTTTTCAGATGAGTCAGCTCTTTGCATCAGGTGGCCAAAATATTGGAGTTTCAGCTTCAACATCAGTCCTTGCAATGAACACCCAGGACTGATCTCCTTTAGGATGGACTGGTCGGATCTCCTTGCAGTTACGTGTGTGCAGCAGATGTGATCCAGATACTTATCCCCCATTAATATCCATTCTCCCCCTCTTCTAAAGTAAGAGAAACTGAGATTTTTAGTCACATATAGGTATACTCTGAAAAAGACTACAATTCCCAGCATCCCTTGAATATGAATAGCTGTGGTGGGATGGTTAAGAACTAAAATACAGGATATGAAAGGAAGTGGAAAGTGCAAATTCCAAGGAACGTGCTTTCAGGGAAGGACTGGCCTTTCTGATGCCATTTTCTCCTTGCTACTGATTGGGTGTGATCCTCAAATTTGGTGGGGTTTCCTTGGTGGCTGAGCAGTAAAGAATCTGCCCACAGTGCAGGAGACTGGGGTTCAATCCCTGAGTCAGGAAGATCCCCCGGCGGAGGGCATGGAAACCCACTCCAGTGTGCTTGCCTGGGAAATCCCATGGACAGAGGAGCCTGGTGGGCTACAGTCCAAGGGGTCATGAAAGAGAAGACATGACTTAGCGGCTAAGCAACAACAAACACATCAAAGCTGGTAGGTGAAGAATCCACCTAAGACTGTGAGTTCATTTGGGAATGAAGATACACCAAAGGAGTCTGGGCTGAGATCATGGAGCACTAGACAGTTCTCGGTGGCTTGCCCTTGAATGTGGGTCAAAAGAAACACAAATAAACAAACAAGTAAATGCCACCTTCTGATCTCTCTCTTCTTTCTTTGAGATATTAACTGTTATTTTTTTTCATTTTTTACTTTTTTTTTCTTAACTTAAGGAAAGTTGCTTTACAATGTTGTGTTGCTTTCTGCCATTCAACAATGTGAATCAGCCATAAGTTATACACATATCCCGTCCCACTTGGAGGGAGCCTCTCTCCCTTCTCCTATCCCACCCTTCTAGACAGTCATCACAGAGCATCAGGCTGGACTCTCTGTATTATACAGCAACTTCCCACTAGCTATTTATATATATTATATAATATATATGTAGTGCAATTAATTTCTTTATAAAATAAATTAAGTATATGTGCATTAACTATATATGCATAACTATAGTTATGCATTAACTATATATGCATGGTAGTGTATATATGTCAATGATACAACTCTCTTCTTTAAATCACTGTTAAAACCTAGTCCTGAGACTAATTTTAACCATACAAAAACTATCTAAATTGAAATATCTAAGCAAATATTTTTTCCATTGCAATCCAAGATTATATTTGTTTACTACGTACCATATACAGGACCAGGCAACTGATAGGCTTTATCTTATTTAATCCTTGCAATAATCTATAAGAACATAATATTATTAGCTTTTTATATTTGATCAACTTGAGGCTAAGAGGATATCAGTAGCGCACACTAAATCATACTGTGAAACCCAGATCATCTAATGACAAAACCTGTGCTAACAACTTCTGTGTCACAGAGCTCACCTAACTGCCATAATGTTCTGAGCTTTGCAATAACTTCTCAGGATCCTGGGATTAATTAAAACAAAAACAAAACAAAAAGCAAACAGGTCATTACCTGTTCTCCAGAGTTACATATTCCTCCATTTAAGAAATGTAGCCTTTTTGATAGAACATTATTTACTGTTTTCTTCCTTAGGGACAATGTTTATAAATTTCTTCCTACATGCTTAAATCAAAGTTAAATTGAGCAATTTTTAATACTATCAGCCACTCATCAAAATAGATGCTGTGCTTTCCAAATATGCTAAAACTTGTTACAATATATATAATTCTGCCCGTATATGCTTTGCTGATTTTGAGGAGTTATGAAATCTTGGATTATATATCACAAATTTTACTATATAGTGCAATTAATTTCTTCTAAAACCTGATCAGTGATTTTGATAGCAATTTGCTAGATATTCACTTCCCGGTTATAGTGACATAGTCAGAAATCTTTGAAAGGTGCTGATCATCTAACTCTAATTCTTACCATGTTTGATATTTTCTTTGATCCTTTTGATGGAATTTCTCACTTGAATGAAAGAAACTGAAGAGATGGAAAGGAAAATGGCTGTGAGAGCTTCAGAAGGAACTGTCAGAAAAGAAAATAAAAATGAGTTAACAGAACTTCCTTTAAAAATGACTATCACAGGACAAGAAGGTAACAACATTATTGAGATGGTGGAAAATAAGAATACATCAAGGACTCACCTTTTCTTCTGCATTTGTCATTTTTATTTTTATAAAAGGGCAGTAAAAAGAAAGTAATAAATTATAACTAGCATTTTATAGAAAGCTACAGTTTAGAAAGTATCTTCATGATCATCAACAGTAATTATGAAAGATACTTACATTTTGAAGTTAGAAAAATTGAGGTCCCAAGAGAAGTGAAGTGACTTTCCAAGTCAAATAAAAAGTAACAGTAGAACTTGAGCCTGGACTTTGACTTCAAAGTCCACACAACAGAGCAGTGTTTGCGCCACCATCCCTGAGAGGTGTCAAAGCACAAGCTAAGATTTAGAAAGTCCAGGTTTCTATCCATGAACTCTTCCCCAATAATTAATTCACAAGTATCTATCAGGACTAATGTGATTCTTTCAAAATAATTTTCATGAAATAATTTACATTGAAAACCTGTGATTTCAATCTCAAAGACTAGATATATCAAAATATAAAACATTAGAATTTATACATGTTGATTGAATGATAAAATGTCTTCTAAATCTTTAGACTAATTAGATTTTTCATTTTGGTTTGCAAATTGTAAGACTTAACAAATATCTCAACGCTTAAGAATGGTTAAGCACTTTTATATATAAAAAATTATAAATTATAGATTTTATAGATCTTGTGCAGTTTTAGTCCTTTATTTTTCAAATAAAGGTTAATTTTTACTAATTAACCTTATTTATAACTAACAACTGAGTTTTACTATGTACAAGTTATTCTAAGAAGTTGATCTACAAATGTTACAGATGTATTCATTTTCTATTGTTTAACAAATTACCATAAACTGAGCTGCTTAATACAACACATACTTATTATCTCATTGTTTCCGTGGGTCAGGAGTTTGGACAGAGCTTGGCTGAATCCTCCAGAGTGTCCCATAGCTGGAAGCAAGAGTTCATCAAGCTGTGTTTCTTTCTGGGGTTATGAGTTCTCTCCCAGCTCATGTGATTCTTGGCAGAACTTCTTCCTTGCAGCGCTATGACAGGCCCCGTTGTCTTGCTGGCAGGCTGTATGGACCACTCAGCTTCTAAAGCTGCCTTTTGCTCTCAGTTCTTCACCTCATGACTTGCTCACAGGCCCTCTCACATCATGCTACCGAAGGTCTTCAAGGCCAGAAGAAAATCTGTCTGGTTTGCAGCATTGAGGTCTTACATAAAGTAACCTAGTTGGGATTGACACCCCACAACCTTTGCAGTTTTCTACACCTGAAGTGTGCTGTGCTCCTATGAGAATCTAATGCCACTGCTGATCTGCAAGGAAGCAGAGCTCAGGTGGTAATATGAGCAATGGGGAGTGGCTGTAAATACAGATGAAGCTTCCCTCACTCACCTGCTGCTCACAGCCTGCTCTGTTGACCAATCCTGGGGGTTGAGGCCCCCTGTTCTATTAAGGAGAAGCAATTCACAGATCCCACCTACACTCAAGGGGAAGGTATTATAGCCAGGTATCACCTTACTGTGTATCTGCCATTATACATGAGAAAGAACAATAGACAATGGTGAACTTGGATTCCCTTCTGGATCTTCAACTCCCAAATTCCATGTTCTACCTATTAAAACATACTTGAGATTTAATCTCCTGTTCTCTCTCCCAAGGCAGTGTTTGAATGGGTCCATAAAATAAAATGAGCAGACAATTTCACATTTACATTCCTGTAAATAGCTTGACCTTTATTCAATTCAAATTATTGCTCCCTGGAGATTTCCTGATCTAGAATCTGGCTTCTACCACCAGATAGGAGGGTGCTGTACATTGATGGGGCTGGTACTTGGGGAGCAGATGCAAGAGTGAGAGCTTGGGACACTCCACCTGCTTTCATTCATCTTCCCCTCCAGGCCTGCGAAAGACTGTTCATGAGAGCAAGGCTGGCAAAAACTCAGTTGTTAGGTACCCATACTATAATACTGGGAATGTCCATGTGCAAACCTAGGATGGCATATATTCTGTCTCTGCAACTCAGAAGGGGATGTTTATTTACAAGAGATATTTTTGAAAGATATCAAGTGAGTTTTTCACTACTTGTTCTGGACCTATCACTACAGGGAAAATGCAAATATGTATTCCCCAAATAGCTTACTCTTTCAGCCTAATACATGTGACACATTTATTGCGCAACGAGCTCTTGTTTGGAAGCGTCAGTATAGAACTGTTTCTGTGAAACAGAGGTAGATAGTGCAAATTGGGAACTTCACTGATATGGGAGTCAGAAGACCAGTTCATGTCCTGATTTCAACATTAATCAGTTTTGTGAACTTGTAAGGCATTTAGTTTTTCTGAATCTCATTTCTCTTATCTACAAATTAAAAGGGCATAAATAAATCATCTCCAACATTTTTGTGATATTAAAGTGACTTTGACCACTGGTAGTTACTGCCGCAGTTGCTTTTTCTTGTAACTTTGCTATATACAGCAAAGGCATGCATTGTTTAGTGACACTGGGTGATTGCTTAAAGGTGTGGTAAATCACTGAGAACTAGGAAGTGTACAGCCATCCAAAATCAAACCATTCCTTCTATCCTTGCTTTTGCTTAGAATCAACAAAAAGTGAACGAGGAAATAAAACTAGCTCTGCTTTGATTTGTTATGGGCTGAGGTAGGTCAAGAGGTTCTTATTTTTCCCAAGCTAAGTCCTTGCTCCTAATCTTATATTTGCTACAAGAAGAAACACTAGTGCAATTGAATTTATTTCTGATTTTAAATCACCATGGGCCCCACATTTCTTTTTCTTTTTTTTAATAAATTTATTTATTATAGTTGGAGGCTAATTACTTTACAATATTGTAGTAGTTTTTGCCATACATTGACATGAATCAGCCATGGGTTTACATGCGTTCCCCATCCTGAACCCTCCTCCCACCTCCCTCCCCATCCCATCCCTCTGGGTCATCCCATTGCCCCAGCCCTGAGCATTTGTCTCATGCATCGAACATGGAATGGTGTTCTGTTTCACATATGATAATATACATGTTTCAATGCTATTGTCCCAGAACGTCCCACCCTCATCTTCTCCCTCAGAGTCCATAAGACTGTTCTATGCATCTGTGTCTCTTATTCTGTCTCGCATATAGGGTTATCATTACCATCTTTCAAATTCCATATATATGCATTAGTATACTGTATTGGTGTTTTTCTTTCTGGCTTACTTCACTCTGTATAATGGGCTCCAGATTCATCCATCTCAATAGAACCGATTCAAATGTATTTTTTTAATGGCTGAGTAATATTCCATTGTGTATATGTACCACAGCTTCCTTATCCATTCGTATGCTGATGGACATCTAGGTTGCTTCCATCTCCTGGCTATTGTAAACAGTGCTGCGATGAACATTGGGGTACACGCGTCTCTTTCAATTCTGGTTTCCTCAGTGTGTATGCCCAGCAGTGGGATTGCTGGGTCATATGGCAGTTCTATTCCCAGTTTTTTAAGGAATCTCCACACTGTTCTCCATAGTGGCTCTACTAGTTTGCATTCCCACCAACAGTGTAAGAGGGTTCCCTTTTCTCCACACCCTCTCCAGCATTTATTGCTTGTAGACTTTTGGATAGCAGCCATTCTGACTGGTGTGAAATGGTACCTCATTGTGGTTTTGATTTGCATTTCTCTAACATTTCAAATGAGCCACAATAATCAGTATTTAAATTCAGGCTTCATGGATGGTACCACAGAAATGCTTCAGAATGCCAACTGAGCATCAAAACACATTGCATCTGTAATTAAGAAGTTGGATGCCAAGATTATTTTATCTTCTCTTTTCATATAAGTAGTCTTTAGCCATAGTGTCACTATCCACTGTGATGGATACTTTGAAGTAGAATGGAGGAGACATAATGCTGAAAATACAAGATACTTGGAATCTACACATATAACAGTGAGAATGATTCCTCATATGTAAAGCCCTTGCCCCCACCCTCCCCAGAGTATCTCTGACAGGGAGAACACACGGGATTAACTGCCACAAAAAGCTGAGGCAGGTTTTTGACCTTCCTGTTCAGAGGCGGAGGTGACAGCTTCCTTTTGCCTCCTTCTTAAGTCAGCAGTGATTAAACTCTCAAGGAGCCAGCCTCAGACATTATTATATCAAGACTTCCATTCTGGGCGGCTGTGTCTTTTTGCCTTTCCTTCTTGTTCCTTGTTCTTTTTTCTTCTTTTTACTCCCCGGAGAAAGTGATCAAGAGGCAGCTTTGCCTTGAACTAGACTCTCTGTAGTTCCCTGATCTTTAGTAGGGTTTCAGACCTGTACTTGCAGTTCCTTACGCTCTGCTTTGACTTTGCAGACTCCGGGGATAAGCTGCTTCAGTTAGCACTGAATACAAAGGTGAAGCTCACATTAGATTCTGACTTAAAAGACAAAAGACACAGTTTCAGTACAGAAGTTCTGCTCTGTACACGGTAGAGTGCTTTATGATAATGATTATAACAGAAATGATGATTTAAAGACAACTATACGTTTCGTAAAGCTGTTTCACAGATATTATCAACCCTGATCTCCCCAAAGCCTCAGGTAGGTAGACACAGTTTTTACCCTTATTTTACACTGGTGAAAACCAAACCTAAGGAGAGTAAGTGAATTCCCCAGGGCATCACTGTTAGGAAGCATCAGAACTGAGATGAAAATCCAGAAGCTCTTGTTCCAATTATTTATCCATTACACTCATTGCTTTATCTTCATTAGGCTGCCTCAACTAGCATGTGTTTCCAGCTCACTGCTAATTTTAATTTCATCTACAAGGAAGCAATAACAGGCAGACCTCAGAGATATTGCAGGTTCAGTTGCAGATTACATCAATTGAGCAAATATTGCAGTGAGTCCCATGAAATTTTTGGTTTCAGATTGCATTTAAAATTGATGTTTTAGTATACCAGAGTCTATTAAACCAGCAACAGTATTATGTCTGAAAAACAATGTACATACTTAAATTAAAAATACTGTATTGCTAAAAAATGCTAACCATCATCTGAGCCTTCAGCAAGTCACAGTCTTTATTGCTAGTGGAGGGTCTTGCCTCAATGTTCACGGATATTGATGGGTCAGATGTGTGGTTGCTGAGCACTGGGGTGGCAGTAGCAATTTCTTAAAATAACAGTGAAATTTGAAGCATTGATTGACCCTTACTTTCACAAATGAATTATCTGTAACATGCAATGCTGTTTGATAGCATTAAACACACAGTAGAATTTCTCTAAAAATCGGAGTGAATCCTCTCAAACCCTGCCACTGCTTTGTCAGCTAGCTTGATGTAATATATCCCACGTTGTTATTTCAACAATCTCCATAGCATCTGCACCAAGAGAAGATTCCATTTCAAGAAGCCACTTTCTTTTCTCATCGTAAGAAGCAATTCTTCAGCAATTAAAGTTTCATCATGAGATTGCAGCCACTCAGCCATACCTCTATGATTTCCTCTTCTAATTCCAGTTCTCCTGCTATCTCCACCACATCAGTAGTTCCCTCCTCCATGAAGACCTTAATCCCTCAAAGTCATCCATGATGGCTGGAATAAACTTCTTTCAAACTCCTGCTAATGTTAATATTTTGACCTTTCCCCATTAATCATGAATGTTCTTAATCACATCTAGAATAATTTCCACAAGATTTTCAATTGACTTTGCCCAGCTCCATCAGAGGAGTCACTATCCATGGCAGCTATAGCTGCACAAAACGTATTTCTTAAAACTTGAAAGTAGAAATGACTCCTTGGCTGTAGAATGGATGCTGTGTTAGCAGATACAAAACAACATTGATCTTGCTGTATATCTCTGCCAGAACTCTTGGGTGACCAGAACATTGTCACTGAGCAATAATATTTTGAAGTGAATCTTTTTTTTTTTTTCCTCCTGAGCAGTAGTTGTCAACATCGGGCTTAAATATCCAGTAAATTATGTTGTAAAAACACTTTGGACTTTGTTCATCTGGACTTTATTCTTCCATTTATACAGCACAGAGAGTAAGTTTAACATAACTTTTAACGACTTTAGTATTTTCTAAATGATAAATGAGCATTAGCTTCAACTTAAAGTCACCAGCTGCATTAGTCCCTGATAAGAGAGCCAATCTGATCTTTAAAGATTTGAAGCCAGGCACTGACTTCTCCTCTCTAGTTATGAAAGTCCTGGACAGCATCTTCTTCCAAAACTAGGCTGCTTTGTCTACAATATAAATCTGTTGTTTAGTGTACCCATATTTATTATTTTAGCTAGATCTTCTGGAGAACCCACTGCAGCTTCTACATTAACACTTGCTGCTTCCACCTTGCATTTGTGGAGACAAGATCTTTCCTTAAACCTCATGAACTAACCTCTGCTAGCTTCAGACTTATTTTTGGCAGCTACCTCATCTCTCTTGGTCTTTACAGAACTGAAAAAACAGGAAGTTCCTCTGAATTAGGCTTTGTCTGAAGAGAATCTTGACTGCTTTTATCTTCTATCCAGACCACTAAAACATTAACTGTATCAGCAATAGAGCTATTTTGCTGTCTTACTATTCTTGTCTTCACAGGAGTAGCCCTTATAACTTTCTTCAAGAATGCTTCCTTTGTGTTTACAACTTGGAAAATGGACACAAAAGCCCAGTTTTCAGCCATCTCAGCTTTCAATATGCCTTCCTCACTAAGCTTAATCATTTCTGACTTTTGATTTAGGTGAAAGAGGTGTCACCCTTCCTTTCACTTCAGCACTTAGAAGTCTTTGTAAGGCTGTTAATTGGCATAATTTCAATATTGTTGTGCTTTGGGAGAGAGGCAAGGAGCAGCAAATTGGTGGAGCAGTCAAAGCATGCATAAAATTGATGGATTAATTTTGCCATCTTACTTGGGCATGGTTTGTGCTGCCCCCCCAAGCAATCACAAGAATAATGTCAAAGATCACTGATCACAGGGCACATAACAAATACAATAACAATTTAAAAGTCTGAAGAGTGAGAATTATGAAAATGTGACACCGACACAAACTAGCAAATGATGTTGGAAAAGTGACGCCAATAGCCTTGCATGTTGCAGGTTGCCACAAAAGCGCAATTTGTTAAAAAACACAATTCCTGTGAAGTGCAATAAAGCAAAACATCATGAAACCAGATGTGCCTGTATTTTCAGCAGTGTTATAAATTCCATTCTACTTCAAAGAGACAGTTAATAGTAGTGTTAGTCGCTTCAGTCATGTTCGACTCTTTGCGACCTCATGGACTATAGCCCATCAGGCTCCTCTGTCCATGGATTCTCCAGGCAAGAATACTGGAGTGGGATGCCATTCCCTTCTCTAGGGGATCTTCCTAATCCAGTGATCCAACTTGGGTCTTCTGCATTGCAGACAGATTCTTTTCCACTAGTGCCACCGGGAAAGCCCAAAGAGACACTTAATATAATTGGCTACCAATCTACAAGTATAATTTGGTTCCCTTGTGGCTCAGCTGGTAAAGAATCCACCTGCAATGTGGGAGACCTGGGTTCGATCCCTGGATTGGGAAGATCCTCTGAAGAAGGGAAAGGCTACCCACTCCAGTATCCTGGCCTGGAGAATTCTATGGACTCTGTAGTCCATGGGGTCACAAAGAGTCAGATACAACTGAGTGACTTTCACTTTCAATCTACAAGAGTTGACTTGACCTAACTGTTAATTCGGCATTTTGATCACAAGTATGTGACTGTTAATCGGTGAGATGCATCAGGTAAATTCAGAATAGGTATGCATGGGAATCCACAAAAGTGTGGTTTGATCAGTTAAGGACACAAAAAGATTCACTGGAAGGCTTCCTGGGTCTTTTCCAGTGCCAATCAGTTAATGGAATTCAGCAGTATTCCATGTTTATTTCCTACTAAATTAACTTTCCACCTTTGTTTTTTTATAGAGTGTGCTCCACATTATTTTGAGTTGCACCATCATTGGAAATTAACAATCTCACTTATTCCTTTTATACAATGACCTTTCATTTGAAATGCCTACTGTTGAGTGATGAGTTCTTTCAGCAGTTTGGGGCAAAAATTCTCAAAAGGGAATCTGGCAGAACAGCATCTAGGTTCATCATCACTGGGGACTCTGAACACAGAAAGGTTACTGTGTTCTAGGCACTGTTTCAGGTGTTAGGCTTCAAGCAATCAACACAATAGACATGTTGTCTGTGGTCTCTGTTTTTTATTTTTATATTTTAGTAATGTAAGTTCTTTTCCAGCTGAAGTCTAATAAGGAGGTGCAGACAGAAGATGAAGAAGAAAGAAAGAAAAGAAAGAGAAAGAAAGAAGGAAGAAAGGAAAGAAAGAAAGAGAAACAAAGAAAGAAAACGCTGGAGCATTGAGATATTGAAGCTAAGGGAAGGGTCTATTTCCTTTTTTAAATCCCAACACTTTTTTTAGGCTGCTGGGTTTGGAACTGGCAAAACATACGGAAGAAAATACTTAGGGATCAAGGGTGGTATTCTATTAGAATGAGGTATGCATAATGGAAGTAAATGGGTCATTTTTTTGAAGGTCGTGTGTTTTCATTGATTAGAACTGTGTACAGTTGCAATCTTTCCATCATACATAAGATACACATCAAACAAATAACTTACATATAATATAAATGGGAATGAATGACCCACCATTGATCAGACATATTCTGGTAGCTACATTGTTTTATTCTTTCTTTGGTAATTTTGAGTTTGGCAGAACGTCAGTCCTCTATTTAAGCTGTTGCATATCTAACTGTCCAAATGAAATTAATCTAGTAAATGGAGAATAAATATTTACGCAAACTTGAAGGAACATGCTAGGTTTATTACATGAGTGACAAGAACAGAATTCACAATTACATTTTGAAATGTTTATCTGGCTGTTTTTCTGTGGGTTAGATTGATGGGGGGCAATGCTTAAGTCAGGAACGTGCTAAGGACGCTGGCACAGAAATGTAAGAAATTAATAACTATTGCCTAGAGAGTCTGCTGGCAAGAGAATTGAAGCAACAAAAGCAAATTAGGAGCTTATTCACAAAGTGGATCCCACAGGGCTGGGCAATTCATAAGATGCGACCACGTGGAAAGGGAGAGTTCAGCTTAAACATGTTAGTTGCTCAGTAGTGTCTGACTCTTTGTGATCTCTTGGACTGTAGCCTACCAGGTTCCTCGGTCCATGGAATTTTCCAGGCAAGAATACTGGAGTGGGTTGCTATTCCCTTCTCCTGGGATCTTTCTGATCCAGGGATCGAACCTGAGACTCCTGCATTGCAGGCAGATTCTTTACTGTCTGCGCCACCAGGGAAGCTTGAATTTAACTTAACTCCTAAATTTTGCTGCAGATCTCCCTTCTGACTATGTCACCATGTTCTTGGAGCTGAACTGCGATCTGGTGCTTCTCACTTGCTTCTCTCTTTCCTTCTCTCCCTATGGAGGTGTCAGAGATACATCTTTAGTATATGATTGCAATGATTTTCATGCAAGCACTCACAGATTACATTTAGATAAGATGAACTGTCCTATAATAAAGGTCTGTGCATGGGTTGAAGGTCTTCTATATACCTCACTTTTTTTCCCTACCTCTGCCATTCTGACTTATTTAGCACAGACATAAAAGATTTACCTTAGTGAATTCCATCTGTGATCCAGATCATCTGAAAGATAACAGGACCCAAAAGGAAACACTTCCTCACTCCCACTCCTACACCAACTATTAAGCAATTCTGGACTGAACCAGGTTTATATTCTAGATGTGTGTGTGCTTAGTTGCTCAGTTGCTCAGTTGTGTCTGACTCTTTGCAACCCCATGGACTGTAACCTGCCAGGCTCCTCTGTCCATGGGGACTCTCCAGGAAAGAATATTGGAGTAGGTTGCCATAACCTCCTCCAGGGGATCTTCCCAACCCAGGGATCGAACCCTGGTCTCCCACATTGTAGGTGGGTTCTTTACCATCTGAGCCACCAAGGAAGTCCATATTCTAGACAGAGATGTGTAAATTTAGGGCAAATCCTAACAGCATAAATATGTTCAACCTCAAACATGACTTCAAAAAATATTGTAGAGATAATGGAGGAATGTTATATTTAATAACTAAGACATATGTTTCTCACATATAGTTGCTCGAAGAATGCGTATGTTGGTATATAAATATGAATATATACATATAGCTATATAACACTTCACACACTATAATGCTAAGGAGTAAACTATTTTACATAGAGAACTTTATAAATAAATAAAGTTTACCATGACAAGTAAAATTTTATTAATTTTTAATCTTTATTCATAACCTTAGGTAAATTATAAGAATCCTACTGCTTCAGTTTTTCATCTACAAAATGAGGATTTATAGTCTCAGATAATTTCTCATCTCATTCCCTGGTTTAACTTTCTATGATTCTATGATGTAATTTTAAAAAATGGATTATAAATAGTGTAATCAGAGGACCTCAAAGATGGTCTCCTTTTTTTTGTTTGTTTGGTTTGTTGTAGATTCAGGGTCAACGGCAGGAAAACTCACCCTAAGCTTCAATTTTTTAAAATAACTTTTCTGTCATATTTTTTGATACCTGGCTGTCAAATTGACATTTCTGCTATCCCTGAGTTGAGCTTTCCCAGGTGTCATCATTCTCAAACTCTTTGTGCCCAACTGTTTCTTACTTGCTGTGGATTGTGAATAAAATAGCCAAGACTGCAAACAATAGTATGTTAACCTATCTCTAGTCATTAAGATTCTGAGTAAAGACAGAAACAATAGCATAGCTCTATATGTAGGTCTAACAAGAGCTATTTGAGGTGATCAGCATCTTTTCTCACATTTAACTCTGTTACAGAGCAATGAAGTTTCTGGAAAACAAGCTGCTGGATAAGCGGCATAGCACTGGACACTGACCTTTTCAGAGAATGTATAGAACGTAAATTAGTGCCTTGACATTTTATGCATGTTGCAATGTCTGATAGAAAAGATGGACAGAACTTAAATTAGCTTGGTTTCACACTTCATACAAGTAATGCACGAGATTCTTATTTTTCAGTTGTGTGCTTATTGCATTTATGGTTTTTATTAAGAGTGCTATTTCTTCCATTTAGGCAGCATTTCTGCCTTCAGAGTGCCTACACTAAAATCTAGAACTATATGAAATAGAGAAATATTTTACCTTTTTACAAAGTATAAAGTCGAGACAAAATAAAGGAAGTCCATTTGCCCCAAGTCACAGAAAACATGATGGATCCAAAATTACAACCTGAGGATGTTTCATTCTCAGCTACTCCTGCTACGTTGATTAACAGTAGTTTCCTATTGTCAACCTGAGTTTGTGAACTGTAGAATATATGAATTTTCACGATTTAACCTTATTTATATAGATTCTAAATAGCATTTGAGAAATACACTCAAAAAGTATACTTTGCATAATTTGAGAACATTAAACAGATATTTTTTTCTTTAACAGTGTGTTAAAAGATAATAATCATATCGAATGCAGCTAGTTAACAAGACTAGTGGTAGAAACTAACTTTTTTGTAGTTTTTAGCCCTAATGTCTATCAATCACTAATCAATACTTAAACTTAATTTTACTGTGATCCATTATGCACAGTAATTAAATGAATTTTCAAAGCTAAATGGGGATCTGTTTTCACGAAGCCTAGTCATATATTCATGTAAATCCATTTGCAAGAAAAAAAACTTTTGTTTACACATTTAGATTGCTATGTTACTGCTTCAGCTGCCAATATAATAAAGTAAAAGGTACACAGCTACTCACAGTATCTGACTATGTTATGGAAAATTAAAATACCAGGAAATCATTGTCACCTAAAATAAACAGTTGCCTTGTTTGAGAATGGCAGTGTGTGCATAAGTATGAAATAGACATGGAGGTTCTTCAGTAAGTAAAGGCATGAATGTGTTAGCATGCACAAAATTCTTCATCTCTTTAAGCCACAGATGATGAATATAAAGCATGTTAAATGAGTGTTCTATTAATGAACTGTTACAGGCTTTTTTTAAACTCTTCTGGGAGATTCATAATCAGTGAACAGTTATAACCTTTCATTTTTCTTGGCTTCTTAGATATATCACTAAGTATGCAAAGTGCTGCATACAAGAAAATCAATAAATGCAATGCTTAGATGACAAATGTTTACAATTTACCCTTTCATTACTACTGTGTGGTAATAAAAACAACACCTAAAAAAGAAAAGTGAGGTTACAAACATACAACAGATACCTGCTCCCAACTAAATATTTTCCTTGTAGTAAAATCAGACCACTTCCATTGCTAACATTTTACCTTATTGCACATAAACGGCAGATTTTATATAAGTCATCTATCCCATTCAAAAGGTAAGTGCAGACAGTTTAGGGAAAACTTGGAATAAAATTCATTACACAGTTGGGCAAAGCATTTTTGCATTCCACAAAAGCAAACAGTAAATATGAATGAATACAGCTGGCTTATCTATAACTCTGTCTCAAAAAACACTTTTTTTTATGGATAAAATATCTCAAAAGTTAAATTACCCAGAATCACAATACTTTATGTGAAACAGCTGCAGAAAATTTCACACCTTTCTGAAAGGTAGGACAATATCATATGCATTTTCAATGTGACAAGGAGTTTTCATTACACAGGAGTGCTCTGTAGGAGTGCTTTTTAAGCCTTGGAAGTCAATTCTTTTCTGCATTGGGAAACTGTCATACTATTAAAGTAATGAAAGCAGTCCTATTTCTCCCCTGCTGAAAATTCAGTTTCCTATAGTAACAGGACAGTCAGAAATCATTTCCCTTGTTAATACTTAAAAAAAGAGAGAGGAGCATTTTCTTTTAGAACAAGCCTAAAGAATACCCCAATAGATACTATACGAGTTGTCTGTTTTGAAAACAATGCCATGCATAATGATTCTCTTCCCTATGCATTTTTAGTGCAAAAAAAAAAAAAAAACAATGTTTATGTCACAGTATAAAGCTTGATTTCTTTCTTTGGAGGTTGTGTTTACTATTTGCTACTAGACATGAAAGGAAGTGCCTTATAGAGTAGCCAAGTAGAGACCAAGGACTCATAAATCCCTACTGCTTAAGGTCAAAAGATGCTGTGAGAACTTTCTATAAAGACCACAGCCCCAGAGCCCAGGTCACTTATTTTGGCATAATGTCATTACTCCCCTCGCCCCACTGAAGTTACATTAAAAAAAAATGTCATTTAACATATGTTTCCACCCACTATCAAGGGAAGACCAAACCAAATGTTTCAAGAACCAGACCTTTAGAAAAGGGAGTTTAGAAATGATGTATATATAATAGTGTGCCATGCAATCCAGAGTTAAGTCAAACATATTCACATAAGGAAAGATATGCAAAATGATTATTGTTATTAAAATAATTCCAAAAATTTATTGTACTTTTACTATCATTTCCTTTTCATTCTTAGGTTTTCAACAAAGAGTTCTATGTATGTGTCAATCTATCTGCCTATCTATGCTTAAATTTGTGAACCTGAATTTCTTTATGTCTTTATTTATGTCTGGCTTGATTATTTGTTTATAATTTTTTCAGTGGATAAACATGCTGGTTCAATTAAAAAACTATATTGCACTAAGGAATATCTGAAAATGATCCAGACTGTTTACTGTGGAATGACTAAACAACCAGCTCTAGGGACCCGAGTATACATCTTTATCTGGATGTTGGAGCAGCACCCAAGCTCTGCCCTCTCCGAAGATGGGAGTGGCGATATTTCACAGTTGCCAAGGTCTCCCAGGTAATTCCTGTGATTATCTGGCACCCGGATCACTCCTGTTCTAGTGACTGGATGTCAAAAGTTGCAGTAAGGATACTACAGCATGCAAGGGTGCCTCTACAATTTATTGCTGTTGTGGTTCAGCCGCTAATTTGTGTCCAACTCTTTGCAACCCCACGACCTGAAGAATGCCTGGCTTCCCTGTCCTTCACTATTTCCTGGAGTTTGCACAAACTAATGTCCATTGAGTTGAAGATGCCATCCAACCATCTCATCCTCTGCTGCCCGCTTCTCCTCCTGCCCTCAATCTTTCCCAACATCATGGTCTTTTCCAGTAAGCCAGCTCATCTTCAATTTATGCAGTGTCCAATTTCCACAGCTGCTGAGTGCTGAAAGGTGAACTCGCTCCCTACCCTGGGGAAAGGAGTCCTTTCCTGAAGGCAGACCTCAATGGGGTTTCACACTGACATCACAGCAGAATCAAAGCTCAAAGCTTCTCATCTCTTCTCACTGACCCCAGCCTTGCAATTCCCTTCCCCACAGCAGAGCTTACTCTTTCACACATTTTATAAAATATTGGGGAATTTGTCCAAGATCATGGCATGTGATTGGGCTTTTCAGGTGGTGCTAGTGGTAAAGAACTCTCCTGCCAATGCAGGAGACATAAGAGACATGGGTTCTATCCCTGGGTTGGGAAGATTCCCCTGGAGGAGGGCATAGCAATCCTCTCCAGTATTCTTGCCTGGAGAATCCCCATGGACAGAGGAGCCTAGCAGGCTACAGTCCAAGGGGTCACACTATGTCCAGCACAACTGAAGCGACTTAGCACTCAGCATGCCTGCATTGCATGTAATCAGTAAGGATCCTACCTGACTTGATATGTTGATTGGGTAGTTTCTATAAATAGTTAGTCTACTTTTGAAAATGGCTAAGTTAGATATGTTAAGATACAAAATCTGGTTGATTTCATAAAGAACCATAGGAACCTGTGATAATTGCCTTAATGTTGACATGAAAAGAATGTAAAAGAACATCCTTTGTAATATGAAAATTATTGCTTGTAAGCATGGATGGTTTCTCCTTGATTACAAAACCTGCAACTTGGGAACTAAAAATAGTTAGGTTATGCTATGCATGTATGTAGCAATTATCATGAAAGCATTTGATTATATTCATTCATAATAATGGTGCCGTCTTCATTTATATGTTTGTAAACATTTCAGACTCTATTACCTAGTAGCATTATTTCATTCTGTTGACAGAATACATTATCTTTTGTTTTATGGCTGAAGCAGAGTGCAGCAAGTAAAGAACCAGTAAAGGGTACATAGTCAAAATACTTGGAATACTGACTGTAAAAGCATAAATACCGGCTGCATGACAGAAGGGTTTGCTTGTTTCTTTGTGTGGTATTTGTATTATTTTGTAAAGATAGGTCAATTGAGAATGTCTAAATAAACTAATCACCCCTTTTAGTTAGAATATCAGCTAATATTCAAGATAATCACATAAAGGATTGTGAATGCAGCTAGAGTTAATTTTCTGTTTAGATAATTTAAGTGATAATTTAGCTACGATAAATTAATATCATAGTTATATGATATCAATGATCGTTGAAGATGTTTTTAATATATATTAAGATATAGAGTAGCTTCACTGTGAGTTGATTCTATATTTTTAACTGCCTTGCTGGTTTGAGTACATTAATTTTCATTTCTCTCACTTAAAATACTGAAAAACATATTTTAAAGCTTTCTGCATAAATAGAATCCAATGCCTTGCTGTACAAAGGAAAACAGTAACAAAGCAAAAGCTGTTGAAAGTCTGAATGATTATAAAATTTTAAAATACATTTCTGCAATTATTCAGTTTGCCAAAACAATGTTAATCTGTGGATTTCTGTCTTAAAACATAGCTGATTGCAATTTAGGTTATTATCATTAAAAGTCTCTAAATTCTGCAAGGGCTTCCCAGGTGGCTCTGTGGTAAAGAATCTGCCTGTCAATCCAGGAAATGCATGTTTGATCCCTGGGTGGGGCATATTCTCTGGAGAAGAAAATAGCAACCCACCCCAGTATGCTTGCCTGGGAAATTCCATGGACTGGGGAGCCTGGTGGGCTACAGTCCACAGGGTTGCAAAGCATTGGACATGATTGAGCAATTTAGCACACACTCCCACACACAAATTCTGCAAGCACAGCATACAGATTTGTGGCCTATCTATGATCATATCTAAACCTAAATGCAATATTGGAGTGGACCTTTCAGTGTTGAGCTACTTACCCTCTGCCCTAAAATGTGCAACTCATCAAGTTTTCAAGTTTTAAAATTCTCCTGCAGAAACAATATTACCTGACCAAAAATAGTATACTGACACCAGAGTTAACAGAGAATCAAAAATGCATTTTAATTTTGAATTGTTTTAGAGGCTTAAAGCCAAAGCAGAGGATACCAAATATCTAGACTGACTGGCCTACCAGAGACATGGATCTGCCCACTTCTACAACTCCCTTTAAAATAATCTGCTCCTGCTCTCAGCCCTGAAGGCCTCGCTTACAATATGTGAATCTTTCCCTTCTGCATGTGTAACTGAAACAAAATGTGTAACTGAATCAAAAACAGCTGAATTAAAGTGGATTAATCCACTTCTTAGAGTAGGTGAGAGTTCTTTTTCATTGAAAATCTATGTAAATAAACAAACAAAAGAGCTTTGCATCAAACTAAAGAGCTTCTGGGAGAAGGCAATGGCACCCCACTCCAGTACTCTTGCCTGGAAAATCCCATGGATGGAGGAGCCTGGTAGGCTGCACGACTGAGCGATTTCACTTTCACTTTTCACTTTCATGCATTGGAGAAGGAAATGGCAACCCACTCCAGTGTTCTTACCTGGAGAATCCCAGGGACGGCGGAGCCTGGTGGGCTGCCATCTATGGGGTCGCACAGAGTCGTACACGATTGAGCAGTAGCAAAGGGCTTCTGCCAGCCAATGAAAGGATACATTGAAAAGGCAACCTACAGAATGGGAGAAAATATCACAAATTGTATCTGACAAGGGATTATTATCCTACATATATATACATATATATACACACACATACATATATGAACTCATCCAACTTGATGACAAAGAAATCAAATAACCCAATTAAAAATGGGAAAAGAACATGAATAGACATGTTTTCCAAAGAAAATATATAAATGACCAATAGCTTATGTGAAATCATGCTTAATATAATCAGTCATCAGAGAAGTGCAAATCAAAACCACAATGAGATATCACCTCACACCTGTTAGGATGGCTATTAAAAAGAAAATCACAAGTGTTGACAAGGATGCGGTTGGTTCAGTCTGTGGATGGGGGACCCACAGTTATAGGGAGTCAAGTTACTATGCCATTCTATTTAAGGGGCTTGAGTATCTGAGGATTTGGTTGTCCACAGAGGATCCTGGAACCACGACCCCTATGGATGTTGCAGGATGACTGTACTGTTTGTTTCCTTCTGCCCCATCCTGAAATCCTCACACCCTCACAAATGTCTTCCCTAAGGTCACTCACCAAGAGATTTGCTGCACACAAATCTCAGTCCAGAACCTAGTGTAATATCAAAGTGTTAATCACCCAGTTGTGTCCAACTCTTTGCAACTCCATGGACTGTAGCCCATCAGGCTCCTCTATCCATGGGGATTCTCCAGTTAAGAATACTGGAGTGGGTTGCCGTTTCCTCCTCTAGGGGATTTTCCTGACTCTGGGATTGAACCTGGGTCTCCTGCATTGCAGGCAGACTCTTTACAATCCAGGCCACCAGGGAAATATAACTTCCAAAACTTTATTAAAATCTATGTTATTTTTTTGGTGTTTAAGACCATGGGCTCTTGAAAAAGACTTGAATTCTAGTCCTCATCCACCACCCTTTAACTGTATAACTTTAGAGAAGTATTTCACTTCTTTATGCTCACTTATATAAGAGTTATTATTATAATACCTTACTTTAGGGCTATTTATAGACTTAAATAAGGAAATCTGTATAAAACACTTAGCATTAAAGTACTTAGATAAAGGAAAAGATAAAGAACAGTTGCAATTGTTCAATTGATTAATAACATTATCTTGATCAGAATAATGTAATGGATGGGATTAAAAGTGGCTCTACTTAGTGTCATGTCCAGTAACTCATTTAGGTATACACATGTGCACACGTGCACACATATATTAAATAAAATTTTATCAGTAATTCAATCATTTCTCAATCACATCAATCATTATTATGACACAAAAAGAGCCTGTATTGTGAATTATGGACGTGTACAAGTCCCAAGTAGATGCTACACTTAATCCCATCTTTCTAAAAGCTGAGGTAGAAAGTATATGAGAATGGTATTGGATCTATCTGTGGAACTGATGAACAGCAAGTAAATATTTATTATGTGCTTGAGAATAGTAAGTTTGATTTTCACTGCAAGTGAAGAGTGTTAAAAGAGTAATTCAGTCAATGATATTCTTTGTCATTGTTTATAACATCTACTTGGGCTTCCCATGTGGCACTAGTGGTAAAGAGCCTGCCTGCCAATGCAGGGGACATAAAGGATGGGGTTCAATCCCTGGGTTGGGAGGATCCCCTGGACAGGGGTATGGCAACCTACTCCAGTATTCTTGCCTGGAGAATCCCATGGACAGAGGGGCCTGGCAGGGTACAGTCCCTGGGGTGACAAGAGTCAGACACAACTGAAGTGACTTAATAAGCACGTATAACATCTACTTAGCATAAGGGTAACACAAGGACCACACCTTCTCTGGTTAAACTGAAACTATCACTGCTAATGCTGGGCTAGATACTGACACAATACCAATCTTCTAGAATCTAAAAAGAAGTGAGAACCCCCCCCTCGCCAGAATAGCTTAGGAAGCCTGGCATAGACTGTCACTCACACAAAAGTTTTACCACTGAACATAATTTGAGAGATAATTTTTAATTTCTCTAATCTTAATATGCATATGAATCACCTCAGCATATTTTTAAATTGGATTCTGGTTGATGAGATTATGCCTTTCTACCAAACTTTCAGGTAAATGCGAAGATTGCTGCCGACTCACAGATCATAATTTAAGTAGCAAGGTCTTAGACAGAATCTTGATTTGTGTTTAGGATCCAGGAAGACTCATGTCTTACTGGACTTCTTAATGTTATATTTTAAGGCCTAATAATTCTTACTTATACCCTCTTCTCCTATATATAAGCACTCCATCCTTTGCTATATAGGATGCACTTTTACAGCCCTGAACCTTAACTTATCCTAATACCAAATAATAAGATAGGATTGCTATCCTAGAGTAATTCATGTAAATTAACCCATCTGACATATACACACCTACCTACTCAAGCTATTGTCAATTGTGTCCAAATGTCAGAGCTGCTGTTTTCTGGATCATGTCATTTTCTATTCAGAATAAAGGGTGTGAAATGATTAAAGATTCCTGAAAAGGCAAGACCAAACTTTTCTAGGTTGTGGCATCAGTGTGATCACAGCATACCAGCTCTTGGGTCATTTGGCCAAAGCTAAGACTAAAACTTATTTTTTCATATGAGCTTAACCATTCTATAAGCAGAGCAAGAGACAACATCCCATGTTCCTAACTGTAGATTAAACTCTCCACCTAACAGGTTGGAGGAACCTTCTTCTGGTGCTACTGGAGAGTTCCTTCAGTCCTCTTCCATTATAGGAACCAAACCTAGCAGCACCGTGACCCATGCGCACCAGCTCAGAATATGGATTTCAATGCTCTTGCTTCTTCATTGTCAAAGGGGAAAAAGAATTTGACCAAGATCATGTAGCAATATCCTACTGGGAGTGATGGACATAAAAGAGCTCTTGGCACTTGAGATGAGGATTAGTATTAAGCCATATTTGGGACTACGAATTGTCACCTTCACTGCTAGGAATATCTTCATGATTTTGAACTTCACAGAAAATTTACTAGTGCCTAAAATTCAACCAGAAGATAACCAGAATGTAAGTCTCAATGATAACTTCCAGGAATATAGACAAGAGTATGGCATCATTTGAAAAATGAGCTTATTATCCTGAAGGATAACAGAATACATCCATTCACACATTCCTGCTGGTGATTTCTTGACAAAATTCTGCATTGCTTTTTATGATTTCCACATGTACCTCGATTGAAGTTACATGGGAATCTCTCAGACAGTAAGGTTGTTAAGTCAGTTCTCTTTGTTTATTTGTGCCACATCTTCTTCACCCATTTATCTGCTGATGGATATCTAGGTTGCTTCCATGTCCTAGGTACATGTATACAATGGAATATTACTCAGCGATAAAAAAGAATGAATTTGAGTTAGTTCCAGTGAGGTGGATGAACCTACAGCCTGTTACATAGAGTGAGTTAAGTTAGAAAGAGAAAAACAAATCTAGTCTATCAACATGTATACATGGAATCTAGAAAAAAATGTTATTGATGAACCTATTTGCAGAGAAGGAATGGAGATGCAGATATAGAGAGCAGACTTGTGGACACAGTGGAGGAATAAAAGAGTGAGATTAACAGAGAAAGTAGCACTGACATAAATACACTACCATGTGTAAAATAGATAGCTGGTGAGAAGCTGCTATGTAACACAGGGAGCCCAGCCTGGTGCTCAGTGATGACCTAGAGGGAAAGGTTTGAGGGAGAGGAGAGGAGCTCAAGAGGGAGGTGACATATGTATAATTTTGGCTGATTTGCTTTGTTGTGTGGCAGAAACCAACAAGCATTGTAAAGCAATTTTCCTCTAAATAAATAAAATTAAATTAAAAAATTCTCTTTGTAACATCTTTCTCTCTGAAAGGAATATTTTTTTCCTTTATATTTGATTATTATTAAATTGTTGATGACCTTAAGACAAATTATGATAAGGAATTTTATTAGCTAATTTGTTTAAAAGGAATTAAAAAAAAAATCCTTGTAAAAGATATGACCTGTATTATTTTAATTAATTTTGTAAGTCTGAATTTAATGATAATTTAAAAGATACTTCCCTTGAAAACAAAGGACCCATTCTTTGTCAGGAACTGAATTATAAATTATTAGCTGATGCTTTTCATAAATAGTTTAGCTTATGGTCTAATTTATCTCAATTAGTGTGTTGGTTACTTTAACAGATGAATGCATTAATTTTAATTGGGTAATGACTAATTGGATAGGTATCAGCCTACAAAATTGTTGTACTTACTTGTTAAAAAAAGCTCAGAAGTAATACTAGACTTCAGTGATAACAGTACAACCTAATGCATTTAAAAATATAAGTCCACATCAGTCTATATTTTTATACAGATATTGAAATTCAAATGCTCCAAATTGACAAATATCTAAAATAATTTTCAAAGAGAACTGAAAAGGAAAAATTTCTATCAAAATCTATTTATTGGTTCAATAATAATGAGCAGCTGTATGTTCAGACTTGAGACTCACTTGAGCCTGAACTAGATAGTTATTATGGCTTTAAGTAAGAAGGAACTATGTCATTAGGAAATTAGATGGTTATACAATTTTTTCTTGGAAGTACTTCCAGTAATATATGATATTCACACTCTGGCTGCATTTCCATAGACTTCTTAAGAACCAGGAACACACAGAACACAGTAAGACAGGAAAGTATTATTTCACATTGAAACCTAGAAGGCATTGTACATGCTTCTAATACATTTTTAAAAATTGCTAATTAAAATGAGGTGTGAATTTATAAAGAAATAACATGATTCAATGATCCAAAGGCTTTCCCTTGTTATTCAATCAGAACTTGATTCAATTAAGTAATAAATACAAAACAAGATGTGAAAATTTTTTTCAAATATTATTTTTGATAAAAACAAAAATTTTCAAAATATAAACTGTGTAACGATGTCAAATTTGAAACTTTTTTATACTTTCCTTTTCTGTACATGTTCACATTTTTATCTTAATTTTAAATGATGCTAAGCATAAATAGGCACTTACATATTTTTTTTCATTTACTGAAATTGATTTCTTATTGGTCCCACACATTTCCAAAACTTATGATACATTATACTCATATAGTTCAATTTTTTAAATTAATCATTCACTCTCAATTGCCCTATGAGCCTAAAGCCTATTACCTAAATTTGAGGGGCTCCTGAGTTTTCAACAAATATCAGGAGCTTTATTAATTCCCAGGGGTACTAATGTAAATTAACTTAGTTTTCTCCAGTGACCATATTTGTATAAAGAGCTCAAAAGAGTCATGGATTTCCTGTTTCATCTTTGATACCTTAATGTGCTTGGAGGTCATCACTCCCATTCTCAAAACAAGGAAAGGTTGTGAAAAAAGAAACAGAAAAGCAATGACTTTTCCTGGCTACATTAGAGAATCAAGGTCATAGGGCAGACCACCATCTTGAAATGTAGAGAGATGGGCAAATCCAGAGGCATAGTAATGATGCTCACCTGAGAAGATGCCCTTGGAGCATGTACTAATAGAAACAGTTAAATGGTAATTGCTAAAAATCATTGTAATCTGAAAAAAATCCCAGGGCTTCCAATTCAGAGGGTCGCCACACAGGTGTGAAAGCATTTGTTCAATAGCAGCATCCTGATCTGCTTTTACTTAACTCTGGCATTAAACATACACCCTGAAGTTTTTGCTGTCAATTGTCCTGTACATTTTCATTAACAAAGTTTGTGTGTGTTAGTAACTCAGCCACGCCCAACTCTTTGTGACCCCATGGACTGTAGCCCACCAGGCTCCTCTGCCCACGGAATTCTCCAGGCCAGAATACTGGAGTGGTTCAGTTCAGTTCAGTTCAGTCACTCAGTTGTGTCCGACTCTTTGCGACCCCATGAATCACAGCACTCCAGGCCTCCCTGTCCATCACCAACTCCCAGAGTTTACCCAAACTCATGTCCATCAAGTTGGTAATGCCATCCAGCCATCTCATCCTCTGTCATCCCCTTCTCCTGCTGTCCCCAATCCTTCTCAGCATCAGGGTCTTTTTCAATGAGTTAACTCTTCGCATGAGGTGGCCAAAGTATTGGAGCTTCAGCTTCAACATCAGTCCTTCCAATGAACACCCAGGACTGATCTCCCTTAGGATGGACTGGTTGGATCTCCTCACAGTCCAAGGGACCCTCAAGAGGCTTCTCCAATACCACAGTTCAAAAGCATCAAGTCTCCGGGTCTCAGTTTTCTTCACAGTCCAACTCACATCCATATATGTCTACTGGAAAAACCATAGCCTTGACTAGACAGACCTTTGTTGGCAAAGTAATGTCTCTGCTTTTTAATATGCTGTCTAGTTTGGTCATAACTTTCCTTCCAAGGAGTAAGCGTCTTTAAATTTCATGGCTGGAATCACCATCTGCAGTGATTTTGGAACCCCCCAAAATAAAGTCTGACACTGTTTCCACTGTTTCCCCATCCACTTCCCATGAAGTGATGGGACCAGATGCCATGATCTTAGTTTTTTGAATGTTGAGCTTTAAGTCAACTTTTTCACTCTCTTCTCTCACTTTCATCAAGAGGCTTTTTTGTTCCTCTTCGCTGTCTGCCATAAGAGTGGTGTCATCTGCATATCTGAGGTTATTGATATTTCTCCCAGCAATCTTGATTCCAGCTAGTGCTTCTTCCAGCCCAGTGTTTCTCATAATGTACTCTGCATATAAGTTAAATAAGCAGGGTGACAATATACTGGAGTGGTAGCCATTTCCTTCTCCATGGGATCTTCCTGACCCAGTGATCAAACCCTGGTCTTCTGCACTGCAGGCAGATTCTTTATCATCCGAGTAACCAAGGAAGCCCTAATAAAGCTTGGCTATCCCTAAACTAAAAGCTTCACAGATTAAAGGCTTTGTCTTCTTTACTACCTATATTGCTTAGAAATTACCATTCATAATTAGGTACTTCATAAATGGAGTCTTAAGGTGGTGTAAATAAATGTCAGAATGCTCATGTTGTGATATTTTAACTCAGAAGTCTAAGTAATTGTGACTCATTAATACTTGTTTTGTATACTGAAAACATATGGTCTATGCCTGCATATCATCTTTGCTACTGATAATGTATTTAGCTTAGTACAACTAAAACCTATACCAATTATTGGCTTGACCAAAAAGTTGGTTTGGATTTTTCCATGCGATGTTATAGAAAAATTCAAATGAACCTTTTGGCTAATCCAATATAACATTGAGGAAGAAATATTCCATCGTTGTCAACATTTGTCCCCAGTTAGCTGATTCCTGGGATAGAAAATTAAGGATATGCTTCAATTTGCTTGTATGAAAAGTGAGGTTTCCATAGCTATATTATATTCTGTCTAGATTGGTTATATTACATAAGACAAAGCACATAAAAGTAGCTATCTTTGTGATATAAAATATCCAGCACTTACCAGCATTAGTTGGATAGCTGGTGAATCATTAACTAAGACTACCCATTATCTCCCCATGCCAAATAATGTTTAACAAACATGCACACTAATTGAGCTCTGAACCAAAATATCTCTCCTAATAAGTATCACCTTTGAAAATGTATTTTCAAAACCAGTGCCTTTGCTTGATTTCTCACTCATTTGAACAGGATATAGAATATAACTATAATAAATGTTTTACTTTTTCTGCCAATATGAATCCATGCTAGTCCTAAAGGAAACACATTCAAAATGACACCTGGTGACAGATTACAATAGAGTCTGAAGGAGGCACAAAGTTATGCAAAGTCCAAACTTTGGCAGGTCTTTTGGTTTCACTGCCAGTTCCTTGCCAAAAACCTGTTTGATAGATGAGAACAATTTGTCTTTTTGGACATTCATGAATCAGACACTGCAGACATTGAATTATACATACAGAGGTGAAATTCACTTCTCATATTTGAATTTAGGAGATGAATATGCAAGTAAAATTAAATGTCCCAGATGTCTTGCCAACTTAAACTACAATGAATCTAAATGTTCAGACTGGTTCAACTAAATCACAGTATTTGGTGCACAGAAGCACATCATGTAGGTTTGTAGTTGATACTAATGACACTAATAGCTTCTTTAAAAGGACACAAATAGAATACTGTACTCATCACTGGACATTTTTATTCTGAGTAATAAAGTTTATATTTCTCACCACAAATCAGCATCTGACATGTAAATTCTGAGGTGTCTCTAGGATATGAAACCTTGGCAAAAACAGATTGATGTTACTTTAAAAGAGAACCATATACATTTTACTTGAAAAGAAAACAGGCTGAAATTTCAGGGAAGATTATGTGTAACATATCTCAGATTTTGTATAAATGATAAGGGACGGCAACAGTACTTCTAAGATATTGTTCGTGAAAAAAGGGTGTGAAGGATTACGCAGGCCAACATATCTGTAAGAGTAAACAAACATTTGGACAAATGTTCACAGTACAAAGTATAAATGTAGAACATTATTTTGTAAAAAGAGAGCAAAATGTCTGAGTATCTGACTTTGGGTTTGATTTTTATTCTTTCTTTTTCTACTTGTTCAGTCACTCAGTCATGTCTGACTCTTTGCAACCCCATGGACTGCACCATGACAGGCTTCCCTGTCCTTCACCATCTCCTGGAGGTTTCTCAAGCTCATGTACACTGAGTCGATGATGCCATCCAATCATCTCCTCATCTATCATCCCCTTTTCCTCCTGCCTTCAATCCTTCCCAACATCAGGGTCTTTTCCAAAGAATTGGCTCTTTGCATCAGGTGGCCAAAATATTGGAACTTCAGCTTCAGCATCAGTCCTTCCAGTGAATATTCAGGGTTGATTTCCTTCAGGATTGACTGGTTTGATCTCCTTGCAGTCCAAGAACTCTCAAGAGTCTTTTACAACACTAGAGTTCAAAAACATCAGTTCTTCAGGGCTTAGACTTTTTCATAGTCCAGCTCTCACATCCATACATGACTACTGGAAAAATCATAGCTTTGACTAGACGGACCTTTGTCGGCAAAGTAATGTCTCTGCTTTTCAATACGCTGTCTAGGTTTGTCATAGCTTTTCTTCCAAGGAGCAAGCATCTTAATTTCATGGCTGCAGTCACTGTCTTCAGTGATTTTGGATTATTCTGTCTACCATGATGATTATTAATTAGAATAATGATAAGATTGGATTTGTGTTTCAGAAATATAACTCTAGTCACAATATTGTGAGCCAACTAGAAGTAGTAGAGGAGAGAGACTTAAAATTCTTGAAGTGAAAATTATAAGATACTAAGATAACCTAATATCAGTGAAATGACTCAAGAAAATGATTTGAGATATATTTGAAAAGAATGACAGAAATTTGTGAATTATTAAATTCAGGAGATAAAAAATATATGAAAAAATTTGAAGAGGCAAATTCATTATTATATGCACTTTCAATATATGTCTATAGACATTGTTTTGATATTTCAGTCTTAAATATCTACGTAACAGTGCTGCAAGAAAGACAGTGCATAGAATAATTGAATATTTAATAGAAAAAAAAAGTTCCATCTCTTACCTGTGATTATCAATGTACCAATACAATATCTGGTAGTTTTCCATTACATATTATAAATAAGGGTTTGCAATTTGAGAAATGACAAAAATACTTTGAATTCAATAAAAGTGAAGTTGAAAACATAAACATTTATGTCCGCAGAGCATAGTCATGCAGAAATAAGGAGAGAATAATTTGTAAAGGGGAGTTTTCAAGTTCTTATAGAAAGATGTTATACAAGCTTATCTGAGTATATCAGTTTCTAGATGGAGTTAATGAGTAAAAAAATAGAGAAAAAAATGAAAGATGAGCTAGAGAAGTTACCTTTAATAAAGCTGGGTTTCAAAGTCCCCTATGATTTATTTTTTCTTGGATCAGAGACTAATAGTGAGGCTTGAAAATATTTGGAAGGTTTAAACAATGATTAACTCAAGTAAAGTTAATCCTCGACTCTTCCCTAAAATCTACTCTACTCTCCCCTAAAATATGAATTTACCAAAATACAGGTTAAATGCCATTCCATAGCCTTTTCCTCTGTAAGAGCTTTTATATAAAGATAAGCCCAGTATTTTAAAATGATTGAATCTAAACAACTTGTATTTTGTAATGTTCGAACTAGAGAAAAATCTGTGTTCTTCAAATTACACTTTAAAACAAAATTTTCAGTGATTTAAAGTAATTTATCAAGCTGAATGGATGAATACAAAAAGCTGATACTATAAACATTTTTTGTGTTCAGTTTAGGGGAGGAAATAACATAATGACACACAAATTCTCCTAATAATCTAGGAAATTATTTTCTTTCAATATTTTTACACCAAAAACATGAACATTATATATATAAAAGCTGTGTGTGCATATATATAAAATTTATAATAAATTATTATTAGATGTATATTATTATAGATAGTTGTATGTGTATATTATATATATAATATGTAAAATACACACACACACACATATATATACATATATATATATATGTTACATATACATTTTTCTGTGTGTATATGTATAGATGGGACTTGCCTGGTGGAACTAGTGGTAAACAACTCGCCTACCAATGCAGGAGACTTAAGAGACATGGGTTCCATCCTGAGTCAAGAAGATCCCCTGGAGGAGGGCATGGCAACCCACTCCAGTATTCTTGCCTGGAGAATCCCATGGGCAGAGGAGCTTGGCAAGCTACATCTATAGAGTTGCACAGAGTTACAAACACATATATCAGTTAAGTTATATTTAAGAAATTATTATCTAGAAGAATAAAAAGTGCAAAAATGCAAATAAATATCAGGGTCTAATATTTTACACTTTTAAAGACAGAGGCCAAATTTTGATAAATTTTTTAGAAACAGCATAATGCAATATGCTTAGCCAGTTCAGTCATGTCCAACTCTGTGTGACCCTATGGACTTTATCCCGCCAGGCACCTTTGTCCATGGAATTCTCCAGGCAAGAGCACTGGAATGAATTGCCATGCTCTCCTCCAGATAATGCAATATACATATATACCACTTGTCCCGCAATACTGACTTAAGAGATAAATCTTACTTCCCACTTGCTGCAATAGTTCAAAGTCTCATGGGGAACCCTCTGTTAGAAACACTTTCAGAGATATTTTACTGGCAAATTAACAAAATCAATCTCAATTACTTTAAATTCATACCTAATTTTAAACTCCAAATTTATTTTCTCAATGTGATTGCTCACCTTGTTTGCCAGATTTAGAGCCAAAAGGCTATTCAAAACAATTAAATTATCCCCCAAAATATGAAATGTTGCTTAAACAATGAATATTCAAAAGCAGGCTCTAAAATTGAGGGAAATATGAGAAGAGTTCTAGTGTTTTTAAGATTAATGTGCATTAGCTTTACGCATACAGATGACCAAAAATTCTGAATTTTTAATGTAATTATTAAGATTCTATTTTATTGTTACTAAATTCTAATCTGTACTTTTTTTACCACATAATAAATATCAATGTTTAAATACATCAAGTCATTGCTCAGATGTCAAGCTATCAATTTAATGTTGAAAATATTCTGACCACCATAACTGAATTGTACATTATCCTGCCATAACAGTGAGATACAGAGGTAAAACATAAAAATAGAAACATATTAAAAGGGATAGCATGGTTTATTTGTTGTTTTCTTTTTGCTCTCTTTTCTATTGAGGTGTACACATTCCTTATATTTTGAAAATTAATTCTTTATCAGATACAGGATTTGAAAATATTTTTCCCATTCTGTACATTTATTTTTAATTTTTTTAATTGTTTCTTTTGCTTTGCAGAAATGTTTTAATTTAACATAGTCTCTTTTGTCTAGTTTTCCTTCTGTTGATTGTACGTTTAGGGACATATCAAAAAAACTATTGCCAAGACCAATATCAAAATATTTTCCCCTATGATTTCTTCCAGAAATTTTAGTTTCAGGTCTTATATTTAAATCTTCAATGTTCTTTGAGTTGATTTTTGTGTATGGAATAAGATAAGGATTCAACTTCATTCTTTTTCACACTGACATTCAGTTTTCCTAACACCATTTGTTGAAAAAAAGTAACTCTGAATACAAAGTCCATAACAAATTTTAAGAAATGTTTTCTTGATGTGCAAGAATTTAAGTTTGTCTGGCCTGTGTTGTATTTGGTGCTTATGTGTGTGTTACATGTGCTTATGTGTAGTTGTATAAGAGAAGAAAAAGTGAAACAATCTAATGATTGTTCCCTGTGAGCTCCTTTGTATTATAGGACTTAATGTGTGCTAATCCATCTCTTTCAGTCTTTTACTTCTAATCAAGATATTTCTCAGAATGGATAATTAGCAGCCTCTACAGTATTGGCTAATGAAATTCTTTAGCATTCCTGTTATTATATTGAAAGTAGAATTTAAAAGATTATGCAAAGAACTTTCATTTTATATGATATCTTCCTTGATTTTTAGTATTTTCTATTGCTTCCATCAACACTGACCAAAGTAAGACCCAAGAATTTTGGAGTCAAAAAATCTTTGTTTTCTTATAATAGAAAATACACAGTGTTCTGTTACCATATGCAAAAGCGAATTTCTTTTTCTGGGAGTTACAACCTGATGGGGAAGGAGTGGGTATATTAATGTAGCTTCTTAAATAGAGTATGCACTAAAGACTCGGAGGTATCAACCTATGAGCAATTTGGCTGAATTGTTTTGTGAAGGATTTAGTACTGAATTTAGAAAATAAGGAGCTGGAGGAAAATCCTGAATTAAATGTCTCAAATATGCAATGCAATCTCAAGAATTAACTTGCCATTTATGAAGTCTCAGTAGTACTTGACTGCAAAGATGTTCCTTTGTTCTGTAAATATAATAAAAGACATTTTTTTCTTTATTTTAATCAATTTGAGTAAGTGATTGACAAGACTATTGTTCTAAAAGCACAGTTCAGTTGAAAGAAACACCAGATTGTCTCCAAATCATATTCTTCCCCAGTGCTTGGATTGTTACTACTCTATTCATTTGATATTTCACATGCCATATTGAAAGGATATGGAAATAGTATAGGGTTGCTGCAAGAATGATCCTAGAAAAACACAAAAGATATATTGATCACTGCAGTGGTCTTTACTCTTAATTTTAGATTTGGCAGGCATTCAAGGCCGTTGTGGAAGCTAGAATTACTCTTCACGTGTTTTTCAACTTTAGTCATTAAAACATTATGCATACATTTGTCCAGATTTACACACATTTTAGGAACCTCTCTGTGACCCATCTGGTAGTGGGGAATAGTATAGTAGGTTTATTCCATTAATACTTAGGAGCTGGTTCAAATTTCACATAAAGAGATAATACTATTTGGAGATGGAACATAAGATAAAGTAAAAACCATGGGCTCTATTGTGGTAGAAAATAATGCTTTTTAATCTCATATTTGCTAAACACTCACATTATGTAACCATTAAGAATCTTACATTCCTTTTCTTCATAATGGGCACTACTGACCCAACTGTCCTGACTGTTGTGAGAATGGCAAAAAAAAATAGATCAATAATGCTAATGATTTGTGACATTTTCAAAATATTGATAAAGAAAAATCTTTTGTTTGCATGGGCGCTGTTTTACCAACTAGTCAATAGAGATTATTTTGCATAGCTATTGGACAATTCATATTATTTAAGAAGCATTTAAAAATGAACTTTAATACTTGAAATGAAGAATGTTAATATTAGGGTTAGGAACAATCATTTCTATTTAAATGTTTTAGGTAATTTTTCTTTGTGGAACTCCATACAGAGTGAAAATCACCCATTTTGTTTTAATTAGTCATTTGAAGTAAACAAGGCAAGAAGGAAAGAATTCTCACCTTGCAACAAGACAACCAATGTTTTAGGTTGTTTCTATTGGATATAATTTTTTGTATATGTGGGAATATTAGTTTATCTCTTAAACCTTAAAGTTAATTTGGCCATGTGCAAAATGAAGCTATATGTTTGTCAGTCTTCCTATATATATTAATACAAAGTTTAAGGAAACACTCAAAACAGTAACTTGGCTCTTAGTAGAAGCTAAACAAATATTAGTTTCCATTATTCAAACTAAGGGAAACAAGGCAAATTGGTATATTCTCTTATCTGTATATAATTTTCATGCCTGAGGCTTTTTGTTATTATTTGCATTAATATTTATGGAAAGAATTTTGAAGAATAAAATAAATCACATACCTACAGCATTTATCAGACCAGTGCAGCCCCAAATTCTTATTTAATGAAGGTACCCAGATCATATAGACAGTGGTTTTCATTCTATTTCAAAAGCTAGATTATTATTCAACACATTATTAAATATTTGAAATTCAAAAGGATACTACATAAACACAATTATAACATACACAACTGAAATTTTACCATGTCTATAAAAGTGTTCATGATTATCATCAGTTACTTACTTTTATCTACTGAGTAGATCCACTGACTTCCTTGGCTACACTCTCAGAGATTGACAACACAAAATTCATCTGTGTTCTGATGGCAGTGATCTTTCTTAGAGTCACCCTAATGTTATCACTTATTTGAAGGAGGCAGTACATCATTATAGGTTGCAATCATGTTATGTTCATTTAAAAAATCCTGCCCTAATACTATTTATACACAACTGTTACAGAACTAAGCTTTATGTACTGATAAAAGTTCAGTGGAACATTTGGACAGAGTGTATGGCCCACTGTGTGCTAAAACTGAAAGCTACAAATTAAGAAAATAAAGATTTAGTTAATCTTTTATAATATGTTATTTATAGCAGTAACATTATAGTAAACTACTGATTTGTATTCAATACATATTTAAGGCACACTCACCCATGTATGATTTTTATTGTTGTTTATAGTGAAAAACCAATGGATGTGATCCATTATGGAAAAGGGGTAACAGAGGAGACAGACCATTACACAAACAAATATGTAAAACTTCAGTGTAAGTTATAGTAAGTAGGATGAAGAATGGTTTTGAGAGAACAGGAGAAAATGATAGAAGCTAGTGGACTTAGTGAAAATGTCTCTGAGAAAGTGACATTGCACTTTGAACATCCCTGGTAAACTGAAAGACCCAAGTGCTTGGAGCAGAGTGACTATGAACGAGGTAAGGAGAGTGCGGGTGACATTAGATGATGCAAGAGTGTTCAGGAACTAAACTTTTATTCTAAGGGTAATGGATAAATGGAAGTTTGTAAACAGGTGAGTGGCATTTATCAATCTAAAATTTATTCATAACAAATGTATCTCTCACATAATAGGATAGATGTATTTCATCCAATTTGAAATAAAGAGATTTTCTGAACATCAATATACATTTTTTTTTACTAATTATCTTTAAAAAAAAAAACGTGCATTTTCCTAAGAAGAAGAGCTAATAGGGTGACAAGGTCTGCTTGGTGCCATGCATTTTAATATAGGCTTGACTCCACTGTAATTTATTTTTTCTTCTCTGTTGCATACAAAATTTTGAAATAATCCGATTTTCCACTTTTGGGCTTTCTCACATCAACCTAAATATTGCATCAAGATTCCATAAACCTAAATTTGCAACTCATGGAATGTTATTTTGTTTTTAATATCACAATATCTAACAGCATCTACTTACAGATACTCCTGCAAATCTTCTGCGACCCACAATCTTTCCACTTCAATATAAAGGGAGTGATGTCTCATTTGAAATTCCAATGAAAAAATCCTTTTAAATTTGTGACTAAAATTATATGTATTAAATTTACTCAGAATGAAGAATAGCTATTTGAATATGCCTTGTCAGTAGCTGATTATATCAACAAATACAAACGGGGTAAATATTTATTGCAGTATAAATGACATGTCTTTTCCTTAATTCAGAATTGCATTAGCCACATCAATTCACAAATATGAGCAGTGCATAAAAAATTCCCACCCCAAATTCCTGCTTTCGCTTCGTCAATACCACAAAGAAAGTAAATAGCAACGTACGATGAGGAAATAAAATATATTCAATTTTGGGGGAATAATCTAGGAGTAGAGGTAAATTTTTTAAACAATTGCAAACGTTTCTGGAATCTAGTATGTCTACGTTCGACTCAATTACCTTCCTGCGAAGAAGGGATCAGACCTTACGGTTACAATTTCCTCACACAAGTCTGAGTTACTATCTGAGCCAGAAATTAATTTGCACCTTAAGAAATATAAGGGAAGACAGAGTTACCCATCTGCTGGGTAAGAAATTGCTTCAAAATAGAATAAAAGTGTTAGCTTCCCTTAAAACTGAATTTACACCTTGCTTCAGTGGGGTGGACGACAGGTGATGAGTTCATTCTATTATGTGGTTTATAGTGTCTGCACAATCTTTCTGTGCTTTCTTGAAGGATTCCCACTCCTATTTTCATGGAAATTAGACAGATACCTATAGGTGGAGTCAAATGCACCACAAAAAATAGCTCTTCAGGAGGCCAAAGGTTATTTAATCACTTTATCTGTTTTATGTTGGATGTTTTGTCAACCTACTGCCAAAACTGAAACAATCAGAGAACAATCTTTAAGTGCCACCTTATAAGTGCTGCCAAAGGTCACATTTTATCGCTCTTTCAGTATACTACTGAATGAACTAGCAAGATGGATCCAAGACAGTCTACTGCCCTTTTCTATAACTAGTACTTTTCCTTTAGGTTTTGAGGTGGGGCTTAATTATGTGCTGGATTAAATTTTTTAAAATGTTCCTCTAACTCAGTAGTTTGCATGCAGATCACTAACTGTGCAGCACAGAATATGCAGGACTGTTCTAAACAGTGAATTTTAACTATGGGGTCATTGAATTCATTTGGGTGCTGAGTAGGAATCACCAGAGAAGCCGCTAGGCGGTAATTAGGATACTCAGGCACGGGAACTTACTGTGCCTGCAGATCAAGCAGCTTCCGCTGAACTTGAGTGCTAGCAGTATCTACATCTCTTTCATCCCCTTGTCTGGAAATTTCTCAGATTACACTCACCTTGTTCTCTCTGAAAGTGTACTACTCACTCATTGATTCAAGATTCACTGGCATCTACTATGTGTTCAGGACACTGATGAAGGTGCCAGGGAAACTGTGACAACTTTTTTAAAAAATCCAAGTTTAGAGCAAAAAAGAGTTAAAAAGGTGGATCTAAATAGTGTTTCTAACTTTTTTATTTTGTCATATTGGCGCTTTGGATGGAAAAGAAGACAAAAGGGAAAAGGAAGGAAGAAAGGAAGAGATGGAGGAAGGGAGAAAAGGAAAAATTGAGTCTGTCATAAATATCATTTTATAAAGTAATAATGAAATAAGTGAAATTTTCATTTCACTTCATTTTCACAATTAGCATCATCTTATAAAGGACATTGAACAACCAAAACATATTTAGAAGGATTTAGGAATGAATGATGTACATAAGTATGTTTAAGAAGATGTATGTGTATATATTATTTATCAATTAATAAGAGCTTAAGTTGACATTAGTTTAATAGTATTTTCCTGTAGAAAAACAGGAGCAAAATAAATGTCTCAGTGAACATAATTAAAGCAAGAATTTACACATAGTTTTGATAAATTAGGAAACAAATAGTAATTAACCATAATAACACTAAGGGCTTCCCTTGTGGCTCAGCTGGTAAAGAATTTGCCTGTAATGTGGGAGACCTGGGTTTAATCCCTGGGTTGGGAAGATTCCCGGAGAAGGGAAAGGCTACCCACCCCAGTATTCTGGCCTGGAAAATTCCATGGACTGTATAGTCCATGGAGTCACAAAGAGCGACTGAGCAACTTTCACTTTCACATAATAACACTAGGGTATAACTTTTTGCAAATGGAAGATATCAAACATTTAATTCTAGGGGTGTAATATATAATGTTCTCAAAAATGGAAGTAGAATTTAAACATTACATGCTCATTTTCCTTGCCTAATTCAAACATCAGGGAAACAATCTTTCCTTGAAACAACCATTGTTTTTGATAGAATTACAAAGACATTGTCTCGTGTTAAAAAAAGAAAGACAAGAAAAGAAACTTGTCCACGTACATGAAGAGAATACAAAGGTAGAGACTTAACGTCAAAGAATAATGATAAATAGTATTACATCAAGTTGAAGTGATATGCCAAGCATAACAGCAAATCTGGATTTGAGTCAAAAGACAGAACATTATGGCAACATATTAGAAGGCAGCCTTAGACTGCAAAACAATGTTGCCCATGTACAACAACAAAGTATTCTAGATAAAAAGTTCTGTAAAAATACAATATGTGCACAAAGCTTTAATTGGCTGAAAGTATGAATGCAAACCAAATATTTTAAAAATCTCCACAGGTGATCAAGGACTATACTGAATAAATCAGAAATACATAGGGATTGCAAGAAGATTACAGTTGTTTAAACAGAGAAACAAAATAAATAACAGGTACTGTTAGGTTTCTCTACTTCTGCTGTGATTTAGAGAATTATATAATTCATAAAATCACAAACATACTGAACTTGAAGTTAGGTTACCTTGTTTGATTTCTCCTTAATATCATGTAACTTGGGAAGATCAAAATATTAATTAATTGCCTTGTTTTCAGGAGCAAAGTGTTAGGGAAAGCCTCTTTGCATCATCTTACAGTTTGTCCTTTGCCCTGAGTGGAAAGAGATTAATTACTCATCAGGATGGACAGGGAAGACAGCCGGGACAGTCAATTATGTGGTAAAAGTGATGCTATGCAGGTCTCCTTGCAAATAGGGGGCTCTCTTCATGGACACAGCTGCTCACAGTCCTGACCAAGCTCCTTTTGAGAAGTGAGAGATTGGAAATACAGTGGAGTACTGATTGCACAACCAGGTGTTCTTAGAACAAATGTAACTTGAATGTGCCAATTGCTATTCTTCTCACATGTACATAAACCCCTTCTCTGTGAGGGATCATACCACTCCCCACTACAGAGACAGGATATAATTGCAATGTCTGTCCAGAGGATTTCAGCTAGCTGTGGACCAATGACTACTGTGTTGGTGGTCCTTTTCTCGTCTTTCATTCTTTTACTCCAAATGGGAGTTGGTATACTACACTTTGTAATGTATACTTAATATCTGTGCTATGGCTCAAATGCAAAAGCGTCAGCTGTGTCTGGATATGATGAGAAGGAGTGTGTGTCATCTGGGAAGCCTGGATTTAAAGCTAGGTAAAATGACTGCTTGCATTAGACTTTGGGGTGTGTCCCTTTTGCAAGGAATGAACATCTTCTCTGTGATACAGAACGAAATCAGTTTTAACAGATGAGCAGATGCTTTCAGGATAAATGTTGTGTTTTATCAACCCCATACTCTCTTATTTTCTGGATGCATATACTGTCTTTTCCATACTGCTTTGCAGTTAAAACCACGTGACTTCTCTGGCCAGTGGGATGTGGGTGGAATATAAATGACATCTACATGCCTAGAACATAGAGCTGGAAACGTTCCCCACAGCTCTTCACTTTCCCTTACCTCCTGGCTGGCTTCAAAAGAAATTGAGTAGGATTCTGAGTCCAGAGGCTTTGGAGAATCCACAGATTGGTAAGGAGGCTGAATAAGAGCATATTACAGAGTGCTCCTGTGCCATATTAGAGATACACAGCTCTGATAGCTTAAGTGATTTGAGATGTTGGAGTGAGATGCAGATTGGATCCCTGAGTTGGGAAGATCCCAGGGAGGAGGGCATGGCAACCCATTCTAGTATTCTTGCCTGGAGAATCCCATGGACAGAGGAGCCTGGTGGGCTACAGTCCGTGGGGTCACAATCAGACACGACTGAGCATGCACACATACATGCAGGACAGGTCATTTGTGCACAGAAAGTGTCCTCACAGTGTCTCTGCTCATCTCCCTGAGGGGCAGTGTGGTGGAGCCTACCATCCAGTCTCATCCATACTGGAGCTTTAGTTCACTTCTCAGATGCCGCAGTGGTCTTCATCAGATCCTTAACTCTGCTTTACCCCATGGCCTCTGTGTGTGTGTACGTGTATGTGTGGGCACATGCATGCCCCGTATTATAAGCCTCTGATCTACAGAGTTTTTAAGAGAAAATATTGTTGAGTGCCATCTACACAGCAAGAACTTTCCTCTGTGCTGGGAATGCAATGGTAAACAAACTAGGAAAGAAGCATGCTCTCATAGCGCTCACATTCTAGTGGGAAAGCTTGGAATTAGAATTCATGCCACACATTCTTTTTCTGCTATACTCTATACCTGCTATTCCGGAAACGCTTTCCAGTTCCCACATCAGTTATATTTCTATATTCATAGGCTACATTAACATTAATATTTTTTATCTACTGACATATATTGCCAACACGCAGTCGGAGTATTCTCCTATGTGAACCTTTCATTTTACATCAGGATGATCAGTCAAAATTCTGACTGGCATTTTATGGCTATAGATAAGGGAGCAAAGAGCATATCTACAGATTTCTTTTGCCTTCACAGATTCTGTGTCTTTGTAATCAAGAGCCAGATTCACATTATTTAGTGATCTACAGGTATTTAGAATCTATATAAAAATATGATTGCTTTCCTGGGTAGCTCTTTTATAACAGGAGGGGAAAATATGAATTAGTGCTGTAACAGTAACTATATTTGAAACTTTCAACAAAGTTTTTTGTTTTCAAAAGTGATATATACCAGATAAATATTATATAGTCTATAAGCTAATTTTAAATGTCTTGAAATAAGACAAATTTTTAAAACTGATTTTTAATTTAGGGCTTAAATAATATTTTGGTGGTTCAAATACTTTAAATAATTTTATTTAAAGTCTTTGTAGAAAGAAATAAGAAAAAGGAGACAGTTACATTCAATTTTCTCTTCGTACTTTTCTCTTGAGGAATAAAATGGCATAGATATGAAGGATCTTAGTATTTTTACCACACTGTGACTTTGAAATTTTTTATATTGATGTATTTCACTGCATAAAAGACTGAGTCAAGATTTTGGTGACAGATCAAGGGTGACTAGTTAAAGATAGTCATTGTCTATTATATGTCTGTTCAGTGCAGGAGACCTGGGTTCGCTCCCTGGGTTGGGAAGATCCCCTGGAGAAGGGAAAGGCTACCCACTTCAGTATTCTAGCCTGGAGAATTCCATGGACTGTATAGCCCATGGGGTGGCAAAGAGCTAGGCATGACTGAGCGACTTTCACTTTCTTTATCCTACTCTTTATATTACTGTGCTCCATAGAAAATGCATATTTATTTATTTAGCTGCATAAAATTACCCTTTTAAATTCCTACACAATAACTAGATTTTTTATATGTTTCACAATAAAAGTGTAGAAGTAGTTTATCAATTATGGAGGCTAATACTGAATATTTTGCTCACCAAGACAGAAGTACAGCATTGTTTTCAAGTGCTGACAACTTTCCTGTATCAACCATACGTGCCACATTTAGGTTTCTGATTCTGTCCTCTAAAATTTAGGAGTCTGTATTGAAATACATCTGACATTTATTGCATCTGGTCATATTTTTCCACCCTCAGTAATCCATCCATCATCAGCTCCTGCTGTGTCCACACCACTTGTTTGCTCCACTTCTGCTCTCTCTGCATCAACTGCTTGCATCCTTTCTTTGCATGGTTTTCCATCTATCTCTTCATTAGCTGCAGATGAAGCTTGTTGCTTCCAATCTGCCAAAAATACACTGGAACCTCTTCATTTTCTTGTCATAATCTTGCTTTACATAAAAATGAATGAAACCTTAAGTCTTTTCATGTGTTTGTAAAGCCTATGACAGCTTTGTAAATTAAATATTTAGAGGAATGCAGTTGGTCCAAAGTGAGTGCAGATCTGGAAGTATTGTGCATTAAGAAAGAGATGGATATTTAGAAACTACTGAAGCAGGTTATTAACAGATTACCATTGCTATTTATGTTTTCATAGATTATTATAAGTACTATTGTATATACCTTTATTATATTAATTAGCGATCTCTAAAACACTAAAACATATCTTAGAGGTCTAACCAATTTTTTTTTTGGTAAGAGAGAGAAGCCTTGAATTAAATAATTTTTCAAAAATATCATTAAATGCTTCGCAAAATATATTTTACTTAATCATTAGAAATGCAGCAATATTGCTTCATTACATCATATATTTATCTGATCTCTTAAATATTTAATAATTATTTATGAAATTTCTGCATTCTGGAATGCATTGCCTTGGATGTTTTCTGCTAGAGAACTCACAATTTAATGGAAACAAAGGAGCACAAGGTTTAGAAGACAACACAGGATCTGTTCTGACTGACAGATCCCCAGGGAGCCGTGGGTTCTCACATGCAGTAGACCTTGACCCTGAAGGAGGGTGGTCCCTGAACTGCAGGTGGGGTGAGGGGGGCATGGGGAGGGGCAGTTTGAGGTAAATTTTGTACAACAGATTCAGGGAATAGGAGTGGAATTGGTTTAGAGAGGCATGGCACATCTTTGCAATACATGGAAAAAAATTCTGTCACTCTTTCTTATGTATTCTTTATACAGAAATTACCTTTTCCCTTCCTGGTGAATTTCACCTACTGAAAATTGGCTAGGTTTCATAATTTTTCAGATAGCTACACTTCCTATTATAATCTCATTTTAGTATTTAATCTTTATTCTTACTTTTCAAACAAACAACAAAAATTTTATCAGTTTTTTTCTTCCTTTTCTGTCATCAATGAAGTTTCAGTGAAACAAAAAGACTCAAATGGTTTTATTGTAAAGAGTCTTCCCTACATGTTAAGAATTTTTTGGGAAAATCATTCATTATAAAGTACATACCATGAAAAATGTAATCCTTTATTAGAAAAGATTATCAGATAATGAATTATTGTTCCAGCCAGAATCAAACTAGTATCCCTGAGGTCATTTTTTTTTAATTGTTAGCCACTCAATCATGTCCAACTCTTGGGCAGCCCCATGGACTGTAGCTCATCAGGGTCCTCTGTCCATGAAATGCTCCAGGAAAGAATACCGGAGTGGGTATCCATTCCCTTCTCCAGGTAACCTTCCTGACACAAGGACTCAATCCAAGTCTCCCACATTGACCTGCATACAGGTTTCTCAGGAGGCAGCTGAGGTGGTCTGGTATTCCCATCTTTTTGAGAATTTTCCATAGTTTATTTTGATCCACATAGTCAAAGTCTCTAGTGTAGTCAATGAAGCAGAAGTAAATGCTTTTCTGTAATTCTCTTGCTTTTTCTATGTTTAGTAAACTTTTTTTAAAATCAGTAAAAGTTAAAGGAATTAATGTCTTTATTTTGTGAAGAAATATTTATCATGATTTTAGCAATTTATTTTGCTACATTTTTATTCTGTCCCCCCATCAACATAATTTTGAATAGTTTTAAATTTTATAGAATATGAAAACTCATAGAAAACTCATCTATGCATACAACTCATGGGCATATATGCATAGATAAGAGACCTATTTATCATCCATCTACCTCTTATTTTCCCTTTCTACACAGGGGGTTATCTGAGATATCTACTATGATGTGACCTTGATGTTAACTTGATAATTATATTTAATGATTGGGTTTTAGCTATTTTAAGGACTTATGAATTATTTTATGTATTCTAATTTATTTTAATGAGTAGGTATAATTCCTGTAAAACTTTCATTGTACCATTTTAAAGAATATCCATCTTCCAGAATAACGCATCGTATGTTGACTGTCAAATTTATGCTAAGTGTGTCGTTTGGAAGGCAATACGTTCCTTTCCTAGGGTTGTGAGAATAAGCCTTATGTCAGAGGGAGAGAGGAGTACTCCAGATCTTAGAAGAGTATATAAAATTTAGCGATAGAAAATGAACTATTGTAGGCAAGGGGCAAGCACAAGGGCCAATATATAAATAAAAGATAAAGTATGTGTTGAAGAATGTACAGCAAATAAAAAATTGAACTTCACCGGCAGTTTCAGACAGAGTACTACTGGTTAAGCACGTATAGAAGTGTGGGTTGGGTATGTTTCACCTTTTTACAAGCGAAAAACCAAACGACAAACTGAAGCATCAAGAATTCAAACGCCTTCCCTAAGAGCGCACCTTTGACAGTTGATGGGGACACTAGCAATCAGTCCATTATGCATCAATCAAGGGTACTACATGGTATTCTTCAGGAGATGAGAAGAGATCTAATGCTTTCAACAAGGAAAACCAATCAGCCAAGGAGGTGCTTTGACAGGCACCTCTGGGGCAGGGCAGGATACAGATGAGGCAAGTGTCCATGGAAGGAATGAGGAAAGAGAAAAGTTCTAGCTGCCTCTGAATCTGATCTACTCACAGATTTCCTCTGATACAGTCCTTGTCACAAATTTAAATCAATTTCAGCTTCTGACACATCATTAAATCCTTAAATGGACTAAGACCTGAGCTTCTAATAGCCATCTTATATTCTACTTAGAGGTGGCATGCAGTATTTGATATATCCCAGGACTTAGTATGCAAAGGGGATGAAGGGCATGAGAAAAAGTTTGAGTTTGAAATTTAAATGCCGAATTTAAATTATTCTGAACACCAAACTATTCAAGCTAAATAAAGCCTGTCAATTTTGCAAGCAAAAGCAATTATTTTCTAATTTGTATGCATGTGTATGTGTGTGAATAGATATTTGTAATTGTATTAATCACCCATTTTCAAGTTTCATTTTCCTATTGGAGAAGCAGATAGGAAGAAATCACAGAGGTTTTGTTTGTTTGTTTGTTTGTTTGTTTTACCAATTAGTCCCTTATATCCTAGCTCGCTTTTCTCATCTGTGTCCTACTCTGCCCCAGGGGTACCAGGATTAGAAATCATCTCCCCTTACTCCTTTTTTAGGAACCAGATAAGAAAAAAAAAAAAAAAGAAGAGTGATAGAGATGTTGTATGTGTGTGTGTGTGTGTGTGTGTGTGTGTGTGTGTAAGAGAGAGAGAGAGAAGGAAAGGAAGGAAGGAAGGAAGAAAACGACAGACATTGGAAAGAATTTCCAATTACCTCTGAGTTTAGGGCATTTAAAATCACCCTCAAGTTTCTTTTTTCTGACTCACTTGTTTTCTAATGTTAAGGCTGCTTGGAAATAAGATGAACCAAAAGATTTAAACATGTGTTTTAAAAAGATGCACAGCACCTGCAGGAAATGGTAATGAATCAAACCTTAATGCCTCACCCAAATTCCATGTAATCCAAATGCAAATGGTGTGAAATGAAGATAGACATTATGCCACTTTGGATATATGTTTTTTTTAATGGAAGAAAAACTCAGTGAGTATTAAATATCTCCATGTTTCATCATATGAGTTTAAAGTAAAACATATTAGTGTGGCTGACTGTGCTAGTCTGAAAGTTAGGCTACCTTGTAAATCACAATCGTTAAATGACTAAAAACAGATGTTTCTTAAATTAATATAAGTAAACGTGCCTTTCCTATACCTCTACAGGTTGGGTAATCAGGTTTAATTTGTATCGTTGAAAAATGGTTGACAAGGCTATTCATAAATTTTAGTCTAGTGATATCAAACCTCGAGGACTTCTTATATCTACATGAACCTTAAAAATATCGTTTCACACCTAGATAGCCATAATATCCAGAGGGGCACCAAGGGATAGAATAAAACATTCTATATTCTTGTCACTCAAGGTGAGCTCCCTTTATCAGAAGCACAGTTATCTCCTGGTTACCTGCTAGAAATGTAGATTCTTAGAATCTACCCCAGATCTACTGAATGAAAAATCTTCATTTTAACAAGATTCCAAGTTGGTTCTAAGACACATCACAGTGAACATTTCTCCCTCATACCACTAAGGTGACCTTTCTAAAATATAGAACTCATAAGACTTCCCTTGTAGTCCAATGGTTAAGACTCTGCACTCCCAATGAAAGGGGCGTGAGTTCGACCCCTGGTCATGGGAACTAAGATCCCACATGCAGCATGATGTGGCCTAAAAAAACAAACAAAAATGTGGAACTCAAAACTGAGTGAATGAACATCAGTCATCATCTTTCAGCCCTTAGATTCATGGAGGACTGTAGTGGACAAGGAAACATCTATTCTTCTAAATTGTGGATGAACACATCGAGACAACCATCGGTGTCTCAATGACTTTTCCAACTCACCTAAATAGGAGTAGTGCTAGGACCATAATTCAAGTCTTTGTGGATTAATTAGTTTTTCAATGATACTGCCCTGCTTTTTCACTAAAAGTAGACAAAATAGGAAGGCTGAGCACTAAAGAATTGATGCCATCAAATTATGGTGCTAGAGAAGACTCTTGAGAGTCCCTTGGACTGCAAGGATATCAAATCAGTCAATCCTAAAGAAAATCAACACTGAATATTCTTTGGAAGGACTATTGCTGACATTCCAATCCTTTGGCCACCTAATGAACAGAGTTGACTCACTAGAAAACTCCCTGATGCTGGGTAAGATTGAAGGCAAAAGTAGAGGGGGGCAGAGGGAGAAAGAAATGGTTAGATAGCATCACTGACTTAATAAACATGAATTTGAGCAAACTCTGGGAGATAGTGGAGGACAGAGGACCTTGGCTGCTACAGACCACAGGGTGTCAAAGAGTCAGACACAACTTAAACAGACGATATAAAGCCATTGTGGCCAGAATATGAGCTAGGATTTTTGAATGACCTAAAGTTACTTATAATCTTTTTTCTAATGCTTTTTTTCTTAAAGTTAGCATCTTATATAGACCTTGGAGACAAGAGAGACTCTAATGTAATAGCTCTAGAAAATGCCATCCTGAAACATCTCAGATGTGGCTTTACACGTTAGCACATACATTAGCACATATCTTACTAAAAAGTTGATGCAGACTTTCGTTGACGCTACAATACTCTAAAGGCTTGAGAGCATGAGAAATGGGAGACTCAGAGCTGTTTTACATTGTAATATGTTGCCTGTCAAATTTTTCAAATCACGAACACCTTTCAAAACTTTGGACAAAGAAACACGGGCACCTCATATGCCATAAAAATCAAATCAATTTGTATTTTTCACACTGCAGATAATTTCTAAGACTCTTGGGTAGTGAACATCATAGTATAACAATGTGTTCTGACTGTTCAGTTAAGAAAAAAATTTTACCACCCTTTAGCAATCTTCAGAAGATTTTTTAAAATCAGTATTTTCAGGTCAAAGAGTACTGAGAAAAAATTTTCTATTCAAAAATTTCATTTTATTACTCATTATTTGAAAAAGGTGATTCTGTTAAAATAATGCATCATGAAAATTTGACATTTTTGATACATGAATTAACAATACAATGGAACATTATTCATTAAACTGAACATTCCAGGAAATACTACACTTAACAAACCCACAGTTCCCTAGAGTCTTGATTAGTTGGTAAGAGTAACTAAATTAAGCCTTTGTGGATAATTAGTTGATGCCTCAAAATCTTCATAGGCGATAGGAGTCTGAGATATATTTCTGCAGTTTGAAAGTTACTTTGTGCTTTACAAATAAAAGTATTTTTAACTATTTAGAACATTCAACAAATATTCATTAGATTCCTCCTATGTTATCCTTGTCCTTGTTTGAAGTGTTAGAAATATCACAATAAAACTGAGAGGCACATTCCCTAAGAGACAATAAGCAAATAATGAACAGAAAAACTAATGAAATATTAGGAAGGAAAAAAAAAAGAGTAAAATTATAGAAAATATCTGGGAGGAAAGTTGGTTTGGACTAACTCAGGATAATCAAGATAACTTTTCTTTTTTCTCTAAGAAGGTGACATTTAACTGGGGAAGTGAAGAAAAAGCAATACTATTAATAAAAGGAATTTGAGAAAAAAGTATCCTAACCAAATTAAGAACAGATTATAAATTACAAAAATGAATTATATTCCAATGAGTATTTATCACTATTTCCCCAAGAATATTCTATGAAGTTCTCTTAAGACTATACACACACCACCACGACCACCACCACCATCACAACAACTATACTACCAAAGAAGCTTGGAAGATATAGCAAATTGATGCTGTTTTTGCTAATGTTTTCAAAATATCTTTAACCATTAAATTGCTAATGTTTTGATAATTATTACCTTAACACCCACAAAATTAGAAAAAATCTGGCATGGGTAAATCATCATCAAAATCATCTTTGTCCTGGCAATGTAATAGTGTCTACTTATAGTGGATTTCAGACAGAAGCAGATTTCAATAAAAAAGGGTATGAGGTTCAGCTCTAAAAAGCCATCAGTTGTCATTACTCTACCATATGCCAGGTAGATTTTCTCTCCAAAAATTTTAACAGACATTTCTTCACCCATTAAGTTCTATTTCATTCATTTCTCTCTTCTTTCCTAGAGTACTGCAGCAGTTCACTAAAAGGAAGCCTTGCTTCCAGTATTTTTTTTCTCGAATGTATCATCTACCAGTTTCTTAACTATTTAAAGAAAGCTAACTATGACTACATTACATCCTATAAAACATCTGGTCACTCACAGTAAATCCCAACTCCTTGATATTTATGTAAGAGCCTGCATGCACTTGTAGGATATATCACCCCCCAACCACCATTCCAAATCCCAGGAACTTCAGACACAACTCACTCTTATGTAAACATCTGCTCCTTGTCTCCCATCTGTGAGGAAAGCATATCACTAATACTATCCCCATTTCATTTCCTTGATCAAGCTAATCCCTAACCATCTATCACTGTCATCATCATCATCATCATCATCAATAATACATATCTTAGTTAAATGACAGGTTCTGAATGCAATGCACTGAATCAATTAAAAATCAGGCTCTAGATTCAAACTCTCTTCTATTAAAGTCTGCCTAAGTCCCCTTTATCTCTATTTTTTTCTGATAGTGTTTATTCTTCAATTTAATCCCAAAATATCATTTATGGGAAAACATAAGATGAATAATGCCATTTTACTTTTTTTTTTTTTTTTTTAGTAACAGCAGCTTTAGGTTCACAGCAAAATTGAGAGTAAGGTACCAAAATTTCCCATATACCCCTTGCCCCCCATATGCATATTCTCTGCCATTGTCATGATCTCAAACCAGTGCCATATTTTGTTATAATTGATGAACTTACATTGACACAAGATAATCACCCAAAGTCCACAGTTTATCTTAGAGTTCACTCTTCATGTTGTACATTTTGTGGTTTAAGACAAACATATAATGATGTGTTCATTGCTACAATATCATACAGGATATTTTCACTGCCATAAAAATCCTCTGTGCTCTGTCCATTAATCTCCCCTCCCAAATCCCCAAACCACTGATCAGCACTGATTTTTTTTCTATCTCCATAGTTTGTCTTTCCCAGAATATCATATGGTTGAAATTATATAGTATGTAGCCTTTTAAAATTGGCTTCTTTCTCTAAATAATAAGCATTTAAATTTTGTCCAGTAATAGGCATTTAATTTTCATTGCTTGTTACATCATTTCTTTTTGGAGTTGAATAATATTTTCTTGTTCAAATGCATCAAGATTTATTTATCTATTCACCTAGTGAAGAACATTTTGGCTGCTTTCAATTTTGGGTTATTATGAAAAAGTTACTCTCAACCTCTGTGTGCAGTTTTTTCTGTGGACATATGTTTTTAATCACCTAGAGCCAGATATCCAGGAGTCTGAAGTCAAGTGGGCCTTAAGAAGCATCACTATGAACAAAACTAGTGGAAGTGATGGAATTCCAACTGAGCTATTTCAAATCCTAAAAGATGATGCCATTAAAATGCTGCACTCAATATGCCAGCAAATTTGGAAAACTCAGCAGTGGCCACAAGATAGGAAAAGGTGTTTTCATTCCAATCCCAAAGAAAGCCAGTGCCAAAGAATGTTCAAACTACTGCATAGTTGCATTCATTTCACTTTCTGGCAAAGTAAGGCTCAAAATTATCCAAGCTAGGCTTCCATAGTACGTAAACAGAGAACTTCCAGACGTTCAAGCTGGATTTAGAAAAGGCAGAGGAAACAGAAATCAAAATGCCAACATCTGCTGGATAATCAAAAAATCAAGAGAATTCCAGAAAAAGATCTATTTCTGATTCATTGACTACACTAAAGCCTTTGACTGTGTGGATCACAACAAATTTTGGAAAATTCTTCAAGAGATGAGAATACCAGACCACCTTGTCTGCCTCCTGAGAAACCTGTATGCAGGTCAGGAAAAAACAGTTAGAACCAGACAGGAAACAACAGACTGGTTCAAAATTGGGAAAGGACTACATCAAGGCTGTATATTATCACCCTGCTTATTTAATGTATATGTAGAGTACATCATGAGAAATGCCAGAATGGATAAAGCACAGCTGGAATCAAGATTGCTGGGAGAAATATCAATAACCTCAGATATGCAGATGACACCACCCTTATGGCAGAAAGTGAAGAGGAACTAAAGAGCTTCTTGATGAAAGTGAAAGAGGAGAGTGAAAAAGCTGGCTTAAAACTCAACATTCAAAAAATGAAGAGCAAGGCATTCTGTCCCTTTACTTCATGACAAATAGGTGAGGAAACAGTGAGAGACTTTATTTTCTTGGGCTCCAAAATCACTGCAGATGGTGACTGCAGCCATGAAATTAAAAGACGACTGCTCCTGGAAGAGACATTACTTTGCCGACAAAAGTCTGTCTAGTCAAATCTATGGTTTTTCCAGTATTTATGTATGGTTGTTAGAGTTGGACTATAAAGAAAGCTGAGTGCCAAAGAACTGATGCATTTGAACTGTGGTCTTGGAGAAGACTCTTGAGAGCCCCTCGGACTGCAAAGAGATCAAACCAGTCCATCCTAAAGGAAATCAGTCCTGAATATTCTTTGGAAGGACGGATGCTGAACCTGAAACTCCAACACTTTGGCCACCAGATGCAAAGAACTGACTCACTGGAAAAGACCCTGATGCTGGGAAAGTTTGAAGGCAGAATGAGAAGGGGACGGCAGAGGGCGTTATGTTTGGATGGCATCATCGACTCAATGGACATGAGTTTGAGCAAGCTCCGGGAGATGGTGAAGGACAGGGAAACCTGGCATGCTGCAGTCCATGGGGTCACAAAGAGTGGGACACGACTGAGTGGCTGAACACCAATAACAAAGTTTTTAATCCTTTGGGTAAATACTCAGAAGTATCAGTACAAGCGCTAGATTGTATGGTAAGATTGTGAGTTCATGTGGCTGTGCTATTTTGTGTTCTTATCAGGAATAAGTGGTAGTTCCCATTGCTCCACATCCTCATCTGATTTTTGCTGTCAGAGTTCTGGTTTGGGCCATTCTAATAGGTGTATTGTGGTGTCTGTAATTTTAAATCTCTGATGACATATGCATGATGGGAAGCATGTTTTCATATGCTTATTTGCCATCTGTATATCTTTTTCTGTACCTCTATTTCATGAGTTGAAACATGGGACTAATCATACTTCCTATTTTTAGATGTGTTGAATGAATTATATAAATTAACCATGAAATGAGCTGAGAAGGATGTTTGGCTCATCTTAAGCAGTTACTAAGTCCTATATTTTTGCCCAATTCTTCATATGCTTCATTCCATCTGATTCTTGCTACAGAAATGTGATTTATCAGCAATTGCAGATGAGGCAACAAAGCTTCAATAGTTTCCACTAGGTGTTGTAGGGGTTAAGTTGTTAGACCTGGGTTATGAATCCATATGTGTCTAATATCAGAACCAGTTTCCATTAACCCCTCTATTATTCCTGCAGTGAACACTCAGTTCTGGGATAGTGCTTCTAGAGAACAGTATCTAATGTGTCTACTTGACTTCTGAAACCTTTGCCCATAGCTCTATTATTGGACTGCATCACTACAAACTGCACTTTAATTATCTGATTATGTAACCATCTCGTTGAACGATACTTTGGAAACCTGAGAGTAAGAAAAACAGGTGTTTTCCTTTTTTACCAATTCTAGCACATAACAAAATAACGTTCATGTAGTAAGCAAACTAAGATCATGGCATCTGGTCCCATCACTTCATGGCAGATAGATGGGGAAACAGTGGCTGACTTTATTTTTCTGGGCTCCAAAATCACCGCAGACGGTGATTGCAGCTATGAAATTAAAAGAGGCTTACTCCTTGGAAGGAAAGTTATGACCAATCTAGATAGCATATTAAAAAGCAGAGACATTACTTTGCCAACAAAGGACCGTGTAGTCAAGGCTATGGTTTTTCCAGTGGTCATGTATGGATGTGAGAGTTGGACTATAAAGAAAGCTGAGCACCTAAGAATTGATGCTTTTGAACTGTGGTCCTAGAGAAGACTCTTGAGAGTCCCTTGGACTGCAAGGAGATCCCACCAGTCCATGCTAAAGGAGATCAGTCCTGTGTGTTCTTTGGGACTGATGTTGAAGCTGAAACTCCAGTACTTTGGCAACCTGATGTGAAGAGCTGACTCATTTGAAAAGACCCTGATGCTGGGAAAGATTGAGGGCAGGAGGAGAAGGGGACGACGGAGGATGAGATGGCTGGATGGCATCACCGACTCGATGGACATGGGTTTGGGTGGACTCCGGGAGTTGGTGATGGACAGGGAGGCCTGGCGTGCTGCGGTTCATGGGGTCGCAACGAGTCGGACACGACTGAGCGACTGAACTGAACTGAACTGAAGTAAGCAATCAATCTGTCTTTTTAAATTTCAATAATATATAAGTGACTGGCCAGTTAAAGTTATCAGAAACTACCCTTCAGGATAATGATGAATTTATGTATGTGTGTATATGATTTGAATTTCTTTTTAACAGCTATCTTTTTATAATAAAATTCAAAACGCTATTTTTCAGGTTGATTGGGGCTTCCCTGGTGACTCAGATGGTAAAAAATTGTCTGCAATGCAGGATACTCAAATTCAATCCCTGGGTTGGGAAGATCCCCTGGAGAAAGGAATGGCAACCAACTCCAGTATTCTTGCCTGGAGAATTTCATGGACAAAGAGTTTGGCTAGCTACAGTCTGTGGGGTCGCGAAGAGTTGGACACGACTGAGCAACTAACACTTTCACTACCCTTTTCTGTAGCAAAATTCTGTTTTTTTCAAGTTGATTATGAAATGTTAGTTATCACAGAAAATATTTTTTTTATTTTTTTCACTAGTTTGTATTAGCCTCATTACAACCATAAAGAAATTACCCATCACAGTCCCTAGAGTGCACCTTGGAAAACTATTTTCCATTATACAAAATAATAATTTACTGAACAAGTTCACATACTTAAAAAAAGGGACAAATTAAGCATCTTTTTTTTACCTACTTCAGCTAATTCAAATACTAATCTTTTTATAACCTTGACAAAGCTGTGAATGCTAATAAGCTTTAAGGGAGGAGGGGATAGAAATGGAAATCTTTATTCGATAACAGAAAAACCTAATGATTTTATAAATAAGAAACAGACTTCTTAGCATAGTTCCTCTAACAGCTCAACCCCTCCAATGAATTGAGATGCTCCAAAAATATCGTCAGTTACATATTAAAGCTTGCTTTTCCTGTATTTTTGCTTATGGACGCTTCTTCCATAATCAGCTCCATTCCTTTCTATGTCTAGTAATATATTTGTAAAACCCTCTACCCATCCCCTGTACATATAGCTTATTATGAAATTTAATTCTTGAATTCCGGCAAGAGTGAAAATTAAAGTGAAATAATTCAGTAATGTTAGTGTTCTTCCTTTATTTCTGACCTCTTAATATAAAAATGAAGGCACACTTTTCCATGTTGGTTAGTTACAGATGAATTTTTGCTGCTTAATTAATGTAATCATTCAAAAACACCACAGAATAATGGAAGTCTACAGAAATCTTATATTAATTAACTTATAAATGAAGTAAAACATCTTTTCTAATCAATATTTCACGTAAGATGAAGAGCATTTGGGGTTGTTATCATCAAGCACATAAGATAAATCTGAGACTTCCCTAATTACTGTAAATAAGTTATGGCACATGTTCTGATTTCTTTCAGACATTGTTTCCCATGCTACTAGCATTATGCTACTAATCAGAATAATAATATTGAAGAACTGGTGGTACCTAGTCCAATACAAAAACTTTTTAAGATTAACATACACAGTATATCATTTACAATATTATCGTGAATAATACACAGACATATGAGTGTCAAATACTTTATGTCAATTTATTGAGCAAATTGGTATGCCAGTTATAACATTCAGTTTATCTCTATATGGGAAATGTCACTAAAAATATGCAAAAAAATACAGGAAAAAATTGGAAATAAGAAAATGCCTCCAAATGGCAGATAATACAATACTACACAATAATGGGAATTAATGATCTAGCACTAAACATAGCAACATAGATCTATCTCAAACAATAAGAGAATGAAGGCACAATGGTTAAAAACTGCATAATTCCATTTATATATAATTTTAGAATAAGAAAACCTAAGTAAGCATAGTGGTTACTTTTGAGTAGGTAGTGACTCCAATGGAGTAGGAGGAATTATGAGTTAATAGAATATTGTTTTCCTTGACTAGAATACTAGTTACACAGCTGTGCTCAACATTCAAGAATTTATACCATTGTATATTTCTGAACTTTCTTTGAAAGTTCTTTGAACTTGTATGTATATATGCTATAATTCAAAAATGCATTCCAAAACATAAAACTAACGCTAAGTGGAAGTATCTGAAGTTTCAATAATATTCACAAGATACTGAAAATAACTCATTACAAACTAAGAAAAATAATTTATATTTATCTAATCATTAAGTTCTATGTCTTTTTGCCTTTTAGAAGCTCTTGGTTTGTTAAAAAAAAAAACACTAAGAAAAGTAATGTTAACTAAGCACTATTATTTAGACCAGAAGAAATTATCATTTAATATAGGATATAATGGGCTTTCCAGGTTGCTAAATGGTAAAATCCTCCTGCCAGTGCAGGAGACACAGGTTCGATCCCTGAGTCAGAAAGATTCCCAGGAGAAGGAAATGGCAACTCACTCCAGTATTCTTGCCTGGAACATTCCATGGACAGAGGAGTCTGGTGAGCTACAATCCATAGTGTTGCAGAGTCAGACATGACTGAGCACACATGCATAGGATATATAACACATTGAATCAAAAGGATAGAAATTAAGAACTTGTTTTAATCTTTGCATTCATTGATTCTGAATAAGAAAAATATTTGCTCTTATATAAATGTGTGTTCAACTGCAGAGATATGTTTTTTCTCATGTTCCACTCAATTGAATTCCAGGAGGGTGTGCTGACCTCATTTTAATGTGTAAACAAATATTTTCATGGTACATTGATTTTAATATTTTGTGAATTTGTGTATTATTTCTAATTAATTAACCATAACCTCAATGGCTTTCTTTTTCTAGATGTGGTGTATGCTTTATTATTTTCATGAGTGTTATCTTTATAAACCATAATTAAAAAACAGTGATTATTTTATTGAGTGTACTTGAGATTTTTGTAAGTATTCTTGATCATTGAAACAATGTTTTGGTGGTATTTTATAGGATTTTTATTACATTTGATTCATATTTAAACTTGAGTTTATTAAGAAATGCCAGACAACTATACTCTAGTAGAATGCAGAAATTATATAAAAAACCTATACATGTATGTGAATATTTTGTGTACATATATGTTAATATATATAATATACATCATATATATATATATTTATATAAACCTGCTAAAAAATAAAAGCATGAGGATGTTATTACCAAAGATCTAATGTTTGAGGTTCCATTTCCAGAACTCTCTAGAATTATCTTTGCAGGAATTTGAAAGGACAGCGAAGTATTAAAAAAGCACTCTCTACTTTAAGTATGTACTGGGTTGAGTTAATGTTGATGAAAACTGCCCCCCCCCCCAATTCTATAGCTTTATTATCTTAAAAGAAATGGTTTTATTTAATATAGTTCTTACTGTACTGTGTAGTCTAAGTCTCTTATTTTCATTGTTCCACCCTTTTGCTTACAATAGTGACCTATTATCAAAAAATTTCTTTGATTGGTAATAACAGGTAGTTTACCAAAATCCAGCTAAATTTGAGAATCATGAAAAATATCCTGAGACCTTGAATATTTTAATTTAGAACATTTATCTACACATTAATTCAATAAAATAACCATGTTTTACGCAATGTGGGAGACTTTTTCTTTGTAACACTGATTGGAGTTCTGAGTCATCTTCCTAGCATAAATTACCCTTAATTCATTGTTTACAGTTTCCAATTCAGCATTCTTTAAAGTAGTGTTGGTATGTGTGTGTGTGTGTTTATTCTTTAGTAGTTGCATGGCACAACTGGTTTTAATCATTTTAAACTTATTGTCACGACTTTTCAAGAATTCCAAAAGCATTTGGTATTTTTTTATGGAAACATTAATTCTCTTTATTTGGTTCATGTAAGATTTAATTAAGTTATGTAACTGCAATAACAAGAACAGCAGTTATTTATCAGTTTGGGAACAAATGTGACTAACTCTCAACAAACATACAGCTAACCAATGACAGGAGAGGCCACCAACACAGCAGAGTGCAGAACATGAGCAGTGACAACAGTCAGCCAAGAGCATCGTCCCATAAGCTTTACAGAACAAACACAGTGGACAGGCGGATCCAGTGAATCCACTGCACTGAGGTCTATTAGGGCAAGTCCAGGTGTACATGACTCATTTTCAGTAAAATCTGAACATGTATTTCCTATCTTTTGGTGTCAGAAAATGTGACTGTTTCCCATAAAATATATCTCAGAATCCTAAAACGATAACTAAGCCTCTGTAAGGGTTTTATTTCAACTGTGTGGCTGAAAAGCCTGGGGGTGTTAAGTGACCATAGAAAATTTAGAATCATTGTGAGATTCAAGGTCATTACCACCGAAATGGCAAAACCTCTGAGGGTTTGGTTGATTCTGCTTCATATTTAGCAGCACAAATACTATGGCAAGGCCAGCACAGCTCAAACTGGGAGACACAAAGAGGTCAACATGATCTGAAATATGCATTTCTCATAAAGAAGTATTAGGCTATCAGGCTTCCTCTGCCTTTTATCCTTTTGCCAATAAAAATTAAGAACAACAGAAAGAAAAATATTCAGAGAGGCAGTAAGTTGATGCTACAGGAAAAAAAAAAAAAAAAGAAAAGAAAGAAAATCACCAGGCAACACTGCCCAGTACTTTTTAAAATACCAAAACAAAACAAAACAAAATTGAATTTCAGAGATATTCTAATTTGCCTGAAACCAGAGGATTTAAATTAGTGCTCATTTAGCTGCATAACGATGATGTAGAGATGGAACTTTATTAGGCCTTGATATTGCATCCCGTTAAAGAACAGAAGCAAAATCCACAGAACTTCCCTTATAGAATAAGAGCTTCAGTGAGATCCTGAGCCTACCTATGCCATTAAAGGATAATGATTCTTTTCATCCTATAGTAAAATTGGCAACTCTTCTCTCACCACCTTAATAGCAATTTTTGTTTTCTTTCACTTTTTAAAAATTTAAGTATGTTTAGTTGATAATATATTAATTTCCTGCACATATTAATAACAGTGATTCAACATTCTATAGTTCATACTCCAATTAATGGCATTACAAAATAACCTCTATATTTCCCTGTGCTGTACAATGTATCCTTGTTGTTTATTTTAGACATAGTAGTTTGGATCCCTTAATCACATATTCCTATTTTTCCCTCCCCAAATCCCTCTCCCTTCTGGTAACCACTAGTTTGTTTTTTAATCAATACATGTGTGAGTCTTTTTCTGTTTTGACAAATACATTCAACTGTTTTGCTTTTTTTTTTTTTTTTGAGTCCACATAGGGATAACATACAATATTTGTTTTCCTCTCTCTGACTTACTTCACTCAGCATGATATGCTCTAAGTCCTTCCACACGACTGCAAATAGCAGAATTTCACTCTTTTCAAGGATGAGTAATTAGTGCATGTGTGCATGTTCAGTCACTCAGTTGTGTCTGACTCTTTGCAACCTCATGGACTGTAGCATGCCAGGGTCCACTGTCCATGGGATTTCCCAGGCAAGAATACTGGAGTGAATTGCCATTTCCTTCTCCAAGGCATCTTTCTAACCCAGGGATCAAACCTGTGTCTCCTACATTGGCAGGCAGATTCTTTACCACTGAACCACCCAGGAAGCCTCAAGTAATTAGTATTCCATTGTAAATATTATATAGATTGGTGGACACTTGAGTTATTTCCATATCATGACTATTGTAAACAATGCTTCTATGAACATTGGGGTTCTGGTATCTGTTTTAATCAGTATTTTCATTTGTTGGATATATTAATATAACAAAGAGTAGAATTGCTGTATCATGATTTGGGCTTCCCTGATAGCTCAGTATTGATCCAACCTAGCTGTCCCTCACGGGCCTCAACTCTATCTCCTCACCATCCTCAGATCCCAGTGACTGGCTCAAGCCTCACAGAGGTGCATGGTTGAGAATTTAAGGTTACTGAGGGATGAAGGATCACAGGCTCCTGCACAAAACACTTTATGAGTGTGGTGGAGGAAGATGGCAGAGTAGAAGGGCGTGCGCTCATCTTCTCCTGCAAGAACTCCAAAATTACAACTCACTGTTCAACAACTATCAATAGGAGAATGTTGAATTCCATCAAAAAAGATATGCCACATCCAAGGGCAAAAGAGAAGCCCCAGCAAGACGGCAAGAGGGGCAAAATGCGTTTAGAATCAAACCCCATACCTGCCAGAGATACTCAGAGGGCTCAAACATACCTTGTTCAAACCAGGACCCAGAGATCCCACAGAGACTGAGCCAGAACTGTGTTTGAGTGTCTCCTGTGGAAGTACGGGTCAGCAGTGGCCTGCCTCAGGGGCAGGGGCTCTGGGTGCAGCAGACCTGGGTATGACATAAGTCCTCTTGGAGGAGGTTGCCATTAACCCCACCATAGAGCTGCCAGAACTTACACAGGACTGGAGAAACAGACTCTTGGAGGGAACAAACAAAACCTTATGCACACCAGGACCCAGGAGAAAGGAGCAGTGAGCCCAAAAGAGACTGTCCAGACTTGCCCATGAGTATTCAAGAGTCTCCGGCTGAGGTGTGGGTCGGCAGTGGCCTGCTGCAGGCTTGGGGGCACTGAGTGAAGCAGTGAGTGCATGGGACCTTTTGAAGGAGGCCACCATTATCTTCATTCCCTCCACCATAGTTTGGCCTCAGGTCAAACAACAGGGAGGGAACACAGCCCCACTCCTCAACAGAAAGTTGGATTAAAGATGTACTGAACATGGCCCTACCCATCAGAACATGACCCAGGTTCCCCCTCAGTCAGTCTCTCCCATCAGGGAACTGCCATAAGCTTCTTACCCTTATCCATCAGAGGGCCAACAGAATGAAAGCCACACCTGCAGAAAACTAATCAAACCAATCGCATGGACCACAGCCTTGTCTAACTCAAAGAAACTATGAGCCATGCCGTGGAGGGCCACCCAAGATGAATGGGTCATGGTGGAGAGTTCTGACAAAATGTAGTCCACCAGAGAAGGAGAAGGAAATGGCAAACCACTCCAATACTATTGCCTAGAAAATTCCACGAACGGAGAAGCCTGGTAGGCTACAGTCCGTGGGGTCGCAAAATGTCGGACATGACTGAGCGACTTCACTTTCACTTTCAGAGAAGGGAATGGCAAACCACTTCGGTATTCTTGCCTTGAGAACCCCATGAACAGTATGAAAAGGAAAATGATAGGACAACGAAATATGAACTCCTCAGGTCAGTAGGTGCCCAATATGCTACTGGAGATCAGTGGAGAAATAACTTCAGAGAGAATGAAGAGAGGGAGCTAGGCAAAAACAATATCCACTTGGGGAAGTGACTGGTGATGGAAGTAAAGTCTGATGCTATAAAGAACAATATTACATAGGAACCTGGAATGTTAGGTCCATGAATCAAGGCAAATTGGACATGGTCAAACAGGAGATGGCAACAGTGAACATCAACATTTTAGGAATCAGTGAACTAAAATGGACTAGAACGTCAACAAAAGAGTTCGAAATACAGTACTTGGGTGCAATCTCAAAAATGACAGAATGACTTCCGTTCATTTACAAGGCAAACCATTCAATATCACAGTAATCCAAGTTTATGCCCCGACCAGTAATGCTGAAGGAGGCAAAGTTGAACGGTTCTATGAAGACCTATAAGACCTTCTAGAACTAACACCCCAAAAGATGTCCTTTTCATTATAGGGGACTGGAATGCAAAAGTAGGAAGTCAAGGGATACCTGGAGTAACAGGCAAATTTGGCCTTGGAATACAAAACGAAGTAGGTCAGAGACTAACAGAGTTTTGCCAAGAGAACACACCGATCATAGCAAACACCCTCTTCCAACAACACAAGAGAAGACTCTACACATGGACATCACCAGATGGTCAATATAGAAATCAGATTGATTATATTCTTTGCAGCCAAAGATGGAGAAGCTTTATACAGTCAGCAAAAACAAGACCAGGAGCTTACAGTGGCTCAGATCATGAACTCCTTATTGCCAAATTCAGACTTAAATTGAAGAAAGTAGGGAAAACCACTAGACCATTCGGTATGACCTAAATCAAATCCCTTATGACTATACAGTGGAAATGAGAAATAGATTCAAGAGATTAGATCTAATAGACAGAGCCCCTGAAAACCTATGGACAGAGGTTTGTTACACTGTACATGAGGCAGTGATAAACAGCATCCCCAAGAAAAAGTAATGCAAAAAGGCAAAATGGTTGTCTGAGGAGGTCTTACAAATAGCTGAGAAAAGAAGAGATACTAAAGGCAAAGGAGGAAAGGAAAGATATACCCATTTGAATGCAGAGTTCCAAAGAATAGCAAGGAGAGAAAAGAAAGACTTCCTCAGTGACCAATGCAAAGAAACACAAGAAAACAGTAGAATGGGAAAGACTAGAGATCTCTTCAAGAAAATTAGAGATACCAAGGGACAATTTCATGCAAACATGGGCACAATAAAGGACAGAAATTGTATGGATATAACAGAAGCAGAATATATTAAGAAGAGGTGGCAAAAATACACAGAAGAACTATACAGAAAAGAACTTCATGACCCAGATACCACAATGGTGTGATCACTCACCTAGAGCCAGACATCCTGGAATGCAAATTCAAGTGGGCCTTAGGAAGCATCACTATGAACAAAGCTAGAGGGGGTGACGAATTCTGGTTGAGCTATATCAAATCTTAAAAGATGATGCTGTGAAAGTACTGCACTCAATATGCCAGCACATTTGGAAAACTCAGCAGTGGCCATAGGACAGGAAAAGATCAGTTTTCATTCCAGTCCCAAAGAAAGGCAATGCCAAAGAATGTTCAAACTACCACACTGTTGCACTCATCTCACACACTAGCAAAGTAATGCTCAAAATTCTCCAAGCCAGGCTTCAACAGTACGTGAACTGTGAACATCCAGATGTTCAAGCTGGTTTTAGAAAAGGCAGATCAAATTGGCAACATCTGTTGGATCATCGAAAAAGCAAGAGAGTTCCATAAAAACATTTACTTCTGCTTTACTGACTTTGCCAAAGCCTTTGACTGTGTGGATCACAACAAACTGTGGGAAATTCTTCAAGAGATGGGAATACCAGACCACCTGACCTGCCTCCTGAGAAATCTGTATGCAGGTCAAGAAGTAACAGTTAAAACTGGACATGGAACAACAGACTGGTTCCAAATTTGGAAAAGGAGTATGTCAAGGCTTTATATTGTCACCCTGCTTATTTAACTTATATGCAGAGTACATCATGAGAAACGCTGGGCTGGATGAAGCACAAGCTGGAATCAAGATTGCTGGGAGAAATATCAATAACATCAGATACACAGATGACACCACCCTTATGGCAGAAAGTGAAGAAGAACTAAAGAGGCTCTTGATGAAAGCTAAAGAGGAGAGTGAAAAAGTTGGCTTAAAACTCAACATTCAGAAAACTAAGATCATGGCATCCAGTCCCATCACTTCATGGCAAATAGATGGGGAAATAATGGAAACCATCAGACTTTATTTTGGGGAGCTCCAAAATCACTACAGATGGTGACTGCAGCCATGAAATTAAAAGACAGTTGCTCCTTGGAAGAAAAGCTTTGGTCAAACTAGACAGCATATTAAAAAGGAGAGACATTACTTTGCCAACAAACGTCCATCTAGTCAAGGCTATGGTTTTTCCATTAGTCATGTATGGATGTGAGTGTTGGACTATAAAGAGAGCTGAGTGCTGAAGAATTGATGCTTTTGAACTGTGGTGTTGGAGAAGACTCTTGAGAGTCCCTTGGACTGCAAGGAGATCCAACCAGTCCATCCTAAAGGAGATCAGTCCTGGGTGTTCATTGGAAGGACTGATGTTGAAGCTGAAACTCCAATACTTTGGCCGCCTGATGCGAAGAGCTGACTCATTGCAAAAGATACTGATTATGGGATAGATCGAAGGCAGGAGGAAAGGGGACGGCAGAGGATGAGATGGTCGGGGAAGGGGAAGACAGTTGATGAGGTCACTGACTTATTGGACATGAGCTTGAGTAAGCTCCCAGAGTTGGTGATGGACAGGGAATCCTGGTGTGCTGCAGTTCTTGGGGTCATAAAGAGTAGGACACGACTGAGCGACTATTCTGAACTGAACTGAACTGATAGCTCAGTTGGTAAAGAATCCACCTGCAAGGCAGGAGACCCCAGTTCAAATCCTGGGTCAGGAAGATCTGCTGTAGAAGGGATCGCCAACCTACTCCAGTATTCATGGGCTTTCCTTGTGGCTCAGTTGGTAAAGAATCCACCTGCAATGTGGTAGACCTGGATTTGATCCCTGGATTAGAAGATCCCCTGGAGAAGGGAAAGGCTACCCATTCCAGTATTCTGGCCTGAAGAATTCCATGGACTGAATAGTCCATGGGGTTGCAAAGAGTCGGACACGACTTAGCGATGCTCATTCACTTCACTCACTTAGCGACGCTCATTCACTCCACTCACTTAGCGACGCTCATTCACTCCACTCACTATAGTAATTCTATTTTTAGTTTCTTGAGGAACTTCCATAATGTTTTCCATTGTGACTACACCAACTAACACTCCCAACAACACTGTACAAGAAAGGATTCCTTTTTCTTCACAGTCACTAAAGTTTATCATTTTTAAACTTTTTGATGATAGCTTTTCTGTCAAATGTGAAGTGATATTTCATTGTGGTTTTGATTTGTATTTTTCTAATGATTAGCAATGAGCATTTTTTCATGTAGCTCTTAGTCATCTGTATGTCTTCTTTGGAAAAAATTCTATTCAGGTCTTCTGCCTAGTTTTTAACCAGATTGTTTTATAGATATTTAGTTGTATGAATTGTTTATATATTCTTGACATTAATCCTTATCGGTCGTATTATTTGCAAATATTTTCCCTCATTCAGTAAATTATCCTTCCATTTTGTCAGTGGTCTCATTTTCTGTGCAAAACTTTTAAATTTAACTCAACCTCATTTGCTTATTTTTACTTTATTTATTTATTTGCTTTAGGAGTGAGATCAAACCAAAAAATATTCCTATGATTTATGTCAGTGACTGCTCTGCCTATGTTCTCTTCTAGGAGTTTTATGTTTTTAGGATTTACATTTAGGTCTTAAATACATTTTGAACTCATTTTTGTAAATAGTGTGAATAAGGTAGGCCGCACTCTTCCCATTTTACAGATCATAATACAGAGACTGAAGAAAATAACTAAGATAACAAGCTCTAGAGATCAGATTTAAAACTGAATTATCTGACTCAGTGATTAAATATCCCACTGTGGAAATACCTGATCACTGAATGAGCTTCCCAATATCATATTTGCAATTAAAAATAAAGTTAGAATAAGGACTCTTGTCTCTAGAATTTTAAATCAAAATACTTTTTCATATACCATCTTCTGATCTAATTTATTTTATTGTGTTTTTATGGCAATTGAGTTACGAACATGCCCTTTTTATTTGGTCTAGTGGTTCTCATGGAACAGTAATTGTTTGCCAACTTTTATCTGAAATCGACATTTGCTAACAGAATACTTGAGACAGTGGTAAGCGAATAAAAAAATCTAGTTTTGGCAATAATGGAAAATGAACTTAAGTTACTGAATATGTTTCATTATAAAATGTTAAAGTAAAATATCACAGCACACCAAAAAATCTTTGTATTTGATTTAGTACTACTGTCATTGGTGGTAGGCATGACTTATTAAAGTAGTAAAATAAATGTGTAAAACTTGATATGAGAAATTATGTAGCATTTATAATGCTAAGCCTGTTCCTATAATAGAAACCATTATAGATATGGTCAAATAGTAGCAGAGATTACAGATGCTGGATAATTATTACTATTTTATTAAGGGAAATTAAAAACTGCCAAAGGAAAATATTTGTGAGGGCAAAATGCATTTCTAAATAAGGTAGAATAAATTATAGTTGCACTTATGTAGATCGACGAATCAGGTAAACTTATGGTGGAAGTTTGATAATAAATGAATTGATGAGCATCAATTCTACAAAATTCCAATGGGAAAAAAGTTTAGAATTATGTCTAGCTCCTATTGCACAATAATTATTAAGAAGATGAGAAAGTAGAACAAGTATGAAGCATAAAGGATATAAAAAGGAACTACTAGCTATTCAAAACACTATGCAAAGTGTTTCAATTACATATATCTTACTTAATGGTCATCATTAAAAGATTTAGATTTTTGCTATGAAGGCCCATCTCACTAAAGACATTTGTTTGTGGCTGCTGATAGAAAATAATAAAGTATATAACTAATTAAATAATAAATATAAATAATATCTCCTAGGGCCTTTTTAGTTTACAGAGTACTTGCATGTGCCTTGTTTCATTTAATTATTATAATAGTCTTGAGAGGTAATATTACAGCTTAATTACAGAATAGAAACTAATACCTCACGTGTCCAGTGGAGGCCAGATTTCAGAAGCAAGAGCATGGGGGCAAGGGATAAGTCACTTCAGTCGTGTCTGACTCTTTGCGACTCTTTGGACTGTTGCCTGCCAGGCTCCTCTGTCCATGGGGATCTCCAGGCAAGAATATAGGAGTGGGCTGCCATGCCCTCTTTCAGGGGATGTTCCTGACCCAGGGATCAAATCCACATCTCTTAGGTCTCCTGCATTGGCAGGCGGATTTTTTTACCACTAGCTCTACCTGGGAAGCCCTTTAGAAGTGAGATTTTGTCTCAAAGTGAGCGTTTTGAGGAAGGCAAATCTTTCTAGCGGGGGCACCATTGATGTTGGTAGGATAGCAAGAAGGCTGAAGATGGAAACTAAGTCAGATATGATCAAAGTGAAAAAGGGAAAACCTAGGGAGTAAACAGGGGTAGAAGGTGATGATGGGTCTAACAACAAACTAATTTTGTTTGTTAGTATCATTTATTATTTTTATAACAAATTTTATTTATTATTTACATCTTTTAAAATTTTATCTAGAAAATTACACAAATATCCACTGAGTACTCACTGTGTGCCAGACTCTCTGCTAGAGTCTGTACATGCAGCCTAGACTGAAACAGACACAATCACTCTTGCAGTGGAGTTTATATTCTTATGAGAATAAAAAATAGAGCAAAATAAAATGAATAACATAATATGAGATAATAGTAATGCAGTGAAAAAAAGTTCAGAAGACTAAGGGGATACAGATTTAGATGTGTGTGCTTTTAGAGAGGGTGGTAAAGAAAGTCCCTCTCAAGTTAGAATTAATGAGCAAAATAGAATAAAAGGAATATAAGGGGAAGTCATGATAGTATCTACGAAAAAGCATTATCAAGGAGGTGCCGAGTCCCGGGCTGTAACAGGAACTCATCATATTCAAATAAGAGCAGTAAGGGCACTGACTGAAGCAGGGAGAAATGAAATATAGACGTGTACTTGATGAGGCAACCAAGGTTGGATCTCATAAGGTTTTGAGACCATGATAAGAATCTTATTTTTACTTTTTGTTGAAAGGATATTTGGAGAACTTTGATAACAGCAGTGAAAAAATATTTACTTTCTTAAAATATTGCTTTTTATAAATTACTTTTACAAGGTCACACTGGCTACCTTATGTGTAAGAGACTAATTGTAGAATAAGTTTGAAAATAGAAAAACGAGGAAGTTGCAAAGAAAAATTGTTTGCCTAGTAAGGGTATATTTGTGGATTCAGCCAGTGCAGCGGTGGTAGAATAAGTGTGAGGTAGTCATATGCAGAAAATACTTTTAAAGTTGAGCCAGTAGGATTTGTGATTCATTGGACATTGGTTACTAGAGAAGAGAGGAATCAAGAACGCTGTTTAGTCTCATAATTGAGGAAGGAAATGAATGATGATGTCATTCATTGAGATCAGGACCCTACATGAAGAACAGATTAGAAGAAATTCAAAGGTTTTGTCTGGGATGTGTTAGGTCTGCGATGCTGACTTGAACGAATATATCAGTTTGTAAGATAGAGGAGTCAAGATTCTTTACTAAGAAACTAATTTTTCGAACTTAGAAGATGTAAAATGACAGTAACAAAGATTTTAAAAGAGCGAGCAGTGTGATGGGTGGCAAGAGACAAAATACAAAAGTGAAAACTGTGCAAACCAAGCGAAAAGGAAAAAGAAACTGTTAAGGAGAGAGTAATAAACTATAAAATGCTCCTGAAAGGGAAAGCCGCTCAGTAGTGTCCTGTCTCTTTGTGAGCCCCTGGACTTTACAGTCCACGGAATTCTCCAGGCCAGAATACTGGAGTGGGGGGCCTTTCCCTTCTCCAGTGATCTTCCCAATCCAGGGATCAAGTCCAGGTCTCCTGCACTGTAGGCAGATTCTTTACCAGCTGAGCCACAAGGGAAGCCCAAGAAGACTGGAGTGGGTAGCCTATCCCTTCTCCAGCGGATCTTCCCGACCCAGGAATTGAACTGGGATCTCCTGCCTTGCAAATGGGTTCTTTACCAACTGAGCTATCAGGGAGGCCCCCATAAAATGCCCCTAGAAATTGGGTAAGTGGATGAAGCTTCTCCTATGACTTTTTAAATAGAAAATAAAGAAAAACAGGCAATTTGTGACATGGTGGAAACATAAGTTGAAGTGAAGTTATATGTAAGACAGAATGTTAAGAGTGTTGAGGGGTGAGGATGAACAATTATTAGGAAAATTTTACCATAAAGTGGGAGAGGAGGCAGAGGCAGAGGGAACTGTGAAGTCCAGGGAAGTGAAGATTTTTTTCCTTCTGTTTTTTTGTTTGTTTGTTTGTTTTGTTTTGTTAATGGTGAACTGTAGGGCTTTGAAAGTTTTCCAAGATTAGAATGAAGATGCATAATGAATCTAAATGGATAGGTTAAGTTTTGGCTAAACATGAGCTGGGGACAGGTCATGTATGTCATGCAGTCATGTGTGGGTAAAATATGTGATGTATAGACGTTTAAATAATTAGATTTAAACAACACAAGCAGACTTAAATATTCTTTTCTTATTTAAAAAATAAATAAGTATTCTTATAATTATCACCATTTTCATCACCAAAATTATTTTCACCATTACTAACATTATTATAAAATTGTCTAAACTATATACTATCGATTATACTTAATGAATTATCACATACACTCCTGTTTGATATTGGTAAACTGCTTAGAGCACTGCTCAGGACATTTAAAGTATTGATCTACATATTTTAACTACTGTCAACACCTAAGAAGTCAGAAGTTTTCCTAAATGTCATGAATAGCTGTGGAATTTATTTATATATGTATACTACTCTTGCAATTAAAATAAATCCTGCTGTGAAAAATTATTTTAAAAAATATCCCACTCCTAGAATGGCAATTGAAAGAAAATATTCATGACAGGATGTACTTCTGGGCCTTTTCTTGTTTATTCCTCATTCCCCTCATCACAGCCCACTTTCTTGAGCTCCATAAGTCATTCAGAAAGGATACAGAGGCCCCAAGCTATAGAGAGATTTCCTATACAATCCAATAAAGACAAAGGGGAGTTTTGTCTTCTTGGTTTATAGAATCACTAATCCCACAAATCTCCTTGAAAAGGTTTAAAATTATTTCCTGTTTTGTGTGTTACACAGGTATCCCATTAATATGACAGAATCTATGCTGTTTTATAGTTATTCATCTCTGTTCAGAAACTAGAAAGAGCACCTTCATGTATTACTAACCTATTAAGTCAGAGACCTTACGTTGTACTAACCCATTAAGTCCAGTCAATAACCTTGCTTTGAGTGATATGATAAAAGCAGGATTAAGGAGGTTTAACTGGAATGATAACTTGATATGCTGGATTAGGTACCACAGTCCAATATGAGAGTTGTAAACATGACTAATAATTTCCTTTTAAGGGAAGCAAAGGGAATTGCACTGAGTGCTAATGTTGATCTCAAGAAAACCCAGACACAAACTCTGATTCAACATCTCACTTGTCAACATAGTGACTATTTACCATGAAATAATATAAATGGATAAAATTATAAACAGATGAAATTAATGACATTACCTCTATTGGTGTATTTTAGTAGTGAAATATAGGAGTCACAGTATAAGCAGTGGAAGAAAATGAACTGATATTTACTGAGAGAGATGTTTTTACTAAAACGTGATAAATGGAGATAAGCGAAAAGCAAAGGAGAAAAGGGAAGACATACCATTTGAATGCAGAGATCCAAAGAATAGCAAGGAGAGATAAGGAAGCCTTCCTTAGTGATCAATGCAAAGAAATAGAGGAAAACAACAAAATGGGAAAGACTAGAGATCTCTTCAAGAAAATTAGAGATACCAAGGGAACATTTCATGCAAAGATGGGCTTGATAAAGGACAGAAATGGTATGGTCCTAACAGAAACAGAAGATATTAAGAAGAGGTGGCAAGAATACATTGAAGACCTGTACAAAAAAAGATCTTCATGACTCATAATCAAGATGGTGTGATCACTCACCAAGAGCCAGACATTCTGGAATGTGAAGTCAAGTGGGCCTTAGAAAGCATCACTACAAACAAAGCTAGTGGAGGTGATGGAATTCCAGTTGAGCTATTTCAAATCCTGAAATATGATGCTGTGAAAGTGCTGCATTCAATATGTCAGCAAATTTGGAAAACTCAGCAATGGCCACAGGACTGGAAAAGGTCAGTTTTCATTCCAATCCCAAAGAAAGGCAATGCCAAAGAATGCTCAAACTACCGCACGATTGCACTCATCTCACACGCTAGTAAAGTAATGCTGAAAATTCTCCAAGCCAGGCTTCAGCAATACGTGAACCGTGAACTTCCAGATGTTCAAGCTGGTTTTAGAAAAGGCAGAGGAACCAGAGATCAAATTGCCAACTTCTGCTGGATCATCGAAAAAGCAAGAGAGTTCCAGAAAAACATCTACCTCTGCTTTATTGACTATGCCAAAGCCTTTGACTGTGTGGATCACAATAAACTGTAGAAAATTCTGAAAGAAATGGGAATACCAGACCACCTGACCTGCCTCTTGAGAAACCTGTATGCAGGTCAGGAAGCAACAGTTAGAACTGGACATGGAACAACAGACTAGTTCCAAATAGGAAAAGGAGTACGTCAAGGCTGTATATTGTCACCCTGCTTATTCAGCTTATACGCAGAGTACATCATGAGAAACACTGGGCTGGAAGAAGCACAAGCTGGAAAAAAGATTGCCGGGAGAAATATCAGTAACCTCAGATATGCAGATGACACCACCCTTACGGCATAAAGTGAAGAAGAACTGAAGAACCTCTTGATAAAAGTGAAAGAGGAGAGTGAAAAAGTTGGCTTAAAGCTCAACATTCAGAAAACTAAGATCATGGCATCCAGTCCCCATCACTTCATGGCAAATAGATGTGGAAACAGTGGCTGACTTTATTTTTCTGTGCTCCAAAATCACTACAGATGGTGACTGCAGCCGTGAAATTAAAAGATGCTTACTCCTTGGAAGGAAAGTTATGACCAACCTAGATAGCATATTAAAAAGCAGATACATTACTTTGCCAGCCAAGGTCCGTCTAGTCAAGGCTATGGTTTTTCCAGTGGTCACGTATGGATTTGAGAGTTGGACTATAAAGAAAGCTGAGCGCCGAAGAATTGATGCTTTTGAACTGTGGTTTTGAAGACTCTTGAGAGTTCCTTGGACTGCAAGGAGATCCACCCAGTCCATCCTAAAAGAGATCAGTCCTGGGTGTTCATTGGAAGGACTGATGTTGAAGCTGAAACTCCAACACTTTGGCCACCTGATGCGAAGACCTGACTCATTTGAAAAAACCCTGATGCTGGGAAAGATTGAGGGCAGGAGGAGCAGGGGACGACAAGGATGAGATGGTTGGATGGCATCACCGACTCAATGGACATGGGTTTGGGTGGACTCCGGGAGTTGGTGATGGACAGGGAGGCCTGGCATGCTGCGGTTCATGGGGTCGCAAAGAGTCAGACATGATTAAGCAACTTAACTGAACTGAACTGAACTGATAAATGTAGGTACAATATTCGTATACTTGAGACAACAGCTTTCTCCTCTGACTTCCCTTAAGATTTCCTCTCCTATGGACAGAGGGGCTTGAATGCTGCAGTCCATGGATTCACAAAGAGTCAGACACAACTTAGCAACTAAACCTACACACAATCACGATAAAATTAATACCAAATATAATTTCCCATTATCTTTTCCAACTAATGTGCTTTTCTTTGACTTTTGGCTTACATATACATTGTTACTTCATAAAGGAAGAGTTCCATTGATTTATAAAATTTATTTTTAATTAACAGGACCTCAGCATCAGAGACTTAATAGATAAAACCATTATAAAATATAGACAGTAAAAGAATTGAAAAATGAATTGAGAAACATCTAACTTAAATGCCAATATTTTCACAAAAACAAGTGACTCAACAAATTAGAATTTAACTGATTAGAGATGAAAATAGTCAAGAATATGAATTCTACCCAGAAATCATTCCCAATTTTTCTTCTCTTATAATCTTGCAACTAAGATCTACTTGTTAAAAATACTGTGATAAAGATGACCTTGTATTGTAGGACACAATTGATGGCAAAACCTACAGAGTTTTCTAATTAGTGAAATTCAAAAGGAAGTATTTTATGGTTGGCTCTCCAATTATTTAATTTTCTTTCTATTCTAATCTTCAAAATGTTTCAGCATTCATCAAATCAGCAAATACCATAATTAATAAGCAAAACAAACCTTGGCATGTTATTGCTATAGAATGCAAAGCAAAAGTGACAAGAAACATGTTAATGATGCAGCAACATCAAGGTTTAATGGTGGCCTGCAACATAATGTTGTTATTTAATCATTTTTAGTTGCATTCAATATTCCCATTACACACAGGCTGTAATGACCTATCTAGGATGGTGGCCAAATGCATCAAATCTGAAAAAACCTACGAAGACCATGCTATCAGGGTTAAACTAGAGATTAGAACTCTTGTGCAGGAAGCCATCCTTCTTGGCAGTGTGGAAGAGCATTAATCCATTATACCAGAATGTTCGGTAATGACCTCCTCTGTGCATATTTAGACTCCTGGAGAATAACCACTGGATTATGTCATCCTTGCACATAGAAAATAAGTCTATGAGCTTCTCAAGCTCTGTGACCATGATCTATGGAACTGATTTACAGCCTATAGCACAATGTTTATCATAAGCTATGGATCAGTAAATGTGAAATCAATCTAGACATTAATAAGGGAAAGAAAGTGATTCAAAAATAGGCAATTTGGAGTGGGAGAAAGAAAAGGAGATAAGTGATAGGGAGCAATTATCTGATTCTTAGATGGAGAAGCAACTGGCACCTAGGAGCTCTAGACTCAAAAAGGGAGGATGTATTATAAGAAAGTGAAACAGACTTCAGGCCTTGCATGTAAGAATTTAGCTCCTAACAAACTGGTTTATAAATGCCCAACTGCAGGGAAATAAATTATTATTAAAATGTAAGCATCCAAAGAAATTTATGTGACCAGATGAGATACTTCAACAGGATACAGGAACAAAGCTGCTGTCAGTTATTATCAACAGATATCATAATAATAATAATAATACCAAGGATTTGGCATTCAGCAATCGTCAGAGTTGTGGGTTCCAAGGTGTCTTCTTTTATCCATGAATGACACAGAAATGTTATTGACTTTTTTCTTTGAACTCTCACTGCATGTGAGCATGCCAAGTCACTTCAGCCGTGTCATGATAACCAAGACTATTTAAAGATAAAGGCAAAACTGGATAATTTAGGCACGCTGTTCATCTTTTATTAAAATTTTAATGAAATCATTAAAGAGTGCTGCTGTTGTTTAGTCACTTAGTCTTGTCCAACTCTTGCAACCCCATGGCTATAGCCTGCCTGCTAGGCTCCTCTGCTCATGGGTTTCTCTAGGCAAGATCACTGGAGTGGGTTACCATGCCAGGGGATCTTTCCCATTCAGGGATCGAACCCGAATCTCTTGCATCTTCTGATTGGCAAGTGGGTTCTTTACTACTATCGCCACCTGGAAAGACCAAACTCTCACAAGATGGCTTGGATTTACAAGATGGCTGTCAGCGTTGTTGTAATGACCTTGGGCCATGCAGTGTAACAGAGCCAAGGTAGGCTTTGTTAACCAATTTTACAGCTGAGGACAAAACAGATGAGAGCGTTCTGTGAGCAGGGCCTTCTGTAAATATGAGATCTATGACCCTGTTTTGTTCAGCAAAAAGATGTCCCCAGAAAACACTAAGGAAGCTTCATGGGGCAGTTTGGTTAAATTTCTGGAAAACACCTCGGGATCCACAATGTAAGGTTTCAGAAATTCATGAGTATGAGACCTGTGAACACAGCATCGTGTTTCACCAATAATGGCATTGAAAATGTCCACTGCGTAGAGTGTCTGTCTCTCTAACAGCAGGGTAGCAGAAAGTATCCTAAGCCAATTAGTCTCCCTGCCTTGTAGATTTGCTCTGCATTGCTGTTTCAACAGCTCATTACTACGTTAATGAATACAGCCTCAGAGGCAGGCATTTGTACAATCGGTGATGGTTCGACCTCTCCCAAAGTGAGCACCTAATTACTTCTTCATGTGCAGCACTGATTTAAAGGTTATTGCTCTTTCTCTAAGCAAGATGTAAAACTTATTGATTCACCTGGATTTAGAATAACAATAGGGGCTGTCAGTGCTTAATGACTAGATTCTTTTGTTGTCAAAATATGTCTGCAATATTAAGTTCTAACTGATCTCTCTACAGGAAATTTTATATGCACAAAATCTAATATTTGGTCATTGGCCTTGGAAGCTAAAATGTAATATTTCAGAATGCCTAATGCATACCAGGTATAAAATAAAGCATTTTTAGTGAAATGAAATAAAAGCTAAGTTAAAAACAGGAAAAAATCGAGCAATAAAAATAAGTGATTGTGTATATTATGAGATTTAAAGTTTATAAAAATGATGAAAAATTTAGTGGATGATTCAAGTAATACATAGTTTTGATATTTCTGTTATTTAGATTTTTCAAACATATGTTCTTTCACATATATTTTTTGTTGTTGCTTTTACTTTTGTTCATTTCATTTCAAATTTTGTTTGTTCCTAGTCTTGGCTTAATTTGGTTCTAAACCCATGACAATGTAAAGTTGTGGTTTTTTTTTTTTCCTGACATTGTTCATAAGAAATGTCACAGAATTCAGTGTAGTAAGCTGTCAGAATCAAATACAATGTTCTTCTTAGAAATGCTCTGTAATAAACTCTTCAACAATCATGAAATTAGTTATCTCGAAATAATATCTGTACTCCCATGTTCAACTGCCGCATTATTCAGAAATAATATATATAAAGATATATAAATATCTTTTTAAAGATATAAAGATATTTATAAAGATACAGAAGATACAGATACAGAAATAATCCATGTCCTCCCACAGATGAATGAAAAAGAGAGAGTAATGCTACATATAATTCAGCCTTGAGAAATGAGAAAATCCTGCCATTTACAATAATATGGATGAACATAGAGGACATTTTGCTAAGTGAAATTATCCAGACAGAGGAAGATAATCTCATTTATATGTGAAACCTTTAAAAAAAAAAAACAACTCATAGACATAGAGAGCAGAAAGGTGTTATCAGGAGCTGGGGTTGCAGGAGGTGGGGGATGAGCAGGACAGAATCGGGGGATGTTGGTCAAACCTGAAGTTCTATAGGATAAGCATGACAACTGTAGTTCATAATTCTGTACTGAATACTGGAAATATGCTGAGAGAGTAGACTTCAGATACACTCGTCACAAAAAGAAATGGTAACAATGTGAGAAGATGATTTGTTAGTTAATTTGACTGTAGAAATCACTTCACTATCTTTATGTGTATCATATCGTCATGTTTTCTGCCTTAAGAAGTATATATATATATAAACACATATATATGTATGTTTAACTTAAAATATATATATAAAAAGATTACTACAGTATATGATAATTTGGGCTGTTTTTCAAGGAGTTTGTTGCTTTTATGGAAGCTGTCAGTTTATCATGATGAAGAAAGGTAATTTGAGAAAAGTAAAGCATACAGCTAAAAGGCTGTCATCGAACAAAATTTCATTATCAGAATTATAGAAATCATTAATAACTTAAAAGTGCTTTCTGAATCAATATTCGATCTTCCTAACCTGATATTCTGTTTCAAATAATCGGTGCAGAAGTGAACACTTTTGCTGACCCTTGATTTACCCAGAGCCACAGGCTTTAAAGGAATCAAGTCAGGTTGCAGATTCCGTCAGTGGCCTTGAAACAGCTATAGCTACGCTTATCGCCTGACACATTAATCAGGCACTACATGTGATTGATTGCATTGTTTCTGAGGCTTTGGAACTGATCACCGAAATGAAGGATTTTTCCGTCTGCATTAAAGCACAAAGTCATTTTAAAGACCAATTTTAGGAAGGTGAGCAATAACTGTCATCAACAATGAAAATTTCACAGCCACTTGAAAAGTGGTGCAGGAGTCTAAAGTATGAAAAGAACAGCCTTCGGGTGGCTGCCTGGTACATTTTCTGTCTTGGGAGTTCATGGTGCATTTATTAATATACTTTAAATTAAAGTCTCTTTTGATAATGACAGCTTTTCTTTTTTGTGATTTTGTCTGATATTTTGCTTCCCTGTGGAAGTATTACATAGTTCCTTGAGTAAGAAAACTTTAATAAGGCCCTGAGTTTTGCACTGTTGTACAGGATTTAATAGGATCTTTCTTTTTTCATCGTCTGTGCTCAAAAGTCAAATCTCTTTACATTTGTCCAGTTCAAACAAGGAGGTCTGCACAGTTGATATAACCTGACACAGAGCACTCAGATTTGCAGAGTTCTCTCAGAAAAAAAAAAAAAAAAAAACTGTATGGATGGAGGAGAGTAGTACGCAGTCCCATGCTTCCAGACCCTTCTACAAGAGATACCTGTAAATAAACATTGTTGTTTCACTCTTTTCTTTGCCTTGAAAGTTGCTTTTTCCCTATTCGCATTGGGTTACTCTTTTTGTTTTTCTCTATCTCCATTCATATACATTTGGAATTCACTTGCATTATATAGCTAATCCTTTTGCTCACCAAACCAAAGAAGTGTACCTGATCTTGTTAATGTTTCAGGTTTTAAGAAGTTTTATGGTGTTTACAGAAATGAAGCAATCATTACAACACAGAAAACAATTTTTTTTTTAAAGTAGAAGGAAATAGCTTCCCCACACTGAACCATTAAGTGTCAGAATATACAATCAGTTAAATTAAGTGGAATGACAGTTGATCCATTAGTCAAACAGGCATGGCCTTGGATCCTAGGTTTCATCACTCATTTTGGCATCACAAAGCAAGTTAGTTGGTCTATTTATCTAATTCTCAGTTCCTTCTTCTTGAACAGTGGAAATAAAGCCACCTTAATATAGTTGGAAAGCTTAAATGATGTAATATATGCAAATATCTGGTAAAGGAATTGGAACATAGTAGGTACTCTATGATTCTTGCAAGTTTAGTTCCTCCTGTAAGTGTTTGAACAAAGGAAATTTTGTTCTAATTGGTTCTTTAATGGGCTTCCCTAATGCCTCAGCAGGTAAAGAATTTGCCTGCAAGGCAGGAGATGCAGGAGATGCAGGTTGAATCCCTGGGTCAGGAAGATCCCCTGGAAGAGAAAATGGCAACCCATTCCAGTATTCTTGTCTGAAAAATCCCATGGGCAGAAGAAACTGATGGGCTACAGTCCATAGGGTTACAAAGAGTCAACATGACTATGTAACTCAATTTATTCGATAGCCCCCACTTTCAGTATACCATCATAAAAACATCAAATAGGTAAAATTAGCTGTAAATTATAGTAAATAGTGTTGTGTCAGAATCATTTTTATATCTCTAATAGTCTATTGATGCAAACTGGTGTTGGTATCTATGAAAATCCTCTCTCCCTCTTTCATACACATACACACAATCCTTAAAATCAAATAAAATACACATACGAATAAAAAAGGATGTCCATTTATTCAGAGGCTATCATAACGTGTTATTTAATTTATGGCCTTATTTGATGTAAACTCTACAAAGAAAGAATCAATAGAGAAAAATATATATGTTATATATATAAATTGATAAAGAAAGATAACTATGTGAACTTCAAAATTGGGCTTCACAATTTCCCACTTTTAATAGTTTAAATACAGCTTTGGACAACATTCTAGCTATCAATACCAGTTTGTATGTTGAAAGTCAGAAGTTCCTGATATTGTCAGACTTTGCAAAGTGAGTCAATAATTATGCTTCAGACGATAAATGAATGAGTAGCATTGTTTTACTTCTCTAGTGAAATATTCACCTAAATTATTTGATATTTTGTATATACCAGTCAACATTTCAAGTGAAAATTTTCTTTATTAGTATATTTATACAGAAAAGAAACACAAATAAAACTACTGCAGAATAATTCCACTTTACATTATTCAGCCCACTTTATATTCCTTTATGCAATCAAAGTCATAAATAAAGAATTGTCCATTCTGAAAGACTGACTTTAAATGAATGATTCCCTTTATTGGTATTAATTACAACCTTGCCCACATACATAGCTAGAAAAATTACCATATATCTTGCAAAGTCAATTTGAAAACTATAATGTGAGGAATGTTTGTACAATTGTACCTGAATCAGACCACTTCTACTATTAACAATCTAGTTGCATCTCCTGTGGCTTTTTCCATTTGAACTGAAAGTTGCAGAGAGGGATAATCTAATTCAAAGAGCTCAAAGGAGACTAAAGTATTCATTGAGGCTCTTCATTTATTTCTGACAGGACTCAAGTGTAGTTCCAGAATTTTGAAAAGATACTCTAATCATGTATGAAAACCAGTCAGGAAAAAACTCACCATGCTTTTCATGTTATTATGCACTCTGGAAAAAAATCTTTTTTCAGATATGGGAATATCAAATCAGCACAAGTAAACAAGGAAATTCACAAAAGCAAAACATAATGATTCCCTTCATACACATGTGGGTAATTTCCCCAAAATTATGGAAAATAATAATTCAATATATGCTAAAGAAAAACAATTATACCCACTGAAACAACTGAAGCCTGCTTCAGTATAATAGTGATTGGAAGTCAGGGTACTGGATTCCAGTTCTGAATTTGCCAAAAATTCTTTCAAAATGAATATACTAGAGGAAGCCACTCGATGGTCTAAGATTTCACTTTTTGTTCTAGAAAAGAGGGTTGTGTGAAATCCTTTGCTGTTGTCCAGTCGTTCAGTTGTGTCTGACTCTCTTGAGACAGAGTCTATTTCAATCTTGTAATGATTGAAATTACTAAGTTATAAAGTTTAGCAATTCAGTTATGAGATGATGAAAAGTTTTTCTACACTTTGAGCAATTCTAACATGCAAAATTCAAAATTTTGGGACTTCCCTAGTGGCCCAGTGGTTGAGAGACTGTCTTGCAATGCAGGGCTCATGAGTTTCAATCCTCAGTCAGGGAAGTAAGGTCTCACTTGTTGTGGAGCAACTGAGGCTGTGCACCACAACGAGAGAATCTGTGCACCCCAATAAAGATCCTGTGTGGCAAAATTTTAGTAATATTTCAGTACTATTCTCATTTTTAAATAAAATTTAAAAGTTACATATTAAAGTAATTTTAAATTATGGCATCAATAATATAAGCACTTTTTCTATTAATGATCTTGACAATAGGATAAAAATAGCTATTTGACAATATTATATTAAACTATATTGGAGATAGAGCAGTATCAGTCTACCTCCCAGAAAAAAACTTGCACTCTAGGAATTGTTTATATACTGCATGAATTTGAATCATTGTATGTCCTTCCCGCTCCTGAGAAAAAATGAACAGGTTTTGCAAAGCCAAACCCTAAAAATTGTGCAGAGCTCCCTGCTTCAGTCCATATCATATTTCACTGAAAGCTATTGGCCTTTTTTTAAAAGCACACTAAAAGAGGGACAGATTAAGGGAAGCTTTTATGGGATTTATAGGTTTGGTTCATTCATTTTGGTATGTGTAGAATGGCAAGAGAAAGAAGGGGAATGAAAGAAGGATAAGAATGCTAAGAAGATTTACTGGTTCCTATTCTATCTTAATTCTCCAAACCCCAATTTCAATAGCTCTGGGTATACCACTTATTAAAAAAAAAAAGTCATGTGCAGTTTAGACCATGCAGTTTCAAAAATAGTTTTCCCAAATAGCATGGACAGTCATCCTCATGAATGGCCACCTTGGTTTTTATCTCACTCAATTGCGTGGTGATTAGAAGCCTGGTCTTTTAATTTTGAGACTAGGTTCCAATCAAAGTTCTGCCATGCCAACTCTGTGGCTGAAGGCCAATTATAAAACTCTCCTCTGAGCCTAATTTTATTAATTTAGATAGTAATATTGAATAGTAACAGTGCCTAGTCCATAGGTTTGTTGTGAGGAGTTCAGATAGTCTGTGTAAAATCTACAGCACAATTTATGACTCATACTAAACTATCTTATTCTGGAAAAGCACATCTAGCTTCTGTTTTTCAATATTCACATTCAGTCTTTCATCTTTGCTATGAATTGCCACTGTTAAGTCCTGACTGGAAGGCAGGAGCCTCAGCTCTGTTGCCACAGAGACACTGAATGAGAGATACCCAATGAGATGCATTGACTTCTGAAAGTCCAAGATCATACTTCTCCATTCTTAGCGCAATTAAGTGGTTTTACCTATGGAAGTGTCTTTGCTACAGCTACTACACACTTCAGTGGGCAACTTTCATCAAACCACAGTCAAAATGAGGTTCTAGCATCCTGACAACTGCCTATCGTGAGAGTACAGCTGCTAAGCTCCACCTTCTATCAGTTCAATAGTTCCTGGGACCCTGAGTTTAGCCACGAGGCATTGTCAAACTACAACACGATTTTTTAAACAGGTAAAACATCTCTGTAGGCTTTTATTTCTCACATTTTCTCTAATTTATCAGTATACATTGCACTCTTGAAGTCATTTCTATGAGACAAAAACATAATTGTTCAAATATCACAGTGTTGTGAGTGTTCTAAATAAGTTTCACCTTATCAGTAAAGGCATCTATTGCTGAAAATAATATGCTTCGCAATGTTAGAGAAGCATAACTGTGAAAATATTAATTTCTTTATATTTATATATCATCCATTTCTCTATATTTATGTATCACCTTTAAAAACTGTAACTCTAGTGTGATCTAGTTGGTTTATTGCTCACTTATTATAAAATGGCATATGACCTAAGTACACGCAGATGCTTCCATTCACATGAGTTCTTATGATATGGCACTCAGGCAACAAGTAATCAAAAACATATTATCAAGAATTATGAAAGGCTCACTGTGCCAGGATGATGGTTTTAAGCAATTAAGTGTTCTGTCAGTATTTATTGCTTCCATATATCAGTTCACAATCACTGAGGCACATGCATATAATTCTTTAAAATGTGCAGAAAGTTGTATGGTCTCATTATACTCCTTGCATATCAACTCACACTGGCTAAGGAACACGAGGAATCGAATGCTACCCTCTCCACATAGTTCATGTATACAAAAACCATACCGTTGGGAGGTATGGAAAAGGTGTGAATTTCATAAAGACTTAAACATGATCATTAGTGTTCGTCACTTTGGAAATACCTTTTAAAACAACTGACCTAGAAATTACATCATTTAGCATTTTTACGTATGGAAAATAAGGAAGCACACACGACTAGGGTGATGCAGGAAAGCAACACTTCTTTGTTAGGAAAGCATCTTTTCATTCAGTCAACAATTATTTAATTAAGATTTTCCATGTACTAAAATTCCAAGAAGGATGCTGTAGGGTGTATGAATGTTACTACGCACTCCAAAGAGGAGCTCCGAAATACTACATCAAAGCATGTATCCATTCAAAAAATATGTACTGCACGTGCACTGAGTGCCAGACTCATCCTGGGTGCTACAAACAATACAATGAAAATTAACCATCACTTCCCTGCACTCCTGAGCTTGCACAAGAAAAAAAAATAAACATATATAAAATTTGGACTCAAATTTATAACTATAAACTGTGATAAACTTTATGATATAAAAATAGAGGACAATTATGAACACCTGAATGAGTGAAGTCCATTTTGTCAGAATGGTCAGGAAAGACTTAACAAGAAAGCAATGTTTAAGCTGAGATGAGAAGTGAAATAGAAAGTAGTTGGGAGAAAGGTCTGGTGAAAGCAGGTTGGAAAATGATAATGGGACAGTTCCTTTCCTCACAAAATATTCAAGACCCCGAGATGTGAGGAAGTATAGTTTGCTAAGGAATTGAAGTAACATAGTTGTAAGCCACATGTTCATAAAAAAAAGCCAAGCAAACCTAGTCTAGAGATCCCAAAATCAACATACTATTCAAGTATCATAGATCAGATTCCTCAGATTTGGTCTTCATTGAAAAGCCAAGGGAAACCCAACAGGTTATAAAAGAGAGGAGCAGGGCGTGATCAGATTTATATTTTACAATACTTCCAGCATCTTACTCACATTGATAAAACTCAGCAGCTTTTTTTCAGATCTTTTGCATCTTTAAGGATCTGTTAATATATTTAAGCAAACACCCAGGAACATGCATATTTTCACAGTCATTCAGAAATGCATGCAATTTTAGAGTTCACAGAGCCAAGGAGCTTCATGATAAAAATTCCTACTCTATAGGGAAGTGGTATTTGGGCTTTTAAGGCTATTGGTCAAAACGCCAAGACATAGAAACTAGACCTTACAGAAGCAATTTAATGAAGGGGGCTCTCAAAACCAAGTAATTATATTTGGATAAGAATGAGTCTAAAGGATTTTAACTTAACTTTAGTATCTAAGGACAAAACTTTAAAGGCTGGATAGCTTAAAATTTGGTTCACTAATTCACACATAATAAATTCTAATCTAGGTTGCAGAAAACATAATAGGACATCAATTAAAAACACAAAGGATTCTAAAACACAGGGTCAACTTTTATCTTTCTTGACCTGATCACCTTTCAGTCAACTTACCTCCTACTCTCAGATGTCTAGACAAGTATTGTTACATTTTTTTTTCTTGTCCTGACTCCTCAATATCTTCCCTTTATGCAAATATCCATTTATTTTTCAAGCTATTTTAAACCTGTTACGCGAGTGTATGCTCCTTGGTTCTTGTCACGTCATAAAGAAGATTTGGAGTGACGGACATTAGAGCCCTCGGCGGGTCACGGCTCTCGGGTCTTGGACAGACCATGTTATAGCTCTTAGACAAATTAGTGTTACAGCTCTATTTTATTTAGATAATAGCAGGAAAATCCATCCTTGAAGCATAAGGCCTGCTGACCGTTGACCCAAAGACAGGAAGAGAACGCCCCAGTGCGCGGGAGAGAGAAAAAAAGGGAGAGAGAGCGCTTTGGCTCCGCTTTTTATATGTTTTTTCCTCCCCCTGAGCCTGCCCTATGTAAATTGGGCTTAGCCAGGAGTGCTGTTCTACCTGAAGTTCTCACTCCGGTCCTCGGACCTTCCTTTGACCTTTCTTTGTTCCATTTTCGCGGGCTTTTCCCTTTCTTGTCTTTAGCCACCGCCATTTTGGACTCCTGTTTCCTATCCTAACTACCTAACAAAACCCCTTTGAGTTTTGACTTCTGTGAGTGCTTGGAGAGGGTTAGTGGAAGCATGCAAAATAACAGTCACCTAGATGACCAAATATTGGAAACTCCTGAGAAGATTCAGGAAATGTTTCAAAAGGACCTAAGGTCTTAGTGCATCCAAGAGCCTCTTCTATTTTCTCTACTCAATGACACAATTTATCTTATTTTGATCTATATTGATATGCATTAAGTTAAAAGAATGATTAATTTTTTTTATTATTTCTCATCAAAGACCAGATAGTAAAATAAAAACCATGTAGGGGGAGATAACTAGTGAAGTTAAAAGAATCCATTTTGAGAGCTGAAGGAGGAAATGGGTGACTTAGTGCAGTGCATATGTGTTTAAACCATCACAGCTTTCTTTCATGAAGAGAACCAAAAAGCATACAATGTGGCAGGTCAGGAGCAATTCAAACTTAAATGAGTCAAAAGAAAATTTTAGGAGCACTTTTCAAGGCAATAAAAATCCCAATAATGAAAGGTTCTTTAAATAGATCAAAAGGACTGACTCATTCAGCAAGCATTTATCCAGTGCCTATTTCATGAGCATCAAGAGGACCAGGGGGCAATGGTTGACTTAAAAGGTATTCAAGGGGGAAAAATGGAGTGAAGGACAGCTGTGAAGATTTGTTCCTATTTTTTTGAAGAAAATTATCAGAAATTTCCCAACTAAATTTCCTTCAGTGTTATATGATACATTTTTAAGCCTTTCTATTTTGAAATAATTTTAGATTTTTAGGAGTTTCAAAGACAGTATAGCAAGTTCCCATGTATCTTTACCAATTCTCCTGATATTAGCATCTTATATAACCATGAACATTTGTCAAAATTAAATTAACCTTCACCTAATGCTATTAACTGAACTAGAAATTTTATATGGATTTCACCAATTTTCACATGAAGTTTACTGCTTCTATATAACTAGTGGGTGAGGTATAGTCCACAGAACAGAACCTATAAAAAATGCACATACCCTTTAGCATGACAGCAGGTGGCATAACAATGAATGCAGACCCAGGAAATTACTGTTTTTACCATACTCTAGAGCCAAGAATGATGCCACTTCCATATATTCATTCCCATATACTGTAATTCAGTTGAGTTCAGTCGCTCAGTCAGTTTCACTCTTTGGAACCCCATGAACCACAGCACGCTAGGCCTCTCTATCCATCGCCAACTGCCGGAGTCTACCCAAACCCATGTCCATTGAGTCGGTGATGCCATCCAACCATCTCATCCTCTTTCGTACCCTTCTCTTCCTGCCTTCAATCTTTCCCAGCATCAGGGTCTTTTCAAATGAGTCAGCTCTTCGCATCAGGTGGCCAAAGTATTGGAGTTTCAGCTTCAACATCAGTCCTTCCAAAGAACACCCAAGACTGATCTCCTTTAGGATGGACTGGTTGGATCTCCTTGCAGTCCAAGGGACTCTTGAGAGTCTTCTCCAATACCACAATTCAAAAGCATCAATTCTTAGGTGCTCAGCTTTCTTTATAGTCCAACTCTCACATCCATACATAACCACTGGAAAAATCATAGCCTTGACTAGATGGACCTTTGTTGACAAAGTAATGTCTCTGCTTTTTACTATGCTGTCTAGGTTGGTCATAACTTTCCTTCCAAGGAGTAAGTGTCTTTTAATTTCATGGCTGCAGTCACCATTTGCAGTGACTTTGGAGCCCCAAAAATAAAGCTCCCCCCCAAAAATTGTAATTTATTTTTAAAGAAGATTTGTTGTCTTTCAGTTGAGGAGGAAGAGACAACAGAAATTCTATATAAAAATTACACCTTCTTAATTTCCTTAAAAACTTCATGTCTTCAACTGAATTTTAGTCAGAATGTTAAAAGGCTCAAATATGCTCCACACACACAGATGAAAGAGTGACTAACACTTTCACTTTTTTTTTTTTTAATGCTCTGTATTCCTATTGCTGTTTAGGTGCTAAGCCATGCCCAACTCTTTGTTGACCCTATGGACTGTAGCCTACCAGGCCCTCTAACCGTGGGATGTCCCAGGCAAGTATACTGGAATGGGTTGCCATTTCCTTCTCCAGGGGATCTTCCTGACCCAGGGATCGAACTTGCATCTCCTGTATTGTCAGAAGGATTCTTTATTGCTTATACCCAAATCACAGTCCCATCACTCTCCCTCTAATGGGCTGAAGTGAAGAATATGGAGCTTGTAGAGCTCTTTTTAGGGTTCCCAGATGGGCACAGTGGTAAAGAATTTGCCTGCCAATGCAGAAGATGTAGGTTAGATCCCTGGGTTGGGAAAATTCCCTAGAGAAGGAAATGGCAACCCATTCCAATATTCTTGCCTGGGAAATCCCATGATCAGAGGGCCTATTGGGCTATAGTCCATAGTCTTGCAAAGAGTTGGGCACGGCTTAGCAACTAAGCAACAAGGGCTGTTTCACTCTATTGTGGCCTCCTAAGTCAGTCTTCAGAGTTCTGTCTAGCTTTCTTTTAGCCTGTTCCACATGCCAGGTTCTCCTTGCTGCCCTAGGTTTACTTTGAATACTTTGTTATTATTTAATACTGTATTATATGATTCCTATTTATCATCATTTCTTGTTTGGTCCAGTAATTAAAATACTGTTGCCTCTGGAAATTCCCTGAAAATCCTGTAGTTAGGACTCCACACTTCCACTGCAGAGGGCACAGGTTTGATGCCTGGTCAGGAAACTAAGATCCTGCAGGCCAGGTAGTGTGGCCAAAAACAAATAAATTAATAAAATAAAGTATTATTGGCTATGTTGCTAATCTTGAGCTCTTGGCCAAAGTGGTACTTTTCTGTTGTGATCACAAAGAACAAGATTTAACATAGAATAAGAGGATTAGCTTACATGGTGGATCACCATTTAGCATTCTTATCTTTCCCTTGCTTTTTAAAACATTATGTCGGCTCCACAGAATCCAGTTGACCTTAATTCCTATTTGTAAGGTGTGCTTATATGTTATTGTTTCCATATTTTATTAATAAGATATGATAAATTTTAGAAACTCCTTGAGAAAGAAAGTAATTTGAAGATTAATCACAATTTTGGCACTAATCTGGATAATAATCTGTCATTAAACCAGTTGTATAGGAGACTAATCTAAAGAACTTATAAATTCAAACTCCTGGGCTCTATACATTTGCATTTCTAACCATCACTTACAATTAGATTACATTTTGAGAACTACCAAAGTACTTGCTCTTGATATTAGACTGTTAAAAGGTAGTTGTAAAAGATAAAATGACACTTTTTCCAAATTTTTTGCTAACAAAAACTTAATATGAACCTGATTCTTAAACCATAGATAAGTATATATTTTGAATAAGATTCTCTCCTTTCAAGAATATGACTAAAAATCTTCAATTATATTTTTCCTCATAATAATTACACTTGCAAAATGAATTCACCCAGCAGTTTATTTGCAAAAGCCATAAATGTTTGTAAAACTCCCTCATGACTTTTTATAAGGCTTGCTTAAGCCATTATGGGAAAATGAGCTTGTGATTGGATGAAGAGAAAGTTATTATCTTGTCTTTTCTACACATGGCATTCCAAAAATTTAGAAAAGATATGATTAAAATAAAATTCCTTGCCCAACTTGTCAATCAACCAAATGTGAAAACTTTGCCCAATAAGACTGCAAACTGCTAGTAATTTAATGAGAATGGTACAAACTTAGAAACATATACTCTCTCTCCTTCTTTCAATCAAGCACAGTATATTCTTGCTTATAGTAATGACTGAGTAGTTTGTAGCATACTATTCTGTTGCTGTTCAGTTGCTAAGAAGAGTCCGACTCATTGCCACCCCATGGACTGCAGCACACCAGGCTTCCTTATCCTTCACTATCTCCTGGAGTTTGCTCAAACTCATGTCCATTGAGTCGGTGGTGCCATCCAACCATCTCCTCCTCTGTTGCCCCCTCTTCCTCCTGCTCTTAATCTTTCCCAGCATCAGGGTCTTTTCCAAAGAGCTGAGTCACAAGGGAATATCCCCTCCCACCCCCCGCCCTGTACAAAACTGGCTTAAAATCTTGGCTGACTCCTAAATTACACATATGAAGGACATGAATCCAAGAAGTCCTGAGAAAAGTCATAGAGAGAGGCTAAGAAGATTGAGCAGAGATTTCAACACCTTCTCCATTCTAGAAAAGCTACAATTTGAAATTCAAACCTAAATAATTGAAGGGCTGGGTAAATACTTGAGATTTCCAGTGAAACCATCAAGGAGCCATGCCTTAGGATTAACAATCATTTCACAGCACTGATAACTTGAAATATCCAGAATATTCCAACTGAAGCAAGCATAAAAATAAGCTTCCACATTATCAAGGTGATCTGTCAATAAGGTCATTTCTGCTAGAAGAGAAATCAACACTTTACAGAGGAAGACAAAAATATTCAGGTTCTTTGCAAGGAAACATCTATGATCTCCATTATACAATAAAATGATGATTAGATGTGATCAAACAATGTGCACAGAGAACCACAAAAGATTCTTTCATCAGAAGACAAAGATTTTAAATAATCATCAAGGATGTCTTAAAATCTATTGAGAATGATGAGCATAATAAAAGAAGAAATGGGGAATTTGAAGAGAACTATAAGTCACTTGCAGGTGACTTATAGTACAGGTATTTGCAAATATTAGATATAAAAATAAAATATCTGTAACAAATAATACAGTGTGTGGAACAGTCAACTGATTATTCAATGCAAAAATAAAGGTTCAATAATCTCAAGAGAAATTATTCAAACAAAACCCTGCCACTCAAGAAAGAACTGAGAAAAAATAAGCAAAACTTCAATAATCTGTAACAGTGTAAAACAGTGTAACTAACACAAGCGTTAGAGAAAGTGAGCAGAAAGTAGGGAAGGGACAGAAATATTGGCTAACATTATTTCAAATTTGTTTAAAAATATCATATAGTTCCAAGAATTTTAACAAAGTCATGGTAAGACAAATAAATAGAAAAATGCACTTAAGCACCTTAGTGCACCTTAGCAGGAGGAGCTACTATATAAAAGGGGCTAATAATAAAAGTGCCAAATGATATATTATCAGAAATAAGGACCTACAGTAGAGCACAGGGAAATCTACTCAATACTCTATATTGACCAATATGGGAAAAAATCTTAAAAAGAGTTGATATATGTATATGTAGAACTGATTCACTTTGCTGTTTGCCTGAAACTAACACAATACTGTAAATCAACTATACTCCGATAAAATTTTTAAAATCTGGTACAGTTATACTAATGTAAGGCAAAACAGACTTCAAGGTAACCAGCACTACGCTTAGTTGCTCAGTCGTGTCCGACTCTTTGCGACCCCATAAACTGTAGCCTGCCAGGCTCTTCTGTCCATGGAATTCTCCAGGTAAGAATACTGGAATGGGTTGCCATGCCGTCCTCCAGAGGATCTTCCCAACCCAGGGATCCAACCCGGGTCTCTCACATTGCAGGTGGATTCTTTACCGTCTGAGCCACCAGGGAAGCACAACAAGCATTACACTGAAACAATTTTAAAACTTTTTAATTTTAATGACAAAAGTGTCAATTCATCAACGAGGTGTACGAGTCTTAAATACATATGCCCATAATAACAAAGGACTTCGCTGGTGGCTCAGATGGTAAAGAATCTGCCTGCAGTGCAGGAGACCTGGGTTTGATCCCTGGGTCAGAAGGATTGCCTGTAGAAGGGAATGACTACCCACTCAAGTATTCTTGCTTGGAGAATCCCAAGGACAGAGGAGCCTAGCAGGCAACAGTCTATGGGGTCGCAAAGAGTCAGACTTGACTGAGTGACTAACACGTCCACTTTCTTTTGTAATAATAAAGCTTCAAAATACATGAAATGAAAATTGACAAAACTATAGGCAGAGATAGGCAAATCTATAATCATACTTGCAGACTGAATAGACATCTATTAGTAATTGAGAGACCACATGGATAAAAATGTCAGTAAGGAAGCAGAAGAGTCATATTTCCATTTGACCAAACTTGTATTCTTAAAACACTACACCCCACACTAAATCAGGCCATATGCTGAGCTATTAAACAAGCCTCAACACACGTACAAAGATTGCATTCATTTAGAGTATGTTGTCTTGTCACAACAAAATTAAAACAGAAATCAAACTATGTTTGGGATGCAACTAAAACAATCCTTAAAAGGGAAATGTTTCCTTGAAATGCTTGTATCAAGTAAGAAAACTATTTACAAACAAACATCAATTAGGCACAAATAAATGGAAGGAAATAAACAGAAGAATGAAAGAGAATAGAACAAACTGTAGAAAAAAATTGACAAATTCTAAGTCTGGACTTTTCAAAAGATTGATGAATTGATAATCTAGTTATATATTTCAAGAGATAAAGAGAAATACAAATATTAGCAATGAAAGATGATTCATTTCCTTAAAACCTATAAATCTTAAAAAGAAAGCAATATGGTGACTAAATTTATGCCTCCAGTTGTCCCTAGTGCTGGAAGTGAGTCTGGCTGTTCAGAACCAAAAGTCCTTTTATATGTCTGCTTCCTATAAGGCCATTTGTTTTGCCACAAGGAGGAACGTGTTGACTTCTGCTGGACATTCCCATTATGTAGAAGAAAATCCTTGTCACTAAGGGACTCGAATTCTTTTTTTTTTTCTTTTCTTTTTTTTTAAAGTGAAAGTTTTGGAGACCTGTTATAATAATAAAATTCTTTATTATTAAAAGTAATTTGAGATACACATTTATTGAGTTTACTCAAAGTTAAATCTAAAAATTTATCTTTTACAGCTCAATACCATAGCCCGCCAGCCTCCTCTGTCCATGGGAGTCTCCAGGCAAGAATACTGGAGTGGATTGCCATTCCCTCCTCCAAGGGATGTTTCAGACCCAGGGACTGAACCCGAGTCTTTCATGTTTCCTGCACTGGCAGGCAGGTTCTTTAACACTAGTACCACCTGGGAAGCCCATCTTCTTTATTAGTGCCAGATAACTTTTCCCTGTATTATTCCATTCATGGTGAAATATAAATTATATTATACTCTATCAATTAAAAGTGAATTTAAAAGATACATTTACAGCTTATAAGAATTCATAAAGGATCCCATTAATGGAGACTCACTGAAACAAAGGTATATATTTTGTCATGTGTAGAGAATTAAGGGATGGTGGCTGTTTGATAGTTCTAAGTAACTCAGTTGGTCTTCTCTAATCACGCCTCTTAATGTCCTTCATAAACAAGTCTGAAGGTAAGTTCACACTATCTGAAGTTAAAATGTTTAAATGAAAAAAAAAATAAAGAAAACCCTTATTTAAAAATCAGAAATTAAATTTAGTCCTGGGGGTTCAGGATAGGGAACACATGTAAACCCATGGCTGATTCATGTCAATGTATGGCAAAAACCACTACAATATTGTAAAGTAATTAGCCCCCAAGTAAAATAAATAGATTTATTAAAAAAATAAATACATAAATAAAAAATAAATTTAGTCCTCTTCAAGGTTATGAAGTGCTAAAATATGGTGAGGGAGACATACAAGGTGCTTAGTGCTCTAAAATAGTTAACAAACAAAGGGAGCTTGAATGAAACCTAAAACTTCATTTAAAAATAAGCTGATTTCATTGTTGAGTATTTGGCATTGATATAGATTTTTCTCACTCCTCTGCTGTTTTAAACATTTATCATCCAGCTTTGCCAAAAAATACATTCAGAAATACATGATAATTTCTATTTGAATTTTATTTCATTCATTCAAAAACGTTAATTAAATTTTTACAACATGATAGGAAGAGCAGTGCTAGATAATATGACCAGAGATGAACTGGATATACAATCTCTAACGTCCACTCATCTGGTCTGAAACTGACTTAAAGGAGTTCTTTGCAGATTATGTTTTCAAAAATAAAGTATGGCATAGACATCATATTCTCTGTTTACTTATACAACACATACCACCGTCGCACCAAGACCTGATGTATTTTATAGAGAAAGACTACAAGTTCCTCTTTATCCTCAGATGTCCCCTTGCAGTTATTTTTCAGAATGCAGAAAAGTAGTACCAGCAGTATAATGAGTCAAAATTAGACTTGCCTTTCCCAAAGCCAAATTAGTGTCATTCCAAGAACTGTTTAACGAGCTGAATGTGAGATTGCTTTGACATCTGTTATGGCTGAGTTTGGCATTACTCCTGGCTAGAAGGATGTGATATTTTATGGGGTAAAATCCAAATCCACTTTTTCCTGAATTTCCTTATTGTTGATGTGTTATTGAACAAAAATTCAATGATTATTCCCTGTCTTTAAAGATGTAAAAACTCATTATTTATTGACCAAGAATTTATCTATCCACTCATACTCATAAAGGGCTGTTCCTACCTTGTGGTTTTTTAATTAATTCTTTCTTGTACAGTTTTCCTGCATATTCTTGTAGCCCATTCCTTCACTTACTTAGGATCTTTTAACTAAATGAAAGGTCACCTACTAAAGGGATCTGAACACCCAAATCCAATGTAGGAATGTGAGAAGTGAGGGGTTCCCTCACAAGTCCAACGCTTTTCTGGACTCCTGCTGGGTGTCCTAAAAGTCAACTCAATTCTGACACTATTTACCAGGTAGAGGATCAGATTTGTAGGTTAGAGGTTCAGTCTCACAAGTCTGACTCCTTCCCACTTCAGATGCCAGTCACCAAATCAAGGTTGTCACCTGTGGCTTCTTACCAACTGACTACAGATGGGAGGCCCCAGTGACCCCCTCCTAAGATTCAATTAATTTTCTAGATTACCTCACAAAACACACAGCAACATTTTACTGACTAGATCATTGTTTTATTGTAAAAGGATATAACTCAGAAACAGGGAGATGAAAGAGCTACATAGGACAAGGTACAGAGAAAGGGGACAGGCTTGCATACCCTCTCTTAGCATGACTTTCACCCCAAATTCCCACATTTTCACAAACTAGGAACCTCTCTGAATTTGTCCTTGTAGGTATTTACAGAAACTTCATTACATAGGCATGATGGATTAATTCATTGGCCATTGATGATTGAACTCCATCTCTAGCTCCTTTCCCTTGCTTGGAGGTCAGGGTTTGAGACTGAAAATTCCATCCTTCTGATCACATGATTGACTCCACTGGCAACCAGCCCCCATCCTTAGAGGAGTTCCTAAAGTCACCTCATTAGCATTACAAAAGACACCTTTAGGACTCTCAGCACTTAGGGCATTCCAAGTATTTTAGGAACTCTGTGTCAGAAATGGGGAGGAAGACCAAATATATACTTCTCATTATGAATCACAATATACCTCCTCAGTGGTATCTACCCTGACAACCTAAATAGAACTACAATTTGATCGAGCAGTTCCATTCCTGGGTGTATAACCAGAGAAAATGAAAGCACTAACCTGAAAAGATTCATGGGCCCAATGTTCCAATGTTCACAGCACAATTCACAATTATTTACAAGAACTGAGATATGTAAGCAACCCAAATGCCAATCAACAGATAAACGGGTAAAGATGTGGTATATATATTGTGGGTACATACATATGCATACACACACTGGAATATTACTCAGCCATAAATTAATGAAATTCTTCAATACCATCTAGATTCATTCATGTTGTTGCAGATAGAATTTCAGCATTGACTCAATGGGCATGAGTTTGAGCAAACTCTGGAAGATAGTAAAAGACAGGGAAGCCTGGTGTGCTGCAGTCCATGGAATCGCATAGTCAGACACAAGTTAGCGACTGAACAACAGAACCCTTAGTGAAATAAGTCAGACAAAGAAAAATAAATACTCTGTTATTACTTATATGTACAATTAAAAAATAAGTAGATGTAACAAAACAGAAAGAGAGAGACTCACAGATGTAGAGAACAAATTAGCAGTCACAGGTAGGGTGATGCAAAGGTGGAAAGAGCCAGACAGAGGTAGGAATTAAAAAATACAAACTGCTATGCATAAAATAAATAAGCTACTAGGATATATTATATAGCACAAGGAAATACAGCCATTAGTCTACAACAACTTTAAATGGAATATAATCTATAAAAGTATTAATAATTATATTGTACATCTGAAACTAATATAATATTGTAAACCAAAAATATTTAAAAATTAATAAAGTTCATTATAGTTTAAAATAAATAAATATATAAGTAAAATAACAGGCATGTAATCCAAATCCCTGATACTTGCTCAGTTTTGTTTTCTCTTTTTATACTCAGGACTATCTGATATAATCTTTAATTACTATTTTATTTTATATGGTATGTCTCCATGCACTGGAATGTAGTTTGGAGCTTCGGTCTTTTATGTTCTCAGCCTAGAACAATGTCTAGCACATAGCTCACGTTACATAAATAAATAAATATTTGTTAAGTGAATGAACATATTTTATAACTTACTTATTCAATAAGTATTCAAAGATATTGTGAGGTCAAGACTTTGACTTTAATACACAAATAAATTTAAATTTCCTTTTATTCACTCATAATTTTATTTTTTGAAGTAAAAAAGCATATGTCAATTGGAGGAGATGCAATTTTCACTTATTATAAAAACTGATTTCATTTGAGAATAAAAAGCAATTTATCACATAACTATGTTTCTGAAACATTATACACAGATAAATTCTAGACAACTGAAGTATGCAGTTTTATTAAATAAGTTAAAGAGAATACAGACTGCATTACATTGATATGGGAAAATTCAGCTAACGTATATATGTGTGTGTATGTGTGTGTGTGTGTGTGCATACGCTCAGTCATGTCCAACTTTTGCAACCCCATGGACTATATTTAGCCTGCCAGGCTCCTCTGTCCATGGAATTTTCCAGGTAAGAATCCTGGAGTGGGTTGCCATTTCCTACCTCCAGGGGAGCTGACATATATATATATATATATATATATATATATAGGATGGGAAATGAGCTAATTTTTAATATTCAGGGGATGTTCCCGACCCAGGAATTGAGGCCACATCTCTTATTAAGTTTCCTACGATGGCCGGTGGGTTCTTTACCACTGGCGCCACCTGGGAAGCCCATTTAGGTGATTAGCAGAATGCAAACAAACGTAAAGATTTTTGTAATATAAGAAAATAAACCATAGTAAAGAAATTTTTCATCTAAAGAAAAATAAACCAGGTATTATTTAATAGGTTCTATCAGTGTACATTATACCTTAGAGTTTTTGAATAAGACTACATTTTTTTTTCTTGTTTTGTGCCTTAAGGGCAAATACATTGTTTCCTAAAAAAATGAACTAGATATTTTAGAGAAACAATAACAACTGTTGAGAATTCTGTTGAATCTATTCAAATTCTATTTTTTGTTTATAGCAAATACTTCAAATTTTGAACTGAAGCATTTTGCAACATAAACATTAGACAGGATGAACTCTTATTTGTAGAAAAACGATCAGAAACTTAGAGATAGACAAAAGATTACTAGAGGTTCTTTAGGTGCTGTTGTAGGTTATGTTTCTAGTTGATTTACTGTTGACGAGGATACTTCATAATTCTTCAAAGGTTAACATGAATTTACAGATTTTTGTCTACTGAAAATGCACATGTGTTTTATCCCCAAATAATCCACATTGTACTGTTATGGCTGAAGAATGTTAACCAGTTTTGAATTTAACTCAGCAAAGATCATTTATTAATTGTTTACAACTATTCAGCTCCTCAAATGCATTTTGAATCCATTTTAACATCTTAATAATTCCCTCATTAATTAATGAGCTGAATGAAACCTTTGATACATAGTCAGTTTATATTGTCATGAGAATCTTGTTTTTATTTTCCCCTTGTGTAATATATATTTGCTGATAATAATTATATGCCAATAATGATACACAAATATATATACATGCTTACACACATATTTGTATAATTGATATACAATTATTAACACTTATTTAACAGATACATCTTGAAATGTTTTGGTACCTTCAGTTACACAATATGTTAAGTTCTAGAAATATGCTGTACAGCACTATGCCTATAGTTAATAATACTGTTGTTGCTATTGTTCAGTCACTCAGTCGTGTCTGACTCTTTGTAACACCATGGACTGCAGCACACCAGGTGTCTCTGTCCTTCAACACTTCCCAGTGTTTGTTCAAACGCATGTTCATCGAGTCAGTGATGCCATCCAACCATCTCATCCTCTGTCGTCCCCTTCTCCTCCTGCCCTCGGCCAAAGTATTGGAGCTCCAGCTTCAGTATCAGTCCTTCCAATGAATATTCAGGACTGATCTCCTTTAGGATAGACTGGTTTGATCTCCTTGCAATCCAAGAGACTCTCAAGAGTCTTCTCCAACACCATAGTTCAAAAGCATCAATTCTTCAGTGCTCAGCTTTCTTTACAGTCCAACTCTCACATCCACACATGGCTACTGGCAAAACCATAGCTTTGAGTAGATGGACCTTTGTTGGCAAAGTAATGTCTCTGCTTTTTAATATGCTGTCTAAGTTGGCCATAGCTTTTCTTCCAAGGAGCAAACATCTTTTTATTTCATGGCTGCAGTCACCATCAGCAGTGATTTTGGAGCCCAAGAAAATAATACTGTATTGTACACTTAAAAATGTGTCAAGTCAGATCTCATGTTAACTATTCGTCTCACAATTTTTTTAAAACGCTATGTCATATGTGAGCCTTCGTAGTAGTGGCATGGTGCTTTCATAATATTTTCAGTGTTTCATCTTTATTGTGGCATATATCAATATTTCATTCCTCTTTAAGGCTGAATAATATTCCATCATATGCACATCCCACAATTGGTTTGTACATTCAATCACTGATGAGCATTTAGGTTATTTCCACTGGTTATTTGTTGTAAATAGTGCTGCCATAAACATGTCTGTGCAAGCATTTGCTTGCCTATCTGTTTTAAATATATAGTAGGAGTGGAATTACTGGGTCATATGGTGATTCTGTGTTTAACTTTGGGGAACCACCAAAGTGCTATATGAAACATTCCTAATCAGTAAAATCTATAGAGACAGAAGACAGATTGGTAGTTGCTAGTCAGCTATGGTGGGAGAGGAATGGGGAACAACTGCTTAATAGTTATAGGTTTTCCTTTGGGGATAATGAATTGTTTTGAAATCAGATAGAGGAGGTGGTTATACAATATTGTGAAAACACTAAATGTCATCGAATTTTATACATTAGAATGTTACATTTTATGTTATATGTATTTCAACTCAGTAAAAAAATGTTAAAAAGCTAGTAACTGCTGACAGGGTTATAGTAATAAAATTTAGTCTCTTATTAATATGCTTGAATTAATAAGAATGTTTTTATCTTTAATAACAATGAAAAATTATCACTGAAAATGTCAATTTTCAGATTTCTCTTTTGTACATTATCTAAATACTAAGTATAATTTATTTCATTAAAATATGTTATTGCTATTCAAGGAATATGAAAATGATCAGAAATATTAATTTATTAATAAGTTAGAGTGCCATACTTGACTCCTTGTTTCTAAACATACTGAAATATCTTTATGAAAGGTAATTAATTTACTTATTCATATATTTTTAGGGGGATATTCTATATATTTAAAAAGGCTTCCCAGGTAGCCCAGTGGTAAAGAATTCACCTGCAATGAAGAAGATACAGGAGACATGGGCTCGATACCGGGGTCGGGGAGTTCCCCTGGAGCAGGAAATGGCAAGCCACTCAGTATTCTTCTCCAGGAAACACCATGGAGAGAGGAGCCTGATGGGCTACCATCTATGGATCTGCAGACAGTTGGACATGACTGAGAGATTTAGCACCCACATTTATACACATAAAAGAGGTAATCCTGGTTTCTTGGTTAAATCAATCAAAAGAGTAAAATAGTTATTTTTTAAAGAAGTCTTTACATCTGTAAACTGTAAAATATTTTTACATGTTATTCCAGGATACACTAGTCCTTTATATATCTTAGATTCTGTATCCCAACCTGCATACATAAAACATACTAGAAATGAGATTATTATGATTTCTATCTTATTGGTTTTATTATCTTATTTTTATGTATATTCCTTATAATATTTCTCCATTAAGCTAATTGTAAAGATGACAAACTAAAGAACATTTAAAATAAAACTTCCTTTGTCAAATTATATCAAAATGATGACAAATTTTTAAGTTGAAAAGGGAAATAGTGCATTTAGCAGTATTTCAAAGTATTATGATTTATATCTTATTTTTCTATCATTATATCTATTCAAACATGTTCATTATCATCTTTTAAATCAATATGCTAACATAAAGTTTGTAAAATATGTATTTAGTTTCCAGACTGTTATTATTTTTATTCTTATATATACATCACAGTAACATTACCTGTCTATAATTACATACCCAATTTCAATATCTTCTTCATAATACCTTATCTCTTTCCATCACGAGTTTCATTACTGTCTATTTTTCAAGGCTAAATTGCAACAACATGCTGATAATGTTTCATGAATAATACACATCAGAGTTATTAAAATATTACATTTGTTGATTGCTAATTTAAGTAATAACCAGTTATGTCCTCCAAGAAAGGAAAAACTATTTTATACATTTTGGTTCCCCGAGAGGAATAGCTCAGTTCAAATCTGGTGTAATATAAAATGCCAACACATAGCATATTTACATGTTTTTGTCATTGTATTGCTATGATTCTCCCTTCGAGGAAGCTGTAATTATCCCAACCCCCATGTGGAAGAAACTCCAGGAGATAGTGAAGCACAGGGGAGCCTGGCAGGCTGCAGTTTATGGTGTTGCAGAGAGTCAGACAAGACTTGATGAGTCAACAACAACAACACATGGAAGAAAAAATGTAGAACCTCAGCACACTTACAGGGATGACCACAGAGTACACACACACACATACACACAATAAACACACAAGAGTGAATTCTAATAGGCTAACTCATGGCACTTGGCAGGAATCACATTTTTGGAAAGAAATATGCAAGCTTATTTAAGTCTGACTATGTAGTCTTAACAGAAAGCAGAATATGTAAATTGGTTCCTTAATGAAATCTGTGGTATTAAATGTCATTTCAAATAATATTAATGGTTTCCTTTAAATAGTTGTGTTCTTAAATTTCGAATAAGAATTTAGTTTTAAAAATCAGAAAGAGGTTACTTAAAGTAGCACTGAATCCTGAAAAAGGCCAATCATGCAATTAATTTAATTTTTCAAAAACTAGGAAATAAGTTACTGCATACTAAGTCTCAATTAGTCAAAGAACCATTGGGACAATAGATAATTTACCATCTGTGCTTCACTATCAACAAGGACACTAATTTCACATATGAAGTCAAACACAAGAATTATGACAAAGTTACATGATGATGCTGAGAGATTACATGAATAATGGAACTCTAAAATTAACCTCAGTCACCAGCAAGCAGATGCTCCTCCAACATGTCAGTCAATCTTAAGTCAATTAAGATATTTTGAATAAACTACTGCCATGGAGAGAATTCATTCATTTTAATATGTCACTCTCATTCAATGTTTTTTACTGTGCCCTAAAAATGCATTTACATTGATGAAAGTTTAATTAGGTCCAAGTAAAATTTGCTTCTTTTCCCTATACTTAAAAACCAAGACTAAGAAAAGTATAAAGTTTATTCCTTAAATATTTGAAGTTTTGAGTGAAGCAGAATGTGACAGGATTGAAAAGAGAGGAGAGAATTTTTGATTAGAAAATGGGGAATGTTTGGATTTAATTGGTATATAATTTTAGTGTGAAAATGGCATACTTATTATCCTAAATCAGGTATCATCCAAGCCATCTAAAAGCAAGACAGAGATAGTTGGTTGAGATTTTTAGAAATAGAGAGTTATAGTTTTAGCTGTTTTCAATTATTGAGTATAATCTAAATATCCATATGGTTCTGCAAGTTATCAAAAGAAGCCATGAGAATTTTGGTCAATTTATGTAATCAGCTTAATTGATCACTACACAGATGATCTTCTGCCCAAGGTGACTGATATGGGCAAAGACAAATAGGTGATACAGCTATGCCAACTCAGCCTGATTTCTTGCACCTGTCATGCAAATACAACCAAGATGTCTTTTAAGCTTTCTTTCTTTGCCTTTGACACTCATAAATTCAGCTCCAATCTATTAATCTCAGGGCTTCCCAGGTTACTCAACTGGTAAAGAATCTACATGCAATGCAGGAGACTCCAGTTTTATTCCTGGGTCAGGAAGTTCCCCTGGAAAAGGGAAAGGCTACCCATTCCAGTATTCTTCGGCTTCCCTGATCATGAACCACTGGAGTCCTACACCATGTAGAAGTTCAGTGTCTACCCTAAGATTTCTACAGATGGGCTGACATTCTAATGATGACTTGTGGAGTATTTCTTCCACTGCTACAGAATCGGTATAGCTTATGAATAGTCAGCTCGTATGAGAAGCCCTTCACCTCAGACTCACATATGAAGCCATATCCCTTCATTTCCAGACATATACCTTTCTATCTAGAACATGCCATTTACTGAGGACCGTGGAGGTAGCCAAGATGGACTGTGGCTTAAAGAGGGGGACAAAGAATGGAGCCTGAGGAAGGAAGAGTGAATACTGATGGGGAGATGGATATGTTCTGCAGAGGCATAAGCATCTGTTTATTGGACACCTCCGTTCTTAGATGAGCCAGGTGACGCTAGTAGTAAAGAACCTACCTGCCAACTCAGGAGATGTAAGAGACATGTGTTCAATCCCTGGGTTGGGAAGATGCCCTGGAGGAAGACATGGCAACCCACTCCAGTACTCTTGCCTGGAGAATCCCATGGACACAGGAGCCTGGTAGGCTACAGTCTATGGGGTAGCAAAGAGTCAGACATGCCTGAAGTGACTTAGCAGGAACGGCACATATGCACATTCTTAAATGTTTTCAAGGTGCAAAGCAAGAGTCCTGGCAATCTCTCTTTTCTCCTTCTTTCCTCTGCCTCCTATCTGAAATTTCAGAGAAGTTGAACTGTTCTTCTTTTTTGAAACTATTCACCTATTCAGTTCAGTTCAGTTCAGTTCAGTTCAGTCGCTCAGTTGTGTTCGATTCTTTGCGACCCCACGGACTGCAGCATGCCAGGCCTCATTGTCCATCACCAACTCCCGGAGTTTACCCAAACTCATGTCCATTGAGTCGGTGATGCCATCCAACCATCTCATCCTCTGTCATCCCCTTCTCCTCCTGCCTTCAATCTTTCCCAGCATCAGAGTCTTTTCAAATAAGTCAGTTCTTCCCATCAGGTGGCCAAAGTACTGAGTTTCAGCTTCAGCATCAGTCCTTCCAATGAATATTCAGGACTGATTTCCTTTAGGATGGACTGGTTGGATCTCCTTGCAGTCCAAGGGAATCTCAAGAGTCTTCTCCAACACCACAGTTCAAAAGCATCAATTCTTCGGCACTCAGCTTTCTTTATAGTCCCACTCTCACATCCAGACATGACTACTGGAAAAACCATAGCTTTGATTAGATGGACCTTTGTTGGCAAAGTAATGTCTCTGCTTTTTAACATGATGTCTAGGTTGGTCATAACTTTTCTTCCAAGGAGCAAGCGTCTTTTAATTTCATGGCTGCAGTCACCATCTGCAGTGATTGTGGAGCCCAAAAAAATAAAGTCTGTCACTGTTTCCACTGTTTCCTCATCTATTTGCCATGAAGTGATGGGACCAGATGCCATGATCTTAGTTTTCTGAATGTTGAGATTTAAGCCAACATTTTCCACTCTCATCTTTCACTTTCATCAAGAGGCTCTTTAGTTCTTCTTTGCTTTCTGCCATAAGGGTGGTATCATTTGCATATCTGAGGTTATTGATAATTCTCCCAGCAATCTTGATTCCAGTTTGTGCTTCATCCAGCCCAGTGTTTCTCATGATGGATTCTGCATATAAGTTTAATAAGCAGGGTGACAATATTCACCCTTTAGCAGGTGTTTTTTTTTTTTGCCTCTGTCACGGAAAAAATTTGAATTGTAAAGAGATTACCTTCAGAGTGACATTTTAAAATGATTTGGTTTTGGTTATACCTATAAAGTAATACACGATACATCCTCCCCCCATAAGTTTAGAGTTAGTACCATCTTCAGAAGGAAACATAAATATTATCACTAAATAGGGGGAACACAGAATGTTACATCTCTACAACGCAAGTGGGAGTGGAAACACAAGGAATTCTCAGTGGGGCCACAACATTATGGAAAAACCAAGCTGAGTTCAACTTTATAAACAGAGATACACCTTGACAAATATATTTTATTATAAATATATCAAATAAGCAAGTGCTTGTCAACTTCATTTTCTATCATTCATCTTCCCATGAAGAGTATTTTAGTTGTGATACAGTTTTGTTTTGTTTGGTCACTGAGTCTTTGGGACTGCATGGACTGTACCCCCCTGGCTCCTCTCTCTGTGGGATTTCGCAGGCAAGAATACTGGAGTGGGTTGCCATTTCCTTCTCCAGGGGATCTTCCTGATCCAGATATTGAGCCCAAATCTCCTGCATTTACAGGAGGGTTCTTTACTGCTGAGCCACCAGAGAAGCCCAGTGTGAAATAGTTACCAGCAGTGTTCTGTAATTATCAGGTTTAGGGCACTGAACTGGGGAGTCTGGACAGTGCTTATGTATGTTATATATTGGGCCACTAGGAAAATAGGTATATTACCTATAGAGGAACATCTCTTGTCTTGTAAATGTTCACATTAAGGGGAAAATATGACTCATCTCTAGTTTATGTTATAAAGGTACAGTCCAATCAATTATTGACAAAATATGTCCACAATCATATTTCATGTACACGTATACACACAGGTGTACATGTGTGTGTGTATGTTACTGAACAGACTAGTTCTTAAAAAGAAAATTTTGATTTTTAAGTCCAAATAATTGTTGATTTTCCTATATTTTTTTTCTGATGAGAGAAAGTATAGCCCAAAGTATGACCTGAACTAAGGATTTGCAGTACTATGAATATAATTTTAGAATTATATCATCAACATGAGAATTTACCATTTATCCTTGCATGTTTTCATTCATTCTTGTAGTATACATTCCTTCACCTTTGATTTTAATAAGCCATCAATTAAAAGATTTGCCATTACTATTTTATGAATCACTAACAAAGAAAAAACCTTGTGAATTCAAAGCTGTCATACATTAACAATAATCCTGATAATGAATTAATTGGTTATACAATCCTTTCATAATATAATGAAGATTCCCCATCTATTCAAAGGAATTTTGCAATTTTTAACTATATTCAGTTTGCATTCCCTAGCATGGACTGGCAATCATTTCCCATGTGTAGTGACAGTTAAACATTATTGGCTTGAGGGTATTTTCCTTTCTTGGTGGCCATAAAGCATTGGGAGGTAGCTTTGTAGGACAATATGGAATAGCTGTCATTTTCCCTGTGAAGACTATTTGTTTTGCTATTATCAAGGTGATGCCCCATTGCTCTCTTTTTTCCCTTTCTTTGAGCACAATAACTTCTTACTTCAATGCTAAAGCATTTTGTAATCTTTAGAAGATTTAAATGGTAATTAATATCCACGGTTAAAGTAACAACAATGAACACAGCTTGACTGAAGTAATGAAAATATGACCAGGTTTAACTGAGTTCTCACATGCATAAGCAAGGACAATTGAAAGTGTTACTTGCTCATTCGTGTCTGACTCTTTGCAATCCCATGGACTGTAACCCACCAGGCTCCTCTGTCCATGGGATTCTCCAGGTATGAATACTGTAGTGAGCAGCCATTCCCTGACCCAGGGGTCAAACCCAGGTCTCCCATATTGCAGGCTGACTCTTTACCCTCTGAGCCACAAGGAAAGCCTAAGCAAGGACAACTGGCTCACATTTATCCCTCAGCCACTGTGACTGCAAGATGCCCCGATCAAAAAATAATGATCTGCATTTCAGAGACAGCATAATCTGAAAGAAAGAAAGTTTTAATAAACAATATGCTGTGATACTTGTTGACTTTCACCACATGCCAAAATCTATGCTAGGTGTTAGAAATTATGGAAGGGATTTGCTTGTGGTCAAGCAAGACTTGTCTAATCAAATCTATGAGAACAAAGAAAGTATGGTGAGGTGCAAAAAAACGTGCTCAAGAAATTCAAAGAAGATAATCCCTGGAGTTGGAGAGAACAACACACACATGAACAGGAAGATGAAAGAGACATAGAATTTGGGTAAGTGAAGATGGTGAGGGAAAGGTACTTGAAGCCCAAATCAGATTGGAACAAACATTTGGAGATAAAGAAACAGGAAGGTTCCTCAAGGGATGGTGAGAGGGTTGATCTGACTGAAGCCCAGCATGTGAGAAGCAACAACCAGAGATGAGACTGAAATGGACTTTAAAGAGAGAGTGTTCTTGAATGCAGTCTAAGAAAACCAGGTAAGTCTTGAAGTTGTCTGATGTCACTAACATGTTCAGAATTGTTTTTGGAAAGCCAAACCTGTGCTGCTGACTCATCTGAGTCAATATGATAGTTTGACAAAGGTCAGGATGGTGCATATTATGGAATGTCTCAACTATTTGTAAGCAAGTGGGGAATGGGGCGGGGGGAAAGAGAGGGTGCCGCTTCCCATGTTCTGAATCACACATCTCCATTCATGTTACTGAGGTGGTCTCTCATTAACAAAATCAAGTTAGAAGGAATCTGAAATCCTTTTCTACTAAAAAAAATAATTCTTAAAAGAAAAAAAAAAAGGATTGCATGAAAGAACTGCTCCTAAACAGAGAAATCATTCTTGTGGCAGAACTGGCAAAGCTCACACTCAGATTGGGCAGTAGGAACTTGTGTGAAGGGAAGTTAGGCAAAACCAAAGTACTCGAGATTTAAAGGGCTACAGCCAGTGGGATTGGTTTTGGCGATTTCTATATCTTCTAAATGCAAGTCACACAAATGCCAGCATCCCAAAGCTCCTTCTAATAAAGCCACCACACAGTGTGCATAGACAGTAGGATTAACTTGTTCATGCACACACCTAGGCCACGACTAGCAGACTCAAACGGTGCAAACTAAATCAGCAAAAACACCATGACCATTTGGAAGCAAAGAGTAAGCAGATCAGTAGCTGGAGAAATTGCAAACAGCGTTTGAGGTAGTAAAGTGTGGACTTAACAATATGAAAATTAATAAAGAGCTGAGATAAGATAATGGTTGAGGAACTCTGAATGATGGAAGAGGTATTTTTAAAAGCTGCTATAAATACACCTGCTTTAGGCAGTAACTCAGTTCTCAAGGTGTGTTTCTTTTTTCATGGGTCGAGATGAAATTGTATGTTATGGCAAAACTCACTCAGAATAGAATTGGACTTTATTTCCCATGAATGCAAAAAATAAGTAATTTGAAAACTGAAAAATAGAAAAAAAGAAAAGAAAAAAAAAAGCAACTTATGGTTTTCCTTTCTCAGGGGATTAACTGAGAATCTCAGAGGATTAAATGAAAAGCTGGTGGGTTATTTGTTGTCTTCAGCAAACAGAAACTAGAAGCAGAAAACCCCCAAATGAAACAAATACTATCACTATGAAATTAATTGACTCCTCATACCATTTCTCCATTCACGCTTGCAAATAACTGAAGATTTTACTAAATCTGTTCTGAAAGAGAAGCTTCTGTGTTACTTTGTCTCACTCTGGATGTTGGTAATGATTTTATTCTTATTTCTATCTGGTCACACTCATGTCTTCAGTTTGAAAAAATTAATGTGTACACTTATAGCATGTGTATTTTCCTGTATACATTTATTATTTAAAAAGTTAAAATTCTAAAATAAAATGTTGCAATAGTAAAGTATGCTAAACAAGTGCTTATGTAACAGTAGGGCTAAAATTCGAGTTTCAAACCTTTAGAATTTTTGTCTCTAGAACTACCAGGGAGAGTTAAAATGAACATATCTTGATAGCCACTCCAAATACTCACATCTGTGTTGAAAATTAATAAGCATGATTTGGAAAAAAAGATACGGCAAACTGTCTTTAAAGAGAAACAGAACTTGTGAAAAGTAGCCTGAGTGCATGTGTGCTAAGTCACTGCAGCTGTGTCTGACTCCCTGCGACCCTACGGACTATATAGCCTGCCAGGCCCCTCTGTCCGTGGGATTTTCCAGGCAAGAATACTGGAGTGGGTGGCCACACCTTCCACCAGGGGATTTTCGTGACCCAGGAACTGAACCTGAGTCTCCTGCCTCTCCTGCAATGCAGGCAGATTCTTTACTGCTGAGCCACCAGGGAAGTTCCGAATGATAGCCTAGTGTCAGGTATATTGGAGACCTGGGGTACACATTATCTCTTCTTAATAAAGTGGAATCGGGGGATTCCAATGGAAGGGAGATAGAATTAACAGTTGGGCTGACTCTCCAGGAAGATTTGAAATGTAAAATATACTTTAATAAGTATTGAAAAGAGATTATTATTTCACCTATAGAAATATAAATAACTTCAGATATGCACATGACACCACCCTTACGTCAGAAAGTGAAGAGGAACTGAAGAGCCTCTTGATGAAAGTGAAAGAGGAGAGTGAAAAAGTTGGCTTAAAACTCAACATTCAGAAAACGAGGACTGTGGCATCCCATCACTTCGTGGCAAATAGATGGGGAAACAATGGAAATGGTGACAGACTTTATTTTCTTGGGCTCCAAATTCACTGCAGATGATGAGTGCAGCCATGAAATTAAAAAAAGACAATTGCTCCTTGGATGAAAAGCTATTACAAAGCTAGACAGCATATTAAAAAGCAGAGACATTACTTTGCTGACAAAGGTCCATATAGTCAAAATTATGAGTTTTCCAGTAGTCATGTACGGATGTGAGAGTTGTCAGAAAGCTGAGCACTGAAGAATTGATGGTTTTGAACTGTGGTGTTGGAGAAGACTCTTGAGAGTCCTTTGGACTGCAAGGAGAACCAACCAGTCCATCCTAAAGGAAATCAGTCCTGAATATTCATTGGAAGGACTGACACTAAAGCTGAAGCTCCAGTATTTTGGCCACCTGATGCGAAGGGCTGACTCATTAGAAAAGACTCTGATGCTGGGAAAGACTGAAAGCAGGAGAGAAGGGGCAACAGAGGGCAAGAAGGTGGGATGGCATCACTGACCCCATGGACATGAGTTTGGGTGAACTCCGGGAGTATTGGTGATGCACAGGGAAGGCTGGTGTGCTGCAGTCCATGGGGTTGCAAAGAGTCGGACACGACTGAGCAACTGAACAACAACAATGTTAAGCAAAGTTGTGTATTAAAAAAGACAGGTAATGGAGGACAGCACAAAAAGAAACTATGTTAGAATATGATTGTACTACTAAATTTTGCTGTTCTTACTCAGTAATCTAAGAGAGTTTTACTCACTACTTCCTTTTGTTCCATAGTTAATAAATCTGGGTTAAGATATTTATCTGGGTTCAATTTATTTGTCAAACTAGTTCTTCATTCAACCTAAAGCACAGAAAATTCTAAATTGTGGATAATTGTGACTGCAAAGATAACTATTTGCCACACTTAAATATAAGAAAGAGTATACTAATTATTGTATTTCCAATAAACTCTTTTTTTAATTGATCTGGATGTCCCATTCCAGAATGCTGAAGTACATTTATAGACACTAGATGAACACAAGTACTTCACCTGAAACCAAGAGTTCAGGTTTCATCATCCTTTATCAGATGTGGACATCCTCAACATCTCTTTGTCCAAGGAAGGAGTTAGGACTAAATTAGTCCATAAATGAATACTTCTCTCCTGTAAGAAATTAAGATTTATAATAAAGGCTGAAAAGGCAGTACACTCTCAAGGTTGAGTTTTCCTTATTTTAGCCCATGAATATGATTAAAGCAAACAAGAAAACAGTCCCATCTTTTCCAAATAATGAAAAAAGAAGGAACATTTGTCTCTAAGATGAAAAAAGGGACTATTATTGGGCTCAATTCTATGAAGTTATTTTAATAGAAAACCATTATAAAACACAGAGAATTAAAACATCCCTTTATACCTAGTCAATAGCAATTGAAAGTACGTATTTAATAGTTGATTTATAACCTCATTTTACATTTTCCTTTTCGCTTGCACCAGTTGCTTGAACTATAAGTTCATTTTGTCATAAAGAAATGGGAATATAATCACATCCTAATTACATAGCTTTGGGTTTTTTGTACAATTAAGTTATCTATTAAAAGTTAATGAATGTTAATAATGCAATTCTCTTTGGTGACTTGATTGATATACTAACATTTATTGTGTACTGCAGTCATTAATTGAGGCATACTGATTGAATAAACACTGAATATTCTAATGTATATTTTTCTCCTCCAAATCGCAGTCATTTATAACAATTTTGTTTTTAACCAGTCTCTCAATTTTTAAAGTTCTAAGTAAAAATAGAACAGTTAATGCTAACTCATTTATCTTATTTTGCATAAGAACACTTGGACATCAATGTAAACTAGTCTCCCAAGATTTGGGAGAAAACGTATTATTTATCCCAGATAAGGCCAAGCATGGAAAAGTGGATTAGCAAAAAAATGTGCCTCAAATATTAATACCCTTGAAATGTGATACGGGGAAAATTGAAAATAATGGAGGAAAACCTTCTTAATGGTACAAGATACGAAAAAATTACATGCACACAAAATTAACACTAAGCATTCCAACAACTGAGGGAAGTTTGTTGCCTTTATTTCTTGTGCTTAGATGTTGTCAGTAGTCACAAATCAAGCTAAGGTTTAGATTCTATTTATGCCTTTGTAAAGCTGTGCAACATTGTGCCTTGTGGAAGAAATCTTTAAAGCACATATTCTGCCAAGTAACTGCTGAGGCTTACTTCTAAATTTCGATCTGGTTGCATGGGATACTTTAGGCAAAGACCTTAAAAGAGTCCATTTAAAAAAGATTATTTTTAAGATGCTTATTTGTACGTGTCACCACAGATTTACATCTTCTTTTGATAACTTTGAAACCATTAACCTATTTCTTTCAATGACTTTTGATACCTAAGATTTCCCTACTTAATTTTAGAACATATTCAGCAAAGTACAATATGTTGTGCTAAGGGAAAGAAAAATATCTCTAACATTCATAGAATTGGAACTGACATATTAAAGTTGCACCAAGACATAAAGTAAAGTTGAAGGATGTAGTAATTATAACATAAAAGTTATTTTCATCTGAAGTATCCGCATAATTGAAGTAAATGTGAGTTCTGCTTGTGGAAATTATCTCAATTTTCCACTTCATTTATCTAGCATAAAAATAAATAATGACATTTTATATTCCCAAGTAATTAATACCTAAGCATAAATAATATACTGGTGTTGATTTTATTGCCTTTTGTTTAGCACGAAAAATGCATGTCACTCACTTAAATGGTTATAAATAGAGTTGTAGCTATGTTTTTTATTTCTCAAAGTTCAAAATGCATCTTAAACTAATTCATTATGAGGGTTGAGCACATAACAGCCCACGTTTACTATATCTTCTATAACACACTTGGCGTTAGTAAAATAAGTGAAAACGTATATTCTTCCGTAGATATTATCTTTCTGGAATTGAGTAAGAAATGGCTTTCGAGCAATCTTCATCCCTTCCAACACAGTAATGGAATTGCAGCATTGTTTGTACAAGGTCACACCCAAGAATATTCCAAAATTTATCCATAACAAATATACATTTCATATTTATATATTTTATATCCAATTATAACTCAGCAAAAAATAATGTCATCTCTTGCTAACTTAACTCACAAATACTGGTGAAGTTTTTGCAAATGTCACACCATAGTCTTCATTTTATATGAAGGTAAGCCTAAGAAAATATGGATGATTTTTAATCGGCTATATTCATATCATCAGATTATTACTACATTAAGCAAATAAATGGTAAGAATTTACGAAAATGAGACAAATTTATTTCACTCGATCAATGGGATTTCTGCTATTTTTCTGGCAAAGTGACTGAAAACTAGTGCTCAAAATATTCTCTGTATAGATATAGAAATATCAACATAGCTTTGCCTTAAAACGGCATACCTGGTTTTGAGCGGAAATTTCTTAGAATGAGAAAAAAAAAATTGTGTTGGTTTCAGTTTTATTTACTTTTCCAGGTTGGTGTAAGATAGTTATTCTGATTTCTCAGAAGACTATTACTAGATAAACAATCTCTTTTAACTTATGAAAAGTACTGTAAAAATTAATAAAGAGAAACCTCAGTTACACAATGTTGGGACACCATAAAGGGGAACTCTCGTGCCCTGTGATGGCAGTGGAGCTAAATGAGAAGAAAGACCCCCCTTTGCTCCTGGCAAGGGCTCAGCCAAAGAAAGCCATGGACTCAGTTCATCATAGCCTTCCCAACTTCCTTTTCATCTCCATGTGGAAAGATCTCCTTCCCCTGAAAGACTGGCATTGTGGCTGTAAACCCTGAACTGCAACTCTCTGCTCATTCCCAATAAACCGATTTTTGCTGGAGAAATATTTGTTTCAGGTCAACTGTGTGTGTGTGTGTGAGTATTCAACTTGAAACTTTAATTTGACATGAGTGGAAAAGTCTGAGTATAATAAAATTATATAAAACATGGGACAGTAAGTCTTGGATTAAGTGACTTATACAATGTCATAAGAAAAGTAAGTCATCTGTAGCAATACATAAAAGAAATTGTTGCAATTGTTTTCACTGAGCTTGAAATCAGATAGTCCCTTATAACGTAGCCAAAGGCTTCCCTGGTGGCTCAGGTGGTAAAGAATCTGCCTGCAATGCAGGAGATCCTAGTTCACTCCCTGGATTGAGAAGATTCCCTGGAGAAGGGAATGGCTAGCCACTCCAGTATTCTTTCCTGGAGAATTCCATGGACAGAGGAGCCTGGCAGGTTACAGTCCATGGGGTTGCACTAATAGTCAGACATGAATGAGTGACTAACAGTTTCATTGCCAACCATGATAAGACTATCTTAATTGTGAATACCTGACAAATTATTTTGTGCAAAGTATATTAGAATTTAATACATAATCCTGAAGCCTCTTTCTTGTCAAGACTGAATTCAGTTCCACAACTTTCCAGGGTTACAGAGATGAACTCTCCCTATGAAGACAATACCCTATGAGCTACAGGTGGTGGTTAGGCTATAACTTGATAGTATACTGTTTAAAAGACAATATGAGAAACTGGAGACATAGCAAAGCAAATTTAATTCACAAAGGCAAAGTAATAAATTCAGTCCTAGAGAATTTAAAGATATGATGCTCAGTTCAGTTCAGTCACTCAGTTGAGTCCAACTCTTTGCAAACCCATGGACTGCAGCATGTCAGGCTTCCCTATCCATCATCAACTCCTGGAGCTTACTCAAACTCATGTCCATTGAGTTGGTGATGCATTCCAACCATCTCATCCTCTGTCATCCTTTTCTCCTCCTGCCTTCAGGCTTTCCCAGTATCAGGGTATTTTCAAATGAGTCAGTTCTTCCCATCAAGTGGCCAAAGTATTGGAGTTCAGCTTTAGTGTTAGTCCTTCCAATGAATATTCAGAACTGATCTCGTTTAGGATGGACTGGTTGGATCTCCTTGCAGTCCAAGGGACTCTCAAGCATCTTCTCCAACACCACAGTTCAAAAACGTAAATTCTTCAGTGCTCAGCTTTCATTATAATCCAACTCTCACATCCATACATGGCTACTGGAAATACTATAGCTTTGACTAGATGGACCTTTGTCAGCAAAGTAATGTCTCTGCTTTTTAATATATTGTCTAGGTTGGTCATAACTTTTCTTCTAAGGAGCAAGGGACTCTTAATTTCATGGCTGCAGTCACCATCTGCAGTAATTCTGGAGCCCCCAAAATAGAGTCTGTCACTGTTTCCACTGTTTCCCCATCTTTTTGCTATGAAGTGATGGGACCAGATGCCATGATATTAGTTTTCTGAATGTTGAGTTTTAAGTCAACTTTTTCACTCTCCTCTCACTTTCATCAAGGCTCTTTAGTTCTTCTTCACTTTCTGCCATAAGGGTGGTGTCATCTGCATATCTGAGGTTATTGATATTTCTCCTGACAGTCTTGATTCCAGCTTGTGCTTCATCCAGTCCAGCATTTCTCATGATGTACTTTGTATGTAAGTTAAATAAGCAGGGTGACAATATACACCCTTGACACACTCCTTTCCCAAATTTGGAACCAGTCTGTTGTTCCATGTCCAGTTCTAACTGTTGCTTCTTGAATTGCATACAGATTTCTCAGGAGGCAGGTGAGGTGGTCTGTTATTCCCATCTCTTTCAGAATTTTCCACAGTTTATTGTGATCCACACAGCCAAAGGCTCTGGCATAGTCAATAAAGCAGAAATAGATGTTTTTCTGGAACTCTCTTGCTTTTTCGATGATCCAGTGGATGTTGGAAATTTGATCTCTGGTTTTCCTCTGCCTTTTCTAAATCCAACTTGAACATCAGGAAGTTCTTGGTTCACATACTGTTGGAGCCTGGCTTGGAGAATTTTGAGCATTATTTTGCTAGCGTGTGAGATGAGTGCAATTATGCGGTAGTTTGAGCATTCTTTGGCATTGCCTTTCTTTGGGATTGGAATGAAAACTGACCTTTTCCAGTCCTGTGGCCACTGCTGAGTTTTCCAGATTTGCTGGCATATCGAGTGCAGCACTTTCACAGCATTATCTTTTAGGATTTGAAATAGCTCAACTGGAATTCCATCACCTCCACTAGCTTTGTTCATAGTGATGCTTCATAAGGCCTACTTGACTTCAAATCCCAGGATGTCTGGCTCTAGGCGAGTGATCACACCATCATGATTATCTGAGTCATGAAGATCTTTTTTGTATAGTTCTTGTGTGTATTCTTGCCACCTCTTCTTAATATCTTCTGCTTCTGTTAGATCTATACCATTTCTGTCCTTTATTATGCCCATCTTTGCATGAAAAGTTTCCTTGGTATCTCTAATTTTCTTGAAGAAATCTGTCTTTCCCATCCTATTGTTTTCCTCTATTTCTTTGCATTGATCACTGAACAGTGAACAATTAAGAAAATAGCTTTTAGGTGTTGTTTTTGGCCATTGCTCCTTTTTAATGCTAAAACCAAGATGAGGTGGAAACTTAAACGGTTGTTACCAGGATGTGCTACCAATATCTCTTTAGATTATATTCATTAGATGATCCCCCACTCCCCAGGAGCAAAAAAAATATAAACATCAAAATAAAGCTCATACAGGTCAGCTCAATGTTTTTATATCCTTCTCTGTTTTCATAGGACACTTTCTGTTCCTTCATTCTCTAGTGGTTTAGTACTGAACGAACTGAAAATTAATTTTATGGATAGACTGAACGGTATAAATATGCATCTATAATTATAAATGTTTATATTCAGTGTAATAATTAAACATAAGAATACGAGAATAAGTGATTCTGAGTGAAACGATTGCTAATAATATAGAGTGTAGGGTAAGTGTGAGTTATCTTGTTTTTTAAAGATATGGATGTTGCATCGCAGAGTGGTTGAGCAACTTTTTCTACATTGCATGGGCTCTAGGTGATGAAGCATGTATTCAGTCTACATATGGCTTCAAATCCCATGAAAGAACGTGGAATGCTGAGTCTTGATTTTCAAAAACTAAGAGAAATTTGAGATGGAATATATTTTACTTATGCTTTATTTTGAGAGGTTTTGACTACAGTCATAAGCATGAAATAGTGAATGAAATCAATGCAAACTATGAGAAATTAATATCTGAGATATAATAGAAATCTATTGTCTTAAACCATATCTATACTAATAAATTCAAGTAGCTAATCAAAAAAAATCTTTATGTATATATCTACATCTATGGCTACATCTATTTATATATATATATATATAATATGTATGTATATATACCTCTATATACATATCCATCTATCCAATGAATTTAATAAGTATTACTCACCATCAAACTGTAGCCCTATTCACACATTGCAAGGTGAAAGCAGAGTATGGGTATGTATGTATTAGTAATGTATGTATGACTATGAAAGACAAAAGAGAGAATATATTAGTATATGTAAATGTGCAAACTTTTCCTGAAATCTATCCCTCTCTCTCTCTCTCGCTGATCGATCTCTATTTGAATGTGTCATTTCTAGTGCTGTAATATACTCATTGACTATGTATCACATTGGGTGTTTAAACCAGTGGCAAAGTTACTGACTTTGTTCAAACAATTAGGCTGGCTGTGGTGCCAGCCAATACAGTCACAGCCAATATTTTGGTCCCCTCACAGTGCCTTGATATGGTGAAGATGTTCTAAATTCATGATGATTTTAATGTTAATTAAGTCAATTTTATACACTAAAACCATAAAACTAGAGTTTTGCAATTCATCAGACATACAGATCTGTGTTTCTTTCTTGGGTGTTTGATAAGAAAGTACAAGTTGCCAGGGCACAGATATCATTCACCAATCTCATTGAGAAAAGACAACTTCAATGATAATTTACTTAGACATCTGAAGGGATGTGACAGATGATTACAATATTTAGCACTGAATTTCCTTACTGTGGATTTTTATTACTGAAGCTTTTACTTTATTAAAAAGAAATATACTTTAAAAAGGGCTTCCCTAGTGGCTCAGATGGTAAAGAATATGCCTGCAGTGCAGGAGACAGGGGTTCGATCCCTGGCTTGGGAGAAGGGAATGGCTACCCACTCCGGTATTCTTGCCTGGAGAATTCCATGAACAGAGGAGCCTGGCAGGCTACAGTCCATGGAGTTGCAAAGAGTAGGACACGACTAAGCAACTAACAGACAGGTAGGCATACTTTAGAAGGGAGAGACCAAACTATATTAATACACTCAAATATTTCTTCAGAAATTCATTTTGATACATAGTGGGTGGCTCCCTTGTCTTATTTCAAAACTTTTAGCACTTTGAGATGTGAATTTATTTGATTCCTTTTTTTATTGCAGGAGTTTCTGAAAATTATCCTGTCTTGCTTTGAGTCTTTGTTTACTGATCAAAATTAATAACATAAACAAAATTTGACTCATTACCTTTTTTCTCATGGACAGTGCAAAATAATTTCACAAACATGTTCACCTTTGGAAAACAAAGTTACTGTGTCTTTGAAAATTAATTTCATAATTAAGGAACTTTAGTAAGAGTCCAAGGCTTCATTTCTCTTTGGGTCTAATTATACCAGTATTTTATACAATTGTGCCTGAATTTCTTTTCTCAACCAGCTAAACAGAAAAGAAAAATTAAATTGCCCCCAATGTGGCTTTGCAAAGAGCTTCAGCAAATTTAATTAACCTACCTTGAGTCTCCTTAAATTCAGTGAGAGGCAACTTGCATCAGCAGGAAAAAGGACAAAACCATGAAGTGACATCTAAAAGGCTGGGGTCCATTTTAATGGAGTAAGTTGCTAAGTGAAAATAAAAACCTATGTCTCTGTCTCAGTTTGGAAATGTAAATTAATTCTTTCAAACTGCTAATCACTCAGATTTCATGGTTCAAAAGTTAAGGAAGCCCCTAGAAAAGCTGGGTCACTCAAATGATTTGTAAATGTGAATGAGTACTCAAATCACACACAAACTTTGTACTTTATATCAAGAGCACATAATTTTTCCTGCATTAGCAGGAAAATGACTTCTCCCTTTCTACAAATCACAAATTCCTACCTTTACTTGTTTACTCACCTGAAATGGCACCTCTTTTTAAAATATCCCTTGACAGTTGCAGGCAATCTTTAGATTTTTCCTATTCTCTGTATCCCCAAATACTTATTTCTGTTGTATAAAGCATGGCATGAAAATTACTTGTTTACGTAAGTCTTTGAAGGAAAATCAAGGACAGCAAGGAGATCAGACCAGTTAATCCTAAAGGAAATTGACCCTGAATATTCATTGGAAGGACTGATGCTAAAAGCTGAAGCTCCAATCCTTTGGCCACCTGATGCAAACAGCAAACTCTTTGGAAAAGACCCTTCTGCTAGGAAAGTCGGAGGGCAGAAGAAGGGGGATGAGGACAGAGGATGAGATGGTTGGATGGCATCACTGACTTAATAGACATGAGTATTAGCCAACTCTTGGAGATAGTGAAGGACAGGGAAACCTGGTGTGCTGCAATCCATCAGGTCACAAGTCGAACACAACTGAGGGACTGAACAACAATATTGTTGGAAAAAGTTGTTTGTTTTTTTTCCCACTTGCATGCTGATTTTAATTATTTTATTTACTTATTTTTTCACCAAAGAAGGGAAACTCACTAAAGTTATCCCATTTAAAGGGGTCTTTTTTAAGGTATCATTTGGGTCCTCAATAGTAATATGGTTCTGTGTCTGTCTGGGGTAATGAATATTATTGTATATTATAATGATAATTATATAATATATTATAATTATATATTATATTATAAATAATATATCATTATACATAATATATAATATAATAAACATATTATTTAATATATAATATATTATATATTTTATATATATTTATAATATATATTATATAGATAATATAAATTAATATATATAATATATTATAATATATAATTATATAGTATATAATTATAATATATATAATTAATATATGATATTATATAATATCATTAAATATTAATAATATATTATAATATATATTATAATTATAAATATAATATATATTATATATATATAGTGGCTCACATGGTAATGAATCTGCCTGCAATGCAGGAGAGCTGGGTTTGATCCCTGGATTGGGAAGATCCCCTGAAGAAGGGAATGGCTACCCAATCCAGTTTTCTCACCTGAAGAATCCCATAGACAGAGGAACCTGGCGGCCTACAGTCCATGGGATCACACAGAGTCAGACACGGAAGGGTGACTGATACCTTCATTTGTGTATACCACTGTAAGTCTTTATTTTGTTGAGGTATGTTCCCTCTATATCCATTTTCTAGAGAGTTTCTATCGTAAACGAAGTTGAATTTTGTTGCAAGTTTTTTCCTGCTTCTACTGAGATGATCATATATTTTTCATTCTTTTATTTGTTGTGATGTACCACCTTGATTTGCAAGCATTGAACCATGCTTGTATACCTGGGTTAAATACACTTGATCATGTTGTATGATTCTTTCGATGTATTGTTACACTTGGTTTGCTAACATCTTGTTGAGGATTTTTGCATCTGCATCTATGTTCATTGGTGATATTGGCCTGTAATTTTCTCTTTTGTGATATCTTTGTTTGGTTTTGGTATGAGGGTGATGCTGGCCTCATAGAATGAGCTCTGAAGTCTTCCTTCCTCTGCGTATTTTTGGAATAGTTTGAGGAGGATAACAGTTTTTAGGAGAAGCTGTAGAAGCTTAATTTTTGGAGTTTTCTATGCCAGAACAAGAAATAATTAAAGAAGATATGGCTTCAAACCAAGCCCTGTCATTTATTCAACTTCCACCCATTTAGGTCAAAAAGGTACATCTTCAACTCTGTCATAATGAGCTGTGGCAGTCATGGGAACATTCTCAGCTCTTGTTTTCATTTTAATACAAATATATAGTCTATTGATGATTGGTGACTATGTCAAATTCTTAAGAACAGGGTCAAGGGAAAGCATCAAAGAGCTTCAAATCTAACAGTGGAGAGAAGAGAGTGAAAGCAACAAAAAATGCCTATGCAAATGCTGTGGAAAGTTCGTGATTTGGATTTGAGTTTACATGCATGTGTATATACAAGTACTTTTATTTGTGAAATAATAGGAATTAATCTAATTATAAATAAAATTATAGAATTCTGTGTTTACTAATTGTTGGATATTGAAATTATTCCAGCATTTTCATCTCACTTTCCTGTGAGATTCTTGCTTATCCACTACTCCTTCCTGGATGGGAAAAATATCAAATTTCTCTACTCTTTATAAGTGAAAAATGAATACTTTTGGTTATGTAATAATTTAGAAAGTCAAAAATGTCAATATTAGAAGCTAATGGTTAATTATCAATAAATAATTTCAATAATTAACTGAGAGCAAGTTTTGGTTTAAGATATGCAATAGATCTGTGGACATCTTTGACACTGTTACAATCATCTGGGGATAAATAAAAAGACATTGACTAAAGCCACAGTGAATAAATTTCTAAAACATAAATAAGTAATCTAGCCTTCTGAAAACAACATATTCCTATTACAGTACAATAGAAGTCAACAATTGCAATGATTAGTTCTTTTTACTGTTGTAGGAAATGTAAGGGACGACATGTTTATCACTTTTTTTTCCTTTAAGAATTCAGCATCCAATGTCCTAGATACTAACCGATTTTCATGTTTCTCTGGCAGTATATGATTTATTCATGATTTGTACTATCAACCAGAAAAGTTATATCATTTTTCAGGATTTTTTTCTAATATTGCTCATCTTTCCTTTAAAGACTGATTCCTTCACAGTATCTGAACTCTTTTTGTTTTTTTTTTTTTGGTTGACATGGTGGTGTTGAATGGCTGCAATCTCAGTGGTGTCTCAGTTAATGATACCCTTCAGCTCAAAAATACTTCATTTCTCTCCTTATCCTTTGCTTGGAATTGCATGTTTTTAGTCCCCAAGCCTCTTGGCAAGGGAAGGAAAAATGCTATTTTCAACAATGCATTTCAAATATAAGGGTTAGAGAGAGAGGGAGGGAAGCACATTTAGAACAAGACGAAGTTACCTAACATAATAAGTGTAAACTTTTATATGTCCTCTCTCCTCCTCCCTCCCCAATATCACAATGCAGGTAGGTAAAGTAGAAAATCAAACCAAACCAAAGGTCACTAACATATTTCAGCTACAAAAGTAAAATACTACCTTTGATATGAACATTTATGTGCAGTGATTTCACTCATAAACATATGGAATTGGTGCTGTAAGGATGCCTTCACACAGATATGTTGGCTGTTACTTTGCATTTATGTGATATGCTTTGACAGCATGAGTTTACCTATAATTTCTCTTATATCTAAATAATATTTTTGATATTTGTACATAGTTCTGATGATGTAATCCATTTACGTAATATTCTATCATCAGTTGAAACTAATGCAACATACAAATATTTCTTAGAAACTACCAACTGAAATTATGAATTCTAGGAGAGTTCAAGCTAAAGATACTGCAAATAAATCAACATATCTTGATTGGCACCTACCCAAATGTAAAATAATTTTGGTTACCAAGACTGTAAGACTCTATGCTAAGATAACATCCTAACTAAATTTAAATTTATTGATCAACTTGAAATTTAAAATCAACTTAAAAACTAAACTTTTTTTATAAGAAGGAAAGGATAATTAATATATTGACAATGTTTTATGTATCACCAATATACAGTATATCAGAAAAACCTTTCTAGCAGGTCAAAGGGCAAGTGTTAAGAGATGCTTTTATAAAGATGGGTTGGAAGCTGATATGTGTTCCAATGCATTATCTCTAATTTTAGTGGAACGATTTAGAGTACTGATTCTAAAAGACAGATATCTCCTTAAAACTGACAAAAATAACATCTTCAAACAAATATTAGTATAGGACAAGGCATTTTACATCTATCATCTCATTTTATTAGTGTTAGTCATGCAGTCCTGTCCGACTTTTTGTGACCCCATGGACTGTAGCCTGTCAGGCTCCTCCGCCCATGGAATTCTCCAGGTGAGAATACTGGAGTGGGTAGCCATTCCCTTCTCCAGGGGATCTTCCTGATCCACAAATTGAACGCAGGTCTCCCGCTCTGCAAGGAAATTCTTTCTAGTCTGAGCCACCAGGAAAGCCCATGTCATGCTCTTATAAGCATCAGAAAATGTGTGAGAATCAAAATGATCTTTTACATTACTTACTTGAATCTAGCAAAACAATTTCCCTTTTTATCCAATTGTTTTTCTCAAAAGACTTGAGACAAAACTCAGAAGTGATCAGGTCAGTTCAGTTCATTTGCTCAGTCATGTCCGACTCTTTGCGACCCCATGGACTTCAGCACGCCAGGCCTCCCTGTCCATCACCAACTCCCAGAGTCTACTCAAACTCACGTCCATTGAGTCAATTATGCCATCCAACCATCTCTTCCTCTGCTGTCCCCTTATCCTCCTGCCCTCAATCTTTTCCAGCATCAGGGTGTTTTCAAATGAATCAGTTCTTCCCATCAGGTGGCCAAAGTATTGGAGTTTCAGCTTCAGCATCACTCCTTCCAATGAATGTTCGGGACTGATTTCCTTTAGAATGGACTGGTTGGATCTCCTTGCTGTCCAAGGGACTCTCAAGAATCTTCTCCAAACACCACAGTTCAAAAGCATCAATTCTTCAGGGCTCAGCTTTCTTTATAGTCCAACTCCCACATCCATACTGCTGCTGCTGCTGCTAAGTTGCTTCAGTCGTGTCCGACTCTGTGCGACCCCATAGACGGCAGCCCACCAGGCTCCCCCGTCCCTGGGATTCTCCAGGCCAGAACACTGGAGTGGGTTGCCATTTCCTTCTCCAGTGCATGAAAGGGAAAAGTGAAAGTGAAGTCGCTCAGTCGTGTCCGACTCTTAGCGACCCCATGGACTGCAGCCTACCAGGCTCCTCCATCCATGGGATTTTCCAGGCAAGAGTACTGGAGTGCGGTGCCATTGCCTCCTCCGCACATCCATACATGACTACTGAAAAAACCATAGCTTTGACTAGATGGACCTTTGTGGGCAAAGTAGTGTCTCTGCTTTTTAATATGCTGTCTAGGTTGGTCATAACTTTCCTTCCAAGGAGCAAGTGACTTTCAATTTCATTGTTGCAGTCACCATCTGCAGTGATTTTGGAGCCCCCCAAAATAAAGTCTGTCACTGTTTCCACTGTTTCCCCATCTATTTGCCATGAATGGATGGGACCAGATGCCATGATCTTAGTTTTCTGAATGTTGAGTTTTAAGCCAACATTTTCACTCTCCTCTTTCACTTTCATCAGTGGTTTATGCTAATGTCATCATTAAGTACAGCTGAGACTGAGAAATACTTTAATGAATAAAATGTCTCCACCTAAATAAAATCTCCAAAGTATATTATTTGTTCTGACAAATTTGAATTTAGAGCCTATGTTTACTAAATTATTTAGATAATTTCAAGTTTCTTTCAAAATAAAGAACATTTGATAATAATGTTGACCATCATATAATCAACACAGTGGGATATCTTATGTGGTGAATACTGAGGCATGTAATTAAAACAAAATATGTTACACTTACTTCCAAAGCCTTGTAATAATTTAACATTCCAATTTTGTATTTCTACCTTTCATTATAATGCACATGATAATGCATATAAATATTTTGTGGAACATTCATAATTACTCCCATTTTTCTAAGTGTTCTAGGATTTGAAGAAGTTCTATTTACATAAAATTCATTTATTTCAGCAGTTATTAAATGGAATATCTGCTATATGGTAAATATTACACATTTCAAGAACTGAGAAAATAATTAGGACCAACCACCTGTCCTCAAATGTTTATAAAATAGTGATCCAACTCTGCTTAAAGAAAATAAAGAATTCTGTCCATATTGTGAGGATTGGTATTTTTAGGAATATGCATTTCATGGAAGTCCTTATAAACTCTGCATTTTTATTTCATGTGTGCATAATTGTACTGCATAGTCTTATAATCATGCATCTTTTAGAAATATTTTGTAGCCCTTTACAAAATTTTCTATCTAGCAAGTCGAACAGTTAACAGAAGTATCACAACTGCTTAAAGAGGCTGTCATAAATCTCAAATTTAAAGACTTTATTTCCCTCTTGGAATAAAGCTAGAAGGGGAAAATAAAATCATTTCCCTAAGTTCCACAGAGGTGTGATGCAGAACATTTCAGAAATTCTATGAAGTCTTCCAAAGCCAAGTGTAAGTAAAAATGTAGAAAGCTGGAGACTGCTCTATGGCGGTGTGGGGGTCGGGGGGTCGGGGTTGGGGGCGGAGATGGGACAGCCCATGTGTTCTTATTAAAATCATGAAGTTTTCTTCTAACTTGTATACTTCAGGTGGTAAAACTATTATCAATTTCATGCATTATGTTCTTTCCTTATAACTTTTCAAGAGAAGTGGGTTCAATCCCTGGGTCAGGAGGATCTGGAGGAGGGCATGGCAACCCACTCTAATATTCTTGCCTGGAGAATCTCATTGACAGAGGAGCCTTGGGAAGCTACAGTCCATAGGGTCGCACAGAGTTGGACACAATTGAGCAATAGAAAGTATTATAAACACCCATGAGCTCAAAAGCACTTTCTCACAAAAGCATCATATATAATATAAAAAAAGAAATAAAGCATAATAGTTTTCAGCCATTGTGGTGCTTTGTGAAAACATAGCTGGCTCAATGTTAATTAAAATCTGAGTTTACTACCAATGTTGCAAAAGTACAAAACTTGTAACTGAATTTGTAACAAATGAATAAAACCATGGCTACAAATATTAATGGGGAATTTGCAGAATATAGCTGTTGCCAAAAATATCCATAGAGGGTATAATGTTTATATTTGGAGTAAAGAAAAGGAGGGAAAATAAAATATCTTGTCCCTCAGCTCTCCGGGTCCAACTTCAAAACATGACTTGAGAAACGTTTCATAATTATACTGTCAACTATATTGTCAATATGAAAAGGACTGGTATCTATATTAAGACAAAAAACTTTTAATACTCAAAAATAAGAAAACAACCCGATTTTAAAAAGGGCAAGAGATCTGAACAGACACCTCACCAAAGAAGATAAACAGCAAACAATCACAAAGAAAGATGTCATGTATCATTAGAGAAGTGCAATTTTTTAAAAAAATGTGATATCAGTACATATCTATTAGAAATTTCTAACATCCAAAGCTCCTAAACACCAGATGCTGAAGGGGAAGCAATAGGAGGCCCTGTTCGCTTCTGCTGGGAACACATAATCATACAGTCACCCTAGAAAACAGTGTGACAGCTTCTTTTAAAGATAATCATACTCCAAAAAGTACCATTGAGATTTTGATAGGGAATGTATTGAATGGGTAGATTGCTTTGGGTGATATGAATATCATTACAACATTAATTCTTCCACTCTTTGAACATGGAATCTTTTTCCATTTACCTGTATCTTAAATATCTTTTACAGTTTTCAGAGTACAGATCTTTCACCTCCTTTGTTAAACTGATTCCAAGTATTTTATTATTTTTGATGCTAATGTAAATTGAGACTATTTTCTCAATTTCTTTTTCAAATAGTTCATCATTAGTGTATAGAAACAACTGATTTTTGTATGTTAATTCTGTATCCTGCAACTTTACTGATTTCATTTATTAGTTTCAATTAATTTTTTAATGGAATTTTTGGAGTTCTCTGTCTATAAGGTCATACCATCTGCAGAGACAACTTTTCCCTTTCCAACTTGCATGTTTGTTCATTTTTTTAAAATTAATTTTCTTGCCTAATTGCTTAGGCTAGAATTTCCAGTATTACACTGAATAAAATTAGTATTTTATTCATATTTCTTATTTCTTTTCTTATTTCTAAGTAACTGAATAGCACTAATTTTAGTTAAATGTGTACCTTCTATATAAAGGAAAGGTTTGAAATCAATATATGTACCATAGACTCTTAAACAGATTAAGAGTTTTGATTAAATATTCATCTAGATTAAATATTGAACTAAATCAATATATGTATAAATATGGCTTTTATACATATATTAGCATTTAATTTTAGCAATAGTAGTACATTTAAAAATATCCACAAAATAAAATTAATGTGACCACATCTTGCCATCTGACTTAGATTAGCATTGACTACACTAAAAAATATTTCTTGATCTAATATAGAAATCAAACATGAAAGAAACTGCAATCATCAATACTTTGGTATAATTATATTATTTTGGTATAAATTTTGTATATAATCATAAACAAATATTAGTAATATAAAATGTCAATGTAAAATTAAGAACAAGATTAGAAGGCTAGCTAAAATAAGTTTTATTCAATACTTTACTAGACATTGTAGCAATTAAAATGAGACATATAAAATAAAGACAAGGTACAAAATTTGGAAAGGAAGGAGGAAAACACTGACATTTTTTTCCAGCTGGTAAGCTTATTTACGTTAAAAATAATCCATAAGATTATTAATTACAAAGAGTTTTAGCATTGTTGCTAAATAAAAGATCAATATAAAATTTTAATTACACTTTATATACCACCCATGTTTAGAAAGCATAATTAAAAATACATACCAGTCACAATATTAGTGCATAATATAAAGTGTCAGGAGTAAGTCTCCTAAAAGCTATCAAGACTATTATATAAATATTATAAAACTACTTTAAAATATATTATGAGGCCTCTATAAATATATATACTATTATATATAACAATTAATATTTATTTTGTCAGTATTATATACTGTATGTAACATGTTATCAATTATTATACATTAGTAAATTATATAATTAATATAATTGTATATTGCAGACCATTATTACGTTATAAATCTTACATATATATATTTACATTAATTATTAAGAATAAGTTTTCTCAAAAGTTATCAGGACCTTTATGTAAGTACTATAAATTTACTTTAGCTATATTAAAGAGGATCCATATAAATATATGTGATTATATACTATTTCTGATCTTTATATCATTTATATTAAATATCCATGTATATCTATTTAATAAGTAGCAAGATACAATGTCTTATTACCTCTACTCAGATTGATGTAAAAATCAATGCAATTCCAATTAAGAAGAATTTTTTTTTTTTTAATTTTCCTTTGGCTGCACCATGTCTTAGTTGTAGTACACAAGATCTTTAGTTGTGGCATGTGGGATCTAGGTTCCTGACCAGGGATGGAACCCAGGCCCCCTGCATTGGGAGTGTAGAGTCTTAACCACTGTACCACTAGGGAAATCCCAAGAAGGATATTTTTGTGAACATATAAAGTTGGCAATAAAGTAGATATGAAGAGGCTAAGGTTTGAGAATAGTAAAACACTTTTATTGTAGAAGGCAACCTCTTCTTGATTTGCAGAATTTTTATAAGGCCAAATTGATGAAAATCTGTCTGATCATGGCAGAGATAAATAACCAGAGTACAGTATGGAAAGCCCAGAAATAGACCTAAATAAACTTGATATATAATATATAAAGAATTTACACTGAAGAATAGAGAATAAATTATGGATCATTTAATAATGCTGGGACAATATATCTATACAGAAAACAAGTTTTTAAACAAAACCCTATTTCATATCATTAACAAAAATCAATTCTGCATGAAACAAAGAAATAAATGTAAAATAAAAATAAACTTTTACAGGAAAGTTAACATGCTTAGGATCATGTGGTTGGGATGATCTCTTTTTAAAGGATTAAGCAAAGTATAAACCATAAAAGGGATATCTGATAAACAGAAGAAACTCTGTTTATTAAAAGTCATGATAAATAGAATAACAAATATGTAAACACAAGTCCAAAATGGGAGATATTTGTAACACCAGTGAAAAGATTTCAGAAAAAGTAAAAAAATCTAACAAATCAATATGAATTAAAAATATGAAAGTCAATCTGCATTAAAAATAAACAAGTACTTCACAAATATTGGAAAAGATCAATTTAAAAAGAAAATACACGATCTTTTTGAACACTAATCAGGTAATTGCAAATGAAAACAACTTTCAGTTTCATTTCACACACAAAACATTGGCAACATTTTAAGTCTTAGAATTTTGAGAAAATGCAAGACCATGGCACAATTATAGCTCATATACTGTTAGCAGAGATATAAACCGGACAAAAAAAATGGATAATAATTTGGCACATTTTAGCAATGTAGCCTTTTGTAATCTATAAGGTATGTATAAGGTATGTGTAAGGATATAAACCTTATAGAAGCACATACAGGCACCAGGACACATTACACAGTGGTGTCTGTATCAATGTTGGTCATAAAATCCACAGTCAGTCAGTTCAGTCACTCATTCATGTCCAACTCTTTGCAACCCCATGAATCACAGCACACCAGGCCTCCCTGTCCATCATCAACTCCCGGAGTCCACACAAACCCATGTCCATCGAGTCAATGATGCCATCCAACCATCTCATCCTCTGTCGTCCCCTTCTCCTCCTGCCCTCAATCTTTCCCAGCATTAGGGTCTTTTCCAATGAGTCAGCTCTTCACATCAGGTGGCCAAAGTATTGGAGTTTCAGCTTCAACATCAGGCCCTCCAATAAACACCCAGGACTGATCTCCTTTAAGATGGACTGGTTGGATCTCCTTGCAGTCCAAGGGACTCTCAAGAGTCTGCTCCAATACCACAGTTCAAAAGCATCAATTCCTCAGTGCTCAGCTTTCTTTATATCCCAACTCTCACATCCATATATGACTACTGGAAAAACCATAGCCTTGACTAGATGGACCTTTGTTGGCAAAGTAATGTCTCTGCTTTTTAATATGCTGTCTATGTTGGTCATAACTTTCCTTCCAAGGAGTAAGCATCTTTTAATTTCATGGCTACAATCACCATCAGCAATGATTTTGGAGCCCAGAAAAACAAAGTCAGCCACTGTTTCCACTGTTTCCCCATCTAGCTGCCATGAAGTCATGGGACTGGATGCCATGATCTTAGTTTTCTGAATGTTGAGCTTTAAGCCAACATTTTCACTCTCCTCTTTCACTTTCATCAAGAGGTTCTTCAGTTCTTCTTCACTTTATGCCGTAAGGGTGGTGTCATCTGCATATCTGAGGTTACTGATATTTCTCCCGGCAATCTTTTTTCCAGCTTGTGCTTCTTCCAGCCCAGCGTTTCTCATGATGTACTCTGCGTATAAGTTGAATAAGCAGGGTGACAATATACAGCCTTGACATACTCCTTTTCCTATTTGGAACCAGTCTGTTGTTCCATGTCCAGTTCTAAATGTTGCTTCCTGATCTGCATACAGGTTTCTCAAGAGACAGGTCAGATGGTCTGGTATTCCCATCTCTTTCAGAATTTTCCACAGTTTATTGTGATCCACACAGTCAAAAGCTTTGTCATGGTCAATAAAACAGAGATGGATGTTTTTCTGGAACTCTCTTGCTTTTTCGATGATCCAGCAGATATTGGCAATTTGATCTCTGGTTCCTCTGCCTTTTCTAAAACCAGCTTGAACATCTGGAAGTTCACGGTTCACGTATTGCTGAAGCCTGGCTTGGAGAATTTTAAGCATTACTTTACTAGCATGTGAGATGAGTGCAATTTTGCGGTAGTTTGAGCACAGACCATAGACCTAAAGTCATTCAGATGGCCATCAACATTAGAGACAACACATACACTATTGATATATTCACATATCAGAACATTATACAGCAGTGAAAATGAGCTACAACTATATATAAAACACTATGGTTGAATCTTCCAAATTTTGAGCAAAAGACAGAAATAACCCGCATTGTTATCTCAGAGCTAGCGGATGTAAGCCACAAGCAGTAACATCAACGTAGTGCTCATCACCTCCAAAACATCTGAGGAACCACTATTAGGAAGCACTGTGTCCATATGGATAATGCGTCATATTAATGTTCTAAAATTTCATAGGCTAATATTGGACTTCAATTTTTAAAAGTCAGCACTGTGTATAATATGAGATTTTTAAGAATTTTTTGTGACACATCTTAGGACGTAAAGAGCAAGTAAAAATGGTGTGGTATTTAATAGATATTGTATTTGCTGGCAGAAAATGTTTGTCCTACAAGCATGTTCACAATTAAGTTATATTTGAAGTCATTCTGGTGATTTCCCTGCCTACTTATGGCTTTTAGTGTAATTCTGCAACATAAATATATCACCCCAACAGTACCTGAACAAGACTAAGATTTAATGTGCATTTTCCTCTCTTATTCATAAACAATGAAGAAGAATGGAGAAGAATGGAATGAATGAATAAAGAATAGAGAAGGAAATGGCAACCTACTCCAGTATCCTTGCCTGGAAAATCTTGTGGACAGAGGAGCCTGGTGGGCTGCAGTCCATGGGGTTGCAAAGAGTTGGCACAACTGCGTGACTAACACCTAATACTTCATAAAGAATGGAATGTAAACATCTACATTTTTATAATTCACAGCAATTACACAACTCTAGAATGCCTTTAGATTTAATAAGAATTCACTTCCTTCAGAACTACTTTGTTGAAAGCTAAGGAATTTACATGTTTAGAAATAATACATTGTGCTAGAAACCAGCAGAGTGAGGCCCTGCATCAGAAAGTTATTCCAGAATTAAAAGGTTAAATGTATTCAGATCTGTAATATGAGCACTGACCGATGTAAAATATCTTTAGTTTTCAAAACCCCATTTTAAAGTTGGGTAGGCAGGTTTTGGTTTTGCTTTTTGAAGGACGGGGAAGCCTGGCGTGCTTGCAGCCCATCGGGTTGCAAAGAGTCGGACATGACTGAGAGACTGAACAATGGTAACATTCTAGGACTTCAAAATTAATTCAGCTTCTTTGGGGGCCACTGGATTTGGAACTGAACGATGTTACCAGGCAAGCTTCAGTTCCCGATGGGCCTGTGCATGCCTACATACGTGTAGGAGTAAGGCAATGGCACCCCACTCCAGTACTCCTGCCTGGAAAATCCCATGGACGGAGGAGCCGGGTAGGCTACAGTCCATGGGGTCGCTAAGAGTCGGACACGACTGAGCGACTTCACTTTCACTTTTCCCTTTCATGCACTGGAGAAGGAAATGGCAACCCACTCCAGTGTTCTTGCCTGGAGAATCCTAGGGACGGTAGAGCCTGCTGGGCTGCCGTCTATAGGGTCGCACAGAGTCGGACACGACTGAAGCAATTTAGCAGCAGCAGCATATTCATTTCCAGGAAAGACTACCATTGAAGATTTCTATTACTTGTGATAGTAGAAATCCAGGTCAATTATGCTTTCAGATACGCACATGTAATCTCTTGAACAGGCATTGTTGTTTGAGCATCACAGATTCTGAAAACTTCAATTGAATGTTACTTCAAAGCAAATGTTACTGCTTTCTGTGTCCTATCAACTAGGAATGATTAGTTCTCTAGATTCACAGACTCTTAGAAATATGATACAGATAGATTCAAGGAGTAGGAATCTTCCTTTGAAATATAAGCGCGATCAAAAATCTCTCTCCAGACAATATTTAGTTCAGTGGAGGGAACTGTTAAACTTAAATCTAGATATGTCTGCGAGGCGGCTCCAGGTTACATTTCTGCTGCTTTGAAAAGAATTCTGATTAGCATTGATTTCCAATAACCTGAAAATCTATGACACCTCCCTGTGAGCTCAAGTCGAGGGCAGCAAACCTTGGTTGGCTTTTCTGCACCTTGCTTCTTATATAAGCCTAGCAAGGCACATTTCCACAGGGTGCGAAGAAATCCAAATGCACATTAAGCAAGTCATAAAGATAAGACTTACTGTTTTCAGAGGATTGGTAATTTTCTATGACCTGGAAATGAAAATCAAAATAACATTTGAGCATACTCACTCGTTTGATAGTAACATTAGGGTAGGATTTGATGGAACTGGGTCACTGCCCTGAAGGATTGTGCTTTCTAAACTGGAGACAATATATATTCAAAGAAGCTGCAAATCTATGTTTGTTTGATTTTGTTTGTTTCTTTGTTTGCGGCGGGTGGGGGGGGGAAGCTTTCTTTCAGTGAAATTGAACCTGTGATAAATTTAATTTTACTTCCTTCCCAGGCTTTCTAATGTATGTCCATACATTATAAACTGAGTTCTTCAAAGCTTAAAGATTGTCTAGATGCTAAGAAAGTAAATGCAGTTGGGAGAAAATCTCTCTCTTAATGCAGGTTTGACCAAGATAGTAGCAATGAATCGATAACACCCAAATGTAAAAGCTTTTTGGACAATGTGTAGGACCTACATTTTATCTTTCTTGTAAACTTGAGGTGCTATTTAATAATCCCCTTGGCAGCTCAAAAAAGATCCATCCAAATAGGATCAAAAGAATTTCTTGCCCTTACATATATTTCACTTCCTTTTAACTATTTATTTTCCTTAGGAAAATGTCTTCTGTTTCAGCAGTAAATGTGTTCTCGCCTGCCTTTCTCTAACAATACATTAACAATGAATTTATGACACATGGAAAAGTTCTTAATGACTTATCTGTTGTTGAAGATTTTGGCTTAAGTCATTTTATTTCAAAGACTGTGATATTTTGATACTAAACTAGGGAAAAGTATTAGAACTTTAAAGAAAGATTTATCAAAAAACAAATTCACAAAATGTCTTCTTTCTCCAGATTTAAACTGCAATATTATATCCTGTTCATTGAAATCTGGACTCATCTCTCCAACTTCCGACTAGAAATCTCTACAGAGATGTGATTCATTGTGTCCACATCAGAATTTTTATTGCAAAACTGAAACCTATCCTCCTAAAGGCCATTGCCAACTCACCAAATGGAAACAGTATTCTCTCGGTTTTCAAATCCTGGGAGCTGTTCTTGATTTTTCTTTCTTCTTTACTCTTTCTCAAATCTGAATCAGCATCAAGTTATGTCAATTTTATTTTCAAAATGCATTGTGCCTACGTCTCTCCATTTCTGCTGCTGTGACCCAGGGCTCAAGGCACTATTATCCTTCCAAAGATGGCTGCAGTTGTCACCTAATTAGTATCTCTTGTATTCTTTAAAACTCCCCCTTACATTCCATTAATCTGCAGAAGCCAGGGTGGCCATTTAAAAATATCAATCAGATCATTCCTCTCCCCTAAGCACAATATCACTGTGTCTTCTCGTTGTATTTGGAATAAAGTCCAACAGTCCTTAATCTGGACCTTGATAATATCTTCTCTGATGGCCACTCTATGCAATTCACTCCACATAAAGAGCCTCAACACATTCCTGGCTCCCTCAGTCACAATATTCTATTATATTTTCCTCAATGCATTCATCTCTTTCTCTGAAAATATTGATATTTTTATGTGTTTATTTGCTGTTTCCCTTTAGCCCCTGGAATGTAAGCTCCCTTTGAATAGAATTTATTTTTAAAGCCCACTATTAATATCATGTGCATAGCACAGTGCCTGGCACATAAATTAAATATCAAAAATATATGTGTTAAATCGTGAAAGAATAAAATACCTTACCTTTAGTACCAAGAACAGCGCTACACATAAGGGCTCTTAATTAATTTCAGAATTCACAAATTAACTCCTTTGTGAGTAAATTCATAGTGACTTATGACTTAATTTTCAATTAGCTTTGATAAAATGAACATTTTATCAAATACTGTCTCCTGCTCAAAAACACAAGTCTTTGAGTTTTTCAAAATACCCGCCTTAAAAAAACAGAAAATGTAAATAACCAAGTGTTATACTGCTTAAATGGTTTTTATAAAACAAATCTAGTAGTACATACTAAGCTCTATTTAAAAACAGGAACTTCAGGTACTTGATTTAATATCCACTTGGTTTCATGCCCGTATTTTGTTACTGTTGATATTTTTATTTTGTGGAACATCTTTGTTGCCCTGCATGCATTGTTCATGCCTGGAAGCATGCAGAAAGCCCCCACTGGTGATGAGAGGTGATAAGCTTGTCGGCAGCCAGGTGACTAGACATCTAAATATGGCCTCAATAAGTCAGATGTAAAAGAAAAATAAAACAGCTACACTAACAGAGTTTTCTATTTTCACCATGCTAAAGAAATCAAAACATTTTATTGCCTGAAAACAAACCTCGTATGGAAAATAGTTTGCAATAAACAGAATTTTGGTTTTTCATTTGATTTAAATGTTACTAAACAGGCTCTTTAAACAGAAGTCACTAATAAATAATACCAGCCAGAAGTGTCACTGCTGCAGAAGATTATGTCTTCATCTTTGTTTCAACCAAAGAGACTAGTAATTCAGGACCCACAGATAAAAGGTCACAAGTTCTTAAACGGACACTAGACACAGTCTCGTGCTCCAGTGACACAGATGCTGACAACAGGGGAGATTCTGCAAGTATGGGGCCACAGGAACTCTTACTTTGCACTCAATTTTGCTGTGACTCTAAAGCTGCTCTATTAAAAAAATCTTGCAAATGAGTTATGGTTTGGGAGAAACACCTTAGAGCATGCTAGAAAAGATCACTGTTACGTACATACACACACACTCTCTCTCTCATACACACACACACAGATATCTCTAATGATTATCTTGTTTTCATGTGGTGAAACTGAGTCTCAGCAAGGACACCAAATTCTTATAGAAAAAACAGAAGTCAGGTTCAAAATTTCAATTGATTCCTATTTGCCTATTCCTTTCCCTGCACCAATTATTCTTGGGATATTTGCCTCAATATCATTTACTCTTGTGTGTTACACTTCTTGTCTCTGTGTGTGTGTGTGTGTGTGTGTGCTCAGTCGCTCAGCCATGTCTGACTCTGTGACCCCATGGACTGTAGTCGGCCAGGCTCCTCTGTATATGGAATTCTCCAGGAAAGAATACTGGAGTGGATTGCATTTCCTCCTCCAGGGGATCTTCCTGACCCAGAGATTGAACCCGCATCTCTTGTGTCTCTTGCATTGCAGGTGAATCCTTTATGACCGTACCAACCGGGAATCATACTTAATTCTGTTAACGCTTCCTAGATTAAACCAATAATATATCAACATTGCCTTTTACTTCAACTATCAAAAGAGCAGCATTCTGGAAAAATCTTTTGCTATATCCTTTTTTAAAATTATTGACAAATGATATCAAAATTTCCATTTTCATAAGAAAATTTTTTTCAAGTTGGCCTCTTCTAACATTTACTGGTCCCAAAATCCCAAGAACTACTGTCCAATGTAAACTTTTCTTTTTATTTTTTCTTTAAAAAATAAGATACCGATCTCATAATGATCATTTTAGCTTGCCCATAGAAAGTATTAGAAATTAAACAGTTGGACAAAAAGTAGTTTTTCAGAGAACATTGAGTTTAATATTATTTACGTTTGAGGATGAACATATTTTCTTAGGATTTTCATAATTTATAAAGGTACTAAGATAAAGTTGTCCTAACAAAAAAGTTAATGTATAAAAATAATTTAGAAGAAAAACACTATAAAAGCTACTTATATCATGAGAACAAAAGAATAAATCTTTACTTAAAGAAAATATGTTTAATGTTTTAAACTCATTAAATTCACACCATACTTATTATAATCAGGCCAAGAGGGACGCTCATATGTTCCCTTGCGTCGACTGATTTTCCTATGATATTTAAATGAATAGTGTTGTATTATAGTCATAAATAACATCAAAGTGTACTATTCATGTGCTGGGATTAAAGTTCTGCTGCTACTGTGAAGTTAATCATCTTCACAATTATACAATCAAATGAAGAATTTTGAGTTTTCTGGGTTTTTTTTAGAGGGAGAAGAAAAACCCCTAAGGCTCATTATCTTCACATTTGCTGAAAGAAAAGAAAAAGGAGCTTTTAAACGACACGAACTCTTTGGACACCATGGGTATTTAACAACTACAGTGAAAGTGAAGAAATTAAAATATCCTGGATTTCAGGCATAGGTTTTTCTTGAGAGTAAAATTACTAAAAGATGATAAAACCAAAGACAAGTAAAGATTAGTTAGGATAAAGATTTTTTACCTTCTACAATATAATAATCACCCATAGAATATGTATTTCCATTTTTTTGAAAGATGAAAGTGATGACCAACAGGAAAAAGTAGACCTTTGTCATTTCCTTACCTTCTGGATAATAAAGGGGAAAAAAATAAGCATAAAGTTAACTTAAAAGATCATTTCCCATTCATAGTTATTTCATTCCTCAGACAGTAAGAAACTACTTTCAGATTCAGTCTATAAAGTAAATGTCCTGGTGATACTGAATTAAAAGGATATATATTGGATACTATGAATTATTAACAGTACAGTCTAGAAGCTGAAGAACACAATATTAATTCAGCTTTAATATTACAATCCAATTGCAGTAAACAAGATCCTTTTTCTATAGATCTGTGTGACCAATATCTTATTTTTAAGAAAATAATTTTCTTGGATTTAAAATTATTTCAAAAATTGAGGATTGAGTTGATTATTTCTACCAACATCGGGAAAAAAGGCAAAAAAAAAAAAAAGAAAGAAAATTACCAGTCTTCTCAAAGTATGTATTAAATTGTCTCTTCAATTTAATGCATATCGTCAGCCACAGAATGTATTAAGCCTATTTAAAGGTGGAGAATCTGAAGCTCTGAACAGTTTGGCATGTATACATAGAAACAGTATTTCTCGGAATTTTTCACTTCCATGTGTTCATCTTTTAAAGAATATTTGCTTAATTAAAAATTTTAAAATTGAGAATGAAGAACAGTTACATATGTATTGGGAGTATTGATCCTGTTGTTGTTAAGTAATTACTTTTTGGTCAGATTGACTTGGGGCAGGCTGAGGCCCAGGATGCCAGATGAGAGAACGGTGCTTAGTAGCATGCAGTACCACCTCCAGCTCAACACTTCCCCCACTAACATCATTCTTTGCCTTGTTCTTGCATCCCGGAGTCTGGGGTACCTCACCACCTGATGTGCAACTAAAAGAGAAAAGAATAAGCCAGAAACTGAAAAATACATCATTGATGATATGGAGTCCTGCCCCAAGGCCACAGACATGGAACCCAGAACCAAGGTCACCTCTGAAATTGACTGAGCCCCTTTGTAACTGTTGCCAAAAGCTTTCCCCCACCAATCATCACCAGCAGGCTTCTTGACTCCATATTAGTCAAAAATGCCCATTCCAGTGCTCACCCTATAGCACCCTAACCAGTCACCTAATGCCAACCTTCCGGCAGGAATTTTCTTTGTCTTGAGGCTATGGCCCAAGATAGATGGGTCATGGTGGAGAGGTCTGACAGAATGTGGTCCACTGGAGAAGGGCATGGCAAACCACTTCAGTATTCTTGCCTTGAGAACCCCATGAACAGTATGTAAAGGCAAAAAGATAGGACACTGAAAGATGAACTCCCCAGGTCAGTAAGCGCCCAATATGCTACTGGAGATGACTGGAGAAATAACTCCAGAAAGAATGATGGGATGGAGCCAAAGCAAAAACGATACCCAGCTGCGGATGTGACTGGTGATAGAAGCAAAGTCCGATGCTATAAAGAGTAATATTGCATAGGAACCTGGAATGTTAGGTCCATGAATCAAGGCAAATTGGAAGTGGTCAAACAGGAGATGGCAAGAGTGAACGTTGACATTCTAGGAATCAGCGAACTAAGATGGACTGGAATGGGTGAATTTAGCTCAGATGACCATTATATCTACTACTTTGGGCAAGAATCCCTTAGAAGAAATGGAGTAGCCATCATGGTCAACAAAAGAGTCCGAAATGCAGTCCTTGGATGCAGTCTCAAAAACGACAGAATGATCTCTGTTCATTTCCAAGGCAAACCATTCAATATCACAGTAATCCAAGTCTATGCCCCGACCAGTAATGCCGAAGAAGGTGAAGTTGAATGGTTCTATGAAGACCTACAAGACCTTCTAGAACTAACACGCAAAAAAGATGTCCTTTTCATTATAGGGGACTGGAATGCAAAAGTAGGAAGTCAGGAACTACCTGGCGTAACAGGCAAATTTGGCTTTGGAATACAGAATGAAGCAGGGCAAAGGCTAATAGAGTTCTGCCAAGAGAACACGCTGGTCATAGCAAGCACCCTCTTCCAACAACACAAGAGAAGACTCTACACGTGGACATCACCAGATGGTCAACACCAAAATCAGATTGATTATATTCTTTGCAGCCAAAGATGGAGAAGCTCTATACAGTCAGAAAAAACAAGACCGGGAGCAGACTGTGGCTCAGATCATGAACTCCTTATTGCCAAATTCAGACTTAAATTGAAGAAAGTAGGGAAAACCACTAGTTCATTCAGGTATGACCTAGATCAAATCCCTTATGATTATACAGTGGAAGTGAGAAATAGATTTAAGGGACTAGATCTGATAGACAGAGTGCCTGATGAACTGTGGACAGAGGTTTGTGACATTGTACAGGAGACAGGGATCAAGACCATCCCCATGGAAAAGAAACGCAAAAAAGCAAAATGGCAGTCTGAGGAGTCCTTACAGATAGCTGGGAAGAGAAGAGAAGCGAAAAGCAAAGGAGAAAAGGAAAGGAGAAAAGGAAAGATATTCCCATCTGAATGCAGAGTTCCAAAGAACAGCAAGGAGAGATAAGAAAGCCTTCCTCAGTGATCAATGCAAAGAAATAGAGGAAAACAACAGATTGGGAAAGACTAGAGATCTCTTCAAGAAAAGTAGAGATACCAAGGGAACATTTCATACAAAGATGGGCTTGATAAAGGACAGAAATGGTATGGACCTAATCGAAGCAGAAGATATTAAGAAGAGGTGGCAAGAATACACAGAAGAATTGTACAAAAAAGATCTTCACGACCCAGATAATCACGATGGTGTGATCACTCACCTAGAGCCAGACATCCTGGAATGTGAAGTCAAGTGGGCCTTAGAAAGCATCACTATGAACAAAGCTAGTGGAGGTGATGGAATTCCAGTTGAGCTATTTCAAATCCTGAAAGATGATGCTGTGAAAGTGCTATACTCGATATGCCAGCAAATTTGGAAACTCAGCAGTGTCCACAGGAATGGAAAAGGTCGGTTTTCATTCCAATCCCAAAGAAAGGCAATGCCAAAGAATGCTCGAACTACTGCACAATTGCACTCATCTCACATGCTAGTAAAGTAATGCTCAAAATTCTCCAAGCCAGGCTTAAGCAATACATGAACCATGAACTTCCAGATGTTCAAGCTGGTTTTAGAAAAGGCAGAGGAACCAGAGACCAAATTGCCAATATCCGCTGGATCATTGAAAAAGCAAGAAAGTACAAGAAAAACATCTATTTCTGCTTTATTGACTATGCCAAAGCCTTTGACTGTGTGGATCACAATAAACTGTGGAAAATTCTGAAAGAGATGGGAATACCAGACCATCTGACCTGCCTCTTGAGAAACCTGTATACAGATCAGGAAGCAACAGTTAGAACTGGAAATGGAACAACAGACTGGTTCCAAACAGGAAAAGGAGTATGTCAAAGCTGTATATTGTCACCTTGCTTATTTAACTTATATGCAGAGTACATCATGAGAAACGCAGGGCTGGAAGAAACACAAGCTGGAATCAAGATTGCTGGGAGAAATATCAATAACCTCAGATATGCAGATGACACCACCCTTATGGCAGAAAGAAAAGAAGAACTAAAGAGCCTCTTGATGAAAGTGAAAGAGGAGAGTGAAAAAGTTGGCTTAAAGCTCAACGTTCAGAAAACTAAGATCATGACATCTGGTCCCATCACTTCATGGGAAATAGATGGGGAAACAGTGGCAACAATGGCTGACTTTATTTTGGGGGGCTCAAAAATCATTGCTGATGGTGATTGCAGCCATGAAATTAAAAGACGTTTACTCTTTGGAAGGAAGGTTATGGCCAACCTAGATAGCATATTAAAAAGCAGAGACATTACTTTGCCAACAAAAGTCCGTCTAGTCAAGGCTATGGTTTTTCCAGTGGTCATGTATGGATGTCAGAGTTGGACAGTGAAGAAACCTGAGCGCCGCAGAACTGATGCTTTTGAACTGTGGTGTTGGCGAAGACTCTTGAGAGTCCCTTGGACTGCAAGGAGATCCAATCAGTCCATCCTAAAGGAGATCAGCCCTGGGTGTTCATTGGAAGGACTGATGTTGAAGCTGAAACTCCAATACTTTGGCCACCTCATGCGAAGGGTTGACTCATTAGAAAAGACCCTAATGCTGGGTAGGATTGGGGGCAGGAGGAGAAGGGGACGACAGAGGATGAGATGGCTGGATGGGATCACTGACTTGATGGACATGGGTTTGGGTAAACTCTGGGGTTGGTGATGGACAGGGAGGCCTGGCGTGCTGCAATTCATGGAGTCGCAAAGTGTCAGACACGACTGAGCGACTGAACTGAACTGAACTGAGGCTATGGAAACTGACTACTAACCCCTGAAAAGTGTCGACTCTCCCTGGTCTATCAGGAGGTTGGGCCACTGTGCTCACAGTGCCCACGTTATCTCTGGTCTTTGTTTTTTAATACACTCACTCTTTTCTGCAATACTCTGTGTCTCAAAATTCTTTTCCAACCCATATTTGGACATGATGGACAATCGGGTAATGTAACCAGGGAGGGACTAGACACAAAAGCTGCTTGCCATGGTGACCCTTAGCTAAGCAGTGAAGAAGTTTCTTATTGCCTAGTCCTGTGACACGTCCTAGCCTCAGATGGAAGCATCCTTCCAGTATGTGATGTGGAAACTGCCCAGGACTTCAAGAGATCTGTGCTTCTAAGCACTGCTAGTGGTGTTCCGCAGGAGCTAAGTGAGCCCTGGCTTGTGGCCCTCTGTGAGGGCAGCAACTTGTGTGCTTCCCACACCACTTATGTAACAGTCATCCCAAAGACCTTCAGCTAGAGGATGTGATTCAGATCCATCATGATTGGGGCGGGGGGGGGGGCGGTCTTCCACCATCAAAATAAAACAAAGCAAACCAGAAACTAAATGTCTTTTCTTTCTGTATCAGTAAGATTTTTGTGTTGCTATTCATAGGGTCAAAAGATAACCAAATTAGGAAAGTAGGGGATAGAATCATATATTATGATTCTTCATTTATATGTGGATTTTTTAATACAAATGTGGAGCCACAAAGCCCTAATGATTGCAAGTCAAAATATTTCAGTGAACAATATTGAGCAAGTGATTTCACTGATTGCCTCAGCTGTACCTGATATGATAAAGGGGCAGCTGGTGCCTGATTCACTTAGTATTAATCAAAAACTATGTAAACAGTGTGCTAAACCTGTAACTCTAATATATATATATATATATATGTTTTATATATACGTATGCATATATATAGAGTTTCCCAGGTGGCACAGTGGATAAAGAATCTGATTGCAAGGCAGGAGATGCAGGAGATGCAGTTTCTGGCCTGGAGAATCCCATGGATAGAGGAACCTGGTGGGCTACAATCCATGGGGTTGCAAAGAGTCAGACACAACTGAAGCGACTGAGTACACATGCACTGTAGGCAAGAATGCTGGAGTGGCTTACCATGCCCTCCTCCAGGGGATCATCCCCACCCAGGGATTGAACCTGAATCTTTTACCTCTCCTGCAATTGTAGGCAGGTTCTTTACCACTAGCACCACCTGGGAAGCTTATATATATGTTCAAACAAATGGTTTTGAAATATAGGCACTGTGCTTAGTACAGGAGTATTGCTCTCAAAAGGTTATTTTTTTCACCATATATTAAGCATATCAATCAAGCAATATAAAATAGAGTAATATACTGTTAAGTGTCAAAAGAAGTATATATATATGGTATTAAAAAGTGAGAGCTGCTTTCCAGGAAAAAAAAATAGAAATTTGTTTGTTTTTACAAAGAGATAAAGTATAAAAGGATTAAAACTAAAGCATAGATAAAATAATTCGAAAGATGTATTCAAGAAAAAGTGTTCTTGCAATTCTTAACAGAAAGGTCGCTTCGTCTTAGGGAGTAATCAAACATTGTTTAATGCAAGGTTTATGCTCTTAACATAATGGAACACTGCTTAAAAGGGAAGCTGATGAAATGACACTTAATATGGTCTAAGTTTAAAGGAGTTTAATTTTACTTGTAGAGCTGTTAATATTTATATCCCTCTTTATTAATTACACAAAATGAAGTTTTTAAAGTTCATGAGGGATGTTCTACACAACAGATTATGGGGACAGAGACACTGGAGCCAAAAATGCTCCATGAGAGCATGAGATATGAGATAAAATTAACCCATGCCAGAGTTCGAGGTAAGTTTCTCAATCACAACAGTTACCATGGGAAGAATAAAGGATAAATCAAAGAAGTGTTACCAAAGGAAAACTGACTGGACTGGAAGACTGGTTAGAAATGAGAAACAAAAGAGAAAAATGAACCAGGGATGGTGCTGAACTGTCAAGCGTGCATGACGATCTGTGGGAAGATAGTTCTATTGGCAGGTGGGAAATATTCTGGAAAGCCAGCTTAAACAGGAGCGTGATGAATTATGTTCGAGGTATGCTTGACTTGAAGAACAATGGAAAATCCAAGAGGATCATAGAAGATTATCTCCAAGTTACAAATGGCTTTAAATCCTATAAGGGTCTATCCTCACCCGACACTTCAATCCCTTTCAACACCACCCTAACAAGTTGTCATTCAACTCACGTTTGCATCTTTAAGAACAGGAAAACTCCCTATTTTACTATCAATTCAATGTACTTTAGAAAAATCCAATTTTTACAAACATCCTTCTCACACTGATTCAAAAATGTGTCTCCTTAAAAATGCTAGGCTTTGGTGCCAGCTGTCCCCTGTGGAAATAAAAAATAAATCTAATCCTTCTTTCCCCAAAAGACCCCTCAATAATTGTGGGCACTTTTCATGTTGCATTGAAATTTCTCTTCCCGACGTTAAACATCACCTGATGTGCTTTTAGTCCTTTGACTAAGTCTTTCTTTAAAGTGTAGTGTGTAGAACTAAAGTAAGATTTCAGAGAAAGAACAGGGTTAAGCTTAAAAATATTAGAACTGATCATTATGAAGACTCCTGAAGCACAAGGAAAGACTGCTCAGGGAGGAAAATCAAACACAAGGAAGCAGAGGAGCGGGCAGGAGATTAAACCTTAGTAAATGACACACACAAAGTAAATAATGGAGAATAAACAATCTGGGTAAAAGATAGATTTGGTGGGCACAAAGAGAGCCATGGCAGGGCAGGACTAGTAAAACTAAAGAGTTTCATATGACCAGAATATTTAAAAAAATATATAAAATCCTGCAGAGAAACTGATATTTACAAAAATAGCTGAGCAAAGAATCATTTGGTCATTTATCAATTAAACTATGAGTGGTGGGCTTTAGGAGAGCTGTGTTCCAGGAAGTCAGATTGCAGAACTTTAAATGGTTTGGTGTGGAAATTTTTTGAGAGTAAAAGAATGAGAAGAATAATACAACTACTAGAAATCATCCTGTTTACACTTCCAGATCCAGATCAAGAGGTTTGATCTCTGATCTCTGGGTCTCTGAAGGTTTCTTCTAAGAAACCTTCCCTAAGGCCCTTTGCTGTTGTTCAGTCACTGAATCGTGTCCAACTCTGCAACCCCATGCACTGCACCACGCCAGGTTCCTCTGTCCTCTACTGTTTCCTGGAGCTTGCTCAGATTCATGTCCATTGAGTAAGTATTGCTATCTAACCATCTTATCCTCTGCTGCCCCTTTGTCCATTTGCCTTCAATCTTTCCCAACATCAGCATCTTTTCCAGTGAGTTGGCTCTTTGCCTCAAGCGGCCAAAGTATCGGAGCTTCCTATGAACATTCAGGGTTGATTTCCTTTAGGATTGACTGGTTTGATCTTGCAGTCCAAGGGACTCTCAAGACTCTTCTCCAGCACCACAGTTCAAAAGCATCAGTTCTTCAATGTTCAGCCTTCTTTATGGTCCATTTCTTTCATCCACACATGACTACTGGAAAAACCACAGCTTTGATTATATGAACTTTTGTCAGCAAAACGATGCCTCTGTTTTTTTTTTTTAATAGTCTCTCTAGGTTTGTCATAGCTTTCCTTCCAAGGAGCAAATGTCTTTTCTTTTTTTTTAATTTCATGGCTGTAGTCATCATCCGCAGTGATTGATGAGGACGCTGCCTAAAGTCATAGGCATGCTTGACCTCTATTCCTCCCCTAATCTTTTCCCTTCAACTCTTTATCAATTCATTCATACTATTAATACCCTCTTAATAACTAGCTTGCACATCGATTCTTGTCCCATATGTGCCTCCAGCAAACTTTATGTAAGATAGAACTTCTTTAAGAGGGGTGATAACCAGCTATCTGCCTGTTTTTTGTTTGGTTGGTTTTGATTTTTTGTGGTGATTAATAGGAATTTCAATGTACGAGTTTATAAAAAAAGGATAAAAAAGAGTCACTTACAGAAATTATCTCTGCATTATATTTATCATAATTTCAATCCTTTTTCCATCTTTATTTCTGAAAATTTCAGATACTGGGTTTATAATTTTTTGATCATTTTATCATTTTTCTGAGAGATTTACTCAAATTTATCTTCTCACATTTTAATCTTTTTCAACTGATACTGTCACAGTGTTAATCAAAATAATTCTTTATGAATATTTGTATATAAATTTCTTTATTGTTTTAAATACACAATATACTCACTTCTCTTTTTGAAGATATTACTTATATATGTATTTATGATTTTCTCTCTTTTTGTTTTTTAATGACCCTTCTGAATTATCTTTTGTTATTCATTTCCTCTGTATCATTCATGTCCAATATCTTCCTTAAATGTTTGATGTCTGATCTTTCCTCTTTCCCATCTACACATTTCATCATGACACAGATTTGCCATTTCAGAGAACTAACCTCAATGTTATATTTTGGTGAAAGGAGTAGTAGTTAGTACTAGACTTAGTAAGGAAAGGAATAATGGTTATCTCTCTTTCACATATAAATGTTTAACCAACACTTTCAAGTACTATCTCATATGCATCATATGCATCCCACTATAAAAGAGATTTTTATTTTTATTTTCTGGCATATATTGGTCTACTCTCTGGCTTCTCATGGCTGACAAATTTCAGGTTCCAACAGTCTGTTAATTCAGATACTTGACTCCCACGCTTTTCAACTTCCAACATTTTGTTAGCAACATATCCCCTTACATTCTCTTTCTATTTTGGTTTATCCCTTTCATAATTTTTTAAAATCTCTTTTTAAAGTTTATTGACATTTTAGGACAGAAGAAAGTTTAAAAGGTACATTCAATCTGTTATTATTATTTTAAAATTTTATAACGACCTTATTGCTCTTGTTTAAAAAATAAAAAATGAAGACTTCCCATGGTCAGGACATTCAATAGGGTTCATTTTGTTTACTTGGACATTTTCATTTTATGGCTCTTCCTTAACCTTAATCACAGCAAGGCTCTTCTGATGTGTCAGCTTCTCAAAGATGCTGTTACATTAGCACTCTGTCAATCACATTCCATCCTTATTCTCATTCATTTTCTTAGCATTTCCGGTAATGTGTGATTGCTTTTAAAACGTTTCTCAGGTTTATTTGAGGATATACATGTATTAAAAAAAAAAAACAACTTTATTGGTTAAAGACTTCTAGATGGATTTTTTTCCCTTTCAGTACTTTAATGATGCTCCTCAAATATCTTCTAACTTGCAAGATTTCTAATCAGAAGTTGGATATGCTGTATACTTACATTTGTCACTTTGTATCTACTGTGTGTTGGTTCCCCTCCAACTTTCTGCCCTTTCTCATTGTTTCTTATTTTCAGATATTTTAATACAATATGCGAAGAGCTGTATGTGTGTGTTTGAGTAATTTGTGTCTCTCTGGGAATTTGTTCATTTTGTCCAATTTGTCTAATTTGTTTACATATAACTGTTCATAGCATTCTTTTACAGTTATTTTTGTTTCCATAAAATTAACAGTTATGACTTCTCTTTCATTTTATTCTAGTGATGTGAATTTTCTCTCTTGCTCTCTCCCCCTTCTCTTGGTCAATCTAGCTAACGGTTTATCAGTTCCGTCAGTCAGTTCTTTCTAAGAACCATCTTTTTGCTCTATTGACTTTCTCTATTATTTGATTTTCATTTCAATAATTTCTATCCCCAAATTTATTATTTCTTTCATTCTACTTCCTTTAGTTTCATTGTTCCTCTTTTCTTCCAGTAACTTGAGGTAGAAGGTTAGGTTACTGATTTGAAAATTTTTCTTTTTATTTAAATGTACAGCTTTACAGCTCTAAATTTCCCTGTATGAACTGCTTCTATCATATTTCATAAATTTGGTATTGTGTGCCTTCATTTTTAATCATTTTCAAGTACTTTTAAAAATTTCCTTTATGATTTATCTCTTTTGTGATTTATTTTCTAACTCACTGGTTAATTAGTAGAGTCTTGTTTAATTTCCTCGTATTTTTTAACTTCTCCAATTCCTACCTAATTTCACTCTAACATAATCAGAGAACACACTTTTGTACAATTTAATTTATTGAGGCTTTTTAAAGTGGCCTAGCACATTAAAATGTGTATTCACTATTGTTGGGTGGAGTGTCCTGTTAAAGAGTATGAATAAATGTAATGATTTTGTTCAAGTTTTCTAATTACTTGATGATCTTCCTAGTTGTACCCATCATTGAAAGTAACATATTTTAAGTCTCCAAAAATTATGGTTGAATTTTACATTTCTCCCTTTAATCATGCCTTATTTTTGTTTCATGTATTTTGGGACCTGTACATATATTTATAAATGCTATGATATTATGATACATGATCTATTTTTTATCCTTCTACTTTCATATTACTTGTGTCTGTGAGTCTAAAGTATGTTTCCTGTAGAGACCATGAAGTTAGATTTTAGTTTTTACCCAGTCTGACAATTCCTGTCTTTTTTGAGTGTTGAATCTATCCATTTTTAAGTTTTTTTTTTTTTTGACATAGTTGGAAGCAAGTTTGCCTGAGTTCACATTTTGTTCTCAATTTGTTTCATGACTTTTGTGCCTCTATTACTCTTTTGCTTATTGTTTTTTTTGTCAGAATTGAATTTTTTTTTTAGTGTAACGTTTTAACTTTTTGATGTTTTTCTCATTCTCTTTTGTGATGCTCCAGAGTTTACCAGATTCATCTTAATTTACAAAATCTACATATAATATAAACTATTTCCAGGAAGGTATAGTGATTTTATATCTATATAGCTCTCTTCTCTCCCTCTTCTCTCTTTTTGCTTGTATGTGTGTATATTTATTTTACATACATGTATTTTTGTTCATATGTATGTGTGTGTACATATATATGTCCATATATAAAACCTGAAAATAACATAGCTTGCTAATAATATGGTGAGAAGAAATGTTTTTTTCTCTAGGTAGAGTTATACCCAAGTAATTCAAAGCCATCTTTTTCAATGTATCTTTATGTCTACACCTTTATAACTACTTTCTGCAGCATGTCTCACTCTGTTTATTTCTCAGTTCGATTCCCAATATAACCTAATTCATCTCAGCTTGGCCAACTATGTCAAAAATTAGAGGGCATTTCATTCTGAGTAAGTCAGTTTATACATTTTCATCATAGTAAGCTATTGCAGATAGACTAAGAACACTGTGCCACTTACAGATGTTCATTTTCTCATGCCAAATCTATTTTATTTCCATATGTGATAAATAATGCCAACAAAAATCAGACGTGAGTTCTTATTTCTTTACTTCTTATGCAAGTATCAAGGTTAATCCTACCTAATTAGTTTGAATTTGTGACTCAGGAAAAAGCATTATAAACATTCTTTTAAAAGTTATTATGTCTCCTACTCAAAACTAAAAAATAATATATTTAATTTTATGAAATAAGGGCTGAATTCATACACACTCCATTTTAATGAAATATTTACTATTACTATTACTACTACTGCCACTATTACTGAGACAAAAATATCTAGAATATTTTCTCCCATCAGTATATTAACATATGCCTAGACAATTTCCTTCAGATATGTTCTTAATGTAATAGAATGACTAGCACAAAAACTGACCAAGAAAAATTTTAAACCAGTAGAACTTTAATTCCTAGAGCAAAATAAATTATTTCACGGGAAGCAAACATACTTATCATATTTGAAATGAAATGATGTCCTAGAATTATAAAGTCACTCAACAAAATTCATGGAATATTGTAAATATTATTCTACTTCCAAAGATAAAACAAAAAGCACATTTAATGATCAAAGAAATAAAGAGGGGGTCAAGTGAAGAAAAAATACATGGCACCTTTCACATTGGAAAACGTGGAGATGGTAAATTCTCAAGATTCATAGCAGTATACTATCATGATAAAGAAAGCTTTAAATTATAAACATCTGGATTTGTACCCTTTCTGTCTTTGATTCAATCTCTGAACTTTAATTTGCTTTTTGAAAATTGAGGATTAATTTAAAATAAATCATTAGGAGCTGTTAGTTTGATGTCTGTCATAAAGGAAACTTATAAAATATTTTGTAATTTATTTTATTAATTTATAACATGATTTTCAGTACATGTATCTTTCTCAAAATAGAATAACCTGAAACTGGAACATTTTCTTTCCAATAAAGGCAATCATATGAACATAAAAATTACATATTACATTTATGTAATAAGAAAAACTTTATAAGCTCAAGATCCAAAACATACTGGAAATAATATAGAAGAAATGTTTAGGCTATATCCCTAAACAATTTGGTTGAGGTCATGGAAAAATTCTCTTCTGAAATATTCTACTTCATTTTCCTGTAAATGCTACCTCAGTAATGCATCATAAATGAACTAAATATCTTACTAGAGAGTGCAAAGGACATAAATTTTAAAAGAAATCATTACACATAATTCAACTATTGATTTACATTTCTGTTACCTTACTAGATAGTCATGTCCTTTCAAGGTAATTTTTTTTTTAAATCCCAGTGGTTGTTATAGGCATGATCACATAGAATTCACAGTAAAATGAATGAATGTATATGATAGAGATCCATGAACACTCATTCTAACAATACAGTGACAAGCAATGTCAGACTTTAAAATCTTCATTTTGAAATGCAAGGTGGATAGACTATAACAGAATAGCACATCAATATCTGTATGTACCATTTCATTATATGGTTTGCTTTTCACTAATATGAAATAAATTAATAAAGCCAGAGAACCCCCTTACAGTAGTGCTGTACAATGTTGCTATCTAGTGCTAGATCTGCCTGCAATGCAGGAGACCCCAGTTCGATTTCTGTGATGAGAAGACCCCTGGAGAAGGGATAGGCTACCCAAGTCAGTGTTCTTGGGCCTCCCTGGTGGCTGAGATGGTAAAGAATCCACCTGCAATGTGGGAGACCTGGCTTTGATCCCTGGGTTGGGAAGATCGCCTGGAGGAGGGCATGGCAACCCACTCCAGTATTCTTGCCTGGAGAATCTCCATGGACAGAGGAGCCTTTACAGAATACAGTCCATCAGGTCACAGTCCAAGAGTCAGATACGACTGAGTGACTAAGCACAGCACAACAAGAAATTATCGACACACAGGAAGAACAAATGCTCTAATGATAAATAAGGTCATCAAAACTTTCTTTTTTCTTTTAGGGAAAAACCACATTGTAACAAGTACACTAGTTAATCATCAGCAGTCATAAATAGACTCATCTTATCTAAGCACATGATTTGAGTATATAACAGGTTAAAATATAGTTAGAAACAGAAAAAGAAATATAGTTAGAAAAAACACAGAAGCTCACTAAACTCTATTTTATAAATAATGTAATATACTCATACATACATAAATAATATTTACTCTCTAAGTAACAGCTTAATGGACTATAGAGTCCAAACAAACAAAAACAGAAACTTGCAATGAAGCTTGTCCTTTAGTCCATAAAAGAGGAACAAAAATCTGATATTACATGAACTAAATATATTAGAAAGTTTTGAATGGATATCCATTCTATTCCTAACACTATTTAGAAAGCCCTCTTGTCTAGAGGGTCCAATTTTTACATGGAAAAATTCTTTCTCAATTTAGAACAAAGACTCTCTGATATATGTTGATTGACATTTGATATGTTTTAATTATATTAGAAATTTGGCAATTTCCTTGTGATGTGGAAATATGACTGACAAATTGATTTAAAATCTTTAATCCCTGAAGTAACAGTTCACTCACTACCTAGAACATCCAAGTCTTCAATAAATTTTAATAAATTTGTATATATTTTCACCAGAGAAGGAATATTCTATATAAAAAATTTGAATAACACATCAAAATGATAAAATGTATGAAAATATTTACTTCTAATCACAACATTCAGATATAACTACGCTAATGATTTTGATTTCATTTTATCTACTTTCACTATTTTTGTCTTACATTTTACTCTTTTGCAACTTGTGATCTCTAGTTTCATTTTTTTAAAGGTTATCTTTAAATTCTAAGTTGCAAAGCCAACCCAGGGTGTTCTTGAAATAAAAAACTTTGATCAATCCTTTCCAACTTAAATATTACAATTGTGCAAGTTTTAGTTTTGTAATGTTTTCGTCCTCCAAAGTAGACATCTTTATTATTTTTTTTTCATTTATACAGTCAACATTTGCTCAGGCTTATCCATACATTTGCCAATTTCATTGCCCATGATTCCACTTTAGACCTGGGACAGTTTTGCTTCTCCTTAAAGGACACACATGTTTTTATATATCACTGAGTCAAGAACAGTTGTTAGTGGAATCTCTATTTTTATCTGAAAATGTCTATACATCACCTTTGTTCTTCTAAAACATGTTTTCTCCATTTACAATTAAAAGTATCTTTTTCCCAGGATATTTCAGGTATTACTGCACTGACATCCAGCTTCTGGTGTTCTTTAGAAAACACCCGGAAACCCAATTGCCACCCAGTGTTAGGTATTGCATTCATTTAGCTGGTCAGCTGTTGCTAAGTGGACTAATTAGCAGCTGCTGTGCTACTTCCTTTTTTTTCAGATTATCCAGATGAAGTATTTCTTTGGAGCCTATAAAGCAGCAGGAATTCAACTTCCATTGTCCAGAAAAGACAGCTCTGGATGCTTCTCCCAGCATCATGCATTCCTCAGCACCTGATCTGGGCAACAGCATCATTTTCTTGCCCTTGGGTGACAGCATGGAAGCACTATGATGCACTCCACTGATGAGGGGCCTTTCCATCTGGTATGTTCCCACCCCCGTTTTTAGTTTTTACCTGCTCTGACCCGCACCCTTTCCCCTCCACTAGCTGGGGTTACCCACTCAGATATACTGCTTAATCTAATATCCAATAACAGCAGCCTTTTTTCGTCTACTTTGTCTTTTGTTTTTTCTTAACATCTATCTGTTTTATTGAAGCACAGTGTTTCAGGTGCACAGCAAGCTGATTCAGTTACACACATACACATATACTATTTTTTTAATTACTTTCCATTTTACGTCGTTACAAGATACTGACTATAGTTCCTGTACTATACAGAAAACCTTTGTTGCTTGTTGCATATCCATTTTTTTTAAATTAGAAATCTAGCATTCTATTCAATACTAAGTCAAACAAGTGGAATCAGAATGTCATAAATTTTTAGGCAAAAATTCATAAGCTTTCTAAAATGTATTTTGCATATCATTTATATATATGTATAAAAAAGTTTTCTACTACACTTGATAAAAGCTTAAGAACATACTAAAAAGAGATGGAGAAATTGGAAAACATACACTAAATGAAATGAGAGCACCCAATATGAAATAGAAAAAGTGAAACAAGCTAGATGAAAGATCATCATACAGCCCAGTTGTTTTTAAACATGGCTGCTCATTAGAAACATATCTGGAGATCTAGAGAAATAAAACCAGTACCTGGGCATTTGTATTTTTCAAAAAATTCCAAGATAATTAGAGGTTTTTCTTAGCTCAAATTCCAAAAAGATATAGTAGGATTTGACAGATAAAGAATAACAATACTCATGAGAGGGACCACAGTCACATTTAGCACTAATTTGATAGTTCAAGGTGCAGTGAAGGTATAACAATCCCAAATACCTTATGCAAAGCTCAGCGTCAAATATAATAGTAGTGTGTATGATGTGGTTGGGCTTCGCAGGTGACTCAATGATAAAGAGTTCCAATGCAGGAGCTACACGTGACGTGGGTTCAATCCCTGGATCGGGAAGATCCCTTAAAAGAGGAAATGCAACTCACTTTAGTATTCTTGCCAGGATAATCCCATAGACAGAAGAGCCTGGTAGGCTATAGTCCATGGGAGTGCAAAGAGTCGGACATGACTGAGAGACTGAGCATGCATGCATCTTACACAAGAAAATAATCTACCTCATGTTCTGAGAATACAGTATTAGGTAAAATGAAAGTAAAATCTGGTAAGTCAGTAACACACACAGCTATTTATTTGCATTCTCTCCTCTATTCTGACATCCCCTAATCCGAGAAAACTTCTGAGTCCTCCCATAATCAATGAGACACATGTTATTTGAACAAATAAGCCAATACTTAAAAAAAAAAAAAAAATTACCAGATGTTTTGGCTCACATTTGTTTTGATGGCCCACTCTGCTTAAAGGGGATTAAGGAATGAGACGTGACCGTTCTGCATGTCAAGAGTAGTAAAAGGCCCAGCCTGATCGGAAACAGCAACGTTATGTCTGCATCAGCTGAATAACAGGGAATGCTGTTCTGACTTCTCACTGTGTTCTTCAAAGTTGCTTTTGTTACAGGATAAGTGAATCTGAGAGAGAAATAGGTGTCAATCCTAGTTAACACCCATTTGCAGCTCCCCAGCGTTCCTAATAGAGGTCCAATACAATCCACTTGCAAGTCGTGTGCGGACTCTTGTCCTTGGGGCATTTTACTTACAGCAGTTTCTAAGTGATTTCTCTCCTGTTGCCACTGATGCGGCTTCTTACCGCGTGAGCCACCTCATCAGGTAGGGCAACAGTCCCCTGTGACTCTGTTCACCAGTCCATGGCTGAGCACCCACGAGCCCGCTCATTTCAACAAGTCACGTAGCTGGCTCTGGGATCTGACTGAGACGTCTGTCCCCTGGAGCCCTCGGCTACACGTTTTGTGGGCCTCTACCTGACTCACCTTAAGTTCACACAAGAATTCCCATAAGTAAGGGTTCCATTTAAGGGTGTTCTTCATTATCTAGTTATTTAGGGCTCCTTTGCCTCACAACATAGCAAGCTGACCAGAGGAAAGAAAAGGGTTTCTAAATAGATGAGGAATGACCCCATCTTGTTTGGGGGCAGGGTCTGTGACGTGTAGCAATTTATCACTCACCTTCCGAGGAACGCTCCTGATTTCAGTCCACATCATCCTCAGAAATTTCAAAGACTGGTCTTAGCTTTGGATTTTAGACGGATTTGTCAGTGAAATCGCCTTTGTCTTATAGGTAGCTATGTTTTTAACTCTTTTGCCCTCTTTTCTCTCAGAAGGCAATTCTCATGATATCATCATCTATTTCACTAAATGTCTCGTGTTCGTTGTTAAGTTCCAGTCCCATTTCACTAGATTATGGGATGAGGCTCGTGAACAAAAACTACCTTTGTGGTAGAAGAGTAAATGTATACTGTATCCCATTACATGAGGATGTAAATTGTCTTGGTTCAATTTAGAAATTGGGATTGAAAATCAGTTTGCTTATAGGTCTATAAAAGCCTCTTGGACCTACTGCACTCCCTGAGGTCTTTATCATATCAGGTACAGCTGAAGCGATCAGTGAAACCACTTAGTTTAATCCTCGAGTATAGACTGTTAACCTCCAGGAATCATCTGCTTTAAGAACTGGCCAGATAAGAGAGAAGTCTTCACATTACAGGCCTGCTGCCTAATCATTTACTTTCTAACAGTCAAATAACATTGTCATACTCACAGAGTTGGAGAATTCATATTCAAATTGTCAACATCATACCAAGTGTTATATTAATATCAGGCTTTTCACTTACATCAAAAGGATGCCAAGGGTATTGACTACATAAACAAGATCTAGTACTACAAGGTAGGGAAAAAAAAAGTATCTCTTACTTTTATATACCCTTGCTATATAAATGAGGCCTTATCTCTGTAGCCACAAATAGGTTATGAATTCATTTCCCTGAACAGAATCCTTAACCTACATTCTCATCAACGTATTATCTCTGCCTGGACTAAATATTAATCCACTTCATCTACTTCTAACTTACAAAAGCAAATTTATTAGTAGAGAGTAATACATTTAATTTATTATAATTATTATAAGTATATTTTTGTATCCTACTTAAAATATAACTTGATAAATAGAACCCATTTCTTGGCTCTGCTAAAAAATAAAGACCAACTCCTCAAAGGAAAATGCTTTGTTTTCTAGAAGAAAAAAAGTGCTTCCCTATCCAAACATACTTATTGTTTAACAGTGGTGATAATTTTATGAGACTGATGAGATTTAATATTCTCGGTCCCTCGCAGCTTAATGAATTGACTGAAGACAAAAGCCCGACACCAGATCTTTACTACTCCAGGTGCCCAGGAAGTATTTCAGGGCCAGATGTTAGAAGGTAGTAATGTGATTTTGCAGTTATTATCTCTGGGGCTGGGAAAGAGGTAAATTCACTTTGGTTCATTTTTATTTCAGTGTTCTCTTCCATTTCACTCTTCTCCATGGTGTCAATATAGTTCACATTTGTTAAGGAGTGGTAAAATAATACCATATTGACCCAGTGTCTTTGGCTTGGGCTCTCTTTTTATAGATATGTCTTTGTTGTTTCAATTCAGAAACAATCAAATTTAAAGATGTGTACTCTATTGCATTATAAAGAAAACAGTCAAGTGGGAGAGCCTGTTTTAAACATCCGTGTCATCAGGTCACTCCCCCATAAAGAAAATTATCACAGAAGAAAGTTAGACATTTGTTTGGCATAGCTAATTTTATCTTCAAGTGGGGGGTTGGCAGGGCCCCAGATATATTTTCACTCTATTCTTCAAAAGCAATGGACTGTTAATGGCCTTCCATTCAAGGTTTTTCCTTCCATATAATCAGTTCCTAATTGTTCTCTTAGGAAAACACAGAGTTTTGATCACAGAATGACTGAAGCTAGTTTTCACTTAACTTTTTATTGTCTCTCAGTGTTTTAGTTTTGGCTAAGACTTTAAATAAAATCCTGTTTTGCATTTCAGGGTATTCCAATGGAAAAAATGATAATCTTAGAAATCTTTTAAAAAGTAAAATGAATATAAATTTTTTTTTTCAAATATTACTTAAACTTCTTTAGAGCCATGGCTCTCCTAAAAGAAAAATGTTGTTGATGTTGGGTGTGGCTGCTTTACTGTAATGTCTGCATTTGAAAGAGAGTAGCTTTGTGTATAGATGTAGGAGTATACATCTATCTATTGCTGGAATAGACCTGCAATAATAAGTAGATGTCCAAACAAAGTTCTTTAAGAACGAGTTCAGTTTCTAGAGTAGAGGCTTTTGATGAAACAGCCATCTGTTAAGTGAAAGTCAAAATATACTTATTGAACCTTCCTGATATTTAACTGGGATAATTTTATGGCCATACTTTAAACTATTTCAACTATTCACATGGCAAGAATTTTTAAAAATGTAAATAACTCTTGCCTCCTTTGTCGAAGATAAGGTGCCCATAGGTGCGTGGGTTTATCTCTGGGCTTTCTATTTTGTTCCATTGATCTATATTTCTATCCTTGTGCCAGTACCACACTGTCTTGATGACTGTGGCTTTGTAGTAGAGCTTGAAGTCAGGCAGGTTGATTCCTCCAGTTCCATTCTTCTTTCTCAAGATTGCTTTGGCTATTCGAGGTTTCTTATACTTAGGTAGAAATATTCCTAAGTATTTTATTCTTTTTGTTGCAATGGTGAATGGTATTGTTTCCTTAATTTCTCTTTCTGTTTTCTCATTATTGGTGTATAGGAATGCAAGGGATTTCTGTGTGTTAATTTTGTATCCTACAACTTTACTATATTCATTGATTAGCTCTAGTAGTTTTCTGGTAGAATCTTTAGGGTTTTCTATGTAGAGGATCATGTCATCTGCAAACAGTGAGAGTTTTACTTCTTCTTTTCCTATCTGTATTCCTTTTATTTCTTTTTCCTCTCTGATTGCTGTGGCCAAAACTTCCAAAACTATGTTGAATAGTAGTGGTGAAAGTGGGCATCCTTGCCTTGTTCCTGACTTTAGGGGAAACGCTTTCAGTTTTTCACCATTGAGGATAATGTTTGCTGTGGGTTTGTCATATATAGCTGGAGAGGGTGTGGAGAAAAGGGAACCCTCTTACACTGTTGGTGGGAATGCAAACTAGTACAGCCACTATGGAGAACAGTGTGGAGATTCCTTAAAAAACTGGAAATAGAACTGCCATATGACCCAGCAATCCCACTGCTAGGCATACACACCGAGGAAACCAGAATTGAAAGAGATGCGTGTACCCCAATGTTCATCGCAGCACTGTTTACAATAGCCAGGACATGGAAACAACCTAGATGTCCATCGGCAGACGAATGGATAAGGAAGCTGTGGTACATATACACAATGGAATATTACTCAGCCATTAAAAAAAATACATTTGAATCGGTTCTATTGAGATGGATGAAACTGGAGCCCATTATACAGAGTGAAGTGAGCCAGAAAGAAAAGCACCAATACAGTATACTAATGCATGTATATGGAATTTGAAAGATGGTAATGGTAACCCTATATGTGAGACAGAATAAGAGACACAGATGCATAGAACAGTCCTGTGGACTCTGAGGGAGAAGGTGAGGGTGGGACGTTCTGGGACAATAACATTGAAACATGTATATTGCCATATGTGAAGCGGAACACCATTCCATGTTCTATGCATGGGACGGATGCTCAGGGATGGAGCGTTGGGATGACCCAGAGGGATGGGAGGGGGAGGGAGGTGGGAGGAGGGTTCGGGAGGGGGAGCACATGTGAACCCATGGCTGATTCATGTCAATGCATGGCAAAAACTGCTACAATATTGTAAAGTAATTAGCCCCCAACTAAAATAAAAAAAAAAAAAGAAAAAAGAAAAATAAAAACTGAATTTAATCACTGAAAAAAAAATGTGAATAACTGATATGAGGATATATTAAGATGATTGAGTAAATAATTAATCTAAGCATTCTACCTGCCTGACAGAAGAAAAAAAAAAAATACACTATTTGACTCCTAAAATGTTAGTTAAAAATTTTTACCTATACTTGTTGCTTCAAAAGTAAAACTGATACTTTATACTCTGTGATGCATAAGCATTCTTTTGTAAATAGTAAGATGCTTTGATTTGCTCTAATGTTCAGGACATAATATTAAGGCTTTTTTGGTTTCTGTTGAGGGACCGGAATAATGGTCCACGTAAGTAAGAATCAGAAAAAAAAGCATTCTAAGCTCAGAATTGACCAATATACAAATTTGGCAAAATGATAAACATTTCCTAACCTCTCAATTTCTACCCCTTATCCACCCTTATTTCACTTGGGTCATGAACTTTGTTGAGTGTGAAGCTGCAAAGATTTTCAAATGCTTGAGCTTCTGTTTTCAAATCTCTTCAGGATAATCGGAAATCATAATGTAACGGCAAACTTGGGAAACCCTGCCTTACTACCCTCTTCTCAACCCAAGATTGAAAGTTTTCAAATGATGTGGGCAAAGAAATATTCACTTGGAAACTGACTAGGATTTAAACCTCTCAGTTTTATGTGGTTTGCTCCTCTGTCTGATCTTCTGACACTTTCAGAGCTGTTTTTTATCTATACTTGTCTAGGACTCTCACATACTTACCTCCAAACAAGGAAAAAGCTTTTTTCCATTAAAAGACTGATTTCTCTTTGAAGTACAGCCCCAGTCAAACCATGTATATTTCAAAAACAAACACATCAAAGCATCAGTCAAGATTGATATGGGATGGCTAGTGTGATATCAAAGAGCTATTATGGATTAAAAATCCCAGATAACAGAAAGTATGGTTTTAACTCTATGATATTTTAAGTAACACACACATACATAAATAACTCTGATACACATTTATCAATGTATAACCTTCCATTCACCAAAAAATGTGAATAGTAAGATAACCTATGATTAATATCTTCCTATAATTTCCTTTCGGTTTGTAAATTTTCACTAATATATTTTACCAGATTACTATTTAAGCAGTAATCTACTTTTCCTTTTGCTCTCATTCCAGCTTTATATTTCCATCTTTAGACTTCCTACAGATGTATTACCAATAAAATGAATAAATATTATTATTTTTAACTGGAAAATAACTTGCCAACCAAGACAGAAAGGTTGATACTTTGTGGGACTAGATTTACACTATAAAGTTTTTGTTATTTAAATACATTATATTTAATCATTCACTACTTGCTACTGGCTTCAGTGGTAAGATCACCAGATAATGTGCTTTTCCGGTTACCTCTTAATTTTCTTTCTCCTTCTCATCCTATGTTTGAGCCCTAAACATTAGAATTTCTCAAAACTCCATTCTGAGTTGTCAGTATTCTTTTGGAAACTTTTTTCTCAGTGATGTTATCCATTTTCATGGCTATAATAGAAACTATATATCAAGGACTATAAACTTAAACTGTAGTCTAGTTGCCTCAAAGAACATAAAACCCGTATAACTTATTTCCTATTTGAAATATCCCTGTTGATATTGAAAAGGAGAAGAAAAAAGAAAGAAAATAAAACACAGAAAAGAGAAAGAAAATAGGCAAACAAACATAACAAAACATACACCAGACTGCCCACTTTATCTTCTTGAGTACATCTTTCTCTGGTCTTTGCCAGCTCAGTAACTGGCACTATTTTCCAGCCAGTCACTACACTTGGATGTCTGGAAGTTACTGTTGATACTTCTCTTTGCCACCACAACAGACCATTTCCAAGTTCTGTCAAATCCAGTCCCATTGCTTCCTTACCAAGCTCCAGTCACAATAAGTGTCTTTCCATTTATCAGTTTCACCAATGCTTTGTCACCTCAGTGTCTTCAATGTCAAGCACAAGAGCCTGAAAAGCATTTCCCAGCACCTTTCAGTGAAGACCTACAGCTTCTCCTCTACCCTCAGCTCCCAGCTTATGAATCACTTTGTAAGAAGCACTTTCTAAAATAACCAGTCCAAGGGTAGATCTCCTTATTCTGTGTTCTCACTGAAACAGCATTAAAAAAAAAATCCTTATCTATCTATCTCATCTTTCTGTCCAGAACTTATCTATGGTTTCAGTTCAGTTCAGTTCAGTCGCTTAGTCGTGTCCGACTCTTTGTGACCCTATGAACCGTAGCACCCCAGGCCTCCCTGTCCATCACCAACTCCTGGAGTTTACTCAAACTCATGTCCATTGAGTCGGTGACGCTGTCCAACCATCTCACCCTCTGTCGTCTCCTTCTCCTTCTGCCCTCAATCTTTCCCAGCATCACGGTCTTTGGCTTACTGTAGTGTCAACACACAATATCATTCTCTCCTTTCTTTTTTTATTTTTTTTTTGTAGAGCACAAAAGGAAGGCATTTTTCCCAAAAGATTTATACTTCCTCTTTCAAGAAGATAAATTCTTATGAGGAAATTAGACTGGAAGTCATTTTCAATAATCTGTGTTCTTTATAAGGTAGTAAGGTAAAAGCAATTCTTTTGGAGATTAAACATTGAAGGAGATTAACTTAATTGGAAGATCACAATCAATGAGCTGGGAGTCCTGCTAGAGAAATAATATCCTAATCTAGTGAATTACAGATAAAGAAAGACCTTGTGCACTTCCCATCACCAAAGGTATTATTCTCAATTTCATGGGCCAAAATACTTTATATTCCTCTTTCATAAATTCATGTTCTTGTTAAACCATGTACAAAGTAAACCATGAAGTGGAATTAAATAAAATGAAAAGTGAAAAATGCTATCAAATTAAGTAATAAAAGAGTACAATTAAAAAATATTAAAAAAACATGTAGACAACTGCCTTCCCTGGTGGTTCAGACAGTAAAGAATCTGCCTGTAACACAGAAGACCCAGATTCGATCCCTGGGTTGGGAGGATCCCTTGGAGAAGGGAATGGCTACCCACTCCAATATTCTTGCCTGGAGAATCCCATGGACAGAGGAGCCTCATGGGCTACAGTTCATGAAGTCTCAAAGAGTCACACAGACTGAGCAACTAACACATACTTAGACAACTGACAAAGGTGCTGAAAGTAAAATGACAAAAGAGAAGGAAAGCATGACAACTTACACAAAAACTCTTTTAAAAATACTATCAAAGAGGGTTATCGTGATGCAGGATCTCTCTAGCACTGTTGGTATTTTGAGTTGGATAATTGCTTTAGGGGAAAGGGAGATTTGACCTGTACATTGTGGAATTACTCATCAGATGCCAGTATCAATCCTCCCCACGTTTGCGACAACTGAACTTATTTCCAAACACTGTGGAATGTCTCAAGGAGAGCAACATCACCCCCAGCCCCAATTACCTCATCCCACTGAGAACCCTTGGCTTCATGTGAAGAGAACATGATTTTGTGTGCACAAATCTATGTTTAACTCTTGGCTTATCAATCAAATGTTGGAAATGTCACTTAATCAACATATAGCAAAAATTTTCCTCAGGAAAATGGAGGCGCCTACACTGCCTACTTCATAGATTATATTACTCAGATGCTTTCAAGAAAATAATGACAGAGTCAAAAAAGAAAAATTGAAACCAGGGAATAGAAGACTTTAAAAGGGAGATAAAAAAGGTCAAACCTAATTGTTCTATTGAGGTTTCAAATTTCACTCTGAACTTTCTGGCAGCCAAAGTGAAAAGAAAGATGATTACTTGCATAATCATACAAGGGACTGAAAGCCAGTTATTCTAGGAAGCAGGGATGCTCTCAGCACTTTCCTGTTAACATTCTTTACCTTACAAAGAAGACAGGAAGGACACAAAGGACAGGTCCTTAACACATTTATGGCAAGTATACTCCTGATTTTGATAAAGTTTTTGAGGTGTAGTGGTCTTCCATAAAACCTTGGGGGTTAACATTAAAATATAATCTAGTGAAGGCAACTCTGTGATCAAATCAGATATTAAATCTCAGCTTGACGTAAGTATCATGATTTAAAGTATCAAAATCAGTGATCTGGCTGTAGAGTCTTCAAGAATTTTCAATCAGTGTTTTCTGTTTTCACTCTGGATTTTTATAAGGTTTTGTTATCAAATTATAGGTGGCACTATCAATTCCCACGTGGCAGTAGAAGGTAAAGAACCTGCATCCCAGTGCAGGAGACTTAAGAGATGCAGGTTTGATCCCTGGGTGGGGAAGATCCCCTGGAGAAGGAAATGGCAACCCACTCCAATATTCTTGCCTGGAAGACCCCATGGACAGAGGAGCCTGGCAGGCTACAGTCCACAGGGTTACAAAGAGTCAGACATGACTGAAGCAACTTAGCATGTTATCAGTTATTTTGAGACTGAATTTGTAGATGAAGGATTGTTACATAGATAGACTGTGTAATAGGGCAATTAAAATTATTCTCTCCCCTTTCTTTCTCCTGGTAGTTGGTACCAGGTATCTACCTCCCTGGGCAGAGCAATGGGAGATGGATACATAGTAGGCAGAAAAGGTTGTGAGCAGGAGACAAAAGTTTAGTCCAGTGATGCAGACTAGCGCCCTGAGTCTCTTTACCTCCACATTACTGTTGTACACTGTTTATGAGTTTTCCTGATTTTATCCGTCTGTAGTATTCTCTCTTAGTATGATCATAATATTGTTAACTACTGTAGTCTTCCAACACTTCATCTTCTGAGGTAATCTTTTCACATCAAAAAAACAAACAACAAATCAGAAGAGAGATTTCTGGCTGTTGAATTTGCAAACAATGAGCCCATTGTTCAATGACCTCCTCTCCACAGGAAATCACTGCCGGGTTAGTCCACTGAAAGGCAGGGAATATTTCTTTTGTCTTTTTTGTTTGTTTGTTTAGTAATTCCTCATTAACACCGTGTATGAAATCATTAAAGTAATATAGTCTGTGGGGCCATGAATACCGTCTGGTGAATAACTGAGGCACAACCGCTTACCAGTTGAGCTTCCTACTCCTGATAAAAGTTAGCCTCATCTTTGTCTCCATACCATTGAAAATACATGGAAAATAGTCTTTCTTCAATACAGAGCATCCAAAGGCCCCATGTCAGCTAATTTAAAGACAAGGTTTTGTACATGAATCAAGGCAAACTGGAAGTGATCAAACAGGAGATGGCAAGAGTGAACGTCGACATTTCAGTAATCAGCGAACCCAAATGGACTGGAATGGGTGAATTTCACTCAGATGACCATTTTATCTACTACTGTGGGAAGAATCCCTTAGAAGAAATAGAGTAGCCATCATAGTCAACAAAAGAGTCCAAAATGCAGTACTTGGATGCAGTCTGAAAAACGACAGAATGATCTCTGTTCATTTCCAAGGCAAGCCATTCAATATCACAGTAAACCAAGCCTACGTTCTGACCAATAATGCTGAAGAAGCTGAGTTTGAACGGTTCTATGAAGGCCTACAAGATCTTCTAGAATTAACACTTAAAAAAGATGTCCTTTTCATTATAGGGGACTGGAATGCAAAAGCAGGAAGTCAAGAAACACCTGGAGTAACAGGCAAATTTGGCCTTGGAGTACAGAATGAAGCAGGGCAAAGGCTAAAAGAGTTCTGCCAAGAGAACGCACTGGTCATAGCAAACACCCTCTTCCAACAACACAAGAGAAGACTCTACAAATGGACATTTGGTCAACACCGATGGTCAGCACCAGATGGTCAACACCAAAATCAGATTAATTATCTTCTTTGCAGCCAAAGATGGAGAAGCTCTATACAGTCAGCAAAAACAAGACCAGGAGCTGACTGTGGCTCAAATCATGAACTTCTTATTGCCCAATACAGACTTAAATTGAAGAAAGTACGGAAAACCACTAGACAATTCACATATGACATAAATCAGATCCCTAACAATTATACAGTGAAAGTGAGAAATAGATTTAAGGAACTAGATCTGATAGACAGAGTGCCTGATGAACTATGAACGGAGGTTCGTGACATGGTACAGGAGACAGGGAGCAAGACCATCCCCAAGAAAAAGAAATGCAAAAATGCAAAATGGCTGTCTGAAGATGTCTTACAAATAGCTGTGAAAAGAAGAGAAGCAAAAAGCAAAGGAGAAAAGGAAAGCTATACCCATTTGAATGCAGACTTCCAAAGAATAGCAAAGAGAGATAAGAAAGCCTTCCTCAGTGATCAGTGCAAAGAAACAGAGGAAAACAATAGAATGGGAAAGACTAGAGACCACTTCAAGAAAATTAGAGATACCAAGGGAATATTTAATACAAAGATGGGCTCAATAAAGGATAGAAATGGTATGGAACTAACAGAAGCAGAAGATATTAAGAAGAGGTGGCAAGAAATACAGAAGAACTGTACAAAAAAGATCTTCTCGACCCAGATAATCATGATGGTGTGATCACTCACCTAGAGCCAGACGTCCTGGAATGGGACGTCATGTGGACCTTAGGAAGCATCACTACGAAGAAAGCTAGTGGAAATGATGAAATTCCAATTGAGCTATCTCACATCCTAAAAAATGATGCTGTGAAAGTGCTGCACTCAATATGTCAGCAAATTTGGAAAACTCATCAGTGGCCACAGTGCTGGAAAAGGTCAGTTTTCATTCCAATCCCAAAGAAAGGCACTGCCAAAGAATGCTCAAACTACCACACAATTGCACTCATCTCACAGCTAGCAAAGTAATGCTCAAAATTATTCAAGGCAGGCTTCAACAGTATGTGATCTGTGAAATTTCAAGGTGATTTTAGAAAAGGCAGAGGAACCAGAGATCAAATTGCCAACATCTGCTGGATCATCAAAAAAGCAAGAGTGTTACAGAAAAACATCTACTTCTGCTTTATTGACTATGCCAAAGCCTTTGACTATATGGATCACAACAAACTGTGGAAAATTCTGAAAGAGATGGGAATACCAGACCACCTGACCTGCCTCTTGAGAAACCTGTATGCAGGTCAGGAAGCAACAGTTAGAACTGGACATGGAACAACAGACTGGTTCCAAATAGGAAAAGGAGTACATCAAGGCTGTATATTATCACCCTGCTTATTTAACTTATATGCAGAGTACATCATGAGAAACACTGGGCTGGAAGAAGCATAAGCTGGAATCAAGATTGCTGGGAGAAATATCAGTAACCTCAGATATGCAGATGATACCACCATTTTGGCAGAAAGTGAAGAAGAACTAAAGAGCCTCTTGATGAAAGAGAAAGAGGAGAGTGAAAAAGTTGGCTTAAAGCTCAATATTCACAAAACAAAGATCATGGCATCCGGTCCCATCACTTCATTGCAAATAGATGGAGAAACTGTGCAAACAGTGGCAGAATTTATTTTTCTGGGCTCCAAAATTCCTGCAGATGGTGACTACAGCCATGTAATAAAAATACGCTTAATCCTTAGAAGAAAAGTTATGACCAACCTAGATAGCATATTAAAAAACAGAGACGTTACTTTGCCAACCAAAGTCCATCTAGTCAAGGCTATGGTTTTTCCAGTGGTCATGTATGGATGTGAGAGTTGGACTATAAAGAAACCTGAGCACCAAAGAACTGATGCTTTTGAACTGTGGTGTTGGAGAAGACTCTTGAGAGTCTCTTGGACTGCAAGGAGGTCCAACCAGTCCATCCTAAAGGAAATCAGTCCTGAATGTTCATTGGAAGGACTGATGTTGAAGCTGAAACTCTAATACTTTGGCCACCTGATGGGAAGAGCTGACTCATTGGAAAAGACCCTGATGCTGGGAAAGATTAAAGGCAGGAGGAAAAGAGGACAGCAGAAGATGAGATGGTTGGATGGCATCACCAACTCAATGGACATGACTTTGAGTAAACTCCGGGAGTTGGTGATGGACAGTGAGGCCTATTGGTGATGGACAGTGCTGCAGTCCATGGGGTCGCAAAGAGTCAGACACAACTGAGCAACTGAACTGAATGACAACAGAAGCAAAAGGAATTGGCTAAGGAAAAGGGCAACCCCAGGGAATTTCCTTGAAATAAAATGCTTTGTACATAACTGTGGCTCACTAAATAGATATTAAATAAAGGAGAATATCATGTTGTGGTGGGTTGGCTGTTGGCCAGGGAGAAATATATTTACAATTAGGAAGTCAGTAGCAATCTGCTTAAGGGGATTAACAGAGATCATTTAACTATTTGAGGGTAAAAAGCATGTTGTAATGTATTCCTTTCAGAGTAATATAATTGCTTTCATTCTTTTAGGGTACACTGATAATGTATAATTTAAAATTTTTTCAGATTAATTATTCCTTGCTGATGCACATGTAATTCCTGTTATCTGGTTATCTGATTTCTTACATAATTCCACATGCAACTGAAGAGGCAAGCCAGAAATACTTGTGGTATATTTTGGCAAAAGAAGGCAAAAAGAGTTGAAAATAAACATCTCCCAGTGTCTGAGTTTCTCTTTTTATAAAGGCTGATGTGGCTGGCCTGGCACCTCATTAAGCAAATCAATGCTAATTGCTAACACTTTAGCAAATTAAAGAGACATGAGAGGGCAGTGGACAGTCTGGCAGAAAAGTAATGGTCTTGGAAATGCCCACTAACTAAAACCTCACACGTCCCACTCAGCCCAGTCGAAATGAGGGGCATTTCCTGCAGAAGCCAGTAAAGAAGGCAATTCTGTGAGCACTTTTCAAGCAAGGAAATGAACAAAATACTTCCAAGAACTTTTGGAGTGTGTGTCTTTTTGAACAAGGTCTAATCAATTCTACCTGAGAAAGGAAGTTTGAGGAGAAGCTAAACCAACTGGGGGGTTGTCAAGAACCCACTATTTTTTTGACACAAATAACAGAAAAGATAATACAAGATAAATTCAAAGGGAGGAAATAAACATTAATTCTCTAAGGTAATACTAATAGGTTCAAGGTGAGACTTATCCATGCAGAGTTCCTTTTGCTAATCAAGCACAGTTTTCATATCAGAAAAAATAAAACTGAGAGTTAGATATGTGTAAAGTTATACAAGGTGACTAAGATGGGACTGGGTACTTCTAGTCTTGGTTTACTCTTCCACTGGATCTTAATACAGCTGAACATTGGTAAATGCAACATCCATGCCTCAGAACAGACAGTATTAGTCAATGCATATGATGTACTTTATGCTCAACTTAGTAAATGATTCTCAGATGAGAGAGCAGAAGAGCTCTGTAGATGTTGGCTTTCAGAAAGCAGCTGTAAACGCAGGTATGAATTTCTAGAGGAATATGGGAGTTATAAATAGAAAAAGAGATTTTAGGTCTTCTACATGGCAATTTTCTGCACCGAATTAGATGAATAAAACCTGCATGAAAGAAGGGTAAACTAAGGATGAATAAAACCTGCATGAAAGAAGGGTAAACTAAGGATCATTATATGTGTACAGCAAGAAAAGAAGAAGAAAGAGGAGTAAGTTGAAAAGACAGTGTTTTCAGAGATGAACGAGGAAAGGACAGTGCTGTAGGCACTGAGGAAAGAGACGGCCAACACTGGCAAGTCTTGCAAAGAAGTTATGAAATGTGAGAATGTGAAAGTCAATGTCTCAGCTAATGATGAGTTCACATGGACCTTAAGAGGAGGTAGTTTATAAAGCTGAGGTCTCAGAACCCAAGGAAATATACCTTGTGGTTCACCCGACTGGAAGGAATCACGGACTATCAATTATCCTTCGACTTCATAACGGAGACCTGGAGGGGTGTGTGTGTGTGTGTGTGTGTGTGTGTGTGTGTGTGTGTGTGTGTGTGCATTTGTGTGTGTTTGTGCATGTGTGATTTTTAAATAGAAAAGAAGGAATTCTACAAAAGGGCACATGGAAATTTTTTTCAAGAAAGATCTTGAACACTAACAAAACACAAACAAAACCAAAATAATTCCTTATCGTCACTTCCCTTCACATAATTCTAAAAGGCACAATTTGAATAGCCAAGGATGTAATTGTTCCACATTTTAACTTCCTTAAAAGTGTAAATAACAAACAATAGTTCAGTATCTATTCAATATGATCCATATTTCTCACACTTGCTTGTATACTGGAATTACCTGGGAGTTTTAGAAAAAGAGTCCAACATGGCTTAGTGACTAAACAACAACAACAACAATATTCCCTAGCTTCTCTCCCAGAGATATGGGAGTTTTAGAAAGCCTAGCTTCTCTCCCAGAGATATTGAATGAATTGCTATGAGATGTGATCTGGGCATCAGTACTGTGCAAAACTCCTTGGAGTTATTTAAATTTGTAGCCACGTTGAAGAACCAATGTTCCAGGTCAAAATATCATCTGGATAGACATCTTCTTTTATGAAAACGATTAAGCTTGTTCAAAAGTACTGACCAAGGGCATTTCAATAAGAGGTTTAAATTGAAATGTGTGGGTAGACAAGCAGCCTTGGGCATAAACCAGATGATGCCTGGAGCCCCACTCAAGAGTGGAACAAGTACCTAAACCAATTTTGCATTTCCTAAGTCCTGGGTTTGTTTGTTTGTTTGTTTGTTTTTGTAAGATTAGAAACACATCTGATTGTACCCACAGCCTACAGAAACATCAAAAGCCAGGAAACACGTCCACCCCCCAACCCTGGCGTGATAAAGCTTTTACAATTAGGAAGGATTGCAACTGAGTTAGCAGGCAACAACACCCAAACTCCTCGCTCAGACCCAGTAACTTGAGTTCACACTTTCCACTGGGGTGAACAGCACAATCAAAAATGCAATAGCATCATCTGTAAGCCAGCGTGTCCATTTATTTTCATCCAAAAATACTCATATGCATAGGTTACTGGATCTTGAGTCATAGCCAATTTGGAGACCAACTTGCATGTGAGAGGTGGCTTGACAAGCATGCAGTGGGAAAGATGCTCTCTAGAGGAGGGCCAGGACCATCTGTAACCTGAAGAAAGGTCACTGTCTTCTCTAGAGACATTTAGTACCAAGAAAGCTTTGCCTATGCCAGTCACGTGTAGAATCAGACAATCATCTTTAAAGTGCTGCTTGAATACTGATAAATTCTTGCTGTTGGTCTTTTCTCTTCCTAGACTCTGTGCTGACTGCTTCAGTGTTTGTAGCAAAAGTGGTCAGACGATCTCATTAAAGTTGGGTACTTTAGCCTCACTCTGTTTTCATATGGTCATCACTTCCACACAGGACGCCTTGGTGATCTTAACACGCGTTTCAGGCTCTTTGGCATGGTGGCTAAGAACATGTGCTCAGAAACATGATTGCCTAGATTTAAATTCTGATCCTACCCCTCACCAGCTTGATTAATTAAATTCTCTTAACCTCCGGCTGTCTCATCTATAAGATGCAAACAATAATGATATGAATCTCGTATATCACTTGTGAGGACTAAATAATGCATTCATTGCAAATAACACAGTGTTTGGCACTGGCAGTAAAATATTCATTACAATAATTAATTATTTTGCCAAATCGTCATCAGTAACATATTTTATTCCGCTCCTACCACATGCTCCTTAATTAGAAGAGTGAGACTTGCACGCTGTAGGAAGGACCGTGGGTGAGGGGCACAAAGTCTCTGAGAGGAGCCCTTAAACTACAGAAACAGAAAACCCAGGCAGAAGAGTCTCCTTACAGGGCTGGAGATTTCTTGACTAAGATTAAACATACCTATTTTGTGGTTCACTATATCTTTATATTAAATGTTATGGCTTGTCTTTTATTTTAGTGCCAAATAACTGACAGTGTTTGGAGGAGGAAATGGCAACCCACTCCAGTATTCTTGCCTGGAAAATTCCATGGACACAGGAACCTGGAGGGCTACAGTCCATGGGGTTGCAAAGTGTCAGCCATAACTGAGCACATCAGCAACTGACAGTGTTATCATTCTGCTGCTAAGTCGCTTCAGTAGTGTCCGACTCTGTGCAACCTCATAGACGGCAGCCCACCAGGCTCCTTCGTCCCTGGGATTCTCCAGGCAAGAATACTGGAGTGGGTTGCCATTTCCTTCTCCAGTGCATGAAAGTGAAAAGTGAAAGTGAAGTCGCTCAGTCGTATCTGACTCTTCACGATCTCATGGACTGCAGCCTACCAGGCTCCTCTGTCCATGGGATTGTCCAGGCAAGAGTACTGGAGTGGGGTGCCATTGTCTTCTAGCAGCTATTAAAAGGATTTCAAAGTCTGTAATCCAAAGAACACTTTTTAAAAAATAGAGATATCTCATACAGCCACCAGCTGAAATATATATAAAAACAATATGATGATAACATATCATTAGCATAAATAATGCAAGTTAATTGCTCAGTCGTGTCCAACTCTTTGCGACCCCATGGACTGTAGCCCACCAGGCTCCTCTGTCCATGGGATTCTCCAGGCAAGAATACTGGAGTGGGTTGCCATTTCCTTCTCCAGGGGATCTTCCTGATCCAGAGATGGAACCCAGGTCTGCTGCATTGTAGGCAGATGCTTTACTGATTGAGCTACTAGGGAAGCCCCAGCATAAAAATAGCAGATCACAAATAATCAGGGTGGCATGCATATTCAGAAATAAACAACATTAGATATAAGAACCTGTAAAGTAACTTTAATTTTGCGATACAGTAACCAACTGCAAGATATTGTAGAACAGAAATATACCTCACACACTGAGAAAAGTCATCAGCTTGCCAGCAAAGGGGAAGGTTAAACATGGTTTTGATCAGAGGTATCATTAATGAAAGATTAATAACCTAAAAGATTAATAGTATCTGAAAGGGAAGAATTTCTTTTTATCTCCTTTTGCCTTCTTATCCTTTAATGTAGGTGTTAATGAATATTGAACTGGACAAAAGGCAAGAAAAGGTTTAAGAAAAGGGAACAAACTGAATCTTCATCCTTGAATAATCCAACTTGATTTTCTCCACCTTCCCCCTTTGAGCACCTAGTAATTTTCCGTGGCTATTTCTGCACAGAAAATAAATATGCTTTGAATAAGGGGAAAATGTGGCTTAGGCATTATATATGATGATCGCTAGGAAAAGTTAAGTTCTTAACCTGTTTTGTGAGAAAAGGAAAAAAAAAAAACTGTTGTCCTCAGTAAAATAAGCACCATTTTATAGTGAATCTGTCTCTGTCCTTCATTTCTGGTCTACCCCTCCTCTCATTCCATTTTCAGAAGAAACAGATTCTCATCAGGAACTAAGGGGAGTTTTTTATTTTTCCCAATCACTGTTTCAACCAAACACCTCAAGTTAAATGCACGTTTCCTGCATTTGCTAAGAAGGAGAGCCCTGCCTCCACCACCACTGTGTGGACTGACGCTCTGAGATACCACAGAGTACGAGCTGGTGATGCTACAAACGTGCACCAGCGCAGGCTGTTCACCGTGGCTTTAACACGGCTTAGCAGCAAATCTTTCTTTTCACTTGTTCATTAAGCAGGAGACCCAGGGTTATGTAAAACCACATACTTATCACTGTTTAGTGGTGTGGCTTTGTCTCATCACACCTCTTATCTGTCTGGAGTTGGTGGTTTCGTAGCCACTGTCACCAACGTCAAGATCTCAGTGCTATTGCTGGTCCTCTGACACCCGAGTCAGCACTGCCAGGCAGGTAACAGGATTCCCTTTGGGCTGCGGGGAATGTGTGACTCTTCTGATCTGCGGAAGAGCTCTGAGACCCTTTCTGCTGCTCTTCATGGTGCACTGACTTCTTCCTGTCCAGTGGCTCAGTGGTAAAGAATCTGCCTGCAATTCAGGAGAGGTAAGTTCAATCACACATGGGATTCTTTACCACAAAGGAGTCCTGGACTGGCAGGCTACAGATCTTGGTGTCACAAAGAAGCAGGCACGACTCAGTGACTGAACAACAACACAACAAAGGTCTTTGTGATTCCTCAATTGCATTCAGTGGTAATGGGAATCGCTGAGTGGAGACAGCATCCTTGGCACTCTGGAGGCCATGTTTTGTGAACTCATCAGTGTCCCAGTGGCTGCATCCTTTCTGCTGAGGGTACCTACCACTGTGACTGCACTTGCTGTCTGGCTAGTCTCCTGCATGAGTCATTTAGACTTGAGGCCCCGCAGTCCTTGATGAGGCTGGTCTCATAACTATCCCGCTAGAATCTACTCCTATAGTACTTCGTAGAGCTTGTTATTTCACTCTGTGGTTTCAGCTAAGGAGAGAATAGATTTCCCAGTTAAATGTCACTGGAAATACTGAAATCGGGAATAATGTGATATGAAAAACACAAAGCTCAAGGGTCCAGTCCATCTTGATTTGAGTCTACTCTTGTAATCTGCTGCTGCAGACGACTGCTTACTTCACTGGCTTCCATTTCCTCACTTGTGAAGCAGAGATAATAGATGCCTACTCCACTGACAGCTACGACCATTAAATGAGCTAAGGAATGAACATAAGGTGCCTCACCTGTAAAGGACGCTGATTAATGTTGGTAATAGATGTTAACATCTTTTATCAGCATCCCCTATCGCTTTACTCTGACCTTTATATTCCTCATCTTCCTACAAAAATTTAAGTGATCAGCATATTTGTTTGTTTATTTTTTATTTTATCAAAAACACCTTTGATTTACTATGCTTAGCTGTATAGAAATGCTATCAAATGTTCTCAAAGAACTCAACACCCATCTGAAAAAAAAAGCTCTATTTTGTTCATATCTAGGTCTCAGTAGCAGACATAAATTAATACTTAAATGTAAATAAATAGAAAGTGAATTACGTTAAGCATTATCAGTCCCAAACTGCATCCTTTAAAACTGTACCATATTAGCTGGAGTGAGATGTAAACTAGAAATCTTTTAAAATCATAATGTTTAAATTAAGACATCAGAAGATATACTGCAAATACTCAGATGGAATTTCACTGCCCTCAGTAGAGCTAGAAATACATTTTGCTACAACTTTCAATTATGTAACATAAAAATTGAAATATTTATAAGAAATAATCAAACTAGAGACAAGCATAATTTTAAAAACCATGTTAATGGGCAATGCCTTTCATCCCCTCCTCCCCAAAAAGGAGATGAAAGGAACAAAACAACATGCCTCAAATAGCTTACACTTTTCAAATTTCACAGTCCTGGTTAATTCACATCCCAATTATCCTCTGAGGTACCCTAACCATGGAGACAACAAAGGGCTTTGGGGAACAGCGTAGGGCTTTGGGAAACAAAAACAATAAAGACATGTTGTGCTTATACCTAGTCAAGCAACAAGGTTCCCTGGGGACTAAGGCATCCTAAAAAGAAAAAAAATTAAGACACAAAGATTTGTTTATATCTGCAATAGTGACCACTGCTGTTTTTCAAGTATTCCTGTCTCTCCATCTCCATCTTGGAGACAGGTAAGCCATGTGGTTCCTTCTGTCCAATGGGTGTTAGCTATGTAAAGTGCCTTTAAAGGCCAACACATTTAACTGCCTAAGAAAGAACCTGACGATATTTCTCTTTGGAACTGTGACTGTCATGATCACTCCTCTTTGAGCCTGGATCCATGAGAATCTTCATGCCGTAGATCCAGCCTTGCTGACCAGTGAGCCTTGTGTGAGTGAAGGAAAATATTTTATTGTTTAAAGCCTATATTTGTGTGTGTATATAGATATACATACTTATATATATCATATATATATATATATATGAAAGTGATAGTCACTCAGTCATGTCCAACTCTTTGCGACCTATGGGCTGTAAACTGCCAGGCTCCTCTGTCCATAGGATTCTCCAGGCAAGAATATTGGAGTGGGTTGCCATTCCCTTCTCCAGAAGATCTTCCTGACCCAGGGATGGAACTTGGGTCCCCTACATTGGCAGACAGATTCTTTACCCTCTAAGCCACTGGAGAACCTTTCATATATACACATGGGGCAGGTGGGGGACAGCGGCTTCCCTGATGGCTCAGCAGGTAAAGAATCTGCCTGCAATGCAGGAAACAAAAGAGATGTGAGTTCAATCCCTGGCTCAGGAAGATCCCTGAGAGAAGAAAATGGCAACTCACTCCAGTATTCTTGCCTGGAGAATCTCATAGACAGGGGAGCCTGGCAGGCTGCAGTCCATGGGGTCACAAAGAGTCAGACACAACTGAGCACACACTGGACTGGATGTGTATGTGTGTGTGTATATATATATATATATGTGTACGTATATATATATGTGTGTGTGTGTGTGTGTATATATATGTGTGTACTGGATATGTACATATATGGAGGTGAACACGTATACTCCTTTCATTACCTGGAAATTTTGGAGGACGAACCCCATCTCTTCCCATCACTCATTCCCCACCCTTCACAACAGACTGTTACCAAGGAAATAAAGAGTTCTGCCTCTGGAATGCATTCCTGAGAAATTTGTCAGAGAAGCTACAGAAGTACAAAGAATTCTACAGGCTGACACAAAAGCCAGGGTTAACCAAGAAGGAAATTCCAGAAAGAGAATCACTAGGTCAGGACAGACAGGGAACAGAGTAAATAGCACTTTAGGATAGAAAAAAACATTCAGAACATATTTTATTCAACAGTATGTTAGCTTTAAAAATTATAAAACTTTTGAATAAAATATGTTATATCTTCCTACCTTGTCAAACATGCATTCATTTGGACAAAATGTATAAAGTTATGCTTTCTATTTGACTAAAATTTGGAAAAATATCCAAGTTGAATACATCTACTTTGAATGTATCTTGGTTCTGTTGATGGGCTGGCTATGTCTGGATGAATAATAAAGGCAAAGATAATTCATAAATAATTATATATTTACTCTATAAAATTTATTTTCATTGATTTCAATAATGCAAAGGGTTGCATCTCATAGCTCTGAGGGTATAAAAAAGGAAATTTCTGTGAGAGCAAAAGGAATCCACTGGTTGAAAATAATTAACTATTGTGGGAATGATCTGAATAGAGGCAGCCTGGCCATCTGCCAGGGATGGCGGACTACTGAGATAAGGCAGGCAGTATATATCTTTTCAGATTTACGTTTCGGGGGACTCAAGAGTCTAACTTTTTTTATTCACCCTTTTGAGCAGTTTCTACATGTGAAACCCTCTGTTACACCTACAACAATGAAGAAGAGTGGTAGGAGTAAGCTCTTTCATAGCCAAGGAGACAGGCAATTGAGCAGATAATTAGAAGGGTTGTGATAAAGCTCTTTAGTCGAAGTAGATCGGAGGTCACCACAGAGGGGTCAGGGAAGGGCAGGCAGGAAGGAGGGCAGGCACCAGAGCTGAGCAGGGAAGGGTGGAGAAGAGCGAACCCTGCGCCAGGGAGGCATGGGCAGGAGTTATGAACTGTTATTCCAAGCAGAAGAAATTGATGGGCCAAGGTTCTGAGCAAAGAGAACGGCTCTTCTGATGAAATGAGGGAAAGTGAGAGTGGTTGGGGGTGCAAGGGAGATGTCAGGAGGGAAAGGAGTGAGATGCGGGCAGTGAGGCTACGTCCAACAGACACGATTTCTTGAAACCCTTGTTGAAAGTTTGGTACATTATCTTAAAAACAATGAGAAGTCATCAAAAACTTTTCAGCCAAAAGGGGTTAAGTTTTCCACATGTTACATGTTCACCCAGACCTGTATAAGGACTGGTTTAAATCTTATTGACTTACTTATATCATTTGGATAGTTCAGAATATTCCTCACAAAATTTTGTAGCTTTCAGAGTTCTAAATTATTGAACATTCAGTAATTATCAATTTATCTAATTTTAACTACAAATAACACTGGTATTTACAGAACTCAAAAGTAATATTTTGTATAAAGTTTTATGTGAATTCAATAGTAACAGCTACGATTTATACTGCAAATAGCATGAATCTTTATTTTTAAAAAGAATTTGGAGAAGGGGTCAAGTTTTTTTATAACTATACATTTCACATGAGCTCAGTTAAACTTGAATTAAATTTCACTGCTCTTTTTCTTTGTAGGTTAAACATCATATCCTATTGGATGTTGCCTTTTTAGGACATGAGAGAAATTCAATCTATTAAATTAATTGTACTGACATATTTTTAGAATATGGTTCATGCACAGTGCTTTTTAAGGTTATCATGACATGCCATTGTTTGTATTTAACTTGCATCAAGTGTATTGTAACTCATTCTTATTCCTTAAAACCTGCATTCAACACACAAGATTGCAGAGTTAAGCTGTGAACTTCTAATAGAACAAACTAATCACACCTTTAAATTATTCAATTTACCTCTGTCCTCCTGCGTAATTTTTAATAGATGTCATGGTATTTGCATCTTCTTTATCGAGACAGAAATCATCTTCCTACGATAATCTCTCTGAATGGAATATGACAGAGAAGATAGATGACCTCTGAATGGTAAATTTCCCAATAACCATCTACAAAGTGACTATGGAAGGAATTCTATACAGTTTCATGGCTTGCAAAAACTACTCCTGTTATCTCCACAAAAGCATGCAGGCAGATGGGAAGGAGGGAGGGCAGGCGGGAGGGTAGAAGAAAGGAAGGAAGGAAGATGTTTAAATAAGAAGGACCCACAGGGTAGAAATAGGCAGCAAGTGTGGCTCTTGGTGAAGATGGATCAAGCAGGAATTCATTTAGAAATGTATTCTCAATGCCAACCATGGACAGTGCCTCGAGTTCTTCACATACCACTCTCAAGAACCTGGTAGTCCTAATTGGAAAGATAAAATACAGACCCAACATAAGGTAAAACACTGCTTCTCCAGAGTGGTCTGTGAACCACCTACATCAGATTCAGGGGGGTTTGCTTATGTATAATGCAGATCACGTCCCGAGTGCCTACCCCACATCTACTGACATCTAATCTGAACTCCTCTCCAAGTCACACTGCAAATATGTACCTTACTTATTTCCCCAGTTGTCACAGTTGATGTACTTGAAAATCTGAGAAGTCCTCAGAAAGAACATAGAAAGTAATCTGAGGGAGGTAAAGGAAAATGCCTCCGAGATCAAAGCAGACAAATGACCCAAGCAAAGGAGAATGACTGCTGTCCCTAAATATGCAGGAGTTATATCAAGGAGTCCCCTGATAGCACCACGACAATTAGCTTCAATGACAGCATTTCTGATTAAGGAAAATTCTGAGGCAAGATATTATCACTAGATGTACCTGAATTTAAGATACTAAAAGGATGTTGATTTCACCCACTCAACATTCAGTTTTACTAAAGTAAACAAAAGCTTGTTAATTCTCATTAATGAAAATCTTCCTGAGTGTGGGTGCTCAGTTGTGTCCTAGTCTTGGCGACTCCATGGACTGCAGCCTCCCAGGCTTCTGTGTCCATGGGATTCTCTAGGCAAGAATATTGGAGTCAGTTGCCATTTCCTATTGCAGGGACCTTCTTGACCCAGGGATAAAAATTGTGTTTCTTGCATCTCCTTCATTGGCAGGTGGACCCTTTACCACTGTGCCATCGGGAAGCCCCAGAAAATCATCCTATAGCCTATGAAATCTGGGGGTTCCAAAGATCTTATTTTGAGGAGTCTGAAGACATTTTTTTCTGACTATATATCTATCAAATCTCCAGACTTGTCTTATCTTTTGTTAAGCCATATCATGGGTTTTACTAATCTTTTTTTTTTTCAGAAAGGCATTCCTAGTCCCAGAATACCATCATTTTTTCCCACAGGGCCCTTGTATTCTGGAAAAAGAATAAATCGTTAAATTTTATAATTTAGTTTTAGAATGGATTTGTGGCATAGGGAAATATTTTTAGGAATCCAAGGAATCCTTATTTATTTTCAATATTTACAAATGTCTCTGGAACCTAGACCAGGAGAAAACTTGTACAGTGAAAGGTGTCTTGAATCAACTAATCTACAAACAGTATTCTCTGAGGGCTGAGGCTATAAATACATCCTTGGACATATGTTTATTTTTAATATTCATAGTTAGTCACCCAGAACTGAACAGATTTGGGTTGGTCCTTTAGATGAAAGTGTTAACTTTTCAAGGAGATGAATACTAATCAACAAACAGGAGTGTTTTACATAGATTAACTTACCTACTGCCCAACCTCTAACAACAACAAGAAAAGCATATTAAAGTTGCAACCAAATGTAACACATGAATTAAAAGGTTGATCTAACTGACATCTCAAATAATATTATAAATCAGAGAATGTTTATCCCTCCAGTGGGACAATTCTAAAAGAGATGGCTGACCTATATACATTAAGAGACAGATAAATCTTACCTGTTTCTACAAATAAGATAGCAATGTCAAGTTTATCTTGCATTTATTTAAAAATAATTGATTTGTTTTTTTTCAAGAGTGACTCACTACCTCTCCAAGTGACAAGATTTTCCCAGGCTTTCAACCACTTGATTACAGAGGTCATTCTTTAGCCACATATCCTGGGAGAATACCAAATGCTTATTATGGTTCATGCTGTCAAAATAATATTGTGCCAGTAGCAGCAGGCATAGAGTTCCTTAACAATCAAAAAAAAGATTCATGTGAAAAAAATCTAGTAAACTGAGATCACTCAAGCAGAAAATCACCATGCTACTAAAGACAAGCAGGTAGAGACAAAAGCACAGCATCTTAGAACTTTCCTTCTTTGTGATTGAGGTGAGGTCGTATAGATGATACATGCCCCCTACCCCAAGTTCATCTAGGATTCCTCTTGAGACACTATGCACCAGACAAGCAAAGAAGAGAAGAGATCTCATTTTGCATTTTGATTTTTTGTTGCTCTTCAAATCATAAAATATGTTGGGGGAATGCAGTGATTCCATAGAAGGCAAAGAGATAACTTTTTACTGTTTTGCTATTTTTTTCCACTTCAAAATTTATCTATGAAAAAGTGATTAAAAAATTCGTAGTTTACTCTTACTTCTTAATTTAAAAAGCCCTGCCCAATACCCAATTCATGATCACAAATTTAGTACTAAAAGAAGTATTTATAGAAAAAAAGTGAATACTTCTCAACAGTCTGTACTCATGTCTACTCTTCTTTATTATTTATTATCATTCTTGGGGTCATATTCTAGATTAATAAGAGGTGAAAAAACAATATAATAACCTTCATTTAAACAAACAAAAAGCTGTTAATATGTTATATATCTCATTGTTTGCTTCTCTCAAAAGCCTTCAAAAAATAATATATATATCCCATCATGGGGAAATGTTTAAATAAATTATGATACATTCAAAAAGTTCAATATTATATAGCCTTTAGATTTACTAATAATTTTAATGGCATAAGTAAATTCTTTATAAAAATAACCTAAATATGAACTACACTGTACTAATGCATACTTTTATTCTATATATTGAGAAAAAGAAAATAAAAATGAGGCAAGAGAGAAAAAATTACTAATGGGTATGGAGTTTAGTTTAGGGTGATGAAAATATTCTATACTTAGATTGTGACCAATGGTTGTTCAACTCTGTGATATACTTAAAAAACACTGAATTGCATGCTTTAAATAATTGGATATTATAGTATGTAAATAGTATCACAATAAATATGATTAAATATTAGATAATATTATTTTAAATAATGTTATTAAAGTATCTGACTAAAATATATAATTTAGGTATAAAGTCTGATAAATTGTAACAAATGTTTATACTAATGAAATCAGGATATAGATTTCCTTTAGCTCAAAATATTGCCTTCGTTTAATATGTATTCCTTTCTAGTTAATCCCTTCTTAACTCTCAGCCTGGGGAAAATATTGACCAGATTTGCCACTATCAGTTCAGTTCAGTTCAGTCACTCAGTCGTGTCCGACTCCTTGAGACCCCATGGACCGCAGCACACCAGGCCTCCCTGTCCATCACCAACTCATGTCCATTGAGTCGGTGATGCCATCCAACCATCTCATCCTCAGTCATCCCCTTCTTCTCCTGCTTTCAATCTTTCCCAGCATCAGGGTCTCTTTATAGATTAGATAATTTTCTAGAGTTTCCATATAAATAGAACCATACAGTATGTGCTTTTTTTTTTTTTTGGCTCAGCATATCATATTTTTTGAGATTGCATTTATCAAGTTTTTGCTTCTTTGCACTGATGATTCATATCCCATTCATCTCTTGATGAATTCTGTGGATGTTTTCAGATTTCCAGTATTTGCCTACTATGAACAAAGCTACCATAAGCATCCATACGCACATATGTGTGGCTATTTTTATTACTCTTGGGTAAATACAAAAAGTGAAATTGATGGGCTACATGGTAGCTTGCTTTTTCTGTTATTGTTTTTTTAGCTTTTGATGAAACTGTCAAACTATTTTCCATAGTTGTAACATTACAAATCTCATCAGTCATTATCAGCATTACTTTGATCCACATCTTCTCCAACTCTTGGGAGCAGTCATGATTGTTAATAGTTGTCATATAGCTGTGTTGTGATCTGATTTGTGTGTGTGTGTGTGGTTTTAATTTACAGTTCCCAGTGAATGATGACATATGCAAATACATTACCCCACAATAATGTATGCAATTCTAATTTCTGGATATTCTGTATTTTCATCTGTAAAATATCTTTTAGCATGTTTTATTGGGTTGTACCTTACATTTAGTAGGTTAGGACTTGCTACCCAGTTATGGCTTATTTGCTTAGCAGGCAGAATCCAAATACCAGCAAGTTTAGGCTCTGCCCTAGTTTCAGAGAGTCAGCTCTCTGCAGGCACCCTGTTTCTGTGATGCAATATACAAACAAGGCACGGGTAATGGGTGTGCCCATGCTAGTCTGATGTGGAACACTTCAACAGCAATATAAATTTGAGAACCCACCCAGGCTGGCTAAAGTTTGGTTAGATCTCTACTGCAATTTGACTTCTCCCTGGCAAATATTATCTTCCTTTCTTCCTTTCAAAGAAACTGATCCCTGGTTAGCATTGCAACACCCGTTTTAGGATCAGCTTCTAGAAAACTCAACCTATAACATGGCCTAAATGCTCCTCTTATTTCATTTCATTCTTCTTGCGATTCTTTAAAGAATTTCATTCATGAGTGACATGATAACACTAAGTGACAAACGTGACATGATAAAAGAAAGTGACAAACTTAGCATGAGTGACAAATAAAACTAAGTGCCGTGCTTCTTCACAATTGGTTCCAACAGTCGAAAATCATAAACCACCAAGAACATTGCGTGACCTTGGTTTTCCCAACCTTAACTGAAAATATGCTCTTTACCCATAAATAATGGAAAGTTAACTAGCTATGAACTCTTCTTTATTAAAAGTTCTAGTTTTTAAAACTTAAATGGCATAAACACTGGCATAGCTTCTTTGTAACATTTTGAAAACCCTGATTTTTTTTTTTTTTTTCAGTGCTACTCAGAGAAATCTTTCACTGTCATGGGTTCTCTACTCAAGCAAGAAAATAAATTTAGGCCTTAGTTATAACAAAAGCCAAAACAAAAACAAACCTGTGTTATTCTTCGCTTTACTTGTTGACAAAGGTCAAGCTTGAATCCTGTCCAAGGCTGATACTCAGACTCCATTTTCTCTGTTTGACAATGCCATCTCCATTTTTGAAACTTCTCTTGCCTAACTTCCATCTCAGGATTTTGCTTCACCCTTTTCTCCTTAATCCCTTGGCTCAGTTCCCGGGGTCAATCCTGGTTCAGACCCCTGATGTGTGCGTCACTCAGTGGACTTTCATAATTTGTTACTTAAATCATGCCCAAGAAATGACAGTGAGCATATATACTAATAAAAATTACAGTCTCATTATGACATTTGCAGTCAGTCACACTGATATGCAGAAAGACAGATTTGAAAGAACTTAGTCAATTACCATAGTATCTGCATTTACATTAAGTAAATGTTCCTGCACCTTGAACATTATTTAATCTTACTAAACTCACTTTAGTGAGCAGCTCCAAGCACATCCTCTGCTTCATAACTAATATCCAGTCTCTTGATCTCAGCTAAACCCAGGCCATAAACCACAGAGAGCAGGGCAGTGAAAGTAAGAGAAGACCCCAGAGCCCAAGAGACAAAAGAAGGAACACAGGACAATTATCAGAATTCCAGTCACTGCAAACAAACAAACCTGAGAAACCAAACTCCACAAGTGCTCCCAAGCTTTCTGATCACAACCTCATGCACAAATACATCCACACAAACACATGTGCCCACACATATGCAGACAAGCACACATACATACGATCATTTTATATAGTATTTCTTTAACATCAAGGAAACAAGTTTCCTGGATTAGCTGGGTAGAAAAATAGGATATTCAGAAGGCGTCAAGGAGAATAATAAACAGGAGAAAAATGTATCTTGCATCTAAAACACACCTTTTGTTCCTTCTGAAGGGATATCAGAAAAAGAGAGACGGATACCCCTTACGCAGTGACCTTTGTATAAGGGCATAAAGAGTTCTCAGCAGCACCATTATTCCCTGAGTGCTATTCTCTCACACTAAATTACCACCTGAAATTCACCTTTCCTTTATCCTCCCTCTGCGGAACCTCAGAGGTGAGCCTGGGTACTGCTGACGCGGCAGGTATGATGCAGTCAGTAAAATGCTTCACAACAAGCACACTTACCCATTGACCTTCATCGCTCCTTTGGAGGAAGCATCTGGCAGCTTTGTATTACAATATGGGCAAAGCATTGTGCGCAGCCCTAGGAATTCTCCCCTTCGTGTCGGAAACCCCGCTTAGCAAAAATTAATGAAGGAGGAAATGGGGCATGAGGCCTGACTACACTGCTATCCCTCAAACTGAGCATTTAAGGCTCTGAGTCATGTTAAGCATAAGCATCTTAAAGAGACATTGCCTGTCACCTATCGTCATTTTTGTGGAACAGATTTTCATAGGAAATAGAATCTGATTAGCCTGGAAGGACAGAGAGTTTATGTACATGCCACAATATGGGCTAGACTGAGTCTTTTAAAAAGGTTCTTTTAGTACTGTTTGCACACGAACCAAGTATTCTGTTTCCTTGACTTTTGAGTTGTTTGTTATTAACATGTCCTTGCTATGTACATTTCTAAAACTGGCATTTTACTTTTAAAAATTCCCCTAATATTGGGGCCATTCAAATTGAAATTATGAACACTCTAGGCTCCCAAATGCCCTCCTGGGAGAGCTTGAGGACCCTCAACCTGAGACAAAATTCATCTGTGAAACCAACAGGTTTTGAGCTACTACTGAAGCCTAGAAGCTGGAAAGAGACAATGTAAGGCGATCAAACTAATATATTTTGTTAAAGTGAGAGCTGAAAATTCTGGTGATTTCTCTACTTCTATCAGAAGCATTATTTAATCGTGCCAAATTCACTTGAGTTGGTTTTTAATTGAATTATTCAATGTTGGAAGGTGGGTCTCTCACATTTTGCAAGTCTAAGAAGCCAAGCGCTGACTGTTCTTTGTTCCAAACTGTCTTTACAAGGTTGCTGGTACAGCAACAGCCTTCATAAATAGAGATGTGCACCCTTTGGTTGGCAAAGGATACATATTCTTACTTTCTAGTATAATAGAGATAACCTCTTCCTCCAGAGGAAAGGCCAGTCATGCTGATGCTATTAATATTTAGAAAAGATCTGAAATCCCAAACCTCAGGGTCCCTCTCCTGTAATGCTCTTTAGTGCAGGCAGCCTCTGGTCCTTATCTTAGCACCTGAAGTAACTGAGGCTGAAGAACTGGCACAGATAGGCCCATGCTCTTGCTACTATTTCGGCTGAGTAATAACCCATCTTTCTTCCCGGACCTGGGGTTTGTGGCTACTACTGCCATCAATGAAACCAGAGTATACAAACTGTGTGTTTGAAAGTAGAATAAAATCATAAACTTTGCTACTTTCTTGACGGATTTAATGATGAAGATGGAATTATGAGAGTGATATGGCTTTTTGAAAAAGGAAGTATTAGGATCTGGTGGGTCAGTTAATGAGATCTGAGGGAAGTCCTAGGGAAACAGTAGCAAACATTTTAACAAAACTGCGCAGTCCAGTGGGAAGTAAATGGTTCTGTACTTTATTGCCAGTTAAAGAAGGGGGAGGTTGGAGAGGTGGTTATAGGCAGAGAACCTGACAGCTACCTGAACTGTGCCCCAGTGATGGCTGCCCTAACTACCCTTTGGGTGGGGGGCTTCTTCGCCAATCTGTCCTGTCAACTAATGAAGCCAGATAAAATTCAGGGACCGGCTCTGCACCTGAAATTTCCTGAGATTATGGGAGTGGGTGCGATGTACTTAACCCCTCTGGCAGTCAAGGAAAGACTGCCTTCTTATCATCAGTTGCAACAACTTTCCCTAAAATGTGCCCTAGATGAACAGCAGGCTCCTTCTTGCTTTAGGACCAGAGTTACAGAAATGTGCTTCCACAATGAGCATAAAATGGGGGAAACGCGTGACAACTATGAACGGAAACCAAGAGAATCATCAGAATTTTGTCTGTCACTGGTGAGATGAGGAGGCTGGGCACATAATCCTGTTAAAGAAGACTGGAAACAGCTGAGTTGTCTTGCAGCTCCCACATCCATCGTGTCTGTTATGGCAATCTCAGATCCACTCAGAGAAGGTGATAAACAGTCTCAGAGTTCTGTGCAGCGGGTCTTGTTATAAGGGAGCTTTGCTCCTATTTGGAAGATTTACCTGAAACAAACTCCTGCAGGAAACCACAGATGAGGCAGTGACTAATATTCTGGGGGCCCTGACTGCCTGGGATTGAGTGTTCAATACTGATGAAGGTGTCACCTATGGAATGAGAAACTGACCCAACGAAATCTAGAAAAATTCCTGAAGTCAGCCTCAGTATCCTGAAAAACATCTCTAGCCTGGGGAGAGAACTCAAACACTATTACTTTCACAATGGGCAGGAGATGTTTTGGATGTAGGCGAACTCCTCAGAGAAAGTCACCTCTTGTGAATCAAGCCTATCAGCCAGAAATTCCATAGCTTCATTCAAAAGTAGAATGTGGATGTAAATGTTGAGCCAGAGACTTTGAAGGCTGAAACAGTCAGGGAGATCTTACTGTACAAAGCAGAGCATTGAGCAGGCTCAAATACTGGAAGACTGGTTGACTCATGAGCTGTCAGCATGTGACTCAAAACAAAAAGTAAATACAAATTGCAATGGCAAGGTAGCACTTTCTTCCTATGTGTCAGCAAGCCCTCCCATCCCTCCCCTGACATCAGCTGGTTCTAAGGAGAACAAAGATGACTAGAAGAGAGGCTGGTGTCTCCATTACCCCTAGAGAGATCAAAGACCATATGAACACTTCTAAGTATCTGGGGGCTTTGGGGGAGGAGACAATCTGTCATGGCTTTAATGGCTATGTGAACCCCAACCACAGTGCTGTCCAGACCACAGATGGAAAAGGCATCCAGGCTCGACTAATAGGTTTGAGCACAGCAGTGAAGAAAAGCCTCTGTGACCTCATGGTGGGATGTGGTGGTCTGCTGTTTCTCACCTAGAACCAGAGTAGGAACTGGTGCTATGTGTATACACCTCCCCAGCACATAAATGGTAGGGGAGATTTTCCGGATCAGGAAAAGTACAGGAAAAAATGCAACATGTAAATCACTTCCCTAAACCCCTCTTTCATTTGCAATCAGTGGTTGTTCAGGATTTAGTACAAGGGCCATTTCCCTTGACGTTTGAGGCTTTCATCATGCACACGGCATCTTGTTGGTTGGCAAGCCAGAATTTGGTCTCAAAAGCTTTGACTGTGCTATTACACTACCCCTGCAAAAGCAGCTAATAGACCCTGACGTATTGCAGGTACCTGGCTGACAACTTAAATGTCTTGGGACGATGTGAATGAATTAAAAGCCCTGAGGCTTTTGAACTGTGGTGCTGGAGAAGACTCTTGAGAGCCCCTTGGACTGCAAGGAGATCAAACCGGTCAATCCTAAAGGAAATCAACTCTGAATATTCATTGGGAGGACTGATGCTGAAACTGAAGCTCCAATACCTTAGCCACCTGATGTGAAGAGACAACTCATTGGAAAAGAACCTGATGCTAGGAAAGACTGAAAGCAAAAGGAGAAGAGGGTGGCAGAGGATAAGATGGTCAGATAGCATCACCAACTCAAAGGCCACGAATTTGAGCAATTCCAGCAGATAGTGAAGGACAGGGGAAAATGCCTGGTGTGCTGCAGTCCATGGGGTTGCAAAGAGTCGGACACAACTTAGAGACTAAACGGCAACAATTGCTGCTCATCGGCCCCCTACCACAACTTTGGAGACCCAGCATCTTCTCATTCTCTGGGTACTAGAAACAAAATGTGCTTAACACTGACATTCTCTTTGATCTTTCATATTGAACAATGTACACATCAGCATCCTTTGTGTGGACCCAAACCAGGCGTCTGCATCAGAAGTGATACATGAAACTATGGCACAGTCTTTGTCTCTGTGCCTCCACAGTGCTAATGGCTCCTTTGAGCTCTGAGTCTCTATGACTGATGACTGCCAACTGGGCCTTAGTCAAAAGAATGCATCCTCAATGCAGACACAACCCCTGGATTTTGGCCTCACTGGATCCATGAGTTGACTGCCAGGATTACTCCTTTTGAAAAGTGGTTATTAGCTCTTCACCAGGTTCATGCTCAAGCTGAATGCCTGGCTTTGGTATGAGTTGCATGCATGTGTGCTCAGTCATGTCCAGCTCTTTCTGACCACGTGGACTACAGCCTGTCAGGATCCTCTGTCCATGGGATTTCCCAGGCAAGATAACTGGAGTGGGTTGCTATTTTCTTTTCCAGGGGAATCTTCCACCCAGGAATCAAACCCACACAGATTCTTTTACTGCTGAGCCACCTCAACCTCCTGCTTGGTGTGGGTTAACTTGGACTAAATAACTAACAAAGTGGGAAGAATCCAACAAGCCTCACTGGACAATTGGAAATGTCACACTCAACAATGCAGCTATTCTGGCCTTGGCCCCCATCTCTCTACTTTACTGGAAAAGTGGCAACAACAACCTTGGAAGCAATTTCATTCCCCACACCAATGCCTTATGGGAAAGCTATTGAGTCCATTGATTCACAGAGGTTCCCCTAAATGTCTGGTCCTGGTTCACTGATGGTTTGACTGAGCTGAAAACTGATGGCACCAACTGGGCTTCTGTGCATCTGTTCAACCCCAGTGCTAGCAGTGAAGAATAGAAAATTGTGCAATCACTCTTCACAGTGAACAGAATTCATGGCCATTTTTTATATGTCTGGCCAATACTCACCTTGATAAAATGTGTTACAGTTTCACTGAAGCCTGGGTGGTGGCCACTTGGAAAGCTACAGACTGGCAGATAATACTCTCCTCTTTGGGGCCATGAACTGCAGGAACTAATCACAGCTACTGATCGAACCATCTGGATTCTTCATGCAAATGCCCAAGTTAAGTGCCGTTTTTCTGATGAGACCAACTGAAATTAAGTTGCTATTTGAGCCTGCATCACACACACAACAAAGACCTTTCTGCCTGAGCACAGCAATACATTCTCTATCACAGACTGTTTCTGATGCAGAGATACTGCTCTGTGTCAGAGCCCTGACTTCTGGAAAGGGTTGACCCCTTTGTCTTACAGTCACGGAGGCCACATCAGTGAGGTACTGCCCCTGTCTGACCATAGTCCATTGACTACACCACACTTTAGACTCTCTCTCAGGATCATCAGCAGCATCTCAACATAGTTGACACCTTTGCAGGTTATGGTGTTGCTGGTCCAAAAACCAACCAGGACCACACCACTGTGGTCCATGAAAGTAACATGTTCATGCATCTGGCATAACAAAACACTTGTAATGTGATGATAGTGAGAATTTTATCACAAAATCTAAGGGGCCATAAACTTTCCTGGCTCTCAACCATCCACAGATACCTCTGGGTTTTGTGCATTTAGTGTTTTTACTATTTACTTTAGCTATTCCAATACTTTAGCCATTGACCACAATTTGATTAAGCTTCCCCATTGGCTCGGCAGATAAAGAATCTGCCTGCAGTGCAGGAGAAGTAAAGAGATGTGTACTTGATCCCCGGGTCGGGGAGATGCCCTGGAGGAGGAAATGGCAGCCCACTACAATATGCTTGCTGGAAAAATCTCATGGACAGAGGAGCCTGGCAGGCTGCAGTCCATGGGGTCGCAAAGAGTTGGACACGACTGAGTGACTGAGCAGCAGCATAATTTGATTGTCGTTCCCTTTAAATTTACCTTATGGCTGCTGCTCTCTCTCTGGGACCCCCTTCAATTGCAAATCAATATACCTTTATCCAAAGTAAATGATATCCTGGTCATATGTATACAAATACACGAATTTGTATTTTCCTATACAATCTTTTTATATAATAATGTTTACCAATTGCTTGGTAAAACTTCAAAAAATTAAAGGCATAAGTGTGTGCACATATTAATATAAATCTCAAGTGATTCAAAAGTAATCTATTTTTTTAACTGCATCACTGCCTTGTTACCATATGCTACCACGTGATTTGGTTAATACGTCTTAGTCTTACAGAGAAAATACCTTCTTCTAGGCAACTGTGTGTTGAGAAAGAAAGATTTCATACTGGGATATTAGATGTCTTCTTTGATAGCACAGGAGCACACCACAAAAGACCAGTCTACTCTTAATAATGGAACTATTAACACGGAAGACACAGAGGCTATAGTTAGGACTCATTCTAAATACTAGTGATTGGTAATACGTGATAGAGAAGAAATAATAATAATTAATATTTATATAATTATTTAGATACAGTACTAATGCGTTAATATTATGTAAATTAATATTTATATTATAATTTAGAGCTTGGGTATCTTTTTTATAAATTAACTTTTTTAAGCCTTTCCAATATTTTTTTTTTAATTAATGACACTTTAAAGATCAGGGAAATCAACTTCAGAGAAACTGAATGGTCTGTTAAGTTACATCAGATCATAACCCAAGCCCCAGCTGAACTGCAGATCCATTGAATGCCAAATCTGTACTGATAAGCGAGAGAGAAGAGAGAAGTTCTTGTCTCCGGCCTCTTTCTTCTTCCTTTGCCAAGTTTACAGCTTCAAGAGGGTGGTCAAGTGTTCCACCAGATTCATAGAAGTCCTCCCTGAAACTGGGTGAGCAAATATAATTTGGCACAGCATTATTATTATTATTACATAAGCAAAGATCAAGATAAAAGGTGATGTGGTTAATAAATTCTTAGCGGTAACCAATTTTATATATCTTAGCTTCAATTCAAAGGTGGTAGATAAAAAAATATTTAAGAAAAAATAAATGATTTAAAATGTTTCAGCCTGATCATCAAGTCTTATGTTGCTAGGTTGATGTCCTTGCCCAGGCAGAGGAGGGACAGATTCAAGTATTTGGAAATGAAAAATTACCCTCTTAATCAGGAATGTGATGAACCTGTGACTTTCTTTTGACACTCTTAACTATTAAGTGGTTTAAAAAGTAAAATAAAATGTTTTTTGAGAGGAGAACCATACATGGAAGTTTAGCTTTAAAACAAGACAAAACTCAGCGTGTTCTTGAATACTCAGTTGATAAAAGTTACTGCCATCGTCATTTAGTCACTCAGTCGTGTCCGACTCTTTGCGACCCCCCGGATTGCAGCACGCCAGACTTCCCTGCCCTTCACTATCTCCCTGAGTTTGCTTAAACTTATGTCCATTGAGCTAGTGAGTTCCATGAAAATACTGTACTCTAAAATTTACATTATAGCCTGAATAAAAGCCTTTACTAGCCAAAGAAGTTTAAGACTGTCCTAAAGTTTTATTTATGAGAAACGATTCTATTCCTCTCTGAAATGTTAGTATTTTAAAATCATGTCTTAGGAGAATTTTTCCCAGTAGTATTAATGCTAGTTTGACATGTGACAAATTCTATTGATGTGCAAAACACTTAAAAAATCAATTGTGAATTCTTAGGATATTGCTGTATTAAGCAATGATGCCTTAATTTTAAGTGTATTTGCCCTTCAGAGTAGAAAGGAACATTTTTAAACTTAATAACAATTCAAATGTTAGCACCAGGCAGTGTTTTCCCATCTTACAGCAACAGTTTAGATGAGGACGTCTTAACACTATTAACAGAAACATCTGCTGGAGGTTCAGCAATTAAGACAAATAGTTTCCTCTCTAATTGTCAGGATGTGAAGTGAACACTGGGTTATTACCAGGAGCTCAGGCCATGACAGATACGAAGCTGAAGGAGGAAGAAGCAGCTGAGCGTGAGCAAGCACCCACTGTAGCTATGAGCTGCTCAGAAGGCCCCTCTGTCATTGACACGGAGGGTTGAGGCCAAACAGATCGAGGTGGCACCAGGGGATGGCTGCTCTAGGCCATAAGAAAAAATTCTCTCTTCACAGGGGAGGATGAGCTGATGTGACACTTTTCCCGTTTCTCAGTAAACCCTGAGTAACCCCAGGATGATGGATACAAGAGTGATGACATACACCCTTCTGAATTTAACGTCCTGTTTGAGGTGATCCTCTTTCAGGCTTAACAATCCAAAAATGTATTTCACACACTCTGCCATCTGAATCACTGTTCGGTTAAATTTTATCAATGATGTCATTCAATGATCTCAAACGATTAAAATCTTCTTCTAGTAATTTAGCATATAATGGTTTTAAAATATAATCACTACTAAAATGCCTCAATTAGATCCTTCTCTAAGAGCTGCTTTCTTAGCAAAATGCAAACCAGGGCTTTATTCTGCAATCTCATGATAGAGAAATGAGCGAGATTCCCAGTATTTCCATAGCAAATTACTGAAAGTCCTTGGAAGTTCTAATACAGCTCTAAGTTGGCAGTTTAAAAATCTCTGACCTCTTTGTGACTTTCCTGAAGTGAGCTCCTTCAACAAGACCAATGACAAGAGAAATGGTCCATGCTGCATTGATATTAAGGCTCACCTCTTTTCAATTCTTTTTTCAGTAGTCTCAGAGGAGGGAAAGGATCAGACATGCTCCCTTAATTTTGTTTCCTGGCAATTAACTCCCAGAATAACACCAAATAATTACAACCATAACATTGCAGAGAAAGTTAGAGTAGCAGTAAATGTTGCTAAGCTGTGAACTTTAACAAACAAGCCCCCATAAATGGCCGAAGGCTGACTGCTATGCACCCAGGAACACACGCTCTGCATGGCTACTCAGAAGATCTGAGAAAGGAGACAGCTCATCAAGGAAAATCTAACTGAAGCACAGCATTGTTTTGGGAGAGGGGGCAGGAAATATGACCCACAGAAAGAACTCATTGAGACTGAAACCAGCAGTACCTCAAGTTTAACACCTATGCGTTTATTTACCGATTGATTCTATTTTCTTTTAGACAGAAGAGAGAGAGAAAAGTCTGAATCATCTGTGTTGTTCTCTCCAAGGGTACACAGCAGAGTGGCCCTGGGTTCTGCCGTGTGTTACTTAAGTAGAAAGCAAAACGTTCTGTTTACCAAACTGATGGCCTCGTATCTCTGCATCCCCAGTGGCCCTCAGACTCCCTCACTGGCAGTCAGAGGAACCGAGCCACCCACACAGCCGCATGTCGCTTGAATCTTTGATGGGTAAGAAGGTGAATTCTTTGAAAGTTTAGATTTCAGCCTCTCTCTATGCCCCGTTAATTACTCCTGTACCGTTCTTCATTGCACGTTCTTCCTTGAACCCATCATTTGCCCAGCCCAGTCATGCTGACCTTGCTTCAGGCCACTTTGAGAAATGAACTCTGCAGACTGTGAGGACTCTATTAACGGGTTCTTTCTCTATTAGCAAGGCGTTTCTAAGTTTTGCCGTTTCACACACCACGTTTCATTCCATAAGGCCATGAAATTAATTGACAAAATTTGAGTTAAGCTTTTACGGAGTTTATAGACACCTCCTCCAATTAATCTTTGCATTTCCATAAGCAGCTAAACTACCTTAATCCCCAATATTGAATAATATGGAGCTCTTCAGGGTGATGAGGGATTCTGGAAAAGTACTAAGCTTCCTAGAGAAGAAATAACAAAACGACTTCATTTAAAAGCTTTCCTGTTTAAAAGCTTGTTTTCTTTAAGTTACTTCCTAATAAAAGTAGGATCTTTCTAAACCTTAAAAATGTAGGCACAGCTTAGAATCGAGTAGTCTCATGGTACTTTGAGAACAGACATTCAGCAAAATATTCCCGAGAGCTCCAGGCTTCAAATGATGGAAATTAAAAAAGTGGGGAGAGGAGAAAGGGATGGTCACACAGTAGACTTGTCCTGACCAGGAGGCAACAGTGCCTGGATCTCACTTGGAAAATAAAACAACACATTAGGTATGTTCTTCCTCTTGGCTCAAATCACTGAAGGAACATGACGATACAAATCTGGGTATTAGGGCCCCTGTCCTGTCACTCAAAACACACACACACACACACACACACACACACACACACACACACACACGCGCGCGCACTGAAAAAAATCAGAAGCAGCAATTCAATAAGCTATATTTGGAAAACAGTTTAATAATTCAAAACTCAAATGATTAGAGAGAGAGACAGTAGGACCAATCAGTCATCAGATGCTCAGCTAAATACTCCTCACATCAAAATTTACCAAGTTGCCCAACTCTTTACGTTTTCTCATACATCTACTGGTGTGGGAACACAAAATGGCCAGTGGTTATCTGAATTTGGCCAGATGCTGCTATCTGCAGCTCTACAGATCTAGTGTCACTATTTCATTTCAAATACTCAATAAAAATTTTAGTTCACATCTTCTCTCTAGTGTGATCTTTAGCTACTATACATTAATTATCAACACTTTACCCTCAATAAGCCCAGGGTTATTATTTTAATTTGTTGAGATCATGGACACTGATAGCGGTGGCGCCACTGGTAAAGAGCTCACCTGACAATGCAGGAAACATAAGAGACGTGAGTTTGAACCCTGGGTTGGGAAGATCTCCTGGAGGAAGGTGTGGCAACCCATACCAGTATTCTCACCTGGAGAATCCCATGTACAGAGGAGCTTGGGAGGCTACAATCCATGGGGTTGCAAAAGAGTTGGACACAACTGAGCAACTAAACAACAATACTATTTAATTAATTCATTAAAATTTCAGTTAAAAAAATGAAGAGCAGACCTAAACCATACAATTTTGCGTTTATCATTAAGTAGACTCAAATATCCATGAAATAGCCATTATCTTAGATATGTATAAAGTCATGGATATTAATGTTAATTTTTGAGTTAGATATATTTTTCATTTAGAAGCAAATGTTCACAACTCAAACAATGATAAAAAGAACATGGATTTTTAATGTTTTATCGATTGTTTTAAAGCTATTAAGTATGGCTATTAGCTGTGTCCAAATTTAGTGTTATATTATATTCTGTGGCTCAGATGGTAAAGAAGCTGCCTGCAATGCAGGAGACTTAGGTTTGATCCTTGGTTCAGGAAGATCCCCTGGAGAAGGAAATGGCAACCCACTCCAGTATTCTTGCCTAGAAAATCCCATGGACAGAGGAGCCTGGTGGGCTACAGTCCATGGGGTCGCAAAGAGCTGGACACAACTGAGCAACTAACACACAGCTAGTAGCTGTGTCCAAAATTTAGTATGATATTATGTTCTATGCTTCTAAATATAAATAATCTGCCTTGGTTGTATTTGAACAGAATCATCTGTTATTAAGTTTATTAATGATGAAAATCAGTCATCACAAAATTAAATTTTATATGTTGTAATATATTATTGTCTATTTGAACAACAACAAAAACATAAAAACAAAATTAGTTAGCTACACATTTCTTCATGTGATTTCTTTATGTAATTTCACTCTTCAATGATTCTGGAGTTCTCAATAATTTCTGTATTATTAACTTGCAGTAGTTAAATGATGCTATATTTATGGTGTCGATATATTGACATTATAACAAATTATAAGCAGATAAGTTAAATTTAGGATCTCTTCATACTTCTGACATGTGCATATAAATATTTTTCATCTCAATGTTCAATATACTCCGGACTACAGGAATCAGAATAAACCTGGAAATGCAAAATTCTTCTGAGTTTTCACCTAAGAATTAGTCACTGAAAATATTATTATTTTGATCAAATAACATTTTTTCAAAATTCTAAAAGCCTGAATTTTCCTCCTTTAGACATTTGACCATTTTTCTCTCCATTTTCCAGGCCATAAAACACATTCAGAAATGCTCAAAGTCTGTGCTTTTTCAATCAATTGCTGTTTTATTCTCCTTTCTTTCACTACAATACTATAAAAATAGTTCATTCAAAATATCACCAGGCTGAGTACATTATATATATATATCTCATAGAATTCAGATTTCGTTTTATAAATTAGATAGCTCCTTATAAAGAAACCTAAATTTGGAAAGTTACTTCCATAAATTTCAAAATCACTGCCTAAGAGAAGTTTGAAAATTAATGAGTTAGAATACTAATAATGTTGAATCAGAATTTTTAAAACTTAAGAATTCTGATTCTAGTGTAAATGTTTTAGTTTTATCAGTTTGAAACTTTACCTTTAGTATCAAAGACAGCAATCTTTACGAAATTTTTTTTTAATTTTTATTATATATATTTTCTAATTAGAGGACACAGTTTCAACCCCTTCAAGTAATTGTTTTGTAATTAAATTGATTTAGGAAAACAGGAAAGCTACCGTTTTGACAATTTTGAGGACCAAATGCATTTTACTTTTAGTTTATATATTGGGATTTATTTTCATGATTTATCCTTCCAAGTACACATATTGGCATAGAATCAATAACAAATAACATAGATGTGAACTGATATTAATGCTCTTTAGATATAAACCTAAATATTTTTAAATGGAAGAGTAAAAACAGAATAAATGAGGTTAAAATCAAATGCAGATTTTATTTTTTCTGAAGAGTCCATCTATACAATTAAAAATAAAATTGATATTATTGTCTTCATCCCAATCTACAAAATTCCATCTTATATATATTGGGGTAAGGGTAGCAAATAGAAATTTATAGTTTCATAATAGTTATTATTTTTCAGAAAGCATGGAATTTAAAAATTTTTTACAGAATAATGAAAAACACTTGAGATCAGTGTGTTCTTCAGTTCAGTTCAGTTCAGTCACTCAGTCGTGTCCAACTCTTTGCGACCCCATGAATTGCAGCACGCCAGGCCTCTCTGTCCGTCCCCAACTCCCAGAGCCTACCCAAACCCATGTCCGTTGAGTCGGTGATGCCATCCAACCATCTCATCCTCTGTCGTCCCCTTCTCCTCCTGCCCCCAATCCTACCCAGCATTAGGGTCTTTTCCAATGAATCAACTCTTCGCATGAGGTGGCCAAAGTATTGGAGTTTCAGCTTCAACATCAGTCCTTCCAATGAACACCCAGGATTGATCTCCTTTAAAATGGACTGATTGGATCTCCTTGCAGTCCAAGGGACTCTCAAGAGTCTTCTCCAACACCACAGTTCAAAAGCATCAATTCTTCAGCGCTCAGCTTTCTTCACCGTCCAACTCTCACATCCATACATGACCACTGGAAAAACCACAGCCTTGACTAGACGGACTTTTGTTGGCAAAGTAATGTCTCTGCTTTTAAATATGCTATCTAGGCTGGCCATAACCTTCCTTCCAAAGAGTAAGCATCTTTTAATTTCATGGCTGCAATCACCATCAACAGTGATTTTGGAGCCCCCAAAAATAAAGTCTGACACTGTTTGCACTGTTTCCCCATCTATTTCCCATGAAGTGATGGGACCAGATGCCATGATCTTAGTTTTCTGAACGTTGAGCTTTAAGCCAACTTTTTCACTCTCCTCTTTCACTTTCATCAAGAGGCTCTTTAGTTCTTCTTCACTTTCTGCCATAAGGGTGGTGTCATATGTATATGTGAGGTTATTGATATTTCTCCCAGCAATCTTGATTCCAGCTTGTGTTTCTTCCAGCCCAGCGTTTCTCATGATGTACTCTGCATATAAGTTAAATAAGCAGGGTGACAATATACAGCCTTGACGTACTCCTTTTCCTATTTGGAACCAATCTGTTGTTCCATGTCCAGTTCTAACTGTTGCTTCCTGACCTGCATACAGGTTTCTCAAGAGACAGGTCAGATGGTCTGGTATTCCCATCTCTTTCAGAATTTTCCACAGTTTATTGTGATCCACACAGTCAAAGGCTTTGGTGTAGTCAATAAAACAGAAATAGATGTTTTTCTGGAACTCTCTTGCTTTTTCGATGATCCAGCGGATATTGGCAATTTGATCTCTGGTTCCTCTGCCTTTTCTAAACCAGCTTGAACATCTGGAAGTGTGTTCTTATAAATGTTCAATTATAAGAAAGAAGTAGCATTTTGTTGCAATAAAAGTTTTATGTTTGACAGTTTATTTACTCTCTTACCCAAGTATCTGATCCTATATTAAGTCCTTAATATTTAACATTAATTACAACTATTATCAGCTATGTATGTTCTTTAATAAATTGTATATGAATGCTTTCAATCTGAATATGTAACTAAATCTTTTATAAATATGTTTGTGCCATTTCTACAAAGCTGAACCAAATTAAAAATATTTCTTATATATGGGGAAGATAGATATTCAACTCAACTCTTTATCTAAATATACATTATTTAATTTAGAAAAATGAGTATTATACTATATTCACTATTAAAAATCATGTTAAAGACAAAATTGTATACAAATGCAGTAAAATTCTGTAATAACACTATTATAATAAATCTTATGACTTCAGACTTAAAATAATTGACATTTGGCTCCCAAATCCAGAGAACTACAGGCAAGCTAGCTCTGTAGCCATGTCTGAATCTAAAGTCACAATAATACCATGCTGTATTTTAAGTAATTGAATTATTTCAGACTTCAGTTATGTGCTACATGTTGCAGTATTTTACTGTTATATATGGAGTTGGTGTGTATGCATGTTTAAGGATGATGTTTTCACTGCACATAAATGTTTTTATAAATAAATTAGTTTCCAAAGTTTTTCTCAGAGATGTAAAATAGGCTATCATTAAGAAGACAACTGATATAGGCCCATTTGGGGCAGTGGGTATTTAAAGAACAATTCAGGTTAAGGAAGCCGTTAAATATAGTGATTTTCCCATATTTATTTATTTTTCAGTTTCACATCTGTTTTATGTACTTCAGTCACTTTATCCACTTTTAATGTTGCAGGTAGAGTGTACCTTCTGTAATTTACTTCCCTTCCCTCTTTTACTCAAATGCATTTAAGCCTTAAAAGACCTAGAATTAACATCACAAAAGGCAAGATGGTATAGAAGATGGATATAATGTGGGAGCTTTTACTCTCCAAAGCCTCACGCTAGTTTTAGTCACTGAATTCTCTGAGATTTTATAGTAACATATATAAAAATCACTAATTCCTAATTCCTAGGTCCTAATTCACTATGTTAATTTAACTGAAAAACTTGGTGAGCATGCAAATATGATACTAGGTTTTTTGAACTATGAAAAAACTTTCTACCAAAAGAATCATCAAACAAAACATTTTAAAGCATCTGCTTAAGTACAAAAACAGGCCTCCCAGGTAGTGCAGTGCTAAAGAATCCACCTACCAATGCAGGAGATGGAAGAGATGTGGGCTTGATCCCTGAGTTGCAAAGATCCCCTTTAGTATGAAATAGCAACTTACTCCAATGTTCTTGCCTGAAAAAAGTCCCATGGACAGAGGAGCCTGATGGGCTACAGTCCATGGGGTTGCAAAACGTTGGACGTGAGCACACAAGACCATGACACAGCTTATAGTCAAGCTAGAAATTCTGGCCAGAACCCTTTCTAAGATGAGATCATGAACCCATTTGTTGATATTTAAGCAGATAGCATACTGTTCTGGTTTCTGTCTGTGTTTTTCAGAACCTTGGAGAATCAGCTTTCAGGAAGGCTGCTCCAAGTCCTACCTCCAGACACACAGGTTGCTACTGGATTTGGTATGGGTAATGGAGCCAAACAACCTTCATGGCTCAGAGGAAAGCAGCATGGGCTTACAGAGGAACTGTTAATTAACCTGGTTAGAAGGTAGGGTGCTAGAACATTTTCATAATGTCACATGCATTGAGAACAATGTGCCACCTTAGGTTTAAACTTGTAAAAATATTTGCATTGAGTATGGTCTCGGAAAAGACCCTGATGCTGGGAAAGATTGAAGGCAGGAGGAGAAGGGGACGATAGAGGATGAGATGGTTGGGTGGCATCACCAACTCGATGGACATGAGTTTGAGCAGACTGCGGAGCTGATGATGGACAGGGAAGCCTGACATGCTGCAGTCGCAGAGTCAGACACGACTGAGTGACTGAACTGAACTGAACTGAAATGAGTATAGTTCTTCAATACTGCACTCTTCACCCTCCACAAGCTGATGTTTCCACCATTACTGGAGTAATTTCCAGAACTCTACAGCAAAGATCAAGACAATGCGGAACAGTGCTTTTGCTTCTCTATTCCTTACTCCACTGAAAGTCTTCAGAAGATCTCCCTAGGGTTGTTTCTATCACTGCTAGAGTGCCTAGGATGAAAGAGTCCCTACTATGATAAGACCACGATTTTTACAGGAGCAATTCCATTTTCAACTCTGATACAGCTGCATGTCCTCCAACACAGGAGACTTCTGAGCAGTATCTGTTGATTCATCCATGTTGCAACATCTACCAATCCCACTCTTGGGTGGAACAATGTGAGGATTTCTTTTTCTTTTTCAGAAGCTTATATATTAATGTTTGCTTTAAGGATGAAAAAAGATGGAGTAGACAAATTTTTCCTATTCATTTTCACAATTCTCCATCTTTGCAGAAATCTCCTATGAGTGTTTAAATAAGTCATTTTTTCTGTAGTATCTGTATAGCTTAAGACTGATTCTTCCTGACTCCATCAGAAGTCATTACGGTAAGTTTAATTTTGCATCCATTTTAAAGGCAGAGTACACAGCTGGGAACTCTCTTAAGGGCATCTGTAACACAAACTACATCCTTCTCCCTGTAGACTCATCATGTCAAGACTAAGGCTCATGGCCTATGGCTGCCACAAAAAGCTATGAATATATAAAACAAACTGAAACTCAAGTGCCCTCAATGAAATATGCCATGAGACGATTTACTGTGCCTACCCAAAGATTCATTCTAAAGAAATAAAAAAAAAAAGACCAAGTCATTACTGGGTTTTCTTTCCTCTACTGACACTGACTCAATATTTCAAGTGGAATAAAAACTGGTACGTTTGAATTCATACTTGATAAATGATAAAAAGCTGATACACTACTTCCCCACCTGATTCCAGAATTTTGGAGAATCTTAGAACCTATATAGAGCACCTCCCGTTCCATAAACCATCCTGAGTCTTCAGATCTCAAAGTCAAACTTCTGTGCTCCCTCTCATATTTCCATACCAAAGGCAGGTTATGTATGAAATACTGTTTATTGGAAGCTGGAAGCTGCATTCTTTTCCTATTTTTTAGTTTTTGTTTTCCTCTCACTCTATTTTTTTTTAACCATACCCCCAAGTGTATGCTTCAGTGAGATACCACTAATTGACAGAAATGAGCCTAGGGGTCCAAGTGTTCCGACTGTTATCACCATACCTAAAACCTACAGGCAGTATCCAGTTTCATTACAAACATTAGCAAAAATGTCTGCAAGCAAACAAACAGCAGCCAGATAAAAAGCATTAATTGAATTGCATTCAATCTGACTTAATTAAACCTTTAACCAGTAGACACAGGGTGGTAAGGAGTTTTAATGTATCTATTATTGTGAACTTAAATTGATGTAGACAAACAAAAGGAAGTAACAAACACATAGACATAATTCAATTAACAGTCATTGAATCATATTGTTTATCTCGTCAGAAATTGTTAATTATCTGTAGCTCCAAACTACCAAATCAGGAGACATCTTCTAATTAACTACTGAACATCATCTTGTTAGTTCCACATTGCTTTGCATTTATAAATGATTAAATTATATGTGTATACTTTTGTTTCCCCCCATTAAGTTAAAACAATATGTGTTACCCTCTTCATTTTAAAGATGTATCGATTTGTTGTTGTTGTTTAGTTGCTAAGTTGTGTCAGACTCTTTGTGACCCCATGAACTACAGCACTCCAGGCTTCCCTGTCCTTCACTACCTTCCTGAGTTTGCTCAAATTCATGTTCATTGAATATCAGTTTACAAGCAGGCAAAGAAAACCAATCAACGTGTGCAAAAATTCTCAACTAACTAGAAGACCTATGGTTCTCAACTCAGGATTATCTACCTGTTGAATATCATATTCCTGAGAAATAATTTTCTTCTTCTACCTCATTTATCAGATGTCTTTTCTTCTGCACTAGGACACTTGCCCAGACCTGTTCTGTGCTATATTTCATTCTTAGTGTCCCCACCTGACATTTCCAGGGTCACAAGAGATGTGACATTCTTCTACCTCTTACAGAAATTAATATTTTCATTCTTCCCTTCTCAGGCAAGAGCACAGATTCCCTATCTGTTGTTGAAAAGTTAATATCTATGTCTATGGAGTTAGTCTAGAATGCTGAAAAAAGAAGAATATTGTAAAAGGGGAATAAATTAATAGTACTTACTTCCTAGTGCTACTGTGAAAGCATTGTAATTATCAATTGTAAATTCTGTGGCTCATTTAAACATGCAGGCATTCAAGTAATGTTTGCAATTGTTTAGACGCTTTATTAGCAGGACCTAGCATGAGACCAACCCACTCCTCTGCATTCTATTCACTTATTAAAATTATGCTTGTAAAACATATCTTGGTGGTGGTTTAGTCACTAAATTGTGTCTGACTCTTGCAACCCCATGGGCTATAGCCCACCAGGATCCTTTGTTCATGGGGTTTTCCAGGCAAGAATCCTGGAGTGGGTTGCCATTTCCTTCTCCAGGGGATCTTCCCAACCCAGGGATCGAACCCAGGTCTCCTGTGCTGCAGGTGGTCTCCCGCATTGCAGGCAGATTCTTTACTGACTGAGCCACCAGGGAAGCCGTAGTCTTGAGCAGAGAGGAAATACATCAGATGAGAGACAGGAGTTATTTTTAAATCTCTATATGAAATAAGCATTGTAAAATTTCAAAATCTCTTATGTATCACTTAAATGTTTAAACACTGACTGTGCTATGGTAACCATAAGGGAGTATAATGGCCCCTATACTTCTTCAGTTATGCTACCAGGAGCATTGAACACCAACACAGTTATACTGGTCAATCCCAACCAGTTCTAATCACACTCCCCCATTCATTTTTAGACCAAAGACTTTCAAAGTCCACTTAGGGAAGAAAATTAAAATGATTGTGGAACAAAAAGACCTTCCCTAATCTGACAGTTCTTTAATTCTAGCCATTGGTTTGTCTTCTTCTCCAAGACTCATCTACTTCTTCCTACCTTTATTGAACCAATGGGTAATGTTGTAATAATCACAGAGATTAGAAGGACTAATAGTTTTAGAAAAAATAAAAGAGAAAAAAGCTAATAATGTATGTGGTTGAAACTGTAAGAGGAAAAAAGTTACTCATATACAATTGATTGAAATTAAATTATGAAAGACCTTCTGGAAGGACATCAGCTATAAAATATAAATTTAAAATGTGAATGTGGTATAAGCAATGTGTTTACTTCTAGTAATCTACTGTGTAAAAAAAAAAAAACAGATATTTTGCTCTTGTAATTGATAGAAATCTAACTCCAAATTAGGTGGAAAGGGGATTCACTGGTTAACCAAAATTTAGGAATGAAATATGAGGAAAGGCATGATGGTTGCCTTGGAAATATGAAAAACTAAAGACTAGACTGTTCTCAGTTCTCTCTCCCTCTCCCTTCCTCCCCTGCACCCTCAACTCTCTCCACATTATCTCTTAAAAACAGAGGAAAATACAGCCAGTGGTAGAACTCAACCTTTTTGCTTTACAGCATCCAATACCAGAAAAAAAATTAATAATTTAGAACAAACCTAAAATAATTTAGTCAAAATAATTGTGGCAAGGAAATCTGGGTCTTGTCAGAAAATAACTAATTTCAAGGCTACCACTTATACAGGGGTGAAAATACAGAGGGGATCTCTAAAGAAGGAGAAGGAGGAATCTGAACAGAAGATATATATGTATATATATGTAATATATGTATTGCATGTACTAATTATTAACACATGCAGTATTAATGTTAATATTAAATTAATTAATATTACATATTAATATGTAGCATGCAATATTAACTAACATTACATATTAATATGTAATATATCCATTGCATGTATTAATCTATGATGTAATATAACATACATAAAAATCAATAAAAGGGGATTGTATAGCTAATCATAAAAGACAAGCAAAAGCCTTCTATTAATAATATATTTCCATAAATATTTGATAGGAAAATAATCCTTAAGTGGGACATGAAAATAAGTAACTACAAGTACAAAACTTGATAAATTAGACTAGATCAAAACAGGATCTTCTGTTCTGAAAACTCTTGTTAAGAAATAGAAAGGCAAAGTGAAAGGAAGAGATAATACTTGTAATATGAGTAAATGATAAAGTGCTTGCAACTGCAATTTATAAAATGTTTCTACAAATTAAAAGTAAATGACACAGAAATTATATCATAAACAACATGCAAGAAGCTTCATTTTATAGAAGACAGTCAATAAACACAAAACTTGATTTACTCATTACTTATCATTGATGTTGCACTGTGTTCCTCCCTACCTACTTTATCACTAAATTCATCTATGTGTTTCAATCTTGCTTACACAGTATCATGCCTTAAGATGGTGTCATTTGTTTCCATTTACCAAAGGGTTTCTCCAAAGTCACGAATGCTAGTAAAAGCCTGCTGAGCAAGTGTGGAAGTACAAGGAGGCTGGAGTAACCCTCTGTGAAAGGAAGACTAGAGTCAATGAATAAATGTTCTTCTCATGGATCCTTGAGCAGACAATACTGAGTGGCATCTCTACACTCTTCAGAAGGTCCTGGACAAGCCCCGGTTTCCCACAGAGGTGACTTTGTAACACATGCTGACATTGGGTTTTCAATCACTCCTAAATGTCCTTCATCCTTACTTTCTTGGATGGCATCCTGCATATAAGTTATTTTCTTAGGCTCTGCTTTCAAAAAGAACTGTAACCTAAGACAGGCAAACAAATTAAGGCCACAGTGATATTCCTTTATGCATACACCAGAATCAGTTAAACTAAACCCTGGTGAGAAGATGAAACAACAGTCTTATACAATTCCCATCAGGGAATGCAATTAGTATACATATATTCATTCCAATCCCAAAGAAGGGCATTGCCAAAGAATGCTCAAACTATCACACAATTGCAGTCATCTCACACTCAAGCAAAGTAATGCTGAAAATTCCCCAAGCCAGGCTTCAACAGTATATGAACCATAACCTTCCAGATGTTCTAGTGGGATTTAAACAAGGCAAAAGAACCAGAGATCAAATAGGCAACATCTGTTGAATCATTGAAAAAGCAAGAGAGTTCCATAAAAACATCTACTTCTGCTTTACTGACTATGCCAAAGCCTTTGACTGTGTGGATCACAACAAACTGTGGGAAATTCTTCAAGAGATGGGAATCCCAGATCACCTGACTTGCCTCCTGAGAAATCTGTATGCAGTTCAAGAAGCAACACTAGAACTGGACATGGAATAACAGACTGGTTCCAAATCGGGGAAGAACTATGTCAAGGCTGTATATTGTCACCTGCTTATTTAACTTATATACAGAGTACATCATGTGAAATGCTGGACTGGATGAATCACAAGCTGGAATCAAGATTACCAGGAGAAATATCAATAACCTCAGATATGCAGATGACACTACCCCTATGGCAGAAAGTGAAGAAGAACTAAAGAGCCTCTTGATGAAAGAGAAAGAGGAGAGTGAAAAGTTGGCTTAAAGCTCAACATTCAGAAAACTAAGATCATGGCATCTGGTCCCATCACTTCATGGCAAATAGATGGGGAAACAGTGGCTGAATTTATTTTTATGGGCTCCAAAATCACTGCAGGTGGTGACTGCAGCCATGAAATCCAAAGATGCTTGCTCCTTGGAAGAAAATCTATGAACAACCTAGACAGCATGTTAAAAAGCAGAGACATTACTTTGCCAACAAAAGTCCATCTAGTCAAAGCTACGGTTTTTCCAGTAGTCATGTATGGATGTGAGAGTTGGACTATAAAGCAAACTGAGCACAGAAGAATTGATACTTTTGAACTGCAGTGTTGGAGAAGACTCTTGAGAGTCCCTTGGAATGCAAGGAGATCCAACCAGTCCATCCTAAAAGAAGTCAGTCCTGAGTGTTCATTGGAAGGACTGATGCTGAAGCTGAAACTCCAATAGTATGGCCACCTGATGGGAAGAACTGACTCATTTGCAAAGACCCTGATGCTGGGAAAGATTGAAGGCAGGAGGAGAAGTGGATGACAGAGGCTGAGATGGTTGGATGGCATCACCTACTCAATAGACATGAATTTTAGTAATCTCCGTGAGTTGGTGATAGATAGGGAAGCCTGTTGTGTTGCAGTCCATGGGGTTGCAAAGAGTCGGACCCAACTGGGAGACTGACCTTAACTGAGCTGATACATATTTTGGAACATTCACTAACATGGACCAAGTACTGGGTTGTAAAATACATCTTAACAAGTTTTAAAAAATAAGAATCATAAAATGCAACTCCAAGATTTAAAAAAATAATGTCTAAGGAAATGTTAATAGGACCTAACGAAGGTAAATAAGTGGTAAAGTATTTCTGTCCAATGGAAACATAAATGCACATAATCTCTCCAGAGAAAAAGTACAATATGTGCCAAAAAAAACCTGAAATATTAATATCCTTTGATCTATTATTCTAGTTCTAGAAATATTGTGCATATCAATGTGTGCACAGGGATTCTCGGGTTTATATTAGCAAAGCAGTGGAACAAATAACTATCCAAATACATAAAATTATAGTTTCAAGAAATTTTCAAAAATTTAATGATGTTTGCAAAAGACAAAGTAATATATAGCAAAATATTATGATGTATGTACATATTCCTAAAGATGTCATATTCTTAAATATAAATGATACATGAAAGATAAGCTCTCAAATAGCACTGTTTGCCAAAACATTAACAAAGAATATCTACTTCTGGATTGTAGAAGTACAGCAATAGTGTTTTCTTTCTTTAATTCCAACTTGTCTACAATGATATACATTACAGAAATTGATAGTGAAAAGAATAATACTGAGAATCCTTTGTTCCTGAGGTTTATACATGCCCTTCCTTTACTATGGTGTCTCTATAGATTTAAGAAATGCAAGGTTGGTATAAATTTATGCTTAATAGTTTAACCCTTCTCCAGCGGATCTTCCCAACCCAGGAATCGAACGGAGGTCTCCTGCAATGCAGGCAGATTCTTTACCAATTGAGCTATCAGGGAAGCCCAATATTTTGACAGTGCTTATCTTAATGTGCATTTTGGCACTTCTTGGAAGCTGGAAATTCTCTGTAATTTGCAATGTGCTTATCCTTGAGTCTGTTTTCCCCTTGCTTTCACACCTGTGTCCTTAGGTGACATAATTAGCTTTTTGACTTTGATATTCAGCAACCAGGATACTGTATGATTGAATCTAACAGCTCTCATTGTCTCGTTATTGAGATAAAGGTGTTTGTTTAAGAATGGGGCATCTTAACTTTGCAAATGAAAAACTGTCACTTTGACAACAGTGTTTGACTGAAAGTTAGACACACATAGTTATTTGGGAGTGTTAACTGCTCTGTAAGCACATCCAGGATATAAAACAATACATTAATGTGTGACTGAAATTGTCTGATTCTATTTAAAAAGCTGAGTCTTTAAGATGAAAAGCAAAATTACATAACAGGTCTGACTGTACCCACTGTAAATCTCTACCCTGTTTTGACGGTGCAGCAAGAAAACAGGACAATTTTAAACAATTAATAGTCAAACAGAAATGATCTAACAGTTATCATGGAACTTGGGTAAATTTGAAAAACTTTCAGTTATTTTATCACCTTAATACATGTCAAAAGAAGCAAGAACAAGTGCAAAGTGTTTGTGGAAGACAAGAACACACAAAATGAACACTGACAACCTTGCACTGCTAAGAATCACTACAGCAATAATGTTTTAATTCCTGCTGTTTCTATATTGTTGCACTAGACAAAGTAATGGAGCTAAATGGAGAAAATGCTTTGGTTTTCAGTGACCCTTTCTCAGAGGCATCATTTGTGAGGCCAAGGAACAACCTTGGCCTGTTCAGAAGTGTAGCCTAAACACCTAGAGGAAAAGAGCTAAGAGAACTGGATCTTAGTCGTGATGCAGGGCTGTGCTGGTGCACATAACCGTCTGCCTGGATGACGGCTGGTGGTTCAGTCTGACTCCTTCCTGAGGTAAGTGACTGAATTTGGGAAATAAGCATTTCCCAAGTCACTTACCAAAGAGGAGTCTCCCACTTTGCATGTGTCCTCCGCAACCTCCATCTTGGACACTGCCGGGGCCGTGAGATGAAGCTGCCTGCTGTAGGCTCAAGAGTAGAGGGTGCTGGAAGAAGAGTCAGCTTCTCAGTGCCTTGCGTTTGTTCACGATACTCTAATAAGGAAGTTTGTTTTTACGAGATTGGTTCTAAGGGCTTACTTCTGAAAGCCTATATTACTGAGTTAGAGATAAATTGGAAAAGCTATATCCATGAGCTATTATTCCTCTACTCTAGATTACTCAGTGGGCAGCCCAAACAGCCTCTAGTAATTATCACTTAATGATCAAAATAACTCTAAATGATGGGAATAAGCATTAAATGCTTACAAAGATGATATTAGGTAAAGAGGCTGAAATGCATGAGAGTTTAGTATCAAAGCCAGGATTAGAACACAGGCTTATTAGTTAGGCCCCTATGTTCATCATTTTTCTTCTGAAGCCCCCTTTTGTACTCTCAAACACAATTTCTCATCTATCTAGGATGATGAATTAAAGAGTTGGCCACACTTGTTACAAATAACTAAACCTTATATCATGAGATAAACACTTGCAATATACTAATAATTTTTATTTTTATTATTAGTATATGATTCTACATGCAGGTGATTTCTAAGACAGAGGTGAAATGAAATGATTACTTATTTGTATTTCATATTTTACAGGTTTTTTAAAGACAATATTGGATGTATCAAATTCTCTGATAATCTGGAGTCAACTGCCCCTCAGGTTGGTTTATTCCTATAGGAACTGACTTGAACTCCATGATTTCTAGGATTCTTACCTGTGCTTTTTATGGGTTTATCTTCCAGCTATTAAGCCACTCACTGCTATTCCCAATGAATACTCTGTATATCTCCCCTTTCTTATTTGTTGGTCCTAATTGCTACAGTCTGAGATCTTGTATAATCTTGATTGTTAGACTGCTGTATAAACTGAGATAAAACAATATATGTGTAAAGATATGAGAGGTTCTTCTATTAATAAAACAGAACAGAGTTGTGCTTTGCATGAGAGTTATTTAGCATTACTGACTCCAAGACTTCTTTTTTTACTTCTTCCAGTTATTAGTGATGCAGAGAAGTAACAGAGAATTGAGAGCAATGAACGTACAATGCAGAGCAAAGACTTGGAAAGAAACTATTGGAAACATTCAAATATTCATGCAATTTTAGAAATCCTCATTAGCTACCTCTCATTCATGAGCAAAGTACACTACGCAAAATGTAAGACGACTATACTACCATGATTCTAAGTAAGGAATAACAAAATGTTTCTTTTGAATATCAGTTTTAGTATGGTAGTCAGAGCTGTTCTGTAGGAGGAACGGGGAGGCTCTCTACTCCAGAAAAACATCTCTCCATCAGGTTCTGCCACTTAACTTTCCTTTACTGCATCTTCTTAAAATAAATAAAACATTAACCTAATTCTTCAGAATGTGGAATATTATTTGAAGTCATGTATATCCAAGTGTAGAAACCATCTGAATTTACTAGCCTCCTACAGCCTACTGACCCACCTACTGCCTCCCTTTATGTGATGAGAAGACCCAAGAAGACTTTAATACAGAAAACAATGTTTACTTTCCTCTCCACTCCCATGCAAAAAAAAAAAAAATGGAGATAAGCTGACCAAAGTCTACCATCCTAAGAAAGATATTTTTTACTGTTTTTCTCCATTTGAGCACTTGAGCACACTAGCGATTCTTTCAGGTTCCAAGACGGTGCAGACAACCAGAGCACTATGCTTTTTCAAAATTGAGATTTAAACCTTAACAGAACAAGTGGCCCATGTTGGCCTCCAAGCTAAAAGCATATGTCTCAAACTGCTCCCTAGAATTTGGTACCTACCTAGCTGACAATAAAACACATGTTGATTCTCACCGACTCTTGTTCCTTTTATAAAATTACCTTGAAGATTTCACTGGAAGAAAGGCAACTGGCAGGATAGGACTTGAAAACTCATCCACTCTTTAAGCAACACAGTATCATTAAACATATGGTCATATATTCAAATCCCAACCTTGCTTCTAAAACCTCAAAATGCACATCTGAATTATTTTACTGAGTATCCACGATCATGCTAGTGGAAATAAGGATGCATATGGATTCTTGCCTGAAGAAGTCCATGGACTGAGGAGCCTGGTGGGCTACAGTCCATAGTGTTGCAAAGAGCCAGACACAATTAATGATGATAAGGGAAATTGTTGCATTTGTCAATCTAATTTAGAGAAATGATAACATTAACCTCTGCCTTAAGGAAACATGAAAGCAAAAAGAATACTCTGTACTCTGAATGAGATACACTGTACTTTTCAATGAAACTTGCTTAGTCCCTCTGTGTGTTCTATTTTCCTCATTTGTCATGAAAAATAACATTTTCATCAACCTAGTTGGTTTCATCAACTTTTCACAGCAAAGTTGGAATACCTTGTGGCATAATGTGTTTTCTGCTAAACAGTAGAATTCCTAAACGGAGAAGGCAATGGCACCCCACTCCAGTACTCTTGCCTGGAAAATCCCATGGATGGCGGAGCCTGGTAGGCCGCAGTCCATGGGGTCGCGAAGAGCCAGACATGACTGAGCGACTTCACTTTCACTTTTCACTTTACTGTTAAGTTGCCAGTTTGCTAGGGTAATACTCAGGGACACCGAGCCAGGTGTTCTCTGCGCAAGCAGCTGCTTCTCAGTGATTCACAGTTTGCAAAAGCAGATTTCTCTGCGATAAAGACAGAAGCCTGAGTTCACCCAGTGCCAAGAAAGCTTCCTATTCATCCAGACAATTCTGTGAGTGCGGGAACAGAGACAGTGTCTTCTCTGGTCCACAAGGCTACAGGGAAAACCCAACTTATCTGCGATGGCAAAAGAGACATAAAGAAGGAACGAGCTACACCTAGGACTGCTGCAAACTGGGGTGAGATCCAGCACAAGTCATTTCACTTCTCTTCCTCTCGCTTCCCTAATACCCTGGTGGCTCAGATGGTAAAGAATCGACCCGCCATACGGAAGATCCTGGTTCAATCCCTGGGGCAGGGAGATCCCCTAGAGAAAGGAAATGGCTACCCACTCAGTATTCTTGCCTGGAGAATTCCATGGACAGAGGAGCCTGGTAGTCCATGGGGTCGCAATGAGTCAGACACAACTGAGCAACTAGCAAAAAATGAGACCAGTAGATAAATCACTCCAGCTTTTAGAATTTATGTTTCTAACCAATACAATGTGAAGAAATACCTGAAGATCTTTAATATTTAGTAAATTATATCCTCCCATGCAATGTTCGCAATAGAAAGGTGACTGATGTATTCGGTGTACTTGGACACATAGATAATGGCAAGAAAGGAACCAACTGCTGTAAACACAAGGGTTATACTTTTGAATAAAGTGATAAATGTGTTCCCTTGGAGAACTAAAATTACTAAAATAAAAAATATAAGTATTGGAACAAAGTGAAAATAAACCATAATGCCAAGTCTCCATAGAAACTCTGGAGAGTAAACATATATGCCACAAGCATTATGTTGAGAGGAAAAAATATGTATTATAAGCACACGTTTTGTTAGAATTTAAAAGCATTTTAAAAATTCTACCTACTAAGTGATAGATACTCAGTTCAGTTCAGTCACTCAGTTGGGTTCAACTCTTCACAACCTCATGGACTGCAGCACAACAGGTCTCCCTGTCCATCACCAACTACTGGAGCTTACTCAAACTCATGTAACTGAGTCAGTGATGCCATCCAACCATTTCATCCTCTGTCGTCCCCTTCTCCTCCCGCCTTCAATATTTCCCAGCATCAGGGTCTTTGCAAATGAGTCAGTTCTTCCCAGCAGGTGGCCAAAGTACTGGAGCTTTAGCTTCAGCATCAGTCCTTGCAATGGATACTCAGAACTGATTTCCTTTAGGATGGACTGGTTGAATATCCTTGCTGTCCAAGGGGCTCTCAACAGTCTTCTCCAACATCACAGTTCAAAAGCATCAACTCTTCGATGCTCAGCTTTCTTTGTAGTCTAACTCTCACATCCATACATGACTACTGGGAAAAAAATAGCTTTGACTAGATGGACCTTTGTTGGCAGAGTAATGTCTCTGCTTTTAAATAAACTGTCTATGTTGGTCATAACTTTTTTTCCAAGGAGTAAGTGTATTTTAATTTCATGGCTGCAGTCACCACCTGCAAGTGACTTTGGAGCCCCAAAAATAAAGTCTGTCACTGTTTCCACTGTTTCCCCATCTATTTTCCTTGAAGTGATGGGCCCAGATGCCATGGTCTTAGTTTTCTGAATGTTGAGTTTTAAGCCAACTTTTTCATTCTCCTCTTTCACTTTCATCAAGAGGCTCTTTAGTTCTTCTTTGCTTTCTGCCATAAGGGTGGTATCACTTGCATATCTGAGGTTATTGATATTTTCCCTGGCAATCTCGATTCCAGCTTGTGCTTCTTCCAGCCCAGTGTTTCTCAGCATATTCTGCATATAAGTTAAATAAGTAGGGTGAAAATATACAGCCTTGATGTACTCCTTTCCCACTTGGAACCAGTCAGTTGTTCCATGTCCAGTTTTAAGTGTTGCTTCTTGACCTGCATACATGTTTCTCAGGAGGCAGGTCAGGTGGTCTGGAATTCCCATCTCTTGAAGAATTTCCCACAGTTTGTTGTGATCCACACAGTCAAAGGCTTTGGCATAGTCAATAAAGCAGAAGTAGATGTTTTTTCTGTAACTCTCTTGCTTTTTCGATGATCCAGTGGATGTTGGCAATTTGATCTCTGGTTCCTCTGCCTTTTATAAATCCAGCTTGAACATCTGGAATTTCATGGTTCACATACTGTTGAAGCTTGGCTTGGAGAATTTTGAGCATTACTTTACTAGCATGTGAGATGAATGCAATTGTGTGGTAGTTGGAGCATTCTTTGGCACTGCCTTTCTTTGAGATTGGAGTGAAAACTGACCTTTTCCAGTCCTGTGGCCACTGATGAGTTTTCCAAATTTGCTGGCATATTGACTGCAGCACTTTCACAGAATCATTTTTAGGATTTGACATAGCTCAACTGGAATACCATCCCCTCCATTGCCTTCGTTCGTAGTGATGCTTCCTTACGCCCACTAGTGTTAGATACTAGTACTCTCTAAAAATTATTGTTCAGTCAGCATTATTATTTGAGGACACTGTGGTACAGGGGTAAAGAATCCACCTGCCAATGCAGAAGGCGTGGGTTTGATCCCTGGGTCAGGAAAATCCTCTGGAGAAGAGAATGGCAATGCACTCCAGTTTTCTTGCCTGGGAAATCCCACAGATAGAGGAGCCTGGTGGGCTTCAGTCCATGGGGTTGAAAAGAGTTGGACATGACTGAGCGACTAAGCACACATGCAGGTCCATTATTTCTTTGAGATTCCTGACCCCTGAACATCATACAGTCCTAGAGCCAGAAGAACATTAAATGGCAAGCAGTCCACTCCACCTGATACTTAGCATCCTCACCAACAGGCCATTTTATACACCTTCTTTTTTTAACTGTACAGGTCATGCAAGGTACTCATGTATGGCCCAAGTGTGATGTAGTGATTTACCTAAAATAGGAAGCAAGAGATGGTATGGCACTCCAAAAATCCCAGTCTCACATTTTATAGTGAAACTTTTATAAGTATGTGACATGGGAATTCCCTAAAAGACAAACAGGGGCATTTAAACCATGTCCCTCTCCCCCAAAAGGAAAATCTCAGACAATGACTCAACATTTATGAGATATCCCTGTCCCAGTGGAGAAGCCTCCGAGGATTCCTACTACATTCTCTGCAGGTCAGCAAGGCTCCCATGTGTGAGGTAGCTGTCCTATTGCACGGTAGAGACAATTGCTTTTAAATTATTTTAAAATGAGAAGACGAAAGTTTTAACCCAAAAGTCGATTAAAGTTCACAGAGTAGATGAGAGACCCATGCTAACCAATTTAACTTCTTATCAGATAGGAAAAAAGAGATGAACTCCAATGAAACACATATTTAGACACAACACTAAACAACCCCTTCTTTGTGTTTTATATATTCTGATTCACAAAGCCGAGTGTTTTCTCTTAAACAAGACAGTGTCCCTATCCCAGCTAGTTTTATAGTGGCAGCAACAGACATTAAAGAATCTGCCTGCCAATGCAGGAGGCACAAAGACCAGGGTTTAATCCCTGGGTCCAGAAGATCCCCTTGAAGAGGAAATGGAAGCCCACTTCGGTATTCACGCCTGGAGAATTCCATGGGCAGAAGAGCCTGGAGGGCTGGAGTCCTGGGGTTGCAAAGTACTGGACATAACTGCATGACTGAATATAGCATAGCAACTTTTTGTAATACTTGACAACTGAAACAAGTAATTCTTGTTTTTCCTCTGATCCAGCCTCCCCCCTCCCTTTTTTTTTTCTTTATCCCACTCTCCTTTTGAAACTCTAATTACAAGTGCATTTATTGTTGCTGTTTAGTAACTAAGTCCCATCCAACTCTTTTGTGACCCCACGGACTGCCAGGTTCCTCTGGCCATAGGATTTCCCAAGCAAGAATACTGGAGTGGGTTGCCGTTTGCTTCTCCAGGGGATCTTCCTGACCCAGGGATCAAACCCCTGTCTCCTACATTGGCAGGGGGGTTCTTTATCACTGAGCCATCAGGGAAGCCCTACATTAGCTAGCTTGTGCATTAGCTAGCTTGATACTGTCCCACAGCTAGACTACTATCTGTTTGTTAGTTTTATTTATACTATTCAGTTTGAATACCATTTCAATCTGCCTTCAAGTTTTTGGAAAGTTTAACTATTGTATCCAAGTTGGTATTAATTTAATGACATGAATTTTATAGTTCAGTAATTTTCACTAGATGCTTTCCTCTTTTCTAAGGTGATGAATAAATTTAACTATACTGAAACAGGTGAGGGACTGGAAAACTGAATTAGAAACTCATGAAAAGTCAAGTAATGATTTTTGTTCTTTTCTTTGAAAAATTATTTCTATTGTAATTTTCAATGACAACTATGGTTTCTTCTTCTTAAGGAAAACTTTATTTACTTCCTAAATAATGAAAAAATCAGAAATTTATGTTCCAAATACTAAATTTTGCATTCCTAATGTGGGCATTAGAGGAGCTAATAATTGTATTATAGAACAGCAATAAAACACTAGTGAGATCAGGGAGATACATACCTGATACAAAGTAACCACAATCCCCATACTCCCTCTTTTCCATTGTTCCTCAACTTCAAAAATTAGAGCAAGAAGGGTGGGAGAGGAAATACATTTAATTTTTTCGTGAAGTATAGTTTCAACAACAACAAAAAAATCCAGGATATTATATTCTTCTATGGTAGTTGATGTTTACAGATCAGGAAATAAAATACTCCATCATTACATAAACACCTTATTTATTAACTAGCCTACAGAAATAATGAAATTACTTACAGTGTGAAGCCTAGAGTCTACGCCATTCTCTGTTGTTCTGATTTGCATAAGCAGAGGTATAAGTTCCTTCTTACATCCGGAGAATGAAGGATCAATGTTTGTTTGAAGCACCAGGATTTTTCATCAGAGCTGAAGCCATATTATGGTAAATATCCCTTTTCCAACATTAGGAATGAAAGTCCATATGTGTTCCAACAACTCAGACACTCTCAGGATTTGTAACTTGTCTGCTATTAATACCGACTCCACCTACCCTCTGAACCATCTCGAATGGCATTTTTTTTGCAGCATGTATCTAGGAAACTTGTCACAAGGTTAAGAACCAATTCGTTAAATGAAAACTTCTTTAAACAACTCTTGTAACTTTTGATCAGACGTGACCTCCAGTATATATTTTTTTTTTAAGTGAGGAGCTTCGGATACTTTATACCCAATCATCTCGCTGCCTGACAAAGAATCGATACAATTCCAAGGGCGGTGTCTTAACTGTTTAGCCAAAAGCACTGCCAGCCAACTCTCCCGGTTTGCATCCACGTGTACTTGTAATTGGGGGCACAGTGATTCCAAACACGGCTTTTCCAGTCAACTTGTGGATGAATTCGCACCCGGATATGATACGGCCCAGCTGACCAGATGCACCCAGAACGCTCGAACCCCGCATCAGAAGTAAGAACTCCTGCAAACTTCCTGCTCTGGAGCCAGTCTTGACGCTTCTGCGCAGGCGTCTGCCGCTCCTGGCTCAGGGCCGCCTCGGTACCAGGCCGACTGGATACCAGGCCGAGCTGACCCGCTCTGCGAAGCTGCTCAGGTCCGCCCATCAGGGCAGAGCTTCTGCTGAGCAGCCGCCGGGTCCGGGAGCCTGGGCGCGGCGCTCAGCTTCCCACGCGCTCAGCTTCCCACGCGCTGTGCGGCCAGCGCCCCAAGTTCGGGCTGCTCTGGGCCCCAGCACAGTCACTGAGCAGCCTCTTCGCTAGAAGTGAAGCTGGTCCAGCAGGGCCAGCAGGGGCCCAGCAAGATGCACCAGGTCAGCAGGCCGTGGGTCTAGACTGCGATGGATACTCGAGAGAACGCGGCCGGTCTTGCTACCGTGGAAGAGCCCCGGGAGCTCCATCTTTGTCCCCCTTTCAGGAAGAAATCTTAGAACCAGAGCCTCCTTCACAGCTGGCAGCCCCTGAGCACCAGAGTGGGCCTCTCGCAGCCCCAGGGGCAAGACTCCTGTAGGGCTCGGGGCACCGAACCACCTGCTACGATAAAGAACAGAAACCTGGGCGCCACCATCTTGGTGATGGCCCAAGGGAATGCTGGGATTTTGGATGTCCGGCTTCCGCCCTCCAGTACCTATCGCCTACTCGGTAAGTTTATAATAAAGTGTTTAATGTGGTGAACAGTTTTAATAAAGCGTATTAGAAGTACAGAAAATTGTACAGTTTTATTGGTATGTTGGTGTATAATATGTAAAGCCACCACAATCAAGATATCAAACACTCTCAAAAGCTTCTTTGTACTCAGTGTTAACTTCCTCAGGCAACCACTGATGCATTTCTGTCACTACAGGTTAGTTTGCATTTTGAGGAATTGTTTGTAAATTGAATCGTGTGGCATGTATGTGTATATATATATATATATATATACACACACACACACACACACACACACATACATTTTTTTCTGACTTCTTTCAATCAGAATAAACATTTTGAGATGCTTCCATTGTTATCAATGGTTTGTGGTGCCCCCCCCTTTAAAAAAAATTAGTATAGATATACCACAATTAGTTAACCTATTTGTCTTATGATAAGTACTTTGTTTCTAGCTTTGGACTATTGAAGTGAAAATTTTATGAGCTTTGATATATACATCTTTCTACACATAAATTCCATTTGTTTTGGGTAAATACCAGAGAATGGTAGTATGTGCATGTCTAACTTTTTAAGTATTAATAGCTATCAAGTTATTTTCCAGCGTGGTTGTACCACTTATATTTCTACTAGCAGTATATGAGAGTTCAAGTTGGTACACATCCTTGACAACAAAAAGCATGGTAGGAGTTTTTAAAGTTAATTTTAATAACTCTAATCTGTCTGTAGTGTTATTTCATTGAGATTTTAATCCGTTATTTCTCTCATAAGTAATAATACTGTGCATTTTCTTCATGTGTTTATTAGCCACTTATGTATCTACTTACATATTATGCATGCATGCACATTCTTGATCTGAGCTGTCTTAAAAATGCTTTCTCCTAATCTGTGGCTTGGTTTTTCATTTTTATAATAATGTATTTCAGGTTCATGAAATCAAGTTTACAGATATAGATATGTAATTATCTATCTGTACATATCTATAGATACATATTGTGGTTTTTATTATTTGTGTTCTGAGAAAACATTGTCTACTTCAAACTTTTAATGATTTTACTCTAAGAATTTTATAGTTTCTGATTAAACATTTAGAGCTATATTCCATTTTGAGTTAACATTTGAGAATAGTATGAAATAATGGTCAGTTTTAAAGAGTATATGATTTCCAGTTGTTCCAGTATAATTTGTTGAAAATAATATAATTTTCCATTGAACTGCCTTGAAACCTTTATCAGCAATCAGTTGGCCAGACTTCTGGAATCAGTTTGAAGAGGGTCAGAATACAGGGTATTGTCCCCACTCTTAATAGGAAAAAATTAAAATTAATAACTTTCTAAACCATCAGAGGAGTTGGTGGAGAAAGAATAGATTGACTACAAAGGAGAATTTTTAAGGTTATGGAACCATAGTGTATGAAATTGGATTACTGGGTATATTACTCCTTGCATTTGTCAAAACCCTTCCAGAGAGGACTTTAATGTATGCAGAATTAAAAACATCAACCAGTTTGTCAAGGGATCCTAGCATGGACTACATATAGTGGCGACATATAAATCTAAACATACTATAACTGTATGATATGACTTCAATGAAGGAAGTGGAGGGGGGAGGAACTAACTTAACTTTGGAAGCAATGTTTTCGCTGAATATCGTAAGGCTACTGACGAGAGAACCATATATAGTGTAAATTAATTATTAAATTGATTCCCACAAGAGTAGGGTTAGCAATTCTGAAACTAGATGTATTCTCCTGCATACAAGCTCAGTCATGTTCAACTCTTTACTATGGACCTGAGAAGCCTCACATGTATTCTAGGGATAATCAAATAAGCCAGTAGATTACAGATTATAGTAGCCAGGTTTCTAATTGTCAGATTAAAAAAAAAAAAACATTAAAAATAAGTGAAAGAGGAGGTCTACAGTGAACCCTGAGGTACTGGATTAGCATTGGGTGCTTTAGATCTGTGCATATGTACGGCTGTGTGTACATTCATATTTTTTAGTTTTGCCCACTGAGAGAGGCTAAAGATAATGGCATCTCAGTAGCAATGAGCACAACCATCACTCAGTTCTTAGTTTCCAGACACAATTCTCCAGTAAGTGTGGGCAAGGTCATTTAGGAAAAATGACTGATTCTAGCCTGAGGCTAGAAAAATACAAGAAGATTAGGGAGCTCTCTGTCTCCTAGTGCCAGAAAGGAAATGGAAAAGAAAGGGAAGGGAAGGAAAAGTTAGAAGCATGTGAAAAGGAAACAGAAGTCAGTTAAAGCAACTCCCAGTGGCCACATGCATAAAGAAAGAACAAATAATTGTGTGCCCACATGCACACAGAAATGACCTCTGGATATTAAATGTTAAAGATGAATTTTATTTTTATATAGAATTTTATATATTTTGTATATTCTATTTTTATGTGTATCAGAGTTTTCTAACTTGCTATTTAGAAGCCCTAAATATATATTTTTAATAATTTTCCATAGGAAAAGGAATTCTTAGGGTCCTCCCTTCAAAATGTAGTTCTGTTATTTTTAGGGAATTTTTCATCCAGGAGAACTCTTAAGATCTTTTCCAGAGCTGTGTTGCAAGCTTTGTAATTGTTTTAGAATTGATTGCTATACGAAATAGGTTTATGTGTTCTGACAGTGTGTTAATACAATAAAAGGAATTTTTAGTAGCAAAGGAGTTACAATTTTTCATTGGTTGTAATAAGTTTTTTCTCCCTTTTCACTGCCATCTCTTTGTAGATAAAATGGGATTTCATAAGCTCTTGTTTTTCAACATCAATTTCTAATTTTTTTTTTTTCATCAGGATGCCTTGTTCAAGGCTAAATACAGCTCAGAGGAAAATACATCCAAAAAAGCCTTAAAAAGATTTATTGTGTTGTGCTTAATGGGAAATATTGTTACCGTAAAAATACATTGTAAGTTGTAACCTTGAATGTTTGTTTACCAGGAAACTTGAAAGTAAATGTAACAGCCTTGTTTTCTAATACAGATAAGCTGTTTTTCCTCTGGTATCTATGCAGTATTTTCACAATAATTTTCTTAGGAATTAAGTGCCTGTTTTATCATCAGTAGAATATTTCACATTTATATTTATCATTCATATGTAAGCTATGTAGTTTGGACTATCCATCCCGTCGTACTAGAAATGTTTTTATTGGTTTTATATGAACTACACAGTTTCCGCTCTCCATGACTGGGTATCACTGCTTTCTTCCTCACTTTTAATTTTAAGTACTATTTGTGAAATTTTATAGATCTACAGATGTGCACACCAGAAGAAGCTAGTGGAGGCCTACCTCTGCTAGTGGCCATTAGCAGTGGCTTATCAAAGTCGCTTCATACAGTTGGCACTCTATCTGCCGGCTCCATGTCCTCCTATACAGTCACCCTAAGTGGATCAATGGGTTGTTGAATCACTGGATGTGAAACCCACAGATACAGAGGGATGACTGTATCGCATACATTTTATATAAGGCCCTTGAGCATCATGGTGTTTTGGTATCTGTAGGGGCAGGTCCTGAAAACTGCAGTCATAAACACAAACATGGGAACAAACTTGGAGTGGAACCAATGTGTGAAATGAAGACTGTCTGTGCACAGTTGCTTTGCCAATGAACAATGGTAAAGAAATGGTAAGTTTTATGTGGCAGTCAAAAATCTCCTAAATATTTAGTCATTGGTAAAATAAAACTAGCACAGGGCAAGCCTGGGCAGGATACATTTCTCAAGCTCAATTCCCTACTCTATCCTTGCTGACTTGAGCAAGACAAACTGCTCTGTAGGCATCTGCTTTTTGATCAAGCCTTGGACACTGGCTGGCCCAAGGATTTTCACCACTGGCAGCGGGGAGAAGCCTCCTAGGACTGCCTCACTCATTCAACAGTCACTGCAGTGCCAGTCACTAGGTATATAGCTTTGAACAAAATCACATATGGTCCTTGGCTAACAGATCCTTTTAGTGAAGGAGGTAGATAATAAATACTAGCTATTTTGTTATAGTATTAATAATAATATTTTGTTAATGTTTGTTGGTCATTAATAAATAATATATCAGTAATAACTGTCAACAATACTGTGATTAATAGTAATAATCATTATTAATGCTTTACATAGCTCATCTGTATTGAGTTATTTTCCAGAAAAATTTCAAAAGACTTTAATTATTGCAATTCTCACCTAAATCTGTGTGGTTAAGCACATTGTCTTCACTTCACAGAAAAATCTGGGGCATGTGAATTTCCAGTAGCGTTGCCAGTTTCCAGTAGCTGGTGAACTGGAATTTAAACCCACTCAGCATAACACAGATTACCTTTCAGGGAGTAAACACATAACACAACAGTTAACAGCTTAAAATTAATTCTAAACAGGAAATGAATCCGGTGCAGCGAAAGGGGGTTAGAGAGGTGAGAACTTCAGTGTACATGTAATTAGTTAACCAGAGGAAGCCCCTCTGAAACTTGAAGGCTGAGAAGGAAGAAAACAAATGAAGAACAGGGGGCGGGGTCACTTCAGGGAGTGATGATAACAGATGAAACGATTCAGAGGCAGGAAAAAAAAAAAATTGCCTGTGAGAGTAATTGCAGTGAGGCATTTGGCTGTGAGAAGGATTGCATGAGGAGGGATAATTAGACTGAGTCCAAATTGGGCAGGTAGGCAGGTCTTGGGACCAATTTCCTTTACGCTCACCAAACCCCTTCCAGCCTACACTGAAAACTCATTAGACATGCTATACTGATAGAAGTGCATTACTGATTTGAATCATGCAGAACTAAAATAAAATGTGAGTCCAGTTCATCACTGAAGTATATATAATTCCTAAGGTTGTTTCAAACCTTAGAAGCTTTAAGTTTTGGGAGACTCAAATGTTTGCAAAATAATTTACTGATTCTATGTATGTTCTAGGAAAATATAGTCATATCTCACACCAAATAGCTACTCATACCCATAAATTCCTCCTCCTTAATACATCTAGCTTATTCCCAAATCCATATTTTTAATATGCTTTTATTCATCCGGATATACTTGTTAGTGCCTAACTTGGCCCAAACATTACAAATCCTAGGGATACAAACGTAAGCAAGATAGGCTTGCTTGCTACTCTGTTGGAGTTTACAAGCTGATGGGGTGGCCGACAGGTTAATACATAACTAAAGTATGATAGAAGAAGTATGGGGAAAACATACGGAGAGGAAACAGAGACAGAGATCCCCAGAGAGAAGTAATATCTGAGCTGAGATATGAAGGAAGTACAAATTAGGGAAAAGATTTGAGAAGACTAATAATTTAGCTCAGGTGTTGACAAACAGAATCTAGCCTACACTCTGTTTTTTGTTTTATAAGTTTTTTTTTTTTTTTTGAGATATATTCAAGACTGTTCATTTTCCTTCTGTCTGTGGCTGCTCTGATGGCAGACTTCAGTAGTTGCAACGATGACTGTATGACTCACAAAACCTAACATATTTACTGTTTGGCCCTTTACAGAAAACGTTTGCAGTAGAGCCAGTAGAGTTCCACTTGTGGATATTGCTAACAGGAGGAAAATGGTGGCTTGAAGATGTAGTTTTGCAACTCAGCAGTGTGTGTGGTAATTGAAACCATGAACATGAACAAGATTCACTCATTCAGGCCTAGGAAGATCATGTGTAGAGAGGGTCTTGGATAAATCCTAATACAGAACAATATTTAAGACTTCAGTGGAGGGAGATGAGACTTGTGAAGAAAATCAGGAGAATGTATTGACTTTGAAGACAAGGGGACAGCCTATTTCAAGATGCATGGCTCTCAATGTTTAATGTTCACTGTGCAGGATGTTTATTAAGGAGTGCTTGTAGGGTCTTCCAACTTTGGAAAAGTGAGGAAGGGAACACTTGGGTGGAAAGAAAAGGAGAGCTATCTGTTCTGTTCAGTTCAGTCGCTCAGTCGTGTCTGATTCTTTGTGACCCCCATGGACTGCAGCACGCGAGGCTTCCCTGTCCATCACCGACTCCTGGAGCTTGCTCAAACTCATGTCGATTGAGCCCGTGATGCCACCAGTACAGGCTTAATGACAGCCCTGGCTGATCCCATAGGGAGCTCTGAAGCTGAACAGCGATTCTACAAGGATCAGCCCCTAGATTTGTGCTGCTCGGGCAAAGGGGAAGAGGGGCCTGGATGAGTATGCTTTCTGCAGCTGAGGCTGCCTCTGGAGGGATTTTCAGCTGGAAACTGTCTGGCACCAGCACATACGGCACGTTGCAATCAAGCTCTTCCTACAGTGAGAATATGGAAATCATCATGCATGTACTAGTTTGTACATATGTTGAGATAAAGTTTGGGGGATCTCTTTAATGTTTTTTATACTTTTTTTTCCTGAAAAATAGTAGGTAACAGAATCCTTCTAGCTGAATAACCTTTTTTTTTGTCTTTCTTTTGAACTTTTTATTGTGTAGCAGGTTACAGCCAATTAACAGTGTTGTGACAGTTCCAGGTGATCAGGGAAGGGACTCAGCCATACGTACACATGTATCTATTCTCCCCAAATTCACCTCCCATCCAGACTGCCACATACCATTCGGCAGAGTTCCCTGTGCTATATAATAGGTCCTTCTTGGTTCTAACTGAATTACCTTTAAGCTTGAAGGGCAATAGTTGGAAATGTTCACATAGCAATGACAGTCATTATTTCCATATCCTCTTCAGTACCTGATTCCTGAATTTGAAGCCCACACTTACTGTATAATGTTTCTGCACTTAACTGTATAATCTCGGTCAACTTATTTACTTCTTTGAGACCTGGTTATTTCATCTATACAATAAGGGTATGATAGTGCCTACCTTAAAGTGTTATAATAAAGACAGAGTGAGTTAACATGTGCAAAGAACTTAGAACAGCTCCTGATGTATCCTAAATGCTTAACAAGTATTATTATTCTTAATTTTACTAATCTATTACTATTATCCATAATGCTGTACTATTTATAATTAATAGCAGTTTTTATATTAATATTACAGCCTTTAACTGTCAGAAACTGTGACACATGACATACAACTCAGCTATATTTCAAATAAAACGTGCATTACTCATACTAGAGAGGCACAGTTATATTCATTTTCAAGAAGAGAAAACCGAGCCTTGAGGAAACTGAGGTGGCAACTTACAAAAAGGAGTTGAAACTGGAATGTAGTATACCAGAATTCAGTAGATCAATGGTATCTAAATATCAATGCACTAGCATTGGCAAACTACAAAGTGTCTTCTTTCTATTCATAACACATAGTTTCTTTCACAAAAATAAGCAGTGTGTTTATTCCTGGGAAAAGGAAAGCAATGAATTTGATGCAGATTGTTACCAACTTTCTAAATGTGTGATAGCATAGCTCAGATGTTGATGATGAACCAAATTATTATGGTTTTGCATAGTATTAAAGTACTGTATTCCTTTTCATAAAATAATTTAAAGAAGTGATGTGTGTAACACATTCATTCAACAACCTTTTGGGAGAACCACTATGCACAGGCACTATCTTAGTGTTTGGGAAACTGACATAGACGAGACAGCTCTCACCCTTAGTAATGCAGTAGTTTAGGAGAAGGAATAGAAAAGAATTGTCTGAAAGAGAAAAAGAGGAGCAAGTTATGTGACCGGTAATTTACAACCACATACGAAATACAAAGGAGCCATGATGCAGAAACTGACTTTAGATAATGGTTCAGGTCAGGTTTCCTGGGTAAATTAAAAAAAGAGAAAACAATACTCATGCCTAGCTGCATTTTTGTGAATGATGATTTTAGAACTAGCTTGGTTCTTGTGTGAGCTTGCAGTACTCGGAGTTCATTTGTGGGAAATTTCTCCTGTTTTCTGAGAGCCTTCTTCCGGGGCGGGTTGTATGTCCTGCCGGTCACATTGGTCAAACCCCAGGAATCTATGAATTAAGAATTGTACTCACCAGGTAATGAGCACATACATTTCAACACCATACTGAATAGTGAAAAATTGGAAACATTCTGACAGACTCACATACAAGGTTACAATGGAGCTGTTAAAAATAGTAAGTTTAAAATAATGATAGACTCTATGTACTGACATGGAAAGACAGCAAGGGTGTATTTTAAGTAGGAAAAGCAAGTCTCAGAAAACCAAACAAAACACGAATTTATTTAGTGATTTCATTTATGTATGCATACGTATGTATGTGTATAAATTCAGTGTAAATGTTAAATGAATGCAAATATTGTTAATGTGATGGTAAAACCACAGAAAGTGGTTGGAATAATATACACCAAAATTTTATGTCTGGTTTCCTCCAGTGTGGAAATGGCTTTAAGAGACAAGGAAAGAGAAAGGTTTCTAAACTATTTTGCATCATTTTAATGTTTTTGAAAATTTTAACTAACTAAAATATGCTGCTGCTTCTGCTAAGTCGCTTCAGTCGTGTCCGACTCTGTGCAACCCCATAGATGGCAGCCCACCAGGCTCCACCGTCCCTGGGATTCTCCAGGCAGGAACACTGGAGTGGGTTGCCATTTCCTTCTCCAGTGCATGAAAGTGAAAAGTGAAAGTGAAGTCACTAACTAAAATATGATCCATATGTTAACTATAAATACTTTAAAATATTTATTATATTTCATATATGCCTTGTACATAGCAGGTATTCAGCAAACATTTACTAAATGACTTAAAATCCGAGTATGCAAATATTTATATTGTCTATATATGTTACTAATATTTGGTGATGGTCTGACCTGCCTCCTCTTCGAGTTATTAGATCAAATTGAATCTGGGAAAATTTTATTGTTTTATTCAGCCCTATTAGGGGAGGAAAACTTGGGATAAAAAAATTATCCAAAGAGTACAATTTAAGATTTTGAACTCAGTTTGACATAGCAAACACGTACAGTGTCAAAACCTGTTCCTGACATTTACTCTTTATGCAATTCTGTGTAAATAATTTTTATTTGAAATTATTTCTTCTGTTAAAAAAAAACTAATATATATTCTATAAGATTTTTGTGGGAAAGATGCTTATCTACGTAACCTCTTTAATGAACCAGTGATGCTTTGGACATGCTTAATACCCATCAGTGAATGAACTGGGCTTCCCACGTGGCTCAGTGGTAAAGAATCTGCCTGCCAGTGCAGGAAACACAAGAGATGCACATTTGATCCCTGGGTTGGGAAGATCCCCTGGAGAAGGAAATGGCAACCTACTCCAGTGTTGTTGCCTGGGAAATCCTATGGAAAGAGGAGCCTGGCGGGCTACAGTCCATGGGGTCATAAAGAGTTGTAAAACTATAAAGACACAACTGAGTGACTGAACAGCAACAAATGAATGAATGCTCAGAAGGACACCCATATCCACACATCATCTTTTCTAAAGATCAATCTATAACATTTCCTTCTCAGCTGTTATGCTTTTTCTTAGTTCTTAAAACATGACAGTAGTAAACTTAACAATGTTAGCCAAATAATTTCGCAAAATGTAGACTAACATCTAACAGACATTGTTTGATTCTTATAATGTAATTTGGTAGAGCTCTCATTCTATTTCATCAAAACGCAAAATATCCAAGGGAAAACAAATTATTGTTCTTACTTGCAGTCTCTATTTGCTAGTGTCATTTACAATATAATATGCTGATTAATGGTTTTTGAAAGCACTGCCGTAGAAGAAGACAATTTTCAGTTTTGTTTCTTCATTTATAAACACTTAATAAAATCTAATGAATTCAGTGGGAATTTGTATAATTACGAATAATTGGACTTTACAGTTAAACCCACAAATCTGATTATTCAAAAGCTAATATCTGAAAAACAAGGCCAGTTTTATACGTGCAATAAAATAACATGCATAATTTTTAAGGTTTATATACTCCTCTAAGATATGTCTAATTACATTATAACAGTGAAAACTATTTCTGAGCTAATTCTAAGATTCTGCCCAATTATTAATTACCAATTCAAAGAAATAAAGACTTGAAGCTTTCTATTAAATAGAAATATTTAATTTCTATTAGTTAATATTTTCTAAAATAGTTAATATTAGTTAGTAACTATTTTCTAAATAGTTAATATTTTAACTTCTATTAAAATAGAAATATTAATTTCACATTCATTGGGAATAAAGTAAATAGCTTTACATATAGTACTGTCAGTTCAGTTCAGTCGCTCAGTCGTGTCCAACTCTTTGTGGCCCCATGGACTGCAGCACATCAGCCTCCCTGTCCATCACCAACTCCCAGAGTCTACCCAAACCCATGTCCATTGAGTTGGTGATGCCATCCAACAATCTCATCATCTGTCATCCCCTTCTCCTCCTGCCCTCAGTCATTCCCAGCATCAGGGTCTTTTCAAATGAGTCAGCCCTTCACATCAGGTGGCCAAAGTATTGGAGTTTCAGCTTCCACATCAGTCCTTCCAATGAACACCCAGGACTGATGTCCATTAGGATGGACTGGTTGGATATCCTTGCAGCCCAAGGGACTCTCAAGAGTCTTGTCCAACACCACAGTTCAAAAGCATCAATTCTTCGGCGCTCAGCTTTCTTTATAGTCCAACTCTCACATCCATACATGACCACTGGAAAAACCATAGCCTTCACTAGATGGTACTCTGTTGGCAAAGTAATGTCTCTGCTTTTTAATATACTATCTAGGTTGGTCGTAACTTTCCTTCCAAGGAGTAAGCGTCTTTTGATTTCATCTGCAGTGATTTTGGAGCCCAGAAAAATAAATAACAAGAATAGCACTATATAGACTGTTTAAAATGGGCAAATTGGAAATATTCAGAGTTTATATTCTTGTTTGTGTATATTTCTCCATGTATAATGCTTGTTACAGAGGCTTATGCTTAAAAATATACGAAGAGAATTATGAATGTGGAAAATGGTCTCCAATAGTAAATGAATATTTAAAAATTATCTGCAGATATTTAGAAAGCTTTATTACCATTCTTTCTGCAAGCTTTTAGAAATGTAAATTGAATGTATTAAGATGCCTATGCTGCCCTGAGCTTTTCCTCATCAGTTCTTACAGTGAACAACTTTTGTTCCTGTGACCTATTTTTGAATATACAACTTTTAGAATCAGCTGCTCATTTTCTACTCCTTTCCTCTGTTGTTGCTGTTTAGTCACTGAGTCGTGTCCTGCTTTTGCAATGCCATGGACTGTAGCCCACCAGGCTCCTCTGTCCATGGGATTTCTCAGGCAAGGATACTGGGGTGAGTTGCCCTTTCCTTCTCCAGAGGGCTTTCCCCACCCAGGGATCGAATGCACGTCTCCTGTGTTGGCAGGTGGATTGTTTTATCACTGAGTCACCTGAGAGGCCCTACTCTCTTACTCTACAAAATATAATTAATTAACTAATTAATTACTATTTTAAAAGCCTACTGGCATTTTAAATAGAATTTCTATAAGTCAGCTCATCTTTTTGGAGGAAGCAAACATCTTAACTAACCACCGTGGTGTATCTTTACATTTACTTGGGTCTTCTTTTATTTATCTCAACAACATTGTGTTGTTTTACTGTACAGATCTGGCACCTGTAGTTTTAACTTGTATCTCACCTTTTCTTGTTATTTTAAGCTACTGTAAGTGGTATGTTTTAATCATTCAGTTTACAAAGTTTCATTGCCAGTATATAAAAATACAGTGGATTTTTATACATTGATCTTGTGTTTACAGATATTTTCCAAGAATGCTAAAGAATTATATATTCCATCACATTGACAGTCTGCATGTGACTGAATACATTAGATATCTAAGTTAAAGTTTTCAACTGATCTTGAAAAAAAGAAAATGACCCATATTTGCTCAACTTTGTTTCTGCACCCTCTACTTTCTGGAACTCCAATTCTATCCACCTTAATAGGATCCCACACATCTCAAAGCCTCTGTTTACATATTTCAAGTTTTTTTTCCCCTCTCAACTGAATAGTTCAGTGTGATGATTTCTGGTTCAGTGGCTTCCTGTTCACTGGTCTTTGATATTGTTCTAAAGTTTAGTCTGCGAATTCCATCTACAATAGAATTGTCTTTTATCAGCTAGTTGAGTTTGCTTATTGATAGGCTTATTTATTTTAGACTTTACCAGAGCTTGTCTGCAGTAGTTTTTATTCCAGGGCTGGTTGATCCCTGCCACTGAAGTGTGACCCTTGTCTCCCTACTTAATGCCAGTGTTTAACAAGGTCTCTCCATTATGGATTTATTGGCACTCGGATATCTTTAAGCCCTTTTGAGATCTGGAAATGATTTAAATTTAGTTTCCTGATGATTGTTCCATGCCAGTTTTCCTAGAACTAGCATGTTTCTGATAAAGCCAAGTTGCATAGGTTCTCCTAGAACCAATGTTTGCACAACTTGGTATTCAGCAGAGACTAGAGATAACCGCAGTATATATGGGTTGAGTTCCAGTCCCTCTGTCTTTGTGCACCACAGTTTTCAGTTTCCCCAATGTCTGATCTCTATGTATTCAAAGCAGCATTCTTCCTGTGATAATCCTTGAGTACTACTCCCTGTGCTAGAGTCCAGGGAGTAGATTCAGACCAAAAGCCATGGTCATCAGAGGATTCACTCTGTCTGGTCTCTCCTTTCAGATCCACAGTCCTGTTCTACCTATTATTGTTCAGCATATGAAAACAATTATTTAATATGTTCCCTTGAATTTTCAACTCTTACTGTGAGATAGAAATTCTGGTACCAGTTTCTCCACCTTTAAATTTTGAAGGTAACAAGAACCGAAAGAATGGATAGATAATTCCAGAAAAAAAAATCTATTCCCAAAATGAAAAAAAAAAAGTGTGAAAATTCAAAAATAGAGGTAATAGATAAAGTGTGTGGGAGTAATTTTTTAAGGCTGGGCTTGACTTAATTTTTCAAACTTCCACATAAATATTCACATTCCATTCTTAGGAAAATTTTCCTTAATGGGACTGTGAGATGAGAAGTTCTCCAATACCCTTGAAGAGTACCAGAATAAATGTAATCAGCAAATACTGATAACCATAAAGAGAATGCTCAAAGAGGGGAACAAAAGAGGGCAGTCAATATAATACTACTAGCTTACAGTTAATTTCACATTTTTAACACAGAAACAGGAAAAAGAGTATTTATGATAAGGCCTATGTAATGTTTCAGAGTATAGGGAAAAACAAGCTGAAGTGTCTCTGAGTTAGTAGATACAAATAAAATGTATTTGTACTTTTATTTAATTTTAAGTCAGATTTCTGAGTATAATCTTTATAGAGCTGTATGATTTGGTTCTTCCCTTCACATCTTAATATTGTAAGAAAAAAAAAGTGAGAGTGAAAGTGTTAATCCCTTATTCATGTCCAACTCTTTGAGACCCCATGGACTCCTCTATCCATGGAATTCTCCAAGCAAGAATACTGGAGTGTGTAGCCATTCCCTTCTCCAGGGTTATCTTCCTGATTCAGAGATCAAACCTGGGTCTCCTGAATTGGCAGGCAGATTCTTCACCACTGAGCCACCTAGGAAGCCCAATATTGTAAGAAAGGCTTCTATTTAACTTTTTCTCATATTAAGTTCAAATAAAAGTCAATGAAAGTGAAAGTCCCTCAGTTGTATCCAACTCTTTGTGACCCCCTGGACTATACAGCCCATGGAATTCTCCAGGTCAGAATACTGGAGTGGGTAGGCTTTCCATTCTCTGGGGGATCTTCCCAACCCAGGGATCAAACCCAGGTCTCCCACAGTGCAGGTGGATTCTTTATTATCTGAGCAGGTTAGAGGCATTCAATAATTCATTGAAGAATCCATATTTTCCTACAACATCCTTTCGGTGTATTCCTGTAAGTATTGTTTTATTTAATGTGTGCAGTAGTGACCTTCACTTAAAAAAATTCCTAAATAAAAGATCAGTCAGTTCAGTTCAGTCACTCAGTCGTGTCTGACTCTTTGCAACCCCATGAATCGCAGCACGTCAGGCCTCCCTGTCCATCACCAACTCCCGGAGTTTACCCAAACTGATGTCCATCGAGTTGGTGATGCCATCCAGCCATCTCATCCTCTGTCGTCCGCTTCTCCTCCTGCCCCCAATCCTTCCCAACATCAGGGTCTTTTCCAATGAAAAAGGTCAGTTTTCATTCCAATCCCAAAGAAAGGCAATGCCAAAGAATGCTCAGACTACCGCACAATTGCACTCATCTCACACGCTAGTAAAGTAATGCTCAAAATTCTCTAAGCCAGGCTTCAGCAATACATGAACCGTGAACTTCCAGATGTTCAAGCTGGTTTTAGAAAAGGCAGAGGAACCAGAGATCAAATTGCCAATATCCGCTGGATCATCGAAAAAGCTAGAGAGTTCCAGAAAAACATCTATTTCTGCTTTATTGACTATGTCAAAGCCTTTGACTGTGTGGATCACAACAAACTGTGGGAAATTCTTAAAGAGATGGGAATACCACACCACCTGACCTGCCTCTTGAGAAACCTCTGTACAGGTCAGGAAGCAACGGTTAGAACTGGATATGGAACAACAGACTGGTTCCAAATAGGAAAAGGAGTACATCAAGGCTGTATATTTTCACCATGCTTATTTAACTTATATGCAGAGTACATCATGAGAAATGCTGGGCTGGAGGAAGCACAAGCTGGAATCAAGATTGCCAGGAGGAACATCAATAACCTCAGAAATGCAGATGACACCACCCTTATGGCAGAAAGTGAAGAGGAACTAAAAAGCCTCTTGATGAAAGCGAAAGAGGAGAATGAAAAAGTTGGCTTAAAGCTCAACATTCAGAAAACTAAGATCATAGCATCTGGTCCCATCACTTCATGGGAAATAGATGGGAAAACAGTGGAAACAGTGTCAGACTTTATTTTGGGGGGCTCCAGAATCACTGCAGATGATGATTGCAGCCATGAAATTAAAAGACACTTACTCCTTGGAAGGAAAGTTATGACCAACCTAGATAGTATATTAAAAAGCAGAGACATTACTTTGCCAACAAAGGTCCATCTAGTCAAGGCTATGTTTTTTCCAGTAGTCATGTATGGATGTGAGAGTTGGACTGTGAAGAAAGCTGAGTGCTGAAGAATTGATGCTTTTGAACTGTGGTGTTGGAGAAGACTCTGGAGAGTCCCTTGGACTGCAAGGAGATCCAACCAGTCCATCCTAATGGAGATCAGTCCTGGGTGTTCATTGGAAGGACTGATGTGGAAGCTGAAACTCCAATACTTTGGCCACCTCAGATATTAGCATTTAAAATATTTCAAGAGACAAAATGAAAATTGTATAAGCTTGAAACTCAGCAGATGAAAGTGGTTATGTGGAGAACATTTTCTGCAGCACTTAGGTACGTGATTGGGTTTCCCTGATAGTTCAGTTGGTAAAGAATCCCCTTGCAATGCAGGAGACCCTGGTTTGATTCCTGGGTCGGGAAGATCCGCTGGAGAAGGGATAGACTATCTACTCCAGTATTCTTGGTTCCCTTGTGATTCAGCTGGTAAAGAATCCACCTGCAATGAGGGAGACCTTGGTTCAATCCCTGGGTTTGGAAGATCTCCTGGAGAAGGGAAAGGCTCCCCACTCCAGTATTCTGGCCTGGAGAATCCCATGGGCTGTATAGTCCATGGGATAGAGACACGACTGAGTGACTTGCACTTTCACTTTCACTAGGTAGGTGATTACCAGTGGCTACAATCTTTGTTACAATAGCAATATGAAAAGAAAAAGCAAAGTTCTAAAACGGGCTCTTACAGCTAAATATTCTCAGCTCTTCCAACCCCTTCCCTACCACAGTAGTTTGCCAATACTGCTGAAAATAAGAGATACCAAAGGCTGAAGAACATAGGGGAATAATTTCATGGAAGATGTTTGTGATTATCACCCATTATCACCTCAGAAAAAGGCATAATTTATAAAGCACCCACTTTAAAAGCGTGGAAAACGTACTTTTCTTACCTTCCAACAGTTTAGTGTCTGCCACGGAACTTACTAAATACATGAACAAAGAAAAGATTGTTAAAAAATGAAAAATATAGTCAGAGAAAGGAAACTTCCAGAGAGGAAGACTGGCAGAGGGAAACACACCGACTGAGTTACTGAGTTTTTAAATATTGAAAGAAAAAGGAAGGCAGAGAAAATAAAGGCCTGCTAACAAATAGGGAGGGACATAAAAATCAATGAGCCTATGATAATGTGTTATAGATGGTTGTTTTTTAAAGAGAAAAATGAAGAAAAGAAATGTGGGAAATTGGGAAATAATGACCATCTGGTTAAAGTAGTTATTGATGAAATGTGGGTAAGAGGATGCTGGGTCTTTGGGGACTGAAGAACAGGTTCTTTGAAATTTGGGAAGAATGTCTAATGAGGCTCGATTAGGATAGATCATCATCCTGTTCTAATTCAACACCGTTCTTAGTGACACAGAGGAAAGAAATATTACATGATTGAAGATTGTACAGGAATTGAGTTTACAGTTACTGCTGGAAATACTGCAAACAGAAAAGAACCAAAGAGCCATGGATTTAACAAAAGCGAATATAGATATATAAGCCAAAATAAAATTATCTCTGCCAAGAAGGCAGCCATGAATATTAATAGAGGAAGAAGAAAAGCAAATATAACCTCTAATTGATATTGGCATATAATCTGTTATAATCATTATAACAGATTATAACAATTATATAATCTGTTATAATAATCTGTTAACTAGTAATGTACACATTCTCTTTATTCTTAGAATCTTACATTGAGTAAATCCCTTATAGACACTACATATGGATCAACTGATACCAGAATTATGATACTCTACGGACTGACTCTCCAGACCAGAGAAACACAGGTTCAGTCCTCATTTCTACAGATTTGTATCATATACTTAGCTGTTATTAAACTATCAAATTAATTAACCAAGGGAACCCTAGCTCTGTCTTCTAAAAGCTAAGGTTTAGCTAGCTTTAGTAGTATGAGGAGGAAGGGAAATTGCCTAAAGAAAATTTTTCATGTGACCCTCCAGAAATGGGGAAAATTAGAGAAAGTGACAGCAAGAAAGTTAACAGATGACAGTTTCATGAAAGGAAATGATAACCTATGCCAGATGATACAGAAAGGTCAAATGAAAGAGGAGAGAAATGTTGCCATCGAATTTGGCAATTAGGATGTCATCTATGAGAGCTGACAGGTAGTTTTTTGTGCAGTGGCTGGAGCACAGACTGGATAGCTGTGATGGATGAGTGATTGGTTGTTAAGAAAATAGAAAGTGCAGATATAAACTGTTTTCTCAAGAAGGTGAGTCCTGATGAGACAAAGTGAAATAGGATGGTCACAGGAGAAAGACATAAAGGATAAAAAAAAAAATGATGTTTTAAGATGAGAGATCTTTGCTGAAAGTAAAGCGTTAGTAGATGGATAAAGGACTTTATTATTGAACTCATACTGATTTTTCATGACTCAGTTCAAAAGCCACCCCCCCTTGTAAGCTTTCTGATTGCTCACCGGACCCCCTCTGGCTAACTTAGGTTATCTTTTTTGCTGCACCTTCTCTGCCGTTACACACTACCTTGTCCACACCTCAATGGTAGCTCTCTCTGTAGTATTCTAATATTTTTTCTCTACTCTGCTAGGTTGATTTTCTTTAGAGTAGCTATTATGACTGCATCCTCAGTTTCTATCAGTTAATGCTACATCATTTTTGATTAATAAAAGTTGCATTAATGAATGAATCAACAAATGGCAGAGTTGATATAGTTTTCTAAACCATACAGAACTCTTAGCTAAAACTTAATCTCAATACAAGAATATAGATTCTGGAGGAACCAATGACAAGAAATAGCTTAAAGAGGCAATGGAACAGAAGATCAGAAAAATAAGACAGAAGATCTGACTTTGAGACTAGAGGGCCACAGTGATGAGTAATCCTAAACAAACCACCAAAAATGTTAGTATATGAAACACTGAAAATAAAGGATCTGGAAGACAGGTGCTAACGCACAAGGAGAACTTTTGAAATTCTGAGGCTTCAATTCCTTCTTACATTAAAACTCTCTAAGTACACAAGGGAATGTTTCATGGGACAACAATTGATATAATTTCAGTTTCAGTTTATAGAGCTAAAAGAAATTCACTTCTTTAATTATTGATATAAGTTGAAAGAGGAGTAGAGATGTATTGAGAACATCTTTCCAGTGGTTTAAAAGGAGAGAGTTGGAACAAAAGTCCTACAGAGAACATAAATGGGAGAAGCTTTTATTTAAAAAAAAAAAAAAAAAGAAGTAACACTAGGAACAAAAAATATCTCCAAAGTGGTTAAGATCAAGATTTTCATAATGGACTTTGTGAAAGATCTTGTGACCCTTTTCATCCTATCTCATGTTAAATAGTTGGCAATGAGAATATGAAGATCTTTGCTAGCATCAGAATGCTTGACAGACTGTACAGTTATTAACATGACTTGCTTACAGCCCTGAAGTCGTGTACAGTCTGGCTTCAGACTTTTAGGCTTTCATCATCTTCATGGTGCAGTAGAGATGATCTGAAAATTAATGGTGCCAAAGGACAGGTCAGCCATACCACCACTTGAGCTGATGATCAGAATCATCCACAGTTGAGGGATGTACACAATCCACTCAGGAGAGAGTATTCCTGACACACTGTTTGAACTGTCAGCGAAAAAAAAAAAGAATGAGTCCATAACTCTTGTTGGTCACTATGGATAACACTAAAAATAATATGACTGAAAAATTGTAGAATGTGATGTATATGAACAAAGACCTTGGAACTTTGACTTTTAGCTTCAAATGCCATTTGCAACAAACTAGGTATCTTAGATCAGGCTGCTATAAGCAGTTATAACAGACTGGGTGGCTTATAAACAACAGAAAGTTTCTCACACTCCTGGAGACTAGAAATCTGAAATCAGAGTGCCAGCTGTTTCGTTTCTGATAAGGCCATCATCTGGGTTGCAGCCTGCCCACTTGTCTTTATATCCTCCCATGGAGGAAAGGAAAGAGAGCTCTCTGGAGGCTGTTGTTTGCTTTGTTTTGTTTTAAGCTAGTTTATTATCATTTGAAACAAAAAAGGAATTTATACAATGGTTATTTTCTGTGCTCCCATAATACTTGTGCTCCCCTGGTCTGGAGTCTTTTTTATAAGGGCACTAATCCCATTGATGAGGACTTCTCCCTCGTGACCTAATCAACTCCCAGAGTCTCCACCTCCCAGTACCATCACCTTGTGGGTAGGATTACAATATATGTATTTTAAAGAGAGACAGATGTTCATTGCATAACAGTAAGTATCCTCTCTGTTAAACATTCAAATGAAATTGCCTTTAGCTAGTAGGTCATGAAGAATTAAAAAAATAAAAATTTCTTGTATTTAAATCATTATATCTCTTCAATTCTAGCATTTGCCCTTTAATCCTAGAATTTGTCCTCTCTTTCTCACTCCCATCACCACCTCGTTGCCAGGCTTTGCTGTGAAGAAAGGCAAATGCAGAGAAACCGCACGGAAGAGAGAAGAGGGGAGGTGTTGACGCGAGGAGTGATCTAAAACCACAGCCAAAAATGCTGAACCTGCCCCGAGTCTGAGCATGCAAAACCAAGTGACCGAGTGAAATAAAATACAGTCAAGGGGAGGTGTCAAAAAGTACATGCGGTTAGGGAATTCCCTAGTGATCCATTGGTTAGGACTCCAGGCTTCCATTGTAGGGGCCACAAGTTCAATCTCTGGTTGGGGAACTGGACTGCACAAGCTATGTGGCCAATAAAGGAGGACACATGGTTTGAAAAGATATCTTCAAAACACTTAGTTCTGGGGGAGAAGAAAAAGCAGGCAGGCAGGAAGAAGCCTCTTTTAAAAAGATTGGATAAAGAAAAGACAGGACCCCAAAAGGACCACAAAAAACAGGAACCACAAAATCAGAGGGACTCACTCTCCCTCTCTCTGCTGCCCAAACAAAGAAAAATAACAGTAAATTTTTTGCGCTTTGCTATACTGATTGTGGGAAAGCTTGCAAAATTCAAGTCAGCCCTGTAGATTACTTAATAGGACTGCATTATTATTAAATTTCCTGGTTTCAGTAATTGCCCAGTAGGCACGTAAGGTATTAGCGTTAGGGGAAGCTGAACAAGTTATCCACAAAGATTGCACCTCTCCAGTAAGCCTCAATTATTTCAAAACAAAATGTCAAAATGAATGTTACACACAAAGAAATTGCTCATGTCATGACTTACATTCTAAAACTGTGAGAGCAGGCTAGACCATGTACTGTCTGGAGGAAAAAAAGGTATGAATGGCACATCTCATGCCAAATAGGTGCTGTCCCTGCGCTGGCACCCGAAGGCTGCCATCTTAGAGCTTGGGAGGTGTGACTTTGGCCCTCGGGAGGTGTGACTTTGGCAGGCAACTTCACTCATCTGAATTTTTGCCAAAGAAACAGCTTTTCTCACCCTTATGAAAGGTTGTTGCTGAACCGCGAAAGACACCGGGATTCTTGGCCTCCAGAGAAGAATTCAATCCGGGGCCAGAGACGACGCTTGATCACTCAGAGTTTTTGTGTAATAAAGTTTTATTAAAGTATAAAAGAGATAGAGAAAGCTTCTGACATAGACATCAGAAGGGGGCAGAAAGAGTGTCCCCTTCACTAGTGTTAGCAAAGGAGTTATATACTTTTAATTAGTTATTACAGTGAATCAAAAGAATGTCTGGAGGTTGTAAAGACCTTACTAGACCCACTCCCATAATTTACATTTTTAGATTACAGGATTAGCCAGAAGGTTTTTTCCAGAAATTGTCCTTAAGCAGGATACATTATTGTTGTATAATCCTAAGGAATGTAGAGGGAAAAGTTTGTCCTTTCCTCCTCCTTAAGAATTCCAGACCCCTCTCTCCTTGGGGAACCCAGGACTTCTTATCAACCTGCCTAGGAATTGACTCTCTCACTTAATTATTATACCTTGCTTTGTGTTCTGTAAGACTGTCCCAAATCTGGTTTCCTTCTTTACCTCTGCTCCAGGTTCTATTTAGATTCTCAGAAATACTGAGTGTTTCCTTTCCTACTGACCCTCCTAGAACTCGGGTGTTCAGCTCTCTTCTCTTGTCCATTATTCCCTTTTCTCTGGATTCTGCTGTCCCAAAGTGACTCAGATTATCTGAGAGAGGCTGAAAGTATAATTACTAGCCGATCTGCTTCTGTAATTAGCAAGCTTATAGCCACTCTATAAGCCAGCTGGGAGGTACAAGGACTCTTTCGTTTCTGTGTTTTGTCAGCGTGAGTACAGTTTGGCTTGGCATCTATGGATTGACTAAAACTTAAAGAAGCAGTAACGATGAAATAGTAATAAATAATAAAAATACTAAAGTTTTCACTTCGTGTCAGGCTGAGAGCTTCACACTTGCTACATTTGAGGCAGGTCGTGTTCCCAACCACATTCTAGAGACGGGGACATTGGGGGACACAGATGTCCAAAGTCACATAGCTGTTAAGTCACAGATGCTGCAAGATTTGGACTCAGGCAGTCTGACTTCAGAGTCCATGGGCCATTCTGTTTCTATAATGCAGTATTTTATACCATTTCTAAAGTGGAATTGGAAATATGCTCCCTTAACTATAAAAATGACAGCCATTTTCCTGGTGAATTGCCAAGATATTCTAACACGGTATAAAGAAGGACACGTTGCATGTTTGCAGGTTTGGGGAAGCACCTCAAGAAGATCATCCACTTCACAATGTGATGGCCCTTGGTTTCTGGTTGAAAGATATAAAATTAGGTCCAAGATAGGAAAGCAGGGAATGCAGTGGGAGATGAGAGGAGGGTCCATGCTCTTAACACAGATCTCTGACCCCTGAAGGAGAGAAGGGAATACAAATAATAAATTAAACCCTGCAAGGAAATCCAAGCAAGAGACACTCCCACCCCCATCCCCTCCCACCCTGAAGAACATCTGAAGGAGGAGCTTTGGCCACACTGGTCCATGGGGCATCCAAACCCAGAAAGCCTATGAGAAATAGGAGTCAGGGATTCCCCAGGGTGCTCAATGGTAAAGAACCCACCTGCCAATGCAACAGATCTGTGTTCGATCCCTGGGTCAGGAAGAACCCCTGGAGTAGGCAATGGCAAGCCACTCCAGTATTTCTTGCCTGGAGGATTCCAAGGACAGAGGAGCCTGGCGGGCGACGGTCTACAGGGTCTGTAGGGCTCCACTCAGCACGATGCGGGTGCTCACAGGCCTTGACCATGCGGTACCCTCATCGCTCATGTCAGTGTGCTACAAGGTTTGAATTTGTTTATTTTCCCTTGATCTGCTTTTTTTTTGCATAAATTCTTCACAGGGGGTTACGATGAGAAACTGTGACGGCGGAAGTTGTTAGCGCTAATGGCTCTGAAAGTTGTTAACTTTAATGGATTAGAACTGGAGGCATTTTCAACTCAGTAATTTCAGGTAGCAGGGGAATTAAGCAAAAGACTTTCTAGGCTCTGGCTGGAATTTCAGAGTTCAAATCACTTAATGCCATTTGATCAAATCCACCTAAAGAACAGTTCAAGCACAAATCCTGTCATTGCCCTGAGCTCCCAGGATTCACTGCCTGGGTTGACTCCATCTGTTTTTAAACAAGTTCAGACTTGGGTAGCTCCAGTGGAAAAATCAGAATGATTTTGTCTCATTGCATGAACATTGTATGTATGTGCATATATATATGCACATGTATACACATATATACATACATATACATATGCATATATATATATATGTGTATGTATATCTTCTCAAAACTTAATAACATGGATTTTTCTGAATACACACATTTTTTCACCCAGGTCTGGGGGTGCCTGATGTGACCTCCTCAAACAGTCAGGCATTGTTTTTTGGTGAGTTGTCAGCTCCTCTCTTGATTTTGTACCAAAGTGCTCAGGTTACCTAGTGCTGCCATTTGTGTTTTTTATTCTTCAATAAAGAATTCTCATAGAATTGTGTCAACTCTGTAAAGGAAAATGGATTTTCCTGGGTGGAGAGTTTATCAGAGTACAAGAAGTTGTTTCCTGAAAAGAATTGCCACTCACCCTGACATCAGAAAATGGATGACTCTGGGGGAAAGAAGAAAATTGTTCTAGTCCTGGAATTAATGGGATGCTGAGATTAGGAAGAAGGCCATTTTGGGGGCCAGGATTTGACCAAGACCCCAGACCCATCAAATCCAGCCTAGCGTGTTTTAATCACCCAGCAATCTGTATGGTTGTCATGACCTGGCTCACATGCTCTGAGAAGGTCAGGACACTGGTGGGAGTGGGTGCTTCCTTGAACCTTTGAGTGGACCCATGTGAGGCCAAGAAGTCTAAAGTCTCAAATCCCCATGATCCTTTGCTGCCATCGGAGCCAGTCCATCTGCTCCTGTCTGTTGCCACCCAGACTGTGGTAGTTTGTTTTGATGACCCTAAAAAACTAACAGAACAGCATTCTGTATAATAACAGATCTAGTCATGTGAAACCAAAATGTTTTTACACAAGTCCCTATCTCCGAATCTGTTCCACGAGCACAAAAGTTAAATTGATTCCTTCCGTTATTGTTGTAAGTGTGCTGAGAAGTCTCCTTGGGGCTCTGGAAAGAGCAACGAGCAACATCCAAAGCAGTACCCTCCCTTGGTCTTAGGGACTGTGTTACCCCGGAGGTGCTGACACAAATGGCTTTGTTCCCCCCAGGAATCTCAGAGAGTGCAGAGATCCATCAGGGCCACAAAACACAAGCCTCTTAGAGGCTCCTCCTGTGGCTTGTGTTGTGTCCCTTTCTTAAGATGCTGCCTCGGGAATTGAGGGAGTATTTGCTCTGAAATTTTACTTTACATTCAGTGTCTTTTAAATGCTGTAGGGCAGATCAGAAAGTTTTTTGCAAAAATTTTACGTGAAGCCCAGTTGTATCAAGAAAACTGTATCATAAAGTTCACAAGCTGGACTTCCCTGGTGGTACAGTGGGTAAGACTCCACCTACCAATGCAGGGGACACAGGTTCGATCCCTGGTCCTGGAAGATCCCACAAGGCTCAGAGCAACTCAGCCTGTATGCCATAGCTGCTGAGCCTGGAGCTGCAACTACTGAGCCCATGAGCCCAGAGCCCCATGCTCGAACAAGAGAAGCCACCGCATTGAGAAGCCTGAGCTTACCACAACTAGAGAAAGCCCAGGTGCATCAGTGAAGACCCAGCACAGCTTAAAAATAAATAAATAAATAACAAGCTTTAAAAAACAGAACCTTGTAAAGATTTTTGGTAATTGTATGGTACAGTCATAACATACTAAAATTTAATCACTTATTCAGGAAATACAAAAATTAAGCAATATTCATCACTTATTTCATCACTAATGCCGTAAAGTTAGCATTCCCATAATGGAAAGAGACCAGGATATTGAGTTAGGAAACCATGACTTTTGTCCCAATTCTACCGTAATTTTTTTTGAGACTCAGGCGAGTAGCTTGAATTTTTTTCATTCACAGGTACCTTTCCTGAATAAAGGATGAATTGCAAATAATTTTGAGGTTCTCTTACTGCTTTAAAAGGGTTATATTGCCATACTTATCTTCATAATTAGTAACATTACTGAATACTAAGTAGTTCATTCATAGAAAGACTTCCCTTTCCCCTTTTTCCCTTTATTACATGGAGAGGGCGGGATTTACTCTGTAGATCCATTCCTTACCAATAACACACCCTCTCTGATTAGAGAGAAAATTGCATAGTGGGAAAAATTTTATTCCTGAGGACTACTCTGAGTGTATTTCTCAGGACAGTGGTGGTCAATGCATCCCTGTTCTAAGTCTTTATCATTCATTCACTGACTCCTGTACATACTTTCTTCTTTCATTTATTCAACAGAGATTTATTAAGCACTTTCTGTCTTCTAAATCAATCAGTGCTCACGATAGAGACTAAAAGACTTGAAATTATGATTCCTGCCAGTAAAAACTTAACAGAATACTCAAAGGTAATGGAGTAGTGGACGAAATCAATGGAGAAATCATGTCAGAGTAACACATAAACAGGATCATGGTGTTTTAGTGTAAAACAGAATATATGTAGCCAATATGGATGTCTAATGCCTTATATACATTGTGCCTATGTTGAGGGCCACAGCAGTGGCCAGGACTTGACCTCTTTTAATAACATAGCATCTAAGGTAGGAGGTTTGGGTGGTATGTATTAATTTAAAAAAGAAGATAACAATTCTAGTGTTAGAATAAAGGGTACACATTATCTGTAGAAAAAAAAAAAAAAAGGAAGACTAATCCTGCCTGGCTAATTAGAATTTCATATAAAGAGTAACATTTTCCTGGAGCTTGATCTCAGTAGGGTTTGACAAGTGGAGACAAAGGGAAAAAGTCATTCCTATGAACACAACTATGTGTGTGGCAGGGGCAGTCATCATAACTCAGAGTGAGGTTACTGGAGAGTTACTAGACTGACAATATAACTCAAGAAGGGGCAGAAGTAATATTAGATTCAACTAGAAACACAGGCTCAAAGAAGGCTTTGAAGGAATGATTAGATATATTATGTTTGTATATAAACAGATGGGAAAAAGTTTCACTGATGATGTTCAAGAGTTTAAAATACTGAATAATAATCAAATAAGTTAAGAGCTGAGAAGAAGCCACACAATTTCATTTCAAGAAGTGTATGTCTTGAGATAAATATGTGTACTTTCATTTGTTGGAACATGACAGTAATTTAATCATATTATGTAAGAAAATGCTTTCACCATAGTTCCCATGATATATAAAGAAAATATGATTGGTGAGTTATAATATTTGGCTCATCTTCTGTGTGTAATGGTATTTGTGTTTAATATTGTCCTTGACTGAATTCTGTTCTAGCTTTATGCCTAATCAACTACTACTTCAGGACCAAGCCCCTGCCTACCTGCAGCTCAGTCTTAGCTTTGTCTCTGTCCCTACTTCGTGCACATTCTATCATATATTCCATTAATTCAAAATTAGTTGTTATTTCCCAAATACACTCCTATCTTCTGTATCTCCATTCTCCCTCCACCTGTAATATACTTCCTGAATTCTAAGTCTCATATCAAGCTGAGTGTCATCTACCTCAGATACTTTCATAATTCATATACTTTAAATTCGTAATAAATAAAGGCATTATGGTAAAATTTTAATATAGAGTGTTATAATTTTTTCCACGTTTAGGCTTACCACCTTTTGTGTTTTCAAAACATAGAGCTTAAAGCTACTTATGATTTATTATATCGTAGTTATCTAATGGGCTTCCCAGGTGGCGCTAGTGGTAAAGAACCCACCTGCCGATGCAGAAGACATAAGAGACACAACAGATCCCCTGGAGGAGGGCATGGCAACTCACTACAGTATTCTTACCTGGGCAATCCCATGGACAGAGGAGCCTGGCAGCTACAGTCCATGGGGTTGCAAAGAGTCAGACGCGACTTAGCATGCACACAGTTATCTAACAATGGGAGTAGAGTTAAAATGTCTCAGCCAACATTTATTACTCATTCAGTAGATTCCATCACATTATTCATACTATTACTATAAAAAAAATACCTCACTCCCTAGTGAGTGTCAAAATGTGCTGAAGTCAGGTCTGACAATTGATTATGCAGAATTAGTGGCAGTCATTTGGCATGTGTTTATGAATGACCTTCTTCAGGATATAAGGAGGCAATTTTATTCATCTCTTGAAAGCTAGCTAAAATCCCATTGTGAGAGTCAGCTCGGGGACTCGAGACACCTGTTCTCTGTTCTCCACAGAGACAAGGCACCTGTTGTCAAAGTGCTAATAACGAGTGCAAATGTGTGCACAGCGCTGCTTGTTAACGCCGCTTCTAAGGTAGACTTTTCTTTCACAAGAGACGAGTAATCGGCACATCAGCACACCAACTGAAATTATAGAATACCTTTGATGCCACACAGGAGACGCGCAAGAAGTATTTGCAGCAACTCTATAAAAATACATGTAATTCAATATGGAAGTTTAAGATGGTTTCCTTTTTAATAATACACTTATATGACTTTTTTCTCTTTAACTAGTATTTTAAAGTAATAAAAGAGGATAATAAATTCCATCAAGAACTCGAGCCACTCTTACAACTTCACTCCTTTGTAAGATGTGTGGAGAGAGAGAGAAGGAGAAAGAAAGAATATTAATGAGAAAGGTAGAATGAATTCGTGAGCAAAAGAAAAGCAAATTTTCACTTCTTACCATTCTTTATTTTTCCTAAGACATATTGTTTACAAAGATTCTATCACTTACCTCAATCACTTGATTCCTAAATTCCAGGGGAAAAAAGGAATCAGAAGATATTAACATACTCCTGAATATTGGGTAACAAGAGATGATATTGGCTCAGACAGTCAACAATCTGCCTGCAATATGAGAGACCTAAGTTCTATCCCTGGGTTGGGAAATTCCCTGAAGGAGGGCTGTTAACCCATTCCAGTATTCTGACCTGGAGAATCTACATGGACAGAGGAGCCTGTTGGACCATAGTCCATGGTGTTGCAAAGAGTTGGACAAGACTGAATGACTAAGCACAGCACCTTATTCATCAGAAGGAACATTCTCTGACCCACATTTTTTGACTAAGTTGCTATGTGACTTTAAACAAGTGATTTCTCTCTCTCTCAGATTCCTTATGTGGAAATTAAACTAGAACATTTCTATATTCTCACTCGATTTGAAAATTCTGCCTATCATCAAATTCGTAGACATCCTTAAGTCTCATAAAATTTACCCCTTTTCTTATCAGACAATTCCTTGAATATGAAATCTTCTGAAACAAATCTACCTGAGAAATTATACTCCCATAACCCTCTTTTAGATTTTATATTCTCATCCTTCTAATTCTCTCATGATTTAACACAACTCATTTCTGCCTTTTGGTAGGGAGAAACCTGAAGATTCTTGATCCCTGAGAAATGCTGGTCTGGATGAAGCACAAGCTGGAATCAAGATTGCCGGGGAAAATATCAATAACCTTAGATATGCAGATGACACCACCCTTATGGCAGAAAGCGAAGAAGAACTAAAGAACCTCTTGATGAAAGTGAATGAGGAGTGAAAAAGTTGGCTTAAAACTCAACATTCAGAAAACTAAGATCATGGCATCTGTTGCCATCACTACATGGCAATTAGATAGGGAAACAGTGGAAACAGTGACAGACTTTATTATTTTGGGCTCCAAAATCACTGCAGATGGTGACTGCAGTCATGAAATTAAAAGACACTTGCTCTTTTTAAGAAAAATTGTGACCAACCTAGACAGTGTGTTGAAAAGCAGAGGCATTACTTTGCCAACAAAAGTCCATCTAGTCAAAACTCTGGTTTTTCCAGTAGTCATGTATGGATGTGAGAGTTGGACTATAAAGAAAGCTAAGCACTGAAGAATTGATGCTTTTGAACTGTGGTGTTGGAGAAGACTCTTCAGAGTCCCTTGGACTGCAAGGAGATCCAACCAGCCAATTCTAAAGGAAGTCAGTCCCAAATATTCATTGGAAGGACTGATGCTAAAGCTGAAACTCCAATACTTTGGCCACCTGATGAGAAGAACTGACTCATTTGAAAAGATGCTGATGCTGGGAAAGATTGAAGGCGGTAGGAGAAGGGGACAATAGAGAATGAGATTGTTGGATGGCATCACTGACTCAATGGACATGAGTTTGAGTGAACTCCGGTAGTTGGTGATGGACAGGGAGGCCTGATGTGCTGCAGTCCATGGAGTCACAAAGAGTAGGACACAACTGAGCAACTGAACTAAACTGAATCTATCCACCCCTGCTGGCCTCTCTTCTCAGTCCCTTCCAGAGCACACAGCTGATCATTTCTATTTCCCCTCAGGTCTATCAGTTACTTTGTTATTTTTATTTTACTGTACTTTCCTAGTGAAATTCTAACTCAGAATCAGTGGCAGTGCCCGCCGTATCATTTGTAGATGCAAATGGCTGAGGATTATTGGAGGATGTTACACAATCGTGCAGGTTTTTTCCACAAGAAATGTGTGACTTCATTCTGATTATTTGTTCTAGGCTGTCATTCTCTTTGGGCTTTCCAGATGGTTCAGATGGTAAAGAATCTGCTTGCCAATGCAGAAGATGCGGGTTTGATCCTTGAGTCGGAAAGATCCTTGAGAGAAGGAAATGGCAACCTACGCCAGTATTCTTGCCTGGAAAATCCCATGGACGGAGGAGCCTGGCAGGCTACAGTCCATGGAGTCACAAAAGAGTCAGACTCAACTTCGCAAGTAAACAACCACAACAAATCATTCTCTTCTATTCCTGTCTGTGAATATGCCAGGCTTTCACAGAAGTCTCCATCCACACTTAAGATCAGCAGTAGTCCTTTGGTCTTTCTTAGCCCCTCCAGTTGGAGAAGGAAATGGCAACCCACTCCAGTATTCTTGCTTGGAGAATCCCATGGACAGAGAAGCCTGGTAGGCTACAGTCCGTGGGGTCGCTAAGAGTCAGACACGACTGAGCGACTTCACTTTCGCTTTCATGCATTGGAGAAGGAAATGGCAACCCACTTCAGTGTTCTTGCCTGGAGAATCCCAGGGACAGAGGAGCCTGGTGGGCTGCTGTCTATGGGGTCACACAGAGTCGGACATGGCTAAAGTGACTTACCAGCAGCAGCAGCAGCAGCAGCCCCTCCAGTTCAGCTCTTTACCCCTCTTGCTGAATCTTTGCACTCAGAAAGCTTCACTGGTTGTTAGTAACTCTATTGTACCTTCAATATTCTCCTTTCTACTGTTTCCTTAGACTCTAAATGTACTAAAGCCTCTGCTAGCCAGTTCCCAGCCAGCTGTGCTGTGCTGTGCTAAGTCACTTCAGTGGTGTCCAACTCTTTGTGGCCTATGGACTGTAGCCTGCCAGGCTCCTCTGTCCAGGGGATTCTCCAAGCAACAATACTGGAATGGATTCCTATGCCCTTCTGCAAGGGATCTTCCTCCCCAAGGGATCCAACTGGTGTCTCGTACATCTCCTGCTATTGGCAGGCAGGTTCTTTACCACCAGCGCCAAGGCCAGACCTCCTGGAGACCCCCAGCCAGCTAGTGTTCCATTTATAGCTCCTACTTCTGCCTGCAATTAACCAAAGCTATGTTCCCACCTTTCTCAGCCTCTCCTTAGGTTGATTGCTCCAGTGCGCTGGACATGGGCTGCTGCTCTATCCTTGGTACTCAAACTGCTTTGGTAGTCATTGGTGGTCTCCCAATTTTGAAACCAGTTACTGAGCTCATTTGCTACTTTGCAGGACGCTGCTTAATTTTTTATTCTTGATTCGTTCTAAGCTCTTGGGTTATATCACACGACAGTGTGCACTGAGCTGTCTGTTTTAGGGACTGGCCTCTGTTATTTTATGTTCTCTACTAGAGGATTCCCCTTTTTTTAAAGTTCCACGTTCTTGTTCCCACAGTGTTATTGTTTGCTTCCCTATTATTCTGACTTGATATTTTACCCCAGGCTACCTCACTTACTCCCATGATTTAAACTGCCACAGACCATTGAGAACTCCTAACTTTATTTTTCCAACCCAGGCCTCTCTACCAAAACTTTATATTCAGAGCAATATCCTTGGATATATTCTCTTAATTATCTCACATAAGCATCAGGATTCATGAGATAAAATGATAATTTCTCGTTTTTCCCTCTCAACTGACTTCTCTAATGCCCCTTTCCTTTTTTCCCTCTCAACCGACTTCTCTAATGCCCCTTTCCTTGTCTTCTGTTCCTTACTCACTTTAAATATAATAATAATAATAATAAAATCTTTCCTAATTTTGTCTCTTCTACATTTTTTATCTGTCTGCTTCTCTCCATCTCTGCTAATAAGTTTCACACGAGGTACCATCACCTTTCACTTCGGTAACTGTGTACGTTTCTAATTGTTGTCTTTCTTTCTGGTTTTACCCTCCTCAGATCTATCCTCCACTGAGTTGCTAGTAGTAATTGAAACCTAAATATACATAAATATTTATCCCTATGGTTATGACAATCTGTATATATTTCACTCTGTATAACTAGAAAGAGAATTTTTCAGGGTAAGAAATTAGGCTTTTTCATGTGTGTATTATTAGTAGTATATCAGGCACACAGGAAAGAACTAGAAATATGTAGAATAAGACAGAAAGCAATGGTAATTTCCTAAAAGAATACTAATTATCCTTCTTTGGAGATATTAAAGATTATAATGTCAATAAATTCAATTTATTGTACTCATTCAGTAAATACTTATTTGAAAGTGAAAGTGTTAGTTGCTTAGTCATGTGCAACTCTGTGACTCCATGGGCTGTAGCCCAGTGGTCTCCTCTGCCCATGAAATTCTCCAGGGAAGATTATTGGAGTGGGTAGTCATTTCCTTCTCCAGGGATCTTCCCAACTCAGGAATCAAACCTGGCTCTCCCACGTTGCAGGCAGATTTTTTACCATCTGAGCCACCATGGAAGCCCCAAATATTTATTTAGTATCTGCTCTATAGCAGGTCCTGGTTGTATAGCAGTCTAGAATATGATCTTTGTCATTGAAATTTAAATTTTTAATGGAAGATACAGATAAAAATGGGTGACATGAAATAAAAATAAAAAAGCAGTGGATTATTTAAAAAAAATGTAGTGGAGGCTGGTTGCAATTTTAAATATTGTAGACAAGGTAAGTTTCTTTGAAATTTGATAATAAGTTTATAAATACAAGAAGGGAGCAGACCAAATTAGGCAACATAGACATTTAAGGGCATCTTATATGGAGCGAATAGAAAGTATTAAGACCCTGAGAATGGGGTTTTCCAATGGGTTTGAGGAAAGTTAAGGAGATTGTTGTGGTTGGAGCAGTTTTAGTGAGTGACAGCAAATATGTGTACAAAGAGGAAGTGGCCTTATAATCAACGTTGCAGAGTTTTAGGACCTTAGAGAGATTACAGTCTGAAAATGGCAAAGAAGCAAGGAGAACATTTACCCCAATGTTAGCCCACTGGGATAAAGGCCAACAGAGATGATGAAACAGCTTCCACTTGATTGCCTGCAGAGGCAGCCGCATTCTTCAGGGAGATTTAAGTTTCATTGAGAGTGAGTCAAAGGTAGTTTTTAGAGAAGAGAACATGGGAGTTTTATTTATGATAGACCGTAAATTCCAGAGGTCTCACTAGAGAGGCTTTAGGAGTTAGTGAAGATGCAAGACAAGGACATTAAAAAAGAATATGCAGAGGTGTATAGTGATTAAAATGTGTGCAGTGATTGGAAACCTGGAAGCCCAGAACTCCTTGTGTGATTGACATAAACAGGTAATAGGCTTAGGGAGAATAGTTCTGGCTGGTCTCCAAGTAGACAGTGGTGGCTAGACTGTCAGTGTTTGGAGATAGGTCCCACTTTTCACCTGCTGGTAGAGTTATTGAAGCCTGAGTGGGCAGCTCTTATCCCACTGTGTGGACCTATCCCTCCAGACCCCTGTTCATGGTTATTTTGATAGAAAAATATACATATTTTTAGCTTAAGTATGTGTGTGCATGCTCAATGACTCAGTCGTGTCCAACTCTTTGCTACCCTTTGGACTATAGCCTGACAGGCTGCACTATCCATGGGACTTCCCAGACAAGAATACGAGAATGGGTTGTTATTTCCTACTCCAGGGTAATCTTCTTGACCCAGGATAAAACCCACGTCTCTTGTGTCTCCTGCATTGGCAGGCAAATTCTTTACCACTGTACCACCTGGGAAGCCCCAGCTTAATTATAAAGCTGAGTAAAATATCCTTGTCTTCAGAATAAAACTTTGTAGAACTTAACATTGTATTTTAAAACGCTTGATGGTTTATTCAGACATTTTTCATTGGAAAATGTATCCAGAGATACACTTTTACTAAATTCATGTTGTGGTAAGCCTTGCATTATTTCAATGGTATTTAGACTCTCTGAAATACATAATCTCGCTTGTCTGCTAGCATTTCTACTCTGGAATTTATTCTTTATGTTTAAGTCATGTACTCAGCAGAGAGAAGATGTCTGTCACTCACTCACATGCGGGGAAGCAATTTGTCCAAATCCTCCAAGCTTGAAGATGTCAAGATGATTAGACATGCAAGAGGTTACTGAGGCAAGTACCTGGGAGGGAAAATGAGAATGGAAAGCCGTGAACCTACAGCATAGCTCTCACCCTGTGAAGGGCAGGGAAAGAACGGAAGGTCTTAGACTGCAGTGCAGTTCATTGACAGTTTAATGAGACTGCTGTGAGACCTTCAGGTCAGCATCTCCAGCCAGAACAGCTCTGCATCTCCTAGGAGAGCACCTGCCTTAGGACCCTTGCTGCACTCAACCACCAGCTAGGAGCAGCCAAGAGGAGTGGCACCTTGGTGCAGATACAACAGAGGACTTGGAGCACTACAGCCAAGACCGTTCGTCAGTCAAGCTCACTGCAATAGAAAATCTAAGAGACAGAGTCTCTCATCAGCTACAGTAAATCAGCATGCATTTTCAGATAAGTTCAGTTAAATATCATGCAGCAAAGGGCATGGGATTGATGCTGAAAAAACAAGTATTGAGACAGAAGAGGGTGTTGAGTTGTAGGAATCCAGAAAGCATCCTGTGGGCAAAGAATGGTGTTGTGAGTTGAATTGTGTCCCTTCTAAGCTCACATGTTGAAGCCTTCAGTTCAGTTCAGTTCAGTTCAGTTCAGTCACTCAGTCGTGTCCCACTCTTTGCGACCCCATGAATTGCAGCACGCCAGGCTCCTCTCTATGGGATTGAAGTTGAAGCCTTAACCCACATTAAATCATAGAAAATCAAAAAGTAAAAGTGTTAGTAACTCATTTGTGTCCTACTCTTTGCAACTCCATAGACTGTAGCCTACCAGGCTCCTCTCTATGGGATTGTCCAGGCAAGAATACTGGAGTGTGTTCCCATTTCCTTCTCCAGGGGATCTCCCAACCTGGGGATTGAACCCAGGTCTCCTGTACTGTAGGCACATACTTTACCTCTGAGCCACTAGGGAAGCCCTCCAATTTTTATAGGACCACTGAAGAGGTGATTAAGCTAAAATGAGACCTTTAAGGTGGGTCCTAATCCAATTTGACTGCATCCTTACACAGAGAGAAATTTTGATCAGAATGAGATATCAAGGATATGTGTACACAGTTGAAGGGCCTTGTTAGGACACAGCAGAATGCAGCCAAGTGCAAATCCAGAAGAGAGGCCTCTAGAGAAACCAGATCTGCCAACACCTTGATCTCAGAATTAGCCTCCAGAATGGTGAGAAAATAAATTTTTTGGTGTCCAGTTCAGTTCAGTTGCCCAGCCGTGTCCAACTCTGCAACCCCATGGACTGCAGCACAGGCCTCCCTGTCCATCACCAACTCCCGGAGTTTGCTCAAACTCATGTCCATTGAGTCGTTGATGCCATCCAACCATCTCATCCCGTGTCGTCCCCTTCTTCTCCCACCTTCAATCTTTCCCAGCATCAGGGTCTTTTCCAATGAGTCAGTTCTTCCTATCAGGTGGCCAAAGTATTGGAGTTTCAGCTTCAGCATCAGTCCTTCCAATGAGTATTCGGGACTGATTTTCTGTAGGATGGACTGGTTGGATCTTCTTTGTGCCAGCCCAGGATATTTTGTTATGGCAGCCCTAGCGAATTAGTACAGATGGTCTCCTCTGCAATGTGTTTGCATAACAACAAAATGCCTTATCCATGGCATAGCAGAGCTGCTTGGGTTTTCTTTCACTCTTTTACTTATCCACGAAGGTCTGTGAGAAAGTAATGTTTGAGCAAAGACCTAAAGATAATAAAGGCCCCAAGTCTGCAAAGTTCTCAAGTCACAATTATTCTAAGCAGAGGGGCACACAAGAGCGGAGACCCTGAGTCGGGAAGAAAGACTAGATGAACACCTATCAGGAATGTTACAGGAGGAATTTCAGCATTATGTACAGTACTCCCAGGGCCTCTCTGCACCATGAGGGCAGGAGACACCATCAACCCTAACGTGGCTTAGTGCTACAGGAGAGTCATTTTCTTTGGCCCTTCCCTGATGGCTGTATGAAAAGTGAGAGTGAAAGTTGCTCAGTCGTGTCTGACTCTTTATGACACCGTGGATTTTAGTCCATGGAATTCTCCAGGCCAGAATACTGGAGTGGGTAGTCTTTCCCTTCCCCAGGGGATCTGCCCAACCCAGGAATCAAACTCAGGTCTTCTGCATTGCAGGCAGATGCTTTACCAGCTGAGCCACAAGGGAAGCCCAACAATATTGGAGTGGTTAGCCTATCCCTTCTCCAGTGGATCTTCCTGCCCCAGGAATCAAACCAGGATCTTCTCCTGCATTGCAGGCGGACTCTTTACCAACTGAGCTATCAGGATGCCTGTATTCAGGCTATAAAACATGGCCGCAGGTTATGTGTGCCTAAATGATCTTTAGAGGTCATTTCTTAGGTGTATCAGGTTGGCCAAAAAGTTCATTCAGGTTTTTCCATGAGATCCCTTGGAAAAACCCAAATAAACTTTCTGGGAAACTCACTATTTTGTAGAGTTTGGTTAAAATACAAGTTAGTGAGAATACAGTGACATACTTGGCAGCTATGGAGAACCCTGTAACACACTCTTAAAAAAAAAAACCAAAAAAAGAATCTGATTCTTTCCAACTTTGCTCAAGAAGCAGTGCCCCTTATTTTTATTTTTACAAAAATAAGATAATATACATGAAAGGGTTCTGATAGCCTAGTTTAATAAAACGAAAAGAGATTTGATTTTTTCCTTTATATGAAGCAAACTCTGTGTGAGTCTCATTAAAGACAAAGTTTGTTCTTCATGCAGCAAGCTGAGAATTATCAAAATTAGCACCAAAGGCCCTCATTAAGTAGAAATACTTGTAGATCAGAAATAGCCATGATAATAATTAAAGATTTGGAAACTAATAAGCTGAGGATACGTATGTAACATAAGTTATGTGATTTACCAATTTGAAAAGAATAAACTCAGACTTATAGTTGGATTAATAAATAATAGTGACTTTGTGTAGAATAGATGTATAACAGAAAAAAAAATGATTGTCACTATCAGCCTATCCCTTATATTGGTCAAATTTACTTTTAGACCAAACCCATGTAGCAATATAATTAATTTACTATGACATACAGATGAGTAATGGAACAGTCACATGGGTTATCATTTAGTTTTAATCTGAGAAGAAAGGCATGTAATCTTACTATATAAATCAGAAATTAAGGACATTTAGGAATTCAGTGATTCTAAAGTTCAAAAGAACAAAACAGGTTGCTTACCATTTTTATAGGAATTACACTAAGATGTTTACAACTCTAACTGTACATTCAACTTTTGACAACCCATTTTTGATCCTGTTGGTTTCAAAAGAATTCAAGGAAAGATCTTCTATGGAAACATTAAAAAAATATGTCATGATGTTTCTTACCTACATTTCCAGATTAGATTTTTTAATGTATACTTCCCTTGAGTTGTCTGTGGGAGAGATTTAATTTATCTAAACACAGTTCCAAGCTTGAGTATTGCAATTTCCCTGACAAGGGTTGAGATCAGGTCTTTAGCTTAACTATCTGGGCTTGCATTTCTACTCCACCACTTATCTATAGTAAAGGACAAGGAAGCCTGGTGTGCTGCAGACCATGGGGTCTCAAAAAGTCAAATATGACTTACGACTGAACAGCAACTTATCTATGCAAACATGGACCACTAAACCATTCTATGCCTCAGTGAAAGGTGGATAATAATAGTAACTTCCCCAAAGCCTGTTACGAATGATAAAGGAGTTAACACATGTAAAGCATTTAAGGCCGGCATGACTTGACGTGTTTGATACCTATTGGCCCCTCTTACTGCCTGAACTACAGAAGAATCCAAAACAGTGTGCTTGGATATTTTGTTGTTATTCAGTTGCTAAGCCATGTCCAACTCTTTGCGACCCCATGGACTGTAGCCTGCCAGGCTCTTCTGTCCATGGGATTCTCCAGGCAAGCATACTGCAGTAGGGTGCCATTTCCACCACCAGGGATATTCCCGACACAGGGATCAAACCCATGTCTCTCGCGTCTCCCACATTTGCAGGATTCTTTACTGCTGACACACTGGGGAAATATATAGTCATTGTAGAGTGTATAGACCCTCCAAATCTCCCACCCCATCCCTGTGATGACCACTTCATCCTGTAGAGAGGGAGTGGGGGAAATTTTCCCTGATGCCTGGTATTCGGATGGGTCTAATATAGGTCATCTATGCACATGGAATACAGTCACTACTCAGATCAACACTGACACCATCTGCATGGACACAGGGATGAACCACAGCAGCCAGTGGGCTGAACTCAGAGGGTTTGGCTTGTGGTCACTCATGAACTTGGTTGTTAACTCTTTACACTCTGATGGGCTGCCTAAAGGGACTGACCCTGTGGCTTGGAAAATGGGAAGCTAAGGGGAGGATGATCATGAATAAACTCTTGTGGGGTCAGGATGTGTGGAAAGACATTTAGGTTCACCTGCAAGAGCCTGAGTTTCCAGTCCTGGCTCCTAAGGCATTGAAGAAAGTGAAACTCGCTCAGTCCAGTCGTTTCTGACTCTTCTTTGCGACCCATGGGTATAATCCATGGAATTATCCAGGCCAGAATACTGGAGTGGGTAGCTTTTCCCTTCTCCAGGGAATCTTCCCAACCCAGGGATAGAACCTAAGTCTCCCGCATTGCAGGCGGATTCTTTACCAGCTGAGCCATAAGAGAAGCCCAAGAATACTGGAGTGGGTAGGCTATCCCTTCTCCAGTGGGCCTTCCAACCCCAGGAATAGAACTGGGGTCTCCTGCATTGCAGGCAGATTTTTTACCAACTGAGCTATCATGAAAGCCCACCCCTCTGGCAGTCGGGAAGCATGTGCCCTGGCCAAGGTATGAGCCCTAGCAACTGAGCCTTCAGGAGATCCAGCTGATGGACTGCAAAGAAAGAGCAGCCACCGCAGCTCCCAGGTGCAGTGGTGCATAGTCAAGGGTGCCGGATTGCCCTTGAACTACAGTGCCTCCATTAATGCAGTAATAGCATGCCCTGTGTGTTCTACACAACCCAAGGCAGTTGCCAAAGAAGCCATTCACAGATTCGCAGGAGTTCCCAACCAGTGAGTGGCTGTTAAATCGATCATAGTGGGCTCCCCTTTTTGACTGAAGGTTCTAAAGAGGCCTTGGTTTGTGTGGACTCCAAATCTGGTGTCCTGCTTTCTCCTGTCATTGCGGAAACCATGCTGCCACCATTAGGGGATCAGAGAGGCTGAGCACCATGTGTGAATACACTCATCAAATAGACAGTGATGGGGGTCACATTTCGCAAGGCATGATATGCACGGCTGGGAAAAAACATCATCAGGTTGAGTGAACCTTCCATCTCCTTTATAGCCCACATGCAGTACTGTTAATGGAAAGGAAAAATGGATATTAAAGCAACAGACACCCTACCTGTCAGTCATTCAAGTGTATTAGAGCCTGAGATAGTACCCAACTTAAGTGGTTTACTTCTTGGGAAAATTGTCTTCATCTGTAATATTTATCATGAAATAAAAATTAGCTATCAGATAGGGCAATTCTAATTTTTTGTATTTTAATATTTCCAACTAAGTATGGTAGCTTTTAAATGTTAAGTAGCATTATTTTGTGTTAATATTTTCTTTAAAGCTTCCTATTAACAAATGTACATTTAAAGTCAAAATTATTTTACATTTTATCTGTGATGGCTGTTTTCACGTGTCAAGTTGGCTAAGCTGTCATGCCGCATTATTTAATCAAATATTAATCTCAGCTTTGGGTGGAGGTATTGTGTTCAGTTCAGTTCAGTCAGTCGCTCAGTCATGTCCGACTCTTTGCAACCCCATGACTCGAAGCACACCAGGCCTCCCTGTCCATCACCAACTCCTAAAGTGCACCCAAACCCATGTCCATCGAGTCAGTGACACCATCCAGCCATCTCATCCTCCATCGTGCCCTTCTCCTCCTGTCCCCAATTCCCCCCAGCATCAGGGTCTTTTCTAATGAGTCAGCTCTTCACATCAGGTGGCCAAAGTATTAGAGTTGCGGCTTCAACATCAGTCCCTCCAATGAACACCCAGGACTGATCTCCTTTAGGACGGACTGGTTGGATCGCCTTTCAGTCCAAAGGACTCTCAAGAGTCTTCTCCAACACCACAGTTCAAAAGCATCAATTCTTCAGTGCTCAGCTTTCTTTGTACTCCAACTCTCACATCCATACATGACTGCTAGAAAAACCATAGCCTTGACTAGATGGACCTTTGTTGATAAAGTAATGTCTCTGCTTTTTAATATGCTATCTAAGTTGGTCATAACTTTCCTTCCAAGGAGTAAGCATCTTTTAATTTCATGGCTGCAGTCACCATCTGCAGTGATTTTTGAGCCCCCAAAAATAAAGTATGACACTGTTTCCACTGTTTTCCCATCTATTTCCCATGAAGTGATGGGATCAGATGCCATGATCTTAGTTTTCTGAACGTTGAGCTTTAAGCCAACTTTTTCACTCTCCTCTTTCACTGTCATCAAGAGGCTCTTTAGTTCTTCACTTTCTGCCATAAGGGTGGTATCATCTGCATATCTGAGGTTATTGATATTTCTCCCAGCAATCTTGATTACAGCTTGTGCTTCTTCCAGCCCAGCGTTTCTCATGATGTACTCTGCATATAAGTTAAATAAGCAGGGTGACAATATACAGCCTTAACGTACTCCTTTTCCTATTTGGAACCAGTCTGTTGTTCCATGTCCAGTTCTAACTGTTCCTTCCTGACCTGCATACAAGTTTCCCAAGAGGCAGGTCAGGTGGTCTGGTATTCCCATCTCTTTCAGAATTTTCCACAGTTTATTGTGATCCACTCAGTCAACAGCTTTGGCATAGTCAATAAAGCAGAAATAGATGTTTTTCTGGAACTTTCTTGCGTTTTCGATGATCCAGTGGATGTTGGCAATTTGATCTCTGGTTCCTCTGCCTTTTCTAAAACCAGCTTGAACATCTGGGAGTTCACGGTTCATGTATGCTGATGCCTGGCTTGTATAATTTTGAGCATTACTTTATTAGTGTGTGAGATGAGTGCAATTGTGCGGTAGTTTGAGCATTCTTTGGCATTGCCCTTCTTTGGGATTAGAATGAAAACAGCTTTTCCAGTCCTGTGGCCACTGCTGAGTTTTCCAAATTTGCTGGCATACTGAGTGCAGCATGTTGACAGCATCATCTTCCAGTATTTGAAATAGCTCAACTGGAATTCCATCACCTCCACTAGCTTTGTTCATAGTGATGCTTTCTAAGGCCCACTTGGCTTCACATTCCAGGATGTCTGGCTCTAGGTGAGTGATCACACCATCGTGATTATCTGGATCGTGAAGATCTTTTTTGTACAGTTCTTCAGTGTATTCTTGCCACCTCTTCTTAATATCTTCTGCTTCTGTTAGGTCCATACCATTTCTGTCCTTTATCGAGCCCATCTTTGCATAAAATGTTCTCTTGGTATCTCTAATTTTCTTGAAGAGATTTCTAATCTTTCCCAATCTGTTGTTTTCCTCTATTTCTTTGCATTGATCACTGAGGAAGGCTTTCTTATCTCTCCTTGCTGTTCTTTGGAACTCTGCATTCAGATGGGAATATCTTTCCTTTTCTCCTTTGCTTTTCGCTTCTCTTCTCTTCCCAGCTATCTGTAAGGACTCCTCAGACTGCCATTTTGCTTTTTTGCGTTTCTTTTCCATGGGGATGGTCTTGATCCCTGTCTCCTGTACAATGTCACAAACCTCTGTCCATAGTTCATCAGTCTATAAATTGACCTTAAATAAAGAACACTGCCCTCCATGATATGAATGAACCTCATCTAATCAGCTGAATGTTTTAAAAGAATAAAACTGAAAGTTTCCAAAAGAGAAGAAATTCTACCTACAGACTGCAACCACAGTTCCTCTGCAGGCCTGCCATATAGATTTCAGATTTACCAGCTCCAACAATCACATCAGTCAGTTCCTTAAAATAAACCTCTTAATACACACATACACACACATCTTGATTTTGTTTCCCTAGAGAACCCTGACTGATACAGTACTGGTGCACATCATCTTACTAGTGTATTTGTGCTTAATAGTAGGACATGCTATTATTATTATATTTTTATCAAAAAAATGTTAAAACTTTTAGTTAACCTTATAACATAAAAAAGTGACTTATTGATTATTATGCTGGGTGGTGTTGTTGTTTTTATTCCTGAGGGTTAATAAGTGTTAGGAGTTTAGAAACATGGAAACTGTCAAACAATGATAAGACATGGAAAGGAGCATCAGTTAATCAAAGCCAGTTAACAGTATGGTTGGAGGCTTTATGCTAATGGTTTTCTTGGCGATCCCCCAATACTGAGGAGGAAGGGGTGGAAAACATCAGAGATGAGCTTTGCTCCTATTTCAGACTTTGGTCTTCAGCTCTCCGGAGAGGTCTCTATACACAGCTTCATTGGAACATAGAATCCCGCTGCTAAAGTTTGATAAACATTGCCTTGCCAAATGAGTTGTCATGAGCTTAGATGGGAAGCATATGGATAACAGAAATAAGGACATGGATGTTTCATAGACACCTCTTCCTCCTTTTTTTTGAAGAAAATGTCACAGAATTTGTCAAGTCTGAGTTTGGGAGATTTTTTTTTTCCCCAGAAAAAGCAAACAGCTTTTATTTTAAATAGAAAAGTTTTCCCAAGTCACAGACTTTCTTCAGAATTGTTTGGAAATGCACAGGACCTTAAGGAGAATTTTCAAAGTTAATTTTACAAAAGGAAAATATAGTCATTAAGTAATATGAATAAACATAATATTAATCTTAATTGATATTTTCTTCCTTCTGTTGTACTAATGGTTTAAGAATCTCATAGATTTAGGTTTATCCAGCCTTTGCTGCATTCTGCCTCTGTAGTTAAGATACTGTCAAGTTTTCCACTCTAATAAAATCTCTGTTTGGGGATTTATAATTTCATTTCACGCCTTCCCTATGGAATGACACTTCGTAGACAAACTTGCCTGGGAGATAGCTTCTTTAATTTTGAATTGAGAGGAATATGCCGAGTAGATTTTTCACTAATACTTGTATAGTTCCTCTTTTCCTTTAATAGAATATTATGTTTATTTTTTCATAATGAGCAACTAATTTAATATTAGAACTGTTTATAAAATTTGAACTCAGGAGCATGGCAAATATTTACTAAACCATCATCAAAATAATGCACACAGGGTTCGTTTTTTTTTTTAATACACTCAAGCCGTAAGTTTCTAAATAATTTAATGTGACCTTACATTCTTACAGAATGGAGAAATTTCCCGAGGCTAAGCCAGTTAAAGTTGCTTGGCATTTGTGCTATTTCTGGAGGTAATAAGCTATTCCCTCCTTGTTCAGTGTCACAGCCCCTAGTGTTTACACCGTATTATAAAACCTGATGACAGACAGCACAGCACCGGCTGGCAATGTGACCTTTCTTTCCCTTACGATTCCATACAACGCAGGCACTTTCTTTTCACTCCATCTTTCTATACTTTTCCTCCTTATAGTCTTAGCTTTAGCTACTATAGATTAGAGAATTAAATGAGATTATACATGAGTCACAGCAAAGTGCAAATGAAAAGTAGTTAGTATTTATATTTTAGATAGCTGCTTAAATGATTACCTTCCTCTCCTGATGCCTGAATTTTATTATTTGCTTTCATAGGTAACCAGGTTAAGTGGGAAGAGCATAGCCTGTAACCATGGATAGATCTGGACTTGAGTGTATGTTGAACCACCAGCCAGTAACGCATGATGGCAGAGGATTTGACCTCTTCACATTTCAGTCCCCTCATCTGTACACCTGGGATGATAAAACCCACTTTTGATTGTATTTTATTTATTTATCTTTTTATTAGAATAGAATTGATTTACAGTGAGTGTTGTGTTAATCACTGCTGTACAGCAAAGTGATTCAGTTATAGATACATTCTTTTAGAGTATATTTTTATGAGTGTTATAAAGTGTTGGCATCCAGTGGGCATTCGTGCGTTGGAGTTGTAATAATAACTGTAAAGCTTAATTTTTAAGAAAAATGATATTGATGAAGACTAATTTTTATAATTTCATAATTTGCTAAGAGCTTATTGGCCTAAAAGGTTTCACTCATCACTGCTACTACTGCAGGATGGAGCAGAACAGTCACCAAGGGTAACCTGGAATATGACCGAGTGAAAACCCACCTGTCCATAGTTCACTTGCACGTGCTCAGGGCTTCCTGCAATGTACACAGTTTTCTGTCACTCTGTGGAAAACTCACTGTTGATTCCTGCATTCATCAGGGCCTGGACGGCGGCAGAAAGAAAGTGTTGTTTATCAATCCCATTATAAGAAACAAACAAACAAATAAAAGCACTCTAGTTAAAAAGAAAAATTCCTGGAAAAAGAGTTTTCCAAATGGACAAATAACATAGAGTTGTGGGATATAATGTCTTTCATCAAAAAAAAAATAAAAGGAATTGTGGTTTCTCTGTCTAGCTTGAAGTATTAGGAAATTCACAGGCTTAACCTCAAATGGGCCTGGATTTAAATTTCATCTCTGTAATTGTTTATTTCCATTTCTCTATGTGAACAATTATATTGCAAAGGACTGATCTGACAAATACAGAAGGGATGAGAGTTTATGAGATTGATGGACAATCAGGCAACGTTGCCTCAAATGCTAATTCTCTAAACTTGAGCCCAGTTGTATACACTTGCTGGATAAACTGTGCTCACATGCTGTGAGAATTAGTTTTCCCCATAACATCAATGCTTACTTTGTGGAACAGCAGGACAAGCTATTTCAGGGCATGTTCAGAGTCCATTACAAACAGTCTAAGCGGGATGAAATTTTAAAATAAAACCCTAAATTCTGATTGATTCTTTCCCAGAGCTTATAAACTTGAGAGTAATGCAGCTCAAATATCTGTCTGCATCCTGCTTTTAAAACCCTCAGGGCTCAGTGGCTTGTCTGCTCGCTTACCTGCCTAGGCTGAGTCAAGGAGGTATTACCCTGATGGACTGTAAGCAACCGTGCCTTTTTATCTCCGTAGGTATCAATGATGGGGCAGGATTCTTCTTAGGATAGTTTATTTTCTGAGACATATATATCAGCCGTTCCCCCAAAAAAGCATTGTTTTATATACCAGACACTTCTAAGTAACTAAAGAACAGTGAAATAGTGAACTCAACAATAATTAGCAATAAATCTGAAAACATTTTAGTTTACAAAGCAATATCCTTTTTTATTTTGCTGTTCACCTGTAAAGGACAACCAAAAGATAAGCCAGGAAACTCATTAAAAAACAGTTCATTGCTTCTAGAATATATATTCATATTAAGCAAAAGGAGGAGAAATAAGTTAATACTTATAAAATGAGTGTTTCTATGAAATTAAAGGGGGCTTCTCTGGTAGCTCAATGGTAAAGAATCTTCCTGCCAATGCAGGAGACACAAGGTTGATGGCTGGATTGCGAAGATCTCCTGGAGTAGGAAGTGGCAGCCCACTGCAGTATTCTTGCCTGGGAAATCCCATAGACAGCGGAGCCTAGTGGGCTATAATCCACGGGGTCTCAAAAGAGTCTGATGACTGAGCAACAATAGCAACAACCACCCAATGAAAACATTATGTTAGATATGATGGAAAAATAGACTCCTTAAGTCTTTACCAGAAAAAGAAGCTTATAATCTAGTAATTACCCTCTTATAACAAATGTCATATTGGGTGTTATTTCTGTTTTGGAAAGAATGTAAACCATAATCTTAAAAGTGACACTGGTCACGTTCTACATCATTAGAATTGTATAGGAGCGGCTTCACCATACACCTGACAGAAATTAGTTTTTCTTAAAATGAAGTCTTCTAAATAATTTTATCATAAATGTTCAAAACATAAGAATACTACGTTCAGAACAAGCAATAAGATAAAGAACAGCCTTCAAACCCAAACACCTGGAGAGTTCATTATCTGCTTTGTGAATTCTCTCAACTGGATGTGCCTTTCATACAAAAGAGTTTATTAAGAGCAGGGTAAGCGAAAGGCTACTTTGCCAGTCAGGGAGAATTGTCAGCATCTCTGGGAATATCTAGAGACTCTTGTTTTTGGCTGTGTTGTATCAGAAGGAGTTTTGTGGGTTGTCAATGCTCTCAATCAAATCACTCCTTCATTCATATGTAATATCAATAGCCTCAACTGCAGTGTTGTTTGGAAGTAATACGTCGATGTAGCATGATTGATAACAAATTGAAGGAAGCAGAAACTGATAATAACAGAAGTGCATTCAGTTGATTTTGCTTCCAATTGGTAGCGGTGGTGGTTGTATATTTGTGGAAAAGAGGCAGAGAAAGAGAAGAGAGCTCCATTTTCTATACATGTTTCTATAAATTTCTATAAACCATGGTAATACACTCAGAGTTCAGGATTTTAAAAAAAGAGAGAGAAAAAAGCAAACTAAACAAATTGACAGAATAGGCTAATTTACTACTCCTGATTTTTAAAATTATATATTCATATAAATGTATAATAATTGTAGCAGAATAAAGTGATAGTTACCATTAAACTTATAGTTAACAATAAGGCAAACCCATTAAAATCAGAACGGTTAAACAGTTACCTGGTTTTATAATCATTAGGTAATAATATTTAAATGATAGCTCGATGCAATGAGATAAAAAGGCAGAAATGAAAGGCTAACATGCTAGAAATGAGCAGATTAAGTTATTTCCACATTCTGTGATTATACATAAAATATGCCACAAAATCAAGTAAAACACTATTCATGTTCTTTAAAAATTAGAGAAAATGAGAAACATAAAATCAGCATACATAAATAGATATAAGATAATTTTAAATAGAACAAAGGTCTTGATGGCACGGTGGTAAAAACTCTGTCTGCCAGTGCAGGAGATGCAAGAGACATGGGTTCAATCCCTGGGTCAGGAAGATCTCCAGGAGAAGGAAATGGCAACCCATTCCAGTATTCTTGCCTGAAAAATTCCGTGGGCAGAGGAGTCTGGCAGCCTACAGTCCATGGGGCCACGTAGAGTGAGACACAACTGAGTGATGGAGCATGCAAATAAAACAAAGGGGCAATATGTATTGATAGCAGAGTGCTAGAGAAGGCACAATATACTACTAGCCTTAACTTCTTATGCAGTGCACAATGTAGTATCTATTTATAGACGCCCCAGTTATTAGAAGCACAAAAAGTCTGACTACTCTTAATCACAGTAGATTTTAATGCTTAATTTTTCTAGATTTGATAGAGCAAGCAGGTACCATATAAATTAGATTTGGAGCAGAGGTCCTTAACATTGGCAAATAGACATAAAGGAATCCATGATTTTCTTTCAGAGGAACCAGGAGCTCCTTAATTTGTATGTCATATTTTACCTGTATGTTTTATGCATCTTCTACAGAAGGATATGGGCTTCCCTAATGGCTCAGCAGTAAAGAATCCACCTGCCAATGCTTGAGATGTGGGTTCAATCCCTGGTTTGGGAAGATCCTCTGGAAAAGGAAATGGCAACCCATTCCAATATTCTTGCCTGGGAAATTCCATGGACAGAAGAGTCTGGAGGGCTGCAGTCCCTGGGGTAGCAAAGAATTGGACATGACTGAGCAACTAAACAAAAACAACAGAAGAATATCCATCACAATGTAATCTGAGATTCAAAAAATGTTACTTGGTAAAAGATATCTAAATATCATCAAGGTTTTTGATATATATTTTTTCAAACTCTTAACTCTAAAAAGAAAATAAAATATTATGAACTGCTTGTGGATAATTTATAAAACTTTATGATGATACACCAAAATATAAAATTGAAAATAAGAAAACATTCTCATATGAAAGTATTTACCAGTTAAAAACAGTGAAAATAAAACACAAGTGCACTAATACATGTGCATATGCTATTTGCAAATACATGTAAGGTGAAATATGAAAAATGGATTTGAACAAAAGCACACAGTCTTCCTGGGAAATGGAAAAGGAGGTTTGAGTAAGTTGAGAGATAGAGCATGATCCTTCCGGTTTACGCCAAATTAATCTGTTGAATTTTATTTCAACTTAGTAGGTTCTTAGAAATCAAAATAATGAAACAGTGTTTAAAATAACAGTAGTAATTGCTATGCTATCAAGGAAAGAAGGCAAGGTAGATCATGCTTGCCATATATACCAGGATGAACAATCAGCAGGAAAATAGCAGAACTGTCAAAAATTACATTTAAACAGACATATAAGCTGTGATATTTCCAATTGTTCTGCAACAGTATAAAGCATATAATTTGCCTAAATAACGAAACAAAAAGCTAATTATATGAACTCTTCCCACAAATCATCTGATGGCTTCTTTGTGGAAGAAAGACTTGCACAGACAGAAGGCTCCCAGTTACTAACATGTAATCCCACTGATAGAGTGAGGCAAAAATCAGCTAAAAAAATAGCAATAATTCAGAAATAATATGTATCAAAAGCTAGCCATTAAAATCTTTTTTTGTCATCACTTTGAAGTGGTAAGATTCTGAGTGATTTTTATCTTCTTTGTTTTGTTTCTGAATTATAAAGAAAGGAATTCTATTTGTTGGAATTAGGTGAAGATGAAATCTCTTCCATTATATAAAAATCTTCAAAGAGCATATAGATAAATTATACTGAAATAAATTAAAAATAAAATGGAAAAAGTTTGTAGACTTTAATTCATAAAAGATGGAAAATTTAAAGACAATTATAAAAATGAAAAGAAAAAAAATCAGAACCTCCCTGGCAGTCCAGTGCTTAAGACTATGCTTCCGGTGCACGGGGTAAGGGTTTAGTCCCTGTTTGGAGAACTAAGGTCCTGCATGCCACAAAGTACAGCCAAAACAAGAAAAAAAAATCCAAAAATGATGAAAATAGTTAATGGACCCAAATAAAAATTGCTTACAAATATTCAGAATTTATGTATACAATATGCTTATGAAGAATTCATTGCCACTAGAAATCAAAGAATGCAACTCAAACCTTTTCATAGGGTCTCTGCTCAGAGGATCTGCTCAGATCCTTCTGCTGAGTTCCCCCTTGATAAAATTTGATGTCCCTGTCACAGCCTACAAGGCTTTATGTTATCTTTATGGGGCATCCTCTTCACCTCACGATCTCCTGGGCCCCGTATGATGCTGTCCCCTTCCTCACTTTCATTACAGGAGCTTCCTTGCTCTTCTTTCTCCTTTCCAAGCAATTCACATCTCAAGAGTCTGAGCACTTGCTATTTATTCTGCTTTGAGAACTCAGATCCCAGAAACTATGTGCATTCCTCTCTTCTCACTGCCTTCCAGTCATTGATCATTCTTTACATGTCACCTTATCAGAGAGGTTTTCTCTGAAATCTTTGTAAAATAAATCTGATTGCATAATACTTGTAAATCATTGACCATATATATATGTGTGTGTGTGTATCCCCAAGGTTGCAAATTAAAAATTATAATAATGTATGTTCTCAGTTTTGTTTAAATAGAGATCAAAAACAAACATAAGTGCAAATATACATGAAATAGAAATCAGTTGAAAGAATTACATCAGATAATTATTCATTCACTCAGTCATGTCCGACTCTTTGCGACCCCATGGACTGCAGCATGCCAGGCTTCCTTGTCCTTCACTGTTTCCCGGAATTTGCTCAAGCTCATGTCTGTTGATTTGGTGATGCCATCCAACCATCTTATCCTCTGTCCCCTGCTTCTCCTCCTGCCTTCAATCTTTCCCAGCATCAGGGTCTTTTCCAATGAATCAGCTCTTCGCATCATGTGGCCAAAGTATTGGAACTTCAACTTCAGCATCCGTCCTTACAGTAAATATTCGGTGTTGATTTCCTTTAGGATGGAATGGTTGGATCTCCTTGCAGTCCAAGGGACCCTCAAGAGTCTTTTCCAACACTACAGTTCAAAAGTATCAATTCTTTGGCTCTTAGCCTTCTTCATGGTCCAACTCCCATATCGGTGCATGACTACTGGAAAAACCATAGCTTTGGCTATACAGACCTTTGTTGGCAAAATGATGTCTCTGCTTTTTAATACACTGTCTAGGTTTGCCATAGTTTTTCTTCCAAGGAGCATCAGATAATATCATTAGAAATATTTACCAAATATTTTAGTTTTTCCTAACGTACGGTGGAATCATATGACTTATCCCCTTGAAGGTAGGGATCCTGAGCCACTTGATTTGGCTGATCAAAGGTGAACCCTCTACTCCCCAAGGACTTGTAGCCAGAGTTGGTAATGAGCCTATATTCCATTGAGTTACTGTGATTTGGGGGTTTATTTATACCTCAGCATTCTGGCTGACATGAACTTTTATAGATGGATATCTCTGGGTGGTATGAGTATGTGTGATTGCTCATTTTTTTGCCTCCATATTATTTTACATTTTGTAAAATTTATAAAATAGCCTAGGTGTATTACCTTTTGCTCATTACTAAACTTACTTTAAAAAAGGACAGGGACTTCCCTGGTGGTTCAGTGGCTGAGACTCTGTGCTCCCAATGCAGGGGATCCGGGTTCAATCCCTGGTCAGGGAACTAGATGCCACATGCTACAACTAAGGGTTTGCAAACCACAACTAAAGATTCCCCATGTGGCAAGGAAGATTGAAGACCCCAGTGCCACAACTAAGACCCAACACAGTCAAATAAATAAATGTTAAAAAAAAAATACGTATCTAGAGAAATAAAGAGATTGCAACCTAGCACTAACTATGTGTGAAACCCTTCTTAATGTTGTCAACTTCTCATGTATTATTTTTTTTTAATTTGAGTTGATACTCCTGATTTTGGTCCCCAATTTCTATTTTTTTTTTTTCTCAATATTTTGCTAGTAAATCCTGATAAATCTAAGGAAATTCCAGTATTTGACATTGATGGAAAAACACAGTATATATTGAGTGCTTCACATATATTTTGTAGTTTAATTCACAGATAACCCACATAAGTTAAGCTCAATGCCTGTGTGCATTTTACTGATGTGTAAATGTAGGCATAATAGGATAAGGCAATTTATCAACTAGATACAAAGAGGAAAGTCTGGAATAACCACTGCATGGGGCACTTTAGATGGACCTTATTTCCTGCTACTTTCTGCTGCTTGTTGTTATTGTGTTTTTGTCCCTGTCAGAACCAGCTATCTGACTAAATAGCATGTAGATTGTAAAAGACTAAATGTAAGGAACCAGTACGTATGCCATAGATCTGGAAAGGCTTGATTTCCCAAGAGTGTGAAATTATGTAAAGTATAGTAACAGGGATCTGGCTGCTACTAATTATTCTCTTATTACATATTAAATCTAATTGCTATCTAAGAATCCTTCTCATCTTTTCCTATGCCCATTAAAATGAAGCTATGACTCTAGGATAGCCTTATTAAAAGGATTGACAATAAAATATTAAGTCAAAAAAGAAATAATGTGATCTTAATTAAGGTGGTTATTTCTATTCTACTCCTATGCAGATAATTCAGGAGGGAACAAGTGCCAAGACCCAGCTTGGGGGTCAATAGAAATCTGAGAATCTCATTTAAACGGTCTGAGGAACACTTACATAATCACTAGTTTTCTTTCTTTTAAAATACTATTAATTTTTAATAATCTCAATGAATATATTGTTGAATAGTCCTTTTTAAGCAAATATAGAATTAGAAGCCAAAGGTTACATGGATGTAGTTGTGTGCATACACATAATATACACTGCATCTAGGTAATTATGTTTTCTTAAGTAGCCTTTTCTAATTATAGCATTCACACATGTTCGGGTTTTGAGATATAATCTCTACCAAAAGGTAATACAGTTTCCCTGCAGTGATTGCTTTAATAATAACAATAATTTACATATTTTAGAATAGCTTTAGATTTAGAGAAAAAAATGTGAAAAATAGTACACAGAGTTCCCATATAGTCCACACCCTGTTTTCCTTATTGTTAAAAGCTTATTATGGGAATGGGTCATTTGTCACAAAAAATGAACCAATACTGATATTAGACCATTGGGGGACCTTTGTTACTTGGCTCCTTTTTCCCTTTGAAATCCCTTTCATTGTGTTTGCTTGCTAGCAGTTTCTTACTTTCTGGCACTATAAGATACTACAAAATATTCTAGGCTCATGTCTCCAGCAAGCCCGAATTCCTTTCAGTTAAGGACGGTAATAGAAACCAAGATTGCAGCACTACATGTGCTCATTATCATTGGTGGTCATTTAGTTTAGGCCATCTAAGCATGGAGATCAAACACAGGAGATCAAACCAGTCAATCCTAAAGAAAATCAACCCTGAATATTCATTGGAAGGACTGATGTTAAAACTGAAGCTGTAATACTTTGGCAACCTGATGTGAAGAGCTGACTCACTGGAAAAGACCCTGATGCTGGGAAAGATTGAGGGCAGGAGGAAAAGGGGGCGACAGAAGATGCGATGGTTGGATGACATCACCAACTCAATGAACATGAGTTGGAGCAAACTGCGGGGCAGGAAAGCTTGGCATACTGCAGCACATCAGGTCGCAAAGAGTCGGACGTGACTTGGCAACAGAACAACAACGAAAGCAGGGGATCGAGGAAATACAGGTGTGTACACAACCTGTGTATGTACACATATCTATAAATATCTCTATGTGTAGCCTTTAGTTTCTATATTAAGCTAAGCATGAGTTCAAACTAATGTCTCCAACTGGAACCCATTACCTCATGGACCTGTTCCTTTTCATTGGTTGTTTCTTGCACTAATATGACCCTTGGTAACTGTAGATGCACATCTCCATTTATGAGGGTGAGTTCTCCAGCTTTGTTGTTCTACTTCAGTATTGTGTTGAACATTCTATATTGTTTCCATTTTCATATGAACTTTAGAGCCTGTACAAATAGTTTGTTGGTACCTTCATTGTTAGTACATGGAATCTACACATCAGATAGGTAAATGAAATGAACTGAGGTCGCTCAGTCGTGTCCCACTCTTTGTGACCCCATGGACTATACAGTCCATGGAATTCTCCAGGCCATAATACTGGAGTGGGGAGCCTTTCCCTTCTCCAGGGGATCTTCCCAACCCAGGAATCGAACTGGGGTCTTCTGCATTGCAGGCAGATTCTTTACCAACTGAGATATCAGGGAAGCCCAAATAGGTAAATATTGACGCAATAGCAATATATTCCAGTGCATGAGAATGGAAAAACTCTGTGTTTAAATAAAACTCTGTATTTATTTATTTAGGTCCTCTTTGATTTGTTTCATCAGTGTTTTGTAGATTTTTACCCACAAGATTTTCCCTATTTATTTTTCTCCTTTTGGTGCAATTGTAAATTTTACATTTCAATTTCAAATTCCAGTTGTTCATCACTGGTATACAGAAGAACTATTAATAAATATTATACATCTTTTATCCTGCATACTTGCTATAATCACATATTAGTTACAGGAATTTTGTAGATTATCTGGAATTTCCTATGTAGATAATAATTTCATATGCAAATAAAATGCAGCCATGTCTTCCTTTCAAATCCAAAGTTTTTTTTAATGGTTTTTTTGTCTTAATTGCTGTAGGTAGGGCTTCAGAGTAATATTAAATAGGTGTGGAGAGAGATGATATTCAGATGATATTCTGAATTTTTTTTTTTTTTGGTGAGAGTAAGGGGGTTAATCTGACTATAGATATATTAATTTTATTGGTCTTTTCAAACAACCAACCTAAAAAATATATATTTTTATTTTCCTGGCTTCAATTTTATCGATTTTCACTGCAACTTTGTTGTTTCTTTTTTTCTACTTGATTTATGCTTAAATTGTTCTCATTTCTCTAGTTTCTTTAGGTGATTGCTTGATTATTGGTTTTATATCTTTTCTAATGTATGTGTTTAATGCTGTAAGATTTCCCCCAAGCATTACTTTCACTGCATTCCACAGATTTTTATGTTTTACTTCTGTTTTCATTTAGTTCGTAGTTTGTTTTTTTTTTAATTTTTCTTGAGACATTTTCATTGATTCATATGTCTCTTAAAATTATTTTGTTTAATTTCCTAATATTTGAAGATTTTTCAACTATCTTTTTGTTATTGATTTCTAGTTTAATTCCCCTGTTGTATGTCTTTGTGAATGTTCTATGTAGGCTAGAGAAAAATGTTTTCTTTTGTTGTTAGTTAGAATTAAGTTATTTTATAGTATCAAGCTATCTGTACTTTACTGATTTTTAGCCCCCACTATTTATTTATTAAGAAAGGGACATTAAGGCTCAATTATAATAGCACTTTTTTCTGCTTCTCTTTTCAATTCTACACATTTTGGTCTCAGATATTTTTACACTCCTTTGCTGGCTGTGTAAATGGTAATGTTCTTGTTCTGATGTCTTCATTGTCTGAAAATAATGTGGCTCCTTATACAGCATAGAATTGGGTATTGTTTATTTATCCACTTTTTATAGTCTGTCTTTTTATATGCATATCATGAAATTCATAATGTAATTATTGATATATTTGGATTAATGACTACCACGTTTGTAACTCTATTCATTGCATTTGCATTTAGTTTTCCATCTTAATCCTACTCTTTTTCTTAATTCTTTGGTTTCATCTGTTCATTTGTGTGCTTTCCCTTTATCAGTAGTGTATAAAGTATAGTTTAAAAAATATAGTTGTTTCCCTATAGTTTACAATATATATATATATATTTTAACTAATTTAAGTCTACCTTGAAACAATACTGTATCACTTCTCAAATAGTCCATAAACCTTCAATAAAGAATCCCTAATTGCCCCATCTTCCTCCTATCACTTTTTTTATTGTTGCCATCCATTTCAGTTATCCACACAATATAATAATCATCCATATATCATTATTATGACTACAGACAAGTAGCCACCTTTCATATCAATTCAAAATAAGAAAAGTAAAATATCTTATTTCCATTCATTTATGCCTTCTCTAACTCCAGTTTTCTTTGTGTAGATTAAAGTTTCTGACATATATCATCTGCCTAACAAATTTTAAAATCCTTTCTTCCAAGGCAGATGTGCTGGTGATGTACTCAGTTTATATCTGCTTGAGATAGTATTTCTCTCTCATTTTTGAGGGAAAATTTGAATGGATATAGAATTCTAAGTTGGCATGTTTTTTCTTTAGGCGCTTCAGATAGCTGGCATGACTGTCTTCTTCCTTGCATGGTTCCTCATGAGAAGTCTACTGTAGTTTTAGATGTTTCTCTCCAGGTAAGCTGTACTACTTCTCAGGCTCAGAGACAGTGGTACAAAGTTGGAGAAGGGCAGAACATCCCTTTTCTTGTTTTCACAGCACACATCAGGGCTTCGCTTTTTAATTGCTTCTTTGACAGGCAGTTAATTCCCACTCTCTTCCTGTCACTTTTGTGAAACTTTTAGTGTAAATAGTACAAAGACTTTTTTTTAAAATTTTAATCAATGCTGTTATTTCCATTATAGTGATTTAGAATCCATAGATTTTTGAGGCACATAGTTGTCAGCATGCCACTTTAGTGATTCTAACTTAAATAAAATAAATTCCTATGATTTTTAGCAACCAAAGGACATTTCATTGAAAAGCAGCTGAATGTTTAACAGCACAGAGGCAAATAGCCTGGATGAAACATTATTGTGTCACTTACTCATGTAACTCTGGGCCAGTTATTGACTCCCTGTGTGACTGCTTCCTCATCCGTAAATGAGGATAATAATGATGTATCCTGCTTCAAAGGGTGGTTGTAAGGATCAAAAGAATTGACAAAGTAGCAAACACTTAGATGAGTGTTGGACTATGGTAAGGACTATAAAATTAAATGTTATTACGTAGACACTGAGCATAATTTATTATCCCTAGTATAATTTTTTCATCTTCGTAAGTAAGAGTTTAATTAGGGGAGTATGATTTACAGTGAATAGCAAACACTATTTTTTCAGCTACTTATATATACTCTTCATCAATATGTTCAGTTCAGTTGCTCAGTCGTGCCCAACTCTTTGCGACCCCATGAATCGCAGCACACCAGGCCTCCCTGTCCATCACCAACCCCAGAGTTTACCCAAACCCACGTCCATCGAGTCAGTGATGCTATCCAACCATCTCATCCTCTGTCATCCCCTTCTCCAGCTGACCCCAATCCTTCCCAGCATTAGGGTCTTTTCCAATGAGTCAACTCTTCTCATCAGGTGGCCAAAGTATTGGATTTTCAGCTTCAACATCAGTCCTTCCAATGAACACCCAGGACTGATCTCCTTTAGGAAGGACTGGTTGGATCTCCTTGCAGTCCAAGGGACTCTCAAGAGTCTTCTCCAACAGCACAGTTCAAAAGCATCAATTCTTCGGTGCTCAGCTTTCTTCACTGTCCAACTCTCACATCCATACATGACCACTGGAAAAACCATAGCCTTAACTAGACGGACCTTTTTTGGCAAAGTAATGTCTCTGCTTTTAAATATGCTGTCTAGATTGGTCATAACTTTGTTTCCAAGGAGTAAGCGTCTTTTCATTTCATGGCTGCAATCACTATCTGCAGTGATTTTGGAGCCCCCAAAAATAAAGTCAGCCACTGTTTCCACTGTTTCCCCATCTATTTCCCATGAAGTGAAAGGATCAGATGCCATCATCTTAGTTTTCTGAACGATGAGCTTTAAGCCAACTTTTTCACTCTCCTCTTTCACTTTTATCAAGAGGCTCTTTAGTTCTTCTTCACTTTCTGCCATAAGGGTGGTGTCATCCGCATATCTGAGGTTATTGATATTTCTCCCGGCAATCTTGATTCCAGCTTGTGCTTCTTCCAGCCCAGTGTTTCTCATGATGTACTCTGCATATAAGTTAAATAAGCAGGGTGACAACATACAGCCTTGACGTACTCCTTTTCCTATTTGGAACCAGTCTGTTGCTCCATGTCCAGTTCTAACTGTTGCTTCCTGACCTGCATACAGGTTTCTCAAGAGGCAGGTCAGGTGGTCTGGTATTCCCATCTCTTTCAGAATTTTCCACAGTTTATTGTGATCCACACAGTCAAAGGCTTTGGCATAGTCAATAAAGCAGAAATAGATGTTCTTCTGGAACTCTCTTGCTTTATTGATGATCCAGCAGATGTTGGCAATTTGATCTCTGGTTCCTCTGCCTTTTCTAAAACCAGCTTGAACATCTGGAAGTTCACGGTTCATGTATGCTGAAGCCTGGCTTGGAGAATTTTGAGCATTACTTTACTAGAGTGTGAGATGAGTGCAATTGTGCGGTAGTTTGAGCATTCTTTGGCATTGCCCTTCTTTGGGATTGGAATGAAAACTGACCTTTTCCAGTCCTGTGGCCCCTGCTGAGTTTTCCAGATTTGCTGGCATATTGAGTGCAGCACTTTCACAGCATCATCTTTGAAGATTTGAAACAGCTCAACTGGAATTCCATCACCTCCACTAGCTTTGTTCGTAGTGATGCTTTCTAAGGCCCACTTGACTTCACATTCCAGGATGTCTGGCTCTAGGTGAGTGATCACACCATCGTGATTATCTGGGTCGTGGAGATCTTTTTTGTACAGTTCTTCTGTGTATTCTTGCCACCTCTTCTTAATATCTTCTGCTTCTCTTAGGTCCATACCATTTCTGTCCTTTATCGAGCCCATCTTTGCATAAAATGTTCCCTTGGTATCTCTAATTTTCTTGAAGAGATCTCTAATCTTTCCCAATCTGTTGTTTTCCTCTATTTCTTTGCACTGATTGCTGAGGAAGGCTTTCTTATCTCTCCTTGCTATTCTTTGGAACTCTGCATTCAGATGGGAATATCTCTCCTTTTCTCCTTTGCTTTTTTCTTCTCTTCTTTTCCCAGCTATTTGTAAGGCCTCCTCACACAGCCATTTTGCTTTTTTGCATTTCTTTTCCATGGGGATGGTCTTGTTCCCTGTCTCCTGTACAACAGCACAAACCTCCATGCATAGTTCATCAGGCACTCTGTCTATCAGATCTAGTCCCTTAAATCTATTTGTCACTTCCACTGTATAGTCCTAAGGGATTTGATTTAGGTCATACCTGAATGGTCTAGTGGTTTTCCCTACTTTCTTCAATTTAAGTCTGAATTTGGCAATCAGGAGTTCATGATCTGAGCCACAGTCAGCTCCCAGTCTTGTTTTTGCTGACTGTATAGAACTTCTCCATCTTTGGCTGCAAAGAATATAATCAGTCTGATTTCAGTGTTGAACATCTGGAGATGTCCATGTGTAGAGTCTTCTCTTGTGTTGTTGGAAGAGGGTGTTTGCTATGACCAGTGCGTTCTCTTGGCAAAACTCTATTAGCCTTTGCCCTGCTTCATTCTGTACTCCAAGGCCAAATTTGCCTGTTGCTCCAGGTGTTTCCTGATTTGCATTCCAGTCCCCTATAATGAAAAGGACATCTTTTTTGGGTGTTAGTTCTAAAAGTTCTTGTAGGTCTTTGTAGAACTGTTCAAGTTCACCTTCTTCAGCGTTACTGGTGAGAGCACAGACTTGGATTACTGTGATATTGAATGGCTTGCCTTGTAAACGAACAGAGATCATTCTGTCGTTTTTGAGATTGCATCCAAGGACTGCATTTCGGACTCTTTTGTTGACCACGATGGCTACTCCATTTCTGCTAAGGGATTCCTGCCCACAGTAGTAGATATAATGGCCATCTGAGTTAAATCCACCCATTCCAGTCCATCTTAGTTCGCTGATTCCTAGAATGTCGACGTTCACTCTTGCCATCTCCTGTTTGACCACTTCCAATTTGCCTTGATTCATGGACCTAACATTCCAGGCTTCTATGCAATATTGCTCTTTATAGCATCGGACTTTGCTTCTATCACCAGTCACATCCACAGCTGTGTATAGTTTTTGCTTTGGCTCCATCCCATCATTCTTTCTGGAGTTATTTCTCCACTGATCTCCAGTAGCATATTGGGCACCTACCGACCTAGGGAGTTCATCTTTCAGTGTCCTATCTTTTCACCTTTTCATACTGTTCATGAGGTTCTCAAGGCAAGAATACTGAAGTGGTTTGCCGTGCCCCTCTCCAGTGGACCACATTGTCAGACCTCTCCACCATGACCCAAATGTCTTGGGTGGCCCCACACGGCATGGCTTAGTTTCATTGAGACATGAGAGAACCTAAATGGAGTTTGAAGAATAATAATAAGGTTTCATTCTTATGATGTCTGTGACCCAAAGTCCTCTTATCGAAAAATTAAACTCCTTATTGATACTGTGTTAGAGTAAAAAAATATGAGTTTATTCCAGAGTATCAGAGAATGATACAAATTATGGCCTGAATTCTGATCTTTTGCCCTGTTCAAGAGATTAAGATACACTTGGAGAGTTACATGTTCACATATACTGAAAGTTGGCCTACAAGAAGCAAGAAAAACTGCGTATGATTATAAAGGATCCATCATATAAACTATAAATACTTCTTTAGCTTCTGAAGGCTCTTTTTGGGGTTTTGTCTTTTTGGTTTCACATGATTGCTTCCGTACCATTAGCAGTGAGTCCATTCGAATAAAAATAAAAAGTAGCACTTAAAAATCCTCTTTGGCACTTCAAAAGGCCATATATTAGAGAACTAATTGGTGTAGCTTTTACAACTTTCACATTGATTTTTTTTCCCCCATTGATTTTTTTCCCCCTCCTTTGAGCAGTCTTTTCATCCTGCTACTACTGTGAATTCTTCTTCTTAGTTCTTGGGGAGTAGATTATATGCAAGAAAAGATAGTCAGTGAAAGTGACAGGATTCCCAAGAACTTTTGTTCTTCTGTCCTGCTATATTTTAATTTCAGATAAGTAGAACTAGTTGAGAGTATACTGATTGGACTATGTCAAAAATCTTTCTACTGCAGAGTCTCCATAAGAAGGAGATTCTCTGGCAATTCTGCCTGGGAACACTGAATTTGTGTTTTACAGAGAGAGTCTCCCATCTTAAAAAAAGAAAAAAGAGAGGAATGACAAGATTTACTTTTGAAAGCTGATTTCATTCTACACATAGGGTCATGAGCTAAATGAGAAATACGCTCAGTTGCTAGATCATGTCCAACTCTTTGTGACACCATGGGCTGTACCCCACCAGGCTCCCATGTCCATGGGATTTCCCAGGCAAGAATACTGGAGTGGGTTGCCATTCCCTTCTCTAGGGAATCTTCTTGGATCAGGGATCAAACTCTAATCTCCTGCATTGGCAGGTGGGTTCTTTCCACTGAGCAATCCGGGAAGCCCCATCTAGTTCTGTACTTTTATGGAAGTGTTTTCTACTGCAACTCTGCCTTTATCCCAACATATGATTCATGAATTTGACTTTGCATAAAGTTTTCCTATTTATCACACACTCACCTCATCTAGAGTCACAGTCTCTCCTTTGGAAAAATCACAGAATTCAGTTACATGTTGTTATTAGAGTCATTTAAAATTTTGATGGCCCCAGTGTAATTACATTGAGATTTAATAGAAAAAGATATTTTTTATTAGGTGAGAAGATTGGCCCCTGGATGGTAGCCCTTATAAGCATAAATTCAAGTTTTTGCTTTTCCATGTATTTCAAAGAAAAGTTTAACAAATTCTCTGAAAAGTATAATATCCACAATTTAAATGAGGAAATCTTCTGGCCAACCCAAGGTCAAAAAGTACCTCCTAATTATTATTATTAGTTTTTTAATGTCTACTCTAGTATCATGCTGTCAGAATAGACTGGCAAACCTAATAAAGATCCGTAGTTTAAGTCTTTAAAAACAGGATTCAGCAAGCTTTCTGACAGAAGGTATTATATTGATATTGCATTTTCACTAATCAGCTTGAAACATCTCTCAAATGGAAGGAAAACAAGATATCCTTGCAAGTAAAATTCACTATCTAATCTCAGAGGGAATCAGTTAATCTCTGTCTTTCCATTTGCACTACTTCATAAACAGGTGAGCAGTATGGCTTATTCCAGAGCATTGGAAGGGTTATATGTCTCTTAAAATATTTGGGGATTATTATATCTAATTTTATAGAGAAAAATGTTATTTTAAGTGGAAGTTTTTTATTTCAAAAGGAAAACAATAATATTGCCACACTATTTGAGGGTTGTTAATTAAAATGTGATTATCTCAGAAGGGATAAGTTCATTTTTGTACTGTATCTGACAAAAATATGCTACTCCACTATATTACATATGTAAAACATATTGCAGAAGGTATACTTTACCTACAGGCTTCTCTAGTGGCTCACTGATAAAGAATCTGCCTGCTAATGAAGGAGACATGGGTTTGACTCCTGTTTTGGGTAGATCCCCTGGAGAAGGAAATGGCAACCCACTCCAGTATTCTTGCCTGGGAAATCCCATGGACAGAGGAGCCTGTCCGGCAACAGTCCATCGGGTCACAAAGAGTCGGACATGACTTAGCAACTGAACAACAGCAATACTTTACCTACATGAAATTATTTTAAGACATTCTTTTGATGATCACAGTAGCAGTTTGTATTAATTCTATAAGGTTTGTACAATACAGACAGGCATGCAGGCAAAACCGAGATCAGCTGTGATCCCAGCATGCCACCATTTAATAGTTCATTATATTTCAAACTTTCTCTGCTTCTCCAAAGATAATTATATAAATACGTATACTTGGTGCTACATATTTAAGACTTATTTTACTTATTAATTTGTACTCTGCTGGTCTTCTTTAGTAAGGGACATAGATGTTTTCCCAAGATATTAAATATTCTTTTACAATATATTCTTCAGTATTTTGTTGCTTAATATTTCCAGTTTCACCAATCTTTGGGGATACTTTCAAAGTATTGTTGCTTTACTTATAGGCAAACAAAATGTTCATTACAAATTTTAATGTACTCATAAAATGATTCCCTGAGGGATCTCCAAAAAATGAATTTTGGGTTGTTTTTATATTTGAGTATTATTCAAAATACCTTAAATAATTAAAATGAATCAAGCTGTTTTATTTTAAATATTTGCTTGAATTAGTCATTAAGTCAGTCTGGATATGGCTTAAAACATTAATGACACATGTACACCCGTGGCCGGTTCATGTCAATGTATGGCAAAAACCATCACAATATTGTAAAGTAATTATCTTCCCATTAAAATAAATAATGAGAAATGCTGGGCTTCATGAAGCACAAGCTGGAATTAAGATTTCCAGGAGAAATATCAATAACCTCAGATATGTAGATGACACCACCCTTATGGCAGAAAGTGAAGAAGAACTAAAGAGCCTCTTGATGAAAGTGAAAGAGGAGGGTGAAAATGTTGGCTTAAAGCTCAACATTCAGAAAACAAAGATCGTGCCATCTGGTCCCATCACTTCATGGCAAATAGATGGGGAAACAGTGGAAATAGTGGCAGACTTTATTTTTGGGGGCTCCAAAATCACTGCAGATGGTGACTGCAGCCATGAAGTTAAAAGATGCTTACTCCTTGGAAAGTTATAACCAACCTAGACAGCATATTATAAAGCAGAGACATGACTTTGCCAACAAAGGTCCGTCTAGTCAAGGCTATGGTTTTTCCAGTAGTCATGTATGGATGTGAGAGTTGGACTCTAAAGAAAACTGAATGCCAAAGAATTGATGCTTTTGAATTGTGGTGTTGGAGAAGACTCTTGAGAGTCCCTTGGACTGCAAGGAGATCCAACCAGTCCATCCTAAAAGAGATCAGTCCTGAGTGTTCATTGGAAGGATTGATATTGAAGCTGAAACTCCAGTACTTTGGCCACCTGATGTGAAGAGCTGACTCATTTGAAAAGACCCTGATGCTGGGAAAGATTGAGGGCAGGAGGAGAAGGGGATGACAGAGGATGAGATGGTTGGATGGCATCACTGACTCAATGGACATGGGTTTGGGTAAACTCCGGGAGTTGGTGATGGACAGGGAGACCTGGAGTGCTGCAGTCCGTGGGGTCACAAATAGTTGGACACGACTGAGCTGCTGAACTGAACTGAAAATAAATAAATTTTTTAAAAAATTATTTGCTTTTGAAATAGAAAATACCCGGAATAAAATCTTGATTTCAGGAAATATTATATCAAAAGAAACATCTGGAAAGCTATGGTTTTATTCTAATATCTGTGCTCTTGCATGTCATGATATGAATATGGGAAAAATAATTATAGTTTCATTTCCACCAGGAAACAAGCACAGAGGAAAAAAAGAAGCTAGAATCTAGAGATAATGTCCTGTCCACTTCTTTGGTTTAAATGTAGAAGATTCCATTTTTTGTAGAGTCTTCAACAAGCAAATTTTGGGGAACAATTCTGCTCAGATGATTTATTTCTTCAGAGGGAAGTTTCATTTTGTACAATAAGAAACCCCAAAAGAATCAAGTCCTCTTAAAGGGATAATAGTACACAGGACAATTTGGAAGGGAGGGGATCTTTGCTTATGCCTGATAGAGAAGAAATCGCTTTTCATTTAAAAAATAGGTCTTTCTTGGGGAGTTCTATTCTTCTTTCTACTAAATAAAACAGCTTGAATTTCTGATGAGAGCTCTTTCGAGTATATTTCTCTTCTACTGACACTGAGATTCATGGGAATACTTGCCATTAACAGAAATGAGAGCTAAACACATCAATTGCTTCATGTGAAGATTAAAATGCTCCTCTTCATTTGAACCCAGTACATTATTGGTAATTACATTATGTGTCAATAATAATTACTCTTACTCTGTTTAACACTGCTGCTTAGAAACAAGCATCTTATTGCACCACAAGGATTAGTAAAAAAAGAAAAAACATGGAGATACTTTATTTCAGAGTTTTACAGGGCTCAACCCGAACACAGGAAAATTTGTTAAAGTTATATCTATTGCCAACAGACACAAAATAGAATAAAATATTTAACACATTTATATAAAATGCTGGATTTACAAAATTTAGTTTTTCCAGATGAGATTCTCTTCTAATATGTGCCAAAACCAATTTGAAGATGATAAAATGATATTTTGAAATATGGTATATTTGAATACTGACTTCTCTAATAAGGCCAGTAAAGCTTTTTCATGTTGTTTTATTTTTTAAATAATAATCATATTGTTTACTTAACAGTAAGTGAAGGCAACTATAATTTTTTCTAAATATTCCAAAATATTCTACTTTTAAACTATTACAGAATATTCTTAAATTTATTATATATATATATATATATATATATATATATATATATATCTTATTTTACTTTATAGAATTGAAACATCTTTCTAGACATTTTTGAAGATATTTTATTATTTATCATGCCATAATGCATATAATGTAAAAATTCAAGTAAAATAAGCTTACCAAAGTTTTTTCCAAAATGCTTTTCAAGCTCCTTTGACAGTCATTGTAGTTTGTCTTTTACTTTAAAATATACTGTACCATCAAGAGTGTTGCTGATCTAGAATTTTTAAAAGAATGTGCCACTATTGTATCTGGTATTTTCTTCTAACCCATTGACACACATTTTGAAAATTTTGATGCTGGTACCTTCTCATTCTCATGAAAATGCTCAATAGGACATTTTCTATACAATGAAAAAAGTGAAAGTCACTTAGTCCTGTCCACCTCTTTGCGAACCCACGGACTATACAGTCCATGGAATTCTCCAGGCCAGAATACTGGCGTGGTAGCCATTCCCTTCTCCAGGGGATCTTCCCAACCAAGGGATTGAACCCAGGTCTCCCTCATTGCAGGCGGATTCTTTACCATCTGAGCCACCAGGGAAGCTTCATGACTTAAGCACTTTCTAAAGGCCCTGCCTCCTAATACCATCATCTTTGGGGGTTGCAACATATAAATTTGAAGGGAACAAAAACATTCATAATTCATTGTAAAATAACTTTTTTTTAAAGATAAATGTTAATTCTGTTAAGGGGCTTCCCTGGTCCTCAGAGAATAAAGCGTCTGCTCGCAATACGGGAGGCCTGGGTTCGATCCCTGGGTCAGGAAGATCCCCTGGAGAAGGAAATGGCAACCCACTCCGGTACTCTTGCCTGGCAAATCCCATGGACGGAGAAGCCTGGTAGGCTACGGTCCATGGGGTCGCAAAGAGTCGGACACGACTGAGCGACTTCACTTTCACTTTCACTTAATTCTGTAAAAGCATTTTATAATTACAAAACCTATTACCCAGTAAGTTGATTTATTTATGAGAAAAAGTGGAAGTGTTATTCCCTTATTGTGTCTGATTCTTTACAACCCCCAGTTCCTCTGTCCATGGAATTCTCCAGGCAAGAATACTGAAGTGTGTAGCCATTCCCTTCTCGAGGGTATCTTTCTGACACAGGGATTGAACCTGGGTTCTCCTGTGTTGCAGGCAGATTCTTTCCCATCTGAGCCAGCAGGGAAGCCCATTTATATATTTTACCAAAACGCTGATTGTATATCCCTTTATTTTAACTTAATTGTGCAATCCAGCTCATTTATTATATAGAGCAAATCAGATCTTTGAATCTAGGTAGCATAGGACTGAGCTCATCAGCAAAAGTCAGAGCCAGCATATTAATTCCTAATTACCATTTTATTTAGATAAAAACATGCTCAAATCATAAAAATACTAAGATTCCTAGAATATTCAGATTCTATCTCCCCAGATAACTTACTGTTATTTAAAATATTCGGTAGTAGGTTAACACAATTTAGACTTGAGCTGTGTAGTTTAAAGTGGAAAGTCAGAAGGAAAAATATAACATTTGTAGGCTTGCAGTGGAAGTGAATCCTTATAAATCTAACTTAGAATAATGCAATTGATTATTTCCAGGTTGGCTTTCTAACACAGCATTGCTGAAGAAAATTACTGGATGTTTCTGCTAGTCTGCAATTAGATGCAATCATGTTTATTTGTATTTGCAAGTGAAAACTGTAATTTACCAGTAGCTCTTCTGAGAATAAATGTCTACAAAAGGATTTTTAGCAAACCCCTATGTATGATCGAACTTGCCAGGTTATACTTTGGGGAAATCAAGTTGCCCAGTTTTATTCTTTATGAAAGGATTCTGCTACAAATCGAATGTTTGTGTTCCCTCAAAATTCATATATTGAGACCTTAATCCCTAAAGTGATGGTATTTGGGCATGGGGTCTGGGAGATAATTAGGTCATACAGTTGGAGCCCTCATGATGGGATTACTGCCCTTATAAGGAAAGAACTTATGCTTACTTCTCTCTCTCCTTCCCGCCCCTCTCTCTCTGCCATATGAGAACACAGAAACCAGAAGGTGGCCATCTGCAGACAGAATGAAGACCATCACCTGAACCTGAGCTTGGACTTCCCAGCCTCCAGAAATCTCAGAAATAGATTTCTGTTGTTTAAGCCACCTGATCTGTGGCAATTTGTTACAACACTGCAAGGAGCCTCCATCAGGCTTCTACCTCTGTGATATGACTGTCGACTTAAAAAATAGCCACGGCCTAGAAATTGAGAGTTATGTTTTCTTTGGTGGGATTTTTTAGGAAAATTTCACAAAACTTCAAGATCAACTGCCAACCTTTTCTTTTAGTCACAAGAGCGGGTACTAATCCCGAATTTATGGATTTTTTTTTCCTTCTCTCTTGCCTTAATAATTATTAGGAAATATTGAAGATATAAATCAATTTAATAACTCAAAATATACTTTGGCATTCGCACTGCCTCTCCACTGTTAATGTGGTTGTGGATATGAAAACATTGGGTGGAATTAGTAAAAAGAAATATAAACAGCTTGAGACAGAATTCAAGACAGCATGCTGAGCAATTACCAATCTACATCAGAAATGATGGCCCTGATGTAGACGCCCTCAGAGTCGGGCCATCGCAATCTGTCTGCAGCAAACACAGGAGCCGCCCGCTCCACGCGCCCACCCCGCCCCACAGCATGCACAGCATGGAAACCACTTGCCGGTCTCATCTTCAGATGCTTAGATTATTCTTTTCAGAACAGTGTCTACTTTGAAACGTTCAGATGGATTTATTCAACATGACATTTATGGCACAGAGGACAATATACCTAATGATGAGCCTAGAAATGTGAAATTATATTGTTTGGGGACACGTGGTTTTGTTTTTGTTTTTGACTCTGAAGCAATATTCATACAGAAAATTTGTTTCCCAGAGGTCTTACAACCACTGAATTTTCTAGCTCCTGTTACTCTGAAACATGTCACTTAGTTTACATCTGTTTAAAAAATCTGCTCTGGCTTATGGTGAGAGTGATTATAGAATTTAAAACACTTTAATCGGTCCAATTGTGGAAGTGGGTCGTTGTGTTATTTGTTGCTTTTTAAAAAGTGTCTTCCCCATTGAACATCAGACCTCTGCTTTGAATTTAGAGGAAAACCAGGGTATTTCCAGATAGGCAGCAGAGAATAGAGAGTAAGCAGAGAGCATTAGTAACTCAGAGCAAAACAGAGCGAAGGCAAATTGCCAAGAGCCTGCTCTTGAAAGAATCAGTAGCTTGTTTTCTAGATAAACATCTCCCATTTTGTTTAATCCATCAGATAAAGCGTTCTTGCAAATGTAGCCATTTGAATCCCTGTGATCTCAGTGTTTGTATTTTAGCAGCTAGAAAACCTTGAAAATATGTTCCCTTTCATTCTTACCCCATTAGTTTAAAATGATGAGACTATTCTTTGATGATGGATTCCTGCTGAAGAAGAACCGGGCTTAGGTGTTAAAAAAGAAGCTAACAATTTGCTATCCATCTCCTCTACCAGACAGGTCATATTACAGAAATGTATGTTACTATTCTAACTGTCCCCCTCAGATATTGGATATTTTGTCTTCCACCCTTTTAAGACACAGCACCATTTCAGTAAAAATTACAGTACCCACTCCAACTGTGACTTGAGGTAAATTAGGATTCCACGGATCAGGTTGATGTAGCCAAGTCCATTTCTTGGTTAGTTGGCTAGTATGAATAAGCAGAAGTGAATGAGAATGCTTTTTGTATCATCAAAAAAGGAAAATCAAAAACAAACAAAAATAAAATCCCAACCAATTCTTACAGAAGGGTTATTATTTAATCTAATATTGATAATAATGTTAATATTGAATTTTTGTTAACATCCAGATGTTCTGCTAATCAGGAAACATGCTTTATTTGGCTTAACCTTCTAAAAATACCTTGAATTAGGCATTGTTGTTGTTGTTTAGCTGCTATGTCCTGTCTGATTGTTTGTGACCCCATGGACTATAGCCCGCCAAGCTCCTCTGTCCATGGGATTTTCCAGACTAGAATACTGGAGTGGGTTGCCATTTCCTTCTCCAGGGGATCTTCCTGACCCAGAGATTGAACCCGGATTTCATGCATTGGCAGGTGGATTCTTTACCTCTGAGGCACCTGGGAAGCCCCTTTGATAAATAAAGAAACTGAGTCTTACAGATATTGCATAAATAATAAATAGTACCCAGTTCTCTTTTCTGCATTCCTCTGACCCCAACCAATATACATTAGTGACACCTCTATATTTATTGTTTTACATTAATAATATAGATAATGTCAACATTGGAAAAATGAGAATCATGGTCCAAAATATTATGGTGATTTAAAATGTCTTGTTTTGGGCTGCTGCATAATAGGATTCCTTAGGTATGCTACTATAGAAAACTCTCCTAATTGTGTCTGGTGAGAAGAGAGGGTTATCATTTTTATAAAATGATATCATTTTATCATTTATTTATAAAGTAGATACTTTATTTTCTTAGAGCAAATTTTAGGTTCACACAAAACTGAGAGGAGGGTACAGATATTTCTCCCCAAACCTCTGACCACACATATGCATAGCCTTCTCTCTTAGCAACATCACTCCCCAGAATAGTACATTTTTTTACAGGGATGAACCTACATTGATACATCATTACCCAAAGTTCGGAGTTTATCTTACTTTTCATGTTTGGTGTTGTATATTCTTAGGGTTTGGACAAATGTATAATGACACATATCCATCATTCTAATATTATACAAGGTATTTTCTTTACTGCAAAAATCTTCTGTGTTCCACCTATTCGTCTCTCACCCTCCATCCCCTGATAACATATACTGTGGAGTCTCGTTTATTTGCCATCTGTGTATCTTTGAGGAGATATGGTATATTATGGTTGACAACCCTTTATCAGAAGTCTTTTGCAAATATTTTCTCCCAGTCCTTTGGCTTGTCTTCCAATTCTTTTGGTACTGTTTTTACACAGAACAGAAGTTTTCATTTTAATGAAGTCCATCTTATTGGCTATTTTATGAACTATGTCTTTGATAATGTATCTAAAAAGACATCACCATACCATGGATTGTCTAGGTTTTGTCCTATGTTATCGTCTTAAAAGTTTTTTATTTTGTGTTTTGAATTTAGGTCTAGGAATCATGAGAGTTATCTTTTTATTAATGTTGGGATGAGAAACCCTAAGCCCATACTTTGCATATCCTCACTAAAAGCAGCAGCTGAAGCAATTTAAAACAGCTTGGAGGAATTTGGTGGAGTGAGTTCCTATGCTCCTTGCCTCTCTGCCCCCACTCCAGGAAAGCAGCTAGTCTGACTGGTGAGCACATGAGCTAGGTGTGTTAGAATCACAAGTCAGACCAGAGGACCTGAGCTCAACCTCCAGTCCTGCTGCTCTTTTTGTGAACTTAAATAACTGACCTGACATCTCTATATCTCAGTTTTCTTTGTAGCAAAGTAAGGTTCAAATTGTATCACCTTGTAGGTTTGTTGTAAAGATTTTATGAATCAATAGATGCCAAGTACTTGGAACTGTGCCAGATGCATAGCAAATACTCAAAATACATTAGAACAGGCAGGCTTTTGGTTGTATTACCAGTGGGCATTGTTATTGTGCTTTAAAATTAACAGTCGGACCAAATCCCATATCTTATCTTTGATTCTGCTGAGAGTCTCCTTGCTGCCTGATCTTATGTTTTCCTTCCTATAAGTTCAAGGGAAGAAATTCTTCTGATTCTGGTGTAAGGACAAAAGTTGTCATTGTTGTTCAGTCGCTAAGTGGTGTCCAACTCTTTGTGACCCCATGGACTGTAGCATGCCAAGCTTCTTTGTCCTTTACTATCTCCTAGAGTTGGCAATGGCACCCCACTCCAGTACTCTTGCCTGGAAAATCCCATGTACGGAGGAGCCTGGTGGGCTGCAGTCCATGGGGTTGCTAAGAGTCGGACACGACTGAGCAACTTCACTTTCACTTTTCCCTTTCATGTACTGGAGAAGGAAATGGCAACCTACTCCAGTATTCTTGCCTGGAGACTCCCAGGCATGGCGGAGCCTAGTGGGCTGCCGTCTATAGGGTCGCACAGAGTCGGACACGACTGAAGCGACTTAGCAGAGTTGGCTCAAACTCATGTCCATTGAGTCAGTGATGGCATCCAACCATCTCATCCTCTGTCGTCCCCTTCTCCTCCTGCCCTCAATCTTTAACAGCATCAGGGTCTTTTCCAGTGAGTCGGCTCTTCAAATCAGGTGGCCAAAGTATTGGAGCTTCGCTTCAGCATCAGTCCTTCCAATGAATATTCAGGGTTGATTTCCTTTAGTATTGATTGGTTTGGTCTCCTTGCTGTCCAAGGGACTCTCAAGAGTCTTAGGCACCACGGTTTGAAAGCATCAATTCTTTGGCACTCAACCTTCTTTATGGCCCAGTTCTCACATCCATACATGACTACTGGAAAAACCATAGCTTTGACTGTATGGACCTTTGTCAGCAGAGTGATGTCTCTGCTTTTTAATATGCTGTCTACGTCTGTCATAGATTTTTTTTCAAGGGGGAGCAAGAGTCTTTTTTGCTCACCATTAGCTCTATTCTTTGATTGATGTGGTGGGAAAAGAATGGAAGGAGGCCCAACTGAACACTATTGTAAAGTAATTAGCCTCCAATTAAATAATTAATTAAAAAAGCAATTATAAAGTGACATGTTATAAATAAAAATGCAAGCTTTAAAAAAAAACAGAGAAACACTCTTTCATCAAGTGTTTATAGGAGAGACTTGTTTTGGATTTAAATATTTCTTTACAGGGCCATTCACATAAAGCCTACCATTTGATTTTCCTTTAGCTGCTGTTTCTTGTATGTATTCCATCAATAAAAAGCCAGAACAGAATAAAAGGATTGGGTTACACGAATTTGTCACCTGACCAGAGAAGTTCACATAAGAAGTCTATAAATTATGAAACATTCATTATTTGCAATTTTTTCCCCTCAATCTTGAAGAAACAAAGTGTCATTTTTATGGAATTTAAAAGGATATGTTGGAGGTGAAAGAGATTGTTGTCATCAGCTAGCCTAGAGGTCTCCTATCTTCAGAACCATAGACTTCTTTTGCATTGTGAGGTTTTTGGACTTCTTTACAAAATAGTTATTTAAATGTATAATATAAAATATGTGGAATTATTACAATATGTGTAGATTGTTATTTGTCTTTACTAATACAGAGATGACAAGATATACCAGTAGGTCTAATAGTTATTAAAATTTTGAAATAGTGATAAACTTAAAAGACAGAGTGGATTATCTATAGTATCTTAATGTAATATGAAATGCCTGTCGTTCCTACTGTTGATAAAATCACAGGTACTGCTGATACCGATGTGGTTTACGTCTATACTCAAAATTGAAATAAATGCTAAATTTCAGATGGAAGGTCAGTAATGTCGAGTAGCTGTAATTTCCTGTCTGAGATGCCATCCTTCTTCTCCTCACCTCACCCCCCAAGGATACGTTAGACCGTGGTTAGGTACCTTGAATCTCAGGTTCAGGTCTCAGACCTAGGCTGGTGTGATTACTTAACAGGTATGGACACTGAGGCTCAGGGAGTTAGAGTTCATACTTTGTTAATTTCAGGCAAAGCTGAATTCAGAAGGAAAAGTCCCTGATTACTAATCCATTCATTGTTCATTGTCTCATGCTGTTCTGTCTGCTGTGAAGCTATTTCAAATGAAGATGAAGAAGATTTCCTATCATTATTTTCTAACTATGGAATTAACTTCATTCTAAACTGGATACTAAAGAACTTGTAAAAAATGGGCAACTTCAGCAGGTTAAGATCCACTAAGAATCTAGTTTAAAAAAGAAAAAAAAAGATCACCCCAGGAGAAGATCAGTCAGTTCTTTTGAGGTTTTCATATAATCCTGATTTTTCATCTCACCAAATGCAAATTAACTTTTTGTTTTAATTTGAAGACGCTGAGTACAGCTAAATTAACTTTGATGAAGAGTTGCTTCAGCTTAGGGTAAAGAACTATTTGACTCCTCTGATAAAAAAGAAAGGTAGTATTATCCATCAGATTATTTTTTTTTTTATTTTTCCTACTATTGTACCCTTTTGCTTTATTCTTTTGAATTCTCTTTATTTCTCCAGCTAACCTGGTTCAATAGTTATGTGATTCCTTGGACGTTCCTTATTGTTGAATGCATTAAATGAAAATTTTTAATTTCAGAGCAGAATGTGAAATTTTATGCTCATGCAAGTAAAAAAGCAGCCTAGTTAAACTTCTCAGGGAATTATAAATTAGCCAAAGATAGAATATTGAACTTGATATTTAATCCTAAAGGGTGCATTCTCATAGAGGTCATATTTTGTCTTGTAACTGCACAATATATAAACAGGGATCATCTCGAATCTAAAATGTTCCCAGGTTATACTTGTTAACAATAGCTTCTCATACCGTAATGATAGAATCCTAGTGCAAAACTGTTGAGTCCTTTTGGAGTGTTTAAAATGGGGACTAGGATATTCATGGGCTTCTCTGGTGGCTCAGTGGTAAAGAATCCACCTACCAATGCAGGAAACGTGGGTTCAGTTCTTGGGTCAGGAAGATCCTCTGCAGTAGGAAATGGCAACCCACTCCAGTATTCTTGCCTGGGAAATGCCATGGACAGAGGAGCCTGGCAGGCTACAGTCCATGGAGTCACAAAGAGTCGGGCACAACTTAGCGATTAAACAACAGCAACAGATTCATATTTTGTTAAAATTAATGATTTGAGGGTAGTGTTTGTTTGATAGTAAAGTTATTAGCAATATAATACTATAAGTAGCAATATTACTTTCTTCTAATGAGTCTTATAAATGTTTATAGCTTAACTCCTTTTGAAAACTAATGACTGGCAATAACTCTCAGAAAGCTTTTTTTTTTTTAAGGCATTTTTTTTGCCATTACATGCAAATTATACTTTCTTTGCAACTAGACAAGAATTGGAAAAGTTAGTAGGAAGGGGAGTGGGAGAATTGTGGGCAGAAAAACCAAAGCCACAAGGGACTGGTCAACAATCTGTGCAAAACAGTGAAAGTGGATGATAAGCAGTTGGTGAAACAGGATGTAGAGAGTCATTGCCTGAATCCAGTTATCCATCTGGAAAATGTGTTGAGATGTCTAGGATTGCCAGGCAGCTCAGTCCACCATGAACTCAGATGTTGCAAGTGTTGGAATAAAGGATGCTTTAGAAGCAGCATTTATATGGAATGTCATATACCTAAAGATGTGATCACTAGAGTGTAGTTGGTAGGCATGAATGTTGTTTCAATTTTTCTTTCTTTTATTCCTAAATGCACACTTTCCCCCCCTCAACCTCCCAAACAACAGGCCACCATTCTGATACTGTGTGTGCATTTTTACATTTTTTAAACTGTACACTGTCTTTTAGATTTCATTACTGCTATTATTTTGAGCATCTTATTTTCTTTACTTATTTCAATAAGCACTACATTTTAAAGGTCTTTCTATGTGTTCAGCTAATTCTCTGCTCCTTCTCGTTGTGTGATGCTTCATGACATACATGCAACACATTTTTTCCTATCTCTTCTCTTAACAAGGCTGTAACCCCGTGTTGATTTCAACTCTTTGCCATCAAGCATGATACTACAGTGAACATCTTTGTATATGTGAGGATGCAAAGTTTTACACAACGGTTTGATGGTGGGTATTTTGCATCTGAAGTGAGGGTGCTGGTGAGTACACCCCTTTTCATCTGGATTCGGTTCGTAGTCACTATGGGGCAAAACTATATTGATAGGAGCCCAAGTGGATCACCAGGGTTCAACTTGTATTCCAGCCTCTCACGTTTCTCCTCTTGTTAATTGTAATAAATTACTTCTGTCAAGTTGGGTGACTTCTCTTCTTGGACACAGTGAGTCTAGAGACCCCTGTGGGAAACCATACCTTGGGATGCAGTAAAGACTTTGATGTGTCATGTGCCAGGTGTTATGGTTGGAACTGGGTGTGCTCCCCCAAAAGTAATAGGTTGAAGCTTTAATCTGCTGTGCTGCATATACAGATAGGGCCTTTAAGGAGGTAATTAAGGTTAAATGGGGTCATAAGAGTGGAACTTTAATCTGATAGTCTGGTGTCTTTAAAAGAAAGGAGGAGACACCAGAAATATATGTCTTATTTCTCCACACACACAAGAGGAAGAGGCTCTGTGAGAATAGCAGACGGTGGGTACCTGTAAACCAAGAAGAGAGGCTTCTGTAGTAACCTACCCTGATACCTTGATCTCAGACTCCTAACCTCCCAGACTATGAGACCATACATTTCTGTAGTGTAAGACACCAGGGCTATGATGTTTTGTTATGGCAATCAGAGAATGCTAATACAGATGGAGTCTATCCCTTTGGAGAGCCATAACTTCCAATCTGCTTAGTTTCAAGTTGTGAGAACTCTTTCCACCCCAGGGTCACTGGTTCCTACAGAGAACATCATGCAATGTAGAAATCTTGGCTTTGATATATACACATCACATCCTGAAGGACAACACCCATTTTTTCAAAGTGTTTTCTCTGAGTTAGTGTTTCAGATGAGCCATTATAAGACCATTTCAGTGTTCTCTGAGACTGGGCACCTTCAGATGTTCTCCATATCGGTGACCACTGACCATACCTGAGGCCTCTGTAATCTCCAGCAATGATACTGCATCTGGCAAAGTAAAATGACCAGGCCTTCTGCTTGGTTAAGTTTGTAGTGGCCTGGAGTTATTCTCCAGGATTCACTCCATGTCAGAGTGACAAGTTAAACGAAGATGTCACTGAAACTAACACCTCTGTGTCAATTAAGTTTTTAATAATAGCCATCTGGTGGCTCAGTAGAGATAGGGATTCGATCTCTGAGTTGGGAAGATCCCCTGGAGTAGGAATTGACAACCCGCTTCAGTATTCTTACCTGGGAAATCCCATGGACAGAGGAGCCTAGCCAGCTACATTCCATGGGGTCGTAAAACAGTCGGACACAGTTTAGCGATTAAATAGCAACAATCCTCCATGGCGAATTTTTTTTTTTTAATTTACAATCTTGATTGGGTAGTGATTGGAAGGTAAGGGTTTATGCAAGTTCAGAACATTTCACTTGGCCTGTCTGCTCCAATAACTCTTATCTGGCAGAATAGAGAACCAATATGGTGGCAACACCAAATGCCAAGCGTATCAGTTCCAATTATATTCTCAAGGACAGGAGAAATGACCACTGATGGGTTCAAGGATGTATCTGACCCAATGTCAATGGACTTTCATTATCACAAGTGCTACTTAATCTTTATGAGCAAATTCTGAGAGATATGGGAGGACGGGAAAGCCTGGCACGCTGCAGTCCATGGGGTTGCAAAGAGTCAGTCACAACTTAGCAGCTGAACAGCAACAGCTCCAAAGAGGTCAAACACCCTGACTACTAAGCCCAGCTCTGTGACTGCCTCTCCTGTGGTGGACCCTGGTCTGCGGAGGAAAGCCTCCACTGAAATTATTGATGCTCCAGCCCTCTGTCAGTCATCCTCACTGTAGTCAAAGATCTGAGCAGCTCATCCCGTATGGCAATCACATTTTTACAACCCTGGGCTCTCAGGACGGAATGACTCCTTTTCTTTATGTTCCTGGAATTAATGACGTAAGCTGCATAAGAAACATAAACATAAAAGCAATATTGCATGCATTGAGGGAGAAGAAAAAGGTTGACAAATGTATAAACACTTCATTTACCTTCATCTTAAGTTATTTGTAGGATTATATCAGCAGGTTCTACAACTAAGGAAGGGGCTTAATGACTTAATGTGGGTAAAACTACATATTGGGAAGACTGAATAAAAATGCAAGGAACAAAAAGGAAATAAAAAATACTAAATGTGTAGACATGTATACTAAGGGTAGTGAAAAACAGAAAAGACAAATGGAAAACAGAACAAATGGAAATGTAATGAGAGAAATGGGTAGACAGGGAGATGACAGAGAGCTCCAAAGGTCATTAATAATAATAATAATTTTAAAAGGCAGTTGGAACCTGTATGGGATTTGAAGGCTATGGTCAGAGTAATATAAAACTGAAATCTCTTCTGATGAAAAGTTAATGTTATGTTAATTATGCTAATTTGAGTCCTCTGAAGAAAGCAAAGACTCCAAAACCAAAATTTTAAACTAAAATTAATTCATGCATATTTCACACATACAGCATGTTCTGGCATTACATTTATTAAAGTCACTAGTGGGTGGAAGTAGTAAGCAGACCACACTTTTCCAGTGCCTTCATAAATCCAAAATAATTAGCCAGAGATTTTGGAGACTACTCGTTAGTAAATTATTTTTCACAGAATGCCTCCAACTTCAAATCCCTTTTAATTTGAAAAAGGTATATGTTATTCAGCCCGGACATTAAGAATATTCTTATCACTGATTTCCATTAATTTCTTAACCAGTTCCTATGATGGTCCTATGTCCTGATCACTGTAGGGTTGCAGTGGAGGACTATACAAATGTGTTTCCAGTTCTTATGGAGTCAAACGATCTACCATCACTGCTCTATTAAAGATTATTTATTTTTTCTAAAACATTTTTATTTCTCTTTAAATTTTAACATATAACCTCACTGTATAATTATTTTTGGTAGCTTATTGTTGTTTCAACCATTTAAATATTTCACTCCATAGTTTTCTTTGCTTGTCTGGTTTCTAGTGAAAAGACCTCTGTAATTCTTATACTTGTTCCTCTAAAGTCAAGTGGTTTTTTTTTGTTTGTTTATTTGTTTTTCTCCACTATGGTTTCTTTTAACATATTCTCTTTGTCTCTGGTTTTCTGTAATTTCAATGTGATATGCCTCAATGTAGGTTGGGTTTTTTGGTTGTTTTTGTTTTTTTAATAACCTTCTGGGTGTTCTCTGAGCTTGGTGTCTGTGAATTTTGGAATAATCTCAGCTATTATTACTTCAAATAAATTCTCTTCACTCTTCTGTTTTTCTTCCTCTGATATTCCAGTTAATCATGTGTTCTACCTTTTGAAATAGCCCTGAAATTTTTAGATAGTTTATTTTTTCTTCCATTGAATTTCAGGTGAGACATTTCTATTTATACATGTTTAAGCTCACTGAACTTTCTTTTGGCCATATTGAGTCTACTGATGCACCCTTTGGAGATTCTCTGCATTTTTGTTTCAATGTGTTTTATTCCCAGCATTTCTTTTTGATTCTCAGAGTTTCAGTTCTTTGAATATATTACACATCCTGTGATGCTGTATGCTTTTTCTAATACATCTCTTGGCATACTAGTCTTAGTTATTTTCAATTATCTGTCTGATAATTCCAATTCTATGTCATATCTGAATCTTGTTCTGATACTTGTATTATCTCTTCAGAGTAATTTTTCCTTGCCTTTTGACAGCTTTTGTAATTGTTTTTTGTTGTTGAAGGCTGATTACTTTGTGTTGAATAAGATGAAGCGAGGTTAAGCGACCCTCAGTGTGACGTCTGTGTCATCCTGGCTAGGGATGGAGCTGTGTTTGATGTTTGCTGGAGCTGTTACGTGTCAGAAGGGTCCAACTCCTGCACTGTAAGTTTCCTTCTCTCCTCTCAAGCTTGGGTTTCTCTGTGTACTCCTCCTCAGATGGAGTCCGTCTTCTTGTAATGTACACTTATTCTACTGCAGCCCTATTATTTTGTCAGTAACAGATGAGTAAGGGGAGGTTTTCTATAATCTAATGGTCACATTTCAGTTTGCAGTAGGCAGACTTGCGACTTTCATAAGTGTTTCTCTGATGTTAGAATACGTTCTCTCTCACACAAGAGAGCAAGAAGTGTCTAAAGTGGGGAGAATGCCCTTCCCCAGCTGGGTGATGCTCTGGTTAAATATTTTCCCCCAGAAAGCACACCTTTGTCATGCAGAACACTTTGGGTGTATTTTATGTTGATTTCTCTCCCACATCTCCTACCAGGTCCTCGAAGCCCTTAGAACCTGGTGGTAAAACCAGAAGCTGGAGTTCCTGAAGGTAAAACCTGTGTAACTGTGTGGGCTCCCCAAGGCTCCTGCTGCTTCCTTGAAGTTTTTCTCTTCAAGCTAGTGGACACCCTGCCTCCAGCAGATCTTGACCTTGATTTTCTGTATTCACCTGTTCCTCCAGATTTCGAGGTGGTGTCTTATGCTGTTGGGCTTCCGTGATGGATTAGCAATTAAAGAACCTGCCTGCCAATGCAGGAAACGTGAGTTCAATCACTGGGTCTGGAAGATCCCTTGGCAAAGAAAATGGCAGCCCACTCCCGTATTCTTCCCTGGGAAATCCCATGGACAGAGGAGCCTGGTGAGCTACACTCCATGGGGTCGCAAAGAGTCAGATACGACTTAGTGACTAACAACAACTTATGCTGTTAACCATGTTTCTGTGAAAGAACAAGAACAGCCATTGATTTTTCAGTTTTTTTATCTTTTACTTGCTTTAAGGATAGAAATGATGACTTCCAAGCTGTTTAAATGTCAAAACTGAGATCGGAAGTCCCTCTAATTTTTATATACAGTATTTCATTCTTCCTCTCAGAGTTCATATGAGCTATATAGTGAATTGCTGCATGTTAAAAACAAGTGACTTCTTATCAATGATGTAAATTTTTTCATTTTGAAGAACTTAGGGATATGTAAGTATATGACAATATGAAATTAAAAGATGTTTGCTCCTTGGAAGAAAAGCTATGACCAGCCTGACAGCATATTAAAAAGCAGAGACATTAATTTGCCAACAAAGGTCCATCTAGTCAGAGCTATGGTTTTTCCAGTAGTCATGTATGGATGTGAGAGTTGGACTATAAAGAAAGCTGAACACTGAAGAACTGATACTCTTGAACTGTGGTGTTGGAGAAGACTCTGGAGAGTCCCTTGGACTGCAAGGAGATCCAACCAGTCCTTCCTAAAGGAGATCAGTCCTGGGTGTTCATTGGAAGGACTGATGTTGAGGCTGGGACTCCAATACTTTGGCCACCTGATGCGAAGAGCTGACTCATTTGAAAAGACCCTGATGTTGGGAAAGATTGAAGGTGGGAGGAGAAGGGGAGGACAAAGGGCGAGATGATTGGATGGCATCACCAACACTATGGACATGAGTTTGAGCAAGCTCCGGGAGTTGATGATGGACAGGGAAACATGGTGTGCTGCAGTCCATGGGATCGCAGAGTCAGACACAGCTGAATGATTGAACTAAAGTATATGACACAGAAAATACTCAAGTTCTGTTTTCCATATTTTGTTTGTGATGTATTGTATTACATTTCTCTCTTGAAGGTAGAAAAAATTGGCTCAAAAAGCTTGTGTTCAGTAACTCATTCATTCACTCAGTTAACAAGTATTTAGGAAGAATGTACTATGGGCTGAGCATTGCATAAGATCCTGCAGGTACTCACAATGAATAAGATAGGATCCCTGTTCTAAAAAAAGAAAAAACACTTCAAAATCCAGTGGAAAGTGCAGAAACCTAAACACATAATTTAAATACTTTGAGATAAGTGGCACAATTGTACGGGGTACAATTCAAGTTTAAGGAATGAGAAAATAAGTTTGTAAAATCAGAGTTGCTTTCCTAAAAGAATTTATGTCTCTCCTTCCCAAGAACAATTCCTCATATAGTGTTCTTGATATTTTAGCACTCAGCAAATATTTTGTCTGTTTGGCACTAAAACACCTAAAATTTTTTTTTCAAATTTTAAAAAAAGGTGTATTTTGCATCTTGGACTGTTAACGGAAGTACCATTTTCACTAGTAATTTAGTGTCTGAACGATAATAATTTTACTTTTTGTTAGAACTCAAAGGTCTACCCCATTTTAGAAACAGACTATTATGTTTTAAAGGGAGCTCGAGAGGTCTAGGTGTACTGACACTGATATTTTATAACAACTCTTCCAAAATGTATGTGCTCAAGTGACTTTTGCTCCCTCTAACACGATAGTCACCTTCAGAAGCTATTCTGTTATTTCAGTAATGCTGCCATTGACCAAAAAATTAATGGACTGTCTCTCTTGGAATTGCTTTTAGACCCTGAAACACATTATTTTGTGTACCTCCAATGGTAAAAAATCTTCTTCCTCTGAATGTGACTTATGAACATAACCCAAAGTCAATTGTAAGCTAAAGATATTTATTAGATTTATCTAAATGAATAAAACATTTTAGTCAAACTGAGGTTCCCTTGAAAACAGAAACAATTTTAATGTGGTTCATAAAAACATTCATCTAGTATAAAACGTAAAGGGCACGGATCAAAATTTACCATATAACACCTAAGAGGATTATTTTGTAGGCAATATTATTTTAATTTTATATTTTTGAAGCTTTTAAAAACACTATTACTATAGTAATGTATCAAGCTTAAACTTGCATCCGAACCAAACTTCCAGCATTTGTATTTAGTAGACAACAAACAGATTGGATAAGTCAAAAATCATTACCCCAGAATTATAGGTTTCAATCAAAATTGGCTCAAATATTTGAAAACACGATGAAAGTATCACTTTCCTCTTAATGCATGCTTGACATCAGAGTCCTGAATGCTTCCTTTTCCTTTAAACACTTTCACCATATTTAAGAATCTCATCAGTGTCTATTGTGTCTGCAGAACCACTTAAAGAGAAAACAAAGAAGAAAAAACATATATTAACATATAAGCAGATGATAAATATGTATCAACCAAGGCAGAGATGAAGATGGAGATGGGAAGTAATAAAATAAGTGCTTGTTCTCCCAGTCATTTCTTTCTCCATGGAATAAAATTGTGCTATGAAATACCTGACATTGCACACATTGCTTTGAAATTGTATCTTGTGGGTGTCCCTATAGTCAAGGCAATAAAATGTGATGGATTCCCAGCCTCTATCGCTTCGGGTAGGATAAATTTAGGAAACAATCGGGGTGTAATTGAGATCAATACCAGGTGCTGAGAAACTTTACAGCAGTCTCCCTGACTGATGGGGAATGCGGACAAGCCCCAAGTAACCTGCCTTTTCACCAAAATCTCCGTTTTTTAGTCTCACCTCTTAGAATTTGAGGACTCAGAGAGGGGAGAAATCAGTTTCCTTTCAGTTCGAGAGCCATCTATGGTGTGTCCGGACTTAAGTACCAGGATTCCTGTTAGTTGTAAAACATCACTTATAAGTGCAGAATTATAGTTTAAACTATACATTCAGCTGAGTATGTTTAGGTAAGGAAATAAGTGCAGCTTTGTAACACTGTTGAAAAACGAAGTCATTCAAAAGGAAAATCATCTTGCTGCAGAATGTGATGAATATTAATACCTAATATTTATTGAGAACTTAAGATATAGCATTTATTTAATCCTCATAGCAACCTTTCAAAATCCGCCCTAATCCTATTAACCTTTTTTATATCCATCAGTAAATATCAACACAGAGAAGTTAAACAAGTTGCTCAAGCTTTCACAGCTGACAAGTAAAGATACTGGAATTCAAATCCAGGTAGATGGAATCCAACGTTGAGTGTTTAATGCAATGCTGTACCCAAAAGATGGGCTTCCCTTGTGGCTCAGACAGTAAAGAATCTGTCTGCAATGTGGGAGACCTGGGTTTGATCCCTGGGCTGGGAAGATCCTCTGGAGAAGGGAGTGGCAAGCCACTCCAGTATTCTTGCCTGGAGAATCCCATGGACAGAGGAGCTTGTTGGACTACAGTCCACGGTGTTGCAAAGAGTCAGACAAGACTGAGTAACTAACACTTTCACACTTTCACCAAAAAGACGCCATGTGGGCTGGAAGAATTGCAGGATGTTCTTCCAAAAGCCATGATGTTGTTTTTGCTTTATATATGTGTATATATATATATATATATAATTTATTTATTTTTGGCTGTGCTAGGTCGTCATTACTGTGCAAGGGCTTTCTCTAGTTATGTCACGAGGGTCGATTCTCTAGTTGTGGTGCGTGGGCTTCTCATTGTGGTGACTTCTCTTGCTATGGAACATGGATTCTTCTAGGTACACAGACTCTGGTACTTGGCAACACTCAGACTCAGTAGTTGTGGCTTTTGGGCTCTAGAGCACAGGCTCAGTAGTTATGACGCGTGGGCTTAGTTGCCCTGAGCTTTAAGGGATATCCCTGAACCGGGGATCAAACCCGTGTCCCCTGCATTGGGAGGGGGATTCCTATTCCCTGAGCCACGAGGAAAGTCCCAAAAGCCGTGGTTTTGACTCCATAAATACCAGAAAACATTTTAATCTCTCTCAATTTGTTTGTTTAGTCGCCGAGTCATGTCCAACTCTTCTGCAACCCTATGGATTGTAGCCTGCCAGGCTCCTCTGTCCATGGAATTTTCCAGGCAAGAATACTGGGGTGGGTTGCCATTTCCTTTTAGAAGGGAACTTCCCAGGGATCGAACCTTTGGCTCCTGCTGCATTTCTTGCATTGCAAGCGGATTCTTTACAGCTGAGCCACCAGGGCTTCACTCTGTTTACAGGTATAAGAAAAAGTCTGTGTGCATTAATCATGCTTAAGAATGTAGCATTCTTTTTTGTTTTAAAGGTTGGTACATGCCGTGCAAGCTATCTGGTTATTAGCTTCACAATTGCAGTAGATTCGGCTCATCCTCATGTAATAAGTTGCCAAGTTCAAAGATCAGAAATGTAATGGCAGTGCCTTCAAAGGATCTAGGGCTGTGTATGCTGGTCTCCCCTCCACTTCCCCTCCTTTCTTGAGTTTCTTTTTGATCTCAAGCTAAACATCAGAATCTGCCTTTTAAAAGGACTTGAAGTGCCTTTCATTTTCCCTCAGCTGCCTGAGGAGCAACAACTTCTGCATCTTACATGAAAAAAAAATGTATTTCTCCCTAAAAATAACTTGGGTTTCAAATGCCCCCTGCAAAGAGGTTGAAATAATTTATCTTGAACTCTGAGAAGACAAAAGAAGGTAATTGCATGGGTGAGCCATTACCTGCAGCAGGGGAGGCAGGCAAGGAGTCATTACCAATCCGGCATAGGCAGTAACAGAGTATTTCCTGCTTATGGCTTTGTGGGAGAAGAGGTCAGGGTGCAGGCAGGCTATTCGGAGCCATTCACATCCTTTTTTGGATTATGAACACTGGCCGCATCAATGTACACTCCTGGAGGTGCTCTGGTGGTTTTGTTCTCTGTGGTTGTCTCCTTCCTCCCATTAATGCTGTAAGAGCTGTGAGTAGCAAGTGCCCAATCTATGAATTTTCTCGCTCCTTAGCTAAAAATAAACTTGTTCAAGGTAAACTGCGTATGAAATGAAATGATGTATTAAATTAGTAGGGCAAGACATGAAAACGTAAAGACCAGAAAAGGAATATACAGGCAAATGTGTTAGTACTTTGCATGTGGTAAACACTTGCTATGCATTAAATTTCAAAATGAGTTAATACATCCATTTGGACTTAAATTCTCTGTTGCTGCACAGAGTCTAGAATGTTCACAGAAACTTTGTGTCTGAAAAATATATCTTTTGCAATGGTCTATTGTTCTGAGAAGAACGAGTTCTTCTGTGTCAAGCTTAATCCATTTAATAAAAAGGTACTTTTTCAGTGATTGGAAAAAAAAACAGAAACTGTGTGTTTAGCACTATCTATAGCGCATCAGTCATTCATTAGAATTATACATTTCCTTTCTTTCTCAAGTTCTTCAATCTCTCTGTTTCTTTTCTCCCTATTGTTCTAATTCTGCTTCAACTACTCAGTTATTTTTTTCCTACAGTGGATGAGGTTGTAGTGACTTTTTTCTTTTTAACTGCTTACCACATACTTCCCTGCAAACACAATGATATCAACAATAGTTATATTCCTAAGTAAGTCTGCAAAAACCATAATAAACCTGAAATACTACATATTTGCAATAGTAATTTCTCTTGCTATTGTTCATTGCAAGTCATCTAGGCAAGTCATTTAACCTCTGTGGGCCTCAATTTCCTCTTCTATAAAATTAGGGGGCTGGACTCTGTGACATCTGTAGCCCCGTCAGCCTCAATCATCTGTGGTGACATTTCTACTGCATTGTGAATTAGGGGGAACGAACCGTGAGCCTAACCATCATCTCCAACATTTTCAAGTTTCTGTTTGAAACCCTAATTGGTTTCACTCTGATAAAGGATCCTGTTGACAAACTTGGTACTTAAAATACAAACTGTTTTTTTTTTTTTTGCCTTTTAAGTTGCCTTACATTGTATAAAACTAGGAAAGGTGAGATATAGATAGGAAGGTCAGAAGGCTATAAGTACTCTCAGGTTGGGTCGACTCAAATTTAAGTCAGAGTAAGAAGACCACAGTGCTGCTGGGAGCCTGGCCATTGAGGTCAACCCAAGTTCAAGGTCCTGAGACCTTGACTCACTCTGTGACTTTGAGTGAATTATTTAGACTAAGTATGCTTACCCTGGGCTTCCCTAGTGGCTCAGTGGTAAAAAATCCTCCTGCCAATGCAGGAGACGTGGGTTCAGTCCCCAGGTAAGGAAGGTCTCTTGGACAAGTACATGGCAACCCACTCCAGTATTTTTACCTGGGAAATCCTGTGGTCAGAGAAGCTTGATGGGCTATAGTCCATGAAGTCACAAAGAGTCAGACACAACTTAGCAACTGAACAACAATAACATGCATGTTAGGTGGGAGGGGGTTTCTGGATGGGGGGATACATGTACACCCATGGCAGATTCATGTCAATGTATGGCAAAAGTTACCACAATGTTGTAAAGTAATTAGCCTCCAATTTTTAATAAATTAATTAAAAAAAAACAATTATGACATCACTTACATTATAGGGTTTTTATTAGGATTAAATGCGGAAGTGAATTAAAATACCTGGTGAATACTTAATAAGCTATAGCCATCAGTGTCATGAAAGGTAATATTTAGAAATTTATCTTCTGGTTAAGTCAGACTGCACAATAGTCCACTATATTCTAATTCATTATTGCTCTTCTACAAACTTATGCAGCACAAAATTTTTAATACAACCTATGCTGTTACTTAACTTAGATTTAAATTTCTTTTTATTTCTTACATGTGTTTTTTTTTTCGTGTTATTTCCAACCTTTTGAGATATAACTGATGTATAACATTTAGTACGTTTAAAGTGATCAATAAAATGATTTGATATGTGTATCTATTGCAAAATGATTACCATAGTAAGGTTAGTTAACACCTCAATCACCTCACATAGTTACCATGCTGTTGCTGGGGTGGTGTTTGTTGAGAACATGTATGATCTACTCTCTTAGTAACTTTCAAGGAGGCAATGCAGTATTATTAATTAGAGTCACTACTCTATGCATTAAATCCACAGACTGTATTCCTCTGATAAGAAGAAAGCTTTTTTTTTTTAACAAGAGAAAGTGGATAAACAAAAATTGCTTAGACTACTACTGCTGCTGCTGCTGCTGCTGCTAAATCGCATTAGTCGTGTCCGACTCTGTGCGACCCCATAGACGGCAGCCCACTAGGCTTCCCCGACCCTGGGATTCTCCAGGCAAGAACACTGGAGTGGGGTGCCATTGCCTTCTCCAAGGCATGAAAGTGAAAAGTGAAAGTGAAGTCGCTCAGTCGTGTCCGACTCTTAGCGACCCCATGGACTGCAGCCCACCAGGCTCCTCCGATTTTCCAGGCGAGAGTACTGGAGGGGGTGCCATTGCCTCCTCCGTGCTACTGTTGAGTCGTAGTCCTTTTTTCATTTATTTTAACTATGTAGATTTCATGTATACAAGCCTGATTTTCTGTTTGAATTTAGGATTGATATAAATGTTTCAGAGTGAAATAAATAGATACAGTGTTAAAAAAGATAAATAGTAAAGCCAAATCTGTTTTTAATACATTTTCTAAAAATAAGTGTTCAGTGTATGTTGTTAATGAGATAACATTTTAAAATAAATGTAGTTCTCTTCAATCTACTGCTTCCTCTCCATTTCTCTAAAATCCCAGGCCAGGAGTATGAACTCTGGACCTTAGAGTGTGTAGGAATTTCAGAGAAAAGGGAGACTCAGGCCTCATGTACTGTAGTTGCTTCTGCTCTGCCCAGAGGAGCCAGCACATGATGTCATCTTCTAACATTGCTAATCAGTTGTGAAAATATCATTGATTACTGGTGTGTATGGATTGCGAGTTGCGTCACTTTGAAACAGTAAGAGTAATTCATGGGATATACCTTCTAGAAAACCAGAGTCAAAGTTTTAAATGATCAGCTATAAAACACTGGAAAGATCAAGACAGAAAATCAGAATTTCTGACTGGGAGAATGTTAGGGCAACTTCAGTGTACTGGTATAATAGTGATAGGGAACTGGATTTTCCAATGAATAAGGTGAGACAGAGAGGAAGGAAAGCTATGATTACAAAGCAGACATACCTACCAGGATAAGACAGGTCACATACATTTCTCATTTAAGCCTCAGAGTAATGAAACTTCAAACTTTCAGATGAAGAAACCATCAGTCAAAAAGTTAAATAATTTGGCCCAACATCGTTAGCTATAAATTATACAGATAGAATTTAAATGCATGCAAAGCCTGTGATTTCTCCTATGTGTTCATCAGAGTGGGAAATGAACTAGAGAAAACAGCGAATAAATAACACTATAAAAAAGTTTTTATAGTAAAAAATTATCTAGAAGTTGATTGATTCGCAGGATCAGGACTTTTACATACGTTACTGGCAATTATTGAGTACCTAGTATGCACTTTAACCTGTACTTCTGTCTTTGCGAAAGAAAATGAGAAGACTATTACAATTTTTATACTTTATTATTTAGACTTTTTAGAGCTTATACTCTAAGTTGCAAATTAAACGATAACAAAACATTGCTATAATATTGGAGTCTATGTGAAAATTGCTACAGAATCACAGCAGAGAGAAATTTGAATTCTTCTTGGCAGATCAGCAAATAATTTACTGAGGTATTATTTGACATAAACTTTGAAGAATAACTGACAGTTTTAACAGATGTCAGAAAGAAGATGAGCATCACAATAGAAAAAAATATGAACTTAACAGGGCAAGACATTTTCTGAGCAAAGTATAAAGTTTAGAATAGAAAGAGTAATAAGGAAGAAGGAAATCAAAAGATGGTCAATAGATGAAACAGGAAAAAGAAATTGGAGCTAAAAGTTAGCAATGGAATGAGTAGATTCTATCTGTGAAATGTAAAAGAAGAGGGCAGAGATCAGTGTGAAGGTAATTTAAAGGATTTTTCCAAATTATGATAAAATCCTGAGTTAAGTAAATGATCTTGGAAGAGATAGAGACATTTTAAAAGCAAAATTATTTGGGTTAGGGGTTAGATGAAATAACACATCTAAGAAAGAAAGAAAGGGCAAAGTGACTCAGTATTGGTTGAGAAGAGTGACATTACCTGATTTGGGAACTTGGGCAGCTTCCCTGGTGGCTTAGACAGTAAACAGTCTGCCCGCAGTGGGAGAGACCCTGGTTCAATCCCTGAGTTGGGAAGATCCCTGGAGAAGGGCTGGCAACCCACTCCAGTATTCTTGCTTGGAGAATCCCATGGACAGAGGAGCCTGATGGGCTACAGTCCATGGGATCCCAAAGAGTCAGACATGACTGAAGCAGCTTGGCAAGCACACGTGAAGAATATAGGTTGAATGTGGGACATTTGGTTAAAAGCCTGGTAGAAAGTCTGTGATGGAGTGTAGAGCTTAAGACGTGGACTGAGAATTTTGAGACACATTTAATTCTAAAAGAACAATAAGTGGTAGTTAAAGTGAAGGGCATGGCTTGAGTGGTGTCATTCACATCCTCCTTCTCACAGTGAAAGGGTCAGGTGTGCCATTCATGCATGTGGAGGAGATGTGCATCCTGGAGGAAAACTAGAACGCCTTCTGTCCTCAGAGAACAATATCCAAAAGCTGGAAAAGCCTAACGTAGACAAAAGTAGATACTTAAGAGTTATTTGTGGAAATGAGAGGAGTGTTCAGATTTATAACACAATGTAAAAGACGTTATGGATAGATGATGGATGAATGGATAGAGAGATGAGGGAGGAGATCATAATTGACTCTTCTGAGCTTCAAAATCAAAGTTAAGAGCAGTAATATGGACTCTGGGTGATTATGATGTATGTGTCAATGTGTATTCATCAATCGTAACAGATACACCCCTCTGGTAGGGGAGGTTGATAATGGAGAAGACTATATGTGTTGGAGAAGGGGATACATGGAAATTTCTGTACCTTTCCCTCCGTTTTTCTGTGAACCTTAAACTCTTCTAAACACTAAAGTCTTAATTTAAAAAAAAATAAAATGAAGTTAAAATCTGCAGTCGTGTATGTGATTGGAAGTACAATTGAAGTCATAAAATTAAAGACATATAAAGGTATAAACCTATTAAAACAGATAACAGCCTGAAATAGATGCACAGCATAGCAAAGTAGAAGGAAAATGAACTTTGAAATTACAATGACTTGTGCTCTAAGTCCCAACTCTGCCTCTTAATTAGTCATATGACTTTGGGCAAGTGATTCAACCTCTCTGAACTGAGTAATAATATCCATCTTACAAGATGTCATTATGAGAATGAACTAGATAATATGCATAGTATATCTCAAAATTCCTGGCAAATGATCAATAATTAATAGACAATATTATCACTACTATAACACCCACGCTGTACAAATTCACATGGCCTAAATTAATATTCTTTTGGATCTATCTGTAGTCTTCTACCATTGGTGATACTTTCTGAGAGCCTGAAGGAAAAGGGTGATGGAGAAAGAACTCCTTCTGCCATTTTGTTATTATTACAATTGCTGAATTAGAGTGAAGCTCATTTTAATTTAGAAAGTATGAATATCAGCAATTTCCAGAACTTTATTGTAGCCTGGGAAGAGGATCAGAGAAAGGCAAGGGTCAGTAACAAAGCACTGTGCTCAGAGACTGACCATCAAATAGAGCAAAAGTTTTACATCACACTGGAAGGGGGCCCAAAGATGTTAGAAATGTCACAGCAGATGTGGTTTCATCCATGCTTCCTTATTCTGCTTACTGCAATCAATGGATCACATTGACAGAACAGAATAGGACATTGTGTAGCCTTCAGCTGCCTAATGAAGCTTTTCTCTCAGTCGTGTTCAACTCTTTGCGACCCCATAGACTATACAGTCCATTCGGTAGCCAGGCCAGAATACGGGAGTGGGTAGCCATTCCCTTCCCCAGGGGATTTTCCAAACTCAGGGATCGAAACCAGGTCTCCCACATTGCAGGCGGATTCTTTACCAGCTGAGCCACCAGGGAAGACCAAGAATACTAGAGTGGGTAGCTTATCCCTTCTCCAGCAGATCTTTCCGACCTGGGAATCGAACCAGTGTCTCCTGCATTGCAGGAGGATTCTTTACCATTCTGAGCTTCCAGGGAAGCCCTAATTAAGCTTGTCCTTACTTACAAATGCACAATGGGATAATCTAATATTTTATGGTCATCTAATGAATTGAATTAAATTGAACACTTTTGGTGTGTTCAGCACAGTCCTGGGTTCGAAGTAAAATGCAAAATAGATGATCTCTGCCTTAAAGTTGAATCTCCTTGTTGACTCAGATGGTAAAAAATCTGCCTACAGTGCCAGAGGCCTGGGTTTGATCCTTGGTTCAGCAAGATCCCCTGGAGAAGGGAATGTCAGCCCACTCCAGTATTCCTGCCTGGGAAATCCCATGGACAGAGGAGCACAGTGGACTACAGTCCATGGAGTCAGAAAGAATTGGATATAACTGAGGTACTAAAACCTAATGCCTGCCTTAAAATCACTTTGAGTGAAATGTAGTTGCAGACTGAACAGGAAAAAAAATGTTAAATTACGAGTATGAAATAAATATTAATATAGAATATAATACTAATAATAATAATGATGATGACAGTGGTGATGATGCTAGGTAATATTTGCTTGCAACCTCTATGTTCCAAGCACTGTTAGACACCTTATGTAATTGTGAGCATTTACTGTTTACAACTACAAACCAGTTAGAAATCATCCTCTTGATTTTAATGATGAGTAATATGCACTGAAGACTATATCCTTGGATCTCAGATGTGCAGTACTCTTATCTAAATAACTAGCCAAGAAAGAGTTTATAATCAAATACCACAAAAATTGGAAAAATTGGATAAATGTATACAATTGAAATTGTTTCTCCAGTGCATTCACAAATATATAAGAAGTACAGGATAGTGTGAGTTTTAATAACCCTTGGTACAAGGAATTTACTTTTTTATGGACTCGTAAAAATGTGTTTATACCACCAGTAATTTAAAATAACGATGCTACATTCAACAGCTATTATTGTAATACGTAACTTCAGTGAACCAATAATTAAATAACACTTCAGGTTGTTCTAGCACTTCTGTCATGTATTTCTAAAATGAATTGCTTTGTATCATCAAAGCCTCACTTTTCTTCATTATTTGAAACAGTTTCTGAGACAAGGATTTCCAACAAGTGTGTTTTAGTGCAAGCGCAGTGTATATTTCTCTAATACGCTCTTTTAATGGCTTGGGTATTAAAGCAAACTGATAATATATAAAAGTAAGACTGTCTTCCCACAGTGCAATCAATTCAAGATCATGTTCCAGCAGTGATTAGCAAAGTCCTTTGTTCCTCATATTCAGTTGAAGAGAGGGTTGGTTTGGGCAATGCTTTTTACAAGGGATTAAGTCTGAGTGTGGAAATGAATATAGTGGCAAGTCTGCCCATAGCATTATCATTCAAATTAAAGTTAATGCTTTAATGATCACCTTATAAATATTAATATACTCATTAGTTCACATTGGCCACAGTTACTTTTCATACCTGTGTCATATCCTACCCCAATAAAAGGAAAAGAAAATGTCAGTAAAGGAGTTTGTATTTGACAGTATCCTGCTCACTGAGGGGTCCTTCTTCATTTATTTTACCTAAATTTAGGGAAAAAAATTTGGAAACATAAATATAAAGGAAACAGTTTAGCTCCCAAATGTAAACTTCTTGGGCCATACACAGAATAACATAGTTATTTAGTCTTCTGAACATTGGCTCTAAAGGGTCAGAAAAATGCAAAAAAATTATGGGATTTAGATAATATCTGTTTTATAAAAAAGTAAGTGTTAAACTGAAAGATAACATAAAGGCAGAGTAAATTAAGAGGGAATAGAGAAAATGGGCAAGTAAGAGAGAGAAATGAAGGGGAATGGAACAAAGGGATAGACGGAAGGAGACCGCACAGACGAGAGAGGCGGTGTCTTCCTGTGGGTCTGTGGGTGAACAGGGCCTGAGTTCCCTTAGGATAAGCCTGTAATATTTTTTGTTTTTTTGTTTTCAAGGTCCCGATGAAAGTTTTGGCAACAGGGTGATGCCAATACAGAAATCTCTGCATTTCTCCACGCCTCTTCCTCTCAGTCCTTGGTGTGGATCCTACAGTGGGAAGCACCTTTGCTCAAGTCAGGGAAAGTGAATACAGTTCAGTTCAGTGGCTCAGTCGTGTCCGACTCTTCATGACCCCATGGACTGCAGCACACCAGGTTTCCCCATCAGCAACTCCCAGAGATTACTCAAACTCATGTCAATCGAGTCTGTGATGCCATCCAAACATCTCGCCCTCTGTCTTCCCCTTCTCCTCCTGCCTTCAATCTTTCCCAGCATCAGGGTCTTTTCCAAGGAGTCAGTTCTTCACATCAGGTGGCCAAAGTACTGGCGTTTCAGCAGCATCAGTCCTTTCAATGAATATTCAGGACTGATTTCCTTTAGGATGGACTGGTTGGATCTCCTTGCTGTCCAGGGACTCTCAAGAGTATTCTCCAACACCACAGTTCTAAAGCATCAATTCTTCTGCGTTCAGCTTGCTTTATACTCCAACTCTCACATCCGTACATGACTATTGAAAAAACCATAGCTCGGACTAGATGGACCTTTGTTGGCAAAGGAATGTCTCTGCTTTTTAATATGCTGTCTTGGTTGATCATAGCTTTTTTTCCAAGGAGCAAGCATCTTTTAATTTCATGGCTGCAGTCACCATCTGCAGTGATTTTGGAGCCCAAGAAAATAAAGTCTCTCACTGTGTCCACTGTTTCCCCATCTGTGCCATGAAGTGATGGGACTGGATGCCATGATCTTAGCTTTCTGAATGTTGAGTTTTAAGCCAACTTTTTCACTCTCCTCTTTCACTTTCATCAAAAGGCTCTTTAGTTCTTCACTTTCTGCCATAAGGGTGGTGTCATCTGTGTGTCTGAGGTTATTGATATTTCTCCCAGCAACCTTGATTCCAGCTTGTGCTTCACCCAGCCCGGCATTTCACATGTTGTACTCTGCATATAAGTTAAATAAGCAGGGTGACAATATACAGCCTTGACATACTCTTTTCCTGATTTGGAACCAGTCTGTTGTTCCATGTCCAGTTCTAACTGTTGCTTCTTGACCTGCATACAGATTTCTCAGGAGGCAGGTAAGGTAGTCTGGTATTCCCATCTCTTGAAGGATTTTCCACAGTTTGTTGTGATCCACACAGTCAAAGGCTTTGGCATAGTCAGTAAAGCAGAAGTAGATGTTTTTCTGGAATTCTCTTGCTTTTTCGATGATACAAAGGATGTTGGCAGTTTGATCTCTGGTTTCTCTGCCTTTTCTAAATCCACCTTGATCATCTGGAAGTTCATGGTTCATGTAATGTTGAAGCCTGGCTTGGAGAATTTTTAGCATTACTTTGCTAGTGTGTGAGATGAGTGCAGTTGTGTGGTTGAACATTGTTTGGTACATTCTGGGTTATATTTTTATATGAAAACAGGAATCCAAGGTTTGGATGTGGGGCATGAAGGAAAAACAAGAAAGTAGCCTTAATTTTAGTTTTGAGGCACTAAGTGGATGAAATGGGTAAAGGAATGTTGAGAAATAAGAGAAATCATGATGTCTGTTTTGGAGAGTTATCTCATCTCTTTTATCACAGCTGTTCTAATGGGTGTGAGGTTATAACTTGTTGTGGTTTTGATTTGCATTTCCCTGATGACTAGTGATTTTGAACATGTTTAAATGTACCTATTGTACATGTCTTCTTTAGAAATTTCCTATTATGGTTTATCCTTTGTCCATTTTTAATCAGTTTTTGTTTTGTTTTTTTTTTACAGTTGAGTTGTGTAAGTTTCTTATAAACTTTGAATCTTAACTCCTTATAAGATACATGGTTTACAAACATGTTCTCCTGTTTCGAGGTTGCTTTTTCATTTGTTGATTGTGTCTTTTGTTGTACAATTGCGTTTTAGTTTGATAAAGTCTCACTTGATTTTTGCTTTGATTGTTTGTGCTTTTGGTATCATATCCAAGCAATCATTTCCAAGACCAATGCCAAGAAGTTATCCCCTTAAATATTGTCTTCTAGGAGTTTTACAGTCTCCTGGAATTACATTTGCATCTTTAATCTGTTTTAAGTTGATTTTTGTTAGCGATGTAAGATAGAGGTCCAATTTAATTATTTTGCAGGCAAATACCCAGTCTTCCCAACATATAAAGTTTTCTTTTCTTTATTGAATAAATTATCCTCACTGATTATTCTTGATTATCCTGTCAAATACTAGCTGACGATATACGCCTGGGTTTATTTCTAGATTCTTGATTCTGTTCCGTTGATCTATGTATCTGTTTTTGTGGCAGTACTATACCATGCTGATTGCTGCAGCTTGTAATATCATTTAAAATCTTGAAGCCTGATGTCTCCAGGTTTGTCAGAAAGGTCATATTTTATCGATGACTTCCAGTCTCTCCCCTTCTATCGCATCTCTCTGACTGTCTCTTCATCTTCCTTCAGCTGGACACAGTTCCACTCTCTTCAAGGTCATAAGAATCTACCCATCTAGAATCTGCACATCTAAAGCCCATGACCTTAATTCCATCTGCAAAGACCCTTCACCATAGTGTCGAGATTAGCATCTGGTTGAATAATTAGGGGATGGCGATCTTACTGGCAATCTTATTGGGTCATCTTTAGTGTTCAACACTTTACCTACCACATATCCCATCACTCAAAAACACAACACCCCTTCCTCTCATAAACCTCCAGATCTGTCCCTTTTTTTTTTAATCTCTCTCACCCCCATATGAAACCAACAGCCTGTCATAGCCTGTGCAACAATGTCAGAGTGGCATGAGGACTGAGGAAGTGGAGAAGGAAAGGTAGAAACAAGTGTCTGCAGTAATTACCTAGAGATATGTCTTGAGTTAACGTGCTTGGTTTCATTTCTGACTTAGGGCTCCAATCACTGCTGTACCTCAGACCACCACAGTCGGCTTGTCTCACCTGTCACCTCTCTGCTTCCACCTGGACATTTAAAAAAATTTCTAATGTTAATACAAACAATATGATTTTCATTTGTATGTGATGAATAAAAACACATCTGTGAACAGTACTCGATGAAGCAGTTGGGAGAGAAATAAGATACTGTCTTATAAAGCAGATTGTATAGATTATAAATGCAACTCAACTCACTGATTTTTTTTTACCATTTTTTCTAACATTTATTAATCATATATTGCTTTCTCCAATACCCCACGCAACCAATTTAGTGATTACAGAAAAATCACCTCAGCTTTCTTGTTTGTAAAATAACTGAGTTCAACCAAGGCACAGCAAATATAGTATCCATAATCCTAGTTCCCCTTCTGTGTCTATAAATGATGACAGTGGAAAACTTTCTAATTAAACATAGTGTCAGTTGCCCAGTCATGTCCGATTCATTGCGACCCCATGGACTGTAGTCTGCCAGGCTCCTGTGTCCATGGCATTCTCCTCTACTGGAGAGGGTTTCCATTTCCTACTCCATAGACATGAAGCAGTTTCAAAGTAATATTTGTATTTAAAGGTTTATTGTAAATCAGCTAAACTTATATATATTTTTTTCCCTAAATTAAAAGTATCATAAGAAGTAAATGAAGTAACACACACAAAGGACTTCCCACACTGCCTGGCCCAGGGTGGCAGCCTCTGCCGACCACAGAAGAAGCTTACTCCAGGGATGAAAAATTGTATTTTGTATGTTACCTGGAATAAGTGGTTTGTCGTTGCTTGGAACACTTCTGCAAGTGGGAGTAAATGGTTCTAATGGGAAGAAAAAAGAAAAATCAATAATAAGGATACTGGCATTCGTTGTTCCTTCAAGGAATCTCAACGCCTCTCCCCAAGTTGAGGAGGGAAAAGCAGATCCCCTGAAATCTAAGTTAAATGGAGAGCACAAATCAAATGTGGCAAACCCATAAAAATGCTGAAAACATAGTAATGAAAAATCTAGTGGCAATAAATTTTGTTAATAAGGCAGAGCCAGGATTTTGCTTTAGTGGCAGCATCTGAGGCTCTCAGAACTGTTTCTTGTATTCCAGTGCAGATGATTTTCTACTCTGAGATGTCTTGTTAAAATGTCTTTGTAATAAAAGTGTGCAGGCATTTCAATGGCTTTCAGTGGTACTGTTTACTTATTTTCTGCTTGTTGAGCGCCAACTGTGGTACCAGCCTAAGCAACAGAGATGACAAGTCCTGATAAAATGGAGGCTGTGTTTACAGAAGTGATTCTCCAAATGTGGTGTCTAGAAGGCAGCACCAGAGACCTTGTTGCAAATTTAATTTCCTGGACTCAGGTTTCATCCCAGGCCTACTGAACCAGATACCTGGGTGGAGCCTGGAGCCCTTTGGTGTTTAACAAGCTTTCTGGGAGATTCTGATGGACACTAAAGTGTGAGAGCCTTTGATGTGGTTTATCAGTAAAAGAACCTGGAACTTCGCCTCCCTCTATTTATTACAAAGATGTTTTGCACATGTGAAACCTGTTAGACAAATGGATTCAAAAAAATCCCTAAGTAACAAGAATCCTTCATCAGCTTTAGATCAGATAACAAATATCCAGGAGCCATTTAAAGCTCCTCAAATATTCCTAGTTTTTTAAATTATAAGTATTATTTGTCTTGCATTTCTGTAGTTGGGTATTATTTCCTAGATATGAATAATTTCCTTTGAAGTCCCTCAATCCAATTATGCCCTACTTGTTTATTAATATAAATGGTCCCAATTTATGATAGGATTTCTTGCCTTTACAGTGGTTCAAAAGTGACACGCATTCAATAGAGACTGCACTGGAAATTTTGCATTCTGATCTTTTCCTGGGCTAGTGATAGGAGGTAAAATGCTCTCTACGGATGCTGGGCAGTGGTGGGGAGCACAGTTTTGAATCAGCCAGAGGCTCGGAAGAGTGAACAACTGATATACTTACCACCATTCTATACTCAGTCAGACAGTCATTCTTTTTTTCCCAATGGAAAATGTGTTAGATGGTTTTGCCCAATTGTCGGCTCATGGAAGTGTTCTGAGCACATTGAAGGTAGGGCAGGCTAAGCTATAATGTTTGGTAGGTCAGGTGTATTAAATGGATTCTCAACCTATGGATATTTTCAACTTATAATGGGTTTATTGGGTTGTAACCCCATCATAAGTCAAGGAAGACCTGTAGTTCATCATGAAGCAGCCCTGAATGGTTAGATAAAGGCCAAGAAGATATATCTGCTTTGTGTTGAAATTGCAGATTCAGGATCTTTCCGTAGTGGAGAAGTACTTTGAATATCTATCAGCTTACTAATAATTTTTTTCAGATTGTCAGCCTGTCAGTCATTCTAACACCTGGGACAAACCGTACCAAGGCATCTGATAGTAAAATGTGGGGCTCAAAGAATCATACAAGTTTTCTGTTTCTAATTCTAAATTTCTTTCCAGTATTCTGGTTTATTTCAAATGATTCTGATTCTGAAAGTATAAGCTCCTGATTTATGGCATGGATAGGTATTTATGCCCTGTGATAAAAAACACTAATAAAATATATTCCCAAGCACTGTGGTTACTCTGAATGACTGGAGCCCAAGCCTTTTGCTGTGATATGATGCTTCCTGATATAGGTGCTTGTGGTAAGAGAAATTTGGGGGCCCGGGTATCTATGAATTTCATGTCCTCACTTTCATAACCTTCATAATATGACACATATTCAGTCATCCAGGGAAATGGCAAATGGATAGAGATGCATGCATAATTAATAGACAACCAAATGGCTGAAAATAAACAGTTAAAGCTTGCTGATTGGGCAGCACTTGCTGATTGGACAGAGGGGCACAGTAATTTTATAATTAACGCTAGATACACATTCCCTTTAATTACATAAGGCAGACTTGTTTGGAGGGATTTGTGTATAAGTGTGAGCATGTGCATGTATGTTTCTCTGCAGAATGAGTGAGCCTCTAATGAAGGAGTTTTCTCCCTTCTGATAGAGTGCTTGGCCAATCCAGTTCAAATTTTCTGCTTGGTGTGAGGGCAGGCAGAGTGGAAGAGAAAAATAAGATGCACAGGAGACAAGTTAAACCAAAAGACATCTCAGGATGTTCTTCAGGGAGAAATGATTTTATTGATAATGGACAGCAGAACTGACTCTACGTTGAACTCCTGCTAGAAAAGCATTCTGTCTGTTATTGGGCAAATGCTCTGACAAAGCGAATTCTCTGAAGGTGTTCAGATCCAGTAAGCAATCAGTAACCCTACATTCAGGCCAGTATTTGTTTTCACCCTGAGTATTTGTCTAGGTGGCAGTGTAGATGGTTAGAAATGATTTACTTTCTTGATTTATTGAGTTTAGTTCCATAATAATCTATAACCATGCGGGCTAGATGGAGACGATGAGTCTAAAGCAGAATTATGTAGAAGCACTGTTCAGTTCCAGTGCCCATTCCTTCTCCTCCAGATGCCCGTCACTTCTTGCCATTTTCTGGCTCTCTAGCACTTCTCAGTCAACCTCACTTGGACCTGTCTGATTAAGATGTGTGCTTGCTTTGGTCAAAGGTACCCTGGTGGCTCAGACTTTAAAGCATCTGCCAGCAATGCAAGAGACATGGGCTCAATCCCTGGGTCAGGAAGATCCCCTGGAGAAGGAAATGGCAACCCACTCCAGAATTCTCGCCTGGAAAATCCCATGGACGGAGGAGCCTGGCGGGCTACAGTCCTTGGGGTCACAAAGAGTCGGACATGACTGAGCAACTTCACTCACTTTGCTTTGGTCAAAAGCACATAAACCAGAGCAGCAGGAGTGGAGTTGAGCTGATAGAAGTGTTTCTTTGGCCCATAGGGTGTTTTCTATAGTTTTTTTGTTTTGTTTTGCTTTTTATCTTTTTTTTTCTCACCTTTAAAAAACTGAATCAAGTGCCAGCAATTGGCTCCACTAGAAAAGCCTGCAGGACCAGCCACATCCCACCTCCATTCTCCCTGTGGGACCATGCTTTTGAAGAAGGGCAAATACTACCTTTTTAGAGGTAAATTTACATACGAATGGGCTTCCCTAATCGCTCATTTGGTAAAGAATCCACCTGCAATGCAGGAGACCCCTGCTGGATCCTGAGTTGGGAAGATCCCATAGAGAAGGGATAGGCTACCCACTCCAGTATTCTTGGGCTTCCTTGTGGCTCAGGTGGTAAAGAATCTGCCAGCAATTCGGGAGACATGGGTTGGATCCCTGGGTTAGGAAGATTCCCTGGAGAAGGGAACGGTTACCCCACTACAGTATTCTGGCCTGGAGAATTCCATGAACTATATAGTCCATGCGGTTGCAAAGAGTAGACACGACTAAGTGACTTTCACTTCACTTCACTTCAAACCTATTAAAGTGTTTGTCAAAAAAATAATAGCGATTCTATCAGAGATCCCCAGGTATAGAGTAAAATTATTAATATATTATCATATATTAATACTTATATATTATATACAATATATTATATATAATAATGATAATTATATATAATATATAAAAATACATAATATAAAAATTTATAATTATATATAATAATTAATAATATATTAATATATTATATAACACATAATATATTATTATAGCCTAGGAATCATAAGGAATCCCTGGTTGATATGAATCAGTAATATGATGCAGTTATTTTTGAGACAAATACGCAACCTGGGCTGCAATAGCAAAAGTATTGCTGTGAAAGAAAGTGTTGGTTGTTGACCAGAAACCTGAAAAAAATCACCAGTCCAGTTTTGGACTCCATAATTTTCAGTGAGCATAGTCAAGCTGAAGCATACCTATCGTAGGAAAACGGTGAATACATGATTTAGTTAAATGACAAAAGGTAAACTCATATGAGGAAAGTCCATGACTTTTTGATTTCTTGGTGTTGCCTGCAAATGACACTAAATTCTGGAGAGTGATTCCTGTTGACCAGACTCAGCCCAGCAATGTTTGTGAGTCTAGTGGCTGTTCTTAGTGCAACCAGCCTCTGCTGCCCCGACAGCGGACCTGCTAGACACCAGCAGGAAAAAGAAGGAGAAGCAATGATTTCCTGACATTGCTGCTGAGTTTTTAGTACCAAAGACCAGAAGAGTCCAGTTGAAAGTGTAGCAGACCACAGCACAGTAGTTCCCTCTGTCAAATGACTTCGTGTTAACCTTGAATCTGCGGCTGAAATCTCAAATATCACAACAGTCCCTCAATATGCAAATATGGCTACAAACATCCTTTCTTCTAGATGAAAGGTAGGGGTTGTATTTTTGAGACCAGAGTAGGTAGCAGTCCCCAGCAACCCAACAGCCTATCTACATGTGTTACAATTTAGTTAAACTATGCTCCCACCTACCATTTGATACTGACTTTAAAACAGCCCACCCCAAACATCCCGCGTATAAATCTGAGTAGCAACTTCTGGTCCTCCAGAAGGAAAATAATGTTTCCTTCACCAGCATCTCTCAACAGTGCTACTGGGACCATCACTCAGAGTTCTGAAGAACATAGAAAATACCTTGTCAGAGCTGGTCAATTATCAAATTTTTGGAAGGATGTTGGTTGAAAAAATTAATATTAGTTCTGCTAATTTTTATTTCAAGGACCTTCTGAGAGTCAGAAGTGAAAGGAGATCTAATAGTTGTGCAGCCGTGTGCCTGGAGTCCTCATGTAGTTACATAACACAGATGAAAATAACCTTCATCCTTGTTGAAAATAAATAGTTGAGCTTCTTTGTTCTAAGCTCTCTTGTCCCTTTCTGTCCACATACAAAGCCACCATGGTTGCCATGGTAAAAACCTTGATGATAATGTTCCCAAACAGTCTTGCAACATCACAAACAGTGCTGAGAAAAGACCTCACCATGTACCTTCACACAGTTGGAGGTAAGCAAGGACTACCCCTAGAACTCATGTGTTAGCTTTTCAGCAATTAAAGACCTTCCTGTGAGAAACACACATGCACGCGCACACACACACACACACACACACACTCACCTTGTCTTCTTGGCACATCCCAGATTTTCTCTTCTCCACACAAGAATCTCTGTGCATCATAGGAAGGACCGCCTCTACTAATCCTAGCAGATTTAGAATCTATTCACCCTTAGACCTCTACACTGCAGACGACTGTCAGAGTGTCTGCTCGGCCCATCTGTTTGCACTAAGTGAAGACAGATCACTGTGTGTGGCTGGAAGGGCCTGTCACACCTCCCTCAGAGGAACTTTTCAGAAAGTCCCCGAAGAACACTGTGATTGCTCTGATTCCTTCTGAGTTATATTTACATAAGTCATCAGTGATGGGTACAGATGAAAATGTATTGAGAAAAGGTAGAAGTTGCAATAATAGAGATCTGGCTCATCAAGGATTGAGAGTACATTGGTTACCTGCATGTGTTCACTTTTTGAGAAAAAGAAGTCTAAAACAGTCTCTCTTCTCATGATTTTTTATATCTAGTTGGAGAGATGGGTCTAAGCATATAAAAATAAAGGTCACTCTGCTATATTTAAAATGGACAACCGATAAGGTCCTATTGTATCGCACAGGTACCTCCTCTGTTCATTGTTATATAGCAGCCTGGATGGGAGAGGAGATTGTGAGAGAATGGATACATGTATACGTATGACTGAGTCCCTTTGCTGTTCACCTGAAACTATCACAGCATTGTTAACTGGCTATGTGTGTGCTAAGCCACCTCAGTCGTGAGGACTCTTTGCGATCCTGTGGACTGTAGCCCCCCAGGCTCCTCTGTCCATGGGATTCTCCAGGCAAGAATACTGGAGTGGGTTGCCATGCCCTCCTCCAGGGGATTTTCCCAACCCAGGGATCAAACCTGCATCTCTTATGTCTCCTGCGTTCTTTACCACTATTGCCACCTGGGAAGCCCTGTTAATTGGCTATACTCCCATACAAAATAAAAAGTCTTTTTAAAAGGATGGTCAAACAATAACTGAGGTTACTGTAGCACACGACACTGTCTCTAAACCCTAGAGGAGTGTCGAGCGAGAGAGAGAGAGAGAGATGAGCAGTTGCAGCCTCCCTGAAGGAGGTCCAATTTGGGGTCCCCACATCCCCCAAGCCGATATTCCTAAAGAGTGTGGTCTCCATAGTCACAAAAGGAAAGCCAGCATGCCTGAGACGGAGGCATAGAAACCAGCCCAAGGTAGCCCGGCATCACAAACACAAGGCGATTTCTGGGAGCCATCCTTAGGATGGGGAATCTTCTTCCCCAGGGAAGGCTTCTTTTGATTTAGGATTCTTTACAGCAGAGCTCTCCCTGAAGACTTAAGTAAAAAGAGAGATGAAGCTGTAAGCTTCCTCCTTCTCTTTTTAGCCATGGCCCCTCCCCAAACCCCCTTCACATACTGCTGCGATCTTCGCATTCTGTGCACCTGAATACACGTAGCCCCAACTACACACTCAGCAACATGTTCAAATGCTTTCGTCCTTTGAGACTAATTACCCTCAGATTCTATAAGGTGAAAGTAGCGGCAGCAGCCTTTACATCATCGAAGATACATCAAACACACTGATGTAAATCTGTGGAGCCGGGAAGCAAATACCTAGCTTTTCTGAATTAAATTGAGAATCTTCCTTGACATCTGAGGTTTGATATCTTTCAACAGAGATGACAGCCCTGAAACTGCTCTCCAAGTGCCAGGCAGAATATAAAAACGATTCAGGGCATCATTTACATATCACACAGACACCTCAAGTTGGCAGGCTTGTTGCTTAGTAAAGAAAATATAAATGAAGCACGGCTTAGGCGATGGGCCCTGGGACACCTGAGTTAGTGTGGTAAGTGCTGGTTGGCTAATTAGGCAGTGTTATGCCTTGGAAGGGTTAAGGCAGAGCACAGTTTAGTAAAGAGGTGTTTTCCTTCTCACTGTTCTCCACTTATCACCTCTCACCATGAGACAAGGCTCTGTGCAACCAGAAGCAATGATTGTGCAAATTATTTTCTTTCAAACATTGACGTGGTGTTGAGTTGAGGAGCAAGGTGGTAGGAAAAGAAACAAGATCAAAACACACAGATGTGTTTCTGTGATGCAAAAAAAGAAAAAAAAATCAGCTCAAACAGCTCTAAGTCAGACTTCCTCAGTAACAGATTGCTTTCCACTCTTAAATCTCATATTTCTGAAATTGATCCTTATCTCTTTCCTACATCTTATTATGTAATATATTACCTTGTCTTCCTTAGGCTGCTATAACATTCCCTATTCCTAAATTAGTGTTTGATACATAGTAGACATTCAATAAACAGTTACTATATAAAATATCAATTAGTTAAGTCCAAACATATTAATCTGGATTTCATTATAGAGAAGGAACAATGAAATTCTGGAAAGACCTTTCGTATTAGATTCATAAACAGCTTAATTCAAATCCTGGTTCTGAAATTATAGTTTCCGGGGGGGAAGGATGAGGGGAAAGGACAGTTAGAGAATTTGGGATGGACATGTACACACTGCTGTATTTAAAATGGATAACCAACAAGGACCTACTGAATAGCACATAGAACTCTGCTCAATGTTATATGGCAGCCTGGATGGGAGGAGAGTTTGAGAGGGAATGGAAACATGTGTATGTAAAAAAAAAGAAATATCCTGGTTCTGTCAGTGACTATATGATCGTCATCAAACTAAATCATGTAAGCTTTAAGTTCTTTATTTATGTTAGAAAGACAAGAAGGAAGAAACCTCAGAATAACAATATTAATTGAGTGCTTAGTACAAGCACTGTTCTGAAAATTTTGCATGCATTAGCTGATCTAATACTTGAAACAATTATCATCCCCATGAGAAAACCGAGACATAGAAGTTAAATAATTTTCATAAGTTTACACAGATGGTAAGTAGATGAAATGGGATAGAAATCCAGACAATGACTCAGGATACTGTTAATCATGCCCCTCAAATACACATGATGCTCCCTCTCACAAGACTATAATATACTGCCTCTTAGACTACGGTGGGGATTTAATAAAATGATGCATCTTAAGGATATCGCTTGCCAGTAGTGTTTCATTAGTGTTCTTTTGATGAAAATGCAGAATAGGCATTCTCATTCCACCTGGAGCATGAGCCAGCTCTGAGTTCTACCCCATTCTTCTCTCAACTTTGCAACTTTATTTGGAAGGCATGTCCGCCCACATTCATTTTTGATCTTGTTGTGGAACAGAACTTCTTCAGTAATTTGACTTCAGGGTGTATGTGTAAACATGACCTGTACTCACTTTCTGGCTTCAGATGTTTGAAGTGAGTCTGCAGCTAACTGTCCATAGACTTTTGTTTCTAGTGAATTTGTGCAGATACTCTGACTCCAGGATAGTTTGGCAGCTGTTGGGGAAATTTAAAAGATATGGATGATTGTTATTAATGATCATGTGAAAAATCATGGCATAAGGGAATCATATATCTCCCAACATCTACCTCTTCTGTTCTTTTCTTCCCTAATTATGTAATGGACCAATGTTTTTCTCTTATTGTGCAAATATTCCTTCTACACTTTCTTCTAACTACTCCCAGTCAAAGAAACTGACCTTTATGTCCATGGGTCAATCTAGTTAAGCAAGCATTTGATTTGGTAAATCCATGTTACATATGTGAATGCCGGATTAACACACACTCTTTCCTAGGGTTTTATATGCTTTTATATATACTTTTAATTTGCATAAAATCAATTATAGTCAGGGAAACTTTTCTAATATGTAGGGTTTAAGGCACTATAGACAATATAAAGCATTTGAAAAATCTGTATGTTTAGAGTGATGAGGGAATATCTCCAATTACATTACGTGGACCACAGTCTGCTTCTCATGAGTTGGGGAATATTCTAGATGAATTCTAGCTTCACAAGGTCTATAAGAAGAGACTCTCCAAGAATCCTGATGAACTTAGGTGGCTTTATTGAACAAAGCTAGTGGAGACGATGGAATTCCAGTTGAGCTATTTCAAATCCTAAAAGATGATGCTATGAAAGTGCTGCACTCAATATGCCAGCAAATTTGGAAAACTCAGCAGTGGCCACAGGACTGGAAAAGGTCAGTTTTCATTCCAATCCCAAAGAAAGGGAATGATAAAGAATGTTCAAACTACCACACAATTACACTCATCTCACACACTAGAGAAGGAAATGGCAACCCACTCCAGTGTTCTTGCCTGGAGAATCCCAGGGACCGGAGAGCCTGGTGGGCTGCTGTCTATGGGGTCGCACAGAGTCGGACACGACTGAAGTGACTTAGCAGCAGCACACACTAGCAAAGTAATGCTAAAAATTCTCCAAGCCAGGCCTCAAAAGTACATGAACTGTGAATTTCCAGATGTTCAAGCTGGTTTTAGAAAAGGCAGAGAAACCAGAGATCAGATTGCCAACATCCATTGGATCATCAAAAAAGCAATAGAGTTCCAGAAAAACATCTACTTCTTCTTTATTGACTACGCCAAAGCCTTTGACTGTGTGGATCACAACAAACTGTGGAAAATTCTAAAAGAGATGGGAATACCAGACCACCTGACCTGCCTCCTGAGAAATCTGTGTGCAGGTCAAGAAGCAACAGTTAGAACTGGACATGGAACAACAGACTGGTTCCAAATCGGGAAAGGAGTACCTCGAGGTTGCGTATTGTCACCCTGCTTATTTACCTTATATGCAGAGTACATCATGCAAAATGCTGGGCTAGATGAAGCATAGGCTGGAATCAAGATTGCTGGGAGACATATCAATAACCTCAGATATGCAGATGACACCACCCTTATGGCAGAATGTGAAGAAGAACTAAAGAGCTTCTTGATGAAAGTGAAAGAGGAGAGTGAACAACTTATTATATTAATATTTAATAAAGTTGATTTTTGGAAACATCTACCAGTGTATATCTCAGCTCCTCTGTGAGGAATCAGGAAGGGTTTTGTGGTCCATAAATGTGAGAGTCTTAAATTTGGAACAATATTCTTGAAGGACTAAAACAGAGTTAGCAGCAGGAATCAAAATACTGACAGAGAGCTGAAACAAAAACAGATAAACATCACAGCCTAAACTGACTGTGGCTGAGTTCTTCCTCAGCCATGCCAAATGGATACGCAGTTCCATCACCTACTAACAAGTGTAACATTGACGTCAAACAAGTCTGAATCATCAGAAACACTTTAGAAACCAAACTTCTGCTCTGGTTCATCACAGCCTCAAACTCTAGGGGAGGGTGGTCTAGATCAAAGACAGGCTGAGGGCTTTAGGGGCTCCCTGTTCACAGTGGGAAAAGCTGAAACTTCCACAGTGACAGCTACTTAAAAATAAATTGTAATATCAGTCACATTGTGAACTGGCCTTCATTCACAGACCCTGAATAGGTCAGAGAAAGCTGCTGCTAGGGATGTGGAGCACAGATAAATGCAGGTTCGCTTACTAGTGACGGAGGTAGAAAAGAGAATCTGGCTGCAAACCAGGAAAATCTGAGTTCAATCCCATTTCTGTAGTTCACATGTCTGGGAAAACCTTTTATTTATTCATTTATTTACTTATTTATATTTTGGGCTGCACTGCGGGCATGTGGGATCTTAGTTCCCTAACCAGGGAACGAACCCACACCCCCTGCATCAGAAGCGTTGAGTCTTAACCTCTGCACCACCAGGGAAGTCCCAGGAGAACCTGTTAGACATTCTGAGCCTGCATTTCCTTACTTGTATTATAAAATAGAAATGGGATTATGTGCCTAACCCGCGAAGTTATCATAATAGTGATACAAATATTTTAAATATGTTGAAGAGCTTTATAATTTGACAAAGAAAATAAGAATCAGTATGTTTTATCAGCAAATATTAATTTTATACCAGGTATTCTGTGGAAGGCACAGAACACGGCATAAATCGCTGCGTCGAACGGGTCCAGGTGTCCCACCTCTAACCTTCTGAATGGAGCTCTCAATGGAGGGTCAGCTGAGTCAGGAGAGGTCACTCAAACTGACATAACAGGAACAGGGTCACCAGTCAAAAGAGCACTTCCAAAGTCCACATGGCAGCTGCGGAGGCTCATACAACAGCAACTGAATTGAAGATAGATAAAGGGAGAAAGATTTGAGCATTATTTTGGAGGTAACAGTTATACAACTTAGAGATTATCGTTTTTGATGAAGTAGAGGAGAAAGTGAAAGAAGGGGGAGAAATTCAAATAATTCTGTGAATTCACCTCTCATTCCATGATTTTTCAGTGGGTGTGTTTCCACCAGGATAGGAAATAAGGAAACAAACTTGTGGAGGAGTTTGGGGTATGAATAGACGTGTATATTTGAGCTGAGTAGCCTGAGATCCAGGAGCTGTGCCCGACAGTGAATTACATCTGAAGCTCAGGAGAGAATTCAAGGTAGAGGTTTGAAAGTTATCACATCATAAGTGATAATTGAATCCATAGGAAGAGTGTGTAAAATAAAAAAAGGTGAGAAGAGACAAGTGAGATGAGAAGAGAGCCAAAGACAAAACCTTGGGGGGAAAGTGACACTTAAAAATTAGGCAGTGAAAGAAGAATTAGAAAGAGAAAGTGAATAGCGAGCATAGGTCGAAAGAAAACAGAGGGTAGTCCCATAGACATCAGAAGAGAAATATATTCAAAATGGAAGTGCTCAATTTTGTCAAAAACCAGGAAGACTTGTATCACAGCCGTCAAGAACTTCATAGTGAAATGAGCCAGTCTTTGAATCCTGGGCTTGCTGGTTATGGAGGGCGATTTACCCGACCTCTCCAAGCTTCAGTTCCATCTTCTTTCATTTGGGGGAAAGCACATGATCTCTTCTGAAAGGGTTAAATGCTTAACCCTGTACTGATCACATAGACAGCACTCAACAGATAATACTACTGTTGAGTAGTATTAAACAGATATTTAACTACTCTTTATATCCAGAGAACTGAAGAGTTAATTCTCACATTTTGTAATCAGGATGTTACCTGTGTATCTTCAAGAGTAGATTTAGAGTGGTAAAGCTAGAAGTCTGACACTAATGGGTTGAAAAACATTAAAGTAGACCAGATATAACTGTCATTTTGTGCCTTGAAACCACCTGGTGGTCAGCAATTTCATATCATTCACCTTAATAGGCAGTTGATTCGTTGTGGCTATCTTAGATGCACATTATTCTTTTAAAAGTCTTGAGATAGGTTTATATTAATTAGTGTAAGTTTTCAGGTTTGAGGAGTTGGTTTTTATTCTGGTTTAGGACTGAGAGGTTTGAGTTCATTTCAAAAGGAGTGCTGTTGCTGCTGCTGCTGCTAAGTCGCTTCAGTCGTGTCCGACTCTGTGCAACTCCATAGACGGCAGCCCACCAGGCTCCCCCGTCCCTGGGATTCTCCGGGCAAGAACACTGGAGTGGGTTGCCATTTCCTTCTCCAATGCATGAAAGTGAAAGTGAAGTCACTCAGTCGTGTCCGACTCTTCGCGACCCCATGGACTGCAGCCTACCAGACTCCTCCGTCCATGGGATTCTCCAGGCAGGAGTACTGGAGGGGGTGCCATTGCCTTCTCCACAAAAGGAATGAGGAAGTGCAAGGAAAAAGCATAGAACTGTACAAGAGTACCAAAAGAAATTCGAGGAAGCATAGAATAATTTTCATAAGCACAGGCTTTCTCACACTATAGCTATTGACTCTGAAGAAGTTACTTAACTTTTCTGTTTTCTAGTTTTCTCCATCTTTAAAAACAATAGCGATTGTGAGCTTTAATATTAATACCTTTCATGGGCAAGGAGCGGCCTAAATAATAGCACATTACTTTTGTCGTCACTATTACTGTTAAAATCAACATGGTCAAAGCTCGAGAGATGAGTTTCTCATAATCTGACACACATCATCGGGGAGGTTTTACAAGTCAATGAAACCATTTGTTCCCTCCATGCCTGAGGACCACAAAAAGAACCAGTGTAAACTCTGAAATTCTACCATGAGAGCATCCATCACCTTTGAACCTCAAAGGCTTTAAGTTGCCAAAAGAGTTCAATTAGAGTGAAAATATGAGAGGGGATGCACTAGTTCCCTAGAGACCCTGCAACAAATACTACACCCTTGAAGGCTTAAAACAGGAAAATTTATTTTCTCACAGTTCTGGAAGCCAGGAGTTCTAAATCAAGGTGTCAGCAGAGCTGCCCCTCCTCCGAGGCTCCAGGGAACTGTCCTTTCTTGACTCCTCCACCTGCTGGTGGCTCCAGCTGTCCCTTGGCTTGTAGGTACATGTGTGCTCAATAGTTTCGGTCGTGTCTGACTCTTTGTGACCCCATGGGCTGCAGCCTGCCAGGCTCCTCTGTCCATGGGATTCTCCCAGCAAGAATATTGGAGTGGGTTGCCATTTCCTACTTCAGGGGATCGAACCTGCAGCCCCTGCATTGGAAGGCAGATTCTTTACCAATATCGCAGATATATCTGAAATCTTTTCATCCTCTTCTCATTACTCTACCAATCGCTGGGTGAGATGTAGATTTTGCTTCTTCCTAGATGTCATGAAATAAACAAATTTCCCTCTGTTTCAGTACCTTACCCAATAGTATGCCTATAAGGTGCACAGTAAATATTATTAAATAAGAATATTTGAAATAAGCAATATAGGGTTCTACTCTCAAGTAGGTCTTGCTATTCACAACATTTCAGAGTAATTCAGTCTTTTGATTTTATTTAATTCTACTGCGCACATGACGATAGCTTTTGGGAATAGTGAGAAGAAATGGTAAAAAAAAAAAAACAGTCACAATTCAAAACGCCTACTTTGAAAAAATAAAATTATAAGATTTTACAGCATTTATCATGTATATATTTTCCAAAAATTAGTTTATTTTATTTATTCTTTGTTGTCATTATTAATGTTTAGTCTCTAAGTCAAGTCTGAACCTTTTGTGACCCCGTGGACTGTAGCCCACCAGGCAAGAATACTGGAGTGGGTTGCCATTTTCTTCTCCCAGGGATCTTCCCCAACCCAAGGATTGAACCCACTTCTCCTGCTTCTCCTGCATTGGCAGGCAGATTCATTACCACTGAGCCACCAGGGAAGCCCTTGTTTTCTCTACTTTGTACTAATGATCTCCTTACTGAAAACATGAAGCTGAAATGATTTATGAATTTGCATTTTAACACTGACATTACAAAAGATATATATTTCTCACTATTATGATCCATAATAATCACACATATTATGTATTATTATGGCTTCACGAGGAATAGATTTATATTATTTTCATAGACCCATCAAATCATGAATAGACAGAGTAATATATTTAAGTCGATACTTCCTTAAAATAGGACACTAGAGCTGAATTCTCAATTTTCTTACAGTTAAACACGCTTGGGGTTGTCACCCTCCGATAAACCTTGGTATCTCTAACGCATTAGATTTAAAGACACGAGATCTATTATGTAGTTATCATATGATGGCTTCTGCATATTATGTGCTACACATTATGTAATTCTTCTCTCAAAAATGTTTCTGGGAGGGCTTGAAGAGATGGACGCTAATATCCCTTCTGGTTTTCACACTCATAAGTCTCCCGACCTGTCAGCAGGTGTGTCTGAGTTCGTTTTCCCATCAGGAAATAGTGCCAACCCCCTCCCCTTCTGTCTCCAAACTGTTTCTGTGACACATGACAAATGTTTACAAGATAAGTGATCTTGATCAGAGGTGCAATCTGTGTGGCCTTTGAGCAGAATGGCGCTAATTGCCCTGCAGGAAAATAGATCAATGATCTCGCTAACAGAGCACTCTAAGCAAATGTCTCTATACAACAGGTTAGATTCCATGTCCACACAGAACTAGATTGTACTGTCAAGAGACTTGTGATGTACAAAACAAACTCAGTCCCTTTTGGCTTTCTAGAGCCACTAATCCCTTTAATCAAGGTAAAATGCTTTAGTTTACACAAATAAGCATTTCTATGGCCTTCCCTGGTGGTTCAGACAGTAAAGAATCTGCCTGCAATGCAGGAGACCAGGGTTCCACTTCTGGGTCAGGAAGATCCCCTGGAGAAGGAAATGACTACCCACTCCAGATTTCTTGCCTGGAGAATTCCATGACAGAGGAGACTGGTGGGCTACAGTCCATGGGGTTGCAAAGAGTCAGATACAACTGAGCGACTAACACACATACTCATGTACATGGTAACAGAAGCATCTCAAACTCTGTGTTTACATTCATGGTTCTTTCTTTTTGGGAAAAAGATAATATTTTAATCAATGTGTGTGTGACTATAATTAAATGTGAATATTCATCAGGTTAAATATTTAAGTCAATGATAGTGTTAAAAAAACTCTTCTGTAATCGATAACATTTCCTTAAAATTGGATCACTGGTTTTCTCATTTAGTGGAAGGCAGACAAATGAGATATAGCCATGTGTTCATTAATTTTATGATGTCCATCTCAAGGATCCAACATGCTCTCTGATAAAGTTCGGAAATGACATTCCAATTTTCAAAGAGTCTGGCAAATATATTGCCTACTAAATTTCTATCTTCTATCCAAGTCCGGAGGCACCTCTGGAGCTCAGTAATCCAAACAACATGTCATTCCTAGAGGGCCAGAAATATTGCTATTTGAACACAAAAACAATCTGGAAAAAGATGCCTTTCTGCTGCGATATATAATAAACCATGGGAACTTTTGTTGACAATATAAGACATAAAGGAACTTTCACTACCCCAAACGGAATCTTGCAGCACCTACAGATTCATATGAACATGGGTCCTTTTCCTTAAATTTCAGTCGCAGACAGTTCTGTGGACATAGTTACACAGTCTTCCAGACATCTGTTGAGATATATGACATATATTTCATTTCTCTGAAGAAATGAGACTTGTTCTATCCAAGCTTATTTCCATAATATATTGTGGCTTTCTCCTAATATTTAGGATATTAAGCATCCCACTTATACAGAATTCTGTGGTACCTAAATATTTGCAGAGTTTTGAAATTATCTTTTGCTTTCGGTCATTTCTGTTTTGATTTAGATTAAGTCCTAATTTTGATGCCATATTTTTATGTGAGCTCATTTGGAAAAAAATATCTTCCAGCTAAAGTAGGTGAATTAAAGTAGGTAAAAGAGAAAGATTTCGTTACCCGAAGGTCCCAAGATATGAAACACAGATCATTCTTTTTAATAATCTTTCTGCTTTTTTAAGAAAATTTTCATGGTGTCTGTTGTCTCAGTGCTGACCAGTCAGCCTTGTGTGGAGTGGAGAAAGATAGGTTTTTGGTCCAGAATATTACCAATGGGGAAAAAAAAATGCATGCACACTCAGTCGTGTCTGACTCTTTGTGACCCCGTGGACTATAGCCCACCAGGTTCCTGTGTCCATGGGGTTTCCCAGGCAAGGATTCTGGAGTGGGTTGCCGTTTCCTTCTCCATCTTCCCAAGCCAAGGACTGAATCTGTGTCTCTTGATGTCTCCTGCATCCTGTGTCTCAGTGGTAGATGCTTTACCACTGAGCCACCTGGGAAGCTCTCACCAATGAAAAGACTATTCAAAGATGCATTTAGCACTAAGTCACACTAGTTTCCCTTGCCTGCACTGAAATATTGTCTGACTTGCTCTCAGGACAGAAAGTGAAAGACTAGCTTCTCAGTGTGGCTAGGTGTAAGGATGTAGCATTGACTGAGCCATACCACAGGGCTACCCAGACACAGGCGTGCTGATTCACAGCACTCTGAGTCAGCTTGACCTCCTGATAGCTGCTGTCAGGCGGTTGATCTCAGAAACCTTACTTCTTCCATCTCATCTGTAATAGACCTCTTCATTTATAGTCTATTATAAAATATCTTGTAGTATATTTCTGAGAGTTAGGGGTGTGTGTGTGTGTGTGTGTGTGTGTGTGTGTGTATGGCCATACACATGTAACAAATATCAGAACTATGTAATTACTGAGAAATTCCCTTAGCAGTTTGACTATTATAGTTCAAATTCAGCAATATGTGAATTTCCAAGAAACGTTAATTCCAGTTTCTTGAGATGTGATCATTTCAACAAGGTCTAACAGACACTTCGTACATGCTACCTTACAGTTTGATAATGCACCTTCCTGTTCATTATCTGGGATTCTCATACTAACCCAGTGCTACAGATTGAATGTCATGAGCCCCACAAAGATTCACAGATTGAAACCTAATCCCCAATGTGATGATATTGGGAGGGAGGCATTGGGATGGTGAGGAGGTTGTAAAGGTGGATTAGGGCTTCACAGCCTGGATTAGGGCTCTTATAATAGAGACCTTGAAGAACTCCCTGTCACCTTCTGCTCACAGAAATTGTAGCAAGAAGGCTGCCGTCTGTAAGGAAGGAGAGTCTCATCAAACACTGGAACGGTCAGCACCTGGATCTTGGACTTCAAGCCAACAGGAATAAATTTCTGTTGTTGATAAACAGCTCGGTCTATGATATTCTGTTGTAGCAACTGGGGCAGGCTCCAGCACCCAATGAGAGAGCCGTAGCTTGTTGTAGTAGCCCAGGCTGAGAAACAGGCATGAGATGAAGGCTGTGCACAGCCTGGCACCCACGTCAACACCACTTTTGCAGAGCAGGAAAAGGCACCCGGAACTAAGAAGTGGATGCAAGCTGTCTTTGTTTCCTTCTTTTCATCTTCTTCCCCTTGGCTTCTTCACAGAGCACTACCCAGTGATTTCTCCTGCTTTAAAAAGTCCTGGCCAAAAAAAAAAAATGTACATGTGAGGAACACAGTAGAGTCAGATTTTTAAAACCCATTCACAGAAATATCTTCAATAAGAAATATTTTGTAATTTTGCCATGTCTTTGTGGGAGGTCTGTAAAAGCAGTGTGGCATTGGCGCATTTACGCTTCTCTTTAGGCAATGAGCCAGCATGCAAATGTTTTCTGGTGTCTATGTTTAGGTAGCATTTAATTATCTAAAAGATGAAATTTCCGCTAAGGATTCACCTTTTCATCCATTTGGCTCATATATCACTATTATCATTAGGTGAGAGCTTCTCTTTATTGTACTAAATTTTACTCGATTTATTGCTTCTATCAGTGTCTGAAAGTAAGAGATAATCTGCCTGCATTTCACAAATATCTGTCAGTTCTATTCCACTCTTACTTTTCCCAATCAGGTCTAAGCCTCACTCAATAAATTTTATAAAATTGACATTTCTCATACTGGCAAAGCGTCTTATTAGAGCTAATAAACAATTATACATCACAGTAAAACTAAGGAACAGAAGCTTAATTGGTACATATGCTATTGACTGTTCTCTGTTTATGAAGTTGAAACTTGATGTAGAATCATAGTCATCCAGTAGGGAAATCATTTGCATACTTTGCTAAGGAACCGTGCTATGAATTTCATTAGTATTTACAAAATCTTTTGAAGGCCTCCCTGGAAGAGCTGTTTTTAGGAATAATTGTTGACTCTAAAGCATATATGGTAACACAAAAATGCTAACTAGTAGCTCAAAAAGGTAGCATAGCAGTAAAAATAATGATGAGTTGACACTCTTTAGCTCCACAGTGTAAGGGCAGAAGATATTGTGTAACTTCAGACTTCAAACACAATGAAATGATAGACATGAAATGATACCAAGAAAGTAGAAGCCTTTATAATAGAAAACAAGAAACTTTATGCATATAAGTGAAAGAATTTAAAATGTATAGAAAAAGAATATTAGAACAGGAGGGGATCTTGCCATGGAAGATTTCCGAACTTTCTTTCTCAACCCTTTTTTTAAGAAATTTGAAATGAGTTATTTATTTATTTAATAATTCACCTAGCATTTGTTGGAGTTTTTGTTGTTGTTGTCACAAAGAGTCAGACACGACTGAGCACAAACACTAACAGACACACTGTTTTTGTTTAATTATTAATACTAAGTCGTGTCTGACTCTGTTGAGGCCCCATGGACTGTAGCCCTGCAGGCTTCTCTGTCCATGGAACTTCCCAGGCAAGAATACTGGAGTGCTTGTCATTTCCTTCTCCAGGGGATTTTCCTGACCCAGGGATTGAACCTGCGTCTCCTGCATCGTAGGTAGATTCTTTGCCACTGAGCCACTTGGGAAGCCATAGGAGTTCCTAATCACAGTTTTTAAGATTATCTGGTCCATCACATATGTGAAGATGGAAATCTTCTTCATCAGCATATTTGACTACTTTTATTGCTTTATTTCCCCCAGTGAATTATTTTCATGATAGGGTCATGATGTCTTCGGTTACCAGTTAGGGCAATCATATAAACTGGAAGTATTTGGAAAACTTTGGATCTCAGCAAAACCAGGCTTTTTTCTTAGAAAGAAGAACAACAAAAATGCAATAGCAGAGACTCTCTTTGGTGTCATATCACTTCAGGCTCCTTGGGTTGGTTATATTTACTTCATCTCTTTGACATCAAAGTAGCCTAGAAGTATCCATGATAAATTTGAAAGACCTCTCTGGGTCAGGAGATTTATTGAGCCAATATGGAAGCTCATGTTAAATGCCAGACTTTTGGAATCTTAATCAATCCTTGCTGCACATAGGCTGCAGTCCCTGAGTGCTGGCTCTAGGGACATAGGGGAAAAAAAAGAAGAAAAACTCTGCATTCTTCTTTCTTCATCTTACATTTTTGTTTAAAGCTAAGTGAAACTACCCTTTGATATTGCCTTTCATGGAATTTAAATGTGAAATTAAAGCATGAGTACATTAAGAGAGAGAAAGACAGAGAAAACAGGACTTTTCCTTGCTTTATTTTATCCTTAGATTGAAATGTCACTTAACTTATTCATTTGGGAATTCATTCAACAAAGAGTAAGTGACAGTTTTCACCAGGTACCAGCTCGAGTACAGCCACGAAACAGCGAACCTGATCTCATAGAGTTTACATTCTCCTGACAGGGGGGAAATAATGAACCCATGGAAAAACAGTTTGAAAAAAAAAAAAGTTTTTTAAAGCAGGGCAAGGTCATTGAGTGTCATGAGACTCCTTTGGAATGGGTGGTCCTAAGATTTCTCAGAGGAGGACACATTTAAACCTGTCTAATAAAAAGGATCTCACCAAGTAAATATGCAAAGGGCATTTCAGCAATGGAAAGAACTAGGGCAAATTCCATGGAGGGTGAATGAGGTTGATGTGTGTGAAGGACATTAAGGAGGCAAGTATATCTGGAAAGTAATAAAAAGGATGCCTGGTACAAGATGAAGTCCAAGAGAGAGTCTAGGCCAGGATCCAGTAAAGCCTCGTAGGCCATGGAGAGGATTTGAATTAAATCCAAGGTGATGGGAAACTGTGGAAGAATGTCAAACAGGGGACTACCTTTTCATCATATCTTTTTCATTATTCCTGCAGAACCAAGGGCTCTGAAGATGTTTGGTGTGTAAATTGCTCCCAAAGTATCAACCCATCTTTAATTTTTCTACCACAGATAGTTTGATTCTCAAGGTAGAATTTGTAAACTACACGATGTTATACTGTGGTCTGGGGTAAAGGAAATATCACAGTGTATCAATTTCAAGTGCCTGGATATGAGAAGAAAACCTAATGTACTCTAGCTGTAAAGATTACAGTGCCTTTTGTAAACATTTTTCCAGTGTATAATTCCCTGTGTGGATGAGATTTTACCTTGAATCAAACCTCAGTCCATTATAATGAAAGGAAGATGGAACACAGATTACAAATTCTTTTAAAAATAAAGGGAAAATGCTATTCTTCAATAAATGCAGAAATCTGTGCTCTATTGTTCTTCCTTCATCCAGAGATCATTGTGGAATGACATCTTTGCTAACAGGGCATTTCTTGGTAAGACCATGGTCTGCTGAAATAGAGCTGTTAGGAAAACAGATGATTCTCTTTAGCATCTTGGCATGAGGGGAGGTTTTATGCAGCTATATTATGCCATGGCCTCCACTGATATATAGGGACTCTTCTGAAGTGTTTTAAAGATGAACTGGTGGCAGAAATTATCCTTCACTTGCAGTATTAGAGATCAACTAGAATCATCCACTGTCATCCACCTCATACTCTCATTTTTCAAGCATCAGTAACTGATATTTTGATGCATCTCTATTCATTGAATCATTTATCTCATTAAGTTTATTCTATCACTATTTGAATATACCTAGCATTCCATATACCTGTGATTCCGAGACTTTTATGTTTTAGATCACCATTACTTAGTAGACAAATGATGGCCCAGCGTGCACTCTAATAAAGGAAAAAATAATCTTTCAGGCTCTACCAAGATTTACTCTAAAATCATCACATGATAATGACTATTTTTAAATGAAAGATATATTCAGAATGATCTGCCTTCATGACTGGGAAATTTTAGAGAGAAGGAGAGCAATTAGTTACAATAGAGGCTAGGATTTATGAAATGGACCAGAAATAATAGGGTGAACTGAAGCACACAGATTAGCTGGGACCAGCATACATTCTCTTTATTCACACCTTCAATCAAGGCCACATTCCAGGAGTGTGGACAGGAGTAAGGACGGATCAAGCTGTTCGTAGCATTTAATCCAAGTATGGTTGGTCTACATCCTGCGAAGCTCCTCGTAGGATATTAGTAAACATTACATGGATGTGGCAGCTGTTTATATTGGAAAACTATAAAAAAAAATCAAGCCAACAAAAGCCAGATTTTCTAATTCAGAAATTCTCATGATGGAGTTCAGGAATATATCCTTCAGAACACATTCTCCAGGTGATTTTAAATCCATCTTTTTCCAGTCATATCTCTTAAAAACAAACTAAGAACCTACTGTAAAGATATAAGGAACTCTGCTCGGTACTCTGTAATGACCTATATGGAGATAGAATCTAAAAAAAAAGAAAGGAGATATATATATATATATATATATATATATATATGTATAATTGATTCACTTTGCTCCACACTTGAAACTAACACAATATTGTAAACCTTGGTTTACAGCAAAAAAAAAAATTAAGAAAGAAAGGAACAAAATGCACCCACAATGCATGCTTGTCAAACAGATTTTTATTCTTTTCCTGATATTTTGTTGTCATCAGTGCTTTGCTCCATGTATAAAATATTCTATTTTAGATTTCCTAAAATCCAAGTTTTTTTGGTATCCTATATTCTCAAGATTAATCTTTCTTCCAGTGGCAATTTCCTAGTGATGATTTTCCTCAGTCCCTTAGAGATAAAGCAAACTGAAAAATAAGGAAAATAATGGGAAATAAAAGCATATAGACTGTCAGCTGTGAAATGTGCCCAGCCTCTTACTTACTGCTTTTTTGTCTTTCTTATTTACATTTTGTACCCAGAAGACTAAAATATATTTCTTAATCTAGACCCTAAAATTTAGCTGTAATAAATGCAGACATTTTCTTCTTCTCCAAGCATCTCAAAACATAATAGCATATGCTTCACTCAGCCTCCAAATTGCAATATTCTTTTTTTGGCGATTTTGAAATGGTACTCTAGGCTAACTCACTGCTGAATAGGGTTGTAGCAATCTCAACACAAGTTTGTCGCAAGCCTTCACCCTTCTGCATGCTGGTGACCCAGAAACCTTCCAAATGGGTTCACTCAAACACAGCAACACAACCAACCACACAAACCCATTTCCACTTGACAGCCAGAAATACATACAATTTTGCACAGTTAATTTTAGAATATAATCCATGGGGTTCTTTCCCAGACCCCTCAGCACAGCATCTGCTCAGAGTCGGTCCATATGACACAGTCTGACAGCTTTTATTGCTTTCCCCAAGAGGATCGCTTAATGATACCAACTCCTCAGTCGTTTTTTGAACAGATAAGTGTTGTCTCTGATGTGAAACCTTGGATTTGCTGGATCTGTTTCACAAATATGTATCACCAATTATATGTTGTAAGACATCCATTCAACAAATGTTTACATAGGGTCTAGTGCTTACCTGGTGCCGTGTTCATGACTAGGAATTAAGAAATGGAAAAAAAAAAATTGTGGTCTCTGTCCCCAAGGAATGTCAAAGGAGTGGAATCAGAATTGAAAGAATGGAAGACGGGACCCTGAAGCTCATCATCTCCATCTTTGGCTTCACTCAAGAAGGAGGGCTTCAGGTTCAAAGTGGTCTGGCACTCTCCTAAAGGTAAACAGTACTCCAGGGACAGAAAGGAGATTAGAACCCACACATCTTCATTTTCACAGTTGCGTACTTTCTGCTCTGCCACTAACAGTAAAATTCATTCAACTACCATTTAAAGTTTTTTTTTCTATTTTCATCCTTTATTTCAGACATCTTTCAACACCCAGAAACATGATACTTGCAAATAAAAAAAATGGGCATTTAAAAGAAGATATATACTTTTTTATGAGCCAGAAACCTTAGCTACATAGAAGAAAATTGCAATCGCACCTGTCCTCCGAGGAGCTCACCATATTTTACAGACAGTGTTCAATTATTTCTGGCCATATTCCTATGATGCATCGTTATGAGATTACTTGTATTATGTACAGCACCTTTCCTCCTCAGACCTTGAAGGTGCCTTTTACAGAATCCGACATAAAAGAAGGTAATTCTCAAAGTGCTCCAGGGAGATGGAAAAAAATATATTAAAAACCATGGAAAGACCAAATTACTGTTGGTGGCTAGGGAAATAAGAGTCACTGAGAGTTAAGGGGCTACACAAAAACTTTGGGGAGAGAAAATTCTTTGTTCTTGATTTTTAAAGCAACAGTCACTCCTACTACATATATATGCACACCTGTGTTCAGGGAACACAACAGACAATTCAAGGGAAGTAGTTAAGCGAAAAGAGAAACCCGTATTGATCTTCAAGTGTCAGGTCAAATAGAGGAAGTGGGAATACTCTGTTGCTCTCACCTGCTCACTTTTTAGTTCAGTCACCTTGTGAATACTTCAGGTGTATCCTGCTAGAAAAAGAGGACATCAGCAGTGAGAACCAGGGTTCTAGAAGGTCTTCATATCTGCAAGTCCATGTCCTTCAGTAACAATGAAAGCCAAGACAGAGCATGGGAAATCCTTAAAGGCAGTGATGTTTACAGCTGTTTCCTCTGTGCCAGACACATTGGAGGCAACTCAAGAAATATTTTTGAATATGTAAGTGAATTCCCTGAAAAGATTTCAAAGGATAGAATGGTGAATCTAGGCCGCTAAAAGCACTGTTGACCTTCCCCAGTTTGACCAAGAGTTCAATTATTAATAGTTTTCAGTCTATAGAAGTTATACTCTGATTGAAAGACACAACACCCACACCCACCTCTCCACAAACACACACACACGCGTGTGCGCGCACACACACACACACACCCCATTTTGTGGATAGAAGAACTGATTTTAAAATACTTTGGCCAAATTAACATTGGAAGCGGGGGACTTATCGCAACCGTGTGTTGACATCCCCCACACTCTAGAATTTCTATACTAGAAGAGGTGACTACAAATTAAATATTCTGCTGTCCCGTTTGTACTTCTGCTCCTCCCAGAATGGTCAATAAAGCCACGTTTCTTAGTTATCAGAGGCCACAGAAGGGTGCTGTTGCAGCTACTGATGCGTGTAGCCCTGCTCTCCCCCAGGTACCCTGGCGTCCTCCAAGCCTGCAGAGACACAATGAACCATCACATTCATCTTCCACTGAGCCAGCCTGATTAGTGTCTGATGGATCGTGGCGATATTTTGTGCACTTAAACACTAAGAATTTTCATTTATTTTCATTTATGTCATCTCTTTCTTTTTTGTGTACATTTGCTAGAAACAATCTTTTCTCATTTTTTCAGGCATTTTCATAATATGTTACCTCTCTGATAGCCACCATTGGGATTGTCACAACACATCTCTTCCTCCTGAAACTGCTTTTACTTCTGGAAAGATCAATATTAACATTCCCATTTCTGAAGAAACACCGTGTGACCCTAGCATCTGAATTTCAAGGTGTGTAATATCTGAAGATATTGCCAATCCTAAATATAAGGGAAAATATCCCTGATCACAAGAGCATAAACAGTTGCCTGAGGATCTGTCAAAATCCTTGTTCAAAGAGTGATTACAGTTTAAGGAAATGTCTAAGATGTATGTTTTGTATAACAAGCCCTGTTAATTTGCTTTAATTTTTGAGAAGCGGGAATAATCTGTGAGGAGGAGAAAAGCAAGCAGATCATACGGCCAGTCAAAGGTAATGTATCACCAGGTTCAACCTAAGGCTAAGGCAGCAGATATCCACACTGGACAACCTTTCTGCGTGTGTCTGTGGGAGTTTTTCCAGAAGAGCTGAGCACTGTGATTTGTCTGTTTCTCTTGGCAGTTGTCAGTTTTTGACATTCTGTTATTGTACGGATAAGGATTTAGAGTTATTATTTTTTTAAGGAAATCATTATTAAATTATTTTCACTATCTCTTGTAAAATCCTTTGCTCTGTATAGACTTTGTGTCTTGTTTTAGTGTATGTTTTGTTTAGTAGTTTCTCTATTTCTATCCTTTTAAACTATTTGTGCCTTTATTAAAAAAAAAAGAGTTTCTTTACAGTAGCATGTTGCTAGAAGTTGCTTGTTGTGTTATGTAATATGAGAAATTCTGCAAGGTGTGGGAGTATTTAAACAATTTACATATAATATAGTTGTGTATATGGTTTATTTTACATGTACCATCTTTAATATCTTGCTATTTGTTTTTTCACTTGTCCTATTGATTCTTCTCTTTTCATTCAGCCCTTCTTTGATTTAATGATATACTTTTTAACTATGTCTCCTTATAGTTAAACTATCAGTAAAATTATTTTTATTTTTAGTTTAGTGGTTACTTTTGGGTTTATAATATGCATTTTTAACTTATCACATCCCACCTTCAAGTGAAACTATACTGCAATTGTCCCCTAGTATCCACAGGGGACTGGTTCCAGGACCCTCCACAAATACTAAAGTCCAAGAATGCTCAAGTTTGTTATAAAATATGGCGTAGTATTTGCATATAATGTGCACATATCCTCCCATATACTTTAAACCATTGCTAGATTAATTATAATACCTAATGCAACACAAATGCTATATGAGTAGTTGTAAATGCAATGAAAATGTTATTAAAGAGTTGTAGGCATCTGGTAAATTCAAGTTTCCTTTTTGGAACTTCCCAGAATTATTTTTCCAAATATTTTTGAATTATGGTGATTGAATCCTCAGATACATAACTCTTGATTACACTTTGTGTATAGTGTAATATATAACAATGCAATCCCATTTCTTGCCTCCTGGCCTTTGTGCTCTTGGGGTCATACATTTTCCTTTTACATATGATAGATAGACATAGTTTTAAAAGCTGTAAGAAAACATTTTAATATTTGTCAATTTAGCTGCAATTTCATTAACCACCATTCTTTCATGTGTATCTAGATTTCTGTCTTGTTACCAGTTTGCTTTTGTTTGAAGGATGTTCTCTAAAAATTCAGAGTGAGATTAATTCTTTCAACTGTTGGGTGTCTGAAAAAAATCATTTATTTCACCTTCATTTTTAAAAAAGATTTTCACTGAATAATCAATTCTGGATTAACAGGATTTTTGTTTTCACTTTCGTTACCTAAAGGTGTTGGTACACTGTCTTCTTACCTGCATTGTTTCCAATGAGAAAGCTATTATCATCCGTGTCTTTGTTTCCCTTATATTGACTGTGTTCTCCCTGCCCTCCCGCGGCTTTTAAAATGTTCTCTTTTTCTCTGGTTTTAACCAATTTGATTGTAATTGGGCATAGATTAATGGGTTTTAATTTTAGTCAGATTTGGAAAATTTCAGATGCTGATTACTTAATTTTCCTTTCCCTCCTATTTTGGGAAGTCCAATTGCACATATATTTGGTCTCTTAAATCTCTATCTGTTCATTGATTCTTGTTAATTATTTTAGTCTTCCTCTCCACATATTTTCATTTTAAATGGTGTCTGTTACCTCCTAAAAGTGAACTTATCTTTTTGTCTCTATTTTGATATATCCACCATTAATGCTGTCTGTGAATTTTTTATGTTTGACATTTCAGTTTTCATCTCTAGAAAAATCTATTTGGGTCTTTTAAAAATTATCCACATCTCTTGTTAACACGTTCAGTCTTTCCTCTAGCTTCTTGAACATATGAAATACATTCGCAATTACTGTTTACATGTTTTTGTGCTATCATGGGTCATCTCTGGGCCAGTTTTGACTGATGGTTTTTCTCTTCATTAGAGTTAGTGTTTTTCTGCCTCCTTGCATCTGAGTAATTTGCAAGACTTTGTAAATTTTACCAGGTTGGGGGCTTAAATATTTTTGTATTTCTGAAAGCTTTTCTGTACTTTCTTTGTGACATGATTAAGTTACTTGGAAATAATTTGATTTTTTCAGGTCTTGCTCTTAAAATTTGATAGGTAGGAATTGAAGCAGCATTTGATCTAGGGTTAAATTACCCATTACTGAGACAAGACACTCTTCAGTAGTTTACATTTTGTCCCTTCCATTTTGAAGTTTTTAGTCTGGCCGTTGAGAATAGGCACTGGCTGGGTGCCCCCTCCCTACCCTGCAGTCTAGAAACATCCTGGGCTGTATGCTGGGTCAATCAGAGGACTCACCTCACCTGTTTCTCTCAAGGGTCACTATCATTTTTGCCTGATGTCCAATTTCTTGAAAGCCATCAATTCATTTATTTTTAACTTGCTAATTGTTTTGAGTAGTAAAAGAAATCTGTTCTCTCTTACTCTACCCTGACCAGAACCAGAAACCTGAGACCCAGACTTTTACATTTTATTTCATTTCACTGTTTTTTTATAAGAAAATTATTTATAAGCTTTGGTATTTTTGTTATTTGTAAGATGTCCTTCATCATGAACCATGCCCCACCATTGTGTCATGATGCCATGTGCCAAGGGAACATAAAGCATGTACTGAACTGATTATACCCTCCTGGGAGAAAACACTTGGAGAGATCAGAAGTGTCTCAATGCAAGTAAAGTTTCCTATATCAGCATTCCAAGACTGCAGACACAATTCTGAAAGAAAGGGCAATAATTTGTTGGAGGACTAAGAATCTTAAAGGGGAAGGGTGGATGGTCCATCACCTAAGGAAGGTTTTGAGGAGGAGAAGAAATAGGGTGAGATGGCTGGATGGCATCAATGACTCAATGGATATGAGCTTGAGTAAGCTCCAGGAGTGGGTGATGGACAGGGAAGCCTGGTGTGCTGCAGTCTAGGGGGTCACAAAGAGTCGGGCACGACTGAGCGACTGAAATGACCGAGAAACTAAAACCAGCCATGTCTCTGACAATTTCAAAAAGTTTCCATACCAACCCTCGGTTGCCTCTTTCCAGAATTTGTTTATGAAATAACAGTTATTTGACTGTTATTTTCATTTTTCTTTTCGGGCAATTGAACCTATTCATGAATGATTCAGAGTACAATGTAAGAAAATGCTGAAAAAGTACACACAGTATGTGTGTCTGTGTTTGTGTGTGTTAGTTGCTCAGTCATGTCCGACTCTTTGCAACCCATAGACTGTAGTCCGCCAGGCTCCTCTGTCCCTGGAATTCTCCAGGCAAGAATTCTAGAGTGGGTTGCCATTCCTTTCTTCCCGACCCAGGATCTTCCCAACCCAGGAAATGAACCCGGGTCTCCCACACTGCAGGCAGATTCTTTACCATCTGAGCTACTTGGGAAGCCTACACTGTATACCAGAACCCAATTGAGGGTGTCAGAGCAAAGCCAGGGTATAGCCAGGTTTCTACACGATGGTGAAGAGATACCCGAAGTCTGATCAGGTCCAGGATCTGAGTTTCTGCTCCTGGAACAGTCTGAAATCAAAGGTACAGTGGGGAGGACCATGAAAAGAGGGCAGGAAGCATCTTTGTGACCTGGCCATTCAGGACAAATGTTCTTGAATATTAGTAACAGCCCTGCACCCTCTCTGTAGATGTACAGTTTTGCCTTTATGGCACACTTTAATCTGCTTTATAAATCTTGATTTTCCAAACCCAATATCTGAAACTCTCATTTTACATAAAAGGGAAAAGTAATAAAAGGTAACTCCCTAAAACCACAGTATTCATAGTGAATAAACAGATGAAAAAGGGAAATGGAAAGTTATATGAGATAAAGTAAATTCGTATCTATATTTATAGGCTGTAAATAAATGAAAGTGCAAGTATACTGATGTGTGTGTGTGTGTGTGTGTGTGTGTGTGTGTGTGTGTTTAATAGTCAAAGTGCTGTCAGAGGCATTGAGGAATGGTCAGAAGGGTCAGAAAATAGAAAGGGAAATGAGCAAAACCTCCGTGGGAAATGATCCTTTCAAACTCTGGTGCTGGAGAAGACTCTTGAGAGTCCCTTGGACAGCAAGGAGATCAAACCAGTCCATCCTAAAGTAAATCAGTCCTGAATATTCTTTGGAAGGAATGATGCTGAAGCTGAAGCTTCAATACTTTGGCCACCTGAAGAACCAACTCATTGGAAAAGACCCTGATGCTGGGAAAAGTTGAGGGCATGGGAAGGGGGTGACCCAGGATGTGGTAGTTGGATGGCATCACCGACTCAATGGACATGAATTAGGGCAAACTCAGGGAGATAGTGAAGGACAGGGAGGCCTAGCGTGCTGCAGTCCATGGGGTCGCACAGAATCAGACATGACTGAGTGACTGAACAACAAGGCCAAGCCTGGCATTAATAAGGTGGCTCATTAGCTAATTTGAAGCAGAGGAGTAGAACGTAGATGTGGAAGGGAGTGAAGGTGATCAGTCAAGGAGAATGGTGAGCTGAAAGCATCATCTCAGAAAGGTGGTAATGGGAGTAAAGATATGATGGAAGGAACGGCCTAATTTAGTGTGCCATTTAGATGGTCTTTTTCAAGGTATAGCATCCTCTTATTTCAAGGTCATCCTTACTGTCCAGCAGCTGGAGGAAGCAGCACTGACTGTTTTCCTGCCCTTCCTGTGTGCGCAGCCAGAGGAGTGGGCACCAGAGGACCTGAGATGGTGCCTTCATCCTCAGAAGGCAGCATTCTGTATACTCCAGGGCTCAGATACACAATAAATATGCCTTGTCATTTTTGGTTTCCTTCTCCATTATAACCCCTTGAAAACTGATTCAAGGAAAGTAAGTGGCAGGGACATATTATTTTTTTAATATAAAAGAAGATACACATTTTTTTGGTTTTGTTTTTCTGGAGTTCTTCAACATCATATCCCTAATTCTATACCCTTAGAACTTTAAATGGGTAAAGAAATGACAGGGGCAAAGCCAACTGGGGTGAGAAAGGAAACAAGCAAAATACACTGACCACAGAAATCACGCTCCATTTTGCATATTTTCTGAAGCTAATTGAACATCTTAAGCCTGAAAAAATGGCAACTAAAAATGCTGGAGGGAGAAGAGAATGAGAGAGAGGGTTGGAGTGAGAGTGAGAGCAAGTGAAAGAGCAAAGAGAGCACACAGCTTACTCTACAAGGAAAGCACTCAGCAAATTCAACGTTATCAAATTAAAAGGCAAAGGAGAAAGCTGGTCAAGCATTCATTCAGTACACTTTGATACATTCGTGACATAGCTAGACTTTCAGACGGTCGAGAGGGTAAATAAGAGAAAACAAGTCTCAGAAATGTAAATAGTAATTTAAAATATGAGCTCCAAATTATTGGTAAAGTGGAAAAGAATTTATAGAGTGTTAATCTGAAAAAGTGTAGCATTTAACTGATATGAATTTTTCATGGACTTATGATAATACAACTTATAATGTATATGTTATATGAATTATTACCTCTGCTGACTCATATAAATACAATATTCAGAAAGTCTACAAGTAGAACTGAAGAATATGATCCCTGATGTTTTAAACTTTTCTGAGTCTGTAGAAGTTAAGCAAAGAAAGAAATTCCCATAATAATCCATAGTTAAAACTTCTTCAGTAGATAAAAATTATTGCCCTGGGCCATGAAAGCTAGGTTTTATATAATAGACGAGATTAGCTGTGGATATATAGGAGATACCATATTTTTCCCCTGTGGTGAATTCTACTTTTCACTTACATGATAGAAGAGAAACAAGATTCAAGAAACCAAAAGCCATATGATTACTATAAATTATTAGCCAGGTGCTAGGCTCATATGTTAATTAAAACATTTACATTTACTTTACTATGAGAATTCACTTTTGGTCCTAAAAGTGCAAATGATGTCTTTTTTAAAACTATAAGAATAATAGAGCTTAGAATTACGTTTAAAAGATTCTATCTTCATAACACATATCACTTTGTAGACGAAATGGTGAATTGGAGAAAATTTTGCCTAACATAAAACTACTTCTGCTAATGTTCTTGTTCTATATCTCTTAATAAAACCAGAGACGGTATTCTATGGTCCTTCTATACAAGCCTCTTCCTATGGGATGCTGATTAAAGCATTAGTTAGTTAGTTTAGTCGCTAAGTCATATCCGACTCTTGGCGCGACCCCATGGACTGTAGCCCACCAGGCTCCTTTGTCCATGGGATTTTCCAGGCTGGAATACTGGAGTGGATTGCCATTTCCTTCTCAGGTTAAAGCATTAAGTTATTTTAATTCATTTCAAAGGATTAAAAGTGTATTTGAATAACTACCTTCTACATCCTTAAAATAGTAAATAACAACCAGGCATTGAAGGGGAGAAAAAGTCATGCTTGCCAATGTTCCCATATTAAAGTATCATTATTAGCAGTCTATGGAATAAAACCTGGGTAAGAAAAACGGTGTTACATCATGTTCTTTCTTTTTTTTAATGAACGTAAGAATTTTATGAGCTCTGTACTCGCCCTTTTACCCCGGAGCTCATATGATTTGGAGTTCTCTGTGACATTAGCAAGATCAGTGTTGTGTTCTGCTGAAAGTGGAGGATTTTGTAGCTGGATAAGAGCCCAGAAATTAAAGCCTGAGCGAAAAAGGCACCTTAAAATAACTTGAGGGGGCATCTCACTAAAAAAGCCAGGTGAAGAGAAAGTATCTACAAGAAATGATTGAGCAACAGACCATGCTGCAAATATTCTGACTGGATCTGACCCTGCAAGACCTCATATCTTCCTCTTGCTGTTCCACTTCCAACATAGCTTCACTGGGAACAGGGAAAGTGAAAGTACTCTTTGCTCAGTTGTGTGGACTCTGTGTAACCCCATGGACTGTGGCCCGCTAGGCTCCTCTGCCCATGACATTCTCCAGCCAAGAATTCTGGAGTGGCTAACCACTCCCTTCTCCAGAGTATCTTCCCGATCTAGGAATCAAACTCAGGTCTCCTGCATTGCAGGCAGATTCTTTACCATCTAAGCCAGCAGGAACAGTCTCCTTCCTTAACTTGACTCCTTCCCAACCTTCTACTTTCTGTGTAAAAAGGAAGTTAGTGGAAAGTTCCTTGCTCTACCCTTTTGCATAAGACACCTGAATATCCAAATAGCACCCTCTTTATCCTCCATGCTGAGTATTAATTTGTGCACACCTAGAGTTACATGATCTTCAGTACCGTAATCTTGGGACAAAACTGACATGAGTCAGCAGTGATAAGCCCGGAATCACCTCTTCAGAGTCATCAACCTCTCAAAAACACACATGGTCTCCGTAGATCTCCCCAGTGTGCTTTGCTTACTGCCGTACATGAAGTTGGATGCCAGCCTCACCTTTATTCTCTTTAAAGCCCACACACATATATTTGGATTTGGTCAGGTGAAGTCATCTAAGTTTTCAAAAGCACATACTTAGATTGTCTTAAATTTTCATATGTGTGGTTATTACTTTGTCTGCCTAAATCTTCATATTTGCAAACATATCGCATCAGATGCAAGCACTGAGGTTGACCTGAATTGTCTAATAATCTAGTAGACCAGGGTTCAGTCCCTGGGTTAGGAAGATCCCCCTGGAAGAGGGAATGGCAACCCACTCTAGTATTCTTGCTTGGAGAACCCCTGTAGGTAGAGGAGCCTGGTGGGGTACAGTCCACGGGGTCCCAAAGAGTTGGGGTGCAAAGAGTTGGACACAAATGAAGCAACTCAGTACACACGCAGGCAATGTAATTGATACGGTAGCTTTACAGGAGCTGTACTGAGGCTTTATAAAAATATTTTCAGGAATTAAAGAGAGTGTTTATTTTATAATTGATATAGCCTCTCCCTCTTTTCTATGTTTTTATATAAATAGAATCCAATAATAAAGCAAAGCTACTATACTGATTTAAGCAAACAACCAACCACATGTATTAAAATTTCAGTTTATTTAAGCATTCCTTTGAAGCTATATATCTTCTGATTTATTTAATCTAATCATATGGATTTTATGCACATTTATTGCAAGATTAAATTCACAAGTTGGATATTTTTGTTTAGTTACAAGAAGACATTGTTAGAACTTAACCATTTACCACTTTTCAACAATAGATGTCAATCCCAAAGCCATCTAAGCTAACTCATTGTCTTAACCTAGAGCTCTGACATGTACTTTTACATATAAATCATAAGATATGATGGAAGAGATATTTAAAGGTCCCTAAATTCAAGGAATTTGAAGTAGTGTATATTTTGAAAATGGTTAGTGTTACGCAAATGAAAAACATGACTATGACCTTCTAAATGGCTGCTGGGTAGCTATCTCACATTTTCTGTGCTCTTCCTCAGATCTAGCTCTGCAGATAATCCCTGTCTTACCGAGAGGCATTTTAATCTCCCTGACCTGTTCATTCTTTGTTTGAGGGCAACTAGAGGGTGGAAATTGTTTTGATTTTTTTTTCTCAAAAAGAAATCTCTGTCCCTGAAGACCTTGATACATCAAACCACATCATTTCCAGACCCAGGTCACATTTGAAGAGATGTGTAGGCACAGTACAGCATCAACAGAAACAAGCTGAAGTCCCCCTAAATCCTAGTCACTGTAACTCTGGGTGACAGATTCACGCTGCTACTAATCAATTTCACACCAGGGAGAGGCACATGGTGGAAACATGCAGATTGAGAACAGCAGAGAAGTCGCTTGGAAAACATCTGAAAACCAGAGCTTTCCAGCCTCACTTCTGTGTGCCAAAATGCAAAAACATATGCTCGCCCCTTATTTTTTCCTTTTTTTTTTTTTTTTAAGTAGAGAAATTAGCTCCTGTCAGACTTGCCTGCTCCGAAAGCTGCATTACTAGTAATGGTAAAAAGCTTTGCCATTTCTAAGGAAAAATAGCGGGGGGAGAAAATCAGTCTATTTGCCTATTACCAAAGCAAATTAGAAACTGCTATCTACTCAGTTTCCTTTCCTTCTATATTTTTTTAAATACAGTTTTCAGGGTCAAAATCAGCTTCCTGAATTATTGCTATTACTGGCATAATCTCCTGTTGCTATTTGCAGCTCCTGATAAAAAGATGCAAGAAAGAGGTAAAATCTTACGTCTCACCCAATTAGGAAATCTGGAACTTCGGAATCAGTTTGTGTAAGGGAAGAACTGAGTTTCTTTGTTACCTTCATTCATTTACATAGGCAAAACTAAGATCTTTGAAACCCATTTGTCAGAAATAAAAGATAGTATTTGATGTGAGCTTAAAATTTTGTTAATTGATCTAATGAGAAGTCTAAGGACATGAGCATCAGTATTTTTCAAGTGACTTCAGTGGCAGGGATGAGTGTAGTTGATCCGATTTACTTCTGTGCATAAGGCTGTCTGAAGCTTCATTTTTCAGGGTAAGGGACAGTGAAAAATGAAATTAAATGAATAAACCTCTGGAAAACAAGGAGAAAAGGTTGAAATAGCCACAGCCCAATATTTGTATCCAGATGCAACAACAGAATGGGAAATGTGTACTCAAGTATCAGTTATAATCAAAATCATCTGTCTAAGTTGTCTCACTTTAAAAAGTTATGAAATCATAGGCAAAACTCAACTATTGGATTTGATTTTCTTGGACTGACTGTCTCCATCAAATAAATCAACAAAAGTTTAATTAACCAACCTGGGAGAGCATAACAAATGTGTACAGACTGCTGACAGTGGTCTGATTAAGAAATAACTTCATGTACTTGTTAAGGAACTACTAGGGACTTAACCGCATAAACTAACAAAGGAGAGATCGATTTCTCCCTCCCTCCATCACACACTATGCATGAGAATGTACTCATGACCTGATGCTAAACTAACAGACAGGTTTTGATATAATGTAGTAGGAGTATGTGGGAACATAACTATCTTTCTTCTTTCCATGTATCTTGGTTTGAGGTTTCAGTCAACATTTATGTCATGAAGATTTTATTGGCTATTTTGTGAATCACATCAATTAAATGAGAGATACATCCTTTTCCCTAGCACTCCCTGAGCCACATTTATCATAACACATGAGATCATGTTCCTCTATCGCCTGCCTGTGCCTCTCTTTTTGAGGCCCATGCAGTGCTTTAGCCATACAAATCTCTGATTTTTTCATGATATTTTAAAGTCATTCACCCTTCACTGCAGTGCCTTATCTCATTCATCTGATCAGTGGAGTCTCCAAGTGCATCTCCCTCAGCTATCGTGCTGAGTTCTTTGTGCTGAAGACCAGAGAGTGTTGGAAATTTAGGAAATGCTGTATTTCCTGACATCAGGAGAGTACTCCCTAGATTTTACGGGAGCACCTGGGGTTGGATACTACAAGATAAAGGGCTTCCCCAGTGACTCAGTGGTAAAGAATCTACCTGCAATGCAGGAGATTAGGGTTCAATCCCTGGGTGGGGAAGATCCCCTGGAGGAGGGCATGCAACCCACTCCAGTATTCTTGCTTGGGGAATCCCATGGACAGAGGAGCCTGGCAGGGTACAGTCAATGGGGTCGCAAAGAGTTGAACACAACTGAAGCGACTTAGCACACACACACTGAGATAAATACTCTTTCTATAACAGTAGAAATCACTGGTTTTAATAATTCTTGGCATTGAATTTAAGGTAGAGGTCAGTTTGTTTCTGTTCTGTATCAATTTAAAAAAATGAATCCTTAAGATCAAAAATGGTCTTGGCACACAGACTATCAAACAATTACTTTAGTAGAAAAAGTAGTATATCTTAAATTTTTTTAAAAAAATTTTTTTGAGACATTTAATTCAGAAAGCAATATCACTACATCACCAAAATGGAAACTGTATTTCTTACTTAATACAAAAGCAGTTGCATTTCACTTTAATAATTTTGTAAATGTACAAGATGGGACTGCTAGCATATGCAAAAAGTCTAGACACATACAGACGAATAAGATTTAAGGACTACTGCTGATTTACAGTATATCTGCAAAAACATGCATGACCAAATAGAGTGAGTTCCTTTTATTCAGTTAGTGTGGTTTTTAAATATTTGTTTATTTGGCTGCAGCGTGCAGGATTCTCTCTAGTTGTGCTCCGGGGGCTCAGTAATGTGTTTATTTAAACTTTAAAAAATAATTATTGAACTATTGTTGATTCACAATGTTGCCTTAGTTTCAGACATTCAAGAAAGTGATTTAGTTTTATATATATATATACATATATATATGCGTATATATATATACACATATATATATGTATATGCATATATATATATATATACACACATTCATGCAAGGTGCAGTATATATTATTCTGCACTAAGGAGAAGGAGGTAGGGGCCTGGGACTTCAAACAGAAGTAAGGGAATCCACAGGAAGATAAAGAGAGCTAATGTTTGGTAAACAAATGATTTCTGGGCCATCCGAAGACAATGGGACACAGAGAGGACTTTGCTCAAACTGAGCCTTGCTAGATTCTTCTCTGTCTACCTACCACATCTAGTTAGTACTTTACTCTGGTCATCTAGCTCCTTCCTGGGATAAGCCTCCTAAGTTAAATTCTTTCAGATGGAAGCACAAAGGTTCTTCCTGGGTCTTGGGAACCTCACTTATTTTCAGCTCAAACTCATCCATGTGCCTCACGGGTACATTTTTTGATAAAGATCAGGCCTGCCAATGCAGGAGATGTAAGAGACACGCGTTCAATCCCTGGGTCAGGAAGCTCCCCTGGAAGAAGGCATGGCAACCCACTCCAGTATTCTTGTCTGGAGAATCCCCATGGACAGAGGAGCCTGGTGGGCTACAATCCATAGGGTCGCAAAGAGTCAGACACGGCTGAATCGATTTAGCATACACAGCACACACGCCCTGAACCCCATTAGCTGGAAGAAAGATTAGGCTGATGGACAAAGTGACTAAAAATTGTTCCTGTGTACCCTTTACTTATCCAAATTAGCTGTGAATTCTGCAAGCACTGCCTAGTAGGTAAAGAAACTGCATACTGGCCTCTTGAAAGATCTATATTTTAATTGATTTTGTTTCATTTTATTACTTTATTTTACTTTATTTCTTTAGGTGTGTCACACTGTCATCTCCAATTACTCACTGGGAGTTTCTAATAATAAATTATCTGAACATTTATTTATCTAATTTTCACTCCAAATTGTGTGACAGGCAGATTGATTAAGAAAAACATTGCGGCTATAAAGTGTTAAAACACACAACAAACTTTTGATTTGGGAATGGTATGTTTACGGACATTGATCTTAAGTACTATTAATGGAAGTGCTATCTAAATCTCATTCATGTAATGAAAATTTCTCCAGCTGTTAAACCACTGAATCTTCTGTCACTTTGATATAGAGGGTAGACAACAAAATGGATTGCCTTGTCCATCAAAATGCTAGAAAAGAATATCCTAGTCACATTTAGGAGAGGAATGACACTGAAATATGGGGTAAAGGTCAAAAGGAATTTGAGAAATTCAGGGAAATACTGATCACTTGTGAAGGGGAGAGAAAAAGGGATATTTGATACTAAAGGTGCTGCTAGAAATTTTAAGAGAAAAGTAATGCAATACCAAGTTTCAACATACTCACTCCAACATGATTTGTTGAATACAAGATGGTAACTATAAATTCTTTGGGGTTTCTTTTATTCAATATGTATTTAGAAACAATCGAAGAGTCTGAATTCAGAAACAGATCTGCCTCATTTCCATCATGGATGCCTGTGAGCTTTATTTGATGTCCTATTTTATTATCGTTTTGGATTTCAACTTCATCATCTAGTTCTTGCCAGAGTTTTGTCCTCATGACTGCAAAAAATTGAAAGCAAAGATTTAAAGGACAGTCTTCCTTATAAATGGGCTTCTTAGGGGGATCAATGGTAAAGAATCCACCAGCAACACAGGATAAGAAAGATCCCCTGGAGAAGGAAATGGCAACCCACTCCAGTATTCTTGCCTGGAAAATCCCATGGACAGAGGAGCCTGGCGAGCTACAGTCCATGGGGTGGTGAAAGAGTCCGGGAGGACTTAGCAACTAAACAACAGATTCCTTATAAACACTGCAGCTCAGTGTTCCAGGAAACTGAAGGCAGCACTGGGGAGGATCTATTTGTTTATTCCTAATTTTTTGAGAAATATAAAATGCCAATTTTCTCCACATGCTGGAGGCTAAAATCATATGTGGATAGCACTGGTGAAATGCATTTAAGAGCTGTAGAAAATTAAAATAATTCATGAGATCTAGTTCAACTGCTTTTTTTTCTTTCTTTTTTAGCTTAGACTATTTAGTTCCAGAATGAAGTAGGAACTTACCAAACTTACTTAAATAGTAGCACCTATTTAAAGCATTCAGGAAGTAACCAAAAACTCCCCATTTTGTGTCATCAGAAAAATACAAATTGAAACAATGCAATATCATTACACATCTTTCAGAATGACCAAAATCCAAAACCCTGACAACACCAAATGCTGATGAGTTTGTGGAGAAACAGGACCTCTCATAATTGCTAGTGGAAATGCAAAATGGTACATCCACTTTGAAAGATAGTTTAGCCATTTCTAACAAAACTAAACATACTCTTATCATCTGATCTAGCAATCACAGTCCTTGATATTCACTCAAAATAATTGAAAACCTGTATTCACACAAAAACCTTCACATGGATGCTTATAGCAGCTTTATTCATAATTACCAAAACTTGGAGACAGCCAAGATGCCCTTCAGTAGGTGAATGCAGAACTAAACTTTGATACATCCAGACAGTGGAATATTATTCAGTGTTACAGAGAAATGAGGTATCAAGCCACAAAAAGACATGCTGCTAAGTTGCTTCAGTCGTGTCCAACTCTGTGCGACCCCATAGACGGCAGCCCACCAGGCTGAAGGAATCCTAAATGCACATTACTAAGTGAAAGAAGCCAATACCTGCATGCATGTCAAGTTGCTTCAATCATATCTGACTCTTTGCGACCCAATGGACTATAGCCTGCTAGGCTCCTCTGTCCATGGGATTCTCCAGGCAAGAATACTGGACTGGGTTGCCATGCCCTCCAGGGAATCTTCCCGACCCAGGGATCGAACCCATATCTGTTATGTCTCCTGCATTGGCAGGCGGGTTCTTTACCACTGGCACCACCTGGGAAACCCCCTTGGTGTCCTTTCCTTGCCCAGAATATTAGTTATTATGATCATAATGTTTAGGTTCTACTCATCCAGGTCCACTAGATCAGGATTTACAATTCTCACATCCCAGGTGGTGCTGCTTCAGGGTCTTTGTGGCAAACATGGAGATGCCATGTCAGATCCCCTTGTGAAAAAGGGCTCGCTCCCAGCCCGGGGAGTACAGTCCACTGGCAACCTGCAGTGCTGGACCCTCCAGGACCCTCCAGACCTGCTGAAATCCACCTTGCCCAGATCACACACCTTCTCACGACTGCCCATGTGTGGTAAAAAGCAGAAGTGAACAGATCAGGCCATTTCAAATGATACAAACAGGTCATATTGGTCCAGAACCCTTGCTGGGTTGGTGAAGACTGTCAGACTGGCATGACGTTCACCTTCTTCTCTTCAATCCTTCCTTCTTTTCCGTTACACACACTCTTCCCCAATCAATATCTCGCATTCCAACTCCATCTCCATCTCTGACTTTAGAGCCCCCAACCTGTGTCAGTTTTGCATTCTTTTATCTCAACAAAGGACATCTTATGCACATTGGTCTAACTCTTCTTTCGAATTGTACATAGAAATGATCATTGTCTGGGAACTCCTTAACTCTCAAAGAACTGCATTTTTATCTTCCCTCTGGAAACCCACCTGGCGTGTCTAAGAAAAGAAATTCAAGTGACTCTCCTCTGAACATGGTATGTGTGTTCCAAATGACCTGCGGATGTTCAACTATGAAGAGAGTACCTGTCGTATTTCATTTAATTCTGTATCATCAGATACATCAGTAAAAATAAAATGAGTTCACTCAATGTTGATGGGCAACCATACTATATATATATATATATATATATATATATATATATAGCTTAAAATATACTGCCAAAGAAGTAGATATTCTAACCTAGTCCCCAAACCATGTGCAGATAAAAATAACTAATTTTTAAACTTTTCAGTTTTTAATTTATTTGTGTATCTCTTTGTGACTGTGCTGGGTCTTGGTTGCTTTGCATGGGCTTCCTCTGTTTTGCGAGCAGGGGCTACTCTCTAGTTGCGGTGCTTGGACTTTTCATTGCTGTAGCTTCTCTTGTTGTGAAACATGGGCTCTAGAGCATGGGCTCAGTAGTTGTGACTCATAGATTTAGTTGTCCTGAGGCATGTGGGATCTTCCTGCACCAGGGATCAAACCCATGACCCCTGCATTGACAGGCGGATTCTTAACCACTGGATCACCAGGGAAGTCCATAATCCTTAAAAATAATTAATTTTTAATGAGTGCTTACTGTATGACATATTGTTTTTTTCAGTCACTCAGTTGTATCCAACTCTTTGCAACCCCATGGACTGTAGCATGCCAGGCTTCTCTGTCCTTTGCTATCGCCCAGAGTTTGCTCAGATCCATGTCTTTTGAGTCAATGATGCTATCTCACCATCTCAGTCTCTGCTGTCCCCTTCTCCTCTTGCATTCAATCTTGCCCAGCATCAGAGTCTTTTCCAATGACTCAGCTCATCACATCAGGTGGCCAAAGTACTGGGGCTTTAGCATCAGTTCTTCCAGTGAATATTCAGGGTTGATTTCCTTTAGGATTGACTAGTTTGATCTCCTGCTGTCCAAGGGACTCTCAAAAGTCCCAGCACCATAGTCCCAAAGAATGAATTCTTCGGTGCTCAGCCTTTACCTGTACTGTGATCTCTATTTCTGAAGCAAGCCTACAGAAGTGAAGAGACTGCCTATTCAGCTAATAAGTGGCCCAGCTGGACGTAGTACCTTGGTCTGGCTATATCCAAAGTTGAATCCCTTAGCCACTTCTCTCTCAGGTTCCTGAAATTGTTGTCAGTTTCCTTTTTCTTCTGCTCTTCCCTCCCTTCTCCCTTGGGATCTTTAAAATCAATGACATAACAACAAGAAGGAAATCAAGGAAAACAAAAAGAGCCCAGACATAAGGAAAATCGGCACACTGCAAAAGTATTGTGTGTGGGTAACTAACAGAAATATTTATATTCTTTAAACACAAACACACCTTCCGTCTCAGAGTAAAGCTCACTAACCAGACAGTCCCCTTTTTATATTCTTCTTTTGTCCTACTCGAAATTTTTTTCCTAAAATATTATACTGAACCATGAAAGGGCCCCTTTACCATGGTGTCAATCCAGTGTACTTCAGAAAAAGACTTTCTCAAAGACAAGTTGTTTGGCTTGAATTAAAGAGTGTCACAGTGGCCAGATGGAGAGCTCAATTTACATTTAATTTGGTTTTCACTGATTTATCAACTATTCTATTGACAAAGAGAGGTGTGACTTCATGGAGTGAGAAAATGCTATTTTCTGCTCATGATTACATTAAAAAATCGAACTACAGTATGTTCAAAGTTAGCATTTGACAAAGCTTTTTAATCATAGTTGCCTATCTTCTGAGCACCCCCCCAACCCCAACACTCAGTTCCAGCATTTCACAGAAGTTGAATTCTGCTTGTAATTCATTATGTGACAATCTTTATGAGGTGGGGGGGGGGGAACAACTCTCTCTAGATTTGCCCTGGACAGTAGAAAGACACAGTTCTAAAGTGTGCTTAAATCTATTTAATTGCTTTTCAAATTCTGCATTACTTTGTTTCCCTTCCCCATATTTTCCTAAATTAAGTAGGTTGGAGCAAATCCAAACATATACCAGAGGGAAAAAAAGGGGGAAATAACTCTAGATAATAAAAAAAGCAAATAATTCTTTAGGAGAAAGCATATAATTTGTTACATATCTGAAGTGGGTACCTGTGTAAATTTCATACAATTGAGTACACAAATAAATAAGAAGAGTCCTTAAAAGTTTTGCTCTTTAAAGAGTGTTGGAGATTCTCTGATCTGTAGAAGGAAGCTAAAGTGTATTCAAAATGTGCTGTATACTAAGAAACAGGCATAGTTATGTACATTTCACAAATAAGGAAATTTGAGCTTAATTTTAAGACATAAAAGGAGGACATGCAAGCATCACTGCAGACGATACACAAAAGCTTTTACCGGGTGAAGCAGAAACATATATATTGAGGTAATATGGTATAATGGAAATAGTGTGGATTTTGAAACCAAAGAAGCTGAAGTTCATATCCTTCAGTTGAGTTCAATTCAGTCACTCAGTCGTGTCCAACTCTTTGCGACCCCATGAATTGCAGCACGCCAGGCCTCCCTGTCCATCACCAACTCCTGGAGTCTACCCAAACCCATGTCTATCGAGTCGGTGATGCCATCCAACCATCTCATCCTCTGTCGTCCCCTTCTCCTCCTGCCCCCAATCCTACCCAGCATTAGGGTCTTTTCCAATGAGTCAACCCTTCGCATGAGGTGGCCAAAGTATTGGAGTTTCAGCTTCAACATCAGTCCTTCCAATGAACACCCAGGATTGATCTCTTTTAGGATGGATTGATTGGATCTCCTGGCAGTCCAAGGGACTCTCAAGAGTCTTGTCCAACACCACAGTTCAAAAGCATCAATTCTTCGGCGCTCAGCTTTCTTCACCGTCCAACTCTCACATCCATACATGACTACTGGAAAAACAATAGCCTTGACTAGATGGACTTTTGTTGGCAAAGTAATGTCTCTGCTTTTAGATATGCTATCTAGGTTGGCCATAACCTTCCTTCCAAGGAGCAAGCGTCTTTTAATTTCATGGCTGCAATCACCATCTGCAGTGATTCTGGAGCCCCCAAAAAATAAAGTCTGACACTGTTTCCACTGTTTCCCCAGCTATTTCCCATGAAGTGATGGGACCATATGCCATGATCTTAGTTTTCTGAACGTTGAGCTTTAAGCCAGCTTTTTCACTCTCCTCTTTCACCTTCATCAAGAGGCTCTTTAGTTCTTCAGTTTCTGCCGTAAGGGTGGTGTCATCCGCATATCTGAGGTTATTGATATTTCTCCCGGCAATCTTGATTCCAGCTTGTGTTTCTTCCAGCCCAGCATTCCTCATGATGTACTCTGCATATAAGTTAAATAAGCAGGGTGACAATATACAGCCTTGATGTACTCCTTTTCCTATTTGGAACCAGTCTGTTGTTCCATGTCCAGTTCTAACTGTTGCTTCATATCCTTACTTTACTATTAAATGTGACCCCATGGACTGTAGCCTGCCAGGCTCCTCTGTCCATGGAATTCTCCAGGCAAGAATACTGGAGTGGAATATCCGTTCCCTTCTCCAAGGGATCTTCCCAACCCAGGGATCACACCCAGATGTCCTGCATTGTAGGTGGATTCTTTACTGTCTCAGCTACCAGAGAAGACCCTCAAGTAATCCTTACTTTACTTAATAATGGCCATCAAGGTCAAGAGTAGTGATTCTGGCAATTTGGATATGACAAAGAAAAGCCATAAAGTGCTTCCTTTAAGTGAGAAGATGGAAGTTCTTGGACTTAAGAAGAAAAAAGAAAAGTCATAAAATGAAGTTGCTAAGTAAGAACAAATTTTCTATCAGTGAAAACTGAAGAAGGAAAAAGACATCTGTGCCGGTTTTGCTGTTGCATATCAAGCTGTAAAAGTTTATGATAAGTGTTTGGTTACAATGGAAAGGTCACCCTATTTGTAGGATCAGATATTTTGAAAGAGAAAGAGACCACAATCACAGACCTTTCGTTACAGTATATTGTTATAATTGTTCTATTTTCTTATTAATCTCTTACTGTGGTTACTTTTGTAGAGAGGGAAAGTGGTATCTGAAGCAAGTGGCAAGGTTCTATTTTTTGACCTGGATGGTGGTTACAAAATTGTTCTTGTACAGTTTCACTCAGCTATGAATTTGTTATTGTGCTTTTCTGTAACTGTGTTTTATGTTAACACAAAGATTTATAAAAGAAACAAAGAATGAAGATTTTAGAGTAAAATAAATCTGAGTTCAAATCCTGACCTACTATTTATCATCTGTGAGACTGCCAAGTTCATATCTGAGCCTTAGTTTCCTCCTCAATAAAATATGAATAAAAATAAATACACCTACCCTTTAGGGCTGTCTAAGAATGAGACGCAATGATTTATTCTGAGAGTCTGGCCCAGAGTGGGCGGTTATGCTGGTATGGTCCTTTCCTTCTTTCCCTATCTACTTCTTATTTCATTTTGACATTGTGTTTTCTCTACCAAGGAGTTGCCCAGATGGCTCAGTGGTAAAGAATCTGCCTGCAAATGCAGGAGCCGCAGGAGACGTGGGTTTCATCCTTGTGTCGAGAAGATCCCCTGGAGAAAGAAATAGCAACCCACTCTAGTATGCTTGCCTGAAAAATCTGATGAACAGAGGAGCCTGGTGGGGTACAGTCCATGGGGTTGCAAAGAGTCAGACATGACTGAGCAACTGACTCACTTTCTGTACCAAATATTGCTGATACTTTTGTTTAATCAGATAATAATTTCAGATATTGGAATATATTACATGCTTTGAAGGCCTGTTCTAAGTACCAGACTATGTCCTTCCAAATTGCAGGTGAAACCTAGCAGCAATGACTCATGCCCTCGCCGAAGGGGTGATTTTTACTCACACCTCTAAGTCCCAGCAAGTCGTTCCTCAACAGAGCCTCTTATTTCTGGTTAAAAATAATAACGATAATTAGTATTTTTCAGGGCAATAGGTAATAATTAAGTTTTTAATGATGGCATGTCATTTATCATAAAATGCACGTTCTTTTCATGGAGTAGGTACTCAATACATTTTTTAAATGATTGATTAGGCAGGGCTCACTTTAACACCCTCTCATACCTGTATGCATGCTCAGTCACTTCAGGCATGGCTAACTCTGCAACACCATGGACTGTACCCCCATCTCTCCATGGGATTTTCCAGGCAAGAATATTTGAGTCGGTTGCCATTTCCTCCTCCAGGGGATCTTTCCCACCCAGGGATTGAACCCATATCTCCTGGGTCACAGGCAGATTCTTTACTGCTGAGTCATCACCTCTCAGTAATGGTGGAAACAGGTGATGTATAAGGTCATGTCAATATAACTGGAGGAAGTTTTCTGACATAGTTGATTTCAAGTGGGAATATACAAGAGGATGTTACAGCTCTTTGGTGGGAGCCCCTGTCTGCATTCAGGAAGCCCAGTCATAGCCTGAGATTTATTTCCAGTAACAGCTGTTGTGGGCTAAGTGTTTCCCATGTACTGAGCTGAGTGCTTTCCATGTATTAACTTATTTAATCCTCACAGTGACTCTGTGGTTGGCTGTCTCCATTTTACAGATGGAGAAACTGTCTCAGATGTCCAATACCTACAGGGAAACTGAGCATTCATTTCCAATTTGACCCGACTCACAAACTCTTACATTTAACTAGGTGATCTCTATTATTGCTTACAGTGCTTCTGAGATTTATGAAATCAAGTCTATGATTTATAAATTTATATAATTGCATATAATTTCATCTGAATGTGTAAATTAATATAATTTTATAAGTGCACATAATGTATACAATTTCTATAACTTTTATATAATGTTCATAAATCTATATACTTATAAATCTATAAATCTTCGGTGATTTATGAAATCTCTTATCCAAATAAATTTCTGATGATCTGTTAACCCTGCTGTCCCTTTCAGTGACACATGTCTTCTTGGTTTACTTTTTGTCCTTCAGTGACATCAGTCTCAGAAAGCCTCACTCGGTCTCAGAACAGAACCGGGCACAAAACTCACCCATGGCAACATGACACATCCATGGGGTATGGGAATTTGAGGACTGCATCGGGCTTCCAGCTAGGGCTCTTTCTTAAGTTCTTTTTGATTTCTAAGAATCAGGCTTCTGATATTGAACTTGACTGTAATTCTTTATACTGTTTGCTTTAAGGAAATGAAACACAACCTATGGCTGAGGAAGACAGGACAACAGTTACATTTTAAATTAGTCATAGGCTTATCAGCCTCTGCAAATTTTTGTAATGGAAAAAAATAACCCAGAGGACACTGTCATGTAATATTAGGATAACAGGCTTTGAGAGGAGTGACATGTTTACATGGCATGACAGAACAGTTTGATTGTCTTCATTATTTTCTGCATGGTATTTTTGAAGTTACCTAGAATTATTCTCCCTGGTTTACCAGAAAGTCTCGAGTTTCTGCCTCCTTCTAGCTAATAAAAATTCCTTACTTTCCAGGGTCAGGTCCTTATGACCACTTGCCTGACCTCTTAAAATCTCATAGCTAAAAACCCTCCTTCCTGTCTGTTTTCTCCCTGAGTCATCCAGCTCATTACTGTTAAATTATCTTCCTGAGGAATGACTCCAATTAAGTCACCTGCCTATGTAAAAACTTAACGAGTACTTATAAATAAAAATCACCATTATTAGTATAGGACCTTCAGATTTATCTTATCCAGCTTCAGGCTCTCTTTTCAACCTGATTTTAAACTGATCATTTAAAAACAATTTAAAAAAAAATTATATTGGAGTATAGCCGTTTAACAAGGTTGTGATAGTTTTAGTTGGACAGCGAAGGGACATTACCATACATATGTCTCCATTCTCCCCCAAACCCACCTCTCATCCAGGCTGCCACATAACACTGAGCAGAGTTTCCTGTGCTATACAGTAGGTATAACACTACTATACCTACTACACACTACTAGAAGGTCCTTGTCAGTTATCCATTTAAAATATAGCAGTGTGTACACGTCCATCCCAAACCCCTTAACCATCCCTTCCCCTCATCTTAACACAATATAGGCCAAGTTGACTCTCTATTTTAAAATAAAATGCAGACAGTTGCTGACACCCACCGTTGCACTGGTATTGGTCTTCGAAAGCCAAAACGGTATCCATCTGTCAGCTCTTCAGTGATTCCCAAAGAGCTATGTGTAAGAGACCCTTGGAGATCTTGTTTGACACAGGGCCCAGCAATAAGGGCAGGTAATAATCATGGGATCAGAAATACATGAAACAGTAGCCAATAAGCAATTTATGCATCACTCAGTTTATTGCATACAACCAGCACACAATGCCGGTTAGTTAAGGTAGGGAAGAGCAAACGAGGCCTACTCCAAGAAGTCTGGGAAGGAAGCGTCTGTGTACCAGCAGGCTCCAGTCCAGCAATGAGTCTGGCAACAAGTGTGAGAGAAAGTCGCCTTCTGCTCCAACAGGGCCTCTGGCAGCATCTTTCTGCTGCACGGATGCAGGTCCTCCAGCGAAGACAGTTTAAGTCACTCAGCTTCATGGTCTCTTTTTAAGCAAACAGCAGTCACCACAGGGGAGGGAGTCTTGACTTCATCAGTTGCTCCTTCTGTTCCAATGATGCACATTAGACATCAAACCACTCGTGTCAAGTAATATTCTGAGTTTTTCACTCTAAGGCACTCACAGTCCCACAACAGCCCTTCTGAAACAACTAATATGGAAGTTATTGATTGGCCACTGTGACTTCATTTTAAAGGACTCAACATAGCTTATAAGTTTCACACAAGATAAGTGGGAATCATAGCACAAAAGAAATCACATCATAATGAATCTTCACGAAAAAAAAAGTATTGGCGCCTTAACCCACCACCACATATGGTAAGGTCCTAAGCTTGTCATATTTATAAACACTCTGACTTTGGTAAATTGGTGCCAGACTTCATCCTGGAAGACCTGAGAGTAGTCATGGGCCACAGGAAGCAGGCACAGAGTTAATTAGGCCATGAACCTAAAGAAGACTGACTGCCAGTTCGCAGCATATGAGATCATAGTTCCCGAACCAGGGACTGAACCCATGCCCCCTGCAGTGGAAGCCTAGAGTCTTAACCCCTGGACCACCAGAGAAATCCCTACCAACTTACTGTTGATTGTAACTAGGCAAGTCCACTGACTTCCCTCATAGCTCAGTCAGTAAGGAATCTGTCTGCAATGTAGGACACCAGTCGGCAAATGACTTACAGAATAGTAGCAACATTTGAACATTTTCAGATCCAGGGCCCTTGTGTAAATGATCCTTCTAAACTCAATTTTGAGAAAAACAACTCTTGCTTTCTCATGTCCTACAGTTCATTTTTTTAAAATAATTTTCCATAAACTTCACTGAACACTTGAGAACACTTGGTGAAAGAAGCATGTCCACCAACAAAGCTTTAGGTAGCCGCGGTTGTTTTCCAAGTAAGTTGTGAAGAACAATACAGAAGGGAGTTTATGCATCCTTAGAACTCTTTGAGTTTTGTTCGGAGCTGGAAGGTAAAGAATACTAGTCAGGAGCCCCAAGCACTTTGCATCTGGAACCTGACACAGCTTTAATAATGTATTACAAAAACACGGTGTCAGCCCCGGAGGAGCTGTAGGGGCATTTTATTAAATAAGAAAAGATTTATAGATAAGTCACTAAAAAAGAGTTATGGCAAATCATGCGTTTGCTAACAAAAGGTGTCGAGAACAATACTTTTTTTCTCTGCTTTGTCAACATCTAATGCCCATTTATCTCTGTTACACGATTTATACATAGTCACATCACTCTATAAATTCATCTCCATGGAGGTAAAGCATAAGACAAGGTCACGAAGTACACAAAATGCATCAGTAATCTGTCCTATGGGGGTTGAGAAATGTTAACGGTGGTAACCGGGTACACAGGGATGCAATCTCCATTACATAAAGGACTGACCATCAGTCATCAGCTTTCCCAGGTGGCAGAGTGGTAAAGAATCTGCCTGCCACTGCAGGAGAGGCAAGAGACATGGGCCCCATCCCTGGGTTGGGAAGATCCCCTGGAGAAGAAAATGGAAACCCAGTCTAGTATTCTTGCCTGGAAAATTCCATGGACAGAGGAGCCAGGCAGGCTACAGTCCCCGGGGTCGCAAACAGATGGGCAGGATTGAGCAGCTGAGCACGCACACATACTGGGGATCATCTCAGCGGGTCGTTCTGAGAAATCCCATGAGCTTGGGATTGCTAGAAAACAAAACAATGCACAGATCAAGGCTGCCAGGCGACAACACAGATGCTTCTGAAACCCTTTGGTTAGATTGAGTGAGTGAGTTCCTATAAGAATCCTTAGACATATTCCCAAGGGAACAGAGACACCAGGGGCATCAAATCAGGAGCCTGCCTGTCCTGTGTACCATGACAGCACACAAGAATGAGGAGCACTTGTTTCTTTTTTCTGTATTTTTGGTATCACAACCTTAAGACATAGTTGCATGCTTATATATGTTGTCAAAAAGCATTGTATAACCATCTTCCTTTTCAAGTTGTTCTGCAAATTCAGCAAAAACCATTTCAGCACAGGACTCACTTTTAGCTTCCATTTCCAAATAGAGTAACTTCAAAACCCTTCCCACATTTAGTTCTAAAAATGTATCTTTTCTCGAATTTTTCTTTCGATTTGGGTGTTAGGGATAGTGTATATTTTATAATCTGCTCATCACTTGTCAATCTTCAACTTCAGGCTTTACGTCCATAACCTCCGGGGGTATCACACAAGCTCCTCTTATTCTCTCAGATCTCACATTGCTCCAAAACCTGTTCTTGGCCCTCCTGTCTTCATTCTAGACAGAGATAAGACAAGGCTTGCTCTGATTTTTAATTGTTATAAAAAATTTTTTAAAAAAGTCTTATTGAAGACTGAGACTGAAGAGGTGATGAAGAGGAAGGACTTAATAACAAAGGAAACTGCACTCAGCATAAGGATTAGATGTTAGCCATCACTGTTCCCAAAGTTCCTCATTACTCTAGTGTCTCAGAAAGTCCCTTTGCCATCCATCACCTTTCCTCCAGGCCTTGTAGTATAGCTCCTCTTTATTATATTTAAAAATTCATTTCCAAGGCAAACCATTCAATATCACAGTAATGCCCCGACCGGTAATGCTGAAGAAGCTGAAGTTGAATGGTTCCATGAAGAACTACAAGACCTTCTAGAAATAACACCCAAAAAAGATGTCCTTTTCATTATAGGGGACTGGAATGCAAAAGTAGAAAGTCAAGAGATACCTGGAGTAATAGGCAAATTTGGCCTGGGAGTACAGAATGAAGCAGGGCAAAGGATAATAGAGTTCTGCCAAGAGAACACGCTGGTCATAGCAAAGACCCTCTTCCAACAACACAAGAGAAGACTCTACATATGGACATCACCAGATGGTCAACACCGAAATCAGATTGATTATATTCTTTGCAGCCAAAGATGGAGAAGCTCTATACAGTCAGCAAAAACAAGACTGGGAGCTGACTGTGGCTCAGATCATGAACTCCTTATTGCCAAATTCAGACTTAAATTGAAGAAAGTAGAGAAAACCACTAGACCATTCAGGTATGACCTAAATCAAATCCCTTATGATTATACAGTGGAAGTGACAAATAGATTTAAGGGGCTAGATCTGATAGACAGAGTGCCTGATGAACTATGGACAGAGGTTCGTGACATTGTACAGGAGACAGGGATCAAGACCATCCCCATGGAAAAGAAATGCAAAAAAGCAAAATGGCTGTCTGAGGAGGCATTACAAATAGCTGTGAAAAGAAGAGAAGCGGAAAGCAAAGGAGAAAAGGAAAGATATTCCCATCTGAATGCAGAGTTCCAAAGAATAGCCAGGAGAGAAAAGAAAGCCTTCGTCAAGGATCAATGCAAAGAAATAGAGGAAAATAATAGAATGGGAAAGACTAGAGATATCTTCAAAAAAATTAGAGATACCAAGGGAACATTTCATGCAAAGATGGGCACAATAAAAGACAAAAATGGTATGGACCTAACAGAAGAAAAAGATATTAAGCAGAGCTGGAAAGTATACACAGAAGAACTATACAAAAAAAGATCTTAATGACCCAGATAACCACAATGGTGTGATCACTCACCTAGAGCCAGATATCCTGGAGTCTGAAGTCAAATGGGCCTTAGGAAACATCACTATGAACAAAGCTAGTGGAGGTGATGGAATTCCAGTTGAGCTATTTCAAGTCCTAAAAGATGATGCTGTGAAAGTGCTGCACTCAATATGCCAGTAAATTTGGAAAACTCAGCAGTGATCACAGGACTAGAAAAGGTCAGTTTTCATTCCATTCGCAAAGAAAGGCAATGGCAAAGAATATGGCCTCTTGATGAAAGTGAAAAGATCAAAGTTGCCTTAAATTGCTGGCTCATAGAAAACAGTGGCAGATTTTGTTTTCTTGGGCTCCAAATCACTGCAGATGGTGACTGAAGCCATGAAATTAAAAGACGCTTGCTCCTTGGAAGGAATCAAGTTATGGGACCAACCTAGACAGAACACCATTAAAAAGAAGAGAACATTCCTTTTCCAGCAAAGTTCCGTCTAGTCAAGGCTATAGTTTTTCCATTAGTCATGTATGGATGTGCGAGTTGGACTATAAAGAAAGCTGAACACCAAAGAATTCGTTTTTTTGAACTGAGGTGTTGGAAAAGACTTTTGAGAGTCCCTTGGACTGCAAGGAGATCCAACCAGTCAATCCTAAAGGAAATCAGTCCTGAATATTCATTGGAAGGACTGATGCTGAAGCTGAAACTCCAATACTTTGGCCACCTGATGTGAAGAACTGACTCATTGGAAAAGACTTTGATGCTGGTAAAGACTGAAGGTGGTAGGAGAAAAGAATGAGAGAGGATAAAATGGTTGGATGGCATCACTGGCTCGATGGACATGAGTCTGAGTAAGCTCTGGGAGTAGGTGATGGACAGAGAAACCTGGTGTGCTGCAGTCCATGGGGTCACAAAGAGTCAGACACGACTGAATGACTGAACTGATTATATTTAATTTCTCTGAACATTTTATGCATTTTCTCCAAATCAAATTTCCAAATATCCACAGATATTAAAACTTAAAAAAAAAAACCCTTGAGAGAAGCCAGAGGGAAAATCACCTTACCTACAGAGTACCAAGGTAAGGATTACATCCGACTTCTCAGAACCCATGCAAGCAAAAAAGAAAGTGAAGTGAAATATTTACTGTTGAGAGAATAGTCCTCAACCCAGAATTCTATATGCAGCAAAATTATCCTTCAAAAGTGAAGGAGAGGGGCTTCCCTAGTGGCTCAGTTGTAAAGAATCCACCTGCCAATGTAGGAGACATAGCTTCAATCCCTGATCTGGGATGATCCCACATGCTGCAGGGCTACTAAGCCCATATGCCCCAACTACTGATTCTGTTCTCTAGAGACCAGGAGCCACAACTACTGAAGCTCCTGCACCCAAGAGCCCATGCTCTGCAACAAGAGAAACCACCACAATGAGAAGCTCATGCACTGAGACTAGAGAGTATCCCTGCTGGCTGCAACTAGAGAGAAAAGCTCATGCAGCAACCAAGACCCAGCTCAGTCAAAATTAAATTTTCTAACATGAAAGAGAAAAAAAATTTCTCAGACAAATATAAATTGAGAGAATTGTTGCTAGTAGACCTGCCTTGCAAGAAATGTTAAAAAACAGATTTAGAGAGAAGGAAAAATGATACCGGAGAGAAACTCAGATCTACATATAAAGAAAAGAAGAGCTCAGGGAAGGAATAATGAAGATAAAATAAAGCATTCAGTTTTCTTATTCCTTTTAATTTATTTTTTATTGAAGGATAAGTGTTTTACATAATTTTGCTGTTTTCTGTCAAACCTCAACATGAATCAGCCATAGGTATACAAACACCCCCTCCCTTTTGAACCTCCCTCCCATATCCTTCCCCATCCCACCCCTCTGGGTTGATACAGAGCCCCTGTTTGAGTTTCCTGAGCCATACAGCAAATTCCCATTGGCTACCTATTTTACATATGGTAATGTAAGTTTCCATGTTACTCTTTCCATACAGCTCAGTCTCTCCTCCTCTTTCCCCATGTCCATAAGTCTATTCTCTATGTCTGTTTTTCCATTGCTGCCTTGTAAATAAGTTCTTCAGTACCATTTGTCTAGATTCTGTATATACATATTAGAATACCATAATTATGTTTCTCTTTCTGACTCACTTCATTCTGTATAATAGGTTCTAGGTTCATCCACCTCATCAGAAATTTTGCAAATGCATTCCTTTTATGGCTGAGTAATATTCCATTGTGTGTATGTACCACAACTTCTTTATCTATTCATCTGTCAACGGACATCTAGGTTGCTTCCATGTTCTTGCTATTGTAAGTAGTGCTGCAATGAACAATGGGATACATGTGTCTTTTTCGATTTTTGTTTCCTCAGGGTATATGCCTAGGAGTAGAATTGCTGAGTCATATTGTGGTTTTATTCTTAGTTTTTTAAGTAATCTCCATACCATCTTCCATGGTGGCTGTATCAATCTGCATTCCCACCAGGAGTGCAAGAACATCCCCTTTTCTACACACCCTCTCCAGCATTTATTGCTGATAGACTTTTTGATGAAGGCCTTTCTAACTGGTGTGAGGTGGTATCTCATTGTAGCTTTAATTTCCACTTCTCTAATAATGAGTGATATTGAGCATCTTTTCCTGTGTCTGTTAGCCATCTGTATGCCTTCTTTGAAGAAATGTCTGTTAGGTCTTTTTTCCACTTTTTGATTGGGTTGTTTGTTTTTCATGCATGGAGTTGTATGAGTTTCTTGTATATTTTGGAAATTAATCCTCTGTCAGTTGTTTCACTTGTGATTATTTTCTCCCATCCTAAAGGTTGTCTTTTCACCTTTCTTATAGTTTCCTTTGCTGTGCTAAAGCTTTTAAGTTTAATCAGGTCCCACTTATTCAGTTCAGTTCAGTCGCTCAGTCGTGTCCGACTCTTTGTGACCCCATGAATCGCAGCACGCCAGGCTTCCCTGTCCATCACCAACTCCTGGAGTTTACCCAAACTTATGTCCATCGAGTCGGTGATGCCATCCAACCATCTCATCCTCTGTCGTCCCCTTCTCCTCCTGCTCCCAGTCCTTCCCAGCATTAGGGTCTTTTCCAATGAGTCAACTCTTCGCATGTGGTGGCCAAAGTATTGGAGTTTAACTTTTGTTTTTATTTCCATTACTCTAGTAAGTGAGTCATATGGTTTTCTTATTCTTAATTGATCTAAGAAATAAGGGCTTTATCAAAGTAACAACAGCAGCAGTGTATTAAATTATGCATGCTTATGTGCATGTCTTATGTACATGTATGTTTATGTGTGCTTATATAGAGGTGAGTTGAATGAAGGCAGTGAAACAGGGACAGGAAGAATTAGGGCTATTTTGTTATTATAAGGTACTCACACTATACATAAAGTGGTATAGTGTTATCTGAAAATGGACTTGGATTAGCTGTAAATTAATATATTGCAAACTCTAGGATAACCACTTAAAATGAAAAATGGGGAACTAATATGATGAGAAAGTGGAGAAAATAGAATCATTTAAAGTGTTCAGTTGAAACTACAAAAAGCAGTGAAAGAGACACAGATGCATAAAACAGTCCTGTGGACTCTGAGGGAGAAGGTGAGGGTTGGACGTTCTGGGACAATAACATTGAAACATGTATATTGTCATATGTGATGCAGAACACCATTCCATGTTCTATGCATGGGACGGATGCTCAGGGATGGAGCGTTGGGATGACACTGAGGGATGGGAGTACACATTCTTCTTTAAGTTCACCTGGGGCATTCACCAAGACTGACCACATTACAGCCACAAAATACACCTTAACAGATTTAATAGAATAGGAAACAGATAATCTATGCTCTAACCACATGGAATTAAGCTAGAACTCAGTAACAGAAGGACAACTGGAAAATCCCCAAACGCTTGGATATCAGACAACTCAGTTCAAAATAACACATGAAACAAAGGTGAAACCTCGGAATAAATCAAAACCTTTTTTGAACCAAATAGAAATAAAAATTCAACTTATCAAATGTTGTGTGATGCAGTAAAAGCAATGCTTCGAAGTGAAATTTTATAGCGTTGAATGTATATATTAGAGAAAAAGAAGAAAGATACAAAATCAGTAATCTAACCATCCCCTTTGGAAAGTTAGTGAGAAGAAAAATTAAATCTAAAGTAAGAAGAAGAAAGGCAATAATAAAAATTCGAGTAGAAATCAATAAAACTGAAAATAGGAAATCAATAGAGAAAAAAAAGCTTGTTATTTGAAAGTTTATCCATAAGATAATTAAGAAAAAAAGAGGATACAAATTGCTAATGTTAGAAATGGAAAAGGGGACTGTATCATAGACATTAAAGGGAGAATAAAGGAATGCTGTAAACAACTCTATGCCCACAACTTTGATAACCTAGATTAAATGGACCAGTTTCTTGAAAGACACCCTTTTCCAAACTCTCAAAGAAGTAATAGATTACATAATAGGAATGTATTTATTAAAGAAATTGAATCAATAGTTAATAAACTTCGTAATCAGAAAGTACCAGTCCCAGGCATGTTCACTAGTGAATTCTGCCAAACATTTAAGGAAGAATTTATCCTAATATTCTACAATCACTTTCAGGTGAAAGAAGTAGACGAAATACTTCTTATCTCAGGCTATGACACTAGCATTACCCTAACATGAAAGCCAGACAAGATAGAACAGGAAAAGAAAGCTACAGACAAATATCTTTCATGAATATAGATGCAGAAATCCTCAATCAAATATTAGCAAATCGAATCCAACAAGATATAAAAAGAATTATACACCATGACCAAGTGGAATTTATTCAAGTTAGGCAAGGCTGCTTCAAACATTCAAAAATCAAATAGTGTAATCTATCATATGAGCAGACTAAAAAAGGAAACTCATATGAAAAGAAAAGTCACATACTAGGAGAATGTATTTGCAAAAGACCTATCCGATTAAAAAAAAAAACTGTTATCCAAAATACACAAGGAACTTATAAAACTCAGCAATAAAAAAACTAACAACCCAATTAAAAGGGTGCCAAATGCCTTAATACCCAATACCTCACCAAAGAAGGTATGCAGATGGCAAATGAGCATGTGAAAAAGGATGTTCCACATATGTCATCAGGAAAATGCAAATTTAAACAACAATGAGGTACCACTGCACACTTAGAATGACCAAAATCCAGAACACTAAGAATACCAATTGTCAGTTACAATGTGGAACAACAGATATCCTAACTTATTGCTAGTGGGAATGAAAAATAGTACATCCACTTTGCAAGACAATATGGTGGTTTCTTATAAAATTAAACATACTCTTACCATGTGATCCAGCAGTTAAGTTCCCTGGTATTTACCAAGGGTAGCTGAAAACATATGTCCAACAAAAATCTGCACATGGATGTTTATAGCAGCTTTATTCATAATCCAAAACTCAGTAGCATCCAAGATGTCCTTTTTTTTTAGATGAGTGAATAAATAAACTATAGTACATGCAGAAAGTTAGATATTATTCAGTGCTAAAAAGATGAACTATCAAGCCATGAAATGACATGGAGGAAACATATGCATATTACTAAGGAAAAAAAAGGCAATTGAAAAGGCAGCATACTGTATGGTTCCAACTATAGGACATTCTGGAAAAGGCAAATCTATGAAGAGACTGTAAAGATCAGCAGTTGCCAGGGCGACAGAGAAATGAATAGGTAAAGCACAGAGGTTATTTAGGGCAGTGAAACTGCTCTGTATGATACTATTATAGTTAGGAATATCATTATGAGTTTGTCTGAACCCGTAGAATACATAACTCTGAGAATGAACCTAAAGTAGACGGTAGACGTAGGGTGATCGTATGGCAGTATTGGCTTATCAGTTCTAACAAATGCACCGCTTTGGTGTGGTGTGGTATGTTGATAATGGGAGAACCTGTGCATGCCCGGGGAGCTGGGATTATGTGTGAAATCTCTGCACCTCCCAGTCAATTTTGATATGAACTTAAAACTACTCTAAAAAATAGTCTATTGAAAAGAAAAAATCTTCTAGAATAACTCTTAATACCAAAATCAGTTCTAGTCAGGATTTTCGAGAGAAACAGAATGAATATCATATAGATAGATATATTTAGGTAGGTAGATAGATAGATAATTTATTTTAGGAAATTGGCTCACATGATATTAGATGTTGAGAACTCCCACAATCTGCCATCTGCAAACTGGAGACCCAGGCAAGCTGGTGTTGTAGTTCCTCTCTCAATCCAAAGGCCTGAGGATCTGAAGAACCAGACGTGTCACTTGTAGCTCACTTTGAAGGCTGAGGAGTCACTGTCAGTCCAGAGGCAGGAGAAGACCAGTGTTTCTCCAACTCGGTCCAGCAGAAAGAATGAATTCCCCCTTCCCCCAATTTTTGTTCTACTCAAGCCCTCAAGGGATTGCAGAATGCCCATCACATTAGGGAGGGGAATCTGCTTACACAATTTGTTGTTGTTGTTGAGTTACTAAGTCATGTCCAACTCTTCTGCCACCCCAGGGACTATAGCCCACCAGGCTTCTCTGTCCGTGGGATTCTCCAGGCAAGGATACTGGAGTGGGTTGCCATTTCCTTCTCCAGGGGATCTTCCTGACCCAGGGATTGAACACGAGTCCCCTCCACATATCTCTTGCATTATAGGCAGATTCTTTACCACTGAGCCACCAGGGAAGCCCAATGTACCAACTCAAACGCTAAACCCTTCCAGAATCAACCTTATGGACACACCAAAGATAATGATTAATGGAAATAACTGGATACCCTATGACTATACTTTGCAAGGATCCTCAAGAGTTGACTTATCAATAGAAATTGAAAGAAAGTAGTGAAAGAAAAATACCACCATCTGAGAATTCTGTATCCAGAAAAATGAGAGGAGAAAATAAGACATACACAGACAATTAAAAACTGACAGAATGTGTCACTAGCAGACCTGGCCTACATAGAGTACTAAAGAGAGTACTTAAACTGAAATAAAAGAAAACCAGAGAGTAAAATAAATCCCTACACAATGAACAGGAAAGGAAAATACATAAGTAAACATAAAAGAGAGAATAAGTGCATTTTTACTTGTAACTTTTCCCCCTCCTATTTGTTTTTAAAAGCAGTAATAAAAACAGTATGGTAGTGAAACAGAGAAGGACCCTGTGGGACTTCTGGGCAGGGACCCTCTGCCTGCGTTCTTGTAGGCAAGACTCCAGCTTCTGGGATCTTCCCAGGAGTTCCAAAGAGGCAGATTTGAACACTTGCTAATCAAAGGAGGAGCAACCGGGAACCTGAGGCAAGATTAAAGGGGCCAAGGGAGCTCCTGGAGACTAGGAGACTGACTTCCTGAGACCCTGCATCTTGATCCTGTCAGTAACCCACCCTTGAATTGTTTCTGTAAACTCCTCATGAAATCCTTCTGGATGGGGACACACAGTTTCTCGAGGCATTAGCCTACTGTGACCCCCTTTCCTGGTAAAGCAATAAAGCTCTTCTCTTCTACTTCACTCAAAACTCTGTCTCTGAGAGGTGATTTGGCACCAGTGCACCGAGAAGCTGAGTTTTCACCGTCTGTACAGGCGTAAGGTTAGACATGGAACATAATTTAGAATCCAGAAATAAAATTTTACATTTAGGGTCAACTGATTTCCAGCAAGGATGCTAAGACATTTCAATGTATGCAAAAAACTGTCTTTGCAACAAATGATGCTTCTGGGACAACCAGAAACCCATATGCAAAAAAAAAAAAAAGAAAAGAAAATGAAGTTGAACACTTACATTATATACAATTACCTCAAAATGGATCAAAATCCTAATATAAGAGCTAAACTTATAAACTCTTAGAATAAAATAGAGTTATAAATCTTTGTGACTTTGGATAAGGCAACAGATTCTTAGATTTAACACTGAAAACATGAATAACAAAAGAAAAAAAGAAGAAATGTACTTCAAAATTAATAGCTTTCATCCATCAAAGAACACTATCAAGAAAGTGAAAAAGACTACCCACAGAATGGTAGAAAATATTTGTGAATTATTCTTTTGATAAGGGTCTAGTATTCAGAATGCATGAATAATTCTTAGAATTCAACAGTTAAAAAAAAACACAGAAGAAATGGATAAAAACCTTGACAAAAAATGTCTTTATAAAAGATATACAAACATCTAACAAGCTCATGAAAAGTTTCTCAATAACATTCATCGTTAGGAAAATGAAAATCAAAACCACAGTGAAGTACTGCTTCACATCCACTGCAATATAATTTTTAAAAATAACAAGTGTTGGTGAGAATGTAAGTAAATTGAAACTCTCATTACATTGCAGAAGGGAATATTAAATGGTATAGACACCATGGAAAATAGCTTGTCAGTTCCTCAAGAAGTTAAACGCATAATTACCATATGGCCCAGAAATCCCACTTTAAGTATATAGCCAAGAGTACTGAATATGTATTTTCAAACAAAAACGTGTACACAGATGTTCATAGCAACAGTATTCCTAATAGCAAAAAGTGAAAGCAATGTAAATGTCCATCAGTTGATGAATGGATAAAAAATGTGTTATATCCATACAACAGCATACTGTAAGCTATCTTATTTGACAATTTAAAAATGAAATACTGGGGTTCCCTGGTGACTCAGTGGTAAAGAATCCGCCTGCCCATGCAGGAGACACAGGTTCGATCCCTGATCTGGGAAGATCCCATATGCTGCAAATACTGAAGCCCATGCACCCGTCAGCCTGTGCTCCACAGCAAGAGAAGCCACCGCAATAAGAAGCCTGCATCCCACAACTGGAGAGTACACATCGCTCGCCACAGCTAGAGCAAAGCCCATGCAGCATCAAAGACTCAGCACAGCCAAAAATAAATGAATAAAAGTAATAAAAAATAATAAAAGGAGGTACTGACTCATACTTCAACATGGATGAACCTTGGCAACACTGTAATAACTTTTATAAAACACTATATATTGTATCATTCCATTGATACTTAATCAACTTAAAGCCTCCCGACCTGTATTCCAATGTTGGCAGGATAAAAACCACAGCATCCACTTAAACTTGCCGCCCATTCATCTCACTTTGCCATGACTCGATTTAAATTTGGCCAAGTGTGAATTTCAACCCAGTTGTATCAACATCCCTGCCTGCTGTCCACTGTGCTAATTTCTAAACTGGTTGGTTAGAAGGCTTACTTACTATCAGGGCATTGAGTGAGGGTTTTCTGGACTGAATGCCCATCCCTGAGTCCTCACTGGTCCCCAAGGAGATGTAACTTTTCCTATCGAGTCCTGAGCATCTAGGAATCTTTGCCTCAACCTCTGATTTCTCAAGTTATACATCTCATGGCCTTTTCTCTTAGCAGAAGCAATTTGTTGTGGTTGCTCTTGGGAGTCTAGTAGTCCCTCTGTCTGCCTCCCTTGCTGACCAGCACCAGCACCCACCGCTCGGTCCTTCATGGCTTTCCCTGGCAGATCGTCTGAGAATCAGCTGTGTGCTGCAACTTGTCCCACTTGTGTGCTGCCCCACCATGACCTCTGTCATGGGGCTCCCTGCTCCTCCCCCATGCTTCAGTGGCAGCCTGCAGAAGCACACCAGCATCAAAATTTGCATCTTTATTTTCTGTTTCTTTTATTGTGCGTGTATCTGCGGTGGAGTGTGAGAGCAAGGACCCAGATACTGTAGGAAATTTTTGTGTATCTCCCTCCTCTGCTAAAACTAAGAAACTCATGACAGTGAGTGGTACTATCCCAAGCCCTCTCTATGTAATGTGGTATGCCATCTTTCCTGTTCAACTACAGTTGACACAGGTTGGCAGAGGGATTTTCAACAAACGGTGTCATCCCAGAGATCATCATTGAAATTACTAAAGTGACTCAATTTTATAATAGATGATTTCTGTCTTATCTGAAAGAATAGAACATATAGGGGCTCTCTGTGATGCCAGTCATTACACTGGGCTTCACTGGTATCTCTGCAGTAGAGAATCCACCTGCAATGCAGGAGATTTGGGTTTGATCGCTGGGTGTGGAAGATCCCCCTGGAGAAGCAAAGGCAACCCACTCTAAGATTCTTGCCTGGGAAATTTCATGGACAGAGATTTGGGACATAGACAGGAACATGGTGGGCATGGGGTCGCAGAAGAGTGGTCATGACTTAGCAACTCAACAAGTGATGCCAAATGATGGGAGAAGAGTGATATGTCTGAACATAAAAATCTCATACTGCTGCTCCTAAGTCACTTCAGCCACGTCTGACTCTTTGCAACCCCGTGGACTGTAGTCCACCAGGCTCCTCTGTCCATGGGATTCTCCAGGCAAGAATACTGGAGGTGGTAGCCATTCCCTTCTCCAAGGGATCTTCCTGACCCAGGGACTGAACTTGCATCTCTTATGTCTCCTGCATTGGCAGTAGGTTCTTTACCACTAGTGCCACCTGCGAAGCCTTTAAATATCTCATAGTTTGACCCAAAACTATGATATATTCTAAATATTACCTATCATTCCTGCTGTTTTCATCATCATCATCATCCTTATTAGTTTTATCCACCTCCTTACCAGCATGGAAGTTGCCAGGATAATCTGCAGAAACTCTCTGAAGATGCCATCAGCTCTCAGTAACACATCATGAGGAAGGACTGGGCCCACTGTCTACCCATCACTCTGTGAGAATTCAGATAAGGAGAGCCAGGCCTTTAAATTCCACACAGAAAGAGAGAGAAAAAAAATTTAGATGAGTAAGTTAAAATAATAACATTTGGCGTACCTAAAGGTCACATTTTGAACCTAGATAAAATAGAAAAAAAAAATCTATATGTAGGGGAAAAACAAACTATTGCAGAGCTTACAGATTTTGCTCACAAGAAAAATGGAAGCCTCCAGACAAGGAGATTTAAGTTGCTCGTAATATACCTCTTGTCTCATCATTTTTTTTCAAGGTTACAGAGGACAGTGATATTATATATTTATATACATATATATATATGTGTGTGTATGTGTGTATGAAATATATATATGTGTATTATATATACATGAAAGTGTTAGTTGCTCAATCATGCCTGACTCTTTGCAACCCCTTGGACTGCAGTCTACCACGCTCCTCTGTCCATGGAATTCTCCAAGCAAGAATACTGGATTGGGTTGCCATTTCCTTCTCCAGGAGTTCTTCCCAACCCAGAGATTGAACCCAGGCCTCCTGCACTGTAGGCAGATTCTTTACTGTCTGAACCACCAGGGGAGCCCATATATAATCCTAAAGCCTCCAACATGGCAAATTGGAATATACTACTTATTAAATGTCTGCTGTTTGACTTCAATTAAAATGTATTGAAATTTAATTGACAGAAACTGGCAAATTACAAATAAACTTAGAAAAAGGACAGAAGAAGCAGGAAACTCATTAACAGGAGGCATTCAGTCCAGAGCTCTTTACTGATATTCATGGACAATACCTACTATATTATAGGACTGTAAAATAACACATCCATAGTCATAATTTTGAATCAAGAATAGGCACAAATATGATCAAAACTCTAAAACTCAAGAGTGCATGACAGAGTTTTTAAAAGTACTTTTGTTGTCATTTTTTAAAAATATATAACAATTGACAAAAATTTTCAGTTTGTAAAATGTATGCTTTAGCTGTGGAAGTTTTGTTTGTGTGTAACAGTTTATTCTCTGAATACATGAGATAATGAAATCTTACTGTGTTTATCTAGAGGGCAATGCTAATAGAGGTGGGGAATATCATTTATAAAAAAATTCTCTTTAATAAGTACCCTGATGACAATAGGTCCCACAGCATATATAAATTAGACACTTTAAGCAGCATTTCATCATCTGTTCCTAGAGAACCACAATTCTGGTACTTGAGTGTATAGGGAAAAAGTGTTTCTTCATCGTGCCTACATTTAGCAAATAAAGCTGGAGCTGTCTGGTGCAATGAGGAGCATAAATTAATGTTAAGTTGTGTTTTATTAAACTAGAATATATGAATGGACAGTTCCAATGCAAAGTAGCAAAGATAAATAACTCATAAACTATCCAAAAATGTTTTAAAATTGGCTATTGATACATTGATCAGAAGAACTAGAAACCAACTAGAATTTGTGAAATACACATGAACTGATCAAAAAAAAAAAATAACAGGGTGCTTTTCCTAAGATCATTTTTTCAATTTAGCTTTATTTGCATGTTAATTATTTTAATAAATGTTCATTTGGCATTATCCTGTAACAGGCACTGTGTGTGGCGCTGCATATAAAACAGTCAGCAAGACACATGTGGTCCCTGAGAGCAGGAAGATGTGGTGTGTCTAGCTGCTTCAAGGACATCATTTTTACAAGTGCCCTGGAGTCTGAAGTATAGTGGATACCCCAAGAGATGATGCTGAAGCTTCTTAATAAGCCTTTTAATGACTTGAACTATTGTCTAAATGAAGGAAAATGATCAATCCTGCAAATCAATCCCCAGTCACCTTCTCAGGCTCCTTCATTTTTTTAATAATATTTCTTCTTCCTGCATAGCTCTGTCCCTAGTTTTCTGCTTGGCAAAGCCAACTAATCCTTCAAGGCTCAAATCAATTGTCACTTTTTCTCTGAAGCCCTCTCTGAAATTCCCTTAACCAGAATTAATCACATCATAATATATGCCTCCTTATAACATCCCAAGCCTGCCTTTGTTAAAGCCCTTAACAGGCCACAATTATTGGTTATTAGTTGTGTTCCCTCTGAGTTCAGAAGTACCTTAGTTATTTCTATATCACCATTCTCCAGAACTATTTCAGTTTACAAAAGATTCTCAATAATATTGAATCGAGTTTTGAGAATACATCCTAGACCAGGGGAGCGTAACCAAGGCAATTCAAATTTCTTTCCTGAGGGTGCAAAGTAGCATTGTGTTCCCATCAGAAGAATGAACAGAGCCCTGATGGTGACAGGGATTTAACAGGCATTCAAGGGCTAAAATGAGGCTATCTCACCACTGATAGGGCTTCCCTGGAGGCTCAGATGGTAAAGAATCCACCTGCAATATGGGAGACCTGCGTCCGATCCCTGGGGGTTGGGAAGATCCCATGGAGGAGGGTAAGGCAACCCACTCCAGTATTCTTGCCTGGAGAATCCCACGGACAGAGCACCCTGGCAGGCTACAATCCATGGGGTCGCAAAGAGTCGGACACAACTGAGCAGCTAAGCACACCACTGGTATGTGCTTCCCAGATGGCACTAGTGGTAAAGAACCCAGCTGCCAATGCAGGAGACATGAGAGACATGGGTTTGATCCCTGGGTCAGGAAGATCCCCTGGAGGAGGGCGTGGCAACCCACTCCAGTATACTTGCCTGGAGAATGCCGTGGATAGGGAAACCTGAGAGGCTACATACAGTCCTTAGGGTCACAAAGAGTCAGACACGACTGAAGTGACTGTGCACACGGGCACACACCACTGATGTGCCCATAGAAGCAAGAACCATAGAAAACCTCGTATATGATGTATATGATTATGAAGACAGGGAAGAGCTATTCAACACTTACTCTCTGGGCTGAGTAGAGAGAAGCCCTACGCCTTTGGAAGGGAGAAGTAGCCTGGAAGACCCACCAGGACGTGGGTCTATGGTTGAAAAGAGAATATTTGTCCCCACATCCCAGGGCACTGTATTTGAGTGGGTGATGTAAGACAGCAAACACCAAAATTGTAGAAATAAACCCACACCCACTCTCACACTCCTATATCAGATCTTCCTTTTGTCATTTACTTTGTAAGTGGTTTCGGATCAATTACTTCTCAAAGATTCATTTGTCTCAGACATGTGCTTGGTGTTCTTACATGCTTTTTGTGAGGATTAAGATAATGAAGGTGCATGAATGTTCTTGTGCACACACATAGTTATAATGCAGTACATTGTGGTGGGATCTGATTAAGTTGGCAAGGAGGAGAATTTTCAAAAGTATTATTGTTTGCAGACCTTGATGAATCGAAGAAACCTAAATAAGGGTTAAATGCATACGGAGACCTTGAAACAAGCTCCTCCCGTTGATATACCAAGAGCAATCCTGTCTTCCAAAATCAGGTTAGAAAGTAAGCCTGGGGACTTCCCTGGTAGTCCAGGGGTTAAGAATCTGCCTTCCGATGGAGGAGACATGGGTTTGATCCCTGGTTGGGGAACTAAATCCCACATGCCGCAGGACAGCTAGAGAGTTCACAAGCCACAACTAAAGAGTCTGCACACCCTGGAACCTGTGGTTTGCAACATGAGAAGACCCTGCAGCCTGCAAGGAAGACCCAGCTCAATCAAAAGCGAGAAAAGGGAAAAAGAAAGCAAGTGTGAACTGAGAGCAATCTTGAAGATGATCTGGCCCAAATTAACTGACGCTAACCAATCTTTTATTTGAAATATAATATTATGAGAGAAACATTTACTGAGAGCTTTGCAGTTCTTTACAATGAACGGTGCTCACCACTTTATGAAAACGCTACTACCCAGCCATGTCTTGTTTTCCTTCCTCTCTCGTTGCTGGAAATCTTCCTAAAACACATTAGTCCCCTTTTCTGCCTTAGCAGATGCTGTCCAGCGAATATAATTGAATCTTTCTAAAATGAGTGAGCATTCATTCACTGCCTTTGGGGAAATCATTTGGCGGCTCGAGAATCACAGTACAGTGGTGTAGTTGTAAATAGAAGGAATAAAGAAGACTGGTCTGTGGCTGTTTGACCTCGGGACATACCTTGGAAGTAAGTATTTTAGGAAAAAATCCTTTCTTACAACTTATTTTCTTGTGAACTTCCTCTTTGCTAAAAATTAAGCACAGGAGAAACAAAATGCTAGTTAATTGAAGCTTGAGTAGATTCCCATTGGTGGGCAGTGTGGAAGTGGAAGTCAATGTGTTAGTTCCTCATTCCTATCTGACTCTTTTTGACCCCATGGACTGTATCCCACCAGGCTCCTCTGTCCATGGAATTCTCCAGGCAAGAATACTGCAGTGGGTAGTCATTCCCTTCTCCAGGGGATCATCCTGACCCAAAGATCGAACCCAGGTCTCCCGCATTGCAGGCAGATTCTTTACTGTCTTGAGCCCTCACAGCCCACTGATGGGCTGTGTACTCTACCTTATTTTGGAATAAGAGCTTTGGAATGGGACTGGGCAGTGATCTTGCGAATGTACCCCTGTGTTTTTGAGTTTCTTTATCACAGGGAGAAATTTCATATAAACATTTTCTATTAACTGTTTAAAGCTTGAAAACATATAGGGAGTTGTTAGACAGTTTTGCTGAGCATCTTTCTCAAATGTATTGACAAACACTCGTGTCTTGTATAAGAGGCAGGCATCTTTCCCATGTTCTGAAAATCTTTGATTCAGAATATGAAACTGCGAAGCCATGCTTCATTTCTCTCAGCCTATTGTCTACGAAGTGTGACTTGATAATTGGAAAGCCCTTGATCTTTAATCATTACTCTAATGCCTTCATGGGCTTCACAAGGCCCCTCTGAGCCACCCAGCAGTCCAGAAGCATTAAATACAAGCAGCAGGGCTATTTTAATAGAAGTGCTTTGCTACAGTGGTTCCGTAATGCGAACACATTTTTACTTTAAAAACGAGGCAGTTCAAAATGATTGTGTTCGCCTCAAAATGAATTCAGCATGTGCAGTGTCTCCACAGTAGGGAATGACCAGGTTTAGGTACTGCAATTAGTAAATAAAAGTCTAGAATCTCTGCCACAGAGTCAAGTAACCAACACTTTGACTGACTGATTGATTGATTGATTCGATTTGCTATGTGGAAAGAATCTAGATGAACAGGTTTTAGAAACTATATGAACTTTAAGCCCTGCTACCAGCTTCACACTCCTCAGGAATCATTTAGTTTACTGATGCTTATTCACTTGATTAAATTATACACATGATTCAATGATATTCTCTAGGTCTGAAGTTTTAATGCAGAAATGCCTAACTTGCTCAAATGAACTTTATTCAAACAAGAATAAGGCTCTGATCTCTGCCATCACTCCACTTTTAAACAGTACCATAGGCACTAGTTCTGTATCTTCCACTGGCAATAAAAAGAGTGCCCCTACACTTAAGACTCTACTGAGCATGGATCCACTTTCTACCCTCACTTCACTCTAGCCTCATAAGGGGAATGCATTTCACTCACCTACCTGGAATAAGGGCAATTTTTTTTTTTTTTGGAATCTTGATTTCCCTCAAGGTAGGCCTGGCCTAAATTCCTTCCCCAGGAAACTCAGGAGCTTTACACAAAAGGCTGATTACGTCCACACTTAGACACACACTTTCACAGGCAGTCCATACAAGGATGACATCCCAGTTAGAGAGGTGGAAACCTGACCCACTTTTCAGTACCTTCTTTATGACTCAATGCGGTAGCATACCCAAGTGAGCTCGAGAGATATGTTGTATCATACATGGGCCCCAAACCTCCTTCCTTGCTTCTCTTCCTCCTTGCAAGAGGGATGTCATGGTGGATGACTTCCCACATTCCCAGAGCAATCAAAAGTAATTAGTAGCTCTTTTGTGCTTTGAAATATTAGATTTTCCTACTGTTCCCCACTACATCAAATAGGCACTGTGGGGGAAAATGGCATTCTTTATAGAGTTTTTAGGCCACTCTTTTAAGAGTTTAGGATAGTCAACGTTTGTATGAAAAATTGCCTCCTATCACAGTAGGAAGTATCTCTCATGAAGGGCTTGCATTCAGAATCAAAGCTGAGGTCATCAGCACAGGTGGTCAGATTTTACTCGATATTGCAGATCCTGAACTGACAAAGTGCTCTGTGAGCTTTTGGAGAGGAATTTTGAACATTCACAGGGAAATCTAAAGAGAATTAATTGCCAAGTGTAAAAACTGCAATGCAAATTTGGCCATCAAGGTAGAGGTGGTTTTCTGAATGAAGCCCTCCATCTGCCATATTAGCATCATCTGAAAACTGACTGCAGACCCTGGACCTATTGATTTTAAATGCTAGAAGGAGGCCTGACTATCTGTTTAACAAGCCTTCCAGGCATTGATGATTATAGACTGGCTCAGATCACAGACACACAGCCTTTGTGAAACTACTGTGCATTGTTCTCCACAAATCTGCTCACTTAGCTCTACGGAACACCATCAGGATGCTTGGCTCCCTCGAGGGTATCAATGAGAAAATTCAGAGAGGTATCCTCTAACAGTCCCTTGAGAGTCCCTTGGACTGCAAGGAGATCAAACCAGTCAAGCTTGAAGGAAATCAGCCCTGAAAATTCATTGGAAGGACAGATGCTGAAGCTGAAACTCCAGTACTTAGGCCACCTGATGTGAAGAACTGACTCACTGGAAAAGACCCTGATCTGGGAAAGATTAAGGGCAGGAGGAGAAGGGGATGACAGAGGATGAGATGGCTGGGTGGCATTACTGACTCGAGGGACATGAGTTTCAGCAATCTCCGGGAGTTGGGAATGGACAGGGAAGCCTGGCGTGCTGAGGTCCATGGGGTCACAAAGAGTCAGACATGAATGAGCAACTGAACTGAATTGATCCTCTAACAGATGAGCTGTTTATAAGCTATTGCCCTAACTGGGATGGGGTGGGTTTATGAAGTTAAGTTCAGTGTTTGCAAATAGGAGTAAATTTCAGAGATATCTTTTTCTATAAGGAGAATGAAGAGAAAAAAAAGATACCAAGGGGGGAAAATTGGGGGTGGGATGAATGGGAGATTAGGATTGACATGTATACATTACTGATTTGTTGTTGTTCAGTAGCTAAGTCATGTCCAACTCTTTGCGACTCCATGGACTGCAGCACTCCAGGTCTCCCTGTTGCTCTGTATCTCCTAGAGTTTGCCCAAGGTCATGTCCATCCATTGAGTCGGTGATGCTATCCAACCACCTCATCCTCTGCCACCCTCTTCTCCTTTGGCCTTCAACCTTTCCCAGCATCAGGGTCAGGATGACAGGCCTGTCAATGCTATTGATCCTATGTGTAAAATAGACAACTAATAAGAACCTACTGTGTAGCTCAGGGAACCTGACTCAGTGCCCTGTGGTGACTTAAATGGGAAGGAAATCCAGAAATGAGGGGATATATGTATGTGTACGACTGATTCACTTTGCTGTGCATTACAAACTAGCATAATATTACAAAGCAACTATACTTCAATAAAAATTAATTAAAAAAAAGATAGGTGAAGACACTACATATTTGGAATTAAATGAATACACTCTTTTACATAGCATTCACCATGATTATACACTGTTTATTCCGGTAGAGAAAGTTGGAGAAACAGTGAACCAGGTGAGAAAATAGATGTTTTCCTTTGAAATGTCCTTACTAAGAATTTCACCCTGTAGAAGGATCCAGAAATGACTCAGGGTATGAAAAGTTTAATCCACCCCAGGGGTCTCTTCAGTCTTATAATAGAGCCAGGAGAATGTGCTGGCTTTAATCAAGGCCCATGGAGTGAAATTTGTAAGAGGTGACTTTATATCTTAGAACTTTCAATTCTTCTCTGAACTCATTTCATTTGCTGAAAAGCACTTTCTGTAGCTCTCATAAAATGTTCCTTAGTAATAATCATAAGATATCTAAATACGCTGAAATTTTGCGGAAAGCAGTTACTGGTAAATCTAAAATTTGCCTTACATTTTAATTTTAATTCCTAGGGATTAGATTTTATATAAAATGTTGAGAACCTTTTCATATTGGAGGAAAGATTTGCACAGCCTGAGTGTTCTAATTATTCATGCATCATTAAAGAGCTATTTATTGACAGTTGACTTTGGGAAGCTGTTCTGGTCCTGAAAACACATCAGTAAACAAAATTAACTCCCTGATCTCCTGGAAGTTAATTCTAGTGAAGAGGACAGACACAAATGAACAAATATGTAATACTATGACATCAAGGAGTGATGAAGGCAATGAAGGAATAGGAATCGGTAAAGAGACTAGCACTGTACTTCTCTTGTAAGAGTGTCAACTGAAAAAATACATGTAGCCTAAAAAAGTTGACTTATTTTTTTATAAATTTGTTTTTAATTGGAGGATAACTGTTTTACAATATTGTGTTGGTTTCTACCACACAACAACATGAACCAGCCGTAGATATACATATATACATCCCCTCCCTCTTGAACCTCCCTCTCATCCCCCACCCCATTCTGCCCCTGAGAGTAAAGTCTTATTCAGTGGAAATTTTTGGACTTCAAGCCTGGGAGACAGTATCTCAAATAATCCTGAGGTAAGTGCTTGGAGGAGGCAGGTTGGCGGGGATGGGGAAGGACTTAGGTTATATAGAAGTTTTGCAACAAAGGGTGGGTAGTCAGAACATCAGAAGTTTTTTTGTAAATTAAAGAAAATTAGATATCCAAAGTTAAGGAATTTGGTGCTTTTATATGTATGGGAAGATGCAAGAGTCTGGATATAAGACTGAAAAAGCATATCAATTCACATCCCAGGCATTAAGTGAGGATGGCGTCCCTAACCTCTGTTCAATAGGTTCAATAGGTTGAATTCAATAGGTTGAATTCTTCTGTTCTGTGTCCTCATAGCTCCTTAACTTTCCTTGCCATTTAACATTCATCACACCAGAATGATGGTTCTGTGTCTATATTCCCTACTCTGCTGTAAACCACATGTACTCAAGTGCCTTGTTCTATCTTCTTAATCCCTATGATTCCTGTTCTCAGGGTAATTCTTAGAAGATAGTAGGTGCTCAATAAACATATGTTGAAATGCAACAAAATATATTGAATTGAATGTGGACTTTTAAAATTGTTATTTTTAGTAGATTATCTTAGTTCCTTTTTTCCCCTTATTCCTCTCAAAATGAAAAGTGCAAGCATGAATAATCTGAATGCACTAAGGTGTTTAGGTAGATACTCTAAATATGAAGTGTGGCTGGATTAAAAAATTGCATGCTGCTCATTGCAAATTGTTGCTTCACCTTTACTTTCCTATTTTTTTAAATTTCTTCTGCCTCTTTCATTTACCTGCATACATTTTAAAGGTACTTAACCTTTTTCAAAAGATGGGCTCAGATATTGATGCCATAAATGTGCTAAAATTAGACTTAGAAACAATTTCTTAAACACTGAAATAGGGTAGGTGCCAGAGTTTAAGGAACAAGAGTGAGAACCAAAGTAAAGATACTGTATCACAATCTTCCTGTTTAGTGACCAAATAGTGGGGAGAAGGCAATGGCACCCCACTCCAGTACTCTCGCCTAGAAAATCCCATGGACGGAAGAGCCTGGTAGGCTGAGGTCCGTGGGGTCGCTAGGAGTCGAACACGACTGAGCGACTTCACTTTCACTTTTCACTTCCATGCATTGGAGAAGGAAATGGCAACCCACTCCAGTGTTCTTGCCTGGAGAATACCGGGGACGGGGGAACCTGGTGGGCCACTGTCTATGGGGTCACACAGAGTCAGACACGACTGAAGCGACTTAGCAGCAGCAGCAGTGCCGAAAACAAACAAAAATACTGTAACCTTTCTCTGAAGGATAATAACCTCTTGCATGTAGACCTTTGTTTAATTTCAGAACAAATTCAGGGTAGCTTTCCCTTGTATTTTTTCTTGAAAATTGAAAATCATATGTAGAGGAAAAGTCTGGATACAATATGATATTCCTTGTAAGGGTCAATGTGCAAGAGAAGACATAGAAGAAGAGAGGTAAGTATTTTTTTTGAGTACTTCTAGGTTCTTAGGTTACAAGTTGTTGGCAGTCTTTAGCATGCATCCCACACAATACACACGTGTCAGGAGCAGGAAGCCAGAACACCATGTCTCACAGTTTCTGACAGGAGCTGCAGAGGACAGAAGTCATAGAATGGCAAGTGCAAGGCCTGCGTTTAACCTGCCTGTGGAATTCAGATTCATTCAGAAGGCACAGAGATTCCAAAAAGCTCTGTTGCGTTAATCTGTTTTTCAACTGAATGGGAAATATAATTCAGGATAGAGAATTTCACAGGATTGCCTTTTAGAAGTGAAAGCTTTCCTCTTGCCCATCTAAAAACAGCTTTCCTATGGTTCATACTATCAGCCATTCTTAAGGGTTACACCCTGAAAAACTGCATTTTAGGTGTATCAAATTCACCTACCCAAATACATGGCATCCTCACTAGGTGGTTGAGACCCTGAGGAAGTAGACATATTGCAGTCAGATTCCCTGGTGGCTCAGTGGTAAAGAATCCACCTACCAATGCAGGAGACATGGGTTCGATCCCTGCGTTGGGAAGATCACTTGGAGAAGGAAATGGCAACCCACTCCAGTATTGTTGCCTGAAGAGTTCCATGGAGAAGAGGAGCCTGCCGGGCTACAGTCCATGGGGTGACAAAGAGTCAGACATGACTAAGAGTCTGAACAACAACACATTGATAACAACAAAGAACTGATCACATGCTAAGGCTGTTTGACCAATTCTCTCCTGAAGGGTAAGTGATATCTAAGAGTCCTGAAATAATAATAATGAACACTTATCAAGTTATTTCCCTATACACTGAACTATCTTAGGAGATTTACATGTATTATCTCAGTTAATCTCTATACAAACACCTCCTCGTGAGATAAGTTTATGATAAATATGAAACTAAATTATAAGGAAGTTAAGTATCTGGCCCAGGGTCACATTGTCAGGAAGTCAGCTGACTCTCAGGCCAACCGTGTGCAAGATTTGAACCTAGTCTAGAATCATCTCATCCTAGAGTCTAAATCCAGACTTGCATAACTTGCTCCAGAAAAATATCCGACAGACAGACAGAAATGGCAGTAGTTTTGCAGTCAAGAGGCTTAATTTTGAGTATCAGCTTTATTCCTTATTATTTGTCAAATCTTAGGAAAAATACTTATTTTCAACTACCTCATCTTTCTCAGAGAGGGAAATTACTATCCACCTGATAATGTCATCATGGGGATCATCTAAACTAACATGTGACACACTCTGAAAACCCTATATCCGAATGGTTGTTAGAAAGCAGCATGCACTCCAGTTAAAGGAGCCTGCAATTTGGAAATTGACCAGAGTTTCAGTTTTCAGTTCTTTCTAAATTTATTATATTTTATTTATTATTAAGTGGAAATTGTAAATGGTGGGTTTCTTGAAGACACAGCCTGTGTTGTGGTTATGCTGAGATTATGTTTCCATGCCAACAGTCAAGCCTACCACTACCCCTGGGATAATTCAGTCCCTATCTAAGTCTGATTTGTGAAATGATGATATATGGTACTTAAAACGATGTTGTAAGGATTAAATAACAAATATATTTTAACATACCTTGGAAAACATAAGAGATTATATAAATATTATTTGAATCTTGAAGGATGAGTATACATTGAAAATAGGACAGCTAATCCCTTTGGAATGGACCCAACCTAGATCAAAACTAAGAAGATAGATGATATGATAGATGTGATCCAGAAAACAAATATCTATATGAGCACTTTATTCAGATATTGAATAAAAGACAAACACTACTGTTTTTTGATTCCTAGAAACAGTAACTCACAGGTCACTCTTCAGGATGCCAAGCAAATTAATAATTGCCTTGAGAAAATGGTCAACTTTTTTTTTGGTAACAAATAGCCCAGATACCGCTAACTTGCAAATAAGCCTGAAAGATGATTCTACAAGAGCAAGATTGTTTTTGATTAACATGTGTAATATTTTATAAATTCCTCAATAATGTCATAGTTATTCATTGTTGCATGTCCAACACCCTTCAGTTTAAAATCTAAAGGTAACCATTTTAATTTAGTAGTGATTTGGGGGGAGTCAGGAATTTAAGAAATACTCGGTTGAGTGGTCCTTCTTCTTCTTTTTTTTTGTCCATGCCACATAGCATATGGAATCTTAGTTCCCTGACTAGGGAATCAAAGCTCTACTCCCTGCATTGGAAACCTGGAGTCTTAGCCTCTGGACCACCAGGAAAGTTCCTGAGTGGCTTATCCTTAGTCCACATGGAGCAAGTAGAACTGAGGATCGATGCGAATTGGGGTACTTCATTCACACATCTAACATCTCAGTGCCCCTTGGCCTGTCTCTCCACCTTCAATTACATATGATCTGCCATAATCTCTTGTCAAAACAGCCACAGGGCCAGCACAGGTTCCAGGGGTGAAGAAGGAGAGGCGAGGTCATATGACAGAAGAGCGTACAAGAAGGAAGTCATTGCGGAGACCATCTTTGGAAAAGAAAGTCTGCACAACTGCCCTGAAAGTTTAACTGAAAGAAACAACCCAAATAGCATTATTGTATGCTGATGTCCCTTTGTAGCTTGTGGTTGTTGGGTTGCTCTGTCTATAAATGAGTTGCTCAGATGCTCTGTCATGTCCGACTCTTTGCTACTATGGCCCATCAGTCTCCTCTGTCCATGGATTTTCCAGGCAAGAATACTGGAATGGATTGCCATTTCTTACTCCAGGAGATCTTCCTGACCCAGGGGTTGAACCTGAGGCTGTTGGGTCTCCTGCATTGGCAAGAGGATTCTTTACCACTGGCACCGCTTTGGAAGCCCTATAACTATAAATGAGTTCAGTCGGTCAGTTCAGTTGCTCAGTTGTGTCCAACTCTTTGTGACCCCATAAACGAGTTACTTTCATTTAAAATTATAAATATCTAATGAAACCATGTTTTTAATGTTCATTTGTGCATTTATTCATCAAATATTAATGGTATACCTACTATGTCACCATCTCAGGATAAAAATAAATGACTCAGTTGCTTGTCCATTTTCAATGTAGCAGGGTATACAGGTCACCCCAGACTCTCTACCCCTTCCCCCTATCCTTCCATAGATTCGTTCTCTAAGTCCATGAGTCTGTTTCTATTTTGTCAGTAAAGTTCATTTGTATCATTTCTTTTTATTTTCCACATATAAGGGATGTCATTCAATATTTCTTCTCTGTCTGACTTACTTCACTCGGTATGACAAGGACCTGCTGTCTAGCACAGGGAACTCTGCTCAATGCTATGTGCCAGCCTGGATGGGAGGGGGTTTTGGGGGAGAATGGATGTATGCATATGTATGGCTGAGTCGCTTTGCTGTTCACCTGAAACTATCACAAAAATTTGAATTGGCTCTATCCCCATACAAAAGAAAAAGTGAAAGAAAAACTAACTAAATAAAAATACATGATACAGGCCCTGCCTGAGGAGGTTCACAGTCCAGTGGTTCAGAATGCTGACTTATTCAAATTATAATACTATATCACTTGTATAAATAGATTTATGTAAAACGTCTCTGGTAGTTATTAAAAGATAAATAATAAAGAAGTTCAAGAGCTAAAACAGGCCTGTCTCCTCCATGAAGCCCAATTTCCACCCAATGCTGTTCTTGTTTTTCCAGATTATGCTTAGCTTCTAGAATCAGTATAGTAGGGTTGAGTTTATCTGCTTTCTAATTATTTGATGTACTTCTCCTCTATGGATTAAATATAAATACCTTAAAGACAAATACACACTAAGATCCTGGATAACTCTAGCATTACCATGAGCATATAAGTTGCAATCAATAAGTATTAAAATTCTTAAATTCTGAGATGTTATTTAATAATCATGTGTGACTACTCCAAGTTTGGTGAAAAAAATCTATGTATAAAATTCTATAAAATCTTTCATTTTTTCACTTCAACACACTGCCCTAAAGGTCACAGCAGTGACAGACAAGCACAGAAAATTTCTACCAAATCAAAAAACAAGAAGAAGAAAAGATTTTAAGGCTATTTCTAGCATTAAAATACCCTCAAGGGGAAAGAAAATCCCACTTTGATGTTTCAAAGAAAACACTCAAAGACAAAGCAAAAATACACATAAAATGCTTGCTTTCGAATAATTATAACTACAACTGAAAAGTGGTCTAAATGCAATTTAATGGTAAATTTTCCAGAGGAAAAGTTATATTTTCAAGCAAATTCCACTTATATATACTAGTGATAAATATTCTAATAGTTATTGGAGTGAACAGGTAGGAGAAATAGTGAGTGGATGGACAATGGTCCTGAGTTACAGCCTTTCATCATTTTCATAGACACAAGTGTTGTGAGTATCAGGCAGTAAAATGGATTTAACTGCATGTTAGTCTGTTCTTGCTTAAAATTCATTTCCTTCTATTTTGCATACTAACAAAGCAATGAACTTCTTGTCCAGACAGTGACTAAAAACTGTTATTGGTAGGTTCATGCATTGCATGGTTGTAATAGTGGCAGTTCTCTCCATGCATTCTGTTTTAGTTTCTATAATACATTTAACATAAAATCACATAAAATTATGTTAAAAACATCATATTTGCACATCTACACAGTGGAGGCATCTACATAGATTATTTCAAATCTTTTGATGGCGCTGTTAGCACTTTGTCAGCAGACATGTCTTTCTTTTCCCTCTGAAACACAGGGCCCTGGAGAGCTGAGATGCCTCCATCCAAGTTATGTCTAGGATATATGATTATTATTTTCCTTTATTTTGTAGTAGAACAGTCGAACTGTTATTCGATATTAATTTTCTATTAAAAGGCATAGAGTTTTTTACGTGTGTATATGCCTAATGTTCAAGATTGCTTCCAGCTTGTCCTGGAAGTACTTTCACTCTCTTGTGATGATAGAAAAGTCCTAATTTCATGTCAGAATAAAAGGAACCTCCTTAAACTAATGGTTTAGAGTTATGGAGAGAATATTCCATATTTGTCACAGAGAGAATGTTGTGTTTTCAAAAGATGAAATGGGTCTGTTTGGAATCGAATCGTTGAGACGATGTGAACAAAATTCTTCCCCCATCCCCAACCCAGCTTCTGTGCCCCTGTCATTCAAGTCCTCCCAGGCAAAGTCTAATATGTTCCCCGCTTTGCTGTATTTCCTGTTATTAGCAGTGGGGATTCTTCAGAATCAGCATGCTGTTGGGAGACCAGGGCAAAGTTAATCTTTGGAGACGGTTCTTTTGTTTTTATGGCTTTTTTTTTACAAGTTGCAGCTGAATATCTGTAAATGAAATATATTTTCTTTCTATTATCCCTGGAAGAATGTATCTTTTTACATCTGAAATCAAATAACTGAGTTTCCTACACCTGTCACTCCTGTATTCTGAAACTCGATCCTCCTGTTGAATATTGTAACTGAATGTCTAATCTCAAAATAAAATGAAATAAAGAGAGATTTTATTGTTGTTATTATCTTTAATTGGAGTGCGATTGCTTTACAGTGTTGTGTTGGTTTCTGCTGTACAATGTGAATGAGATATAAGTATACATATGCTGCTCCTGCTGCTGCTTAGTCGCTTCTGGAGTGTCTGACCCCATGGACTGTAGCCCCCCAGGCTCCTGTGTTCATGGGATTCTCCAGTCAAGAATACTGGAGTGGGTGGCCATGCCCTCCTCCAGGGGATCTTCCCAACCCAGGGATTGAACCTGGGTCTCCTGCATTGCAGACAGATTCTTTACCACTGAGCCAACAGGGAAGCCCCAAGTGTACATATATCCCCTCCCTATTGAGCCTCCTTCTCACCCCCAGCCCACCCCTCTAGATCATCACAGCGCTCTGAGCTGAGCTCCCTGGGCTACACAGCAGCTTCCCACTAGCTGTGTGTTTCACACATGGCAGTGCATATATGTCAGCGCTACTCTCTCAACTCATCCCACCCTCTCCTTCCCACCCTTTGTCCACAAGTCTGTTCTCTATGTCTGGGTCTCTATTCCTGCCCTGCAAAGTAGGCTCATCAGCACCGTTTTCAAAAGTGATTTAGAATAGTGTAATTTAAAATGGTTTATTTGCCTTAAATATGGTGTTAAATATGATTATACATTTATCAATGGAGTTTAGGAAACTTTTTGTTCTAAGATAGATTTACAGTGGGGAGGTGAGTATATATTTATGAAATGTATGTTGTCTATCTACATATGAATTTATATATATATATATATATATATGAGATTTACACACATACACATCTTCGAACAAATTAACTCCCAACCATTCAATCTTTTTGTCAGACTTCATCTGTCCTTTTTGTTGATATTGGTGATCACCTCAGAATCTCTTATGGCCGGGATCCTTCTAGTTGAAATGGTGAGTTTGGATACATGGCCTATAACAGTGTTTGTTTAGCAAGCACAATTTTTTTGTATTTTTTTTTCGTATGTTTCTTTGGATTAGCTGGTAAGGATCCAACATACATCATGATGGAAAACTTGTCTGGGCAGCACCGCCCTTAGCATCATGGTCCCTTGGTGATGGACCACTGATCAACGTGGAATGGACGTCCTTTCAGCAGCTGTACTTTGGAATCCACTCCCCTGCCTTCCTCTTCCGCAAGATTTTCTGGACTACTGATCAAATGCTTGCTCCCATTTCTCCTCTCTCCAGCACAAAGATTTACGGTGTAAACAAAGACAGGAGATGGTGTCCCTGACCACAGCTTTCTGCACTTCTTTCCCAGCCTCCTCCTCATTTTCAGCACTTTGGCCTCAAGAAACCAGCTCGTGGGAAGCACCCATAACACCTTAAGGAAACTCCTTAGCACCCAAAGAGACCTCATGCTGAACCACAGTAAAGCTGAGTGGATCTGAGCAGGCCAGTAGATAAAGGAGATTTTAATCTTTGGGAACTAAACCCACCTGTGGGTGTCTTTGTCTTTCTTGACAGGAATTGTTAAGTCGCTAAGCTGTATCTGACTCTTTGTGATCCCATGGGCTGCAGCACTTCAGGCTTCCCTGTCCTTCACCATCTCCTGGAGTTTGCTTGAACTCACTGAGTCAATGGTGCCATCCAACCATCTCATCCTCTGCTGCCCTCTTCTCTTTTTGCCTTCACTCTTTCCCAGCATCAGCATCAGGGTCTTTAACAGTGAGTCAGCTCGTCACATCAGGTGACCAAAGTATTGGAGCTTTAGCATCGGCCCTTCTGATGAATGTTTAGGATTGATTTCCTCTAAGACTGCCTTGACAGGAATATAACATCCTTACCTTTCAATGCACTGCTCAAGTCGTCCATCCCATGCACTATTTCAGCTTCATGTCTCAGCGCTATTGGAGAGGGGGATCGGAACTTAGGAAACTCCAGAGACTGGGTGTGCACATGCCTGTGAGAAATGGGGTCAGTAATACAGCTGTTGGGTTCAGTTCTTTCAATGTGGGCAAAATATAGAATATCTATCAATAGCAACAAGTAATAAATTAAAAAGATTGGGAAAGGGCAGGCTTCCTCGTGATCTCTTGTTAACAATCAAGGGGCCAATTAGGAGTGAGTTTAGTCTAGGACACGTCACGGAAAACTTACAACTGATGGTCAGTCAAGTCTCCCCAAGCTCCTCACTCCGGTGGCCCCTGCCCAGTTCCTCTCTTCTGATGCCTGTCTTTGTCTCTTCCTCTTTGTTCTTATCTTCCTATCAGTAAGTCACCACCCAGTTGTGAGAGGCACTCTCTTGGATACTTACCTCTAGGAGATGTAGGAGGTCAGGGCAGCACCAAGAGATTGCAAGCACCTAGTGCCATTTTGGGAGAAGGCAGTGGCACCCCACTCCAGTACTCTTTCCTGGAAAATCCCACGGACGGAGGAGCCTGGTGGGCCGCAGTCCACGGGGTCGCGAAGAGTCAGACACGACTGAGCAACTTCACTTTCACTTTTCACTTTCATGCATTGGAGAAGGAAATGGCAACCCACTCCAGTGTTCTTGCCTGGAGAATTCCAGGGACGGGGGAGCCTGGTGGGCTGCCGTCTGTGGGGTCGCACAGAGTCAGACACGACTGAAGTGACTTAGCAGTAGCAGCAGCAGCAGCAGCAGTGCCATTTTGATGGCTAGATGTCTTCCTGTGTAGCAGAGATGAACTAGCAGGAAGCATAAGAGTAAAACAACATAGACATCATACCAACATGGGGTCCAACAGACAGGTTCAAATCCATTTCAAATCCTAGCTGCTTCTTGAATGAAGAATGTATGATTTTTATACTATTTATGAATTTTTCTGGGGTTCAGCTCCCTTCATCTGTAAGATACAAGCAGCAACACCAGCCTTGTGGTGGTGCTTAAAAAAAATAAAATGCTGCGTATGACAGTCTTGTGTATTATAGAAGCCCAGTCAGTGGTGGTGGCTACCCCATTTCATGAATATCATTCTGCTTGCTCTTGCCCAATCCTCTGCCCTTTCTGTTCTCCTGTCCATTGCTACGATCGTCTGAAGAAAATGGGTAAAGGTCAGCCACACAACTCTGTCCCAATTCATTTATGCTTTGAAATAGCAAAAGGCCCTATCAAATAAGACTTCTCTTATTAGAACTTTGCCCTTGCCGGGAAAGACAAAGATTAAATTACTGGAGAAATAGATCTTCTTCACTAACCTCCAAAGGTGAAAAGAGAGCTTCTTTGACCCAGAAGCCTTTCTCCTCTCCTCTTGTAGGGAAGGACACACTGCTCCTTCATTTCTTTGATGCACCAGGTGCTCTGCAAAAGGACTGTTCATGTGAGATCTTGTTTTGCTTTCACAAAAATGTTCATCCCCTCTCAGTCTCCTACTTCTTCCAAACTTCTTTTCTAGGCAGGAAAGGTCCTCATAGGTAGAGCAAACCACTTGATGTGACCAAGGACTCTAACCTTGGAGTGTTTCCTTTCCGATGGGAGGAAAGATTCATAAACCTCAAATATGAAAAGAAAAACCTAAATATGAAATAATTTGTAAATTTCCATTTTTATCTCCGTATTCCATTTTATTGCCTTTCCCATTCACCTATACCTTCACAGAATACGTTTCCATTTTATTTCAAGTTTAGTCCAAACAAATTTTTGAAGAAACACATGTTAGAAAATTTGGATTACTATTAACTCTAACTCTGTTTGGGATGCTACACTTTTTCCATTGGTGGTCAATAGAAATGAGAATTTTAAAAATTAGTAAAAGTTCAGGACCTGAATTTTCATTAGATCCTTTAGCATCACCCTAACTTTGAGTGAAAATCATCACAGAAACATTTAATTAGTCCATTCCTGTGTATATGGAGGTGCTTCCCTGGTGGCTCAGTGGTAAAGAATCCACCTGCAAAAGCAGGAGACCTGGGTTCAATCCCTGGGTTGAGAAGATCCCTGGAGAAGGAAATGGCAACTCACTCCAGTATTCTTGCCTGAGAAATCCCATAGACAGAGAAGCCTGGCAGGCTGCAGTCCGTGGTGTCACAAAGAGTTGGACCTGTCTTGGTAACTGGGCACACATCCTCATGTATATGGAATCAGTGTTGAAATAATAAAAAATTAGAGTTCTATAAAATATATTCAGGACCCAGTTTTCTAAATGAAATGTCTGTTTTCAGAGGTCTTATTATGATAATGTCTGGCTCATTTCCATCCTGTTCACTGTTGGCCTTCACAAGGTCACTTGTATTCCTACCAAAAATGCAACTAAACTGTAATACAAGGATCAAAACCGTAAACCATTCATTTGAGGAGCATTTGTTGCCCTGGAGAACTGACATCAGGCCAACATCGACCCCCTCTAGGGGCTGCTTTTGGGATGCCCAGATAAGATCAACACAAAGAGGCAAATAACAGTCTCCATGGTCATGTCTGGGTTTCCTTGGTACTTTTCTTATAGACAGGGTAATTCTGAATCTCTTGACATGTTTCATCACATACTATAGTACTGGGAAAATATTCCTCTCATAGAAATTGAAACCCCTGACAGATAAAGGCAAATAAAAGTCATGAATGTATTATTTAAGTCATTTTAACCAAGGCAAGAAAGTCCTTTCCTTATTGCACAGTCGGATTCCTCAAACTCAGAGAGATGGCATTAGCCATTGCTCAACACAGAGGTGTCTTCTCTCTTGACATTCTTATTTGGAAAGTTCTAAGTGGGCTGTCTGCCTTCTCCTAACCATTAAGAAGTGTGTTAATATAGAGGAGATGGAATGATTTGGAGACTGGGAAATATGGCATAGTTTAATCCACCCCAGGTTATTATGGAATAAAAAGTTTCATCTGACAACAGTTAAGGAGTTTAAAGAGAACTAGAGTCTGGTTTCCAAGTAAGAAATATTAGTGAAAATATTCATGGAGAAATGTTAGCATAGTGGAATTTCTGAAGACGGTGTAGGTGCAGAATGATTTGAGACCGAGAGTTTAGGTCCCTGTTGGCAAAATAACAGGAGCCTGCAAGTGCTGTCCGTCAAACCAGACCCCATTTGTACTCAGTGCTGCCTTGAGACTGCCCGTTTAACCCCAGACCCAACACACTGGAGGCACTTGTAAATATCACCATCCTCCCCTTTCAGCACGCTGCCAGGTTGTAAGAAAGAGGTACTAACTCGGCAGACAGCCCATGCTCCTCCTGTAACCACACTTATTATTAACTTGAGATGAGAAAGATACAGAAGGGTTACCAAAGTGGTGATGGCTTCGCCAGCTGACCTCTGGTGTCACTCAGATGTACTTCCAAGAGGAAGCAGAACGCACGACTTTCAGAATCTCTGGGTTCGCAAATCATGTCTAGATCCTTGCTTGATCCTAAAGGTTTGTCTAAATTTCTCTGTCTACTGAAAAAAAAAAAAAAAAAGAACACAACACAAGAGCTGTTGGGGGCTTACTGAGTACTGTAGCCCAGGAGAGAGCCTCCTGGAACAGAAGACCTGCTCCAAAGTGCTGGCAAAAGGTGTCAGTATGTATGTGATCTTGGTGAAGTGGGTTCCTGCAATCAAGCACTCACCTCACTAGAAGGTTGCTGCTGCTCATAAGGAGCAGATGTCATTGTTAATTATTTTAGTGCTTTTCTAGGTATGAGCAGATGCAAGAATTTAGGTTCATAAAATTTTCTCCTGAAAATACCCATCTAAAGGCTTGTTCTGCTGGATTTTCCCCAAGCACAGAGAGCCTCATTCCTGATCTCATCTTTGAGCTCTTTTCAGGGTTATGTTAAAGGTCAGCAACTGCAGTGTCTAATGACTTAACCTCTGTAGAGCCAGATGATGAGTGATATTCTCTAGTTTGCACCTCCACAAAGAAAGTCCAGTTTCAGGTGACCATACACCTTACAGATCTCGATGGTGGCTTTCTCACACATTCTTGGGTTCTAATCTGATGAGCAGTGCAGTTGCCACCTGAACACCCATTTCTATGCAAAAATTCCCACTGAGGCTGTTAAAAATAAGTTCTCTCATTGCAAATACTAGCAATCTATAACTTAATGGGAAGTAATTATGTGTTGCTTGCAAGTGCATTCTCAAGTCCTAGGAGGCAGAAGTATTATATTGTAATTTTTTTATTATTCTTAAAGTCTCCCAAAATTAGGTATAGTGTTCTGGGAAAATAGTTGTTTGACACATGAATCATGCTGTGCATCCTTATTCAACCCAGTTTCCAAGTCTCATTATATTTTGGTGAAACATATGGTAGGGGAGCAAAGTTTGTCTCTTTGGCGTGAGGATTATTTTAGGCTGGTTGTTTGTGAGAAACAAAGTCTCAGGAAGAGCTTTGCCTCTGTCCTGTTAAACTGCCTAAAAGGGGGCCCATCCGAAGAAGAGAGTGGTCCCCAGAGCCAGCTGTAGGGAATATGAGCTCAGTGTGATAGATGGGCGTGGGGATGAGGGGAAACTCAGCAAAATCTGTTTGATCAAAGCCCTCTCTGTGTCCCGTTGTCCCTCAATAGTATGGCAAACATTTGTTTACCAAGCATTTGTTTTTCCCTGTCTTTCTACAGGTCTGTCCCTCATCTTGGAAGTCCCAAACCCCTACCCCCTTCTCCTTCTGTCTGATGCCATATAAGCCTCAATTGCCTGATTTGTCCTTGAGTCTCATTTTTCTTACAGGGCCCCTTTTTACGTATTTAAATTGGATTTTTCTCCTGTTCATCTGTCTCATGTCAGTTAAATTCTTGAACCAGCCAGAAGAACCTCAAAGAGTAGCAGAAAATATTTTCCTTTCCCAACAATAGAAAAACTGACATGGTTACCCCATGTCAGTTTAATCAGTAATAATCAAAACTCAGTAATAATCAAAAATTGGAGGGGGGGGCGGTGAGTTGGTATTCTAGATTATTGGAGGAAACAGATGAACTCACTCAAGAAAAAGACTCATTATTCTCAAAACATGTTGTAACCCAGCTGTTACTTGTACCTCTGGAGGAGTCACACAATATGAGGTTGTATAATTTAAATGTAAGTGGAGAATCTCTCAGAGGATTCATCCACACCATTATAATTTTATGCCAGACTTCAGACTCTTTCAGAGTGTACAGTCTTTGCCCAGCATTTTGGAGAGGAGGTATTACTTCTTCTGGGGTTTCCCAAGTAGCTCAGTGGTAAAAAAAAAAAAAAAAAAAAAAAAAAATCTGCCTGCAGTGCAAGAGATGCATGTTCCATGCCTGGATCGGGAAGATTCCCTAGAGGAGGAAATAGGAACCCACTCCAGTATTCTTGCCTGGAAAATCCCATGGACAGAGGAGCCTGGTGGGCTCCAGTCCATGGGGTTTCAAAGAGTCATCCATGACTGAGCAACTGAGCACACACATTCACATTATTTCTTCTGCTCTCTATATCTTCTGATTAGTTCCCATTATGGTTCCAACCAAACCATCAGTTATCTTTTAATATTTTTTTAAACATTTATTTATTTATTTGGCTATGTTATATCTTAGACAGGGAATACTAGATCTTTCATTGCAGTGTGCTTCTCTCTAGTTATGTTGCATGGGCTCAGTTGCCCCATGGTATACAGGATCTTAGTTCCCTGACCAGGGATCAAACACGCATCGCCTGTATTGGAAGGTGGATCCTTAACCACTGGACCATCAGGGAAGTCCCCAAACCATCAGTTTTAATCAAAGATTTTGCCTTGAAACAAATAAAGAGCTCCATCATTTTCACACTGAATATTAAGCCAAGAGGAGAGAAGAAGGAATGGTATAACTGTGGAGCAAAATGTATGTATTATCTCCTTTTTATTGAGCACAAAATAGTCATGAGTCGCTGATGATACATAAACCAGAAACACCCATTACCAAAGGGAAAAAGAAGCATTGAACTGCCAATTATCTTGAATGTGTGTTTTGCTCACCTGCCTCGGAAAATGCTCTTGAATGCATCATCATCAATGATTGGCAGAAAATAATTATATTGTTCCTATATAGCTTTGAAAGATTAAAAGGTATATTAAGAAATAATTTAAAGGTAATAGTGTACATAGTGATTTCTCTTCAATTTGTGTAAATAATCAGTAACCAGAGTGGAAAAAAAAAAGAAAAAAAAGCTCTCTTTGATGATACACATTGTTATGCAGAATGTCTGTCATTTCAGCATAATCAGATGAATTTTTGTTTGCAAATTATAAATTATTCAGAAAGCTTCTTATTACAGTTATGTGGCTGTTTACTGTGGGAGGGAGAGCGCACTTCATTTTCCTGATGTACATTCTAAAAACGGAGACAAAAATAAAGCGTTTGGCACGTTTAGGGGGAGTGCCTGTTCCAAGCTAAATACAAAAGGAAGACAAATGCAATAATTGAGCTGCGTTTATGAAACCAAAACATAATTGCGTTCGGGATCCTGCGGCTGGTTCTTCATGTGTAACTGGCTTTGCATAACCGACTCCAAGAGAGTGTGCCCATCTGCTCTGCACTAGGAGCCGGGGCCACTGTCCGCATTGAAGGTCACCACGCAGCTCTGAGAACAAGCACAGTGTCCAAAAGCAACCTGCCACTTTGAGAAGCAATCAAGCCGTTTCCACAGAGCTGATTGCCTCCAACTTCACCTCGAGGCATTTAACAGAGTGACAGCCTGGTCTTGATTAATCAGCAGAGGCACTAATGAACCAGCCTTGCCTGAGGTCTCCTGCACTCTCTGATTCCTAACTGCCTCTTTAGCGAATAACTCAGGGCCTCAAGTGAGCTTCACACTGGCAGTCCCACTTCTGCCTGGCCGCAGACACTTGACGACAGAGGAGAAAGTCCTGCTAAGTGGCGTGTTCCTGTTTGTTATTTCTCAAAATGCACCTCATAAATATTTAACTTGAGAGAGTAAGACACACAGATATTGGGTTAGGATTTCAAGCTGAGAACATGACTTGCTCAAGCACTGAGTCCCATCACGACGGATTCAAGAGAATCAGGAACACTGTATGTGCAGCTCCCGACACGGTCTGAGCATATAACAGGCACTGTTTCAATGCATGTCCAACCAGCTTTCTGAACCTGGCAAGGAAATAAAAAGTGGGAGACCGCTGACTTACACTGAGCTCTTCAGAAGCACAGCCTGAGACAACACTCATGTTCAAGTGATGCATTTGGGGAGGTGATCCCAAGAAACCCTGGGAAATAAGCAGGGAAGAGAGACACCAGTTCAGTTCAGTTCAGTCGCTCAGTCATGTCCGACTCTTTGAGACCCCATGGACTGCAGCATACCAGGCCTCCCTGTCCATCGCCAACTCCAGGAGTTTACTCAAACTCATGTTCATTGAGTCGGTGATGCCATCCAACCATCTCATCCTCTGTCGTCCCCTTGTCCTCCTGCCTTCAGTCTTTACCAGCATCAGGGTCTTGTCCAATGAGTCAGCTCTTCTCATCAGGTGGCCAAAGTATTGGAGCTTCAGCTTCAGCATCAGTCCTTCCAATGAATATTCAGGACTGATCTCCTTTAGGATGGACTGGTTGGATCTGCTTGCAATCCAAGGGACTCTCAAGAGTCTTCCCCAACACCACAGTTCAAAAGAAGCGTTCTTTGGCGCTCAGCTTTCTTTATAGTCCAACTCTCACATCCATACACGACCACTGGAAAAACCATAGCTTTGACTAGATGGACTTTGTTAGCAAAGTAATGTCTCCAAAGTAATGACACCTGAGGGAAGGTCAAAAACAGAGTTTGTATCATCCACCAGATTGCCACTGTGCTCCACTGATGCTCACTCCCACCAAAGCACTCAGAAAACTGGTGAGGACAAGCACCTCAGAGTTATCCCCAGAGGCAGAACTGCAGGAGGTTAATCCTCTGGCTCCTTCAGCCCCTGGTAAGGAGCTGCTGGGGGTGGAGGTCTGGATCCATCTCACCACATGTTCATCTGCCACATGCCTGAGCAGTCTGGGCTCTGTCACTCGAACAAAACTTCAGGCAAAGAGTTACAGGTACTGGGAGTTGGTGACCCAAGGAGATATGGACAGATACCCATAGCATCTGCTTCAACTGAAAAACCAGTTTATACCTGCATTAAAAAAAAAAAAATATATATATATATATTAGCCCATTGGTCCCCAACCGCTTGAGTTAAAATCCATATTGATTTGCCTCCTCTGAACACTCTGACTGGTATCTAGATCCGCAGCCCAGAAGTCTACTGAGTGGCAGGAGAAATTTGGGTGTTTCTAAAATACCTCTCCTAGGTAAATCCACAAAACAGACTCCTGCCCTTAGATACACGAGATGGATGGCAGTTGTTTCATGTATGTCTGGGGTGTCTCTAGGTGATACTGGTACTGGCGACCCCAGATACATCTTCTTGTAGCAGAATCTTGGCCAAGTGTGCAGAAGCAAACAGGTGGTCACAGCTAGACCAGGTTTCTGCTCGAATCTGAGTCTGGATTCATATACTAGTGTCCATGTGGACTCTTCTGACCCACTCCTGGACCCAACTGTATTTGACTCAATGTGTGCAAACCCAAGGACAAACCTCCTGTGAAAATGAACACTTCAAATATCAGCGATGAAGAGCCCACCAAACTAGCATCTAGCCCCCCACGCTAGCATTCTCTTGCTCAACAATACATTCTCTTTTTCTTAAGTAAACTATTTCTTTTATATTTTATCTTGGAAAATATTTCATAAGACACGATAACTTGCTATTATAAATCAGTCATTTCGTAGTATTTTCCACTGCAAAAAATTATACAAACAATGTTCATACTACACATTTAATGTGCCAAAGCTATGTTGTTGTTTAGTTGCTAAGTCTGACTCTTTTTGCGACCCCATGGACTGCAGCCTGCTACACTTCTCTGTCCATGGGATTTCCCAGGCACGAATACTGCAATGGGTTGCCATTTCCTTCTCCAAGGTGTTTTCCCACCCAGGAATCGAACTGGCATCTCCTGCATTGGCAGGTGGATTCTGTAACACTGAGCCTCCTGGGAAGCCTCCTGCCAAAGTTATACACTGAAATAAATTGTGAAATCCACAGTGACTATCCAACCAGTGCCATTCATTGGAGCCAAAGAAACCACAACAATAAGCAAAGCCTCTTGCTTCTCATTAGTTATTGCTTTTGCATTTGGAGTCCATGCTTTTCACTTCCTGTTCTTAATGGTTATTTAGAGATCATGAGGGCAATTAAAGAGCTCTTGCTTTCCCTTCTAGAAGGGGCTAGATTTGGTGGCAATTAAAATGTTAAGATCCCTGAAACAAATAGCTTCCTGTTTGTGTCCCATTAGGATGCAAGTGTGAGTCTGAATCTACAAAGATCTTGGTGGTCGGTATCCTAGGTGCCTAATTGACTCTCTCTCCACATGCTGCAAGCAAATAATTAGAACAAACAAAACATGGAACATGTTTACCTCCAAACCACCTGCTTCCTGAGCCTCCCTAATTCATCCTTAAGCGGTTGGATACAAGATATACTCAGAAACTGGGGGACTTCTGGGATCAAGCAGGTCAAATCAAAAAGAAAAAACTTCCTGCTACAAAGGCTAGAAAGAGAAATAAGGCCATTTTCTCAACTCTTCAGGTACCCCCTACCTTCACCTAAATTGTCCATGTAAATTGCTTGCAAAAATGTGATTGCCTTGAACTTCTCTTGAAATTGTTTAGGTAAAAGATTTATCTAAAGATTTTTCAGAAAAACTTGCACTCCAGAGGTTCTTATTTCATATCTTAAAGAGTTGATGAGTATAAATCTGCTCACATATTGTGCCCTCCTTCCCCCTCCCCCAACTTGATGGCCTGTGCACCCACTTCCCTCGCTCATGTGAAATTTAAGTCTTCTGCACATTTACTGCTCCCAGATGTTCCTATAGATTCCGAGGGAGGGGCCCAGAGAAGAAGCTGAGTGTCTTGATGTTACAGATGCTACATACGTTTGCAGAAAATGTGGACCGTTCACCTCTGGGAAGCCATTCCCATGTGTAGTCATCCTAGATTTATGCACTTTTCTGCAGTTGGCAGTAAAGTGTTGTGATGGAGGAAGGGTTTTTTTCTCACCAAGAAGCCCTTTGAGCTACTAGTGGAGTGTTTACAATTCATTCGGATGTGGACTCTGGGTTGATTGAAATGCTTGTTTACCTAGTTCTGGCCATAGAACTAAAAACTCAGTCCAGTAATGAGTTAAGTCCAATGATGAGTAACCTTATAATAAGAGGAGATGATGCATAGAAGGAAGATAACCATGTGAAGATGGGGGCAGAGATTGGAATGATGCACCGAGAAGCCAGGAGATCAAACCAGTTCATCCTAAAGGAAATCAAACCTGAATATTCATTGGAAGGACTAATGCTGAAGCTGAAGCGCCAATAACTTGGCCACTGGATGTGAAGCGCTGACTCACTGGAAAAGACCCTGATGCTGGGAAAGATTGAAGGCATGAGGAGAAGGGGACGACAGAGGATGAGATGGTTGGATGGCATCACCGACTCGATGGATGTGAGTTTGAGTAAACTCTGGGAGATAGTAAAGGACAGGGAAGCCTGGCATGTTGCAGTCCATTAGATCACAGAGAGCTGGACGTGACTTAGCTACTGGACAACAACAACAACAGCAATAACAACCTACAACCAAGGGATGGCAAGGATTGCTGGGAGTCAGCAGGTGCTGGCACAGGCGAGGAAGTATTCTTCTTTAGAGCCTTCAGAGAGAACCTTGATAAAGCCTTGGTTTTGAACTTCTGGCCTCCAGAAGTTTCTCAGTTCCTAGTCATCCTCAGGAAATCCAATAACAGTGTAAAAAGAATTTGTTGTTGTTTAGTCGCTAAGTTGTGTCCAAATCTTTGTGACCCCATGGACTGGAGTCCACCAAGCTTCTCTCTCCATAGGGTTTCCCAGGCAAGAATACTCGAGTGGGTTGCCATTTCCTTCTCCAGGGGATCTTCCCACATCTCCTGCATGGGCAGGTGGATTCTTTACCACTGAGCCACCTGTATTGTCATTATTTATTATTCTTATCCATGATATTTTTTAAAAAGATAGAGATTTTAGTCATTCAAAACAGACAAATGCTAAATTTTAAAATTCTTTTTCAGTGGGAACCAAATATCCATATTTATTAAGAACTACCAATGGAACACTGATGAACTAATGAATTCATTTTCATTTTATTTTGAGGAGTTGCCCCCGCCCTTGTATATTCCATAGGATGACCTTTCAGGTTTCAACTTTTGTGCCTCTGTTGCTCTTTCCCTGGAAGAAATTAGCAGACCTTTCACATTTTCTGAAGGAAGCATCAGCTAGGGTCCATAGAAAAAGTAATGGCTTAGAAACCTTGATGAATGCCAGTTCTCCCAGGGCACATCAACCCTGAGTGTGCATGTGTATGCATAGAGAAAATGGCAGATTTGAATAAACATCCAGAAACGTATTGACAGAGTTCCAGAACCTGCTGGCCATCCGCACTTATTTGTACTTCCTTTGTGCTGCATAGAGCTCTTCGAACACTGAAGTTAACCCTTTCATTAACTGCACAGGGAGAAAAGTTTCCAGGTTACAAATGACCCAGCTGCATTCATTAAAAAATGACTTATTTAGCGCTTACTTTGTACAAAGCATAACACAAACACTGGGATACATGCAGAAATTACCCCCTGCTCTCAAAGACTTTATAGAATATTCAGACAGAAAGACACATGATAAATCATGATAGAATGGTAGGATGAGTCATAAAGTAATTTTAGAAGGCATCCCAGTATTCATGGATATCTGAGCATACCTTGAAGACTAGAGGGTCTTTCTGCCAAGAATCTAGTTGCACTCATGCTTGAGAAGGATTTAGCAAAATAACTCAAATCACAGGGGAAAGGATCAAATCATAGCAGTTTGATCTGAGAACAAAGTCTGAGAATCAAGCTATTTTGAAGGAAGCTCAAGGAAGGTGGATTAGGTGATCACACAACTCCTTCCCTATGAACTTACATTTAATTTCAGGATCAGAGGAATGATTGCTAAAAACTGAAAGAGCTACAGCACCTAAATCTTAAGGGGCAGAAATTAGAAGTTCAAGTACTATTGCTTTCAGAGACTATAGACAAAGGTGAAAAGGCTTCAGCATGAGCAACATTGGAATAACTTCACTATGGCTTCCAAGAAGGCAGGAGACAGCTCCTAGAGCACCGACAGGCAGTTTGGTACATTGCTTTGCCATTTACATTGGTCCTTTGCACCATCTTCAAAATCCTCAGTTCCATCTTTATGCAGCTAATGGTAAGAAATAAAATGGAGGATGCCACACAGACAGAAAGTTGTTTACATGAACCGAGTAGATATGAGGCAGCCCCAAGTCTTACAGAAATAGTTGAGGGGAGAAAATTTCAAAGGTCTGGAGATGCTGCAATTGCAGTAGTAATAGAGCCATAAAGACGGTTTTGTGATTCTCTTACTGAAGTCAAGTCAGGCATTATTCTCAATGTAGTAATGACCTGAAAAAGTCAGTTTTCATTCCAATCCCAAAGAAAGGCAATGCCAAAGAATGCTCAAAATACTGCACAATTGCACTCATCTCACAAGCTAGCGAAGTAATGCTCAAAATTCTCCAAGCCAGGCTTCAACAACACATGAACTGAGACCTTCCAGATGTTCAAGCTGGATTTAGAAAAGGCAGAGGGACCAGAGATCAAATTGCCAACATTCATTGGATCATCAAAAATGCAAGAGAGTTCCAGAAAAACATCTACTTCTGCTTTATTAAGTACACCAAAACCTTTGACTGGGTGGATCACAACAAACTGTGGAAAATTCTTAAAGAGATGGAATACCAGACCACCTGACCTGCCTCCTGAGAAATCTGTATGCAGGTCAGGAAGCAACAGTTAGAACTGGACATGGAAAAACAGACTGGTTCCAAATCAGGAAAGGAGTACGTCAAGGCTGTATATTGTCACCCTGCTTATTTAACTTATATGCAGAGTACATGCAAAATGCCAGGCTGGAAGAAGCACAAGCTGGAATCAAGATTGCCGGGAGAAATATCAATAACCTCAGATTAGAGATGACACCACCCTTTTGGCAGAAAGTGAAAAAGAACTAAAGAGCTTCTTGATGAAAGTGAAAGAGGAGAGTGAAAAAGTTGGCTTAAAGTTCAACGTTCAGAAAAATAAGATCATGGCATCTGGTCCCATCACTTCATGGGAAATAGATGGGGAAACAGTGCAAACAGTGTCAGACTTTAATTTTTGGGGCTCCAAAATCACTGCTGATGGTGATTGCAGCCATGAAATTAAAAGACACTTACTCCTTGAAAGGACAGTTATGACCAACCTAGATAGCATATTTAAAAGCAGAGACATTACTTTGCCAACAAAGGTCCATCTAGTCAAGGCTATGGTTTTTCCAGTGGTCATGTATGGATGTGAGGGTTAGACAGTGAAGAAAGCTGAGTGCCAAAGAATTGATGCTTTTGAACTGTGGTGTTGGAGAAGACTCTTGAGAGTCCCTTGGACTGCAAGGAGATCCAACCAGTCCGTCCTAAAGGAGATCAGTCCTGGGTGTTCATTGGAAGGACTGATGTTGAAACTGAAACTCCAATATTTTGGCCACCTGATGCAAAGAGTTGACTCATTGGAAAAGACCCTATTGCTGGGAAGGATTGGGGGCAGGAGGAGAAGGAGACGACAGAGGATGCGATGGTTGGATGGCATCATCGACTCGATGGACATGGGTTTGAGTAAACTCCGGGAGTTGGTGATGGACAGGGAGGCCTGGCATGCTGCAATTCATGGGGTTGCAAAGAGTCGGACACGACTGATTGAACTGAACTGAATGACCTGAGAAACAGATGTATGTACGTAAAGAAAAGTAAAATAGGTGTACTAAGACTTGAGTCTGTGCAGGAAGGTGTGTGATTCTTTTCAGTTGAAGTAATCAGAAAAGGTTTCATAAAATAAGGAGAAATTGGGCAAATACTTGTGAAACTATAACCCAGACTGAAACTGGAACCCACGGTTTTTCAACTGAGAGCACTTACTGGTCTCAGGACTTAATGAAGCTCGGGTTCTTAATGTCTTGTCACAGAAAGAATTCAGTGAGAGACAAAGCGATGGATAAGAAGTGGATTTATTTAGAGAAGAAGACACTCCAGAAACAGAGTGTAGGCTAACTCAGAAAGTGAGGGGTCCTGAAACAGGGGCGGTCAGGTTTTATGAGATCAGAAGTGAAATAAACATAGAGTAGGCTCACCACCTCTAGGGCGTTAAATTGAACCCCATGCATTTCTGAACAGATGACATAATAGGTAGAAAGCACATTTTCAATGAGGACGGGAAGACAGGCAGTAGAGTTTTCAGAGCCAGTATAGACAACCTTGTGGAAAAGTCTGGTACTGTGTCGATCTCAAGTCCTCAGTTCTAAGTACTGTGTCATTTACTATCTCTGTGACCTTTGAAAGTTCTCTGGACTGTCAGTTTTCTCATCAGTGAAAAGGGATATATGATACCCAGACCAATGTGCTACTGTATTGATTATGTAAGCTATTATTTGTAAAAATCTTAGCCTAATACTTCACTTTTGGTAAACACAATACTAAAATGTTATTATAACTGTTGTTATATTGTTTTGTTTAGAGAACCTTATGATAATCACAAATTAGTGACTATACTACTATGAAATTCATGATAAAGAGCTTAAGTTGCTAAGTCCTCTCCAACTCTTTGTGACCCCATGGACTATAACCCATCAGGCTCCTCTGTCTATGGGATTTCCCAGGTAAGAATACTGGAGTGGTTGCTATTTCCTTCTCCAGGGGATCTTCCCAATCCAGGGATCGAAACTGTGTCTCTCCTGCATTGGCAGGCAGATTCTTCCCACTAAGGAAGCCCTTAACCAGTGTTAATTTTGGTCCACCATAAGACATTTTTAATATCTTCAATATTAAAATAGTCAACATTAAAATCAAAATATTAAACCACATTGATTTTTAATATTTGTATTTTGTGGTACCAAGTGGAGTATTAAACTGACCAAAATGTTTAAATAAATTTGTCATTTTAAAAAATACCTTACTCTATTTTTTTAACTCAAACTGATTTTCGCTGTTACTCCATTGAAATTTGAAACAGAGACTGAAAATTTGAAACATCTAAACTTTCAATAAACCTTAATTATTTGAAGCAAGCTGAATATCCAAAAATGTGAGCATTGCTTACATGAAACATGAAAGCCTACAAAATAATGTGTATGGAATGACCCAGTTTTGTTGAAAGACCAGCAGCATATATATATTTCGTCTGTCCCTCTATTCTGACACTGTCAATCTGTCCATTTCTCTTAGACATTGCCCATGCAAATAGAAAAAAAGAGTGGGTAGGATTGGGGATATTCTTTGTATTCTACTTTGTACGTCAGTGTTAACATTTCTTCCTGTAAATACTATGTATGTCTTCTCAAAACCCCCAAAATTAAACCCTAAAAATTTTTTTTTAAACAAAAATTGTAATAATTCCTATTAAATTTAGTTTCATAATGTATGTAAACATCACCTGTTAAAGGCCTTTAGGTTTTGCCCTGTTCTTTTTGGCAGACCTGTTGTCAATCACCTGTGTCAATTCTCTAACTGGGAACCTTTTTGTATCACTTCCTCTTTTATCTGCCATTTTAGTTCCCGTGTCATAAATTGCTAGAAGAGGTTCACTCTAAGCCAGGAACACTCAGGGTGTCTGCTAGCAAAGGAATTAACTTCTAATGAATAAGAAATCCTAGTCCAGACCCCGGGGGCACCATTAAGAGAGACAGCTTCAATACAGCTTCAGTCAGTCTCTGTTCTGTAAAGATCAAGTTGGACTAATGTCCATAAACAGGAAAGAGCATTAATTTGAGTCTTATTTGTACTTACCACAAAGTATAACCATTTATCAGCTTAAGTAAAAGAGTCTGTGACTTGCCAGCTACTTTCTTTGTGTGAGCACATTAAACCTAGCAGGCCCTTGAAAATAGCTATAAAAAAAGACTGAGCAATTAATTTAACATGAATTTCAAAACCTTTATTTGAAATTTCTTTACACCAAGTACTGGGCTTAGTGCAGAGGGTATGGAGAAACAAATGAGCAAGGCAAGTCTAGTTTTAAGAGGCTCCTAATCCAGCAAGGGAGAGAACAAATGGAGACTCAGAAGGTAAAGAATCTGCCTGCAACGCCGGAGACCCAGGTTCAATCCCTGGAGAAGGGGACGGCTACTCACTCCAGTATTCTTGTCTGGAGAATTCCATGGACAGAAGCTCACTACAGTCCACGGGGTCACAAAGACTTGGATATGACTGAGCGACTAACATTTTCATTTCACTTTCAGTCTAGCAAGGGAGAGAACTAATTAATGTGCTGTTAAAAAATACATTAGCGAATATGGGAAATACAAACACCTTCAATTTAACCCAGGGCCCTATCCTTAAAGAAGAAGCAAACATGTAGATACACAGCTACAAACTAATGTGGGACCCCTGATATGAAATGGTGAGAGCATTTTTGTGTGTGTGTGCTCAGTCGTGTCTGACTCTGTGACCTTATGGACTGTAGCCCACCAGGCTCCTCTGTCCATGGAATTTTCCAGACAAGAATACCAGAGTGAGTTGCCATTTCCTCCTCCAGGGGATCTTCCTGACCCAGGGATCGAACCCACAGATCTTGTGTCTCCTGCATTGGCAGGAGGATTCTACACCACTGCACCACCTCCGAAAGCTAGAGAATCCTTTACTCCAATGATATATTTTCCAAAATTCCATGGCCTCAGTCTAAGCATGAAAAAAAACCAACAGCCAAAAAAGACAAACCTAAACTGAGAGGACAATCCACAAAATACCCTGTCATTCCTCTTTGTAAGTATCAGGTCATGTAAGACAAAAAAAATCCAGAGAATTTCTCACAGTCCAGGGGAAATGGAAGAAACATGATAACTAAATGCAATAGGGGCCCCTGGATAGGATCCTGGAATAGAAAAAAAAAAAAAAAGCACATTATTGAAAAACCTGATGTTGGTATGCACCCCAAAGACATGCAAGCCTTGTAATTGCCCAGCCTCACTACCTAAGAAATAATTCAGAGAAAAGGACAGCATCATCAGTGGTTTATTGGGTAGGGGATGTTACATGTCCGAAACAGAAGTGCTGGGGAAACACCCGACCCTGTACAGCAGACTGCAGACAGGACACAGCAGCAGTCATCGCTACTCAGGGAAGAAGGAGGCTACCATTTATAAGGAGGGTTGACATCAGGTTGGATCTTAAGTTACCAGGGAAACCAGTGGCTGGGGCAATAGGCAGGCATGTAGGCAATAACTGATTAAGCCCTTTAATTTGAAGGACTAGAGAATCATGTGAAGCAGAGACTGATGGAGCAGGGGCTACACAGAGAACAAGAGAACAGCCATATTGAATCATCTGATCATACACCTGATGAAATCAGAATAAAACCTGAAGTTTAGTTAATAGTCAAGTACTAAGGTTGGTTTCTTATATCTGATGAGTACACCACAATAATTCAAGATAATGATGTCACAATAATTCAAGATAATGATGTCAGGCATAGCTGAAAGCAGTGAGGCATATATGGGAACTCTCTGTATCTTTGCAATTTTGCAGTAAATCAAAAATTATTCCAAAATTGAAAGTTTATCCAAAAATAAATATGGTAAGTGATACAAGGTGTTCACAAGGATAGTTTCTAGGTTTCCCTTCAATTCTGTGTGGTTATATACAAAGTACCGAGGGAACTTCTTGGTGTGATTAATTCTACCTGGGGATTCAGGAAAAACTTTACTGAAGAGATAAAATTTGAGGCTGAGTAAGAACTTGCAGGCTTCCTGGGTGGCACAGTGGTAAATAATCCACCTGCCAATGCAGGAGACCCAGGAGATGTGGGTTCGATCCCTGGATCAGGAAGATCCCCTGGAATAGGAAATGGGAACCCATGCTAGTCATGTTGCCTGGGAGATCCATGGACAGAGGAACCTGGCAGGCTATAGTTCGTGGGTCACAAAAGAGTCAGACATGACTGAGTAACTGAACAATAACAAATCCTAACTCACTGAGGAGCCTGCAAGGCTTTAAAGGCACACAAACACACATACACACAGGCACAAAGATTAGTGGGAAAAAAAAATTGCATGTTTGAGCTCCAGAAGTAATCATATTGGCTGAAGCTGTGTTAGGATGTTCGTGGCTAACTTACCCAATAGGGCTGGAATCAAGTCCCAAGGGCCCATAATACTTTTACTGTATTATGGGCCCCCCTCCCCAAAATCTCAATTTCCTTAAAAATCAGAAGAAAATGAAAGAATTTTAGCTCTATGAAAATGTTTTAATATACAGGGGGACACCTGTATTCTAAGGAATTTCTCTATTCTTTGTATCATCTCCTTTTTTCTTTGATGATTCTTCTAATCCTCATTTATTCTATGCTTTATTCTTTACATCACTGCCTTAAAAATAAGGAGGTAGTTAAGTATTTAAAATCAAATGAATACGTGAGCAATTTTCTTGATTTAAACTAACTTGCATCTAATCTATTAATCAGTAAACACTAACATATGTAAATATGCATGAGTTAAGAGGAGAATCTAAATTAGTTTACTTAATTTAATCATTCAATTTACTTTTTAACTTGCAGAAAGCTGATACTAACACGAGTTTATGTAACCCTTCACAAAGAAAAGCAAAGATAATAATTCTGTGTTAATCACACATTCCTATAAGTTATGGTCTGAAAACACTGATACCCCCAAAATGTTGTGTGTGATGTGGTGGAGAATTTTACCATATTGTTGCTGGTTTCTGTGCTGTCTTTATAAGACAGTAAAGAGTCTGCCTGCAATGCAGGAGACCCAACTTTGATCCCTGGGTCAGGAAGATCCCCTGGAGAAAGAAATGGCAACCCACTCTAGCATTCTTGCATGGAAAATCCCATGGGCAGAGGAGCCTTGCAGGCTACAGTCCATGGGGTTTCAGAGTCGGACACGACTGAGCCACTTCACTTTCATTATTTTAAATTAACTTTTCCGTATTTCTATCAGACTTAGAACCTCTACCCATTCTTATCCAAGAATGAAACCAACATAACATGTCAAAGCAGTCCTAAGAATAAAGGGAGTAGGTAAAAATTTATGTGGAAGTTTTTATGAGTCCCCCCATCACCTCTAAATACACACACAGACACACACAGACACACACAGACACACACACACACACTCCTTTTGGCTAACGTGTTGTCTCTAACTGAAGTGAAAATACTACAAGAGAAAATATTCGGCCTCAATATTGTACCCCTTCTTTCCAGTATTAACATATTCACATATTTTGTTATAAAAGTGAGAAAAGAATGAAGAAAGATTATTGCTCATTTAATCACTAAGTCACGCCCAACTCTTTGCAACCCCATGGACTGTAGCTTGAGAGGCTCCTCTGCCCATGGGATTTCCCATGCAAGAATACCAGAGTGGGTTGCCATTTCCTTCTCCACCTAACAGAAGTTTTTGTAACCCTTCATGAAACATGAAGGACTTCATGTTAAAAAGAACAGACTCAACAGCAGAAAGAGTGGTAGGAAAATTTATTCCTATGTGGTTTCTTTGTGATTGATCCTGTGACAATGTTAGCTAATAGAAGATTAGCAACTGACTACCTAGATAGCATATTAAAAAGCAGAGACATTACTTTGCTAACAAAGGTCCATCTAGTCAAGGCTATGGTTTTTCCAGTAGTCATGTATGGATGTGAGAATTGGACTGTGAAGAAAGCTGAGTGCCAAAGAATTGATGCTTTTGAACTGTGGTGTTGGAGAAGACTCTTGAGAGTTCCTTGGACTGCAAGGAGATCCAACCAGTCCATCCTAAAGGAAATCAGTCCTGAATATTCATTGGAAGGACTGATGCTGAAGCTGAAACTCCAATACTTTGGCTACTGATGCAAAGAACTGACTCATTGGAAAAGACCCTGATGCTGGGAAAGATTGAAGGCAGGAGGAGAAGGGGATGACAGAGGATGAGATGGTTGGATGGCATCACCAAATTGATGGATATGAGTCTGAGTAAACTCTGGGAGTTGGTGACAGACGGGGAGGCCTGGTGTGCTGCAGTCTATGGATTCGCAAAGAGTTGGACATGACTGAGTGTCGACTGAACTGATTAACTGTGACAATGTTAGCTAATAGAAGATTAGTGACAGACTACCAAAGAAAGAGCACAAACCTTAACTCATAGCAAGAGAATTTGAATCCTGGCTGAACCACTTATCAGAGTGTGCCACCTTTTGAGAGTATTGGCCTCTCTAAGCCCTCATCTCCACCTCTGAAAATGGACATAATTGTAATCCCTTCCTTAGAAAGGTCTTACAAGGGTTAAATAAGTGAGGCAATATATGTAGAAAGCTCTTTGAACAAACAGTAGAACAGTCTACCCAAGTAATTACCATTTTGCTATTCATGATGTGTTATACATATGCATTTGCATACATATGTATCCATATATGTTCTATAAATATTCACTGAATATATGTATATATGTATCACTTACCTGTTTATCCCACATCATAAGACATATACAAGTAAACCAAATCCTCTGGCACAAAACAAATCGCAGCCTGGAGTGTTGACTGCCCCAATAATGGACTATCCATTATTTATCAGGAAGCAGTAAGTGAAGAAAATGAAAAGCTCCTGGAGTCAGCAGAGGTTTGGGTTTTGCCAGGCCCCCTATTGATTCCCCTCTGAGCTGGGCCATTGCTCTCTTCACCAGTCATTAGCACTCTGGTCCAGAGGAAGAGCAACTTGTTTCCAAGGCTTGCATTAACCCCACCGTCTCCAAATTGCACATTTTCCCAGTCTGATACAATCTAAAATCTATTTCCTCTCTAGAAACTCGGTTGAGCAAGGGACGAACATAAGTCAGCATCTCATTTTGGATTCTGTCTAAATGTTCAGTTAGCATTCAGACTAGTAGAGAGGAGATGCTACGGAGGCTTTGCATTCTCTCCGATATCAGTCAAGAGTTCTCTCTCATATTCCTGGAACACCGTGTCTTCGATCAATCGTTGATCTTATTCTTTCCTTTAATTTACTTTATTGAAGTATGTTTGATTTACAGTGTTGTGGTAATTTCTACTGTACAACAAAGTACAGTAGTGTACAACACTTATACATTTGTATGCATTATTTTTCTTATTGTTTTCTATTATGGCTTGTCCCAGGATATTGAATGCAGTTCCCTGTGCTATACAGTAGGACCTTGTTGTTTATCCATTCTATATGTAATGGTTTCCATTTGTTAATCCCAAACTCCTAACCCATACCTTCCCTCTATCCTTCCCCCTTGGCAACCACAAGTTTCTTCTCTATGCGTGAGTCTGTTCCTGATTTGTGGATAAGTTATTTGCATCATATTTTAGATTCCACATATAAGTGATATCATATGGTATTTGTCTTTCTCTTTCTGATTTACTTCATTTAGTATAATAATCTCTATGTTCATCCATGTTGCTACAAATGGCATTATTTCATTCTTTTTTTGGCTTAGTATTTCATCGTATATATGTACCACATCCTTTTTATCCATTCATCAATCAATGGACATTTAGGTTGTTTCCATGTCTTGGTTGTTGTGAATAGTGCTGCTATAAACATAAGTATGCATGTATCTTTTTGAATTATAGTTTTTCCCGGGTATATGTCCAGTAGTGGAATTGCTGGATCATGTGGCAACTCCATTTTTAGTTTTTTGACTAATCTCCATACTGTTTTCCATAGTAGTGGCACCAATTAACATTCCCACCAACAGTGTAGGAGGCTTCCCTTTTCTCCACATCCTCTACAGTATTTGTTATTCATAGGGTTTTTTTTTAAATGAAGTCCATTCTGACTGGTGTAGTATCTCATTGTAGTTTTGATACTACTGAAGTAGTATCTCATTGTAGTTTTGATATGCATATCTCTAATAATTAGTGATGTTGAACATCTTTTCATTTGCCTGTTGGCCATCTGTGTGTCTTTGGAGAAATACCTATTTATGCCTTCTCTCCATTTTTCAATTGGGTTGTCAGTTTCTTTGTTGTTGAATTGTATGAGCTGTTTGTATATTTTGAAAAACATTGATCCTATTTCATAATGACTACAATTTTAATTTTTTTTTTTCATTCACAATGTTTGGAATCATTTATGGAAGTTTGAAAATGCCTAAATAATAAAAAATGAGTGCTATAGACTGAATGTGTCCTCTCAAAATGCATACTTTGAAATCCTAATGCTCAATGAGATGATATTAGTAGGTAGGGACTTCGAAGGAGATTATGTCAGTAGAATGGCACTCTTATGAGGGGAACTATTGTTGTTCAGTCACTCGATCATGTCTGGTTCTTTGTGACCCCACAAACTATAGCATGTCATACTCCTTGCGATTTTCCAAGCAAGAATACTGGAGTTGGTTGCCATTTCCTTCTCCAGAAGAATCTATGTGCTGAGTACTAGAAACACACAGGTGAGACACAGTCTCTGCAGAAGATGAATAAGTCTAGCAGCACAATATTTAAGCAGTTATAAACTACATAAGTGGCAAAGAGGCAAGAGTGTTATACTCAACATTGAGGAAATCAGTTTTTTCCCCACAGGCAGTGCATAGCCAGCTGTTTCAAGCAGTAGTTGTTTAAATGATGGATATGCAAGAGATAAAATGGAGTAAATCCAGTAACAGGGTTTTTCAGACATGCCAGGGAAGAGATGAGAACATTAAATGAGACAATGGCAGTGGAATGGTTTGAAAAATTCAAGTGATATGACTTGGTGAAAACCTTGTAACTCTCCTACATGAAAACCTACAGTGTTAGAAACTAAAATAGAAAGAGATGATTACAATCCAAGATCAACCTTTAATCCCACTTAATTCTACTCACATCTAAGCCTTTCTTATTAGTTCTTTTATACCAAAAAAAAAGAAAAGAAAAAGAAAACCTTGGATAGCTCCCTTGCTCCTTCTACTACGTGAAGATATAATACGGGCCGGCCTTCCATGAATGACGAAGCAGGTTCTCACTAGATATGGGACCTGCCAACACCTTCGTCTGAACTCTCCAGTCTCCGAAAGCCACTCAGTCTATGGCATTTTTGTTATAGCAACTCAATCTTACTAAGACAGAAATGAATTTTACGTTTATCTACGGTTGAAACTGAGCTTCTGAAATATTTCAACTATTTGACTCTCATTTTTTTTCCCTCTAGTCATTCACTTTTTACAGAGGTTCAGTCCATTTGGTAACAAAGACAGAAAAACAGAGGAAAGAAGGGACACCTTTTCCATTCTCCAGACAGTGGGGCTGAATGGGAAAACCAGTGATCGAAACAACAGCATTCCTACTTTCTGATCTGAACTTCTCAAACGTGCCTGGTTACTTGAATCATCTGTGATCATTAAGACAGCTGCCAGCCCTCCTCTTCTTCCCCCAAATAAACTGGTATCCTAAATGCAGAGTTCCAAGGAATAGCAAGGAGAGATAAGAAAGCCTTCCTCAGTGATCAATGCAAAGAAATAGAGGAAAACAACAGATTGGGAAAGACTAGAGATCTCTTCAAGAAAATTAGAGATACCAAAGGAACATTTCATGCAAAGATAGGCTCGATAAAGGACAGAAATGGTATGGACCTAACAGAAGCAGAAGATATTAAGAAGAGGTGGCCAGAATGCACAGAAGAACTGTACAAAAAAGATCTTCATGACCCAGATAATCACGATGGTGTGATCACTCACCTAGAGCCAGACATCCTGGAATGTGAAGTCAAGTGGGCCTTAGAAAGCGTCACTATGAACAAAGCTAGTGGAGGTGATGGAATTCCAGTTGAGCTATTTCAAATCCTGAGGGATGAGGCTGTGAAAGTGCTGCACTTGATATGCCAGCAAATCTGGAAAACTCAGCAGTGGCCACAGGACTGGAAAAGGTCAGTTTTCGTTCCAATCCCAAAGAAAGACAATGCCAAAGAATGCACAAGCTACCGCACAATTGCACTCATCTCACATGCTAGTAAAGTAATGCTCAAAATTCTCCAAGCCAGGCTTCAGCAATACATGAACCATGAACTTCCAGATGTTCAAGCTGATTTTAGAAAAGGCAGAGGAACCAGAGATCAAATTGCCAATATCCACTGGATCATCAAAAAGCAAGAGAGTTCCAGAAAAACATCTATTTCTGCTTTATTGACTATGCCAAAGCCTTTGACTGTGTGGATCACAATAAACTGCGAAAAATTCTGAAAGAGATGGGAATACCAGACCATCTGACCTGTCTCTTGAGAAACCTGTATGCAGGTCAGGAAGCAACAGATAGAACTGGACATGGAACAACAGACTGGTTCCAAATAGGAAAAGGAGTACGTCAAGGCTGTATATTGTCACCCTGCTTATTTAACTTATATGCAGAATACATCATGAGAAATGCTGGGCTGGAATAAACACAAGCTGGAATCAAGATTGCTGGGAGAAATATCAATAACCTCAGATATGCAGATGACACCACCCTTATGGCACAAAGTGAAGAAGAACTAAAGAGCCTCTTGATGAAAGTGAAAGAGGAGAGTGAAAAAGTTGGCTTAAAGCTCAACGTTCAGAAAACTAAGATCATGGCATCTGGTCCCATCACTTCATGGGAAATAGATGGGGAAACAGTGGAAACAGTGTCAGACTTTATTTTGGGGGGGCTCCAAAATCACTGTTGATGGTGATTGCAGCCATGAAATTAAAAGACGCTTACTCCTTGGAAGGAAGGTTATGGCCAACCTAGGTAGCATATTTGAAAGCAGAGACATTACTTTGCCAACAAAAGTCCGTCTAGTCAAGGCTATGGTTTTTCCAGTGGTCATGTATGGATATGATATTTGGACGGTGAAGAAAGCTGATCGCTGCAGAATTAATGCTTTTGAACTGTGGTGTTGGAGAAGACTCTTGAGAGTCCCTTGGACTGCAAAGAGATCCAATCAATCCATCCTAAAGGAGATCAATCCTGGGTTTTCATTGGAAGGACTGATGTTGAAGCTGAAGCTCCAATACTTTGGCCACCTCATGCGAAGAGTTGACTCATTGGAAAAGGCCCTAATGCTGGGAAGGAGCAGAAGGGGATGACAGAGGATGCGATGGTTGGATGCCATCATCGACTCAATGGACATGGGTTTGGGTAAACACCGGGAGTTGGTGATGGACAGGGAGACCTGGTGTGCTGCAGTTCCTGGGGTCGCAAAGAGTCGGACACGACTGAGTGACTGAATTGAACTGAAACTCAAGAGGTTGATCACAGACTACTGTGTATTTAGATTTTTAACAAGTACTGTGATTCTTTAATTAGGCAAATTTGGGAAACTGCTCTAGTCTAGAGGAAGAAAGGGGTGCTCAAACATTTTACCTGTGAGAGAGAATTTTGAATATATTGCACACAGATTTTAACCTAGAGCTGACAAATGCAGTTCTATTTGTATTTTTAACTTTTTGTGGAGGGGTATTGGAGGAAGAGGAATGATAAATGCAGGGCTACTGCTGAATCTCAAGGTCCTGAGTCCTATGGGCAGAGGATACAAGGGGAAAACCAATGGGAATTTTTCTTGATACCTGAGTTGAGAGAGTGCCAGAAAGGAGTGATGGGCTCCCCCTATTATGATCTGCAAAGAACTCCCTCAAACAGCATAAGAGGTCACCCTCCACCAAAGCTGGGAAGAGGAGACAGATGGGAATGTAGCTGTGTGTTTGCGGTCACACTCATTGCTTCCCCTGGAGCACTTTGAGAAATTTAAGGAATTTTTTTTTGAAAGGCAAGATATTAAAAATAAAATTTCTTACCTTTGAAAAAGCCAGAGCTGCCCTCAAGGAACCCTGGTCTGTGCTGATTTAATGTAGCCAAAAGCTTTGTGAGGAGGGGAGTACCCCCAGGTGGACACTGGAAACACTGTATGCTTTTTTACTAAGAATTTCTTGGAACTGTCTACATTAGCAGCCCAAGATTTTCCAGGAAGCTGCTGCCAATAGAAGTGAGATGAACTGCCGAGAGGATCCCCCCTGGGCCCCTGAGCAACTGCCAAGAGACGGGGTGTCTTCTCAGAGCTTCCAGTGTGTTGAGCTTCCAGCCATTGGCAGGAACTCTTGTACAGTGGAGCTGCATTTGAATGGTACATAGAAAACAGCAGACCAAGAGGTACTAACTGATAATATCTGGTCTCTCCCATATCATCCCATGTAATTCAGAAAATCCTGGAAGAAATGAAAAATTCAAGGTAAATCTTACATGAATGTATAAAATTCCCCCATTAACCATTCATCATTCTTCCCTCATCAAATAATTACACAGCCTCTAGATGTTGCCAGGATATTTTCTGGGTACCAGAGATAAAGTGGTAGGAAGAAAGTCTATACCAGGATGGAGTTTCTCCCAGACAAGTACAGGAGAGAAGGTAAAGGAGTAATTGCAAATATGGACCATGTACCCTGCAGTGGATGAGGAAAAACAGATGAACCACAGGTGTAAGAAATGGTTAGGAATATAATATCTTTCAAAGCAATAAATTGAGGGTTTTGGGAAATGTGGAAATTAGATACAGTGAGATAGATGGAAGGTGATAGTCAATGAGTGGGATTCTTAAAATCAAGGTCTAGAAGTCATGAATTTATTGTGATCAACAAGGAAGGATGTGACCACTGTTAAGGGAGTCAGAATGTGGAAAAATAATTCACTGAAAATAAGGAGCTCAAGGAGCCACAGAGGACGTGAGTTCAATCCCTGGGTCAGGAATATCCCCTTGATAAGGGCATGGCAACCCACTCCAGTATTCTTGTCTGGAGAATTCCTTGGACAGAGGAGACTGGCGGGCTACAGTCCATGGTGTTGCACAGAGTCAGACATGACTGAAGGGGCTTAGCATGCATGCGTGCATGCAAGGAGGTCAAGGAATAGAAACCAGAATCCTGGATATATTGTTTGTATAGATACTAATATGCCTTCATGGAGGCATCCTGAGTAGGTCTGAAGGTTCTGAAACTCTCAGGTTCTGTCTTGAACCAGGCCAGAGCTATCTGAGTTTCTAGTGATGGATATGGAAAAGTAATATGTCTAGAAACTATGAACAACAGTCGAGAAACCATTATAAGTGTATATAAATGTAGTAAATAAATATATATATTAGAAATATTCAAATGCCTGCCTCTTGAAATACATTTTCAACCCATCTAAATTAAAAGAGCACCTAAAATTCTCACCACTGAGTTTATCCTTCAGATAAAGACCCTCTGTCTCCAGAGAGCTTGCCTCAGAGTAAATATATTTTTTGTCACAGGAAGAAAATATTAGTACACTAAGATTCATAGAACATTGCCATGATAACTAAACTGATTGGCTAGTTGTCATCTAGTCTCAAACAAGATCGAGAAAATGAAACAACTGGAAAAGCAAGAAGGCAAAGGAGAGGCTAGCCAGGAATGGAAGCTTTTGTTATTGTTGTTCAGTTGCTCAGTCATGTCCTACTCTTTGTGATGTCACAGACTGCAGCACGCCAAGCTTCCCTGTCCTTCATTATCTCCTGGAGTTTGCTCAAACTCATGTCCATTGAGTCGGTAATGTCTTGGGTAACCCTGATTGACCCCACTATCTACAGGTAGAAGGAAGCTCTGGTAAACAGGAAAGTGTAGTAGAGAGCACATATGAATATTAATAGCTCATTTGTAAAATGGAGATAATACCTCTCAGAGTAAAACTTTGAAGCAAAATGACATACGGCAAATATCTGGTGCACACTAGGTGGTGTGTAAATGTTAACCATCATAGTCACGTGCACTTTATTTTTTATTTTTTTAACGTGGGCCATTTTTAAAGTCTTTATTGAAATTGTTACACTATTGCTCCTGTCTTATGTTTTGGGTTTTTCTTTTTTTCTTTTGGCCGAGAGGCATGCGAGATCTTATCTCCCCATGGCTAAGGATCGAACCTGCAGCCACGGCACGGGAAGGCGAAATCTCAACCACGGGACTGCCAGGGAAGGCCCTCACCTGCTCTTCTCAAACAGAATACATATTTGTGTTCTAAGGTAATTTCATCCACAAATGTACATACAAAAACAAACACCCAATGTACTTAGTGACATACATGCTGAAGTATTTAGAAGAAAACTAATATTGGCAAGGTACCTTGAAATGCATTAAAAAAAAAAAAGATGGATTGATGAATGAATAGAAGAATGTATACATAATTATATTAAAATTTTATTGGTAAAATCCAGGTGGCTGACATAAAATTTCCTCTGTAAAATCCTTTCAACTTTTCTGTATCCTTGAACATTTTCATAATAAGTTAACAAAAGTAAAGTATTCTTTCACTTGTACTTTCCTGGTTTATATCCCATTTTTTAAGCAAAATGTTGAAATTCCTTCTTCCCAATTCTTACTGATGAACATTTTGGAAATGGCTACATCTGAGGTTGAAACAAATGCATTTTTGTCAATAGAGAAACATATGTTCAGCCCTTAGGAAGTGTCTGTGAAGAAACATTTAATATTTCAGGGATTCTTGTCACTTCTCAATAGTTGTCAGCCTGTCACCTCCACATCCCAGGTGCTCAGAAAACTGTAATTTCCAGAGTTTTCTAACCGAGGGCATAGTGAACCATACAGCTGACCTCACAGAAATATTATAGAAATCTGCCTTTCATAAAGGAAAAAACTAAACAGATCTTAAAAGACCATTTTAGTTGCTCAGGTAGTCAGATTTCATGGCTCCCCAAAGTGCAATTTGTTGCTGTTTAGTCACTAAGTCATGTTCAACACTTTTGAGACCCCATGGGCTGTAACCCACCAGGCTCCTCTGTCCATGGGATTTTCCAGACAAGAATACTAGAGTGGATTGCCATTTCTTTCTCCAGGGGATCTTCCTCCCTCCCTTCCCCCACCCCCCATCCCATCCCTTCATCCCCTCCACCACCACAGGGATTGAACCTGCATCTCCTTCATTGGCAGGCAGATTCTTTACCACTGAGCTACCAGGGAATGCAAGACATTTTTATACATCCAGAGCTCCCTTCCCCCATCCAGTTTGTACACCAAGAAATCTTGACTTACAAAGTTTCAAAATTGTTTGTGTAATAATCTCAGTTCTCCAAGGATGCTTTTAATGGAGAAGAAAGAAATGTGTGATATCACTGTGGAAACTCCTTGTCCTGGAAACATACCTCTCATTCCATCCTTTCCTGTTTTCCTTCTGATCTCTCATGACCCCTTACCTTGGGAGTACTCCAACGCTCAGTTTTGGAGTCTCTTCCTTTCCTTTTTTACATTCACAGTTAAGATGATCACATATAGTTTTACGATACCTTCAATGTCATCAAAGTGCTGATAATCAGAATATGTCTTTTCAGCCGAGACCTCTCTCCTGATTTCCAGACATGCACAGAGTCGGACACGACTGAAGCGACTTAGCAGCAGCAGCAGCAGATTCACTTGTCTACTTGGAGCATCCAATTATATGTGCAGTTGTCACATCAAACTTAATATGTTGATACTGAGCTCTCGATCTTCCCCCCGAAACCCTCTTCTCTTAAGGTCCCTATTTGTGTTGACTGTAGGTCCAACCTTCCAGATGCTCAGGCAACCTTCTTTCTCTCTCACACATCTATCCATTGGTCCTGACAACTCCACCTTCTCAATACCTTCCTTAGAATCCAGCTACTCATCACACCCTACATAGGGCTGAGCTTCCATTTTCCCCTGGAAGTACTGGAACCTCCTAAAATGATCTTCCTGCTTCTGCCATCTAGTATCAATCCAACAGCCAGAATGATCTTGATCACTGTGAGTTGAGGTGTCTCACTCCTCCATTCAAAATACTCCACTGGGTTCCATTTTCCTGCAAAATAAAACCCAGAGTCATCAAATAGCCTGCAACATTCCACACAATTTGGTCTCCAATTCAACTTAATCTACAAACCCTCCCCTCAAACTCTGAATTGCACCTACCCTGGGCTTCTTGTCATTGAACATTCCTCTTCTGTGACTTCACTTCACATTGACCATTCCTTCCCTCTGCTGAGGCTCTTGCATTCACAAGGCTTGCTCTCTCACCTCCTTGAGGGTCTTTGCTCAAAGGTCAGTATAGCCGGCTGGTCTTCCCTAATTGTTCTATTTAAAACTTCAGGGGTCTTCTCCTTTCTAATGCTTCCTACCATCTTTGCTTTGATTCTCTGAAGCATTTACCACTATCTCATACCCTATGTATCTGTTTTCTTCTTGCACTGCTACATTATAATATAAAGTTCATGAGGGCAGGACTTTTTGCCATTCCCTGCTGTATTCCTAAAACCCTGGAACAATAGACTACAATGGTTATAACCCAATGGAGAAGGCAAAGGCACCCCACTCCAGTACTCTTGCCTGGAAAATCCCATGGACAGAAGAGCCTGGTAGGCTGCAGTCCGTGGGGTCGCAAAGAGTCGGACATGACTGAGCAACTTCACTTTCACTTTTCACTTTCGTGCATTGGAGAAGGAAATGGCAACCCACTCCAGTGTTCTTGCCTGGAGAATCCCAGGGACGGCGGAGCCTGCTGGGCTGCCGTCTATGGGGTCGCCTAGAGTCGGACACGACTGAAGCGACTTAGCAGCAGCAGCAGTTATAACCCAATAGACACATATTTTTAAATAAATGAACAGGTTGAGAATTTAACCTTACAAATGCCATACTGTCTAAATCAATCAAAAATAGCATAGGAGACCACAAATCTCATATCTTTCTATTTTAGTCTAGTCAGATCTCTTCTAACAACTTAATTCAGTCTTACCCGCTATTCTGAATAAGAAATCAAGAAGAGAAGGCTATTCATACACATTCTTTAACTCTATCTTTCTTTGTCTTTTTAAAATTGTTGATATCACTGAAAACAGTTTGTCTTTCTTGTCCAACTGAGGAAATTTCTAGTCTCTATTTCCGTCAGCCTAGAAAAATTGAAGCAAAAGGTAGACTCAGATCAAAGCCTGTGTTGCCCTTCTGATAAGCAGAACAGTCTCCTTGAACTTCAAGTACTTAACAGGCAGTACACAGACAGGGTCAGTGTGAACCTCTATCTTCTCACTCTTAGCATAGAATTCTTTCCACTTTCCACCTCATGTCCATGTGCAGACTTCACATAGCTTTAGCATATGGTCTGTCCAAAGTGACATGTCCATCACTTGTAGTAGTAATCCTTAAGTCAGCAATAGCAGGAAACCCTTGACTCCCTGATAAAAGTACTGATACTTTTTCTGCCTTTAATTGGGAGAAAATTTCAATTGTTTATGGGCACTTTCAAGAAAAATCTTTCTGTTGCTATCAAACAAAATAACATAGATTTAAAATACATTTTCTTGCTAAAGCATTTTCAAAACTGTCAACATTTTAAAAATAATTTTGGGGTGTTTAGGAGATAAAACACCATGATCCACATGAGATGGTTTGCAAAGCTCGTGAAGTTCTTTAAATATCTCTGAGATCTACTCTTGTTCATGTTTTACCTGTGATCATGGAGAGACAGATTCGTTTCTCCACTTCAACCAGCTTATTACTACTCTGTGTGTTGACATACAGTAGATATAAAATAATATCTACGCCCAGCAAAATATAGTGAGGTACATACTTATAAAATTTTGACAATATATACTTGATTTTCATCAAGGGATTTGATGATGATGATGATGATGATAATAATATTTGGGAAGATTTTGCAACTGGTAAGAAAGTACACATAAAAAAATCGCAGAACCAAAAGCAAAGGAAAAAAAGCATATTTTTATATATTTAAAAATAAAGTCTTTTACTTTAGACAAAGTGCCTTGGGCTACTTTTGTACAGTTTTCACTTTGTTTCTTTCTGTTATGTGTATTATTTATTTTTTAGACATAACCCAAGTCCCTTTTTTGTTTTTGAAATCTTTAAGTTTTAAAATATTTCCATTTATACCTCCCTTTTACTGACTGACTAAAATCTATACCATCCAGCTTTAGGTTTCTACACAGAAGCAACACTCATGAAAAAAAAATTGCTTGTTGCTTTAAATAGAAATCTCCTTTTTGTCATAGCTTTTGATATAATGTTAATATTTAACTGAAAATACCTAATGGTCCTCTTTGACCCTGCTCTTTATGAGTCAAGCAAATATGTAATTATTCTATTTTTACAAATATGTTTTTCATATACAGAATAAAGTACAATTATAATAATAAAAGTATTGAACTTTCACTTCAATTTGATAGTTAAAATCCATCTCCTGACATCCTGACACATTTGAACAAATAAAGGTGAAAAATATGAGTGTATATCCAGCAATAACTTCCTGCACATAGAGAAAATAATAAAGCATCAAAGGCCTCAGCGATAGGAAGCCTGTGTTCCAATTATTGTAGGGGTTTTATATCATCTTAATACTTCTTTTGAAAAATCTCAAAACCACTCATGATCTCCACTTTCTTATTTATTCTTATCTATTAGATGCCATATCTCTTTACAGAATTTACAAATGTAATTTATTAAGGACTACTTACATTCCTGGTACCTACTAGATGCCTCTTTATACTCACTCAAATATATTAAATCATTTTGAAGGAAGTTTTTGTTGTTGTTGTTCACTGTCTTTATTTTTGGCTGCGCTGAGTCTTCATTGCAACGCGCAGGCTTTCTCCAGTTGTGGCAAACAGATTGCTCTTCACTGAGCAGCACAGGCTTCTTGCTCTGGTGGCTTCTCTTGTTGTGGAGCAGGGGCTCTGGGGCACATGGGCTCAGTAGTTGTGAAGCATCGGCTTAACTGACCCTCAGGATGTGGGATCTTCCCGGACCTAGAGACAGACCCACATTCCTTGCATCAGTGGGTGGATTCTTTCCCACCTGACCACCAAGGAAGTCTCTAGAGGTGAAAGCAAACTTTAGTATCTCTACATCATAGTGTAAGAGACAGAGATTCAGAGAAATTAAATAGTCTTAGATTCAGAGAAATTAAATAGTCTTACTGGTACATGGCAGAATTGAAGTTTATCTTGCCAGTCTGCTGATAGGTGGTGATCCAGTGTGGATTGAGTTGGAGGAAAAGAAAATACAAGGGTTTGTTTTTTTTTTTTCGCTGTTGTTGTTTGTTTGTTGTATTTTTGCTTTGTCTGCTTTAGTCCAATCTACATCCTACTAAAAACTAAAGTTTCCTTCATACTGATAAGAATTCTGCAGAAGTATTCCTCAATCATGAAACAGATTGGCCCATATTTAAACATCCGTAGCCATTCCTTTTGCTACAGTTCGGTGTTTCATAATTTCAAAGAATCAAGATCTATCATGCAGTCAGATGGACATGGCAAAACTCAGGTCTTCTCAAGGAAGAATTTCTGTTCATTATTCACTAAACATTTAATTAATACCTACTATGTGTAATGCAGATGCAAACTATTATGTATAGAATGCAAAATATTATGTATAGGATACATATACATACTATTATGTATAGATAAACACCAAGGTCCTATTCTATAGCACAGGAAACTATATTCACTATCCTGTAACAAACCATAATGGGCAAGAATATCTGCTAATCCCAAACTTCCACTCTATCGCTCCTCCACTTCTCCTTCCCCTTGGCAACCACAAGTCTCTTCTCTATGTCTGTGACTGTTGCTGTTTCATAAATAGACTCATTTGTGTCATATTTTAGATTCCTCACATAAGTGATATCATATGGTATTTGTCTCTCTTTCTGACTTACCTCACTTAGTATGATAATCTCTAAGTCCATGCATGTTGCTGCAAATGACATTATTTCATTCTTTTTATGGCTGAATAGTATTCCATTGTGTATTTATACTACCTTGTCATTATCCATTTATCTGTCAATGGACATCAAGTTGTTTCCAGGTCTTGGCTATTGTAAACAGTGTTACTATGAACATTAGGATTTATATATCTTTTCAAAACTAGAGTTTTTGTCTTTTCCAAATATATGCCCAGGGATTGCTGAATCATATGGTTAACTCTATTTTCAGTTTTTTTAAGGAACCTCCATTCTATATTCCACAGTAGCTGCACCAAATTACCAACATTGGAGGCAGATTCCCTTTTCTCCACACCCTCTCCATCATTTGCTATTTGTAGACTTTTTAATGATGTCTATTCTGACTGGTTTGAGGTGATACCTCACTGTGAAATTAATTTAAATTTCTCTAATAATTAGGGATATTAAGCATCTTTTCATGTGCCTATTGGCCATCTGTATGTCTTCTTTGGAGAAATGTCTACTTAGGTCTTCTGCTCATTTTTTGATTGGGTGGTTTGGGTTTTTTTGTTGTTGTTGCTGTTTTCATTGAGTTGTATGACCCATTTGTATATTTTGGAAATTAAGCCCTTGTCAGTCACATCATTTTGTTTTTACATCTTTTAACATTTACAGACAGTGCCCAACAAATTATTACTAGCTTTGAAGCATAGTGTTGCTTCTTTATGTTTTAGCATTTTACTTATCACCCATTAAATCCCATTTATATAATGTTTAACCTTTTCATGCATGTGGCTCTATTATGACCAAAATTATTTCATTTTTTCCATTTATTTGAAATGTAGAACTACGTGTATTAGATATCTTCCTTTTAAAGAAATGGGACATTCTGGAATAATTAAATGATGGATGGAAACAAAAATTTCATTTGTGGTAAAGTTCAGATCAGACAAATTCTCTTGTTTCCCTATTCCATATTCATATTCCAATTCTCTTGTTTCCAATATGGAATGGGCCTTTTAGTCCTCTTAATTTCCATCCAATCTTAAACATTCCTTTCTATAGAAAAGCTTACTTGGATCATTATCTTTATCTTATCTTTATCATTGATTCTGATTGTTCCAGTGAGACTGAAATTAAAATTTTCCAAAAGATAAAATCCTATCTCTTGCACAAATATAATATGACCACATGTAAGAGATTCTACTTAACTCATTAATTAATAGAAAGACAGTGAAATATTATGACTGATTGAGAGAGTATTTTAGAAGCTAGGTTATTTATGAGATGCTAAGATTCTTGAACTAGATACAAAACTGGTACATGTCTCAAAAGGCCATAAACTATGGTGCTGATCTGGTCCATCAGACAAATTATTTGTATCTCCACTTTGACGTTTAGTTACACTACACCTGGGGCCTTTTGTTAAGACTAAAGAACTGGTTAAACTGTCCAGACAATTCTTGGACAGCGTTCACCTCCAGGCAACACTGAAAATGTATGCCACATATCCCTTTTGCCTTCTTTTCAACTTCTACATATTTGGGTTTTTTTTTTTTCTTTTTTTAATTTGGAGTATAGTTGATTTGTAATATATTAGTTTCAGGTGTACAGCAAAGTGAATCAGTTATACATATGCATATATCCACACTTTTTAGATTCAGTTCAGTTCAGTTCAGTCACTCAGTTGTGTCCGACTCTTTGCGACCCCATGAATCGCAGCACGCCAGGCCTCCCTGTCCATCACCAACTCCCGGTGTTTACCCAAACCCATGTCCATTGAGTCGATGATGGCATCCAACCATCGCATCCTCTGTCATCCCCTTCTGCTCCTGCCCCCAATCCTTCCCAGCATTAGGGTCTTTTCCAGTGAGTCAACTCTTCGCATGAGGTGGCCAAAGTATTGGAGTTTCAGCTTCAACATCAGTCCTTCCAATGAACACCCAGGACTGATCTCCTTTAGGATAGACTGGTTGGATCTTCTTGCAGTCCAAGGGACTCTCAAGAGTCTTCTCCAACACCACAGTTCAAAAGCATCAATTCTGCGGTGCTCAGCTTTCTTCACTGTCCAACTCTCACATCCTATAAAGGTCATTACAGAGTATTGAGTAGCACTATTTACAATAGCCAGGACACAGCAGTAACCTAAATGTCCATCAACAGAGGAATGGACAGACAAGATGTGGTACACAATGGAATACTCTTCAGCTGTAGGAGGAATGAAAGAATGTCATTTGTAGCAACATGGATGAACCTAAAAATTGACATACTGAGTGAAGTCAGACAGAGAAAGACAAGTATCACATAATGTCACTTATATGTGGAATCTTACAAAAAGAGTACAAATAAACGTTTCCACTTCTACATATTTTTATCAAGAAGTAATTTCAAAATTGTGCAGCTGCTCTCAGAATTTAGGAACACATTTTTATGTACAGTCAAAAATGTATAGGTTTCTGCTTGAAACTAATGCTGTCCATTCCCAGCTCAGATTCTTCATCCTTTGCAGTGATTCTTCTCAGATTCTATGCAAATAGGTGTGCATACACTGAGTTAAGGTAGTTATTGAATTTCACAGGAATACCACCGAGATGAACTTCAACATATGTGTAGCTGAGAAATCACACTTTCTCTTTAAAACAAAAAGGAGCAGAATTGACAAGTAGTTAAAGAATTGTGTCTGAGAACAGGGAGGAACACTTCCTTTAGAAAACTCACAGGTGGAGTAGCAGTCAACGGAAGGTGAACATTTTTGACAGGAGTTGGGCTCCTTTAAGGGCCGTAAGATGGCTTAAGACTGTTTATAATCATTTGTATTTGTCTGATAAAACTCAATTCTAAGAAAACTTAGCGGTAATTGCTTCCACATTTGAACTTTGTGTAATGAATTGCTGATTGAAATTCAATGACTTTCCCATGTTTGATTTTTTTATCCCAAGCCAGTTTCTTTGAAAATGCATTGATGTTGAGAAAGTGATTCAAAGCTTTGAAAGCAGTTCTACATGATATCTGCAATTTTTAGTGCATTGAAGCAGAATTTACCTCAAATATATGGATTGGTATTTATATCTATAGGCAGGGGAATGTCTTCCCTTCTCTTTTAGGTTTTAATGTACAAAGTATTTTGACTACTTGGATACATCTCTTTTAATCAACTTTGAAGATAAACCAAATCAAAATCATTTGCTAAAATTATTGTAAACTTTTTAGAACCATTTCTGATAAAGAACTTGACTCCCTAATGGATATCATCAGAGTAATAAAGAATCCTTGTATTTCTTGGGGAAAAGTAGAAAATAGATTTGTAAACAACCACTCCTAATAATTTAAAATGTATGCAAAAACGATGCATGTGTTTTTGCATACATTTTAAATATGTGAAAGAGCTTATTATTTTAAATATGTACAAGTTTTATTCCTTGTTAAAGTAGCCTAGGAGAAGATACAGTGATTTTTCTGTAATCTTGCAGGAAAAACATCATGACTGGGTGGACGCGGGAGACGTGAATAATATACAGTAAAGCCTCATTAACAGCCCCAGCCCTGTTACTGCCCATCTCAGATGGACGGTTGGTATTTCCCCACATGCTTCTTCTCATGCCTGAATCCCACTTCTCAAACTTTCCAGGCTACCCTCCACCTTGTTCCCCTGTCCGCCTTCCACGATCTGCCTATTTCTTCTTCTGACAGTTCTCAATGCCCTTGCTATAGGCTGTCCATAATGAAGCCACAGGAAGAGGAAATGCCAACCAGGCAATATCAGGACACTCCTTAGAGATAAGAGAAAGGGTGCGGCTGTAACCATCTGTTCTATTCCCGTCTGTTCTGTTGTGTCCTGTTCTATTCTATTCCATTCCATTCCGTTGCTCAAGGAAACATCGCAAGTCTTTTTTTGTTTGTTTCCTTCATGGTCATTAAGACAGAGGAAACAAGAAACCATAGTTATTTCACTCCAGGCTTCATGATTTAGTCATCAAGAATTGTCTCTACTTCCCACCACGCTACATGTTCTCTCATGGCCCTTAGTTTTACTCACATTGCTTCTTGCGCCTAGAAAATCTTTTCACTTCCCCCTGCCCGGCTAACCTAGGCTTGTCCTTTAAGCCTCTACTGAGTCATTTCCTCCAGTAGCCTGCCGTGTGCCCACCTGTGCTGCTGCCCCTTCTGGATGTTTCCATAGTTAAGGAGGATAAGTCCCATTGTTGGTTAAGAATATGGCCAATTGTCTCTATAAAAGATAAACAGCATTTTAAAAAAGTGATAATTCAAATATGTACTATGGCCAAAGATCAGTCAACAATTATGGCCAAAGATTAATATATATATATATATATATATATATATATATATATATACGTGCATTCTGAACATTATACAAAGCAAAAAATAAAATTAAAAGAAAATAAGAGAGTAAAGAACAAGGCCCATGGCTTTGTCCCGACTCCCACTCTCATTTCCATCATTTGTCATCTGTGTGATGCTAAGCAACAAACTGACCATCCATACCCGTTTTTTCAACTTTTAAATAGAAAAAAATAGTAGTTATAAAACTGCCATAAAGAGTTAAGCATAGCAACCCGCTCATTTCCTGATGGGTGCTAGGTTTGTTCCCTCCCCTGATACTGCCAGGTTTGGAACAATTTCCTTTTGAGCTATTATTATTTCAATGTTGTTAGTTATTGTTGTGGTGGTGGTGGGGAAGTCACTAAGTCATGTCTAACTTTTTGAGACCCCATGGTCTGTAGCCCGCCAGGCTCCTCTCTTCATGGGATTTTCCCACCAAGAATACTGGAGTGGACTGCCATTTCCACCTCCAGGGGATCTTCCCCACCCAGGGATTGAACCCATGCCTCTTGCAGTCTCCTGCTTGGCACGAAGATTCTTTACCGCTGAACCACCCTGGAAGCCCAACAGCTGTCTATATCGTGCTAAAGTAATAGGTCCAGTTGGACAAATATTTTCCCAATTAAGATCCTAAAAACTGTATCAGTGTAATGCATGCTAAGTCGCTTCAGTCATCTCCAACTCTTTACAACCCCCTGGGCGGTAGCCCGCGAGGCTCCTGTGTCCATGGGATCCTCCCGGCAAGAATACTGGAGTGGGTTGCCATTTCCTCCTCAAGGGGATCATTCCAACCCGGAGACGGAACCCTCTTCTCATGTCTCCTGCATTGGCAGGCGGGTTCTTTACCACTAGCGCCACCTGGGTCATCATTTAGAGAAAAAGCCTAGTAACCATGGCACGTTTTTCTTTTTTAGCCATTTGTACGTTATGTGGGCCCCACTTCTGTGACACTCATTACACCTCTTCAGTAAGATGCTGAAATAATGAAAGCAGAAATGTCATCTTCTCTGTGGAACTAATTTCAAATAAAACTGTGGGTTGAGTTTGATATCTGCACCTTGTCATCCATGGCGGCCATCACTCTCTTAACTGCTCCCTGGAGTGCCCTCTGCAGTCCGCACGGTGCCATAGCACTTCTGGTCCGCACACGGGACCTCTTGTTTCTGAATGTCTCATCAAGGAGTTAACTATTGATAAATAAAATCCAGTGTGTTCGTGACACTTTGAAGTAAATGTTTATTCGGTTCTAAGCCAGCTGTCCAAGCAGATATTTGCCTCAAATTAATTTCAATGAAAATGTTGGGTTTGGATTTAAGTTATTTTTACTGGAATTTGCTTATATAATTCAACATTTATTAGACTGAAGAGTGACCAAATTAGTTATTTTTCTTATAGAAGTCTCTCAGTCTCCTTCAAAGATAAAAAATGCCCTCATTTCTCTTCAAATATTCTAATTTAAATTCTTATTGGCAAGAAAATTTTCCAGGCAATTTTCTTGTTAATCCATTAATGAAATATGCTTCTGACAGATGGGGCTTTGTTTGCAATTACTGTTATTTTTGCCTACAAATAATATCAAGTCTTTTCTCAAAACAAAATGTTTTTGTAACCAACTCAGGTTAATACTCTCTTGTTTTCATTTCACCACCAGTTTATAAAGAGCCATTCCCAGCCCTTTCCTTGATTTTAAACCCAGTCTTTAGCCTAAAGATGTTTTACCTTCAACTGGGTTGGCATGCAGGGTCCCTGGAAGCATTTGTAGGATTAACAAAAAGGCTTCCAATTGCTTTATACCCAAAGAATCATTTGCTCCAAGTAGAAGTAAATGGGAGGCTCTGCCTCCAACAATGAAAGGTCCCTGCTCCAAGCTGGGGGTACCTCATACCACACTCTGTACAGATGTAGCACTGAAGGCTCGAGAAGGCTCTCCCAGCAGCGATGGGTACCAAATAACACAGAGAAATGTGATCTTTTCTCCTCTTTTTCATTGTGAAACACTTTAAGCATTCTGAAAATTGTTCCATTGCTAAGTCCTGTTTGACTGTTTGTGACCCCATGGACTGCAGCATGCCAGGCTCTGCTGTGCTTAACTGTCTCCCGGAATTTGTTCAAGTTCATGTCAGTGGTACGGTCTATCTTATTTTCTGCCACCAACTTTTCCTTTTGCCTTCAGTCTTCCCAGAATCAGGGTCTTTTCCAATGAGTTGGCTCTTTGCATCAAGTGGCCAAAAAGTACAGACAAATAAAAGAAGTACCCAAGTGCTTACAATCCAGCTTTATTAAATCTTAGCACTGTTCCGTATTTGCCTTTTTATTTCAAGAAAATCGCACATTCAGATAGAGATGAAGCCCTCTGTGTGCTTACCAGTTCCCACCCCACTGCCTCCTATAATCTGGTTCTTGATTTTGGTATTTTAGCTTCCATATTTCATGTGTGTGTGATGGAGATACAAGTATATATAATTATTTTGCATGTTTCAAAAACTTTACATAAATTGTGTGATTCTTTATGTATCATTTTTCAAATTAAATGTTTTGGGGTTTTGTTTTGTTTTGCTTAAAATTATGTATTTTTTAGATTTATCTGCAAAGTTCACTTAAATGCTGGATAGTGTTTCATGCTATGAAAACACCAAAATTAGTATGACTGTTCTCCTGTTACTGGGGATGTAGATGACTTCAGATTTCTGTTATAGTAGCAATGCCAACAATGCCACAGTGAGCTTTGGGGGTCGTCTCCATGTGTGCAGTGTGTGAGGATTTCTCAGAGTTATTCCTTGAAGGGAAATTGCTACCACACACTATGTACTCCAAAATCTCTGCATGAAAGTCTCATGCAGAGACTTTTCAGATAGTCTCTGCATAGTTTCTGGGTAGACCACCCAGAGAGAAAATTAATAAGGAAACTCTGGCTTTAAATGACACTTTAGACGTTCTGTTCAGTTCAGTCGCTCAGCGGTGTCCGGCTCTTTGCGACCCCATAGACTACATCACACCAGGCCTCCCTGTCCATCACCAACTGCTGGAATTTACTCAAACTCATGTCCATTGAGTCAGTGATGCCATCTAACTATCTCATCCTCTGTTGTCCCCTTCTCCTCCCACCTTCAATCTTCCCAGCATCAGGGTCTTTTCAAATGAGTCAGGTCTTCGCATCAGGTGGCCAAAGTATTGGAGTTTCAGCTTCAGCATCAGTCCTTCCAATGAATATTCAGGACTGATTTCCTTTAAGATTGACTGGTAAAAAAAAAAAAAGATTGACTGGTTGGGTCTCCTTGCCGTTCAAGGGACTCTTAAGAGTCTTCTCCAACACCACAGTTGTTAATTAAGTGACTTAATTGATATTTATAGAATATTCCTCCCCAAATTGGAACCTCACACAAGTTCCACTTGTCTTGCTACTTTAAGTTGAACCAGGAAGGCCCCAGATATCTCACTGTAATCTTCTGCCCCTACATTTAGATGAGATTGGGTGTGTTCAGGGTGGTATGGCCATAGTGCCCCTATGTTCAGAATGAAGACTGGACTATCCCTCTGAAGGTATTCCATGCAAATTGAATTCATAAGAAATCTAGAGTAACAACACTCATATCAGACAAAATAGACTTTAAAACAAAGACTGTTATAAGATACAAAGAAGGATACTACATAATAATCAAGGGTTCAATCCAAGAAGAAGATCTAACAATGATAAATACATCTACACCCATCATAGGAGCACCTCAATATGTAAGAAAAATAATACTAACAAACTTAAAGAGGGAAATCATCAGTAATACAATAATAGTGGGGGACTTTAATACCTCACTTTCATCAATGGGTAGACCATCTGGACAGAAAATTAATAAGGAAACTCAAGCCTTAAATGACACTTTAGACAAGTTGGATTTAATTGATATTTATTGAGTATTCCACCCCAAAAGTACACACTCTTCTCAAGCACACACAGTATTCTCCAGGATTGATCACACGCTGGGCCCTAAGGCAAGCCTTGGTAAAGTTAATAAAACCGAAATTGTATCAAACATCTTTTCTGATCACGATGTTATGCGATTAGAAATAAACTGCAAGAAAAGCATTCTTAAAAACACAAACATGTGGCAGCTGAAGGCTGTTTTAGAGGTAGAGACAATCACTAAGCCGAGCCTCTCTTCGTCCCTCCCCACAGAGTGCAATTCAACAGGACATTGACATCCTAAGCACCCCTCCTTTAACAGCCATATTTGGTATTACAGGTCTAGCCCTCTGCAACTAAAAATGAATGAATGAAGAAAGAAAGAAAGACAGAAAGGAAGACCGAGTCACTTTGCAGCTGCAGCAAAAGGCCCACTGAATTTCTAGAATAAGAAAAAAAAAGAAGTTTTTTCAAGTCTGTTCAAGACAATGCAGTTTATTATTTAGTTATTTGTCTCCAGTGCTCCAGTGTCTCCCCACTCTCCTTCACCACTTTTAGGATTTGCATATAAATGACACTTTTTTTTTTCCCCTTCAGAATTCATTAGCTCCTGTTGCTTATTGCCCACCTGAGGTCTAATCCTTGTCTTGGAACTTTACAATTGGTTGTTGTGGAAATGATTATGTTGTCAAAAACAGAGGGTTAGAACTTGGGTGAAGAATAGGCAGCAGGAGCAGATGAACTCTTAACAAAGATCGATTCTAGTAGTAGTAGTAGTTAGTCACTCAGTAGTGTCCGACTGTTTGTGACCGCATGGACTGTAGCCCACCAGGCTCCTCTGACCATGGAATTCTCCAGGCAAGAATACTGGAGTGGATTGCCATTCCCTTCTCTAGGGAATCTTCCCAACCTGAGAATTGAACCTAAGTCTCCTGTGTTACAGGCATATTCTTTACTGTCTGAGCCACCAGGGAAGCCTGGTATCATGCAAATGCACCTAAACAACAGAAAGAGAATCATCATGGATGAGGAGGGAGGTAGGGGAATGGGGAAGTAGAGAAAAGTAGAGGAAGGAGAGAAAAGATAAAAATCAAAACAGGGTTGCTAAGGACTTCTACAATGGAAAGTCATTAGCATTTGCTAGTGAGAAGTCATTTTGCCATAAAATCACAAATGGGGGTGAAAATACAACATCCACAAATAGGGAAAGATTGAGTTTCTTTGGATTCAGGGACTCTAAATATAAGTGAAAGCTGTTGAAGAAAAAGATAGATAAATAAAAGAAATAGAGACTATTACCAAGGAATGTTAACAATTGTTTTTCCCAAAATAATTTACCAAAAAACCAAAAAGTCAGTTAGCATCAGCATCAAAATTGTCCCTGTCATTTGACAATATTTTCTGGAAAATTCACTGCCAAGGTGAGGCAATATATAACTCATCATAAAATACTCACAGTACATTTATGTAGGTTTAGAGTTGCACCTCAAGTAGTGAAAACAGAATAGCCCAGTGCTTCTTCACTAGAACCACATCAACCAACCAGAGACTCTTGAGAGGAAAGCATTTAAGGAGCTTGACGTCTAGTGAACAGGATAGGGTCAACCAAACAAGCAGGTTGTAAACCTGCAGTCACCCTCAATTTCTGTGTGGGCAGTAACAGAGAAGTCCTTGAGGAGAATGAGGGCAGTTTGTAGCATTTGGAGTTGCTTTGCTGTTTCCTCTAACATTCCTTGAGGCTTCCCCAGTGGCTCAGCGGAAAAAATTCTTCCTGCGATGCAGGAAACCAGGGTTCGATCCCTGGGTCGGGAAGATTCCCCTGAAGAAGGAAATGACAATCCATTCTAGTATTCTTGCCTGGAGAATCCCTTGTACAGAAGAGCCTGACGGGTTACAGACCATGGGGGTCACAGAAGAGTCAGACACAACTGAAGTGACTTAGTATGCACGCGTAACGTTCCTTAACAGTGGTGTCGTTTCTCAATTTCCCCTAAATTTTTAAAGGGGATAAATACCTGCATTATGTAATTGCTTCTGGACCCTTATACACGAGTCCTTCCAAGGAAACAGTGCTGTTTGCTCTTGATCCACCATGGACAACAACCTCTCTCCAGGGCACGTTACATCATAACGAAAGCTGTTTGCCTGGAATATCCCTCTCTTTCTAGAAAGCCAGTGTAAAATGGCTTTTGTATTCTCCCACTTGAATAAAGCTCTAACACTGTCATCTGTTCAAAGACAAATTGTCAATACTTACTGGAATGTTAGAAAGCAACACTGAAGCTCTATCTGAAGCTGCAAAATGACATTTAAAGCCATCTGAAGATATTGGCAATCAGAGATCCAAGGAATAGAAAATCACTGTAATTATTGGCCCTTATGCCTGAAAACATCAATTCTCTTTTTCTGGCCTGAAATTGTAGGGTCCCTTCACTTGTGCAATGTGTGGCGTGCATTAAAGAGAAGGAGCTCTTTGTTAGTAATCAGATAATATTTCTTTTAAAGCAAGGGTTAGAAAACAGAGGCAAGACGGAGGAAATAGCTTTTGTTCTCGGCAGCCTTGTGTATGTTGTGCGTTCATGGTATCTTCGCAAAACTGAGAATTGGACAGAAAAAGATTCTATGAGCTTTGACCTGTGGTTCTGGGTGTTGCAAGTAATGTTTCCAGGTCTGGGCTTCTGGAACTTTCTACAGGGTCAGGTCTGAGCCTCAGGAAGAGGAAATTGCTATCACAGTAACAGGCTGGGTCAGAAGAAAGAAGGAGATCAGAGGGTCAGAGCTCCCCCTTTCGATGTCACCCCGACCCCGGAGCTGTAACCTGCTTCTTATGACGTTTTGCCTTCACAGAGGTTTCCTAAGGCAGTTTTTCAACAGATTTGAAGGTTACTGTCCCTCAGCCCAGGTAACCTCTCCTGCATTACACTCTGCACAGTGACAAATGCGATGGAAAAGCAGGCTCAGCCTTCCCATTTCTCAAAGAAATTAAAGACATTTAAAAAGAAGCAAGGAGATGACAGGGACCTTGGCAATGAGCTAAAGGTAAAGAGGAGAAGAAGAGCCTGGTTCAGTGTCCATCACAGTGGCATGTTTCTTAGGAAGCCTTTCTTAGGAAACCTTTCTTAGGAAAAGGTCCCTCCTAAGGTTTTATGAAATCAGAAATTTTAGAAAACCGTGTCTCACGACACATGAAACATGAAGAGCTACCCAGGGCAGCTTAGATGACAGAAAACTGACAGTTTCTATCCATGTGAAAAAGCAAGTTAAACTCATTTACAAGGGTCAGTCCACTCCTTTCAAACCAATTCAGGAAATGTACCAAGGACTGGAGTCCCTGCACTGGCTTATTAGCATTTTCAGCAGGAACGTCAGTCAAGTGGGGACCTGGGCTTTCTGTCTCCATGCCTTCCTCTTTGTATCCTCTCCGCCGAAAATGAGCTGGAAACCGAGACCCTTTTCAATAAGAAACTTCAAAAGAGTCAGTTTAAAGTGAAGTTCCAAAATTAGGCTCCTCTCTAGACATTTGGAACACAAAACCCTTCACTGGGGAAGTTAAGCAGTCAACAGTAAGTATCGATGTCCTACATACCTTCAGTCTTTATGGAGAGTCCACACTAGGCTAGGTGCCCTGTGGGACTCTGGGGGGTCATAGGTGAGGGAACAGAGCCCAGTGCATTTGAGTACAGGACACAGGCAGTAACATGCAGATACATGGAAAGTTAGTAGATGGGAGTTCATTCAAGACATATGAAAATTCTGTATATTGGGCTTCCCTTGTAGCTCAGTCAGTAAAGAATCTGCCTGCAGTGCAGGAGACCTGGGTTCGATCCCTGGGTTGGGAAGATCCCCTGGAGAAGGAAATGGCAACCCACTCCAGTATCCTTGCCTGGAAAAATCTCATGGACAGAGGAGCCTGGTGGGCTGCAGTCCATGGGGTCGCAGAGTCGGGCACGACTGAGCGACTAACACTTACGCTTACTTAACCTGGTAATGTAAGCCCCAGGTGAAGGGCTTCCCTTGTGGCTCAGTGGTAAGGAATCCTCCTGCAAGGTAGGAGGTGTGAGTTCAATCCCTGGTTCAGGAAGATCCCCTGGAGGAGGAAATGGCAACCCACTCCAGTATTCCTGCCTGGGAAGTCCCATTGACACAGGAGCCTGGCAGGCTACAGCCCATGGGGTCGTAAGAATCAAACACTACTTGGCGACTAGACCACCACCACCAAGCCCCAGGCACTGTTAAAGGCTAGAGTTCACCCAACTAGAATTCAGATCAAGAACCTATGGTCTTGAGCCACGTCATGGCCCTGATCACCACAAATGTAGTCCACAGTGGTGGATAAGGGCATATATCTTGGAACCAGACTCCAGGATTCAAATCCTGATTCTCATACTTAGTAGCTGTTTAATGATGGACAAGCTATTTAGACTCTCAAAGCCTCAGTTTCCTCATCTGTAAAATAGGTACAACAATAGCCTAGCAACCTCCATGGGATCAAAGGAGTTATTATGAGAAATTTGTCCAATGCATGATAGATTCTGCAAGTGCCAATTATTGTAATGAGGACCTACAAAGTGCAAACCACAGACTTCCTGGTTCTGGCCACAGGACATGACAAAACCTGCGTCCCAAAGGATCAAGATGAAATGGTTGTTATTTCTTACGCTTCCTACCACCTCCTCCCCTCACCTCCCACCTCCTCAATCAACCCACTTCTTCAGAGCATCACTTGTCTCAGGAACTGTACACTTCTTTTTTTTTCTCAGCCATGTGCTATTTGTTTAATATTTGGTGCTTTTCTAAGAGTGAAGAAAACATAATGGACTAACAAATTAATTTGACTCTAAAATTCCATTTGAACTATGAGATACAGCTTAGAATGTTTGGATAATAACGAATGATCGCTGCGTGAAGCTTCACTCACAGAATGTTCTAGGCATTCCAGAGCAGGAAAGTGTTTGCAGATTACCATGTTGGACTGAAGGTCTTTGCAAATTAATTATAATCCACAGACAGTCATGATTATGTTCAGTGGGAATGGACAGCAGGAGAAAATGCTCTAGAGGAAAACAAGTGAAAGTCTCTCAGTCATGTCCGACTCTTTGCAACCCCATGGACTATACAGTCCATGGAATTCTCCAGGCCAGAATATCTTTCCCTTCTCCAGAGGATCTTCCCAACCCAGGAATCGAACCCAGGTCTCCCTCATTGCAGGCGGATTCTTTACCAGTTGAGCCACAAGGGAAGCCCAAGAATACTGGAGTGGGTAGCTTAACCTTTCTCCAGCAGATCTTCCCAACCTAGGAATTGAACCAGGGTCTCCTGCATTGCAGGCAGATTCTTTACCAACTGAACTATCAGGAAACCCTTAGAGGAAAGCAAAGCATATCTCAAATGGTTTTATCAGTGGTTTCATAGTGTTCTGCTTTGTTCAGCTCTGTCAGTGAGGGTTAACTGTGCCTCTCACCTGTATCACACAGGTCTGTCCTTCCAATATAACAATATGCATGCAGTAGCATTAAAGAAGATGAATATTTTTTGCTGGTAGAAGTCTGCCCCACTCCTGCTTCCACAGATGAGCAGCAAGGAGCTTAAAGACTGTTTTCTGGAGAACCCTAGGGGAACAACTCCTTTGCTGAGTCTTAGACTACCATCTGCATCACCCACTCCTTTCCATGGATTAGCTCCTAATTTTAAAAGACACTTTTGGCAGTCTGTATTTTCCTCTTCAGACCAAAAAAAGAAAATATTTTTTTCATTATCCCTTTCTTCTTCTTTTTGTTTAGTTTTTATTTTGGCTGAACTGAGTCTTCGTTGCTATGCGCAGGTTTTCACTAGCTGCAGTGAGCAGGGTCTGCTCTCTTGTTAAGATGCCTGGGCTTCTCATCGCAGTGGCTCCTCCTGTTTTGGAGCACAGGCTCTAGGCACACAGGCTTAGTTGCTCTGCAGCATGTGGCATCTTCCCAGACCAGGGATGGAACCTGTGTCCCCTGCCTTGGCAAGGGGGTTCTTAACCACTGGACCACCAGGCAAGTCCATCCCTTTATTCTTCTGATCCACAGAATTGGATTAATTTCCTCTCCTCCGTCATCTCTATGATGATGTAATGTGCTTCCTTAAGACATGATTGTGCTGCAGGATGGTGTTGAAGGTGTGTGTGTATGTGTGTTTGTGTGTGTGTGTGTGATCTCCTTGCACATTCACACATGGCAAAGATGTCATATGCAATTATCTCTCTAAAAAGAGCTTAAGAAACAAAGGCAAGAGAAACCCAGAAAAATGATCCATTTAGAAAAACAATCTTGCAATAAACAGCACTTTGTATTTGTCTTCTTTTGTTCTTCAGAACTGAAGTCATTAACATGAAAAGCAGGTCTGTCTTTCTTCCCCAGTTAATCTGCTCTGACTGATTACTAGCTCCCTCGAGGACTAGCTATTGTCTCTTGGTCCCTGTGCATCCTTGGCTAGGATCTGTGTGGATGGGCTCTCGCTGGCTTTGGGCCCCGTTCAGCATGGGGACCCCAGAGTACCAGTGGCTCAGGGCTCCACACAGTCCAGCGATGTGCAGGGTAAGCGGCAAGAACGCAGCTAGCAGCCTCCTCACCCTGAGTTACCCCAGAATCCTGCAAATCCCTGAGCAAGCCCAAGCTTGGCTACTCACTCCACACTGACAGGACAGGCTGAAGCCCACTGCTGGAATGCAGCGAAGGCGTGTTCCATGAGTAGGAACCAGACCACCCTGGGGCTTCGTTGACCAGGACCAGGAGACACACCGAGGTCCATGGGAGTCCTGCCCACCCAGCCTTCCCACTTCCACCCTTTGGCTCCGCAAACAGTGTCACACGTCCCACGACTGGAGCTGCCCTCTTTGCTCGGCTTTACGTGACACCAGTTCTCGAGGAAGGATCTGATAATAGCAGTTTTACTACAGTGGGAATATAAATGGATGTTAGATTATTCAGAGACATTTTTAAAGCTCATTGTAGACTAAAAGCTGTCATTCACTTGGTAAAGGTTGCTGCATTCCTCCTATGTGTCAGTCACTGTGCCCCATTCTGGAATTAGAAAAACTACATTTGTAGGGTGTTTTACAAATCCACAAAACCCCTTCATAGTGCAGTTTCGAAAACCAAGAATCACAAACCGATATTAATGAAGCACTTGCTTTGTTTCTTTCATTATTTGAATACAGTGATAATTGTTCTCTATTTCATAAGGAATCTTAGAATTACAAGATTGCTTCAACCAGATTTCCAGTGCAAATAGTTTAGAACTGGACAAAAGTAAGCAACCTAAATTAACAGTGACTCTGTGGGCTAGAATTAACCATCAAATAAACCATTCTTCAATAGCAAGGTAAAAGGAGGAAAAGGAATGTGTCAATAATGCATCAATACAAAACCCTTGCATTGCATGTGAAAGATTCTTTTGCAAATGGCAGTACCATGTAAAATTGTTATCATAATACACATATTTTTCAAGAAAAAAATTTGTTAACGATTTTCCAAGCAACTAAATCAGTGCTACAAACATTAACTTATAAATGACATTATCCTGGATTTTGAGAAACTTAATATATATTTTTGTTTGATTTTGTAGTAACCTATAATGTAGGTTAACTGAAACATTTACAGGATATGTCAAACTCCCCAGTTATCACCAGATGGCTGTAAAGAACACCATTGGACATTTCAGCAGAGTTTCAGATTGTTAGATAACCTGCAAACTTTTCTACTGTAGAATACCTATACATGTTGAATAAAATGTAACAAACTTTCTCTGAAATAACCAGGTTGCAAGCATGTAAGGGAAATCCACAGGAGCCAAAAATAGTTGGAAGCTGGATTAACCCCCATTTACCTCACCAAGAACAACCCTTTCAAGCAGATGATTTACACACATGTCTAGAGAATTGACTCTGTGCAACCCCATAGACGGCAGCCCATCAGGCTCCCCCGTCCCTGGGATTCTCCAGGCAAGAACACTGGATTGGGTTGCCATTTCCTTCTCCAATGCATGAAAGTGAAAAGTGAAAGTGAAGTCACTCAGTCGTGTCCAACTCTTCGCGACCCCATGGACCACAGCCTACCAGGCTCCTCCATCCATGGGATTGTCCAGGCAAGAGTACTGGAGTGGGTTGCCATTGAAGGCTTATATTTCAGTCAAAGAAGAGAACAACAAAGAAAAGCCACCTATGAGCAAAAGGAGACAACAGGAAACAGAACTTAGATTCCAGAAAGTATAAACTATGCCAACATTAATTTATTTAAAATGTACACATCACCATTATAAGGCACATACCGTTAATTATTTCCTAACATTATCAAAGAATATGCTTTCAAATTATGGTGCTGGAGAAGACTGCTAAGAGTCCCTTGGACTGCAAGGAGTTATCTACTCAGTCAATCCTGAAGGCAATCAGCTGTGAATACTCATTGGAGGGACTGATGGCTGAAGCTGAAGCTCCAGTACTATGGCCACCTGATGCTAAGAGCAGACTTGTTGGAAAAGACCCTGATGCTGGAAAGATTGAAGGCAGGAGGAGAAGGGGTTCACAGAGGATGAGATGGTTGGATGGCATCATCTACTCAATGCACATGAGTTTGAGCAGTTCCAGGAGATGGTGAAGGGCAGAGAGCCCTGACGTGCTGTAGTCCATGGGGTTGCAAAGAGTCAGACACGACTGAGTAACTGAACAACAACATTATCAAAGCAATGGTCAAAATTCCCCATCTTTCTCATAATTGTATTTGGTTTTGGTTTTGCTTGGAGCTTTTTGTTGGAGCCAGAACCCTGAGATTGATGTGCCTCTCAAGTTTTTAATCTATGGCTTCTGCTACTCTTTTTTTTTGTTTATTTGTTTCTTGAAATTTGTTGGCTGAAGAAAGTGCAGTATTTGTCCTTCAGAGTTTTCAACATTCTAGGTTTTGCTTAGTGCCTTTGATTGATGTTGTTGAAGGTCATCTTGCTTGTCTTAGGAAGAACACTCCATAGGTGGTAGTGTGTACTTCCTGTTGAATAGCATCAAAAAGTATATAGTGCCTGGGGTCTTTTGTTAAGATTAATCAGTTGGTTTAGAGTTGTCAGCTTGATTTATGAATTATAAAAATCCCCACTGGCTTTATAGCTTGTTGATCACTGCTTGGATCCATTTTTCCATTAATATTCTAATAGCTGGCCTTTCTATTAAAAAAAAAACTCATCAAAAAGTTTTGCATTACTCTGTGGTACAGTACATACAGTAAGACCAAATTATTTCTTGATGATTTCCTTTTGTTTATGAGTTTTCAAAATTAAATTAGTTTTCTCAGATCCTCCAAAGGTCACCAAAGAGATTTTTTGAAGTATCATCTACCAATTTGAGTATAGATAATAACATTGTTGTTCTGTTGGCCCAGGAATCCTTCTGATTTTGTCTTTGATAAGTTTTTTCTTGGTACAGTAAGATGTTCTAGGATCATTTAATCCTTTTTCTTCTGAATATCTAAAATCAGTAACTTTTCCAGAGAATTTAGAGACCACAGTCTAGACCATAGGGATACTCACTGCTACTCAGTGTGTCACTGTTTCTAGGGTAGAGCTGGGAAATATAAACATCTTCAAAGAGAAAATGTAGTATCAGTTCATACTGATATTTTCAATTCAGATTTAGAATCCGAGGTTTTTCCTTTTTTGATTTTTTGTATTCCATTTTCTCTAATGCTAAAATGCTAAGTGACTAAGATGTGCTTGAAATTTTATACAATGAAAGCACACACAAATACACAGAAAAGCAATTAGTGGAAGAAAACTGCAGACCAAAAGATTAAAAAAAATAACATCTATTAAGAATACTGTTCACTGGGAAGATTACCGGTGGTCCAGAGGTTTGGACTCACCATTTTCACTCTCATGAACCAGGGGATTCAATCCCTGACTGGTGCACTAAGATCCCACAAACCACACGGCACGGCCAGGAAAAAAATACTGTCTAGTTAATGTTTCCCACATGATTCATGCCTCAATTCAAGGATAATGTCTTGTTATTTTTCTTTTATTCTATTAAAACTTTTTAAACGAGTTACTTGTTTTTACCAAAAAGATACTATTTAAGAAAAATTGCTCCATTAAGATTGAAGGTGGGAGGAGAAGGGGACGACAGAGGATGAGATGGTTGGATGGCATCACCGGCTCAATGGACATGAGTTTGGGTGGACTCTGGGAGTTGGTGATGGGCAGGAAGGCCTGACGTGCTGTGGTTCATGGGGTCACAAAGAGTCAGACAGGACTGAGTGACTGAACTGAACTGAACTGAAATGTAACACAAGATAAATTTTAAAAATGGGTGCTAATCTAAGTGATGAATTTGCTTTCTTGTGGCACGTTTCCAGGTCTGAGCTGGTGAAGAACATTTGTCCCCATTTTGCTTCATATATATTTTCAGTAAAAAGTTTAAAGTTTCATATCTTTATTTCATTTATGCTGAATTTATTCAAAAATAGTCATCTAAAAGATGAAATGAATATTTCAGATACACATTTACAAACGTTTGATATGTGTTAGTGCTCAGTCATGTCAGACTCTTTGTGACCCTGTGGACTGTAACCCACTGGGCTCCTCTGTCCTTGGGATTCTCCAGGCAAGAATACTGGGTGGGTTGCCATTTCCTCCTCCAGGGGATCTTCCTGACCCAGGGATCAAACCCGGGTCTTCTGCATTGTAGGTAGATTCTTTACCATCTGAGTCACCAGGGAAGCCTTCACTCTCGCTATACACCTACACACACATGCACATGTATATTTATGAAACTAATCATGCTATTTAGGCTTTTTTTTTTTTAATCTTACTGATCATGATAGCTACAAACTATCTTTAGCTAGTACCTCAAGGCACAATATATAGTGAATGGAGGTTTTGTCCTCAACTGAAGTGGAAATATAGCCAAATTCCAAAAACATTCTTGTTAATTTAGAGTATTTGAGACTTATTTCATGTCCTATCTGGTTAGATTTTCATTATGTGCTATTGCAATATGAATGACAGAATTGATTTTTCCATCTAGGAAAGATTAGTTCTGCCAGGTTTTTTGTTTGCGTGTGCTTACTCATATTGTCTCCTGAAATTTAGTGGCAATTTTAAGCATTTTATTTTGTGAGGGCACATTTAGTTAAAGCTAGATAAAATACTCTGTGAATCCATTATCAAGGTATGCCTAAATTGAAATATACAGCACTGCCCTGCTGAAAAAGTGGGAACCACTGTTGGCCTTGCCAGGTAACAGGTGAGACTACCCCCAACGGGAAGAGAGAGGGTTAGTGGAGAGACATACATTAGATACTAGTAACTCGTATGTTCTCCTATTCTTTGGATTTTTTAAAACTCGGAGTATAATTACTTCACAATGTCGGGTTAGTTTTTGCTGTACAACAAAGTAAATCAGCTGTATGTTTACATATATTCCCTCTCTCTTGAACCTCCCTCCCACCCTTCCCCCACCTACCCCTCTAGGTCATCATAGAGCACCGAGCTGAGCTTCCTGTGCTAGACAGCAGCTTCCCTCTTCTCCTATTTTTTTTTCTCTTTTGAAAACAGGATAAGTGTAAACAGAAAATCTAAAGTGTTCTTCCTCCACGTGGATCATTTTGTCTTCCCACTGTAGTGTGTGAGTTAGATCTAGATGTAGGAGAACATCAGGTGGTAAAGACTCATAAAGCACCTGATATGCCCACCACACATGCCTGGTTTTGCCAGCTAATATCTCCACAGCATTTTAACAGGACATGCCTTGTCTGCCCCCATATTGTGCCAAGACTCTAACTTGTGAATCACTGAATGGAAGGGTGCTTGCAGAAGTCCAGATGAGAAATAAAGAACTAGAAGCATTTGAAAGTGAGGAGAGTAAAAAAGAGTACGGCAGCATACATGCCTTAACTTGGTAACTGATTCAATGTGTGGGATCAAAAGAAAAAAAAAATGTTGATTTCCATGCTCAGTTTCCTGGAGGATTGAGATGGTGTGGAAATGATGGTGATGGTAGCTTCTGTAGAAATAAAAGGCACAGAGTAAAAGTGATTTAGGAGAAAAAAGTGTCCATTCATTTGGGGACACTAAGTCTTACATCTGGGGGCCCATCTGAGTGTTTAATCCAAGAAGTGAAACTGGAATTCGGTGGATGGCTAAATCTGGAGATAAATATGTTGGGTTAGTCCACAGCCTTGCAATAATTGAAACATATAATAACCAATACAAACAATACTGGCAATGTAAAGAAAAAATATTAAAAGGAATTATATTCCACAGCTGGGAGATAGTGCAGGACAGCTTGGCGTGCTTCAGTCCATTGGATCGCAAAGAGTCAGACATGACTTAGTGATTGAACAAATATTTTACAGGCTGAAAAAAAGGAGAATATAAAGTTATAAAGGAGGATCAGAAAAATAGAGTGTCCTCAAGGCAAAAGAGAATTTCCATGGACAGGAGCTCAATAATGTCCAAAGCAGAAGGGAATTGTAATAGAGTAAGAACTAGTAATCTGTTATAATTGGTACCTTCAATATCATTGCTTTATATTATTTTCTTCTTTGATAGAGAAAAAATTTCCCAGGTAGACATTGGTTTGCAAGGTAGTAAACAGGAAGGGAGAAAACACATACAGATTTTTCTTTAAAGCAGTTTGACAGTGATAGGAGGAAATGAAGGCAGAGGGTTTGATTTTCACTTGATGTTGGATGTAAGCAGGAAGAGACATCAAGCTTTTAGACTTAAGGAAGACCCAGTGGAGTGAACAAATTAAAGATATAACAAGTTATAAGTCATTCATTGCTGGTGGAACTGCAATGAAATGTACAGCCATTTTAGAAAACAATCTGAGAGTTTCTTACAAAATCTAATATATTGTTAACATACAATCTAGCAATCATGTTTTTGGTATTTACCCAAAGGAATTGAATCTTATATTCACACAAAAAAACCTGTACACAGATCTTTATAGCAGCTCTATTTGTAAATGTTCAAACTTGGAAGCAACTAAGATGTCCCCCTCAGTCAGTAGGCTAATAGGTAAATAAACTGAGCTGTCTCTAGACAATGGAATATTATTCAGTGCTATAAAGAAACGTACTATCAAGTCATGATATATCAGGTCATGCTTTGACAGCAAGGAGATCAAACCAGTAAATCTTAAAGAAATCAACCCTAAATATTCACTGAAAGGACTGATACTGAAGCTGAAACTCCAATACTTTGACCACCTGATGTGAAGAGCCAACTCACTGGAAAAGACCCTGGGAAAGATTGAGGGCAGAGGGATAAGGGGAAACAGAGGATGAGATGGTTGGATGGCATTATCAACTGAATGGACACGATTTTGAGCAAACTCCAGGAGACAGTGAAAGACAGTCTATGGGGTCACAAAGAGTCAAAAATGACTGAGCGACTGAACAACAACAAAGTCATGAAAGAAACTTAAATGCTTATTACTAAGTGAAAAAAGCCAATTTGGGAAGACTACATACTGTATGATGCCAACTATGTTACAGTCTGGAAAAGGCAAAGCTATAGAGAAAGTAAAAAGATTAGTGGTTGTCATGCACTGGTAAGGAAGGAAGGATGACAAGATGGAGCCCAAAATTTTTAGGGCAGTGAAACTACTCTGATATTATGATGGCTTGTTGTTGTCATTTAATCGCTAAGTTGTGTTCAACTCTTTGTGACCACATGGACTGTAGCCTGCCAGGCTCCTCTGTCCATGGGATTTCCCAGGCAAGAATACTGAAGTAGGTTGCCATTTCCTTCTGCAGTGGATCTTCCCAACCCAGGGATCAAACCCATGTCTCCTGCACTGGCAGATGTATTCTTTACCACTGAGCTAGTTGGGAAGCCCATTTGGATATATTTATTCAAACCCACAGAATGTACAACACCAAAATTAAACCCTAAGGTCAACTATAGCCTCTGGGTGATAAAGACAGTGCAGGTTCATGAAATATGAAAAATGCCCCACTCAGGTGCAGGATGTTGATAATGGGGCAAACTGTGCATGTGTGGGGCCAGGGTATATAAGGGAAATCGCTATACTTCCTGTTCAATTTGGCTATAAAACCTAAAACTCCCCTAAAAATAAAGTCTGCTTGAAATACATAAAAGAACTGTTGGTACAGCACTAATGTAATATACGTATAATGTTTATCAATAGCAAGGAGAGATAAGAAAGCCTTCCTCAATGATCAGTGCAAAGAAATAGAGGAAAATAATAGAATGGGAAAGACTAGAGATCACTTCAAGAAAATTAGAGATACCAAGGGAACATTTCACGCAAAGATGGGCTCAATAAAGGACAGAAATGGTATGGACCTAACAGAAGCAGAAGATATTAAGAAGAGGTGGCAAGAATACACAGAAGAACTGTACAAAAAAGATCTTCATGATCCAGAAAATCACAATGGTGTGATCACTCACCTAGAGCCAGACATCCTGGAATGTGAAGTCAAGTGGGCCTTAGGAAGCATCACTACGAGCAAAGCTAGTGGAGGTGATGGAATTCCAGTTGAGCTATTTCAAATCCTAAAAGATGATACTGTGAAAGTGCTTCACTCAATATGACAGCAAATTTGGAAAATTCAACAGTGACCATGGGACAGAAAAAGGTCAGTTTTCATTCCAATCCCAAAGAAAGGCAATGCCAAAGAACGCTCAAAATACCGCATAATTGCACTCATCTCACACCCTAGGAAAGTAATGCTCAAAATTCTATAAGCCAAGCTTCAGCAATATGTGAACCATAAACTTGCAGATGTTCATGCTGGATTTAGAAAAGGCAGAGGAACCAGAGATTAAATTGCCAACATCCACTGGATCATTGAAAAAGCAAGAAATTTCCAGAATAACATCTATTTCTGCTTTATTGACTATGCTAAAGCCTTTGATTGTGTGGATCACAACAAACTGTGGAAAATTCTGAAAGAGATGGGAATACCAGACCACCTGACCTGCCTCTTGAGAAATCTATGTGCAGGTCAGGAAGCAACCGTTAAAACTGGACATGGAACAAAAGACTGGTTCCAAATAGGAAAAGGAGTACGTCAAGGCTGTATATTGTCACCCTGCTTATTTAACTTATATGCAGAGTACATCATGAGAAATGCTGGGCTGGGTGAAGCACAAGCTGGAATCAAGATTGCTGGGAGAAATATCAATAACCTCAGATATGCAGATGATACCACCCTTATGGCAGAAATTGAAGAAGAACTAAAGAGTCTCTTGATGAAAGTGAAAGAGGAGAGTGAAAAAGTTGGCTTAAAGCTAAACATTCAGAAAACTAAGATCATGGCATCTGGTCCCATCACTTCATGGAAAACAGATGGGGAAACAGTGGAAACAGTGGCTGACTTTATTTTGGGGGGCTCCAAAATCACTGCAGATGGTGACTTCAGCCATGAAATTAAAGACGCTTACTCCTTGGAAGGAAAGTTATGACCAACCTAGACAGCATATTTAAAAGCAGAGACATTACTTTGCCAACAAAGTACCATCTAGTCAAGGCTATGGTTTTTCCAGTAGTCATGTATGAGTTTGAGAGTTGGACTATAAAGAAAGCTGAGCGCTGAAGAATTGATGCTTTTGAACTGTGGTGTTGGAGAAGACTCTTGAGAGTCCCTTGGACTGCAAGGAGATCCAGCCAGTCCATCCTAAAGGAGATAAGTTCTGGGTGTTCACTGGAAGGAATGATGCTGAAGCTGAAACCCCAATACTTTGGCCACCTGATTCGAAGAGCTGACTCATTTGAAAAGACCCTGATTCTGGGAAAGATTGAAGGAGAGAGGAGAAGGGGACGACAGAGGATGAGATGGTTGGATGGCATCACTGACTCAACGGACATGAGTTTGGTTGAACTCTGGGAGTTGGTGATGGACAGGGAGGCCTGTGTGCTGCAGTCCATGGGGTCATAAAGAGTCAGACATGACTGAGCAACTGAACTGAACTGATATACATGTTCCTCCTAAGAAGAAAAAAAAAAATGTGCTACTAACTCTGGGGGTTGAAGCACTCTAAGTGCTTTGCAATGGTGACAGCTGCATATTTACTTTAAACTTTATCTTAAAGTTCTCAGAATGGGAGCAGAATCTGACAAGGGCCCTTCTTTGAAGTCCAGGGGAGACAACCAGGTCTTTAATTCCTTATCACTTTTCTTCTCCCCTTCTGTCTGATCATCAAGGACTTGAATCAGGAATAGCCAACATTTGGGACTTCCCTGATGGTCCAGTGATTAAGATTCTGCACTCCCTATGCAGGGGGCATGGGTTCGATCCCTGGTCAGGGAACTAAGCTCTCGTATGCCACATGGTGTGGCCAAAAAAAAGGGAGAGAAAGAATAGCCCACATTATGGGACTTGAGACCTGATTCAGGAAAGAGATGATCTGCAATGCTGGACTATTCGACCAGGAGCACTTATATGTGCCACAGCTCACACTTGCTCAGCAGGGGGTCCAGGGTGTGCCTGTTAACAGTGATGCTAAGCTTCTTCCCATGGACCAGAATCCTGATGGGCCTTGTTTATCCTACACAAAATCTATGCTTGACTATCTGCTGATGCATTGTGTACTCTGCAGATTGTACCTGGAAATGTTATCGTAGGCTGTTTTAAAATAACTAAGCAGTATAAATGTTGCAAGTTTTTGTTACCAACTTTACTATATTTTCCTGTTTTTTTTTGTTTGTTTTTTCCAGTGCTTAAAAACTAAGCATTTATATCAGCCCAGGAAAACAGTATTCTTTTATTTTAAATGCACGTCCTAGAAAAAGAGAGTCCTCAAAGATAGAGGCTTGAGGATTTAGACAGCAAAAGAGAGATATTAAATTATTGGCATTTTAGAATCAAAGTAAGGAAAACAATTAATTACAGATGCTATTCCTGCTCAGCAAATACTAATGGAAGATGTAGTGGAGTAAATGAGCCTAAGAATTACACATAGAACTTGATACTTTTATATGAGATATAGAGAAACAAGCAAATAGAGGTGTTTAGAAATTGTAATATATAACAGTTAGGCTGGTGAATAGACAGCTTAATTGGGAATAAATTAAATCTAGAAGTAATAAACCAATACACATGCATAATTTAAAGCAAGTGATAATTTTGTGTGCAGTGAGCCTGCCGTTCAAACATCCAAAACTGTAGTAATTCTAATTATTTTCCCTCCACTACACTCTCAGGCAGCATGTGTCTGCAACCAGCCTTTGTGTCTTTACCAGCCTTCCCAGATACAAGCACGAAACCTTGGAAGAATATAAATCCTTCAAGTAAGGATTTGTTTGGTTGTAAGGCAAGAAAACCAACCCACACTAGCTTAAGGAAAAAGACTTTATTAGAGCTCTTAACATGATAATACGAGGGCGGGGAGTCTTCTCAGAGACTCACAGGATGTTGTCAGTTTTCCCCTCCCTTTCTTGCTCTCTCTCCTCTTTATCTCTTGCTGTCTCTCCATCCTTGATTCTGTTCCTTTCCATAGAATGAACTCATTCAGTTTCCGTGTTAGGAAGTTTCTGGTCTTTTCCTTGTTGGAGGCAAAGTAAGAGACTCAGATGCAGCCCCAACAATTGGATATCCAATCCAGTCTGGAGAAACCAGAGTCTGTGTCATCCTGGCTTGAGTATCATGACCACCCACGGACCAGCCAGTGTGATCAGGTGCATGGTATCTGTATTGACCAAACGTAAAAATAAAGGTGCCTACTAAGTATCACAGGGGCTTCCCAGGTGGCGCTGATGGTAAAAATCCTGCCTGCCAATGCAGGAGACATAAGAGATGCCAGTTTGATTCCTGAGTTGGGAAGATCCCCTAGAGGAGGGCATGGCAACCCACTCCAGTATTCTTGCCTGGAGAATCCCATGGACAGAGGAGCCTGGAGGGCTATAGTCCATGTGGTCACAAAGAGTTGAACACAACTTAGCGACTAAATGACAACAACAAGCCATCATAATATCAGAGTTGTTGATAAGCCAAGTCTATAGTGTTCTGTTGTAGCAGCCCAAACCGAGACAGTCCCTCACCTGCTTCTGTAAATTAAGCCTTTCTGAATCACTGTCCTATGAGCAATAGAAACAAATACCTGCTACTAAGGTGATCAACCATCCCAGCTTCCCCACTTAGCCACCAGGGAAGTCTGAAGTAATCAACACTGAATAACAGACTATACCATAAACATCTCCTAAGAGTTTGTCTTTGTAAGAGACTTGCCCATATAAGCTTTACTTATTGTGAAAAGGGGCTTCCCTATTATTTTGGAATCCTTATTTTTCCCTTATGTCATGACATTTATTTTATACAAGCCACAGATGTAACACCAGTGATGATGATGTCACCATCCCATAAGAAGATGATGGTGAATGTTGCATCCTTACGGAGAGAGTTTCCATATTAATTAGCTGTGATCATGCCCTCCAGCCACAGACAAGAGCCTGACCAAAGAGTTCTGCTCCTACCAGACCATGCTGTTCTGCCTACAGTTCACTGATCTAGAGATGAATACTTCTCTTAAGCTACGGGATTGTTATTCTTTATCCACAGGATTTTTAGAGAGACATTGTCTGCTAAGTATTTCACTTGTGTCTCAAAAAGTGAGATGTTAAAATGGGTGTTTCTGGTAGTTAAGATCACCAGGTTTCTGAGAAAGTGCATCTTTAATAGGGAGAAATGACTTCAATATATAGAAAGGAGCACAAACAACCTGTTAGTCTTCAAGCCATGGCTTCCAGAGGTCCCTGAGGCTCCACTGCCGACCATGACTTCCTAAGGATGGGACCTGCCTTCACTGGCAGCCAGGAGTGTTACTTAACTCAGGTTCTTTGGAGTCAGAGAGCCTGAGAGCCCAACAATGTCTTTGTTCTTGACCACTTGGCCGTTTTATCCCTAAACCTCAGCCGTGTGTGTGTGTGTAGGTCACTCAGTCATGTTTGACTCTTTGTGACCCCATGGACTACAGCCCTCCAGGCTCCTCTATCCTTGGAATTCTCCAGGCAAGAATAGTGGAGTGGGTTGCCATTCCCTTCTCCAGGGGATCTTCCCAACCTAGGGATCGAACTGGGGTCTCCTGTACTGCAGGCCCATTCTTTACTATCTGAGTCACCAGGTATCAGATAGTAAACTAAGAACAGATACTGCACTTCATCTTAGCCAAAAGGCCGAGAAATCTATGTCCTCATTAAATTACTATTAGGACTGAGAATGTGATTTGAGTAAAGTGACTAGCCTATGCTGCCCCCTAGTTTAGCAAATGTTCTCCTTTTCCTCCATCAGAATTACTGCAGCTTCTTAACTTGGCTCCTTACCACCTGGGTCTCCTCTCCTCCCTTCCATCCTTCACATCCCAGACAGACGAGTCCTCTTAAATAAGCTATGAGTGTATCATGGCTCTTCTCTCCTGTTCAAAGGAAATCAAAACTCCTCCATATGGATTGTAAGACTCCATGATTCTCTTTCCTAGTCTTCACGACCAAACCAATTACGGAATATTACATTAAAAAAATGAAAGGTAAGTGTTAATTACTCAGCCAAGTCTGACTCTTGTGACCCCATGGACTGTAGCCTGCCAGGCTCCCCTGTCCATGGAATTCTCCAGGCCAGAACACTGGAAGATTCCTCTCCAGGGAATCTTCCCAACCCAGGGATTGAACCCACATCTGCTGTGTTGCAGGCAGATTCTTTAATATCTGAAGGGGAGAGGACTTTAAGCAATAAAATATAAGAAATGGCATAAAGAATTACATATGTTTCTTAATGCCACTTTTTATATTGTTTCTTTATGCCATTTCTTATATTTTATTTGCTTAAAGTCCTCTCCCCTTCCATTTTTTCCCTATAAAAAGTTGTCCTGTTACTCAAAGACAAGCCCAAAGATCAGCAAACACACGAAGACTGTCTGCTAATCTACCTGGTACCTGATGGAGCCGTCTCTCCTATGAGCTCTCAGAGTCCTTAAGTGTTTTCCCCTCTTGCATATGTGTGCACATGTCTTCATTCTCCTACTAATATGCGAACACCTTGAGATTAAACTTTAGGCAATATAATCCAGGGATCAACATCAGAGGCTTTGGCATCAGACATCTAAGGTTTAAATCCTGGTTTTACTAGTTCTTAGCTGAATGACCTTAGGAAAAATTCAATTACTCTAAGTCTCATTTTGCTCCACTTTAAAATGGGGTCATAATTTTAAAGGAATACATTATGAGGAACACTTTAGACAGAGGATGTTAGTAGAATATCTGAATGTAAAATGTTCCTTGTTGAAAGAATACCCTAATTTTTAAGAGGATGTTTTAAAAAATAATTGGGTCCCATTTATCTCACCAGAGCATGACTGCTGCTGGGAAGGTATGCATGAATGGTCAGTTCCAGACAGATCCAGGTGATTGATCCAGGCACTGTATGGAGCTAGCATTCATTCATTCATTCTCTCACTCCTGCATTCTTTCAATAGCCACTTCTTTATGGAAACCAGGAGTCAGCCAGGCTTTATGTTAGAAGCTCCTCTAAACCACACTTTAAAAAATGTTTTTAAATGTTCTGACATTCTTGAGGATTACAGCTCAGAGACTTGTTCTTCTGCAATGGGTTTCATCTCCGGGTCTACAGGGTGTGATAAATGTGATCACAGTTGCCATTTATCAAAAGGTATAAGTTGATTGCTTTTGTTCACTATTTCTGTTAATTTTCTAACAGATCTGCAGTCAGTATAAATACCTTTATTTTATGAATGAGGAAACTAGAGATTAGAGTTTAAATAGCATGCCCAATGTCACTGAGTTAGCCATTAAGCTAAAATTTCATGACAGTTCTGTTGACTCCAGTAACCACTTCCTTCCTCTCTGCTGTGTGGCCTTCAATTTTGTGCCACAATTTCACAAAATCAAAGAGGCCAGGAATCTAAAGGTACCACTTCCTCATGCTATATGTTGAGAAAAACAGGTCCCCATGAAGCCAACAGAGTGGCCTAAGGTCCCCAGCTAGCCAGCCAAATTCCAGCCTGATACGGCCTCTCCATGTGGAAGAATGGCTTGACATTTTATTTCTGTTGGATGATTTTGGTCTCTGTGTCAGCTTATACGGGAGAAGGCAATGGCACCCTACTCCAGTACTCTTGCCTGGAAAATCCCATGGATGGAGGAGCCTGGTGGGCTGCAGTCCATGGGGTTGCTGAGAGTCGGACACGACTGAGCGACTTCACTTTCACTTTTCCCTTTCATGCACTGGAGAAGGAAATGACAAACCACTCCAGTATTCTTGCCTGGAGAATCCCAGGGACGGCGGAGCCTGGAGGGCTGCCGTCTATAGGGTCGCACAGAGTTGGACACGACTGAAGCAACTTAGCAGTAGCAGCAGCAGTCAGCTTATACATTCTCTAATTAATAAGCCCCATCTGCTGACCTCACCACCTGTAGTTACACATAAACCGACGTCAGCAGTCACCATGCTCCCAGCAAGCAGCAAGCGACCCTCCGCTCAGGTGAAATGCACAAGCCTTGTGATCTCACTCCTGCCTGAGGATGTCACACCTGCAAGGCTGTCTGCAACTGACAAAGCTGTAAACGGCTTGACCTTTGCCGAGTGGAGCTTAACTTTCTCTTTCAACCTTTCCCTAAGAGGCTGTCCCACAGCACTGGGAAGAGTTATTTCATTTGAAGGCTTAAGACTCCTATGGCCTCAACAGTAGTTAGATTTTAACATGTTTAAATATGAGTGATAGGGGCTAAGTGCTCCAGCAGTAGCTCGCCCTTTGATGTTTTAAAAGGACACCAGAAGCTGCTCTGATCGTGCTCCCGAGCTGCTCATGTAACGCTCGGCCAGCTCATCAGAGCAACTCGCCACTTAACTGGGTAATGACAGGGAGCCACTTTACCAGTAGAGATTGTTTTATGGTTGCTCTCTTCCCTTCAGCTCTAACGTGAGGATCACAACTCAGAAACCGGTGCTCCTGCAATGCACACCGCTTCCCTGGGTCTAGAGGGAGTGCTTAGACAGAAAATGTCCTTTACATTCAAAATTACTGGCAAATTTCTTATGTATCGTATGGGGTGGGAGGTAGGGATTCCTGGCCAAGTGGTTGACCCAGTTTCCCCAGTTGGGATGCTCGTGAACAGACATCTCAACTGAAGATACAGAGCTCTTCAAAAGCTCACCCACATATTTATTATTTCCAAAATAAAACTTAGCCACTCAATTGCACTAAGTTGTCCTGGGTATCTTTATTTTACTTGCTAGATTCTTGCAGTGGTCTTTTAAGGAAAAAAGAAATAGCCTTTTTTTAGAGGTGCACAGCTGCTCAAAGCTCTGAAGTTAGTTTCCTTGGTTCTACACATAATGGTTTAAAAAGATCATTAGATGCAAAGTACTGTATTATAAATGGGTGAGAATTGATCATCTGATTAGTAATTGATAAAAAGTGGAAGAGGCAGTGGTAGTCATAAAACATATTGCAAGAGATTTTGTTGTTTTATTTAAAATATGATTTAGTACGATATGTTCAGAAGAAATACATTATTTTACACATTCCCATGCACTGTAGAGCAATACTACACATCCAAGTATGAATTTCACTTAGCAAGCAAGCATTGTGTAATATCCTGCCACCATGAGTTCTGCAGCCAGACTGCCTGTGTTTGCTTCCTGACTCGGCCACTGGAACCCTAAGCATGTTGCTTTTCCTGGGGGACTCAGTTTCTTTATCAGTTATATGATAAAATAAGAGCATCCACAGGACTTCCATCTTGGTGGTCCAGTGGTTAAAAACCCTCCTTGCAATTCAGGGGACATAGGTTCAATCCCTGGTCAGGAACCAAAGATCCCACATGCCCAGGGGCAGCTAAGTCTGTTTGCCACAACTAGAGACCCTGAATGAAAGATCCTGCAGGACACAGATACAATGCAGGACACATGGATTTGATCACTGGGTCAGGAAGATCCCCTGGACCCACCCACTGCAGTATTCTTGCCTAGAGAATTCCATGGACAAAAGAACCTGGCAGGCTACAGTCCATGGAGTCACAAGAGTTGGACATGACTCTTAGCAACTAAACCAATGTAACCCATGATAGCAACAGTTTATCGATTTTTATGGGCTTCCATTGTGGCTGAGCTGGTAAACAATCGCCTGCATTGTGGGAGACCTGGGTTCGATCCTGGGTTGGGAAGATCCCCTGGAGAAGGGAACAGCTCCCCACTCCAGTATTCTGGCCTGGAGAATTCCATGTATAGTCCATGGGATCGCAAAGAGTAGGACCTGGCTGAGCGACTTTCACTTTCATTGATACATATACGTATACCCTATAATTAAGATAACTAACATTATAAGCTAATGATTACTGGATCCAGGTACTCTCGACATGCCTTGGACCTTATATTTAGGGGAGTGGAGATGCAGAAGGAGACACTCTGCTGCCTTTGACCTCAAGAAATTCATATTGTAGTACATATCATTTGTCTTAATCTGCTCATCTCACAGAGATGGAAGAAACCTATTATAAAAGAAATTATCTCTCTGCATTCATTATCAGGTATTATAAATACTAAAATTCGTGGTTTGAACTCCCAAGAAAGTGTTCTAAGCTCCTTTCTTTTTGGTTCCAGCCCCACAAGGCTGATTTTGATCCTGGTTAAATCCCCATGTGGGTCTGGGTGTTTATCTCTGAGGTCCTTTTCAATTGCAATGTTGTATGATTCTGGTGTAACTTATTGCATGCATGATCATATTTCCAGACTTTCTAAGTCACGTTTATTGCCTTTGCCTGCTCTCGTTTTGCTTACTCTTCCTGTTCAAAACTTCCTTTAACTGCATTGAAACAGTTGTGCTCTGACTATATTTTCAATCTCCGTAAAATTATGCTTGTACTAGCGTTTGTTTCCTGATGACTTCTATGAGAAACTTCTGAAATAATTTGAAAATAATTGATTTTCTCCTTTACTACATAAAACCTAGCTGAGCAATTATAAGGCTGTCTTCAGCAAAAAAAAAAAAAAAAAAAACGTATAAAACTAGAAATCTCAAGTTCGATTTTTCCTGCTTTCTTATAGTGTAGAGTTGGTACTATCTAAAGAATTATGATTCCTACTTATGTGAATAAAACAATGCCTTTTCTTTGAGATACATCCCAAATTTTTATCTCTTAGCTCTAGGATACAATATTTCCATTTGAAATTTCTTAAGATGAAAATGTAAATTGAGGCACCCAGCAAGACTGTTCTAAAGGCAAAAATCAAAATGATATGATGAAATTATTGCAGAAACAGACAGTTTCTATAATTCTCTGTGTGGCAATTTAAAATTTGTTATTTGGTTTTTCATCCAGGCACTTGCTTCTACCTTGTTTCCTCCGCCCTCTCTTCCTTCTTTTTAAGAACATGCTATTCATAGGAAGGAATCATGTGCTCAGAATGTCTTTCTTTCCTAAGAGCCTATCAAGGCTTCTCTTGTATTACTCAGGTGGCTCTGGAAATTCACCTTCTCCACCAAAGTGTTCTTAATTGAGTTAAATTCAATGAATATATTGATTACTTGCTATTTTCCAGGCGGCATGCTGGTATCCTGAACACACAAAGAAATACAATGTATGTCATCGTCTGTTCCGACTGCGAAAAACAAAAGAAAGAACACGAAAGCTTTGCTGGGCTACTCCGCCGGCTTCAGTGTCCTGTTTCCAGAGCTGCTCAGCACTGTCCAAGTCTCTTAGCTCTTATTTAGAGTCCTTTAAGTGGCTGGTCCCTGAGATACCAGCAAGAGAATAACACTCGCACAGTTGTTATGGGTAAAATACTCTCATACACAAAAGAAGAATAACAAAATGAACCACTTTTTGAGTTCCAGGAAGGCAGCACACACAGGTAAGTGTGGTAGGATTTCAGAAATAGGAGATGCCAGTAAGAACCAGGGCAATGAAAACAGCAGAGGCTTCAGGGTCAAATTCATTCTAGTGGAGGTGTGGCAGAATTTAGGAATTTGATAAGTCTCCGGGCAGGAGTATTTAGTATGGGAAAACAGAGTAGCAAAGGTCCAGTTTGTGTGGGGGAGTTGGGGGGAGAGGTTACCATGGGGAATACAGGAGACGCCCCTGTGTTCAGGATGGAAGCTCATGTACAGGATTCAAGATTGACAGAATAGGAGGTTTGTACCCCTTGTGAGAAAAAACATTTTTTTTCTGTCTTGTTCTTTTAATTGATTTTTTTTGACATATATTGATTTACAGTGCTCTGTTAGTTTCAGGTACATAGCAAAGTGGTTCAGTTATACATGAATATATATCTTTTTTTTTTTAGATTGTTTCCCTTATAAGTTATTACAAAATATTGAGTACAGTTCCCGGTGCTATACAGTAGGTCCTTGTTGGTTATCTATTTTGTATGTAGTAATGTATATACGTTAATCCCAAACTCCTAATTTATCCCTCCTCCATTTTCCCTTTGCTAACCATGAGTTTGCTTTCTATGTCTGTGGATCTGTTTCTGTTTTGTTGTAAATAAGTTTATTTATATCAATTTTTTAAAAAGATTTCACATATAAGTGATATCATATGATATTTATCTTTGTCTGGCTTACTTCACTTAGTATGATCATTTCTAAATCCATCCATGTTGCTGCAAATGGCATTATTCAACTCTTTCTATGGCTGAGTAATATTCCAGTTGTATCTATATATTATCTTTTTTATCCCTTCCTCTGTCATTGGACATTTAGGTTGCTCCCACGTCTTGGCTATTGTAAATAGTGCTGCAGTGAACACTGGGGTGCATGTATATTTTCAAATTATGATTTTCTCTGGATGTATGCCCAAGAGTGGAATTGCAGGATCATATGGTAGCTTTACTTTTAGTTTTTTAAATAACTTCTATATTGTTCTCCACAATGGCTGCACCTGTTTACATTCCTGCCAACGGTGCAGGAAGCTTCCTTTTTCTCCACACCCTCTCCAGCATTTATTATTTGTAGACTTTTTGATGATGGCTATTCTGACTAGTGTGAGATGATACCTCATTGTAGTTTTGATTTGCATTTCTCTAATAAGTAGTGATGTTGGGCATTTTTTCATATGCTTCCTGGCCACCTGTAAATCTTTGGAGAAATGTCTGTTTAGATGATCTGCCCATTTTTTTTTTGCTTGGGCTGTTTTTTTTACTATTGAGCTGTATGAGCTGTTTGTATGTTTTAGAGATTAATCCCTTGTCGATCATATCATTTGCAAATATTTTCTCTTGTTCATGCCAGAAACAATTGATAAACTATTGATCAGAAGAATTAAAAGATGATCTGGTAATTACAGAATGTTTATCATATTTTTATACCAGGGAGACTAAATTTAACTGCATTTATCTATTAAATATTCATTGAACACATTATATATACATTACATATTCAGTGTAAATACTGCACTTCCTTAAAACTTAAGTGGAAATAAATGGACTTTGGGGACTGATAGAGCTTGGTTTGAATCCTGGCTCTTCCCCTTCCTAGTTAGGTGATATTTGTTACATTATATAATCTTTCTAATTTCATTTTCTTCTTCTGTTAAATGGAAATATTAGTACAACTTGACAGAGTTGTTGACCGATTAAATTAAACACCACCATCAAAACACCTAATATTGAATTAGACAGAGTTAGTTTTCAAAAAGTTATTATCATTTATGTAACATGCTCAAAGCAGGTATATTTATGTACCTTCTCACAAAGGGTCTGGATGTTATGCTTCTTCTCCCAAGTGGTGGAACCCATGATTGCTATAAAAACTTCCTTCAAGGGAAAAAATATTTTAAATATTTGCAAAAGAGTTGAAATTATCCACAGTCTCATCTTTAGACTATAAAAACTATCAATATTGTAATTTTTTGTGTAGATCTTTTTTCCTAAATGTTTTTACATAAGATTTTTTTAAGTGCTGTAATGAAAGTTGATGGATTGATTTAACATCCAGATATTCAGTGTGAATTCCTGAGAGTGTATGAGGGGATATTTGCATCAGCAAGTAAGGGGCAGCTAGAGGCTGGGTAAATTGAGAAGTCTGAGAAAAGAAAACAAAGCAGGATCCACAGTCTGAAATGGAACCAGTTAAAACACTGAGGAAAAGAGAGTCTTGGTGTGAGGAAAACAAGTAACAATTGGGGTTCTAAGGGAAGCTGCATCATTAACACCGATGTAGTTTTTTTGTTTGTTTTAATCAGAAACCTAGCTGTGTCTCACCGAGACTCAAATAGAAGAGGACTTGATTTGGAGGCCTGCAGAGTAGAAAACATGTAGAGCAGAAGGAAGGATAATAACCCATCGAGCAGGGTCCGTGAACAAAAGTAAGAATAACAGAGTGACTGGAAACAGTGCACAGTTTTAAGGCACACTGCCTGATGTCGATTTATGCATTCACAGCTTCTCAGCTACACTGCACATGGCTAATATCCTTGACATCCCTCATGCCATCCTGATGCCTAGTTGCACATTTGCATTGATGTAAATGGACAGGGTGGGAGAAAATGAATGTCAGAGAGTCTTCACCTTCCTCTCTGTATACTTGCCCCATGCATCATTTCTCATTGGCTGCCCCTAGGTTGTATCCTTTACAATTAACCCATAATCCCTACTGAAGTGCTTCCTTGAGTTCAGGGACCCACTTTTAGCAAATTACGAAACCCAAGGCAGACGTTGTGGGAACTGCCAACTTACAGCTGGTCAGTGAGAATTAGGGAAGCCCTGAATTTGCCACTGGGGTCTCAAGTGGGGACAGTCTTGTGGGACTCAACCTTTAAATTTTGTAGAATTTAAATTTTGTCTGTGCTTACTCCAGGTAGTTAGTGCAATAATTGCTTGGTATGAAGCATCATATATTAACGCATGTATATGGAATCTAGAAAAAAAGGTGCAGATGAATCTATTTGCAGTGTAGGAATAGAGACGCTGATGTAAAGAATGGACAAGTAGACACAGTGGCGGAAGGGGAGGATGGGACAAACTGGGAGAGGAGCATTGACACATATACATTATCGTGTGTAAATTAGATAGCTAGTGGGAACCTGCTGTAAAACACAGGGAGCTCAGCTCGGTGCTCTGTGATGACCTAGAGGGGTGGAATCAGGAGGTAGGGGGAGGCTCAGGAGAAAGGGGATATATGTACACGTATAGCTGATTCACTTTGTTGTCCAGCTGAAACTAACACAACATTGTAAAACAAATATACATCAATAAAAAACAAGAGTTTCTTGATATGAAAAACCCACATATTTGGTGTTAGAAGTGTTGTGAGTTGCACAGGAAACAGAATTGTCTTTTTAGTGAGCTTGGCAGATCAGAACGAAAGTGAGTGGGCTGGAGTGTGGTCAAGGGAGGTGGTTGGAGGTGAAATCTAGGAGGAATTCAGGACCAGGACACTGAGATTATGGGAAAGAATTTGGACTCTGCATGGACTGCAGTGGCAGGACAAAGAAATATCAAAGCAGAGAAGGTTCATACTCTAGACTATGATTTCAGCTGCCATATGCAAAATGGATTCATAGAGGCAAAAACGAAGGTGGGAGACCATGGTGAGCTTTTACAGTGATGAAAGTGAGAGACTGTAGTGCTTAACTTCATACGAGTTTAGCTGTGCCAGGCTTGTTAGACTGGCCAGTGGAAGTGTCTGTGACTGCCTGGCTGTACAAGTTCAAGCTTGAGCAAAAAGGAGAGGATGGGGATGAACTTGAAGAATCAGAGTATAGAGCTTGACTTTAAAACCCCGAGACTGAAAAAAAAAAAAAAAAAAAAAAAAACCCCGAGACTGGATGAGCCTGAGAAAACTATGCAGGCAGAAGAGAAGACGTGTAGGATGGAGACAGGGCTTCTCCATCACGGCCTGGTAGATTTAAAAGAGCCAAAAATGTGATCAAGATGGAGCAGCCAGTGAGGGAAAAGGACTAACGAGGAGGGTGTAGCTTCACCGTCCCCAATAAAAATTGTAAAAAACTAATGTGGAGTTGTGAGCTCCTGCTGGGATGGATTAGAGAAGAGAAAGGGAGAGAGTGGAGTGAGTAGGAAGCCAAGAATAGCTTGTTCTTCCTTCTGTAGAAGATGGAACAGGAAGGGCTGAACCCAAAGGCCTCATTTTAAAAATATATTTGGGAAAACTTTAGAGAGGTTAATAATCAGTGAGAATTGGGAAATCTATCCTGGAGTCACTGACCTCAGAACCAGGAAACTGCTCTTTTGACTGTCTCTCTCCCTGGATTCTCTAGTCTGAGCCCTACTTCAGACACTTCTTAGCCTACTTGTCCCTATTGATGAAGCAAAACCACTGAGGAGTAGCCCAACATTTTAGGATGTTTTATCTTTATTTTTCCTTATCTGATTGTAGGATCTATATAATCACGGTCTTTGTTTGTTCTTTAATATCGGTCATGGAGACAAACTCTTTCATGCAATGAGTATCCGAATCAAAGGCCTTGGGCAAATGCCATCATTCCAAAATGCCAACAGTTCAATAAGATGAAGCTTCTCATAAATATAAAATCACAAATTAGGGACAAAGTTGGCCATGGTACTGGTGCGCCTCACACCTCCCTGACTCCTGTCCTAAGTCTTCCTCCTCCTGTGATCAGGAATGTGGTTGGCTCTCAAGACCACATGGAACATTTTTGAGAACCGCTGTTTCTTTTTTGTGTATTCTGAAATTTTATGATGAGGAGTGTTTGTGTATTTCTATTTCTACTCATTTTGCTGGCATTCAGAGAGCTCTTATTATCAGAAAATGAACATTGATCAGTTCCAAGAAATGTTCCTATATGTGTTAGTGTTTATTTCTTCTCTTTTCTGTATTGTTTTTCTGGACTCTCTATAATCCAAAAAAAGAACATTTAGCTGTGGGGGTACAAAGGAGATGATGCCTAATGAGGTAGTGAGGGTGGCCTCACGGGGGACCACATGCCCTGGAACAGTCTCCTTGTTTTCAGCTCTGTCCTCCTTCATCCTATAATACATAGACCTCTAATTCCTGAGTCTTTTCAGCATCCCATGGAGTAAACTGACAGTATTTCCCTCTGTAGACATTTAGGTTTGATCTCCCTGTACCCCAGAGAGTCATTTACTATTTCTTCATCATCAGTTCTCTCTGTTCCCATACTGTGAATTGGGGTTACAGATGTCTCCAAGGTTCATAGAATACAGAGGTTTTTTTTTTTTTCCATTTCTTGTTCTTTTTGTTGTTCCTGGGTGAATTTCCAGAGGAGCAGGGAGAAGCGAGGAATCTCACTCCTCTTGCCTTAGGGACCCTTTTGGCTAATAGAAACGAAGCTTAAACCAAGACCCATTCATCAAATAAAAAGAAATGTTCCATTTGTTTTCCGTATGTCTTGCACTCTCTGAGAAAATTATATCAACGCTGGAGCAATTTCCTTTTAGACGAAGTCAGTTTTAATCTCACCTATTAATATCCAAAGCTCTTAAGAAAGTTTGTATTAAAAACGGTAGTAGCGCATTTTAGTCAAAGGCTAATTTCCTCAAAGGAAAGTTGTCTCAATCATGTTACAGTCTTTTATAACTAGACATGGAAACATGGCCAGTGCTCTTAAATTAGAAGGATGTAATAGTGGCAAAATAGCCTGAATGTTGGAAATTATTAATAAATTGCATGTGCGTTATAATGTATCTCCTGTTCCCATTGATGGGGAAAAGAAAGAAAAATTTTTCTTAGGTTTTAGAAATCTTGATCACAGTTTTCTTTTCATACACAAATAGGTTATTGCCAAGGAAATTATGTCTGCCTTGTAAAAAGTCTCATGCAAAATAACTTATATGAATATCTAATATGCTTCATTGGTAGGATATAAAAATTAAAACTAAGCTCCATAAACCACAAAATTAGCAGCAGTAATCACTAACATGTGGCCTAGTTGTTGCTTCTTATACAAACCACCATCAGTTGTAAAATTAATACCGCACATCTAAAGTTGGCTTTGTCCCAGGGTTACTTTTCAGTTCTATTAATAAAAAGAATTCTATCCATTCTACTGGGAATTGTTGTGATGATGGCAGCAGAGACACTTCTTTGGTTGGACAGACTATTTTATGTCAATTCCCAAACACCGCTGATAAGTAATTTGCGTTGCTTAAGGGTGCATACACTGAAACTTAATTGCTGATTGGCAGAAAACATAAAATAAGTAGGCCATTAAGAAGTTTGATTCAGGTAAATTCAGAACTGAACACATACATTAACCCAGTCACCCTTCTCTAATAGATTTTACATTGCTCAACAAACTGTAAGGTTTATTCACCCATTAACATTGATGGGCTCTACATGGATAATTCCCTTTGGCATTTGTAAAAGATGTCGAGGATTTTCCCCCACAATGACAGTGAGAGTAATAGACTTCAAAACATGCCCAACTCTAAACATTTACTCTAGCATTTAATCTGCTCTCCTCCTCAGGTTCCCTTACGTTCAGCCAACATAAGTGGATAGGAACGTGGTTAACGTGGATAGGAATGATAAATAAAGGGAAGAAAGTTTGGAAATGTACAAGAATGAGGCTTCAAAGCAGCACTTGCCACTTTAAACCGGGGAGGGCTTAAAACAGAGCAGCAAGTTGTTCTGTGTGGTTTGAACCCTCCTTGACCTGTATGTCTGCCTCAGGGGAAGGATCAGGACAAAGGAAGGAAACTTCTGCTTCAACTGTGAGAGTGTCTGATGACTGGGTTTAAGCTCTGAACTCCCTCTATTTGAGGGCTGGAATCAAATTGGAATGAAAAACCAGGAAGCTGAGTATAGTCATCAAAAACAACAAGACCATTTAGGAAGAGTGAATGATATGACCCAGATCACAGCAGAAAAGGGTCAGGTGCTTTTTCCTGATCTTTCTTCCTCAGTAGAGAGCAACAGTCCTGTACCATGAGCTCATTGGTGTCAAAAGGCAAGTATAAATTCTAATATATAAATTTTAGTCTTTTTCTGGCAGTCCTTGTAACAATGGCAATAATAATATTGGAGGGATTAAGTTTGATTAGATTTTGGAGAAGATAAATGTTCTCAACCTAGTCTAACTTCTTGTTCCTACGAATGACAAAGCTTGCTGAGTATAAAGCAGAAAGGTAGGTAATAAGAAAAGTAGAGACTTTACCAGAAGTCATCTGATAAGAACAGACAGGCAGCAGCATCCAGGAATTGTCCTACTGGTCAAGACCTTATCAAAACTTGTAACAGGAAGCAAGGGACAGTTTAAAAATAACATTTATCGTCAGAGCAAGGACTGTCAGCTCTGTTGGAAGAAAGGACAGCTAAATCTGGAGAGACACCTGTATCTGGAAAGGACAGTGCTGGAGGGAGCTTCAGTTCTCTTGTAGAACATTGTCAGCCCACACCGAAAGCAACACTAATTATATGAAAGGATCACAAGCCACTGGGACATTGATATAACATTACCCATTATCCAGGATCTCACTCACATTGAGGAAATAGTGTGCATGCCATAGTACTCTACGAAGTGGTCCAACAGACTTGAGAAGGTCACCTAGACTTCTAATCCAACCAAACATGCGGAAATCTAGTTATCTAATCCATTTCATAACAACCTCCTCAACCTTTGAGAACAGAAACTTACTTGTAAACATCAGAATCCTTAGATAGATGCGTACATACACACATATACCGATATATATATATTTTTTCTCACTCTAGCCTCAGGAAAATTGAAATGACTGTTAACTTTCCCACATAAAATAGCATTTAAGTATTTAATTTCTGGATACAGATATTAAAAACTTTTTTTCAAGACAAACAATCTAACTTCCTTTTGCAAATTGTTATGACAAAGATAAATTCATAAGAAAAAATACTGTTATGTTTTATTCTGTTCAGTATCTCCCTAGTTTTCTGTATTCTTATATGTATTCTCTCAAATTTCCCTAGGATTCCCTGTGCCACTCTATCACTGGGTGCTAACTTTAAAGTAAATATAATTGTTACTTTATAATAATATATATAGTATGTTTAAATGATGGAATATTTTGAAATTTAAAATAATTCTACTCTCTCATCTAGACCCTGATGCTGGGAAAGATTGAATGCAAGAGGCGAAGGGGAAGACAGAGGATGAGATGGTTGGATGGCATCACCAACTCAATGGACATGAGTTTGGGTAAACTCCGGGAGTTGGTGATGGACAGGGAGGCCTGGCATGCAGCGGTCCATGAGGTCGCAAAGAGTCGGACATGACTGAGCGACTGAACTGAACTGAACTGACTCTCATCTGCCTGAGAATACATATTTGAAAATACATACACAAAAAGAAATCCCTGGTAAACAAGAATTCCTTTGAGGGGGACAAGTTAATACTAACAAATTCTTCAGTATTTAAACTCTATATTAGACATAAGTAGGGATGTTCTGGGCTTCCCTGACGGCTCATTGAATAAAGGATCTGCCTGCAATGCAGGAGACACAATGGATTCAATCCTTGGGTCGGGAAGATCCCTTAAAGGAGGAAATGGCAACCCAATCCAGTATTCTTGCCTGAAAAAACCCATGGATGGAAGAGCCTGGCGGACTACAGTCCAAAGGGTTGCAAAGAGTCAGACATGACTGTGACTAAGCGTGAGCACGGGGTATTCTAGTCTCATGCATAAATATCTCTAATGATATATTAATAATATACATTTACATATCACAATATTTTTTGTTTCCGAATATTTTACCATCTTCAGTCTTCAAAATAACCCCATAACATAGGTAGGAAAAGCATTACATACCTAATTTGACCATTAAGGAAACAGAAAGGTTAACTATTAATAATTTGTTAAAGATTGCAAAGTGTAGAAAGAAATGGTATATTAATTAATGTATCACGAGTCCCTGCTTTCTAAATGTGAATGACATTCTATAATATCAATAAAGAAATATTTTGTTCCCAAATCAGTATATTCATGTAGAAAACATTTAATTTCCTTTGGAAGATAGATTTTATATTTATCAAGCATTTTTACTTACTTATCTTATTTGTTTTATATTTGTGAAGAACAAGAGGCTTTATTATCATCTTTTAATAAAGTTAGAGAAACTGAGGTCCCAGAAAGTTGAATGTTTTGCTGAGATCCTACAAGAACAGCATATTTACTGATTTTTTTTAATTTAAAAGAAATAGATAAAGACACCATATAAGGGTAGATGAGTAATCCCCAAAGTTTAAGCTACTGTTCCTGAAGTTAACCATCCAAGTTTTTCACAGCCTCCTGGCTTGTCATCTTCAGTGTTTCCTTTAGTCTTTAAACTTGTTACCTCATGATGTGACAATGGCTGCTGCAACTCCGAGCAACACAACCACATCTGAAGGCAAGAAATGGAGAAAGGGATGGATGAAGGAGGCTGGCATGTCAACAGTCAGAGATGCTTCCTTTTGGTCAGGGAGAAAATAAGTATTTCCTAGAAAGTTTTCAAAGACATTATCTCACATCTCTTCAGCCAGAAAACCATCTCAACACCACCTCTTTTCTTATTATTATTAATTTATTTTTTATTGAAGGATAACTGCTTTACAGAATTTTGTTGTTTTCTGTCAAACCTCAACATGAACAGCCATAGGTGTACATATATCCCCTTCCTTTTGAACCTCCCTCCCATCGCTCACCCCATCCCACTCCTCTAGATTGATAAATATCGTATTCTAATGCATATATGTGGAATCTAGAAAAATGGTACTGAAGAATTTATTTGCAGGGCAGCAATGGAGAAACAGACATAAAGAATAGACATAGATACGGGAAGAGGAGAGGAGAGGGTGAGATGTACGGAAAGCATAACATGGAAACTTACATTACCAATGTAAAACAGATAGCCAACGGAAATTTGCTTTATGGCTCAGGAAACTCAAACAGGGGCTCTGTATGAAGACTACCTCTTGATACAAGGGAGATGTGAAAGTACAGTCATCTCTAGTTATGCCAGGGAGATTGATTCCAGGAGCCCCAGTGGATATCAAAAGCCAAAATCCACAGTGCTGAGTCCCTGATGCAAAATGATGACAACAGCCCACCCTCCGGTGTGCATCCTGCCTCCATGGATACAGGGGTGTGGGGCGGGGGCGTGGAGAGACGGCTGTGTGCTTCTGTCCTCAGTTTCCTTTTGGCAGATGGGTAAGGGAGAATGGGGCTGGGGGTGGCATCTGGGTTTGGCATCCATTTTTCTCTTCTTAATCCCGTCCTATCCCTTATATTTGACCTGAGTGATTTCCTTCTAAGATACCTCTTGGCTCTTTCGTAAAGATTTTGTTTCTCCATGAACGTGTTAGTCACTCCGTTGCGTCTGACTCTTTGCATCCCCATGAACTGTAGCCCACCAGGCTCCTCTGTCCATGGGATTCTCCAGGTAAGAATACTGGAGTGGGGAGCCATTCCTTTCTCCAGAGGATCTTCCCAACTCAAGAGTCAAGCCCAGGTCTCCTGCATTGCAGGCAGATTCTTTACCAGATGAGCCACCAGGGAGGCCCTCCTTTCTCCATAGTGTCTCAGAATTCTGACATTCATCACTATTTGACAGAACCCACACCTCCCTGCAGTGAGACCGCATCACCCGCAGAAGGAAGAAGGCCCCCAGATACTCTTCACAAACGTTTCACGGACGGTTAGAAGCACTCACCCCATGAAATTCTTGCACTACCTTATGTACTCGATGGAGACTCCTAGTGGGGCGTGAAAAGGATGACCCTTGAGCTCCATGAAGAATTCAAATGCCAGCCGGGTCCATGATGGCTGACATGACCTACATCACTGCAGCACATATACCGCAGGAGCCCTGAGAACCAAACTCGTGTTGCTGAAGTCAGCAGGATGGCCTGACACTCCAAAATAGAACATACTAGTCAATAATGTCTTCCCACCTGGGGACAGCTTTTTCCCCCAAATTGAACTCTTCTTGCGAGTTGTTTTCTTCCAGTCATAGCTGCAGTGGACTATAAATGTCTCCAAACCACACCACAGATCAGTGGCCCGTGTCAGAGAGAGAGGCAGAGAAGCAGAAAGAGGGAGATTATTGAGAGCTATCACAGACCGTATAAAGGAAGACATTTATACATTTTGAGAATAATAAGCAGTGGATATTTGCCAAAGCACTTAAAACGCAGTAGACCTCTTCAATTTCATTATTCAATCAATAGGTATTTAGTGCTTTCTATCTGCCAGGAACTGTTTCACAATTGAATCATACATAATCCCAGGACTCAAAAAGCTTCATCTGGTACAGGAGAGAGTGCTTGCTGAGTGGGTCCTTAGTCTCTTCAGTCGTGTCCAACTCTTTGTGACCCCGTGGACTATAGCTCACCAGGCTCCTCTGTCCATGGGATTCTCCAGGCAAGAATACTGGAGAATTTAGTTAGGGTCAGATGCCAGATCATCCCTGGCATAATATAGAGGATAGAATCCAATGGTTGGGGAGATAGGAATGTAGAAATAGATATATCATGCCAAATCACCCCTGCAAACTTATACACACACACACACACACATGCACAAATACACGCTATTCCTAGAAAGTCCAAAGTACCCTTGCTTTATCAATTCATTGAGAAATATGTCAATGAGGGAACACAGGCATCTCCATGGTGTCTGTCTTCTATGGGCCAATATGGTGATAGGAGTTAGTGAGACTGACTCTAAAGAGCAGAGACCCAATGGCCATGCTTATACAAAGACCAGATGGGTGATTCAGGGACAAAATAATGCTCAGAATATCTTAACATGTAGGGATCTTAGATGGTCACTGATCAGAGAGGCCTAGAAATGAAGTAGAGAGGGAACTTAGGAAATGTTGACCTATAAAACATATCTGGTGACCATCAACCTGAATGAGTAAATATTTCCTGAATAACAATTTCAACTAGTACATAGGGGAAAAAAATGAGAAGTAAGTCTGCACACATATGGGAAAGAAGCAGAATCTTAGGACAAAAGACATCAGTTTTAATTTCAGCTCTGCCACCTGCTGATGGTGTTACCTTGGACAAGTTACTTAGCTTCTCATATCTTAGACATTTGCATTGTAAATTGAAAAACTGAGTTTAACAAGATGCTGTGTGTGTGTGTGTCCTCGGAGGAGTCCAACTCTTTGCGATCCCATGGACTGTAGCCTGCCAGAGTCCTCTGTTCAGGGAATTTTCCAGGCAAGAATACTGGAGTTACTGGAGTGGGTTGCCATTTCCTCCTCCAGGGGATCTTCCCGACCCAGGGATCAAACCTGCGTTTCTTGCATCTCCTGCATTGGCAGGTGGATTCTTTATCACTGTGCCACCCGGGAAGCCCCAACTACATGCTGCCCAGCTCAAAATATTTTGCATTAAAAGATCTGCATGAGAAATTATGTGTTTCTTGTTCATGTTGTCTCTTATATCCACACATCCTGGGGCCTCTTCTTAGAAGGTACCTACTCACTTAATGGTTTGGTTGTTTATACTTCCCTGTCCTGTATGCAATGGGCACGTTCAGGCTGACGCTCTCCTACTGTCTTTCAAAATGGGTATCTGTTGTGGTTTGTTCTTTTCATAAATCTCATCCTAACCCTCTGAAAACTCCTTCCTGGGTGAATGTCCCTGCCGGCGAATTTGCTTTGGGAATCAGCCAGTTTCATCGCACCCATTCCTCCTTCCTGGACCGCTCTCCTCCGTTCCTGAGAAACTGCCGTGACCTGTGTTTCCTCTGACTAGAGTTTCCATGTGGTGTTGAAATCTGTGTTCCTCACCCTGGAACAGTATGTTCTACTGGCATTACGCAGGTTCGTATTGTAATAATTTACAATTTTGCCCTGCTTTCAAATGATGTATGGTGGATTTCCTGAATGAACAGGGACTGTAATTGCTGAGGATATTGAGCTTTATCAGCCAATTACTGAGCACAGATGATTGCTTTCAAGTATTCCTCACAGCGTACTTGAAATAAAAAGCAACTGGCCCAGTTATGTCAGTGAATTTCATTGCTTCCACCCATGGGCTGGAGCGGGAGAGGAGGCAGAAAAGCCTTTGCACCAGAGAAGATAAATTCAGCACGAACGCTCTTTGCTTTCCAATTCCTATCCCCTCTGACCAGTATTCTCAGAAAACCTCCAGGGCTGGCGTTTTCCGCTCTTTTATAATCCATTTCTTTAATGGCAGTGTCAGGCAAAGGTCTCAGTAAGGAGGCCTTTAGCTTATGCTCTTTAAAACGGCACAAACAACACAATAGTGTTTCACAGGAAGAAGAGCATAATCTTATTTCTCTGCTTTTTAGATTCTCTGTTTGTTTCCTTCTCTTGATTCCTCTGGTCAGAATAATTTGAAGGTGCCGCCCCATCCCTGCCATGTACTATCCATTCTTTTTTTATTATTAATTTTTTATTGGAGTGTAGTTGCTTCGCAGCATTGTGTTAGTTTCTGCGGTTACTATCCTTTCTTGACAGTTGAATTATTCCTCATATTTACTGTATAGTTTTTCCACGTACTGTCGATGTAGTTTAGTCATTCATCTAAGTCTGGTTATAAGTACCATAAGCATAGTGGCTGAAATCAGGAGATCTTGCATTTTATTACTTGCCTAAACATGGATCATCCTCAGTCAGCTTTTCATCTGATCTTAGAACTTCCTGCAGAATATGAAACTGGAGGATGCAAATCCAATCATCTAAAGGCTGGGTGTTGTAAGGAAAATTGCAATTTTTTTTTTGGCTGGAGATGGTCAAATATTCAGAAGGCTAACCTAGAAAGGGAGCTAAAGTTCACAGGATATATAATGAGATGGGGAAAATGTCTTTAATAGGAGCTCTCTAAGAAACATGACTATGTTGTTAGAAAGAATGCCCTGGAGGGCATTAGGGATGAAGGTGAAATCCTTATGATGCAATGCTCAAGTTATGATTGTGGGATGGTAAACTACCTTCTAATGAAGATTTGTAGGAACTTCCCTGACAGTCCAGTGATTATGACTCCACATTTCCAATGCAGGGGGACATGGGTTTGATCCCTGGTCAGGGAACTAAGATCCCACAAGCTGTGTGGTGTGGCCAAAAATATAAAATAAAATAAAGAAGGTTTTTAGAGTTAGCTACAGTTCTGCCCTTATTAGCCCAAGTGCAGAATTTAGGGCCAGAAACAAACTTCTGAGAGAACAGGAGAAAATGCTATCACTGGCAGACCCATTTTTTCCTGCCTCCCTCCAACTGTGTTATTGCTTCATAAAATACATGTCAAAAATAATTAAAAAATACATTTAAGCTTCAAGAGATTAAATTTAAATTTAAATTTTATTTTAATTTTTAAAAGATTAACACTTATTCCTTCACCAAGAGCTCTCTTGGTCTTGCCTTAGTTTGCAATGTATTTGTAGCCTTAGGTTAGCTTGCGTTGATTGAAGAAAAATCTACATATTTTATAGCTACAAAAATATACAAGGAACAATAAAAACAACTGTCCAATTTTTTTTAAGTATTTAAAGGAAAGTAAGAAATACACACCTGATGTAGAAGCCTTTTAATCATCTTTGTATGTATGCAGGAGCATACACTTGTACATCCTTTGAATGAATATCTTCCTTATTCCCTCTGAAGCCAAGCCTCTTAGAAGAACTGTGTACACTGGCTTCCTTCATCCTCCCCTCTTCTTTACTCCTCAGCCAGCCCATCTGGGTGGCTTCCAACCTGCTAATCTTTCGAAACTCTTCTGGAAGTATGACCAATTCTCTCTTAATTGCCAAATGCCAAGGACATTGTCCTGAGTATGCTCAGGACATTGTCCTCACTGATGCTCAAGGTCTATTGCATTATTAAAGAATACACAGACATTCATATATTCAAGCAATGTAAATAGGTTTATTTAAGAATCCACAGATGCCAATTTCAGAATCGAGTAGACTTTGCCCTGAACTGGACAATGGGGTCCATCTTCTTGCATACAGGCATGGCCTTCACCTCAAGTTCAGGTTGTCCACATCTTTCCACAGCTCCTACCTTGGGTATTTCCACAGCTCCTACCTTGGGTATTTCCACAGAAAGCCACTCTTTTGGAGGCCACTAAGAAAAGAATTGGCTTCCAATCTGGCATTATAAATTCAAATGGCATTTATATCACCCTCTTTCATATGCAGGTATTACCACCCGAAGACCAACTCACCTTCCATGTTGCTTATGAACCATTTTCTCTTAAATATATAGCACTTTGTAGGATCACACAACTTAACCTCTTAAAATAGGTGACATACATGATACATATGATTGATGTTCCATAACATCAATGAGGTGACATTCAAGTACAGCTTTCCTTACAGGCTTGTTTCCTTAAGACACAGCTCAGTACATTTTACCTTCTACAAAATAGAAGGTCCATCTCTGCATCCCCATTTGTATGCCCACCATTTTCCTCCTCTTCTTCTTTGGCCGTGCCATGCAGCCTGCAGGATCTTATTTCCTTGACCAGGGATCAAACCCCAGCCCCAACAGTGAAAGCAGATTCCTAACCACTGGATCACCAGGGAATTCCCCACCACCATGATATTTTTGTCTCTATTTCTTTATTCTTATGAACCACTTCTTTGCATTTAATACTGTTGACATCTCTTAGGAGTCAAAACGCACCTGGTTGAACTGGTACAACAGACTCCAAATCTGCCTCCAATCCTCCCTTCTGCCCTGCCATGGAATTTAGGAATTCTTCGGAAAAGTGACTGCTTTCTCTTAAAATTTTTTTCACAACTGGCTTTCACCTTCCGCTCTCTGGCCAATCTCCTCCAGCCCCTGTGTCCATTGTGTTTCAGTTCCCTCCATGCCCTTCTCTTCCTTGTCGCTTTCATTAAACCCTAATGTGACACAAAGGACTGCCACACTGTGCCCTCAACAGCATTTGTTTTTGGTTTAGAATCAAAATTAACATTTTTATTATTGAAAGGGTACCACGTATTCATTATGTAAAGCATAAAATGCAAAAAATTCAAAGACAAAGTATAAATTAAAACATAGTTTCATTGCCTATGTATGATGTCTGTAAATATGGACCCTTATAAACAGAGTAACACCTGTACTCTGATGTGACAGTTTATCTTGTGCTCCCTGAATGTCTATAGGTTCCCACATTCCCCAGCCTCATCACATCTGTGTGGGGGCTACTCATATGGCTTTTCACCTTTTTACTTATTGTTAGGATGGGGTTGTGACTTCCAATATTCTCATATGTGCAACCTGAAAACACCCAGGGTGAGTTGTTTTCCTTTTAGTAAATAGCTGGGGTAGGCTGTCTCTGGACCTGCTAACCAGACATCTTGAATCAGTAGTCACTCATCACTGATTCCAAGTTATATGTTCCAGTTTCTGGAATAATCTCAAAACAGGAATAATCTCAAGACAAGTATTATGTTTCATACCTGAGTCAGTGTCATCATCATCCAACACACTGGGGCACATAGTAGGCATTTAATATTTTTTAAGAAACATTTTTTCCAACGTCAGAGAAGAGTATAATAAGCCATGTAGACAGGCTAAAACATTAGGGCTAATCAAAGCCAAGAAGCCCAACTATAAAACAAAATAATAAGCACTCAATTCCCTAAAATTTGGCAGAAAGCATAATAATCATCTATTTCTCATGATGTGAGATAAAACTGAGAGCCTATTTGTGGTATTTGACCAATACCAAGTGCGACCTTAGGGCTTCCTGGTGGCTCCGTGGTAAAGAAGCCCCCTGCCAATGCAGGAGATGAGGGTTCGATCCCTTGGCAGTGAAGATCCCCTGGAGAAGGGAATGACAACCCACTCCAGTATTCTTTCCTGGAAAATCCCATGGACAGAGGAGCCTGGCGGGCTGCAGTCCACAGGCTTGAAAAAGAGTGAGACACGATTTAGCGACTAAACATCAAGTGTGAGTGTTCAGAAAGAGACTCCTAAGAGCGCCCCAAGGCTATTTTTGACCATATTTCTGTGGCCACGCTCTCCGCATTGTGGACAGATTGACCACACAGCTCAATAGCTCGACCATGGGTTGGTCATCCGAGTGATCATTTAGCCAATAATGAAAATGCGTGAGGAAGGAGACCTCTGTGACATTCTCTGTTGCAGCCGAAGGGAGGCCGTGGGTAATTAGAAGAGATGGTCCCTGTGCTGGAGGATTCAGAGCACGAGCCTGGGGCAGACAAGGGAAAAACGAGTTTATTTCCTAACTCAGCTGAGTCTTACCTTTACAGGCATAAACCAAAGAGGAATAGAAAATAAATGGCACATAATTTTGCATTTTTATAATAAGTTCGGAACTAAACACTGGGAAACCTTGTCAGCCCCTGCTAAGCTGATTCCAATTAAGCCTTCTGGCAGAGTTCCAGCTGTTTCACTCCCTCAGATAGCATGGAGCATAACAAGGTTTATGAAGCATTCAAAAGTCAAATACCCTATTAACATAAACATGTAGTGAAATCAACTCTTCTACCAGTTTTCAGCTTGCTTTCTTGCCTTCGTTTAGGGTGGGCTGATGGAAAATGATGTTTGCCTCCTTTGTTGGGGTCGTTTTGTGCTTGCTGGAAACCAAGCAAGACTTCTTGTCAGAACAGCACTGGACTAACCCTGCATACCTACTCACAAGGGCACTTTTATTATCAATACAATGAGCTCCATCTAATACTGATAAGTTCGGTACTAAGGAGTTGGGTTTGTATTTTCTGTAAGAGTGTTGAAATCTGAATTAAAAAAGTAACAATAAAAAGAGCCAGTGGCTTAGGCTCAAGTGTTTATAGTTGTGATTCTTGTTCTTCTCCTGATCTGCTGGGAAATGAATTTGTTTACTCGTATTGCCATAGCCAAGATTTAATGTAAGAAAATGTCATTTTCTTGACCATAGAAGTCAAATACCACCCCCTTAATGGAAGGCTATCAGAAGGTAAAATGCTTAAAATGAAAGAAAAATAAGCAAAAAAGTGAGGCAGTAAATTTTTGTAGAGTTTGGGATTAAGAAATCTAAAAGAGTGCTATTCTGTCAAAAGACAGCATCCTTTTTTGGCAAGTCCCTTAAAAGGTGATAAGTTAAAAGGTAACTGGGTCTGTTTTGGACAGTATCCCAGAAACAACTTCTTCTTACCATCGATACAATTCAATCATTTAAAAGGAACTAACAGGGTAAAAGGAGTATGTTTTCTTTCTCTGGTGATCTATAAAATGATCCTTCCTTAAAGAATGTGAAAATGGCTTAGTGAAGGGAAAAACAAATTTTTAAAGACACATATATCTGGGTTTGTATGTAATATGTTTATAAAATGAACACAAATATGTGAGTGCTTAATGTGTCTTATTGATGATTCAGTTCAGTTCAGTCGCTCAGTCGTGTCCGACTTTTTGCGACCCCATGGACTTCAGCATGCCAGGCTTTCCTGTCCATCACCAACTCCTGGAGCTTACTCAAACTCATGTCCATCGAGTCAGTGATGCCATCTAACCATCTCATCTCATTGATGGTTATAAAGTCAAAATATTACCAAATATTCACTCGATTAAGAAAAATGTAATGAAAACACAAACAATTCTTTATTTTTAACTCCCTCCTGCAACTTCCTCATGGAAATGTTAACATACATCTATGAAAATAATCTGGTGAATACACTTAACAAATACATAAGAGTAGCTTGTATATGTTGACTTAATCACTTGGTGTTCTCTAAAAATATTGAAAGATCTCTGCTCCAATGTCTTTATACAGAACATACTATATACACTATTTTGAAGATTTAATTTTATAGCCCAATGAAATGTACATTCTATAGTCTCATACCTAATTTGTTGAATAAATCCTTCAACTCCTACTATATACTGAGAATTTCACTGGGGTATCAGGGTATCGTAGGACCTCCAAGAACGTATAGATTGGTGAGGGAGAGAGATAAATGCCATAATGTGATAAATGGAAAAATAAAGTTATATACAGGGCACAGAAGAAGCATCAGTAACACTGGAGGAATTTCATAGTCATGGCAAACTTTCAATAAATATGTTTAATGAATAAATAAAACATAACACAGTAAATATTTTATCTCTAAGTCAGCTATTTATATTACTTTTTATCCCTACATATCTTTTTCCTACTTCTCAATCCAACAGACCAAGAGAAGATTCTAAACTTTGTCTGCATTAAATTTGGAGATCCACTCCCATGCATTTTTACAGAATCAAGAAATAATTTACAAGCATAGCACATAATATTCTCACCTATATAATCTGCCCATGTGTAATTATTTTCTTTTTTGGTTCTTTAGGATATAACACGAGATATCTTTGTGGCATAAGTAAACCCTTGACGGAGGTATTTTAATATCACAGTTTACTTAATGATGTTATCAAGGGAAAAAAAAAATGCATGCCTTTTTATAATTTCCAGTTGTTTGAAATTAATTGTTGAAGTTTAACTATTAGATGCTTTTGTTTTTTCATATTAAGAAAAATTTTTAAAAATTGTTAACAAAGAAGAGTATGAATTTATGCAACCATCTGTTTCTGATTAAATAATACTACTTTAAAAATGGGTCTAATTAAATAAAAACTTCTGATTAAAAAGAATTTAAACAGCAAATGTTATTATGAGTCAGCTATAAGTAAATATATTTCCCCTCCCTGGTGAGCTTCTCTCCCACTCCTCCCATTCCACTCCTGTAAGTCATCACAGAGCACTGAGCTGAACTTCCTGTGCTATATAGCAGCTTCCCACTAGCTATCTGTTTTACACATGGCAGTGTAAATATATCAGTGCTACTCTCTCAATTTGTCATACCTTCTACTTCTCCCCCTGTGTCCACAAGTCTGTTCTCAGTAAGAGTTCCTTTTCCCTGCACATCTCCTTAAGTCATCTGCTAAGTGTCTGCACCAGTGGTCTGGATGTAAAAGAACTTATACCTCTCCTTTGCCACTTAACCATTGCACGTGTGAATTTCAGATTCTTTCAAAATTCCTTGATAATGATAATGACCATGGTCATGACTTTAATCCTCCTTCAGATAGTAAAATGGCACTATGCCCATCAGAGGCTTTCAATGTATGCTGGGTGAGTGACTAACAATGAGTGAGTGGATTGAAGCCTGACTTCCATCAGCTCACTAGACTCAGGGCCACAGATGTACCACTTCCTTTTGTGACAGAGTTAGGGGCATGATTCAGTTTATCTATCAAATATCAGCTGTGTGTGGTCATTAAAATTATTCTCTGGCCCTACTGAGAGTTGGAAGGAAAGTTGAAATTTTGAAACATTCCTTCTCTTTTATGAAATTTCATTTTTAGTTATGAGACAGTGTAAGGCATATTACCATTTTATTTGAACATTTATTCTGACCAGATTGCAAATTTTCTGTTAATTGAGTCTTGAATTGGCCCATATACCATTGTATATTTGCTGCATAACTTCCGCACATGGAATTTATTGCAGAATTTTCATCCACATCTGCTCATTTAGTTTGCTTAATCTAGTATAGTGTTTCCCTTACACAGTGTATGTGTGTGGGGGGGGGGTGAGTTGTGAATGAAGAGTGGAGAAAAAGAAACTTAAAAATATTCATAGTTTAAATTGTGTCTATATCCAGGTTATGTAATAAAATATTAAGTGAATTACACTTTTCTTTTTGTTGGTATGCTACATACTGATCATATTTTTTCATTACAGAAATAATACACCAATAGAAAAGTTGAGAAAATGCAGATGAGCAAATAGAAAAAGTTACCTAAAATCCTTTTACCTAGAGATAACAACTATTGGCTTCTGTTGTGTGTATTTCCAAACTTTTCCTGTAAAATATATATAGACCATAAATTCTGTAGCATTTTTAAATCGACAACTGACTTTTTCTCACCTAACATTTTAAACACCTTTCCATGATAGTAAACATATATATTCATATTTAATGCTTGTACAATCTTTTTCTGTATAGATCCCATTTATATATATATCTATATAAATATCTATATAAATATATATAGATATATAGATATATAGATATATATACAGAATCTGACTGCAATGCAGGAGACCTGGGTTTGATCCCTGGGTCGGGAAAATCCTCTGGAGAAGGAAATGGCCACTCCAGTGTTCTTGCCTGGAGAATCCCATGAACAGAGGAGCCTGGTAGGCTACAGTCCATGGAATTTCAAGAGTCGGACACAACTTAGCAACTAAACCACCACCAACGGATCAATTCTATATTGTAGGATATTTAGTTTCCAGTTTTCCAGTATGTTTAGCATTTTAACAATGAACTGTTTTGTACCATCATATTTATGAATATATAATACTTCCTGAGGATAAATTTTAAGAAGAGGAATTGCTAGGCCAACAGTACGATTTTTTTTTTTCTTAAAGCTTTGGCATATTTTGCCAAATTGCCCTCAGAAAACTTATACCAAGTTTTACTTTTTGTTGCACCTTCCCTAAGTACTTCCCTAAGTATTAGGTACTGTAGTTCATTTTTCATGTTTGGCAACTAATGAAAAAAAAATGACATTTTATTTTTATATTTTTTGTTATTTTTAATTGCTGTGAGGTTGAATACCTTTTTATGTGGTTATGAGCTGACTTCATTTTTCTACTAGATTGGTCATCTTATTGATTTTTCAGAATATTATCTTTGCTTAGGAGACTTGCAGCCTAAATTTTGAATCCAGTAAGTAAAATATTGTTTCAATAAAATAATTTATTCCTTGACAAGTAAGATGTACTCACGAAAAATATTTGCCTGAAAGATTCCAGCAAAAAATCTTTGACTGAATTCCCTTCTCCACTCATGCTGCTTTTCTCTTGTATTCTTAAAGGTGTTTAATGAGAACCATGTACCTTGTATTATTTTCAGGATTAATAGACTCAGGGTGCAAGAGATGCAACATTTGGAGCATGAAGAATTACTAACTAGCAGCCCCATTTTGAGGAATGTTCTCGCATCCCCAATGCTTCATTGCTTCATTGAATAGTGAGCACAGAAACTCGGTGGGAAGCAGATGTTGTGCTCATACACATTACAAATGCAAACAGTTATCACCACAGTGAACAGAGAGGAATGAAACACACCACACAAAGGAAAATACACAAACTTGCTTCATGGAAAGAAATATTGCATAGAATTTGAAAAATGATCTCTCTTTAGGAAGTGTTCTCTCCAGCTAGGGCCATGAGTGCTGAGTCACTCTGCCATGTCCAGTTCCATTTTGACAAGAATACTGGAGCAGGTGACCATTTCTTCCTCCAGGGAAGAGGTCTTCCTGACCCCAGGACCCTTCTAGACCCAAGGACCAAACACGTGTCTCCAGCAGTTTCTGAATTGCAGGCAGATTCTTTACCAATGAGCCACCTTGGAAGCCCCCATCTAGGGCCAGTAAACATAGGTACACTGGATGATGACATGAGAATTTAAAAAGCAAAACAATCCTGTCCACTTCTGATGGTAGTCAGTGCTCGAGTCTGTAGGGATAATTCAACATGCAAAATGTTATCCTGATGTAAGTGTTAAGTCTAATTTAAAGAAAGACTATAATAAATATATAATATATATTATAAATTTTGGTTCGAATGAAGATTTGTGCATTTTTCTGGGGAGATGTTTCTGTATTTTATTATAACAGATTCTCAAAAGGGACATACACACTGTTCCCTGTCATCACCTTAATATTTTAACATTCTCCACTTTCTCTTTGGAGTGACCTTTCTTTCTTTTCTCTGTTCTTCTGATGTCAAAATAACATTCTTTCCAAAACCCCACATTAAAGATTACCTTGTTAATAAAACTATTTTGAACTCAGCCATCATAGTGCTTGTTCTTCTGGATATAAGCAGAACTGTTTCTGCTTTTATTAACACCACCAATAAAGTCACATTTCCTTAATCATTTTGCATGGTGGTCAAAGTGAGCCAGAGGCAGTATTTTATTCCATCTCTCCAGCACCTTCCTAACCTTGTTTTGGATCCTCTGCATCTAAAGTTTAGGTGAAGTGAAGTGAAGTGAAAGTCACTCAGTCATGTCTGACTTTGCGACCCCATGGACTGTAGCCCGCCAGGCCAGAATACTGTAGTGGGTAGCCTTTCCCTTCTCCAGAGGATCTTCCCAACCCAGGGATCGAACCCAGGTCTCCTGCATTGCAGGCAGATTCTTTACTAACTGAGCTATCAGGGAAGCCCTGATAAAAACGTTTAGATGGTGACAGCAATTCATCTCCATATGTATGAATGACTGAAAAATCTAGCAGATGGGTGATTCTTGTCTTGAGACTGATGCTTCACTTTCTAGTTTTTTTTTTTTTCTTTGTTTTGTTTTGCTTTTCAGGAATCTATGTTCTTACCCAGTATGGGTTACCACATTCTGTGGCTGGATTCTGGGTTTTGACTTGCTCTCATCATTCCTCCCCAGACTCCCTGCTGTATCACCCTTGACCCCTGAGAAACCTCCAGATGAAGTTCTCTGCATTGCTTTTATCATTCTTCATATCCTAGAACTTCCAAAGTGAAGGCAGGTTGGGTGACCAGTTGAGTCTCTTCTCTCCACTAGTCACCAGTGAGCTGGAATTGCTAAAAGAAAACACTGCAGATCCGAGGTACAATTATTGTCCCATTTGCAGATGCATTCTGTGATATATCCCTTCAAGTGAGCATTTATTCCAAGTCGGTATTTCCTTAAAAAATTGAATATTCTATTTCAAGCATGTACAGATGGTCAAATGAGTTACTATCATCCCTAATGTTTGGAAGGAACCTGTTATAGTCCTATTGGTTTATTATTAAGCCAGAAATATGATGTAAGCAAGTCCAAGTCTCCTTCTTTGAGAACTGAAATTGACATCTTAGAATCATCTTGATTATAAAAGAAATGAAACCAATGGCTGGGTGATACCATTATGTCTTAATATAATTTTCCGTTCTGCTTGACCTGTCATATGTCAATAAGAAAAATGCATTGAATAAAAAAGGACAAAGTTGATATTTATTGCACTTTTCTGTAGTAAGGAAATATTGCGAGAGGCCATAAAGAGATTTTTTTTTCAGTGCTTTATTTTGATGATATTATTTTGTAGCAGGTACAGCAAAAGATTCAGAGTTCAAATAGCTTTAAGCCCCTTCTGTTTATTGCTTTGGTGATCTCAGGCAAGTTTCTTAAAGATTCTAATCCTCAGTTTCCTCATCTTCACAACAGGGGTTATTTCATCCTCTCAAAGTGTCATTTATGAGAGTGTAATGTTGACACATCGGGCTTTCCTGGTGGCTCAGTGGTAAAGAATCCACCTATCAATGCAGGAGAGGCAGATTCGATCCCTGGGTCGGGAAGATCCCCTGGAGAAGGAAATGGCAGCCCACTCCAGTATTCTTGCCTGGCGGGCTACAGTCCATGGGGTCACAAAGAGTTGGACACGACTTATCAACCAAACAACAAATGTTAATGTGTATGGGAAACAATTTTACAAGACTAGAATAGTGTTTGCAACTGCCATTGAGGACAATTATAGTCGACTTGTTTGTCTCCAGATGTCACTAGTCTTTTCTGTCTGGGGTGATGTGGTGTACTTGGACAACAAACACTTGAAATGAATCGAAAAACTTGAGTTCAGGAGGTAAAGCTTTGGACAGCAACTGTTTCCCTATTGTTTCTGCCATCCTAGCCAATAATTAATCCCATTGCAGTGATGAGGAGTCTTACTCTGGGGAGGATTAGCCTTCAACTTCACACCTCTGTGCTGCTTGGGAAATCAGATTTGCCACACTAAATGGAATCATCGCAATGGCGATAGCCTTTTTTTTCCCCCCAGGCTGTTTAATTTATTCTGCATAACTAGTCACTTTCTCCCTCAGGGGAAATTCATAAAAGATCTCGAGCCTCTGATCTTCCCTGTTAAAGGGGACAGAGCGAATAAGTCACGGCCAAGCCTCCCGGTGGGGTTACATGAGGCTGCACCTACAGAAAACCAGATTTGAGGATTATCAGAACACAGCATCTGTGCTTCGTGCTCCTAAACTCTAATGAAGCATCATGCGTCCCTTAAAAATTTTGTTTTGGTTTGAAATCTTGGCCTTTCTTGTTTTATTTTTCTTTCTTCTTCTTTTTTTTTTTTTCATCCCTGGGCTGCCCTAGGTCACATCACACTTTAAGAAAATAAAAAGACTTTGTTAGTCAGGCAGTATCTGTAACAGATGTCAGTTCAAACTGAGCACCCTAAAGAGAAGCCAACTACACCTTTGGCAGCCAGAAATGAATACATCCTGAATCCAACAAGACAAACGTGTCCAAAGGGCTATTCTAACAGATTTGACTCCACATTGTAAAGTGCTCGAGTGAATGCAACAATAAAGGGTAGATGTATATTTCAACACCCTAGGAGTTCATTTCTGTCAATCAATGGCTGGAATTTACTTTGCGGATATTACCTAAAGGTGTTTTTGAATCACTGGACATTTGGAAGCCTGGTTTGAAACATGCATTTAAATAGAAGCTGAATGTCTTAAAAGCTTTCTGACCATTTGAAGCTGTTCAGAAAATAACATTTCAGAGTAGTAGAGCAATGCCACTGGATTTTCAGAGGGGGAGGGGGAAGCTGAGCAACACTGAGTGAATTGTTCCACTGATGTGTGTAGCAGGGAAGCCACAGAACAGAAGCCAGAATTCTCCAACGCTCACTGTTTTGCACTCTATCACTATGTGATACTTAATCGTGAAGGAACATCATTAGGAAGGAAAGTTGTGCATCCGCTGTGATGGGGAAGCGGTAGTGATTATAGGAAGAGCATGCCAAGCTGGAGAATGGACAAAAAAACCTACATGGATCATGGGAAGAATGATTTATTCCAAGCACTGAGAGAGCCAGGCACTATATTAAACATGGACTCATCAAATCTTGGGGGCATCACTGGTGGCTCAGCTAGCAAAGAACCCACAAGACAACGCAGAAGATACAAGAGAGGTGGGTTCAATCCCTGGGTTGGGAAGATCCCCTGGAGAAGGTAATGGAAACATGCTCCAGTATTCTTGCCTGGAAAATTCCATGGACGGAGGAGCCTGGCAGGCTACGGTTTATGAAATCACAAAGAGTCAGACATGACTGAGTGTGCAGGCATGCACACGCATCAAATCTTAGATCTCACCTCAGATATAAGAATGAGTCTCCCATATGTGTTACAGAAGAGGAACCTGTGGCTTAGGTCCAGGTCACACAACCAGTGAGGGTCAGAGTGACACCTGGCGGGCAGGCCGCCACCTCTGAGCATACTTGGTGACTACATCACGTAGCCGTCACCGATGTGCTCCAGCATGATGGTGAGTGAGGTGGCTGGGAGTCTTAAGGACTCAGGGTCTCAGAGCTTTGTGTAGGGTTACACGGGGGTACGAGGTGCTGAGGGTCAGCTGTGCCCAGTGAGGAGTGCTCAGCCTACACGGTCAGCAGGGGCCAGGCTTGGAGCTGTTACACTTCCTCCTGGGCCCAGAGTGGCCACGGAGATATCTCAGAGATGAGGAGGTGGAGATTAGAATTCAGGGCTGCAGGGGTGACTCCATCAGTGGGAAGGGAACCACGCAGGGAAGAAGCAGCAGAGTTCTTCACTAAGTAATAAGTGAAAGGGTTTGCAGGGGTCCGAACTGGATGTGCAGACTGAGAGTCCACAAAGACGATAGAGAAGGGCTTCAGGGAGGAGAAGAATGAGTGGAGACTCTGGGGTTTGCCCAGTGCTTGGAGACAAAGCAGGTCTGAGCAGGAGAGTCGAGACACCTTGGTGAACACATGAGGCATTTCACTGAGACACTACAGGTACTGGTCTTAGAAGCAGAGCTCCTCTTGGCTTAGAGGAAGGCTATCCTAGACTCAAGGCTCCCTCGGGTGGCGCAGCGATAAAGAATCCATCTGCCAATGCAGGAGACGCAGGGAATGTGTGTTTGATCCCTGGGTCGGGAAGATCCCCTGGAGGAGGAAATGGCAACTCACTCCAGTATTCTTCCCTGGAGAATCCCATGGGCAGAGGAGCCTGGCAGACCACAGTCCATAGAGTTGCAGAGTAGGACATGACTGAACAACTGAGCGTGCATGCATCCTAGACTCAGCAAAGTTTAACACCAAGCCCCAAAAGAACTGAGCTTATCTGCAGTAAAGTAATAGCTTCCCAGAATAAAATTAACACTCTTCAAAGAAGAAAACAAAATCCAGACTAGACTCGATAGTACAGCACACAGTTAAAAATTATGAAGAAACAAAGAAGAAAGCAATATGACTCATGGGTCAGGGAGGGAAGAATAGTCAATACAAACAAACCAGACAAAATAGAAAAGTTCAGAGTAACATACACAGACTTTAAAACACTTGCATGTGTATTAAAAGACTTCTAGGTCTAATAATCTATGAAAAATATTATATATATTTATATAAAATTTCAGAAGAGTCCTTGCTTCAATGAGATTCAGCAAATAATTTAATGAGCCCTTTAAAAAGTACTGAATACATTACCAGACACTAATAATAATAAAATAAACATGAACAAAGTCATCCCCTGCCTTTATGGAATCTAGTAACGGTCAAAATTAAACACACAATTTTCACTGAGTGTTAAGGATGCTAGGATAGTGTGAACACACTTTGCACTAAAGCAAAAGGAATCCGATTTGCTTGGAGGTAAAAGAAAACTGGAAGGAGAGAAATAACCAAGATTTTTCTAGAAAGCTACCCACAAATCCCTATATTCCATGACTGTAGTTTGCCTTGAATATGTACTCCAAAATTCTTTCAGAGAGCTAAGCCTGTCCCTTATCCATTAAATGGCGGTTTGAATGTACTGTTTCTTAATGCAAAAAGTACAAGTCGCTCAGTCATGTCCAGCTCTTTGCCACCCCATAGACTGTAGCCTGCCAGGCTCTTCTGTGGATGGAATTCTCCAGGCAAGAATGCTGGAGTGAAGCCATTCCCTTCTTCAAGGGATCTTCCCAACACAGGGATTGAACCCAGGTCTCCCCCTTTGCAGGCGGATTCTTCACCATTTGAGCCACCAGGGAAGCCCTCTTAATGCAGAAGGGATAGTGAAAAAATAACTAAACATTAGAGCTGCATTCCAAGATTCTCACCTGAAGAAGCAGCCCCTAAACTCTAAAGAGGATGTGACATAAGCAATCATTGGTTGTAAACCACCTTTTTGAGACAGAAAATGTAAAATCAGTAGCATAAGTGTATCCCTAAAAAGAAAATGGTCTTTAATTAAAAGAAGCTTTTTGAGCTGCTATAAAAAACTGCCATTGACTGGATGGTTTATAAACAACAAAAATTTCTTACAGTTCTAGGGGCTGGGACGTCCCAGATCAAGGTGCTGGAAGATACCGTGTTTGGTGGGGGCTCACTTCCTGAACAATAAAAAACCATCTTCTCGCTATGTTCTCAGACAGAGGAAGAGGAAAGACTCTCTGAGACTCTTTTCTAAGAGCATTAATCCCATTAAGGAGAGCTCTATCCTCATGACCCAATCAACTCCCAAAAACCCCACCTCCAAATACCACCAAATTGGGGAATAGGTTTCAACATATGAAATCTGGAGGGGGGGACAATTATAAGTCTATCACAGAAACTATGAAGGAATCACTTGGGTCTAAACTATTTGGTTTGTCCAGGTAAAGCTTTGTAAATTGTCTTCTCTGAGCTGATGAGAAAGCTAAAGGATATAGAATATTTATGAACCAAGGCACTGAACAAATTGCCCATTCCCTGATTAATCAGTTTGAGGCAAAGATAGATAACAAATAAGATTAAATTTGAGGGTGTTCTGTCACTTATCAAAAGTTACAAAACTTCTCAGTTGAGGTTTTTTAATTCAATGGAAGGAGTTACGGATCTTGGTTTCAAATTATTTGACTTTTATTTTTCAGTCTAGAAAATAACTCTTTAAAAATTATCTTTATACATACTTAAAGTGCTATGAAAATTCAAAAAAAATGTTATGAAAGTATAACATGATAAAGGGAATTATAAAACTTCTGATAATTTAAATTAAAATAATTTAAAACTTCTAGTAATAATAGACGTGATAAAACATCTGTCGTAGGAGACAGTGATAGCTATTGTTAATCAGTTACAGAGTGAATCAACATGCAAGGTCATTTGCATTTTCCCTCTTTTCTTATTTTATTTATTTGTTTACTGAAGTAACAAGTAAATAAGAATTTATTTACTTGTTTTATTGAAGTAGAGTTAACCTCAAGATTATATTAGTTTCCAACGTAAAACATAATGATTTGATATTTTTATAGATTTCCCCTTCTTTTTCTTATCACATCCAGAACTAGTTCCTTTGTTTCATGTGCTAGCTGAACTCCACAAGCTTCTGATATATGAGATTGCAGCATGATTTTTTGGTTTTGCTCTGCAGTGGATTAAGCAAAGTTTTGTTCCAAAAACCAATATACTGATTCCCTGCAAAGGATCCTGTGAACTGAGGAATTTTACCCTCCAGAGTCCTAGGATGATTTTACAGTCTCAGTACTTATCATGAAGGGATAGGGGAGCCTCATCTAGAAAAACATCTTAGCACAGGTTTTAGTTATTTATTAATTTTTCCTACTCTCTTCCACCCAACACTTGCTGAAATACCTCTGCTCCACAAAAGTTTCCTTGTACATAACTTGCCCTGTACATTGTTGCGTGCACTGCTTGGGCAGTTAATCATCATAGTAATCCTTTTTTTTTTCTTCCTCCTGCCCCAGAAAGACTGTCTTCAGAGACTAATTTTGGCCCTCTGCTGACTTTTTTAACAAAATAATTATAGATATGCAAGTGGCAGAGAGAAAGAAATCTGCTCGGCTTCCCTAGTGACTCAGTGGTAAAGAATTCACCTGCCAATGCAGGGGACATGGGTTCAATCCCTTGTCCAGGAAGATCCCAGATGTCAGGGGGCAACTAAGCCCATGAGCCACAGCTGCTGAGTGTGTGCTCTAGAGCCCGTGCTTTGCAACAAGAGAAGCCACAGCAGTGAGAACCCTGTGCCCCCCAACTAGAGAGTAGCCCCCACTCACCGCAACTAGAGAAAAGCCCTCACAGAAACAAAGACCCAACACAGCCAAAAATAAATACACTAAAAAAAAAAAGATCTGCCCATGAAGCTGCAGGACCAGGGTCAGCATTTTGCCTTTCGAGATGTACCAACTGTAAACAGCCCCTCAGTAAATGCTCCCGCCTGAGATCCTCTAAGGAGAAGCAGTTTGTAAGTAGGCAGGAACTATGGACACGATGTTGTTTCTATTATCCTTGGTCTTCACCAGCTTTGTCTGCCAGCATGGCTAAAAACCAAACCTCCAAAGGATTAAAAAAAAAAAAAAGGAGAAAGCAGTATATTGATAATATATGTTCTCCACTGTTTGACTCATGCACTCTTCTTAAGAGTGGTAAAAATATTACCTGGCATAAATGTTCACCCACCTTTTGCCCCCAGACTTCTGTACTTAGTACAAGGTTTGAAGAGAAGTTAGCATGAGTACCGTCCCCTTCTGAAGAAGTCTTAACAGGCTTGCAAAATGGCACCATTTTTTTAAATTAATTTTTATTGGAGTTTATTTGCTTTACAGAGTTGTATTATTTTCTGCTGTACAACAACGTGAATCAGCCATATGCATATATAAATATGTCCCCTCTTTTTTGGATTTCCTTCCCATTTATGTCACCACAGAATACTGAGGAGCGTTCTCTGAACTATACTGTAGATTCTCATTGTTGTTGTTCAGTCCCTAAGTTATATCTGACTCTTTGCGACCCTAGAGACTGCAGCACACCAGGCTTCCCTGTCCTTCACTATCTTCCTGAATTTGTTCAAACTCAATTCCACTGAGTTGGTGATGCCATCCAACCATCTCATCCTCTGTTACCCCCTTCTCCTCCTGCCTTCAATCTTTCCCAGCATCAGGGTGTTTTCCAGAGTTGGCGCTTCACATCAGGTGTCCACAGATTCTCACTAGTTACCTATTTTATATATAGCAGTGTATCTATGTCAATCCCAGTCTCCCAGTTCATCCCACCCCAACTTTTCCCTCTTGTTGTCCGTACGTGTTTTCCCTACATCTGTGTCTCTCTACCATTTTTCTATATTCTACATATATGTGTTAATGTGCAGGATTTGTTTTTCCTCTTTCTGACTTGCTTCACCCTGTGTGACAGTCTCCAGGTCCATCCATGTCTCTACAAATGACCCAAAAACTGATGCCAGTTTTTATGGCATCTTAAGACACCAGGCGATAAATGATTTTAAAGCAAGTGAAAATCACACATGCCATGCAAATAGATGCTATGGAAAAACAAAACACTGTGAGAACTAATGACCCCAAAGCTTGTAGGTCTCCAGTAGCCTCTATTTTAGGTCAGTTAATACAGGAGGGAAGGATTATACTGCAGGAACTGCCGCTGAATCTTCACAAATGAGCAGGAGGAACGAGGCTCGCCAGGCTCACTTCCCCTCCCAGCGCTGACGCCAGCTCATTCACCATGCAGACCAGGCAGCTGGTGTCAGAAGCATGGCTTTGTAAACATCTCTACTTTCTAAAAGAGAACATAATTCTGCTCCCCTGCTGTATTTTTTCACTTATAGCTGTCTGAATTGAAAAGGCAGATGTTTTATTTGGGGAATTGACTGCAAGGGTGATTGCTTTCAGGTGAAACAGTTAATAAATTAAAATTTAGGGAGCAGAGAAGTCTACTCAGGGAATAAAACTCTACCCTAAATGTGGGGAGAAAGAGCTCCACTTGTTGTTCTTGGAAAAGATCTGTGGATAATTAGATAATTAGGAGAGGAGGAGGGTGGTGAAACAGTTGTATTGATTAGCTGTCTAAAATTTGCTCTATTGCTAAACCTGAAGCCAGACATTTTGTTACTGAAATAAACTTGTTGTACAAGGTTGGAGCCCCATGCAAAGGCAAGTACCATATGCTGTGCATTGTACTTCACAGTGGCCCCCACCCCTGGGACCTCAGTTTCTTTTAAACAAAGTCTCTTTTATTTGAATGCTTCTCTGCCTTAATCCTACCTCCCACCCCTGTCCCCTCAGCATCTTCCCATAACCCTTTATAGAAAAACATCCTCAAGAATAATCTTGACCCACCATTTGGGGCCACATTCCCCACTCACTTTTCAACCCACTCCAACTTCACTTCTGTCTCTGCCATTTCACTGGATGCTCTCGTGGGAAAGCCCAGTGACCTTCCTCCCACAGTCCCTCTGAGCATCCTCCAGCCTTCACACTCGGAGACATTGTGACAGAATCCCTCCTGACCACTTCCTCTTTCTGAAAACCCATCTTTCCCTGGTTTCCCAGAGCCCACATCTTGCCAGTGATGCTCCTGTGTCTCTGGATATTCTCTCTGCATTCTAGCAACACGCTCAGAGTAGTTCTGAATAAATATTTGCTCCATAAATAAGAAATGAAGGAGAGAGTGAGTAAAAGATAGATTGAATTCAAGCTCTAAAGGGAATATGAGTGAGGGAGTCACGATCCACAGACAATTGTTTTGGAATGAAACTTTGGACTCTGTGTCTGGATACCACCCACCTCTCACATTCTCAGAACCTGGGGCAAGGGTATCAACAAAAGCCTGAGACCCATAGACCTTTCATCATCTTATCAACAGCTTGGGCTTGTACCAGGAGAGGACTGGCATGCCCGCCAGGGGACCAGGGGTGGTGTACAATGTCAAGTTTCCTCCACCCCTTCAGCCCACCCCTGCTGGCAGCTACACCAAGGACAACCCTCCAACCAAGGGTAAGGAGACAGCATCTGATCTCACTCCCTGGAGGGACAGGTAGGGAAGAAGCCTGGGCAGGCTATGGAAGACAGCTTGGGGACTTTGGGGCAGGGATTTGGAGGACTGGAGCAAGGTCTAAAGAAGAAGAATTGAGCAGGTTCTGGAGGAAAAGTCCGTTAGCCTGCTAGAAGAATGTGTTAGGAAAAGCCAGCAAAGGGGTCCCTTAACATGTCCCAGACAAGGGCCCAGGAGGGGTGTGTGGGACTGGTCTCTACCATCTTTCGGCATTTTTATTGAGGAATCTGAGGCTCCCCCTTGGCTGTCCTTAGGAAACATCAGAATTGGGTTTAGAAACATAGAAAAGGTTCTTTTTCATCTGTCATGAGGGTGTGTATCTTAAAGAATCAGAGGTGCTCTGGAGGGCCCATGCTCTCAACCAAGCCTTGGGTATCACACTTTATATACATTCTGTATATCCTATATGCATGCATGCTCAATCACTCAGTTGTGTCTGACTCTTTCCGACCCCATAGACTGTAGCCCACTAGACTCTTCTGTCCATGGAGTTTTCCAGGCAAGAATACAGGAGCAGGTTGCATTTCCTACTCCAGGGGATCTTCCTGACCCAGGGATTGAACCCACGTCTCCTGCATCTTCTGCATTGGTGGGTGGATTCTTCACCACTGAGCCACCTGGGAAACTCTATCCCACCCCGCCTCATATTTACTCCCAAACTGTTCTCTCAAGATGGCTCTACCAGAGTTTCTGGGTCCAAGTATGTCCACTAAGCAAGCAGTCCAAGACAAAGTGGGCACTGTTTGCCCGTAGGCCAGATGGGCCCCAGGAGAGGGTTACTCTGGGAATTCTGGGCAGAGAATATATATCCTATATATATTCTATTGCTATGCTTTTTAGTTGCTTCTCTGACTTTTTTAAATTATATCTTGAAATAAAATAATAGATGATGGGCACAAGGAAGACACCAGACAACATTCAAGCAACATTGTTTTTTCTCCCTGCTTGGAGGCTGCTCAGGACCAAATGAAGGAAATTTTACAAGCAAAGGTTGTGGAAAAGAGATGGAGAACTTAATCAGACAGAGGTTTAATTAAAAACTAATGAAGTGAGAAGACTGGGCTTACCCAGGATGAAAATTATTTCATTGTCCGTTAGCCTGTTTGTTCATTATCTGAGCTGGTATTTTCAACTTACTCGTATGCATCTAGAGAAAAATAATACTTTACTTAGCAAAATTAATCATGTATACTACCAATCTGCATCTATTTACACACATGTATTCATTCATTTCACATTACAGAATGGCAAAAACTGGGAAAGTTGTGAATGTTGTGTGTAATTTGATGCTGCTAATTATGAATATTTATGATGAAAATGCAAGAAAATGTCCATGTGTTAGACTTGAAAGAATCTGTGGACTTTGAAAATTTATTTCTTTTGGGCCTGGAAAAATGCAAAAACTCATGACATTGCAGACACTCTTTCTCCCTCTCTTCTCATCTCCAGCCGCACAACCCTTGAATTATATGCCATGCTGGCCCTTAAATATATCAAGCACTTCTACACATCTGTGCTTCTGCACATGTTTGTCTATTTCTCCTTAGAAATTCCTTCTCCCTTTATCATTGAATAAGATTGTGCTCATTCTTCAAAGTATAGATCAAATGCATCCCACTTGGGAAATCCCCCCCCCAACTCCCATTCTACCATCAGAATCAATCATTTCCTGTTGTTGCCACAAAGTATGATGTAACTTATGTCATCATACTGGGTTCAAGTACCATTTGTGTTACTAGCTGTGTGATTTTGGCTAAATTTTTGTCCCTTATTTTTGTCATTGGTAAATTGGGGGCAGTGATAGGTTATACCTCAGGATGTCCTTCTGAGGTTTAAATTAACTATGAAAGAAAAATCGATGAAGGATTTTGAAACAATATCCAGGATAATGTAAGTGCCCATGAAATGCTAGCTGTTATTATAATACGCTTTTCTTATAGCATATCACATAGATGGTTACAACATCTATTTGTCTATTATTTTACCAAAATTGTAAAAATGTTTACAACTCAAAGGCCTGGGAAAATGGCCGATTTAACAGTTTTCATTGTACAATAATTGTGTTAAAGACAAAGTAGTAATGTATAATTCCCTAGTCAATGACAGATTGACAATGGCTCTGAATTATGCCCTATTTTACATAAATTGATATCGCATTTTTTCCACAAGCATTTCTAGAAAACTGACTCAGGAAGACACAGTGTCATTTGTTAATGGACAAATTGTCATTTTGTGATAATAGACTGAAGACGTGAATGCCCCATATAGAGGTCTTTCTGGGTCAATTAGCAATGGATAATTTAAGTACCGGATATCCTGGTTCTATGGAAGCTGTTCTCCACGGTAAGATAGAGTACACAACTCTTAGCTATACACATAATACATATATGCAAAACAATCACTGCATATAGTAGGGCAAGTGGCAAGGTTGTCCCTGTGTTTTAGTGGAAGAAGAGAAGAAGACTTTGACCAGAATTATCCCCAACAGGCAGGAGAGGAATCAGGAATTTAAGCCACAGAATCACGAAAAAATACGTTGCATCATAAGCACAATTACTATCCCCCAAGATGCTTCCATGTTATGCCTGGTCCAAAATGTGTTGCTGATGAAGGAGTCTGCTGAGCACCATGCTTCCTCTCCCTCCCCACCCAGATACCAGTGTTGTTGTTGTTCAGTCACTCAGTCTAGTATCCAACTCTTGGACTGCAGCACACCAGGCCTCCCTGTCCTTCTCCAACTCCCGGAGCTTGCTCAAACTCATGTCCATCATGTCGGTGATGCCATCCAACCATCTCATCCTCTGTCACTCCCTTCTCAATCTTTCCTGGCATCAGAGTCTTTTCCAGTGAGTCAGCTCTTCACATCAGGTGCCAAAGTATTGGAGGTTCAGCTTCACCATCAGTCCTTCCAATGAATATTCAGGGTTGATTTCCTTTAAGATGGACTGGTTGGATCTCCTTGCAGTCTAAGGGACTCTCAAGAGTCTTCTCCAACACCACAGTTCAAAAGCATCAATTTGTTGGTGCTCAGCCTTTTTCATAGTTCAACTCTCATGTATCTACATGGTGTATCACAAAAAAGAGGAGCGTTCCATGTTTTGTTTTCATTGAAAAGTCACTGAAATCCGTATCTGCTGAAGTGATGGTGTTTGCTTCTTCAGTCGGGGAAAGCTCTGGGTTAACAGAAATTTGTGCGCTGGTGTCTGTCTATGGTATGAAATTAGAGGCTTCTTTGTGGAGGTCATTTTCTTGTAACCATTCCCAGATGTAACTGAAAAGAATCAAAAGTGATTCACTCTCCTTGGTTTTCCTCATCTCTTACAGATAAGAAATCTCCAGTCTTAACTCTCTTAACTGGTTTTTCTCATCTCAAATATGAAACTCCCACTGCTTCCCACCATCGAGGCTAGTATTTTGAGGACTAAAGAAATCAGAGTTGTATAAACTTTTGAGATGTAAATCCATATTCTCTACATACTAAATCTGTATACTCTCATAGTGAGTGGAAGACTTCTTATAGTGAGAAGAACTCCTTAGTTGGTGGGAAGGGTTTAGTAAAACTGCAGAGATAGATGTTCCCTGGACCCCAGGTTTTGGAAAAAGAACTCAGCTGATGCTGTTTAAAATGGAGATTTCTTTTTTTTCCCCATCCTTTGGAAAGAAACAGAAGCAGATAGAGAAAGGGCAGTAAAAATGGGAGAGGAATAGAGGAAAAAAGAAGAAAAAGCAGGTGGCATGAACCCCCTGTGACTCCACTAATCCTCAAAAAAGTGAAATCTAATCAACACTTGCTGCCAGAGGCTTTAATTATGTGTGTGTGGAAACCAGGCTCTTCAGGTGGCTCAGTGATAATCTGCCTGCCAATGCAGGAGACTCAGGAGATTCAGGTTCGATCCCTGGGTAGGGAAGATCCCCTAGGGGAGGAAATGGCAACCCACTCCAGGATTCTTGCCTGGGGAATCCCATGGACAGAGAAGCCTGGAGGGCTGCAGTCCAAGGGATCACAAAGACTTAGCAACTGAGCGTGCACACACATATGGAAATCAGGGGTGAAGCTAAGAATCACCTCTTGGGAATGTTGGAAAAAAACCATAAACAGTGTATGCAGGCTCAGCATGAGACGATCCTAAGAAAACTCCTTGCAAATGTGAAGAAATTGTGGAGGTTACTGTGGACTGTCCCAGACATGGACCTGGAATCAGCCCACTTTATTTAGATCTCTGAAACCAGGGAAGCCCCACCTAGCCTCAAAGTCATTGAGTGCCATTGAAAGAGAGGCTGGATCTGGGTTTCAATTAATGATGCTTTCTCAAAAAAAAGCACTTCTAATAAGGGTATGCTTAACACTCCTTAAAAATGTCTAAAATTCTGGTCCTAAAGTTGTACAATGGTTATATTTGTTGAACATCAGAGCAAGTGATTCCAGAAAGGTTTGGGCTTGTATGTATTTTTGTTCTCCAGGTTTTTCTACATTTACATGTTATAATCGAAGCAAGTGGCACAAACATCCTTTTTCATGAAATCCACTTATATAACTGCCTCTTCTCTAAAACTACTACAAAGAAAATTGGCTTTCCCCTATATTCTTTTTTTAATGGTCTTAAAGCAATTATCTACTGCTATTAAAATACATGTCAACATCAAAGATTTTATACTTTGGTACATGGTTCCTATTATAAGCTATCAGTACAAGCAAAGAATCCATTCCTGTGAGATGCTGAACTTGACAGTTTTTTTAGCAACATTTAAAAAATAAGGCAATTCATTGAAGCAAATGCCTAATTTTCAGACCAACGTGAGGAAGTCAAAAAGCTTTACATTCAACTCCTCCTTAAGATAAAGAATCAAAACTTTCCTTACCTTATTCTGCTTACTGTATGTTGCAAATCAGATACAAGTGGTCTATAATATTTCAGGACATGAGTAGTCCCAAGTTGACTATACAGGTTATCAATTACATCAAAATAAGAAGTGAAAAGGCCCCAATAACCCGTGATGAAGAGTCAGTGTGAGAACATTTGTTTGCTTGCTTATTTGTTTATTTGTGTGCGTGTGTGTTCAGTCTCTCAGTCATGTCCAACTCTTTCTTTGCGACCCCATGATCTGTAGCCTGCCAGGCTCCTCTGTCAATGGCATTTTCCAGGCAACAATAGTGGAGCAGGTTTCTGTTTCCTGCTCCAGGGGATCTTCCTGACTCAGGGACCAAACTCGCATCTCTTGAATCTCCTGCATTGGCAAGCAGATTCTTTACCTCTGAGCCAGCAGGGAAGACCTATATTTATCTTTAACATTTATTTATTTGTCTGCACTGGGTCTTAGTTTCAGCACGTGGGATCTTCAATGCAGCATGCAGGATCTTTTGGTTGAAAATTTTAGTTGCAAGCTGCAGAATCTTTAGCTGCGGCATATGGGATCTATTTCCCTGACTAGGCTTGGAACACAGGCCCCCTGCATTGGGAGCAAAGTCTCAGCCACTGGACCACCAGGAAAGTCCTTGAGAATATTTATTTTGATGCCTCTTTTGCTTCTGCAAAGTGAAGACCACATTCTTTGGGAAAGTGCCTCGTGTGTCCTGGAAGACAAACTGCTCCAAGAATAGCTAGCAAAGGGATCGCTGCATCGAGCCCCTCAGAAGCAAAGGTTTCCCAACCAACTGAGGGAAAACCACCGAGTCTGTTTTGTCTAAGATAAAGGACACCCTCCAAAGCCTTCTCCAGGGAGAGGCTGGCCTGGGGGCTCTCCTCGCACTCTGAACCACCCCTTCCAGGCTCCTCCAGGCCGTTCTTTTCATATCTGTAGGCTCCCTCCTCCATCTCACCAGGAGCCCCATCTCCATAATGGGACCCATACTTACCTATTTGTTTTTACAAATGATACTCTGCCTGATCCTTGGGGGTGAGTAAAAGAAGTTTTAATTAAGATAATTATAAAAATAAATCAAAAATGAACAATAAGTCAAACAAAGCACAGGAAACCAAACACTATGTAAGCAAAGTAACATCTCTTAGGAGTCCCAGTATGACTAGACTAACTGCAGGCTAGAGGAACTCATTTTTCAGTTGTATGCACATGCTGTTTTGCAGTTTTCTTCACTGATAAACTGTGCGTGGGTTTTTTTTAGTTAATTTTTATTGGAATGTCGTTGCTTTACAATATTGTGTTAGCTTCTGCTCTACGGCAAAGTGAATCAGCCTATTTATATATATATATACACCCCCTCCTTTTTGGACGCCTTTCCCATTCTGGTCACTACAGTGCATGCAGTAGAGTTCCCTGTGTGAGACTATGTTTAAAATAGATAACTAGTGAAAACTGTGTGTTTTATGTGGACTCTCCACTAGAATTTCTCTGACTTCTTCTCCAAGTTGCATTCTTATTTCTTAGCCAATTGTATCTCTTTAAAAAGTTCTTTTCCTTCTTCTGTGAGAAACTATCAACTAATATAGTGCGTCTACAATATCCGATGGCATCACAGACTCAACGGACATGAGTGTGAGCAAACTCAGGGGAACAGGGAAGCCTGACATGATGCAGTCCATGGGGTTGCAAAGAGTCAGACACAAGTTAGCGACTGAACAATAACTGTCTGATATCCTTGGGAAGAGTAAAATGGTCTCTCCAAGTGGAAGCAATATATAATTTTAGAGATTTTGGTTTTACTCAATTTACTCACCAATTTCTAACTCTTTTTAGTATTTGAAAGTGTTGAACACTCTTCTCACTGAAACCCTCCTTTTTGACGTGTGTTATAACTTTCTCTATCCTGTTATCCATCTAACTCTGGCTGCTCTGGTTTCACTGAAGGGAATATGTGTATTGAAGCGTCTTCAGCACAAAGCAACTAGCTTTTGAAGCATGCGGTAAGTGCACTGTAACTTTCAGAAAGAAAGAAGGAATTAATGAAAGAGTGAATGAACAGGGCACTCACCTGTTCCAGGACCAGTAGAGCACTTGTATAAATCTAGTTTATAAAGCAGCCAGGGAGTTTACATCTGGATTTATGAGAACTGAGCAGACTTGGATTTATTTGGAGGGCTGGGCAAGGAAAAAGGAACATACTTCTGGATTTTTCCCTGCTCTGCCAGCACCACTCTAGCAATGGTCCTTTGTCTTTGAAGAACATGTGGCTTGTTTCCAGATTTTTTTCCCTCCTTAGAACCAGCTTCAGAGATATCATCACTGAAGTAGCATCTTTCTCAGAGATCTGAGCCCCAGCTTTGTGGGGGCCCCTGAGAACCTGATACACCAGCACCATCTGGCAAGCATCCTATATCATGGTTTCACCTTCACATTCTAAGTTTTTTAGGTATCTTTTTAGATTTATTTATTTAATTTTTTGGCCTCCCTGTGCAGCATGTGGGATCTTAGTTCCCAGATCAGGGATCAAACCCATGCCCCTTTTGCTGGAAGTTTGGAATCTTAACCACTGGACCACCAGGGAGGCTCAATCTTCTAAGTTTTAATACCAGAACTTCTATTATTTTCCCCACCTGAGAGGATGGAGTCCATGGTGAAGTTACTCAATATTAATTCAATATTCTCATTTTGCTTTTGCAATTTTTTTAATACTTAATTATTCAATTCCTATGTTAAACTCTCTTGGTTAAAATAATTGATGTGGGTCTTTGTCTCCATCAAAACATAGTCCAAAGGGAACTTGAGTGCCCCATGTGCTTCAGAGCACCTCACTGATCCACTGCACTTTTACATCATGTGAACAGGATGAAGAACAACTACTCTGGGTACCCATGTTTGCTAGAAGGTGCATCAGAGAACCCTTAAAGATTCCTGAGTCTGCCCTATCACTGAGGATTAGAGGGGTCCTATAACTGGGGACATGGCGGGACACCCCCTCTAAGGTCAGAGAAGTTTATAAGCCTTATACTTTCTGTCACTAAGAAAGAAGGGCCATGCTTAGTAAACATCTTTGGATTCTGAAGACCAGACATGCCACATTTAGACACAGAGCCCTGACTCATTTGTTGGAGGAATTAGAAGGCTGTAAAATTTGAGCAGGACTCAGAACAAGAAAGGTCTCTGCAGTGGCTTCAGACTGTGGCACACACTGTCATGCAGCTTGGGTTACATGTCAGGGAGATTCTGCGGTTCACCAGGAATCTATAGCAGATACAGCACTAGGTGGGCTTTCTGTCAAGATCTCCAAACTAAGAGTCATGGTGCAGAGCTCTAGGATTGCAGAGCAAGTTCATGTCTTCTGCAGCAGAGAACTCTTCACCCTTCCCAGACTGCACCTCGGCATGTCACTAGGCTCTCATAGGGTGAGACAGGAATGGGACGTCAAGTAGAGATGCTCATCCGGAGGTGGAAATGTCACAAGGTGAGAGAGATGCACCATATGTCATAAACCATAGAAAATTCTGGATTCAAACCAAGCAGGTTTGACAGAAAACAAAACAAAACAAAACAAAAATAAACAAACCGGTATCCCAGACCCTGTGTCATCTACCTCTTCTGAACTGACATTTTTTCTTGGCTTCTCTGTATGGCTAGTGTAAGAAATGGGAAGAAGGGTGAGTGTTCCCTATAACCTGAGATAGAAAAACAAATAGGAGCTTTACTCATGGATGGACCAGCTTGGAATACTGGTGCAGACTGAAAATGGACAATTGTGAAACTATCAGTCTCCTGGGGCATGGGAAGAGGGGTGACCCTGACAAACTCTCGGGGAGAGAAACTGGCCCTGTGGGCAGAGTTTTATAGAATGCTCTGGATAACAATGTGTAATATTGTCGTAAGAGCAATATTCCCTGATGAATCCACCTGCAATGCAGGAGACACACGAGATGTGGGTTCAAACTCTGGGTCAGGAAGATCCCCTGGAGGAGGAAATGGCAACCCACTCCAGTATTCTTGCCTGAAAAAATCCCATGGAGAGAGGGGCCTGGCAGGCTCCATCAGGCTCACAAAGAGTCAGACATGACTGAACAACTAAGCAGGCGTGAATAAGAGCAAAGACAAGGACATCTGACCAAGAAGTCTTTGGATGGACTGATGGAACTGAGCACAAAGTGTGTGGATCTTTGTGTCTCACATCGGTGTCCATCAGAGAGCATATGCCATAGATGAACACTGAAAACCAGATACACAAAAGTACCATCTGTGACATCAGTCAGCATCCATATTCCCCACTCCAGAACCTGCTTGAGGGCCCAGAGATGGAGCAGTCATGGGGGAAGACACGGAGGTTATACAGAGTTCTGTAAATATGACCTTGATCGCTCTCCAAAGCTTCTGCCATTGAAGAGTATTTGATCTGCCAGCAGCTGAGATCAACTCTGAGTCCTCAACATGGTATCACCTCTTGAGGCTGTCAGTCAGCTGCTTGGTAGCAAATTGATTGCAACAGGTCCTTTCACCCTAGAAGCTATGCTGATGTATTCTTACTAGGATTGATGCAGATTCTGGCTAGGGTTTCTTTTCCCTGTCTGCAGTGCCTCCGTGAGGGCTCACAAACTACAGTTTATTGCTATCAGCTCCTGCATAATATATCCTGGGGCCAACAGGCCCACTTTGTGCCAAAGAAGTGACAGTGGACACATGGACATACGATCCCTTGGTTTTCGTATGCATTGCATCACAGAGAAAACACTGGTCTGTGTAATAATGGAACAGCTTCTCAGGGCTCACTCAGGGCAGACGAGTTTAAAGGTTGGTTCCATGCCTTTCAAGATGCAGGATACATTGCACCATAGCTTATTATACTGACTTTGTATCCCTCAAAAGCCAGAATATGAAGAACAAGAAATGAGAAAAATCAGGCTTTATCATGATCATTCTTAGTAGCCCAGTTGGGGAAGTTTGAGCTTTCTGTACTCACAGGTAGAAGTCCATCTTCTCATTCCATAGGCCTCTGCTAGAAACAGGGAACAAGAAGTAAGATAAGCTGGGAACACTTCCCAAGCTAAAATGAAATGCACTGTCTTCATTTTAAACCTTACTCAGTGTTGTGCCCAAATGAAGGTTTGTGTTTACCCAAATCCGTGTGTTGAAATCTTAATCCTCAAAGGAATGACAATATCAGGAGATGGGGCCTTTGGGAGGCTGTTATGTCATGAAGGTAGACTCTTTACCAGTGGAGTTAGTGCCCAGATGCAGGAGACCTTGTCTCTCACGTCCTCTCTGCCACTGGAAGATACAGTGAGAAAATGACCATCTACAACCCGAGAGAGGACTTCCCCCAAACTGAGCCATGTGGCACCCTGATCTCAGATTCTCTGCCTAGAGAACCATGAGAAATAAATTTCTGTTGCTTATAAGCCACCCACCCTATAGTATCCTTAACCCATGCTAAGACAGATGTTTAGTATATTTGTGTGTTTGTGTATCTCTCATGGGCATGTGGTTGTACAAGCACATGGAAAATATACTAAATATTCTAGATTTTAAGCTCCATGGATAATGTCTACAGCTTAGTAAACTTTCTTTTGGCTCATAATAATGATGCTTCTTGCTCAGTCGTGCCTGACTCTTTGTGACCCCATAGGCTGTAGCCCACCAGGCTCCCCTGTTCATGGGATTTCCCAGGTAAGAATACTGGGGTGGGATGACATTTCCACCTCCAGGGGATCTTCCTGACCCAGGGATCGAACTCGTGTCTCCTGCATTGGCAGGCAGATTCTTTACCACTGAGCCACCTGGGAAGCCTCATAATGATTATGACTGTGCATTTCCAGGTCAGCCTCTTAGTAAATACACGTTGAGTTGAATTTCCTTTTTCATACACTGAGCAGTCTTTGAAGTTGAACATCAGGTTCCTACATGAGAGTGAAGGAAGCTCAGTAGAGCCCCCGTGTCATCCATGATGCCGCGTTACTTTGACAGGCTGCTCCAGGCTCCGGGCTTTCCACTCAGTCCCTCAGTGATTCTTTCCAGCAAACAGTGCCTTCCTTAATGGTGCTTACTCAATTGTGCTGCCTGTCTGTCACCTGCAAAGAAAGGTATCATTTGGCTTACAATAAAATAGAATACAAACCACGGAAATGGTGTTCAACAATTCCTGTGCAATTTAAGCAAAATAACCCCACCCTGAAAAAGAAGAAATACCTAAGACATTTGAGCCTCAATGTTCTCACAACAAACTTTTTATTTTCCCCCTTTGAAGAAACATTATTTCACCAAAGGACAGAAGTCTGTATATAAGAGAATGCTCAGGATTTGCTGTTATCTGGCTAAGAGCCTAAGTCCCAAGCAGTCCCGGTCCATCGAGCCATCTTGATATCTTAAATTCAGACAGAGATCTTAGTGCATTTTATCCAAAGTGGGCAGGGCTAGGTCAGTTTTGTAAAACACACATGAGCTTGTGATCTTTTTGCCTAATAGCATTCACTCCTATCTTTCCAAAACTCCCTCTTCATTTTGACAACTTGATTTTGGAACGAAAACACGATGTTAGTAATTTGAACTTCACAGTGAATTCTCAGAATTTTCAAATACAGAGTCGGAACAGACACAATAGGATACAAAATGTTACGTGTTTTGTTGTTGCCTTCCTTTTTGGCCACCAAAGAAAGGGTGATGGCAATCACTTAAGATATCTGAAAAATGATAGGGGCGTTTGAAAGATAAGTGTAGACAGAATCTGTTACCAGTGTGAAATAGGTCCTCCTTAGCAGACATAATACTAAATAGAATGGCTTGACAAGCAGAAAGTAGGACACACTGAACAGTGAAATCACTTGGTCAGATAATGTCAGGTAGTTTGTAGGGAAGTTTATATGCTACAGTGAGCTGGGGATGTTGTATCTGACACATTTAAAGTACATATTAAAGATTGAGCCACACTTTGATCATACCCTGAAATGTCAACTGTGTACAGTTCTTCCTAACCTTTTAAAAATGTAGGTATAGAGGTCTTAAATTCTCTCTGGTGCCATAGAAATGGGAGTTGTAATTTTGCCTTGTTGAGAAATAATAAAAATTTAACACACTAGGGGTTTCTTACTATAGCCTCTTATGCTTTTATTATCCAAAAAAGGAACTTCTTGGGGTATAAAATTACAACTTTGGGGAAAGTAACTGTATTAGTTCTTTCATTAGATGTACATGATTCTAAACTATTAAATACTAAAGAATGGTCATTCATTCTTAACATCCAGCTTTCTTTCTCCCAAGGAAATAACGTTCTCAGAATGAAAGCCACTTATGAACAAAAAACAAGGGAAGAAAGAAAAAAGGGGGAAGAACACGTGAATATTAAAGAAGAAAATATGATCATACTTCCATGTTGGGCTAACATAAATGTTTTTTAGCTTGCTAAAGAGAAATTAGATCATTGTATTAAGATATCAAAAATATGTTAAAATTTTCTATTAATTTAATATAAGGGTATCAACGACCCTACTAACAATTATCAAAACTAGGTAAGGCTACCAAAAATAATTAGTTCTGTAAGTTTATAAGCTCACCTCATTTGTAACTCCATATCAAAAGTATTCCCCCTTGGACCTCTATTTTTAAAATTCTATTCATACATTTCTCTACATATGCTCAGCTTGCTTTCCACAACAAGACTCAACAGATCACCCTCTTATCTCCCTCTCTGCAGCCTTTTACTTTTATCTTCCTTCAATCAGATGTGATCTATTCATTGCCCATACTTTTTCAATTGTTAAGTCATATCTGACTCTTGGCAGCCCCATAAACTGCAGCATGCCAGGCTTTCCTGTCCTTTACTATCTCCCAAAGTTTGCTCAAACTCATGCCCATTATTCAGTGCTGCTATCCAACCATCTCATCCTCTGTCATCCCCTTCTCCTCCTGCCTTCAGTATTTCCCAACATCAGGGTCTTTTCCAATGAGTCGGCTCTTCACATCAGGTGACGAAAGTTTTGGAGCTTCAGCACCAGGCCTTGAATATTCAAGGCTGATTTTCTTTAGGGTTAGGTTTGATCTCCTTGCAGTCCAAGGGACTCTCAAGATTCTTCTTCAGCACCATAATTCAAAAGCGTCCATTCTTTAGTGCTCAGCCTTCTTTATGGTCCAATTCTTACATCCATACATGACTACTGGAAAAACCATAGTTTTGACTTTGTGGACCTTTGTTAGCAAAGTAACATCTCTACTTTTTAATACACTGTCTAAGTTTGTCATAGCTTTTCTTCCAAGGAGGAAGCATCCTTTAATTTCATGGCTGCAGTCATCATCCATAGTGATTTACTAACAGTGAAAAATGCCAGTGGATTGGCTGCCTATGACTGGATATCTCTTCTTCTTCTCACCTCTGCAAAAAGATACTCAGGGAACATCACTCAACAGGGTAGGATGGGGACTCAGCAGTGAGGCACTAGTGGAGTTCCCGTAGATTCTGCCCCAGCTCATTTCTGCAGGTGGTGGGGAAAAATGCTGCTGTCCCTGGGGGAGGCCAGCCTTGCAGGCACTTGATGTCTTCAGTTCTGTCTCCTTCTTGTTTGCTCCTTCTGCCTTTTGGTTCCCTCTCCTTTCCTTTATTTTTTTTTTAATTGGAGTATAATTGCTTTACAATGGTGTGTTAGTTTCTGCTGTACAATGAAGTGAGTCAGGTATATGTGCACATATAGCTCCTCCCTCTTGCATCTCCCTCCCATCACCCCCCATCCCACCCCTCTAGATGCTCACAGAGCACCAAGATGAGCTTCTTGTGCTTTATAGCAGGTTCCCACTAGCTAGAAACTGTGCACATGGCAGTGTGTTTATGCCAAACCTAATCTCTCAATTCATGCCACCCTCCCCTTCCCCCACCTTGTGTCCACACACCCTTTCTCTACTCTGCATCTCTATTCCTGCCCTGCAAGTAGGTTCATCTGTACTGTTTTTCTAGATTCCACATGCATGCATTAATTTACAATGTTGTTTTTTCTCCTAAAGGGGCTTTCCCTTTTTCCTTCTATGGGTCTGGGGGGAGTAGGGGGTGTCAGACAGCCGGCACTCTATCAGCCCTCTGTCACTCTCTCTGAGTTTCCGTAGGGCTTAGAAGCTATCTGGAAAAGATCCATTTTGCCTCAGGCCTGTGTGCATGATATTAGGTCCGAGGGGAGTTTAGATGATTACTTTTATCCACCACTGAAATCAAGTTTAGGAGAAATGCCAGAGAACAGCGACAACACAAACTAAGATAAAGCTCCAAAAAATGAGCTTACCTCACAGAAGGGAAGCTTTACATTAGATATTAAAAGAAATGCTTGAGTGAACCAACACACAGAAGATTGTGGGGTCTCCATTATATAGGAATACATAAGGAAAAAAAAGATGAACCACAAGTTTAAACTGCAACTGGTCTAAATTTATGTACTTGGAAGCAAGAGACTACTCTAGATGACTTCTGACATTTTCTCTCCCCAGTGCTCTATTTTTAGGAGCAGTCAATCAATCTCTTGCAGAAAAACATGAAATGTTCATATCTATAGTCCTCAAAGTTCACTACGAAATTCGTCCAGGTTGTCAGAAATACTTCTTGGAGTATGCAGGTACTAATGCTCTAAACTAGCAAAATAGAAAGTAAGTTTTGTTTTTATAGCAATGATGCATCCATCAACATAAAATTTGTTACACTCTAGCCCTTACACAGAATGGAGGGATGGTCATGGAAACACAGATTGTCATCAGAGTAGAAAAACAAAAAACTAAACTTCCTGAATAGAACAAATTAATATAGGCAGGGGCCATATACAGAAAATACATTTCCAATAACTGTCAACCACACAACAGTTGAGGCTTCTCTGGTGGTTCAGACAGTAAAGAATCTGCCTGCAATGTGGGAGACCCATGTTCAATCCCTGGATTGGGAAGATCCCATGGAGAAGGAAATGGCAACCCATTCCAGTATTCTTGCCTGGAGAATCTCATGGACAGAAGAGCCTAGAAGGCTACAGTCCCTGGGATTGCAAAGAATCAGACACAACGGTGCGACTAACACTGACTGACTGACTGACACAACAGTTGAGGCTAAAAGGTGTGATTGCTAAATACTCCATATTCCAATTTCATTACAGAGGATTCTGAAAGATGCACTTTTAAGCAAAGTGGGCGTTGCAGTCCTGCTGCTCTGACCTCCTGGACTGCCGGCTCTGGCCGATGGAACACAGGTGTAAAACACTATTGGCTACTGAGAAGAGGGTTTTTTTGGGCGAGTGAACGTAAGTTTGTAGAGCACCCTCTAGAGATGTTCCTCCCTGTTGTATAAGGTGAGAAGATGCCCAAACAGTTCCACTGGGTTAGCAACAAATGACCTTTCTCTTGCCTAAGTACAACGAAAAGAGTACGTGCCCCCATCTGGAAGTTCAGTGAGTCAGGAAAGAATTTTTACAGTTTGGAGGACTGAAAGAACAAGTACAAAGGAAGCTTTCAGCTTAGGCTGAGGAAACCTAAGGCAGGAGGCCAGGTTTCAAAACCTTATAGTAGCTCCCAAGAGAGTTAAAGGGCCTAAGAAAACCCTGGGATCAGGAAGCCGTGGGATGGCCTCTTGGCATGAGAAAAGCAGGAGGAAGAGGATGCCAGCCTCATCAACCAAGAGGTGAGCTGGTCACATAAATGTAGAGCTCTGGCAGCTCAACCAGGGGAGAACAGATAACTCATCCTGTGTAGCCATAAGCATAGTCCTTCTCTCATTCCTCATGCCAACCAGAGGACCGGGAGAAACCAGAGAACTCGCATCACCACCTCCAAACAGCTGGTAGGTGGATCTGCAAGCCCGGCCTCTTCAGAAAAGGATGAAAGCTTTCAGCTGGAAATCTTGACACGTTCATAGCCAAGAGAGACTCCTTTTATAACTGCAAATGACTGAAAAGACATGAAACTAGCAGGAATATCTGAGAAGCACACAACTAATGGTAGGAAGGGCTTTCAGCACAACGGAGCCCATATTCAGAAAAATATTAAAGCATTCCATCTAAAGAGAATATCAGAGTAATGTGAGAAATTTACTAATTCCTTGAATATTCCAAATAAACTTGCTAGAGGGACATGTGGGCAGGTGACAGAACCCAAACTGCACTTACTGTAGAATAAACAAAAGCAAAGCAAACAAATCCACTGGACTGGGAAACTGCATCAAAAGTTCTGGGTTCTGATCTAGATCTGTCAACACTAATTGAATTTAGGATACTCTGTTAACCTTTCCTGGTTCCTTCTGCCTCACTGATAAAATGAAAACATTGAATATCTGATTGCTTGCTGCCCTGAAGCTTTGGGCCTTCTAGTTCCACGGTTACTCATGACTGGACAGATGTGATGAGCCAAACTGAGCACTCCAACTCCTTCCCACCAATGATGGACAAAAAGAAAACATCCATTAAAAAGCAACTACATTAAAGAATCCGCCTGCCAAGACAGGAGACACGAGTTTGATCCCTGGATTAGGAAAATCCCCTGGAGGAAGAAATGGCAACCCACTCCAGTATTCTTGTTTGGGGAATCCCATGGACAGAAGAGCCAGGTGGGCTACACTCCATGGCATCGCAAAAGAGTCGGACATGGCTTAGCGACTGAGCACATAGTACATTTTTATTATTACTTACTACTGATAAAATAAGATCTGTTCTCGGCCCAACCATCAGATAATATACCTAATTCAATAGTTTAGCCCATTGTGTTTATTTTACGAGGTACTAGAGACTGAACGTTTCCTCCCCTTCCCTCAGATTCATGTGTGGGAACCCTAATCCCCAGTGTGATTATATATGGAGATGGGAGCTCTACGAGGAGATTAGGGGCTTCCTAGGTGGCACTAGTGGTAAAGAACCTACCTGCCAATGCAGGAGACATATGAGACCTTGGTTCGATCCCTGGGTCAGGAGGATTTCCTGGAGGAGGGCATGGTAACCCATCTAGTATTCTTGTCTGGAGAATCCCATAGACAGAGAGTCCTGTCGGGTTATAGTCCATGGGGTTGCAAAGAGTTGGAAATGACTACAGTGACTGAGCACGCACATGACCTAGGAGGGGAGCAGGTCGTGAGGGCAGAGCCCTCTGATGGGACGAGTGCCTTTATAAGAGACACATCGCAGAGACACGTCTCACTGCACCACAAAAATAAGCAGTAAGAGGGTAACCATCTGCATGTGAAGAAGAGGGCCCTCACCAAGAAACCCAGACACCATGCCAGTATTCTGATCTTAGACTTCCCAACTTCCAGGACATTACATTCAGTTCTGTTCAGTTCAGTCACTCAGTCGTGTCCGACTCTTTGCGACCCCATGAACCGCAGCATGCCAGGCCTCCCTGTCCATCACCAACTCCTGGAGTTTACCCAAACTCCTGTCCATTGAGTCGGTGATGCCATCCAACCATCTCATCCTCTGTCGTCCCCTTCTCCTCCCACCTTCAATCTTTCCCAGTATCAGGGTCTTTTCCAGTGAGTCAGCTCTTTGCATCAGGTGGCCAAAGTATTGGAGTTTCAGCTTCAACACCAGTTGTTCCAATGAATATTCAGGACTGATCTCCTTTAGGATGGACTAGTTGAGTCTCCTTGCTGTCCAAGGACTCTCAAGAGTCTTCTCCAGCAACACAGTTCAAAAGCATCAATTCTTCAGCGCTCAGCTTTCTTTATAGTCCAACTCTCACATCCATACATGACCACTGGAAAAACAATGGACTTGACTAGATGGACCTTTGTTGGCAAAGTAATGTCTCTCCTTTTTAATATGCCATCTAGGCTGGTCATAACTTTTCTTCCAAGGAATAAGAGTCTTTTAATTTCATGATTGCAGGCACCATCTGCAGTGATTTTGGAGCCAAAAAAACCAAAGTCTGCCACTGTTTCTACTGTTTCCCCATCTATTTGGCATGAAGTGATGGGACATTACATTATTACCAAAAAAAAAATCTCTATTGTTTAAGCCACATAATCCATGATATTTTGTTAAAGCAGCCACAACTCGGAAGTCAACAGTTATTTTCTCTGTTTTTGCAAAACATCTGCACTGTAAGTCAACATGTTTTTCCTCCCATTAACCCAGCCATTGAACTCCTACCTGGGAACTCAGGACTCCTGCTAAATAAGGTCAGCACAGTTTAGTGCTGCAAGCAATATTTTCCTGCTCTCCTCTCCTGAGTACTACCTAAATATTTTATTAGTAGACTTTCTTCGTGAGCTTCTGTCCATTATTTTTCCTTCTTTTCACCCCCAGTTAGGCAAGTGACTGCTCCTTAGAACTGCAAAGCAATGCAGATTTCTGGCTTCCTCTGCCTTCCTGTGAGATGAAAGTCACAGGACACTCTGGTTTCCGGAAAGTTGATTCAGCTTTATATCCACACAGTCTTCCATCCTTAGCCATTTCAAGATCCTTTTCTGTCTGGTTCTTTACTTGTTCTTCTCAGATTGGCTTAAATCTATTTGAGCTTGCTTTTTCTTTGCTTACAAAATTGACACTTGCTTTCCTCAGACTTTAAATCATCCAATGCTTCCTCACTTTTGTAGGCTTCCTCCTTCATTGTTTTCTGTAGATAATGATACTTGATTTCTTGCTTTCTTTTGGAGCTGAAATTTTGAGTGAATTCCACTTGACATTTAACATGTGTACAGTGAATATTCAGTCTAAGGAAAATGCCAAGGAACAGACTCTTTTGCAGTCTGTAGTTTAGACCAACACAAAAATCCACATTTTCTTTGATTTTTAATGCAAACTGCCTTGTCGCTGAGTCACTGAACTAGCTCTTCTTTGCTGGGGGCAAAGCAATGTTTACTGACCCATTGATGTGTATAAATCGGAGCTCAATCATGACACGGTCTTTGTCCTCTAGGAACCCAGAAGCTAAATTCAGACCATAAAGGCTAGAGATAATGAGATTGAGCCTCTTCACACTCTTTTAGAAAGAAAGTGAGGTATAAGCTCATAAATAAATGCGCCATTAGAGAGGACACTGGCAGAATGTGAAGAGATTTTCAGGGAAACTCAAGGTGCGCTGGGCAAGAAGGGCAGAAGGTGATGATCAGAGAGGAGAATGTGACTGCCGCAAGGAAAAAGAGAAGCTAGAGGTATATTCCTTGCTCAAAAAACCAACAAGTGTTTAATGAAGGAGACCAAGAGCCAAAAGTCAGCTCTTTACCAAGAGCTTTACTAAGACAACTTCCTTCAGCTTAAGAAAATTTTATACAGGTCTCTGCCTGACTTTAGGACCTTTACCTCTCTATCCTTAGAATATTTACTTTAGAAAATGCATAATTACAGATTTTTTCTCTATCCCTTTGAAGTGCAGAGAGATCTTCTATAGACCTCTTCCCAGCTCTGCAACCCATGGATGTCTTTCTCAAGGGCTCTGGGAGCCATTCCTTTGAAATGGCATCATCAAGAAAGATAGAACCCCTATCTCCCCACCCCTGTCTGCAGGATACCAATGAACAGACACAGATAGTCTAATCGCATTGACCAACGTCCCTACTAATGTCCTCCATTACTTTACCACTAGCTCACCCCAGCAGTTAAAAGTCCTCTCATCTGTCTTTGATTACAAAGGAGTCCAGTTCAGACTCTCTCCTTTCTTGCACTAGTCTTGAATAAAGTCCTCTTTGCCTGTTAACTCTGTCTGGTACAATTTTTCTTAGATAGTTCACAGATGCAAACTATAGATGACCAGCAGGTACTGAGTTTGGGTCCTGGAATGGGAGGAAATCAGAGACTGTGTTTAGAGAACAGAATTTCCCACAGGTGGGGATCTCACTCTGCATTTCTTGAAAGGCTTTTGAACAGGTCATGATGTTTACACTACAAGCATGTTGTCAGTTTTTCTGCCATCTATGCCACTTTGTTCCAAAAGGTGGGAATGGGGAACTGTGTTTACACTGAGTTTGTATTGCAAACGTCATCACCTTTGCTTTCTCTTAGCACATTAAAATTCTTTATCTTTAAGGCTTAAAAAATTGTCCCTTTTTGATGTTAAAGATATAATGCTGGTCTTTCTGCCGAATTATTCTGATAGTTCAGCCCAGGGTAAATTCCAAAAGTGTAAACAAGGGTGGATATCGAAATACAGATAAAGTCAAGAAAATACCCATAAAATTGCTGGCAAAGGACCTGAGCATCTGAATACACATGAGCCTTGACTGTCATCCTGACTTCTGTGGGAATTACTTTACATTTTGCTACTTGACTGGCCACCAAAGCGTGATACACAGTGAGATATGTGTTCGTGAGCCTTGGGGTGTCCTTCTTTAGTGCATTGGTTGCAAGCACCGTTCTAGAATCAGAGATGATTCCAAAGGCCTGAGAGCAGGTTTTCTCACCTGTCCTCACAAAGCGGATCAGGAGGCTCCCCATGGAGCATCAGTCGCTGTGACTTTTCAGAGTCAGGGTACAATTGTATCCTGTACAGACATATGCTGGTGTGAGCTCAAGATCTGATCAATCTTGACATGAACAGCAAAGTGTTAGCTCACAGACTGAAGAGACCTGGTTGCAAGCTCCTTCTCCAGCACCACCATAGCTTTTCTGAAAGATGACAAGTCATCCAAGTGTGTGTTTCCCCCCAGAATGGACCTGACAGCAGTCAAATGTTAAACCCAATGAGAAAGATGGTGGATTTTAGTGCACTGAGAAAATAGCACTTTTTAAAAAACAAATGACCTCTCCACCCAAGTAGAGTTGCTTTTTAGGAAGTACTCAGCCTGGAAGTTATTTCCCCCAGGCAAACAAAGTGGTGACCTATATAATTCCACCTACTCTTGTTCTATACAACAGATAGACCTCCAGCCAAGAGAGCTCTGAAAAAAAGAGGACATTCCTAGGTACTGAGAGCTATAAATTAAAAGCTGGTGGAAAGCGCTTCAACATTTCAACTAAATGCAACAACTGAAGATGCATACTTAAAGCATGAACTTGGAGTGATTGCCAATCATAAAATGGGAGGGTTTTTTTTTTTTTTGCAGTTAGCGATAAAGAAATAAGGTATAGGGTGTGGAGGCATCGACGGGGAAGAGAAGTGGTGGAACAGGCAGACACAAAATACGAAACAAAAGCAAAACTCATGGCAACCAGGACAAAGACATTCCCATATGCTTATCATTGTTGTTATTAAAAGATCGAAGTTCTGAGAGCCCTTTGGATAAGTCCAGAAACATGTTGAGTGAAAGGGAGGACACACAAATAAGTAAATGGTAAACAGTTCTATTTCTATGAAGTTCATGAATCAACAAAACTGCTCCGTAGGGACGGAGTTAGAAAGTGATTAGGCTCGGAAGTGGAAGGGTTAATTGGAAAGGGGCACAAGAGAGCTTTATGAGACGATGTGGTTACACACGGGTGTATATATGCATGTAAGAACCATGTGGATGTGTACTTAACGTCTGTGCATTTAAGAAGGATATATGACCTTGATGGATCCCACCATCACTTGGGTCAGAGTAAGTGTGATGGTTGACTTGAGGCATCAACTTGGCTCTGCCACAGTGCCCATATTGTGGTCAGACTTAGTCTAGATGTTTCTGTGAGGCTGTTTTTGAATGATGTGGGTGTTTAAATCAGTGGACTTTGAGAAAAGCCCTTCATAGTCTGACTGGATATCACCCAATCAGCTGAAGGTCTAACTAGAGCAAAAAACTGACTTCCCTGAGCAAAAGGGAATTCTACTGCAGATAGCCTTCAAACTTGAACTGTAACACGCCTTCTTTCCTGAGGCTTCAGCATGATGGCTTTCAGATTTGAGCCATAGAATCAGCTGTCTGCTGGGTGTCCAGCCTATTGGGCCAGCCCATAGATTTCAGACTTGACAGAGCCCATTATCATGTGAGACAATTCCTTAAAATAAATCTCGAGAGAGAGAGAGACAGACAGACAGACAGACATATATGGAGGAGGGCATGGCAACCCACTCCAGTATTGTTGCCTGGAGAATCCCGTGGACATGAGGAGCCTGAGGGGCTACAGTCCATATGGTCAGAAAGAGTTGGACTCAACTGAAGCAGCTTAGCATACACACATATACACACACACACACACACACACACACACACACACACATCTTATTGGCTCTGTTTCTCTGGAGAACTCAGACTCAGTCAGCTGTCTTTACTGAATAGTACTTGCATGAGATCTGTTCTTACCCAGAAAGGCACATGCTCCACCCCTGCTTCCCAGGAGTTAAACCAAATGAAACCATCCCTGAACATTTACTTCTACAACTCCATTTGGTGTTTATCACATTATGAGTCTCCATAAGGATTAAAATGGCTCTCTTAGTTCAGCCTCCAAGTCAGCCTCAAAAATACACGAGGGGAAGAAGAATGTTCGCTAGCTAAGCCCTGGTATTAGAATACATGGTACGCTAAACAAAGCTTATATTTAAGACACATTTTTGGAAGTACAAAGTCAATATTCTGCTCAACTGTTTAAATACACCTTACTACACACACACACACACACACACACACACACACACGCATGCCAGAAAAGCCACCATTTGTAAAGCTTATTAGTACAGGATCATCTCTCAGTAAGCCTTGCCTCTGGGTAACATACATACATCTCAGGGGATAGAAAGAAAGGATTCCAGCTCTCCAAATTCATGGACCCTGATTCTCCATCTGTTGCTTGATTAATGGAGGAAGTTTGGCACCGCTGTGCTCCACAGGCAAAAGTAAAGCATGCTAACGATGACCAGTAGGTGGAGAAAGATGGTGGGAAGGGGAGGGCTGGTGATATTTAGGTGAAGAGCTGAAAGCCATCCATCTCTTTTAACTCAGACTCTAAAACTGTGGAGAAAAGGATTTTGATTTCTCTCTTTGCTCACAGCTGAGAACTCTTGGAAATGTTCTCATCACTTGTATACTTAAGGAAAGAAAAGGAGAATTCCGAGCAACACTGCCTTGTGTATATGTAGGAGGCGGCTGTGGTTGTGTGTGTGTGTGTGTGTGTGTGTGTGTGTGTATGTGTGGTATGACAGGAGTATAGGGTATATGGGGGTGTGGTAATATGTGTGTGTGGTGTGAGAAGTGTGTCTGTATGTGTATGTGTGTCTGTGGTATATGGGGTTCTGATTGTGTGTGTGTGTATCTGTGGTGTGAGGAGAAGTGTGTGGTGTGTGTGTATGTGTGAAGTGTGTCTGTGTGTGTATGTGTGTCTGTGGTATATGGGGTTCTGATTGTGTGTGTGTGTATCTGTAGTGTGAGGAGAAGTGTGTGGTGTGTGTGTATGTGTGTGAAGTTTGTCTGTGTGTATGTGTGTCTGTGGTATATGGGGCTCTGATTGTGTGTGTGTGTATCTGTGGTGTGAGGAGAAGTATGTGGTGTGTGTGTGTGTGTGAAGTGTGTCTGTGGGGTGAGGAGGAATGTGTGGTGTGTGTATGTGTGTGGTATGGGTGTGTGTATGTGTGTGCGCATAGGGGAGCTGCAGAACCCCGTCCCTGGGGGGGGGGGGCTCAGAGCTCACAGGGACCTCACCTGCCTCTCTCATTCTCTGCCTCATTCATCCTTGGTTGCTCGCTGTTTAGCTAAACTCCTTATGACTAGAGTGAAAATTACCCAAAGTGACAGCTTGAGACCAGCAGGAAAACTGATAGAAGCCCCTCAAACAGTTTATATTTCAGGCAAACTTGTCCCTGGGCAGCTTTTGTCAGTTTTCTTTGTTCAAATCCCTGTTATTTCTGCTTGACACCCCTTACATAGTAACTGTACTTTAAAAATGAAAACAAAGAAGATGGAGTGGATTTGGTGGAGGAAGGGGAAGGAGGGCTGGAGTGAGCAGAACTGGACGCAGTGAGCCCTGCAGTTCCTTCTGTCTGTCAGAAGCTGCCCTGCTGCTGATGGGAATTGCAGCGTGTCGGTGGGGGGCTTTGCCAGTCTTACATGCGGAAGTCCCTTAGGTTGGATATCTGGATGACCAACACTGGGTAATCAGCAAAATTGGATTCGCAGGCTAATATCTTCTTAGAGAACATGCTCCCCTGTTGTAGGGCTCTTCACATCCCAAGAAACATAGTCCCATGTTAAAGCACCATCACCTCTGACATGTTTAGAATCAGGGTCCCCTTGAGGAAACAGACCCACATTCAGCTTGAGACTGGACCATCTCCAGGGACCCCCATCCTAATTCCTGTGAAGCCAGATGAGCAAGCAGATGAGGAAGAAGGGAAGGTATGTTAGTTTAGGTTCCCACTGGTGACATCAAGCCATCCCGAGTGGACCCTGACACATTTTTTTCTTCTGCAAAATCAAGGGAAATGATGGGCTAAAAGGCTGTAATTCCCAGAAATCCATCCTATTTCCAGTCAAAATCCCCCATCTTCCCAATGCATGGCAACCTTGTTTGAATGAGACCTTGCCACACCTAGCAATTTCTCCATATGACAATATCACAACTGGTGTTTCTCCATAACCGGAGACAGCATGTGAAAGGGGACTCAAGATGGGAGGAGATTCAGCAGCCAAATACATTTGAGGCAATAAAATGAACTTTCTCATCAGGTTTCCTCAGATTACCTGTAACTTGCAAATGTATTCCTTCAGATTGTTTTTTCATTGATACAAATATGCTGTGGATTAAAACTTACCACTGAAGAAGACTTCACTGGTGGTCAAGCGGTTGGGTAGGACTCCATACTTTCCAATATAGGTGGCACAGGTTCAATCCCTGGTCAGGGAACTAAGATCTCACATGCCTTAGGTGCAGCCAAAAATGTTTAAAAGAAAAAATAAAATTTTAAAACATGCCACTGAAGGCTTAATTACATACAAGGAAAAACTAATATAAAATTATTCAGGACTGAATCCCTAGTCAGGGAACTGAGATCTCTCAAGCACACGGGGCAGCCAACAAAATAGAAGAAATATAGATAAAGGGGTGGATGAAGACAGCAAAGGGATTAAAAGACAGAATGACAGAGAGGCAGAGGCTGACGGCAGAGTGCGCTGGTACTAAAGCTGTGATAGAATGTTCTTGTCTGTTACACAGAACCCTCCTCGGGTATTTCTCAAAGCACAGCGCTGATGGCACTTAATTCTAATTCTTCATTATACACAAGTTGCTTCTGACTGATGCTAGTACCCCACACCGTGTTTCTGACTCAAAATCCAGGTTTTAATTTGAAGAATACTAAATTTCTTTAAAAGAGGAAATGTTTTATGAGAAGGGGAAAAGGTAAGAGTGATAAGGTTTATGAAACATCCATCTAGGCTTTTATTACTAACATGTGAATAGATTTAGTAAAACTGACTGAAAACATTTAAATTAACTCTTACCACAAGATTACTAAAATAATTTTGCATCTCACTTTATTACATTTTCTTCCTAATGGAGTGTGTGGTTCAAAACATTTAGCTTCATAAACAGAGATCTGAAACTTCTAATTACATCTCTTTAAGTTAAAGCTTAACCAAAATAGTTCAGAATGCAAATGTGTTTGCCCAAGAGACTAGATTCAAATGACATTTCAAGCACGCACACACACACACAAACACACACACACACACACACACACGCAAACACACACACACACTCCAATTTCCAAAGCAAGTTACTGTTATGTTGCTGTATCACTGTGAATTTGATAAATCATTTACATTTACTCTTGATGAAAAGGGAAAGTGAAGTGGCAACATAATGCATTGAGTTAATAATAATCAGATTCCCTTGTACGTACAGAACCCCCTGATTCCAAGGAGCTTTAAGTACCTTACAGATATTATCTCATTAATCCCTACAACATCAGTGTGAGATGGACGGCAAACAGTATGCTCTACTAGGTGGAGAAGAGATAGCGATGGTGATTAAAATAATACATCGTGTTTGGAGATAGCGATGGTGATTAAAATAATACATCGTGTTTGGAGATAGCGATGGTGATTAAAATAATACATCGTGTTTGGAGAACATCCTGTGCTGGGGTGTTGAGAACATTTCGCAGATGCTATCAAATGAATTGACTGATCTTCCTAAGAGATTGGCACCAGGCAAACATCAGTTTTCTTCTGTTGAATGTGGAAAATGAAACTGTGCACAGTGACTTAATCAATTTTACTGGTGAGGACATAGTCCAAGGATTTTTTTTTCTCCTTAGTGTGTACTTGGTATTCTAAAAACTTGATTATTGTTATTTAGGACTTCCCTGATGGCTAAGCAGTAAAGAATTTGCCTGCCAGTGCAGGAGATGCAGGCTCCATACCTGGGTCAGGAAGATCCTATGGAGAAGGAAATGGCAATTCACTCCAGTATTCTTGCCTGAGAAATCCCATGAACAGAGGAGAGCCTGGTGGGCTACAGTCCATGGAGTTGCAAACAGCCAGACACAACTTAGTGACTAAACAACAATTGTTATTTCTTTGATACTAAAGTAGATAGTAGTAAATAAATAGATTGATAGATAGACAGACAGATGATAAGAGACAGAGAGAAATAAAATGGTGCCAAACCAAGAATTTCACTCCTAATCTGAACATGTTGGTAATCACAGTATCATGGTACCACATGCCAACTGCCGCTGATGAAATAAAAGATGAAGGCTCTAAATTTAGTACATTTTCTGAAATTCTGATGGACTTCATTTCCAAAAGCTAATCCAAAGCACTGTGCAGGTAGGCATAGAGGAAATGATAGAAATAACAATGAATTTAAAAAAATACAAATAGCTTTCCTGTTATTAAGTTGTGAATGCTCAAAGGCATAAAACTCCAGTGACTATAGTGAATTCATTTAAGTGGACAAAATAATTTTGGAAATGGCTTCCTCATATAATAATTAAAGTTGGAAAAAAGCAACCTCTTAGTGTAACCTGGTGGATTTTGCTGTTACTCTGCATTCTGCTTTCACCTGAAAAAACCCAATAAAGAGAAAGCCCTGTTGTCCTATGGTACAAAAGACCTGAATAAGGAAGAGGTTGGCATGTTGAAGGAATATTCAGAAGATCATGTGACTGAGGTTGTTAGTGGAATAGAGTGGACTCAGATGAGAGCAATGGGACCACTTAGAAGTTGGGTTCTAAAGAGATATAGAGGCCTTGGAAAGAAATGTCAGTTCAGTTCAGTCACTCTTTGTGACTACAGCATGCCAAGCTTCCCTGTCCATCACCTACTCACGGAGCCTACTCAAACTCATGTCCGTCGAGTCAGTGATGCCAACCAACCATCTCATCCTCTGTCGTCCCCTTCTCCTGCCTTCAATCTTTCCTAGCATCAGGGTCTTTTCCAATGAGTTAGTTCTTTGCATCAAGTGGCCAAAGTATTGGGGTTTCAGCTTCACCAAGACATTTTTAAATACAGTGGAAACAATTGGCAGGTTTGGAGTAGAGGTTTCATGTGATCTAACTTGCACTTATGACCTTCCTGGTAACTCAGATGGTAAGGAATCCACCTGCAGTGCAGGAGACATGGGTACAATTCCCAGGTCGGGAAGATCCCCTGGATAAGGGAATGCAACCCACTCCAGTATTCTTGTCCAAAAAATCCCATGGATAGAGGAGCCTGGTGGGCTTCAGTCCATTGGGTCACAAAGAGTCAGACATGACTGAGTGACTAACACTTTCACTGTCACTTTCAACTTGCACTTAAAAAGCACGCTGGATGTTTTGAAGATAAGGGATTGGAGGAAATCAAGACTGGGAACAGGGAGACAACTTAGGAGGCTGCCCCAGTAGTTACAGAAACCAGTGAAAGAGCCTCTACAAGAAGAGTCAACAAAGAAAGATAAAAGAACATCACCACTTATGTCAACCATGCTACCTTATTAACCAAGATGTCTCATTTCCTAACGGTGAGAGGCCACAGAGGCCCTAAATTAAATGACAGTATAGTAGCAGCTGGGCTTCCCTAGTGGTTCAGACAGTAAAGATGCAGGAGACCTGGATCTGATCCCCTGGAGAAGGGAATGGCTACCCACTCAAGTATTCTTGCCTGGAGAATTCCCTAGACAGAGGAATGTGGCAGGCTACAGTCCAGGGGGATCTCAAAGAGTCGGACATGACTGAGGAACTAACACTTTCACTCTTTCACACTTCATAGTAACAACAGCAGCACTTAAAAAAAAACACAAAAAGTAAGTGATAAACATTAAACTTTGTTATCATGGTAAGAGAAATAGAACAAGGTGAGTTTGCTCATTTCTTATTGTTTCTATTCTTCCCTGAAGCAGGTGAAACACACTTTTGCTTCATACACAATACAAAGCAAAACCCACCATAAGGAAAACCTTTATACACCAGCTTGACTCAAATTCCCTGGATCATGTGTGTGTGTGTGTGTGTGTGTGTGTGTGTGTGTGTGAGAGAGAGAGAGCATGTGTGTGCGTGCGTGCACGTGCGCTCAGTCATGTCTAACTCTTTGAGGCCCCATGGACTGTATAGCCCACCAGGCTCCTCTGTCAATGGGATTTTCCAGGCAAAAATACTGGAATGGGTTGCCATTTCCTACTCCTGGTGATCTTCCCAACCCAGAGATCGAACCTGCATCTCTTGCATCTCCTGCATTGGCAGGTGGATTCTTTACCACTGTGCCATCAGGGAACAAAGGCAAAAAACACATACAAAATATATTAACGGGAAAAGAATGGGCAGTTCCCAAATTTCCTTGTTTCATTGATTGAATGCAAATGGACACCAGTGAGCCTGTTCCCTTTGCATTCACACCACTAGCTGGGCTCATCTCATTTACCCGCTGGTGAATTTGTAGGCTTTTGAATGTGATAGTAAAAGGCATTTTCACTCTGTGGTCAGTATTCTTTATGGATAGAGACATATGCAAGGAATCAGAAAGCTAGTTATATTCTTGAGCCTGATTCAGGCTTTATAACCTAAACCAAGTATTTGTCAGCTTCTACTTTGCTTATACCACCCCCACTCCCAACCAACCTAACTGACCATTAAATCAATTTGGTTCTCTCTGCTAGAACATGATGTACCATGTATTGAAATTTATATAATATAATTATTTATTTAACAGTATTACTTTTCAGTTACATACCAGACAGTAGTTGGTATATTTGAAGCAGAATTAATCATAACGTCCATCCAATCCAAAATTAGAACTATAAATGCGATTAACTAAAATAGTAAAGGAGCATTATTGTACAAGGATTAAAGCAAAATTTGCTGAAAGAAATATATAATTTCATTGATAATCCATAATATCAACTGCACTGTTCCACAAGCCATCAGATTTGCAAAGTTCAGGTTTAGTACTTAAAGTATTATAAATTTAAATGAAGGCAAATATATTTCACTATCAAAAACATATCAGAATTATCTTAACTCAAGAAAGGAGTTTATCTTATTTTTTATTAAAAATTTTTATTATAGTTGATTTACAACATTGTGCTAATTTCTGTTGTATAGCAAAGTGACTCCGTTATATACATATATCCACTCCTTTTTTATATTCTTTTCCATTATGGTTTATCCTAGGAGATTGATAGAGTTCTCTGTGCTATACAGTAGGATCTTGTTGTTTAACCATTATAAATTTAATAGTTTGCATCTGCTAATCCCAACTCCTAATCCATCCCTCCCCTACCTACTCCCCATTGGCAACCACAGGTCTTTTCCCTATGTCCGTGAGTCTGTTTCTGTTTTGTAGAGAGGTTCACTTGTACCATATTTTGGATTCAACCTATAAGTGGTATCGTATGGTATTTGTCTTTCTCTTTCTGACTTACTTCACTTAGTGTGACAGTCTCTAGCAAAGAGTTGCTCTTATTTTAAAATATTTCTTTGTCCTTCATGAATTTTTTAACTCTTTAACTCTTGTCTATTACAGATATAATTCTTCAAGGCAGACCAGGTTCTTTCCCAGGACTAAAAAGGAAGAGCTTGCAGTGTTTAAAGGCTGCAGAGAGAATCAAGGGAAGGGGGAGTTTTTGTTAACACCAAACTAACACCATCCTTTTTCCTTAACTCTGATGTATTTTCCTGTGTGGTTGAACAATCTATTACACAGCATTGGCAAAGCTTTGCCTCAGCAGGAGTTGTCGAGTGCTAAATGGTTTATAGATTTGAATGTTGAGGCAATCTGTAAACAGTTTGGAGCATCAGGGTGTGGGGAGGAGCCAGATTTGTTAATCTTTTCACTTTGGCCTGCCAAATATATATTTCATCTATAACTCAATGAATTATTTACTCTGGTTGAAATAATCCATTCTTATTAAAGCACATCTGCTGATAATTATGAAGTATGTAAGCAATGAAGAAATGTATTTTCAAACCAGTAAATAGAAATTCATCAGTTTTGGTAATAGCTGAGTTGAGACTACATCCGCTCCCTAATTTTATCTATGTTTAAAATACTCAAAATACACCTGACTATCTTGAGACATATTAATGTACAACATTAAGGGTCTCTTAATAATCATGTTTAATTCACCATTCTTTTTAAAATCTAATTAAAACTCCCCCAAAGGAGAACATTCTGAATTTAGTGAATAGGCTTCTACAACCATTGAATTCGCATTATTTCTAATGGGATAAACTCAAAATACTTGGGGAATATCAAATGATTTAAATCTGCATCTAGACACCAATCATATGTTAAGCAGAAAATTTCTTTAGAAGGAAAAAATTACAAAATACATATTTTTTGTGGAAAAGTTCTAATCATCTCTTATACAAAACTTATTTCAGTATTTATATCTATTTTTTCCCATTGGATGTAATTTAGCAGTTACACATTGGAGTAATATGAGGAAGAAGACAGCTATTTTTCCCTAGTGGTTAAAGGAAAAAAAATTTAAGTGACTCATATTTTTTTCAAAATATATGCTGATGCTGATGTCGGTCAAAAATAAAACACCTCAGGATAATTCAGTAGTTCTTTTTGTATCCCCATGGGGCCTTCACTCATTAATACATTCAGCGAATATAGAGTTTATAGTGTTCCTAGCACTGTGTGGCGGCTTCCCGGGTGACTCAGTGGTAAAGAATCCGCCTGACAATGCAGGAGATGCAGGTTCAATCCGTGGGTCAGGAAGGTCCCCTGAAAAAGGAAATGGCAACCCACTCCAGCATTCTTGCCTGGGACATCCTAGGGACAGAGGAGCCTGCCAGGCTACAGTCCATGGAGTCCCAAGAATCGGATGTGGCTAAGCAACTAAACAACAACAGCAAGCTCTGTGTGGGGATGTGGCCACAAAACTGAGCAAACCAGTGAAGGTCCTGTCTGCTGTAGCTGACAGCCTAATGGGTATTTTCATTACCAGTCATCTCTGGGTGTTCCTGGGACTATGGCCACGAAGCTTCCAGTGTGGCGGTTACCGCAGTTGTAGCATTTACCGGAGTATCTGGCTGCTTAGTGGGTATGACTGTGTCCCCTCCAGTGTACATCTTGCTTTTCTCAGCCTTATTTGTCCAGCTCAGACAAAGTGCAGAACTTAGTGTGGGGTGGGAGATGGGAGGGAGGCTCAAGAGGGAGGGGACATACATATTCCTATGGCTTGTTCATGTTGATGTATGGCAGAAACCAACACAATATTGTAAAGCAATTATCCTTCAATTAAAAATAAATTTAAATTTTAAAAAAAGAGGACTTAGTGTGGAGCAGCGAATCCAGCTGTGCTCAGCTGTGATCGCCAGCCACCATGTCAGCTTTGCTCAGCAGGGACCGGCACGACCCAATTCTCACTCGCTGATACCCCTGCCACTCTCTGCTCACACATCAGTTAGAGCCTGTTCGACTGTGTTGGAATCATTAGTTCATATCAGTGTTTGGTTCTTCAGGAGAGGTGAGATCACACACCCCTCGAATTATGTATCAGAAAACCAGGGGTGCTGTATCGTGAGAAGTTTCTGTTAGCTGAGCGGAGTTGAATCAAGTTGAGTTTTTGAAAGAAGCCTGAATTCTAAAAGCTGGAAAATCTACACGACGTATGTACACATCGATATAGATGCTTTTCCCTTCTCACTCCCTACCTATGAATGCCTCTGAGCCATAGAGTCTTATTCAACTCTGTTGTCCCCCCAACCTGGCCCATCTGGAGGCTCTGTGCCTGTACCTGTCCTCTCTGTCTCCGATCTGCCCTTACTTCCTCCCAGTTACAAAGGTTCGCAGGGACTTGGCAGGAACCCTGACATTGTGGTCTGGGTACATTGACTCTAATTACAGTAGATATCACAATGCCTCCTTCAACACATCCCCCCCAATCTCTATTCAGCAGCAGTTTCTCTGAATGTCTGAGATGAGCACAGCATCCTTCTTGGTATTCTGATGTAGTATTCCAGGACAACATCAAGTTTTACAGGTATGAAGTACCCTTAATATCTAGTGTATAGTATTCAGTTAGTTCTCCCTTTCCCTTGGGGGAAAAAAGATGAAAATGTTGGTGTTTTCAAGTAAGTCACACTACCACATGTGTGCATTTTTGCAGAGTAACAAATTTCACATCATTACATCAGACTGAACATGTAATGTTTGGGAAGTTCTCAAATAAAACATCTGATGAAAAAAAATTACATTAACATTTTTTTAATGCAACAATTAACAAGAAAGAGGCTAGAAAACCTAGCAGAAGTAACGTGATAGAGTTATGATTTGATGTTATCAGGGCAATCTTTGCAACATAAGATCCCAAAGTGATAGATGGTTTGAAATTTGTTAACAGATGTCTAGTTTCTTTTTTTAATATTTGCTGTCTATCCTTCAAAAACTTGTACAGTGAGGGTTCCCAAAGCTTACAGTTCATAAGGCAAGGGTTTAAAATATGCAAATAAATAGCTGAGGTCACCACGAGGCTCTCTGAATATTTTGAAATATTGCTATAAGTAGAGTTGAAGGTAGCAGTAAAACAACCTTTGACTTGTCTTCAGGTCTTTTCTCATGTTGAACTGTTTGCATAATTGCCTATTTAAAAATAATTTAAAAATAGGCCTGGTTCAGGGAAAAGAGTCATCCTTAATTTGAGTGAGCGGTTTTCCCTATTTTATATTTGGTTGGTCAAATTCCAAGAAGCTTCAAGATCAGGAAGAGAATTACGGATTGTGCTCTCACAATATTTTCCCCATGAGTCCTATTTCTTGGTTTCATTTATTATTCCAATTATTTAACAGATGCATAAGTATCGACTAATTTTATATGCATCTAGAGATGCAAGATGAATAGGATATATACTGCCTCATGGAACTTAGAATCTAGTAGAAAAAATAGAGAATGGGCAAGAAATGATAAGATGTTGAAAAATGCCATAACACTGTAAGTTCAGTTCTTTTTTAAAAATTTATTCTTAATTGGAGGATAATTGCTTTACAATATTGTGGTGGTTTCTGCCATACATCCACATGAATCAGCCATAGGTATATACATGTGTCCCCTTCTTCTTGAACCTCCCTCCCATCTCCTACCCCATCCCACCCCTCCAGGTTTTTCCAGAGCACTGGGCTGAGTTCCCTGCATCACACAGCAGCTTCCCGCTGGCTATCTGTTTTCCATACGGTCATGGATGTGTTTCAGTTCCCCCACCCTCTCATTCCCGCACTGCGCTCACAAGTCTGTTCTCTGTGTCTGTGTCTTCATTGCTGCCTGCAAATCAGATCATCAGTACCATCTAAGTTCAGTTCTTAATTCAGAAAAGCAAACCGGATTTCTTTAACAAGTTTTTGTTTTAACTATTTTAATTGACTAGGCTGTTTTCTCCTAGGAATAAAATATTGCATTAATTCTTCAAAAACACCTTGATCAGTGCTTTACAAATGAGGACTGAGAAATTTGAGGACATTAAAAAAAATCACTTTACAAGTGTGTTGTGGTGAGTGGAGATTGAGGGGAGCAGTGGTCAGAAGGAACTCTCTGGAGGACTCTTGAAAGGGCTGCAGTTATGAAAAACTCCCCTAAGGACCAGGCAGATCACCTGAATTACTCAGCTCTCTTTTCTTCTATTTTAATGCAAGAGAATGTAGGGTGAGCACATTTCTGAAGGAACAATGGAGATTAGTTACACCTCACCCTCCCCAGAAATTTTCCTTCTAGCCAAGTAAGTTTCTAGCTAAAGGCAGAAACTTCCATTTAGTTTCCCAAAAGCTTTTTGTGACAAATGATAGCTATATTAACCTGGTGCATAGGTGTGCTGAAATAAAGAATCATTGCATCTACATTGCATTGGATTCTGATATCATTCACTCTAGGCAACTCTGGGCTGCCTGCTTTGAAGGGTTTGTGGGCAAACTGTATCAGGAGAGGACTTTTTCTTTTTTTTTTTCCTGATTAAGTCTATAGCTAGATCATGATTAACTGCTATTGTGACTGCTTTTTTCCCAATGTATAGGAAAAGAATGAGCTAAAGTGTGTCTCAAGCTTTAGGAGACATATTGAAAGTAACACTTCACTACCGAAAATACACCACTGATCATAAGAATCCTTCCATCAGGCAGTGAATCATTTGCCTAAAAGAATCTTTCAGCTCATGCCTATTTACTCCCAGCAGCATCTATAATGATACGCAGTCTCAGCACACCCAGAGACTTTTGAAAGTCCTTACTCTCAGCATCCCTGTGATTATATATAAATTAATTAATGGAATCGCTTTGTTACAAGCTGTCAGTCTCTATAAAATATAGTGTATAGGCTGATCAATATTAGATTTCTATTGACAGATAACTCTATGATAGTATATCCTTCTATTTCTAAACCAGGAATTTCCAAAGTTATTTCAACTGCTTCAAAGTCATTGAGAAGTCTGTTACAAGGTTAAGCACATCTCTGCTAAATGTTGTGTGCTTTTTTCTATACTGAGATGCCTAAATGCACCAGAAATGTCTATATGGGAGCTATATGCTCGTATGATACTATCGTATTTTGGTCCAATTTAAGAGCCTATATATATATATATATATATATATATATATATATATATATATATTTATAATTTATAAATATTTACTAAAAACAATTCAGTCCATTTGAAAGATTTTCAGTTACTCTATGTAATCTTCAGGTGTCAAAATGGGATTTTTGCACCATCTAAAATAGTCATTCAAACTCTTTTTTTCCTCTCAATAAAAGATATAAGTAAAAAGAATATGGCCTGACAAACAAGTGAAAACAGAAAAGGGACGCGTTAATAGTTTGGCTTTGTGTGTGTGTGTGTGTGTATATGGACTGGGACATTAATTCTTGTAAATCAGGAAGGAAAAACCATATCCTTTTGAGACAGTCTGGGGGCAGAACGGGAAATACACATTCTTCCGGCAGTGAGATCTTGCGTGACTGTGGCTCTTGGCTTGGTCTGGGGTTAAGAAAGTGAAACATCGGCAGAGCCATATGAAGTAAATCCCAGAGGCAGTGTTTCAGCCTCGTGAGCTATAAATAAGCTGGTCTGAGTCAGCCCATGGTTTCTGTGGGCATTTCCCAGCCTCTTTCCTGAGCACTTCACTTCTAACCATACTGAAAGCTCATCTGATTAATAGCTACATATAGGTTATCACATAATTGCAGTTGGAAACAATCGAATGTTTATTTTCATCTATAAAAGAAACTCTATAGGGGAAACTTCTAGTCTGGTCTTTAAAGGACAGAGGACATCAACAATGGTGTCCACCTTAACAAGGTCTTCCCTGGTGGTTCAGACTGTAAAGAATCTGCCTGCAGTGCAGGAAACCAGGGTTCAATCCCTGGGTTGGAAAGATCCCCTGGAGAAGGGAATGACTACCCACCCCAGTATTCTTGCCTGGAGAATTCCATGGACAGAGGAGCCATGGGCTACATCCATGAGGTCTGAAAGAGTCAGACAAGACACCTGATCGACTAACATGTTCACTTCACCTAATAGTAACTCAAAATTTATTATTCATTATTAAAAAACAAAGCTTCAGCTTAGAGTTTCTTATATTTTGAACAAAAATTATTTTAAAATTTATCATGTTAATATAAAACATCTTCATTTATCCACCTTGTCTTTAGAAATCAGAACACTGGAAGTATAAAGGAAATGAAAACTTTTAAAGCTACAAAATAAAGCAAAAATATTTCTCTTTCGCTATGTGTATACACACACACACACACACACACGCACACATACACACACACACATATAACTAGGCAATTTACAAAAATAATTTAAAATGATTGATTTTTACTCTAAGGATTATACAGCAATCCCAAATCAAAATATAGAAAATTTGTGATCAAATTGCCTGTTTCATATCTAGATTGCATGGAATTTAAAATTAGTCATTCAGCATTATTCAGATCAATTTTGCAATGAATTTTCTCACAACATATGATCTGTATACAATACATCCCCCATAGTTCTATTTCTTTATAAAACCCATATATTCCATTTATTCACAAAATACCTCAAATTAACTACCAAGGAAGACTCTTTCTGTAATATCTTTAATTCCTTTTTTAATTCTGGAAGAACAAAGAAGATGGAAGGAAGAATAACTGAACCAAATCATATAGCAAAACTAACTGCTTCTCTCTTGAAGGCACCACCTCTAAATAAACACTGATGCAGCCAGGATGGGGATTTTCAGGCCATCTTTTATGCATGAGTAAAAGTGTTCAGTGCACTAAGCTCAAAAAAGAAAACCTGAGGATTTATATGAATATATAGCAGCTTAAAATATAGAGGAGCGATCTGGGGAAGAGAAAAAAGGTCCAATGAAAGAGGCGTTAAGATTACCCTTGGCAGTAAAAAACACATTATCATGAAAAAGAGTGAATGAACTCTCTGTGCTTCATGTTGCACTTCCTTCTCTGTCTGCTGGTGCCTGTATCTATGGCATGTGGTCACAGAAAACTACATCTACTACCTCTGGAAACGCAAAAGGCACAAGAGCTTGATTCGTCATCCATCAGAACCAGAGGTGGCTGAATATTGGGAGATGGGTGAGATCTTTTCTGGGGAGTAAATGAAAGCAAGATTGCTGGCGCTGTCATGAAAGGAAGATTAGAAATGAGGCAAGAGAACTTGATTTCTTCCAAAGTCAGAGAAACTAGGGCTACAGCCAGCCTTTCAAGTAATGAGTTCCAAGGCACCCAAGGAATGGCGTTTCAAGGTCAGAGATGAGCTAGGATTACTGCAACTGAGAGTTTCAGGTTCTTAGAATCAGATTTTCTCAATCTTGAATCTACACACAGAGATCACTCATTCCACCACCCAGAAATGTGAGGACATTTGGGGGTGGATTATAAGTCAGTTGAAGCAGGGCAAACTTTGAAACACTGAGTATTAGAACTGAAAGGAAGCACAAAGACCATCGAATGCCACCATCTTTACCTTACAGGTGAGACCACCGAGACCCAGACGCATGGTGACGCGTTTTGCACCTGAAAGCCCTGGCATGGCCAGTGAAAGTGGAGAGGCCACTGGAACAGGAGCCCTAAGTGAAATAATGGGATTATTTTGGTTAGTTATCCAAACACACAGGAGGTATAACCACACCATAAATTCCAGTGGAGTGGGACAAAACAGTAACATTGTACTGGAAGAGACAGATGTTCCTATGTATATCTTCTGAATAATACTCATGCAAAAGGATAGAAACACCCTTATTGAGACAAGGACTCCCTACCACATACTTGAATTTGAAGGGCACTGACAGTTTCAAATTGTCCCCCAAATGTCTGCCTCACCAGTTGGCCAGGTGACTCAAACATCAAGCCTCAGATCCACTCATTTATATTGATCATTATCTGAAGAATATCTATGTTAAAATACAATTACATTATCCCAAAATACAGTAGATGATCTGATTAGCCCTCAATACAACACTAGTTTGGATTCATTTCTAAGTTTAGCAGACTATCCACCAGCAGAATCAGCCCTGAGGGAATGCTTCTTGGACAGAAGTTTTGACAAAAAGGAGTTGGGAAAGGTCATAAACACAGCACATGCCCTGCCTGAGGCGAACACTAGGTAGTTCCAGGACAGAGTCCAAGCCCCCATGGAGCCATCAAACAGCCCTCTGACATCATAGTTTACTTTCTGAGGCTCGCTTTCATCTGGAACTTGAGGCCAACAAATTGCGACTTCAAGTGTTTGTGAAACGATGTAATAGAACCACGAGCAACAAATCCAGAGCCACAAGGTAACTCATAGAAACTTCAAGAGACCTTTCATCAATGGATCTTTTGTCTATGAGGTCACAAGTGAAATGAAGTATTAGTTGCTGAGTCATGTCTGACTCTTTGTGACCCCATGGACTGTAGTCAGCCAGACTTCTCTGTCCTTGGAATTCTCCAGGCAAGAATACTGCAGTGGGTAGCCATTCCCTTATCCAGAAGATCTTCTCAACCCAGGAACTGAACCTGGGTCTCCTGCATTGCAGGCATATTTTTTACCCTCTGAGCCTCCAGTGAAGCCCATGAGGTCATAACCTGATCGTAACAAGAACTCAGGGCAAAAACAAAATCAAAATTCCCTCCTGAATTCCACCAACTTGGCCCAACATGGTTTACATGAGAGTTAACCCTGGAAAGAGAACTATGATTGATCAAGGTTAAAAGCAAGAACAGCTAATCACCCTCTACCACCCCACTTCCCCAAAACTTGGAGCAAGCAATGTTCCTTCAATAAGTGAAGACTACTTTCTAATAAATGTTTAAAATATTACCCTTAGGTAAAACAATTCCTCTTCCTAAAGAATTTCCAAAAGAAGTTTTTTAAAATATCCAGAGGTATAAAACGCACTATCCTTAGAATTTCCTTATTTAAAAACTTCTTTAGGACTTCTATGGTGGTCCAGTGGTTAAGGTTCCATCCTTCTACTGCATGGGTTCGATCCCTGGTTGGGGAATTAAGATCTCACATGCCATGCAGCGTGGCAAAAATTTAATTAATTAAAAGTGCTTCTCTGTTGTGGATCCTAGGATCTTTGAGAGGGATCCAAACCTACTCTCTGGGCTTTGATATCTCCTTTCCCAGAATTATTAATCATCCCCAAAGTGCAGGAGAATAGTGAAACACCAGTGGCATTTTCTCAAAAATGTAGATGAAAAGCAGAAGCACTGGAAAAGTCAGTGCCTTGAGATGTCGAATCTAGAAGAGGCAAGCAGGGATACATGATTACAAAGAAAAAGCCCAGTTTGACTCCTCAGTAACTTAAAGTTCAAACATCCAGATTTTCTGAAAATTAAGAGTGTCATTTATCTCATATACTGTCAACATCATGTGTTCAACAGAGTCACACAAATGAACCAACTGATAATTAGGACTCAAGCAGTTGTTTATTTGTGAGGAAATTCATAGCAGATCATGCTCAGTTCATACAGGTTAGAGTTTTTTTGCTATCAATCCCAGAAATAAAAGTTTTATTACAGGAAAAATATGCACAAATGGCATAATTACTTATATGGGCTTCCCTGGTGGCTCAGTGGTAAAGAATCTGCCTGCAATGCAGGAAACACAGGTTCAGTCCCTGGGTTGGGAAGATTCCCTGGAGAAGGAGAAGGCAATCCACTCTAGTATTCTTGCCTGGGAAATCCCATGGATGGAGAAGACTGGCGAGCTAATGTCATGGGGTCACAAAGAGTCGGACACGACTTAGAGACTAAACAGCAACAGCAGCAACAACTACTCATAATCAGAGTTTCAACAAAATGAATTCTAGAACAATTTCTTCAAACTGTGAGACAGGAAGATGGCTCTAGAGGTATGTAGGTTATTGTTAAGTAAATGGACAGGTACCAGTACTTTGCCAATTATTATTCCACTTCATTACATTTAAATAGCATCCCATCCCTTACAATTGTATTTTTGAACATTGATTGAGGGTGAATATGCTCTGTACTGTATATTATTTAATATAACTAGCTCCACCCTCACGCTGATACTATTCAGTTCAGTCACTCCATCATGTCTGACTCTATGCAACCTCCATGGACTGCAGCATGCCACGCCTCCCTGTCCGTGACCATCTCCTGGAGTTTACTCAGACTCATGTTCATCGAGTCGGTGACGCCATCCAACCATCTCATCCTCTGTCATCCCCTTCTCCTCCTGCCTTCAATCTTTCCCAGCATTAAGGTCTTTTCCAATGAGTCAGTTCTTCGCATCAGGTGACCAAAGTATTGGAGTTTCAGCTTCAGCTGTTACTATTAAGAGCTGTTAATTTTAACTCTCAGTTGGTTTATAAATGTTATCTTACACTTGAGAATCTTAAAGTCACAACTTGGTAACTGGTGATATCTATTCTCAGGTCTCAGTCTCCCAAACCATAATTTTAAGCATTGTTTTTAAAAAGTGTTTGCATTTAGACTTTTCTGAAAGTTAAATTCAGAAACAACTTGTGTATGATTTGAGAACCCCAAAGAGAAAAAAACATATATATACTGAAGTAACTCTTTTTAAAATGGCACCTTCTACTTAATAAATTATCCTTACAGAGGTTTGAAATTAAATTTAATCTGTAATCCTTAAGAAATATTTCACTCTATAAGAAATGCAATTATAATTGCAATATTTTGGCATTCATTTAAATTCACAATTGGTCCTACTCTCCTTCTTTGCAGTTTGACTTCTTTTAAGGAAAAAAATCCATTTTTTATCTGTCTCTTATGGGAAATGGGATTATTCATTTTATTTATTTATGAATTCATATTCTGGGCCTTTTTCTCCATAGGGTAGACAATCTTTTACAAGAAATATTCTCAAATTTTAATCAACTATAACTTCTGACAATACTCTGAGGAACTTTGTATCTAATTTTTTATTCAGCCTTACACTTTTCCTATTCTATACAACATGGGGAGATGCTGAAAAATGGAAATAGGAAAGTTGAAGGATTTCATTCTGTTTCCTTAAGCCTATAAGACAGAGCAGAGCAACAAATCTTAGATGTACTCAAACCATGCAACAAAGATGGGGAGGCAGATCAGAAGAAAGTTAGGAAAGGCTGTTCAAAAGACAAAAAATCTGACTACAAGTAGTTAATGATGCCATATACCAACACTTACCAGAGTTCCTTTTGACCAGCACATCCTGTCTGGCATTCACCACAAAAACACATCACAAGGCATACTAAAACCTAAAAACACAGTTCGAACAGACTGAACAAGCATCAGAACCAGGCTCACAAAGGACTGAAATGTTGTGATTAACATATCAGGAATTTAAAACGATTATGATTAATGTGCTAGGAGCTCTCATGAACCAAGTAGACAACATGCAGGAATAATTGGGCAACGTAAGCAGCATGCATGCTTAGTCACTCAGCCGTGTCCAACTCTTTGATACTCTTTAGGCTGTAGCCTGCAAGGTTCCTTTGTCCTTGGAGTATTTCAAGCAAGAATACTGGAGTGGGTTGCCATTCTCTTCTCCAGGGAATTTTCTCGACGCAGGGATCAAACTTGCGTCTCTTACGCCTCCTGCACTGGCAGGTGGATTCTTTACCACTGAGCTACCTGGGAAGCCCCCAATGTAAGCAGAGAGATGGGAAATTTTAAGAAAGAATCAGAAGGCTATGCTAGAGATCAGAAACACTGTTGCAGAAAGACAGGTGTAAGGCAAAGAGAACGCACAGGGTCCTCCTTCCCTCTCAACTCCCCCTGTTCCTCAAAACCTTTGCAGGGTTGGTTTAGAAGAAGCATCAGTTAGGGCTGTGAAAGAAGCAATTCACAGCAATCATACTAAGCAAAGTCTGGTCCTTTTGACCAGGACAGCAAGCTCTGCATCCACGCTCCTTTTATCCCCACACCCCCCGCCTCGTGCCTTCATTAGGCTATGCTACCTGGATAATTGATGGGAGGGAGGCACCGAGAACAAGAGCTCTGCTTGGTGAAGCATTTCATAACTGCTGCTTGCACACCGTCCAGGCGAATTACACCATCAATTGTGGGAGCTCCTACTTATTACCGCTAATTGCTGCCGAGAGCATGATGCTGACCAGTGCAGAGCAGCTACTGAAACAAGGAGGGGAAGGCCAGGAGCATCTAATGGTTTATGGAGACCATCAGGAAATTCTGTGAAGAGAATCAATTTCCCTGTAACTATCAGCCTGATAATAGCAAAAGGCACTCCGGTTTTTATAGTAAGTGAAGGCCTCCTGAGGACCAATCGTTAATTCCTTACAGAAACTTGCCCTCTGCAGTAACTTATTTATTGTATGCTACTGCTTGTCCTCACACATGCTCCTCAACTCACAAATGAATTCTCCAAAGCTGGATCCCTGTAAGGAACCCCAATGACTTAAATATATTTCTTGTATTTCAACAGCTAAGTTGGGTCCAACTGTTTGTGACCCCATGGACTGCAGCACACCAGGCTCCCCTGTTCTTCCCCATCTCCCAGAGTTTGCTCAAATTCATGTCCATTGAGTCAGTAATGCCATCCAACCATCTCATCCTCTGTCGTCCCCTTCTCCTCCTGCCCTCAATCTTTCCCAGCATCAAGGTCTTTTCCAGTGAGACTGTTCTTGGTATAAGGTGGTCAAAGTATTGGAGCTTCAGCTTCAGCACCAGTCCTTTCAATGAACACCCAGGACTGATCTCCTTTAGGATGGACTGGTTGGATCTCCTTGCAGTCCAAGAGACTCTCAAGAGTCTTCTTCAACACCACAGTTTGAAAGCATCAACTCTTTGGTACTCAACCTTGTTTATAGTCCAACTCTTACATACATATGTGACTCCTGGAAAAACCATAGCTTTGACTATATGGACCTTTGTCAGAAAAGTGATGTCTCTGCTTTTTAATAAACTGTCTTAATTTCTTACTTATTTATATTAATGGTAAATGTCCCACAAGCATGTTCACAGGAGGCCCAAGGCAGGCTTTTGTCCTCTTTTCTGATTGTTTTTTCTCTTTGAAGTGGGCATTACATTTTTGGGTAAGTTTTATCACTAAAGGGGTTCATGAAACTAGAAAATGAATTCTGTGAGCAGTGACATTGCTTTTTTCATTGGAATTTCTGGGAAACAGGAAAGAGTTTTCATGTACTAAGTTAGAAGTTGCCTGTTTGTGTAACATTTTCTGTAATGTAATGGCCCTGGGTAGTTTAGAAACAGGAACTTTGCTGAGAATCTTCTGAAAGTACCAGAATATCTCCTGAGACAAAATGCACCAAGACACATGTACACAAATCTGTGAGCCATGTCAAGAGTAAACTTACCCCTGACTACCATCAGGGGGTTCCCTAGCAGTTCAGCAACCTCAGGGAAACACCTCCTGCTGTAAAGGGTGAGTCTGGTGCTCTTATTTACAGGTGGCATCTTCAGTGCTCACCCATCTGTGCACATGTGCATGATCAGTCCCTTCAGTCATGTCCAATTCTTTGTGACCCCATGGACTGTAACCACCAGGCCCCTCGATCCGTGTGGGATTCTCCAGACAAGAATACTGAAGTGAGTTGCCATGCTCCACTCCAGGGGAGTTTCCTGACCCAGAGATTGAACCTGTGTCTCTTGAAGCTCCCGCATGGCAGGTGGATTCTTTACCGCTGAGCCACCAGGGAAGCCTGCTCATCCATCTAGTGGTGAGAAATTCATTTCCAGCACTCCCAAGGGATGAGGCAATATTTCACAAGGCACTCAACCCATAGATTCCTCCCTCCGGTGGTCATGAAGGCGGATATGATTAATTTGTCTTGTAAGCTGATACAGCTGTCTGCTCCAAGTCTCTCCCCTTAATTTCTCAGAGCATTTCCACCCCCTTCAGATCATCATTTCTCCAGTCCCAGCCAGACTATCTGCAAACTAGCTCAGGGAAAGACCCAGCTCTGACTTCCTTGTCTTCCTCCTCCTGTGAACCTGTCTCCAGTGCATCCTTCCAGGTCGCTTCCTTATGACTCAGATCCTTCCAGTGACACACGACAAGGGCCAACCTGCCCTGTGTCCAAGCCAGGTTCCAGGAATCCAGGAACCAGCTGTGACCTTGGCACCCTGGAAACCAAAGATTCACCACACAAGAGGAAGCAATCTGCCCTTCACTAGGTACTTGCAAAAAGTACTCTTTGTCTTCTCTGCTAGGATGTTGAAGGTAAAAATAAAGTCAAATAAAACACACCAACCAACAGCCACATTGTGGCCACTATATATGGAAAATTCTAACTTTGACTCTAAGAAGTAGAGTATGCCCAGAGGGATGGAGACATTCTTTTCTTTCCAACTGTAAGAAGAAGCATAAATTTGGATCCCTTCAGTGCCTCCACATCTTTGGAGACAGCTTAGAACAAAGGGACCTAGTTCTACCTTGACCTCCTTAGGCATCCTTGTTTTCCTTTATGAGACAGTGAGTTGAAAGTCTGGCTTGGTTGCAGGTATGCAGGCAGATATCATATAAAAATCCCCTCCCCCAGAAAAACACTATTTTTCACAATATGAGCAAAACTTACAAGTCTGAGCATAATTTTATATTTGCACGTATATATATTCAGTCGCTTCAGTCATGTCTGACTCTTTGCACCCCCCTGGACTGTAGTCTCTCCAGGCTCCTCTGTCCTTGGGGATTCTTCAGGCAAGAATACTGGAGTGGGTTTCCATTTCCTCCTCCAATGGATTGGGTATCAAATCCATGTCTCTTGCATTGCAGGCAGATTCTTTACCCACGGAGTCACCTGGGGAGCCCAGTTTTACATTTAGTCTTTGTGAAAAGACAAAAGAATATCAGCCAAGGGGAAGATGAGGGAAGCCTACAGCTCACAGGGAGAAATTTCTTCTGACCACTATAGGTTCTGGAGCTGGAGCATGGGGGGCGGGGAGGAGGGGAGGGCACGAGGTGAGACTTTATCATCTTCTCTCCCCCAACGCCTCTGAACTGAATCACAGAAGAGAGATTACAAGAGAGATACTTTGGGGGTGGGTATAGACCCTGGGTAAGATATTTCTTACACTCAGGACAGAGCCTGGAAGATCCCTTGCCTCCCCAGAGGCACACGGCCGTAGCATCCAACATGGCGGTCCTCGGTCAGCCAAGTGGAGGCAGCTGAGGGTGGAGCCAAAGCCAGTCAACCTGAGACAGATGCTATGTGAGTCAGCACAGAACAGCAGGGCCTTGACTGAGAGGGTAAAGCCAACTAGGAATGATAACAGCTCTGGATACTCTGGCAGCTCACTCCCGATCATCCTCCACCCTTCCATCATATTATATATGTACTTCCTTTTGCAACCAGATGCACTGTGGGAAGAGTGGAGACAGGAAGACATCTAAAGAACTGAGTGCGTGTGTGCATGCGTAGTCACTCAGTTGTGTGCACCTCTTTGCAACCCTTTGGCCTTTTGCCCACCAGAATCTTCCATCCATGGGATTTTTCAGGCAAGAATATTGGAATGGGTTGCTGTTTCCTTCTACAGGTGATCTTCCCCACCCAGGGACTGAACCCATGTCTCTTGTATCTCCTGCATTGCAGGCAGATTCTTTACCTGCTGAGCAATTGGGGAATCCCTTGAAGAACTGAGTAAGGAATCCAAAATAATTAACTTTTAAAACAAGAGAGATTGCAACCCCTGTAACAATTAACCTGTGTAGTAGTTAGGATCAGACATTTTCAGCAAGAATGGAGGTTGAGGACGAGATTAGTCACAAAAAACGGAGTTGCATATTTGTATGTCATTTGTACAAATAAGTATATTTTGTGTACAATTTGCTTGCAATGTTAAAAACAAAAGACAGAACAGATATAGCTGTGTGGAGTAATTTGGGATAAATGGTACATATATGCAGATATATGTAAATGTACCTCAACTCACAAAAACCCATTCAATACATTTCCACTGGTAACACCAATATAGAAATTTGGTTCAATGGCTAAAATTCTTCTATTACCATATATTACTACCACACCCATTTGGTATAACTCTTTACAAGATATCCAGTTAGTTTGAAAGTATCCATGAATTTTGATTTCCTGAATCGAATGAATGGTGCTGAATCTCTAGGTGCCATGTTAACCACTGATAATACTCCAAAGGATTACATGTGATATTGAGAGATATTCAGAATTATTGAACCCATCTGAGTGCTATGTTTCCTTTCCACCAGACACATAGCTTTCCATTGTGCAACTTGTAGGTATAACTTTTGAAGAAGAAAAAACTTGGAAACACAGTGTAATAAAATTATTCTGTTAAGAAATCTGAAAAGCATACAAATTGACTTGCTAATATGTGAAGCTGAACTGAAAGCATCTCTTTTAGTTTTCAGCAGGAGGTTCACTAATTATTAATTTAACAGCCGTTCAATATTATAAACACACATGCACTTAAAGCTCCCCTCTCAAAATAGGTCCAAGTCTGCCAGAAAAATTTTCAGCACTTCAGTGGCTCTATTCTCCCATAGCATGTGTTAAAGCATGACTCTACTTAAATATCAGGTTCTATTTTTGAATCTCTCAAAAGATTTAAGCAATGTTGTCTAGTGGTTCATCCATGAATGCATACTCCAACAGCAGCAGAGGACAGTTAACCTGTGTTTGTCTGTGAAATCCCACCTGGTTGTGTCTGTTCAGGTCTGTTCTTTGATGTTAACTAGTAATGTTATGTTGCTTCTCTTTAGAGAGTTGTCAGAGCTTGGGGTGGATCACTTCAAACCCCTCATATCTATGTTATTTTGTTGGCACAGTACCTCAGTATTCAACCTAGAATGTGTACCAGTCACTTAAGATGCTTCATAAGGCCACATTCACTGGCCAGAAATTCTTATCACATATTTACACACCTGAGCACCGAAGAATTGATGCTTTCAACTTGTGGTGTTGGAGAAGACTCTTGATAGTCCCTTGGAATGCAAGGAAATCAAACCAGTCAATCCTAAAGGAAATCAACCCTGAATATTCTTTGGAAGGACTGATGCTGAAGCTGAAGCTTCAATACTATGGCCACCTGATGTGAAGAGTCCACTCATTGGAAAAGACCCTGATGCTGGGAAAAATTGAGGACAAGAGGAGAAGGGGGTGACAGAGGATGAAATGGTTGGATAGCATCACGGCTCAATGGACATGAATCTGAGCAAACTTTGAGAGATAGTGAAGGACAAAGGAGCCTGGCATGCTGTAGTCCATGGGGTCACAAAGAGTCAGACACAACTTAGCAACTGAACAGCAACAAAATTTAAGAAAAAATCATAATGTGAGCAATTTCTTGGAAAACTTACATTGTTACTTTCAGACATTCCATACTAAAGGAAAAAGAAAACTTTCTTTATAACCAATCAGTGCTATTATTGACAAATTTGTCTAATAACATTATTCCCAAAACTTTCTCCGATCAAGACCAAAAAGAACTTGTTTGGGTTACCATGTAACTTGAACAAAATTAACACAGTGCTGACTAACACTTTGTAATATTAACTTAAAATAAAAAGTTAATTCTCTTTTAAAACTTTTTTCCTAATTATTGAGAATAGCCTGAGGTTTGTTCTTTCCATGAAATATTAATATTTTACATTGACTTTTTCCCTCATTTTGGAATGACTAATAAGTACTCTATATTTTTCAAATAGTTAACTCTGAAACCTCTCTTTTGAGTTAAAAAATTAATGGCTTTTAAAACCAAGTGGACACTACAAAAAGAGACACAACAGCTGCAATCAGCTTAAATTTGAGGGTGTATCATTATATAAGCATATGATTGCATAATAACAAATACACAGAGAGTACATTAGTTTTCAGATGACCACAGTTCAGTGGCTCAGAACAATACAATTTTCTTTTCTTACAGTTTTGTAAATTAGATGTTTGACACAGGTCTCACTAGGGAAAAAATCAAGAATGTAGGATTGCATTGAGGTTTGAGAGAATTCATTTGCAATTTCCAGCTTGTGGAGGCAGTGTGCACCCCTTGGTTCATGGCCCCCACTCTCCACCCTCCAAGCCAGTGTCGTTGCATCTCCATACCCATTCTTTCATAGTCACTCTCCTTTGATTCTGAACTCTGCCCCTCTTCCACTTTTAAGGACCCTTATGATTATATTGGACTCACCTGGTTAGTCCAGGATAATCTTCCTATCTTAAATTTGGCTGACTAGCAACCTTAAGTCCATCTTCTCGATACCTGAATTTTCCTTTTTTGTGTATGTAAGGTAACACATTCATGAGGCACACTGGTGGCTCCATGGGAAAAATTCACCTGCCAGTGCAGGAGAATCCCTGACCTCAGAAGACCCCCTGGAGAAGAAAACGGCAACCCACAGGCAACCCAAAGTATTCTTGCCTGGGAAATCCCATGGATAGAGGAGCCTGGCAGGTTACAGTCCATAGGGTCACAAAGAGTGAGACACAACTGACTGACTGGGCATGCACGCAGAGACAGTTACCCTGGAATATGCTCTCACCAGCACACGGGGTTCCCTGTGATCCATGTTCTACAATAGTTTACACTTTGTGTCTAGAGACTCATCAAACAGCCAAGCCCTTCCCATTCAGAAGTGATAAGAATAAACATCTCCTCGATTTTGTATCACATTTCCACTTATTTTTATCAAAAGCATCTTGATCCTCTCCTAAATACAGTTCCAACAGCCTTGGACCCTCACTCCTGTGATCAGCCTGAACCCTGAATCCGGGGACCAGACCAGAATGATCTGCTGTAAACCCATTCCACAGAATCTATTAATATACTCTTCCCATCTCATCTCTATACCCAAGCAAACTACAATCTCTTCTGCCAATTATAAACTGAAAACCCCACATTGCTCATGAAATGTATCCAGATTATTGGGGAAAATGTTAAACCACCAACCCACATACAAACCCAACTCTGTTCCCACCAGTGCTTACAGACAGCAGAATATAAGCTGAAGTCCTGCCAGCAAAATGCCATTTCTTATTCTTGTTCATATACAAATATGAAGACCTGAGAAAATTCCATTCCAGGACCTTTATAGCTTAATAACATACATCCTATTTTAGCTTAGAAACTGTGAAACAGATCAGGTTTGCGAGATTCATAAGATTAATTAGCCTTAAACATGCCATAAATATTTTGAGCTAGCTTCTCGCCCTCACATTCATCATGAAGTGAGAATATTCCCATTTTAAGTATGCAGATAATGCTACAGCACATTGTTTTATATGCGTGAGTATCATTTCAAAGTGCTCAGAAAAAAATACATTTCTGAAAATAAGTGAATCCCAGAATTACCAGAATAGAATAGAACTCTTCCAAGGATAGCAGTTCCAGTACATCCAAGAGAGTTTAGTTATCATATTTTAACAACCCATATTTTATGACTTTTTATTACCATTTACAAAACATTTTTATTTAAACATGGTCTCTGGTTTTTCACAGCCCCCTTGTGAGTAGATAGAATCATTATCAATAATATCATATCATTAATATCAGTATTAGTCAAAGTTAAGTGAGTTGCCCAAGGTCACTGGCCTAGAATGATGAAATTAAGACACAAATACTAACCAACAACTTTTAAATAAAAGAGAATCCACTATAAGCAAGGTGAAAATACAGCCTTCAGAATGGGAGAAAATAATAGCAAACAAAGCAACTGACAGAGAATTAATCTCAAAAATATACAAGCAGTTCCTGCAGCTCAATTCCAGAAAAATAAGAGACTCAATCAAAAAATGGGCCAAAGAACTAAACAGACATTTCTCCAAAGAAGACATACAGATGGCTAACAAACACATGAAAAGATGCTCAATATCACTCATCATCAGAGAAATGCAAATCAAAATCACAATGAGGTACCATCTCACACCGGTCAGAATGGCTGCTATCAAAAAGTCTACAAACAATAAATGCTGGAGAAGGTGTGGAGAAAAAGGAACCCTCTTACACTGTTGGTGGGAATGCAAACTAGTACAGCCACTATGGAGAACAGTGTGGAGATTCCTTAGAAAACTGGAAATAGACCTGCCATATGACCCAGCAATCCCACTGCCGGGCATACACACCAAGAAAACCAGAATTTAAAGAGACCCGTGTACCCCAATGTTAATCGCAGCGCTGTTTACAATAGCCAGGACATGGAAGCAACCTAGATGTCCATTGACAGATGAATGGATAAGAAAGCTGTGGTACACATACACAATGGAATATTACTCAGCTATTAAAAAGAATGCATTTGAATCAGTTCTAATGAGGTGGATGAAACTGGAGCCTATTATACTGAGTGAAGTAAGTCAGAAAGAAAAACACCAATACAGTTTATTAATGCATATATATGGAATTTAGAAAGATGGTAACGATGACCCTATATGCAAGACAGCAAAAGAGACACAGATGTAAAGAATAGACTTTTGGACTCTGTGGGAGAAGGCGAGGGTGGGATGATTTAAGAGAATAGCACTGAAACATGTATATTATCATATGTGAAACAGATCACCAGTTCAGGCTCGATGCATGAGACAGGGTGCTCAGGGCTGGTGCACTGGGATGACCCTGAGGGATGGGATGGGGAGGGAGGTGGGAGGGGGGTTCAGGATGGGGAACAGATGTACACCCATGGCTGATTCATGTCAATGTATGGCAAAAAACCACTACAATATTGTAAAGTAATTAGCCTCCAATTAAATAAATAAATTAAATTTTAAATAAATAAATAAAAGAGAATCCACACTTATTTTCAGTGGCAACCTACTTAAAACCCGTTCACTTTCTAACATTTAAGTCTGTGCCTTTGAGCTTACATGTTGGCTCAGACAGTAAAGAATCTGCCTGCAGTGCCAGAGACACAGGTTCAATCCCTGGATTGGGAAGATCCCCTGGAGAAGAAAATGGCAAACCACTTCAGTATTCTTGCCTGTAAAATTCCGTGAACAGGCGAGCCTGGTAGGCTTCAGTCCATGGGGTCACAAAGACATTTAAGTCTATTCCTTATATATAGCCCTTACTTTGTGATTCTTCCATGTAGTAACAGATAATTTAAGTAGCCATTTAATTCTTTCTTTTTGGAATATTAAATTCCAAATACAAACAAACAATATATTTTGTTTCTCTAATTTTATCTTTATTCTTCAGTTTTTTTAAATCCCCTTTTTCAAGTTTTTACTCCTCTAAACTTGTGAAGGACAAAACAGGTATAGATAAGTGATTAAAACAATCTGAAACCATAATTTCATTTTTAAATTTTTAACCCACTTTATTAAGTATAATTGATATGCAAATAAATGCATGTATTTAATATATGCAATTAGATGATTTTGTCCATATGCAAACACCTGTGATAACTTTACCATGATTGATCAAAGTAATAGAGGTGCCAAACACCTTCCAAAGTTTCTTTCTTTCTTTCTTTATTTTTTTACGGTGAGAGCACAACATGAAGTCTACTCTCTTAAATTTTGAAATGCCTGGATGCTATGTTGTTTACTGTAGGTACTGTGTTTCTAGAAATTTATTCATCTTGCCTAGCTAGTTAAACATGGGTATAGTGTTTAGCTTTATACTCATTAAACAATTCCCAATTTCCCCAACCCCACTGGCATCCATTATTGCATTTTATGTTTCTATGAGTTTGACTGTTTTAAATGCCACATGTAAGTGGAATCATGCAGTGTTTGTCCTTGTCTGGCTTATTTCACTTAGCATAATGTCCTCCAGGTTCATCCATGTTGTTGCAAATGACAAGTTTTACTTCTTTTTATTTTTAAATGCAGTATTTTGTTTTGTTTGGTTTTTAACTCCAAACTATGAATTTAACTGGGCTTCCCAGGTGGCTCAGTGATAAAAGAATCCGCCTGCAGAGCAAGAGATACAGGTTTGATTCCTGGATCACGAAGATCCCCTGGAAAAGGAAACGGCAACCCACTCCAGAATTCTTGCCTGGAGAACTAAAAACCAAAGGGTCACAAAGAAACTTTGGAAGGTTTCAGGCACCTCTATTACCCCCATCAATCATGGTAAAGTTATCTTCCATGAACAGAGGACTCTGGCATGATACAGTCTATGGGGTCATGAAAGAGTTGGACATGACTTAGTCTAAACAGCAACAGCATGAATTTAATTGGGGAAAGAAAATATCAGGTCAAGTGCACAGGACTGCTAACTGTATACTTGTGTTTTCTTAGAAATGTGTGCTTTTCATTGTGCATTTTTCTTTTCTCTAAGCAAATTATGGGTTTATCCTTCTTGTCCCACCCAACCAGGTGCTGGGATCTCTCTTAACAGCCTCTGACTTCCTGGGCATTCTGCTCTCCCTTCAGGTCTGCTTCTCTGTACAGATCCTCATGCTCTAGACCAGGAGTCACAAATTACAGCCCCAAGGCCAAATCCAACCCAGCATCTGCCTTTGCCAATAAAACTTCACTGAACCATGGTCAGCACATCAATTTGTAAGCAAACCGTCTGTGGCTACCTTCCCTCTATAATGACAGACCTGAGTATATGCTACAGAGACCACGTAGCCCATAAGCCTAAAATATTTACTATTTGACCCCCTTCACAGGAAAAGTTTACCAGCCCACCCCCTACTCCAGACTAATGCTTGCATCAGATTCATATGTGAAATAATTTTAAAATACAGGTTCTCAGGCCTCACACGCAGACATTATACTGTATTAAGCCTGGGGCAGGCTCTAGATATCTGAACTTTCACCAAGTTCCAGAGGTGATGGCGCAGTGAGGGTCTCCAACTGCAGAAGGTATACCCCAGGTTTTCTGGTCCATAGGGGGTTCTTCACTGAAACTCAGCTCTGGTGTTTCCTGAGCCATAGGACAGATGGAGGTTCCAACTGTAGTGTTCAGGAGGCTGCCCATCTGTTCTCAAGATGAATCCTGGTGCTCCCATGGGAACCATATGCTGTTTTTCTGCCCAACATTCACAGTCTTTTCCTCTATAAAGTTGCTCTGAGCATGCTCTGAGAAATCATTCCTCCCCAACCCTCCATCATGTGGTTCCAGAAATAGACATCTAATGGGTCAGAGTCAGGCCTGACCCATTAGAACGTCCTGTCCCCTGTGAGTGAGTCACAGGTGCACAAGCCACGCCAGAAACAGACCAGCTCAGATCAGGTCACCAACTCAGCCAGAAAATACTACTCACTGACTGCCTATTGCATCAGTTTATTGTTGCTGCTTTAACATTTTCTCCCAAACTCAGAGGCTTAAAACAACACAAATTTATAACCTGCAGTTTTCATTGGTCAGGAGTCTGCTGAGCTCAATCGTGTCTCTGCTTGGATTCACAGGCCAGAAACAGGGCATCCTATCACTTACTTCATTTATTTTTGAGTAACTGTACCAGGTGGCTCAGTAGTAAAGAATCTGCCGCCAATGCAGGAGATGCAAGAAATGCAGATTTGATCCTTGTATCAGGAGGATACCCTGGAGGAGGAAATCGCAACCCACTCCAGTATTCATGCCTGGAAAATTCCATGGACAGAGGAATCTGGTGGGCTATAGTCCCTGGGGTCGTAAACAATCAGACATGGCTTAGCAATTAAAAAAACAACAGCAAACTGTGCCATTTATTATTTATTTGGTAGAGCTTATTTTTACTCCCCTGGTCATCCAAATATTTCAAGATTAAAACATATATATACATTTTTTTTTTAATTATTAGGAGCAAATTTTTGAACTTTCCCAGTTCAAGATATTATATGTACTCCACAAAATGCTGGACTGATTAGGAAAACTAGGCAAGCACACTTCTCAGACTAAAAACAACTAATTCCTAGGTTCCTCTGCCGTATCAAGCGGTAAACCAGTAGAATCAAAGTTACAGTCCTAGGGTTTTTATCAGGCTTCACTTATTATCCTTTCTGTACAATCAGATGACACATATGACTTCATTTCCATGCACCCCTCACCTAGCATCCATGTGTGCTAAGTCGCTTCAATCGTGTCCAACTCTTTGCATCCCCATGGACTGTAGCCCACCAGGCTCCTCTGTTCATAGATTTTCTAGGCAAGGATACTGGAATGGGTTGCCATTTCCTTCTCCAGGGGATCTTCCCAACCCAGGGACTGAACCCACATCTCTTACATCCCCTGTGGTGGCAGACAGGTTCTTTACCACTGGAGCCACCTGGGAAGCTGGCGCCTAGCATCCTTTTGTCCTTAATTATATGAGCAAGCACACAGGAGCATGCTTGGAGGAAAGAGAATGTGAAGATGACCTTGTTTGGAAGCTGCTGCTATGAATGTTTCCCAGCTGGAGATTTGGTTCCTTAATTTTTAGGAGATTAAGAATTGAGTGGTTTGCTGAAGAGTGTTTCAATCTGCCCATTTAGAATTTCAATTTTTGATCGGAGGTGGAGAGCCTTCAGAGGGAGGGTGTTTGGAGGCTGTTAAGGACAATGTCACCGAAAAGAAACAGTTTCCTGCAAAAGTTCTATTATGAGTAGTTGCCTATGGCAGTTCTCAGTGTTTCTGCTGGGGCGCTGACAGCTTTTACTGATACTGTCTCCATGCACTGGTTATCGCTTGTGCCGGTGCGTACTGTTCTCTGCATTCGGATTGGGTCATTTATTGCAAGTTTATTCAAGTCGTTCCAGGCTCACAACCAACATTATCTTCAAAAAACAATGAGTGATGGTTGAGCTTTATATACTAAGAAAACACACAGAGAAAAATGGAACTTGACAAGCATTAGGCAATAGTCTGCCAGAAATTAACTAAGTATGTCATGGCCAAGAGTAAGAAAATGACCACAGAAGCACCAAAGCACTGCTGAATAAAAAATAAACAAAAGAAGAAGAAGAAAAAAAAAATGGTGGAGGAAAACAAAAACAAAACCCTGGGCCAGAACTAAAGCAGTCCTGCATTTTCACATGCCAAAAAATCTAATTAGGAAAGAAATCGTACACCAACATTCAGACTGTTATGAACTGTGAAGAAACACACAAAAACTTGAGGAAGGGCTGTCTGCGATTTTATAAACCATAACACAACAAAAGCAGGGTGTGATATAAATATATTTCCATACAGAGGTGCTGGACTTTTTACTTCTCACTTGTGTCCACTGACCTGAGCTTGGGATTTTACAATCAACCTTGAAACGTTTCAAATATAATTCTTTGGTGGATTGGATTCAAATGACATAAGACAGGCAGAATGGCCAGAGCACAATACTGGGCTGTTTTTGTGTGTGTGTGTGTGTGGGGGGGGGGGGGTTTCTTTCTTTTTTTCTTTTTCTGTGGAAAAACAGAGATAATGAGAAAACAGCCCAGATCTTCCTTACTGATCAATTTTCCATCTCTCTCCTCATTCCCAGAATGCTACCAGTCCTCTCACTTATATAACCAGCAAGTCATTGCCTTCTCCATAGCTAATAATAGCCTCCTGGTTTCTTTTTTATACTTGATCTGCAAACTGCTTCCCTGACAGCATTTTTTTTTTTCAGGGAAAGCCCAATACGACTGACATTTAGAGAAGCAATCTGAAGAATTTCAGTAGAGGAAATTGATATTTCCCATCCAAATCGGGCAATACTCTGGAATTAAGAAGACATTAAAGCCTATAGAAAAAAAAAACAAAACAAAGAGAAAGTATAAAGAGAAAGAAAATTAGGGCTTTGTGTTGTTTATTTGTGCTTTTTATTGTGTCTTAAAGCCTTATGTTGAACTCTCAGAGCAATTTTTCTGATTAAATTCTGTCTTTGATATAGGTTTTCTTCTCTAAACAATACATCTTTGATTTCAACCTTGAAAGTTGAGACTATCTGACAACACAGAAGTGTAAATTAGCAACTCCCTGAGTCTAATTGAACAGATCCCCAAAGAGAACATTATAATGGAGCAGCACTGGCCACAAACCTCCGCCGCAGAATTTTAATTTTGGGTTCTAATTGTTTAAGTGGCTTAACTTTTTACTTCTAGACAAGTCGTAAGCCTCCTCTAAAGGAATTATATCTGTGTTCACAGGCTCCTGCTGAAAATTGAAGTACGCTGTCTGTGGTGGTTTCCTAGGGCCATCCTAACAATTACTATAAACTGGGTGGCAAATTTAAATGCCAAAAATTAATTTTCTCACAGTTGTGGGGGCTAGACATACAAAATCAAGGTGTTGACAGGGGCGTGCTGCTTCCAAAGGCTCTGGGGTGGGGGGAATATTTCTTTGCCTCCTGTAGCTTCTGGTGGTTGCCAGATTCCTTCACTTATATTAATATCTAAATCCCCCCACGGCCGTCCTTGGTGGTCCCATGCCATTCTCCCTGGATGCATGTGTGTGCAAATCTCCCTCTCCTTTCTCTTAAAAAGACACCAGTCACTGGATTAGGGTGAGCCAGGGGGGACCTCCTTTTAACTTGATTCTACTTGCAAAGGCCACATCTCCAAATAAGGTCCCACTCACAGTTTCTGCAAGTTTAGAGGCGCGAGTGGACACCAATCAGTACAGGGCAATGTGTGTCCATCAAGCATCCTTCAGCATCCCCGCCTGCCCTTCGTTCTTTCATTTTTCATCATATTTGATCAGGTCAGTGTCCCTCAGCCCAGCACACACTCGTCTTCATCCTCAAGTGCCCCTTGCACAGTGTAACCTCCCCTCTTGAGTCACCCTTTCTGCATTCACACTTGCTGTTGTCTAATGCCTGCTTGTTTTAGCCTCCACAGCCAAGCTGATTATTCCAGCGTGGATCCCCCTGATTTGTACCAGGCAGTCAGATGTCTCAACAAGAAGTGGATCTCACCTGCTCAGATGATCAATGGGAAGGACATATTTTTCTTTTTTATTTTATATTTAGTTTTTAACTTTTTGACTGCAGTGGGTCTTCTTTGCTGCACACTGGGCTTTCTCTAGTTGCAGCGAGCAGGGGCTCTTCTCTGGCTGCAGTGTGTGGGCTTTTCATTGCGATGGCTTCTCGTCTTACGAAGCACTGGCTCTAGGTACACGGGCTTCTGTAGCTGCAGCACATGAGCTCAGTAGTTACGGCTCCTGAGCGCTAGAGGACAGGGTCAGTGATTCTGGCACACAGGCTTAGTTACCCCTGGGCATGTGGAATCTTCCTGACCAGGGATCCAATCCGTGTCCCCTGCATCAGCAGGCAGATTCTTCACCACTGGGCCACCAGGGAAATCCAGTGGCATATTTTTAAATGGCATAACAGTAGTAGATTCTGTGAAACTCCCTCCCTCATTGACCACCATTCTCCTCCGAAATACCAGCCCCCGCCCCACCTGATGTTGAAGCTGAAACTCCAATACTTTGGCCACCTGATGCGAAGAGCTGACTCACTGGAAAAGACCCTGATGGTGGGAAAGATTGAAGGCAGGAGGAGAAAGGGACGGCAGAGAATGAGATGGTTGGATGGCATCACTGACTCAATGGACATGAGTTTGAGTAAACTCCGGGAGTTGGTGATGGACAGGGAGGCCTGGCGTGCAGCAGTCCATGGGGTCACAGAGTCGGACACGACTGAGCAACTGAACTCCCACCTGACCTTGTGGATGGAGACACAGCTGCCCCTTTCCAGGGGCACAGTCTAGGGGAAACACCTGGTCCAAGCTGACCCTTTGAGTGTCTGCCCTGTGATTGTTCAAACTCCCCTCCCTTACCTTTGGAAGACTTGAAGATGCTGGCCATCAGACTTTTTTATTAGGGAAGAAGTCAATCTATAATGAAGGGAAGTAGAGGAGATACAAAGCAGAGCTGAGCGAATGGAGAGAATCCTCCCAGCGTTTGAGAGACTGGCTGGTGTCTCATTTCCTGCTTCTGGATTCTGTGAACTAACAAATTCCTTCCATCCAGCTGAACCCAGGTGCGTTTCTGTTTCCCTCACTAAAATAACCTCAGGGATACAGACTAGCACATATCTGGCCTTGGCAAAATGTTAAAGCTGAGAGGAAAGATGTTGGACATTGTAATGGGTTGAATTCCGCATATTGGAGTCCTAAATCCCAGCATCTCAGAACGTGTCTTATTTAGAGACGTGATTTTCACAGATATAAGCAAGTTAAAGTGAGGTTGTTAAGGGTGGGCCCTAATGCAGTATGGCCGGTGACTTCCCTGGTGGCTCAGATGGTAAAGAATCTGCCTGCGATGCAGGAGACCTGGGCTCAATCCCTGGATCAGGAAGATCCCCTAGAAAAGGGAATGGCTACCCACTCCACCATGGACCCAGGAGACCCGGGTTCAATCCCTGGGCTGGGAAGATCCCCTGGAGAAGGGAATGGCTACCCACTCTAGCATGGACAGAGGAGCCTGGCGGGCTAAAATCCATGGAGTCACAAAGAGTCGGACATGACTGAGTGACTAACACACGCACACACACCTAGTCCAGTCTTGCCGGTGTGCTTATATAAAGGGGAATTTGGACACAGAGGCAGACACACAGAGGGGAGGTGACATGAAAAGACACAGGGAGATGGGACCTTTCCGAGGCAGAGAGCCCTGGAACAAACCTTCCCCTTAGAGCTCTCAGAAGGAATCAGCCCTGTAGACACCCTGATTTCAGTCTCCAGCTTCCAAATCTGTGAGGCGATAAACTTCAATTGTTTTCATCACACAGTTTGTGGTACGTAGCCCTAGAAAATGAATATGGACATTATTCACTCTTCACTAACAGGGAAAGAGTTAAGCCTACCTAATGTTTCAATTAACGTCAAAAGATCTGGAATCTGAATGACTGCTTCATGATCTCCGGTCCAGTGGTTACTTCTATCACTTTACCCTCATTCATAGCCTAGAAGTTTTAACAAAAACTTCAAACGCACACCTTCCTTTCAGGAAGATGTTAAAAATAAAACCTTAATAAATCAGAAAAGTAAACACATTAGAAGAAAGAAGACCATGTAGCCTGAACGTAGCCGTATTTACAGCAGCTGTCATGATATTAAGATCAAATCCTTTAGTTAAACATTCTCATTTAAAACCAATTTACATAAATAATGAGGACTCATTTCACAAAGAAACAGCTCTGGGAGAGAAAAACTGGAAGGTATGCAGAACGCATCAGAGTCTAGGCTGGGCTGGGTTTTCTACCATTACTCTAGGCGAAAAAAAAAAAAAGAAGAAGAAAAATCCTAGAAAGGTCTAGAATCTGAATGACTGCTTCAGGATCTCCAGTTCAGTGTTTATTTCCATCACATCGCTAGGGAAGCAGAGAAGTTACATTCTCTGAATAGAAGAAAAACAAATCTTAATCAGCTCAAGGAAACTTGTTTATTTTATATAAAAACTGGATTTAATTATGAAACTCTAATTTGCCTGCTGTTTTGTTGCAAATAAGGACTGTATTTTTTTTTCTTCTTCAGCTAACACCAATTGTAGATAGTTTCCATGATGATGTGTGCTAAGTTGCTTCAGTCATATCTGACTCTGCAACCTCAAGGACTGTAGCCCACCAGGCTCCTCTGGCTATGAAATTCTCCAGGTAAGAATACTGGAGTGGGTACCCTTCCCCTTTTCCAGGGGATCTTCCTGACCCAGGGATCAAACTCGTACCTCTTATGTCTACTGCATTGGCAGGCATGTTCTTTACCACTAGTGCCACCAGGGAAGCCCATAAGTAGCTTCCATGGTCTCCCAGTATTCCCATTTGCTAGATTTTCCATATGAGAATGCCCTAAAATGTTAGATTCAGCTTGGTGACTTTGAGGGACATAATGTGTTTTTCTTACAGTGTCATGGGATGCTTTGATGTATTTATATTGAAATAATCTTCCATCTTCTTTAAGAATCTAACATGGTTCAAAATATATATAAAAATAGATGACTAATAAGGACCTACTATATAGCACAGGGAACTCTGCTCAAAACTCTGTAATGGCCTATATAGGAAAATAATCTAAAAGAGTGGATATATGTGTACGTATAACTGATTCACTTTGCTGTACGCCTGAAAATAGCACAGCATTGTAAATCAACTATGCCTCAATAAAAATTAAATGTAAAAAGTGTAAAAGTTTTGTGTCTAAGACCTCAATTGTTTAATGCCCTGAATATTGTATTTCAGTGTCTCTACTCAGTCTATTGTTTTTATCATGCAAATATTTGTTTCTTAGAATACTCTGATAAATGCTATGCTATCCAAACATTTACTCTTCTGTATGAAGTAAAGCTCTATTTTACTCTCTAGGAAAAGGGGAGACCAGAGATGTTTCAGCAAGGAAAGAACAAGAATACATTTGGATTTTGAAATATTACATTTGAAACCCTGAGAATGACATCAAAAGGTCCTTTATTTTCTCTTATGTAAAATAAGAAGATCAGGAACAGCTTTCCACAGGAGGTGTGATTTAAGGTGCTCAGGAAGAGTGAACAGAATTTTAACTACGGGGCACGGGGGAAAAGGTGTTCCTGGCTTCAGGAACCAGTGTGTGCAAGGCATTGACCAGGAAAAGCAAAAGATGCCCATTGAGAAAAGTTGGAGTCTGTGGCTGGAGATCGGGTTGGAAAGGGAGAGAGGAAGCAGCACTTGAAAGCCTGTACACAATTCTCTGAGCAATTTGGCTTTTATTCTGCAGGTGAACATCATCTACGACAAGTTTTAGAAACTTGTCGTTTGTCTGGCTCCAATTGAAAGATGGATTGGAGAAGAGCAATCCTGCGAGTTAAGTCCTGCGTATCTTTTCTTCTCAGCTCTCAAAATCCAAAACTCATTTAGAACCTCAAAGTCTCCTGAAATGGGACTACTCTTCTCCATCCACTCTTGGTCTAGGTCCTTGTTGTAATTCACATGAAGTAAAGTTGACACACGATGTCGACATAGTAGATTTATCCCTTCCCAAACTGTGTATCCTCTGGAATCTATTCCCTATGTTCGCCAGAGAGTACACAGCCAGAGATGTTCGCTGCTGGTATCTCCAATGGCACCTCACCTCCTACAGAATCAACTCCGGTTTCTTTCTTCTTCCTTTTTTAAAAATTTATTTTATTGGGGTATAGTTGATTTACAATGCTGTGTTAGTTTCTGCTGTATGGTGAAATGGTTCAGTTATACACACATGTACATTCTTTCTCATATTCTTTTCCATTATGTTTTACCACGGGATATTGGATGCAGTTCTCTGTGCTGTACAGCAGGACCTTATTGTTTAGCCATTCTATCTATAACAGCTTGCCTCTATATAGAACAGAATCCATTTACATATAATCATCTTCTAATCCCAAACTCCCAATCCATCCACCCCTGATTCCCCCCCCCACCCCCGATCTTGGCAACTACAAGTCTGTTCTGTATGTCTGCGTTTCTATTTCTTAGAAAAGTTCACTTGAGTCGTTCTTTAGCTTCCACATGTAAGTGCTATTATACAGTATTTGCCTTTCTCCTTCTGACTTGCTTCACTTAGTAGGATCATCTGTAGGATCATCTTTAGTAGGATCATCTATCTGTGTTGCTACAAATGGCATTATTTCATTCATTTTTAGGGCTGCGTTTTTTATACCACATCTTCTATTTCCATCCACCAGCAAGCACATCCTGCCAGAGGTCAGGAATTCCAGATCTTCTCTTCTCTGTTTTTTTTCTATCCCCAGAAAGGTTAGGCAGAGCCAAGAAGAATCGTGGAGCCCTGGTTAAACTCACATCCTTCAGAGTCAGGCTGCTCTGTGTTCGAATCCCGACTCTGCCAGTCAGAGGGTATGTGGTCTAAGGCTACTTTACTACATTCCACGCTTTGTGTTTTATTTTTCTCGTGTCCGTGGAAACAATGCTATCAACTGGAGAAAACATTATCTTAAGTTTTACACGAGATGATGCATGTAAAGAGTTTGGCACTATGCCTGAAACAAATTAGGACTCAGTACACTCAAATAATTGATACACTGAGGCACCCTTTTCACAGAAACATCATCACACACATATAAACACAAGGAACCATGGGGGAAGGAAAAAAGAAGAATTCTCAAACTTTTAATGACTAATGATCTATTAATCTATTTAATAGCAGATCTGCTCATGGCTCTGTTCATGTAAAGAGTGTGGAATAATCCTGCCTATTTTTCTTTTGGAGCGATCCTTTTAAAAAAAATACTTTCTTATGTCTGAATACATTGAAATTCCTACAGAACAGCACTTAAATCATAAGACACTCTCCTACTGTTTTCATTTCCTTATTTACAAGAATATGCGAGTACACTAATAATGACCTAACAAATTTTCATTTTAAATTGTTTTCACCCTGTATTCAAAACAAAATAAATTTTAAAAAAAGATTTGCTATTGTAAATACAAAAAGGAACACAGAATATAATAAATAATATGTTGGAGGGGACTTCCCTGGCACTACAGTGATTAAAACTTCACCTTCCAATGTAGCAGGTGCAAGTTTGAACTCTGTTGAGGGAGTTCAGATTCCACATGCCTTGTGGCTGAAAAACCAAAACATGAAACAGAAGCAATACTGTAACAAATTCAACGAAGACTGTAAAAAATGGTCCACATCAAAAGAAATTATTTTTAAAATTAATACGGTGGAACTCATTAAACAAATTGTTGGGCCTGGAAAGCTAGTGATTTTTAATTTGGGATAGACAATTTGCTTTTCATATATTTCTTTATTTCAAATAGGGTAAGAATGCCAGCCATCTTGGCTTTGTTGATCCCCATTTCTAATGACACTTTACAAGTACATTGTTGTTGTTGCTGTTGTTTGGTTGTTAAGTCATGTCTGACTCTTTCCTACCCCATGGACTATATAGCCCATCAGGCTTCTCTGTTCGTAGGATTTCCCAGGCAAGAATACTAGAGTGGGTTGCCATTTCTTTCTCCAGGAGTGTTTCCTGAGTCTCCTGCTTGGCGGACAAATTCTTTACCACTGATACACCTGTGAAGCCCACACAGTACATTGCTTTCTGCCATTCACCCACCTACCATGACCTTCTCTGGTCCTGCTTGCTTGTTGCACCAAATGCCAAACAAGTTGATGCGGCAACCTTTCTAGTACTTTTCCAGCAATCACTGCTGATCCATAAATTACAGTCATAGGTTATCCTTTATTCCACTGAAATATTGTGAGAAACCATTACATAAATGCTGTTTGAGTTCCTTCATGGATGGATGCCATATATAAAGCAAAATTATTAGCTTTGTATTTCAAACCTGAACCACATGACATACCAACAGTACAGAAGCAGGCACTTCTCTCTGACATCAATGGATGATTTATCATCTCTCCCCTACTCCTTTCAGCTCTCTATATAGATTTAGATTTTCCCATCTGAATGATCTTTGTCAATTGGTAATTTAGATTTCTCACCAGATGTCACGTAAGTCTAGCATAAATACTTTTTAGTTGTAAGTTAAATTTGTGGCATTGCACATAGAGGTTAGTGCTTCCATGATAATCTAAAATGATAAGGAAGTCAAGATCATATGTTTTAATAAATAGTAAAATACAGTCTCAATTTTTCATCATGAATATTATTTATTTGGCGTTATCTAAAAAGGAGCCCTTTTAGTTATATGTAGAGCTGAAAAACATATTATTTCTACTTTGTTAATCATAAATTCCCATATTTTTGCAGTATGCCTTGTGCGTGGGTTAAACAGACACATAAAACCTAGGTGAGTCACCTCACCCTTTGTCTTGGATCGTGTATATAAACACAACTTGACGGCTATGATTTTGTTGCTTGGTCAGCCATCTCTATTAGCTAGCCTTTACTACCAACTTATATTCAAGTTATTTATCATGTATTACAGACAACATAGGCTTTGCCCAGTGGCTCAGGGGTAAAGAATCCACCTGCAATACAAGAGACGCAGGAGACCTGGTCTCCAACCTCCAACCTCCAGAACTGTAAGAAATAATTTCGTTGTTTAAGCTCCCTGTAGCACTTCTTCAATATTCTGTTTCATTTTACTATATTATATAGAAAAATATTTACTGACACATCTATCTTCCAGTTTGAAAGGTAAAACATGTTTATCAGGAGACAAAAATATTTTTTATGTATGTATACTGTTGGAAACATGTTTGGCACACAGTACGTAAAATATTATTGATTGATTGGGTAGGACAGATGATGATAATTATTCACTTGATTGGCAGAATGGCAGAACTTTAAATGAGTAACGTTTAAAATACAGAAAAATTGTGAAAAAAAGGAAAGGAATTTAGTAGTTCCCCATTGCGCAAAACATGTAGTGCATACTTTATAGTAAAATAAAATTGGGTATACATTCACTGACCACATATCATGTATAAAGTGCTGAACAAAAAATGGGAATCACAAAGACTAAAAGAATATTGTCTCTAAATTCATAGAATGCATAAACTGTTGGAATGTGTTAAAATAGGATTGGTTTATCACCCAAGGTATATTTGATTAAAAGAAATAATGTTCTTAAAAATGACATGTGCAGAAAATTTAAAACCTATATTCACTCTAATCGGTCTCCTCAACATATCACATTCCACATCACTCTTTCTTAGATTAGTTATAAATCACTTTTAGCAAGGATGACAACTTGGAATTTAACTTCTTTCTGCCTTCACTAATTCTACAAAATAGACATGCTGCAGCGGACTGACTACCAGGAAGGTAGGAAAAGGAAGTAACTGGAAAGACTCTAATTGTCCATGAGCTAAGTAAGTACCAAGACTAGCTGGATCTACATGGATAGAGGAACTCAATACACAAGACAAAACATAAAACAGTAATAATAAGTCCTTTGGAGATTTTCTTTCCCCATTTCTAGCCAAGTCAATCTTAGGGGTGAACAAATCTCAGAGGACTCTTGAGTAAAGTACATGGACAAATAAATGTGTTTCCAGTGTTTATTCTCACTCATTTCATCTTTAACAATAAGACATTTTAGGGATTTCTCTGGTAGTCCAGTAGCTAAGACTCTGAGCTCCTAATGCAGGGGGCCCAGGTTTGATTGCTGGCCAGGAAACTAGATCTCACATGCCACAACTAAGATGCTGCAGTCAAACAAATAAATAGACAATAAGAAACTTTAGTTCTGAATGTAGAAGCATATCAATATAAGTCTGGAGACAACCAGGAGTACATGGTGAAAGACAGCTGTGACTCTGCAGCTCAAGGTACCCAAAGCACTTAACACAGTAGAGCACAGAGCATCCTTCATGCGTGTACAATTTTTACCACCTATCTCCCCACCTAAAAACAATTTTTTGATGTAGCTACTAACATGAAATCATATTAAAATAAATTAAAAATTAAATTAATAAAGGAATCAATTTACAAGGAAAAAGAGATGTACCAAGTACATTTGCTAAGTTGCTTCAGTCATGTCCAACTCTTTGTGACCCTACTGACTGTAGTCAGCCAGGCTCCTGTGTCCACAGGATTTCCCAGGCAAGAATACTGGTCGCCATGCCTTCCTCGAGGGGATTTTCCCAACTGAGGAATTGAACCCACATCTCTTACGTTTCCTGGATGAATAAGAGATGTACCAAGTGGCTCACAATATTTTATCATTCAATGAGGTCAGTTTTAATTCTGGAACTCCTAAAAGACAAAGCAAAAAGAAAACTATACTCTAATGCATTCATTCTGTCAGATTCAAAGAAACGAGATTTCCTGAGAAGGAAATTGCATTCCCAGAAAACAAGGCATTCCCCTCAAAATTAAGAAACTTATCACATGACTCCTATAATGAGAGACAAGAGACTTATAATAGATCCTATTATCCACTGCAGTCTTGTAAAAGATCCAAAGCATCCGCTGAAAAGGGGTATTTCTTAAATTGAAAGTGAAAGTGTTAGTCACTCAGTTGTGTCCAACTCTTTGCAACCCCATGAACTGTAGCCCACCAGGCTCCTCAGTCCATGGGATTCTCCAGGCAAGAATACTGGAGTAGGTTGCCATTCCTTTCTCTATGGGATAGTCCCAACCTAGGGATCAAACCCAGGTCTTCCACACTGCAGGCAGATTCTTTACCATCTGAGCCATCGGGGAAGTTTATTGATCTTGATTAGAAGCCAGCCCACTCAAGTTCACCTCTTCTCATTTGGGCACAATATTTAAAATGTTTAACAAAGGAATGGCACGGGCCTTGATCTTGATGCAGAGCCTAAGGATCTAAGACTCCTTCTGTGTCAGGATTATTCCTTTAATTTGATGCATTGTGGGCATGTCCTGGGGTCCCCAGGGAAGGTCTTTGATTGCAGGGACTTTGCTCAGGGGGCTGAGTACACTGATTATATTTTTAAAACTTTTTTATTTATTTTAATTGGAGGCTAATTACTTTACAATATTGTGGTGGTTTTTATCAACTGGTAGAGAAATGTTTTCATATTTTAACAGTTGGAGTGTCCAGAGCTTTACCCATAGCTCTGTGTGTAAGTCTAGAATGGAATATGAAGTACTACCTGCTGCCAGAAGAGAAAATAAATCATGAATTCAAAACCTCTTGCCTAAGTCCTGCACTCCAACAATTTTTAGATGATGGCTGACTGTGATTTTCATTTTGGTGCTCCCAGGTAAATTCTCAAGTGCAGCTGCCAATGAACTCTCCCATCCAAGAGTGTGGCTGTAAAGCTTTAAATAAAATAACATTTTGCAGAAGGTAAAGGTTCACTGACTTCTTTTTTCAATTTGTATTAGAGAGCAGCTCAAGACCCTGACCTGGAGGTGACAGGTGACAGGGGGCAGTGGCAGTGTCACAATCTAAGAATATATGTCTTTTCCATCCTCCTTATTTGGGTCAAATGAGCCAACTGGATGAATAGCTACACACTTTCTATGTTGCACAAGTAGCTCGGGAAACTTGAAAAAATCAGTCTTCCAGAGAATCACCTTTTCTATTTAAATCTCTATAAAGTTGAGCTGCATTGAATATAAGTGACTTGGGTTGTTCATTTGCAAAACAATTAGACAGATACTACTACTTGCTTTAATCTGACACTTCATGTTAGTATCAGGCAGTGACACTGGATGTCACTGATAGCAACTTTTTTTAAAAGAACAACCCAAAAGAAGAAGTAAATCATATTTCTTGACTGGAGTAACCTAGTTCTACATTAGAGAGCTCAACTGGTAAAACTAAATTCAACCTCCTCCCTCCCCAGTTGGTTAGCACAACCCCGAGTTCCTCATTTTTAACAAGTTCTGGGCACTCTTTTGTGAGAATCAAATTCAGAGAGGAGAGTAACCCATAGGAGATGCTCTGCTGTTATTTAAGGATGTTGAGGTTGGATGGGGTAGAAATTTAGAAACACACGTGCACTAACATGGGTTACTAATAGGAAGCATCTCACACCACAGATAGAAGTTTGCAAAGAGATGGGGTCACTGGGTTGGCTTCCAAGAAACTTTATAAGGTTTTGCTTTGTTGGTTATTTAAAATTATTCCCTGGTGGCTCAGCTGGTAAAGAACTGCCTGCAATGCAGGAGACTTGGGTTCGATCCCTGGGTTTGAAAGATGCCTTGGAGCAGAGCATGACAACCCCCTCCAGTATTCTCGCCTGGATAATCCCCATGGACAGAGGAGCCTGATGGCTACAGTACATGAGGTCGCAATGACTCAGACACGACTGAGTGACTAAGCACAGGAGCTGATCCTTAGACTGAAAATAGTTATGCTCTGGGTATCCTCTGTCTTAACCAAATAGATGTCAACCAGGTTCACAAGGATTATGTTCAAAACAAAGCTAGCAATCCCATAAGGAAAACTGAGAAATGAAACCAACATGTAATCTGAAACACTGGATTGGCCAGTTATGTTGTTACTATAATTAAGGTATCAACATTTGAGAGTATGATTTAAGATGGTAGTGATAACTCTTTAGGTGCTTTCTTTAAATTGTGAAAGGAAAGCCAGCATCTGTTTGAGGCTTGAGACTGAAATATGGGTGAACAATTAGGATGAGGGTGGGCTGGAAGAAGCACAAGCTGGAATCAAGATTGCCGGGAGAAATATCAATAACCTCAGATATGCAGAAGACACCACCCTTATGGCAGAAAGTGAAGAGGAACTAAAAAGCTTCTTGATGAAAGTGAAAGAGGAGAGTGAAAAAGTTGGCTTAAAGCTCAACATTCAGAAAACTAACATCATGGCATTCAGTCCCATTACTTCATGGGAAATAGATGGGGAAACAGTGGAAACAGTGTCAGACTTTATTTTTCTGGGCTCCAAAATCACTGCAGATTGGTGATTGCAGCCATGAAATTAAAAGATGCTTACTCCTTGGAAGGAAAGTTATGACTAACTTAGATAGCATATTAAAAAGCAGAGACATTACTTTGTCAACAAAGGTCTGTCTAGTCAAGGCTATGGTTTTTCCAGTAGTCATGTATGGATGTGAGAGTTGGACTATAAAGAAAGCTGAGCACCAAAGAATTGATGCTTTTGAACTGTGGTGTTGGAGAAGACTCTTGAGAGTTCCTTGGACTGCAAGGAGATCCAACCAGTCCATCCTAAAGGAGATCAGTCCTAGGTGTTCATTGGACGGACTAATGTTGAAGCTGAAACTCCAACACTTTGGCCACTTCATGCAAAGAGTTGGTTCATTGGAAAAAAACCCTGATGCTGGGAAGGATTGGGGGCAGGAGGAGAAGGGGACGACAGAGGATGAGATGGCTGGATGGCATCACCGACTCAATGGACATGAGTTTGGGTGAACTCTGGGAGTTGGTGATGGACAGGGAAGCCTGGCGTGCTATGATTCATGGGGTTGCAAAGAGTCGGACACGACTGAGTGACTGAACTGAAAAGATATTGGGGTAATGGTGGCAGCAGATGCCTGAGGAATAAAGAGGCCAGCGAGAAGCGGAGTGGCCCAGGCAGAGGGAAGGAGGAACCGGCTGTCATGAGGGGTCCCCAGCTGCGAAACCAGGAAGCGGCCAACACCAAAATGAAGGCAGAAAAACTTAATTTCATGGAAGTTAGAAAAAGAAATAATTTAGTGTGTGGGCAACAGTTGCAGGTCTTAGAGGATTTCCCTATGGAAGTTATTTACAAGCTTTTGATGTAAAATATTCTATAAAGATATAGGGGCAGAGTCAGAGCATTAGAGGTAAATAGAACAGACAGTTGGGAAGAGAAAACAATGTCTATATATCATAGATTCATTAGATCAAAATGTGCTTTCATCAAAAATGAATTCAGAGCAAGAGAGCATTGGATTGGGAGTCTGACTGCCTAGGATAGAAGTGTGGTCATAGCATGGACAAGATTCCTGAAAACCTGCTTAAATCTCCAAGTTCTCACCCACGAGTCAGAACCACCACACAGGGTGCATACTCAGTCGCTTCAGTCATGTCTGATTCTTTTCGATCCCATGGACTGTAGCCCACCAGGCTCTTCTGTCCATGGGATTCTCCAGGCAAGAATACTGGAGTGGGTGGCCATGCCCTCCTCCAGGGAATCTTCCTGACCCAGGAATCAAACCCACGTCTTTTGTGTCTCCTGCATTGCAGGTGGATTCTTTACCCCTGAGCTTCCAAAGAAGCCCCCAACACAGCGTAGATATGAGGATTAAGTTAAGTACATATGAAGCACTTAATACAATGCCAGGCTTAACATTCACTATGAATGTTATACAATTGTTTGGTATCATCATTATCACCATTATCATTGCTATTATTACATGAAAATAGTAAGATTTAATTAGAGAGCAAGTGCTCCAGTTTAATTCAGTAAATGTTTTTTTCTAGCACTTTATGGATGGATGTAATTATTATAAACAGTTATGGGAAGATGATTAAAATCGGTCTTTGGGCTCAATTCATTTTTTTGTGTGTGATTCAATCAGTCCATCAGCAAACATTTACTGAATGTCTACATATACTAGACATTCTATGTGGCAGAGCATGGAAATCATAACAGAGTGTGATTCAAACAGAATGTGGTTAGAGCCATGATAGAGACACACACAAGTGCTATGGGGCCATGGAGGGTGGTGTTAGTTTGAAAGTGGTCTGAACCCTTCGTAAAAGACTCAAAGGAAACCAACCAAGAGATTACCTAAAGGCGGCAGGCTGGCCATTTGACCAGAACTTAATGAATATTTATAACCAGTTAGATTATAAACCTAACCTGATCAGTGGGTAGAAGCTGTGCAGAAGGTAAGTATTGTGAATGCCATCCCTCGAGAAGTCTAATCTCAAGGCTATCGTGTGTGTGTGTGTGTGTATGTACATGGGTAGCATCTATATGGACTTTTGATGATAAGGCATTAATATACAACAATCTGAAAACAAATGAGCCAAAGGAGACATATCAAGATGCAGCTAGTGTGCAGATTTATTAGCGGAGAAAGGGCTAGAGGATGATAAAAAGACTGGACATTCTGAGGAGCTAGGGGTTGAGGCAGGTTTCGCAGATGGTGCAGTGGTAAAGAATCCCCCTGCCAATGCAAGAAACTCAGGAGATGCGGCTTCAAGCGCTGGGTCGGGAAGATCTTCCAGAGGGGGGTATGACAACCCACTCCAGTATTCTTGCCTGGAGAAACCAATGGACAGAGGAGCCTGGCAGGGTTCCAGTCTGTGGAGTCACAAAGAGTTAGACATGACTGACTGAGCATGTAATGGTACAGAATGTACATGTATGGACTGAGGAGTCTGACTTGTTTTTGCAGTTTGTGAATCAAAGATCTTGAAAAGGAAGGTGCATTATCAGAAGCATTTTTGGAAGATGATTCTAAGTTCATTAGGAAAGAGATGGTGAAAGAAGAGTGGCCCATCAGGCTATAACTATAATCCTGGTGAAAAGGAATGAAGGGGTTAACCTGGGGCAGGGCTTTGGGAGACCATGAAGGGGTGATGAGTGACTGTTTAGTGATTGGGAGGCTTTATAATGATGACACACAGCTATCAAAGTTATCAAGTGTACAACACAAATCTTACACTTACTATGTTTAAATGGTAGGGGACTACATAAATCATTGCCTTAAAGACTATTACTCTCTTGACATGATATACCTTTTTTTTTTTTTTTAATAGGCTTTCTTTTTTAGAGCAGTTTTAGATTATCAGCAAATTTGAGCAAAAGCTAGGGCTTCCCTGATAGCTCAGTTGGAAAAGAATCTGCCTGCAATGAAGGAGACCCCAGTTCAATTCCTGGGTCAGGAAGATCCCCCAGAGAAGGGAAAGGCCACTCACTCCAGTATTCTGGCCTGGAGGATTCCATGGACTATACAGTCCATGGGGTTGCAAAGAGTCGGATATGACTGAGCGACTTTCACTTTCACTTTACAGAGGTTTCCAGGTACCCTCATCCCCAGCGTGTATGGCCTCCCTCACTATCAAGATTCCCCATCAGAGTGGTACTAATTAATAAAATAAGTGAACCTGTATTGACACATCAATTGCCTAGAGTCTGTAGTTTGCATTAAGGCTCACTGTTGGTGCTGTACGTTCTATGAGTTTTGTCAAATGCATAGGTAACATATATCCATTTTTATAATTATTATAAGATCATACAGAGTAGTTTCACTATCTTAAATATAATATACAGATGGTCTCCAACTTGAAATTGTTTAACTTATGATTTTCTAACTTTACAATAGCGTGAATGCAATTCAGTATGACCGGCACTTTGAATTGTGATCTTGTGATCTTTTGATCTTTTCTTGGGCTAGTGATACATGGTATGATCCTCTCTTGTGACGCTGGAAAACCAGCCACAGTTCCCAGTCATGAGAGTAAATAACTAGTACACTTACGTCCACTGTGTACCCAGACAACTGTTCTGATTTTCACTTCCAGGACAGTATTCAATAAGTTACATGAGATACTCAACATTGTATTACAAAATAGTCTGTGCATTAGAGGATGCTGACCAACTATAGGCTAGTGGAAGTGTTCAGAGCACATTTAAGGTTGGCTGTGTTAAGTTGATGATGTTTGATAGGATAGGTATATTAAAGATATTTCGACTTAACGTGGTTTATCTGGATATAACCTAATACACTTGAGGAGGATCTCTACTTTTAAAGCAGAATGCATTTTTTTTAATTTACTAAAATTTGGAGCACATATCTATGAGTGATTTTAAAGTCTAACACACTCCTAGCAATTTCCAAGAAACTTTCCGTGGAAACACGTTTTCCAGTAGTCTGTAATCATCCACAGTCTGCTTTGTATCCTGCACAGAAATATTTAAGTGTGTTGATGATATTCATTTTCACTTGCAATCTGGTTTAACTGGCAACTGGCAAAACCAGTTAAAATTAAGAAGATAGATATTTTGAGCTAAACTACAAACAATTCTGCTGGAAATAGAACGTGATAACTAAATTGCTATCATTCAAGCCTTGGTCTCTGAAAGCTGAATAATAGAGAATTAAAGAGGCTATAACTTCTCTGTAGACAACGAAACAAAACTATGCATTGGTTCTCCTTGAGCATCCAAAATGTTCCCCAGACATCTCAAGATGCATGAAGAAAGTTAGTGCTAAAACAAACAGGATTGTCAGTCATCTCAACCCTTCATATGTTATGCAGGAATTTCTCCCTAAACTCTACCTGAGCCTATGAGAATATCTTTGTTAAAGTGCACATTTAATTTATCACTGTATGCATTTCACACGAGTGTACTATATTGTTAATCTGAACCAGCTTTAGCAGTTAATAGAAAGATTTGGTGTGTCAGTCAAGCAGAGTGTGTCTTTAAATTTAACTATCATTCAGACTTTGGAATCTCTTTAAACTAACAAAAAAAAGGTAAGCCATCTTAGAGAGAAGAAGGAGGAGGAACTTCTATCCATCCCATCACAATTAGCTCGGTTTCTCTACTAATTAAGCTCCTTGAACAACTGTAGTCTCATGACTCACTCCCCTGGTCTCTCCATAGAAAGGTGGCCCCCCTGGTGGTCATAAATCTATTTTAAAAGAAAAATAATTAGGTATCACTGCTTCTCAAAAAATGAGAAGTAAGTGGAGGGCACACACACACACACACACACACACACACACACACACAATGAGGAGTGTATCCTCAAGACACAAAGCTTATTTTTCAGGCAGATTTTTTTTGTTATGGTGGCTATTCTTCCTCTCCATACTTACAGCTATTTTTAATCCCATAGAAAAGAACCATTACTGTCAATTTTAGTATCTACCTGACAGACTACATTTTTAGTATCTATCAGACAGACTACATAAGCGTACCCAAAAGCAAAATTGTGTCCCAAGACTGTAATAAGAGGTAAAAAAAAAAAAAAAAAACTGCTGTAGAGAAAAGATGATTGGAGTAGCAGATCAGTCTTTGAGGTAGAATCATCCAGAAGATTTTCAGTTTCTTGCATACTGTCAGTGAGTTTCAAGGAAAACCATCTCTCCACTGCAGGAGGAGACACAAAGAAGGATCTTGGGAAAAACTCCTGTGAGAGGTACTTCTCCCATCCACTCACTATGAGGAATCATGTCATGGTAGTTTTCAATCAAAATAGAAATGTGAGGAAGTATTGTTGACGGATATTTTGTCAATAGGCAGAATGTCTCTAACAACTGAACTCCTGGAAGTTCTTACCATATTTTATGCAGTAGAAGCACCTGCATCCATTTCATCTCAAATATTTAATCCCGATAATATTTAACCCAATAAAACTCAATATGCAATTAATTGGATAGAATTATAATTAATTGCAGTGAGTCAATAAATTGGTTCAAATGTATGCTAAGTGAAAAGCCCTTTTCCAATCTGAGCTGCATGAAACTTTTAGAATTTCTATCTATCCACTTCTTAAATGATATCTTACTGGCCAGACCAGCTCCAGTCCTTATTCAGTCAGTCCACCTGCCTAGAATGAGACCTGTCTTCTCCCTCTTAGTTTTACTCAAGGTTTACTGAAAATCTCTTCTTGAAATTCTTTAACCTCAGGAAGCTACATCTTTCTCATTCCTTGGAATATATATAGCTTTGCTTTTGCCACTTAACTCTTAATTGCCTGACAAAAATTCTTAGCTCCTCAGCTAAATCGTGCTTTCTTGAAGATGAGGACCTGTGATTCATATTTTTCTACACTTGATCAAAAGTCTTATTCATTAAATATATGCTGTTGTTGTTCAGTCACTAAGTCATGTCTGATGCTTTGCCACCCCATGAACTGTAGCACACCAGGTTTCCCTGTCCTTCATTGTCTCCCTGAGTTTGCTCAAACTCATGTGCATTGAGTCAGTGATACTATCCAACCATCTCATCCTCTGTTGCCCTCTTCTCCTCTTGCCTTCAATCTTTCCCAACATCAGGGTTTTTTCCAATGAGTGGGCTCATCAGGCGGCCAAAGTATTGGAGCTTCAGTTTCAGCATCAGTCCTTCCAATGAATATTCAGGGTTGGTTTCCTTTAGGATTGACTGGTTTGGTCTCCTTGCAGTCCAAGGGACTCTCAAGAGTCTTCTCTAGCACCACAGTTCAAAGGCATCAATTCTTTGATGCTCAGCCCCCTTTATGGTCCAACTCTTACATCCATACACGACTAATATGCTATACATGTCAATATTAATTATATGAAGAAAAGCAAATAAACTGTCAAAGAACATAGCTATTAAGTCCCTACCTGATACAAAGTGTAGTCCTGAGTATGAAGGAAGATATAAAAATATGTGCATAAGACAAGTTCTCTACCAAGTAGTTTCATTTTATAGTTAGGGAAATAAGAGCCAGACTAGTGAAAGGTCTCCAATAGTGCATATAAAGATAAAATGAATGGTGCAAAAAGCATGCGTTAAGAGTGTCTAGTGTAAGAGTTGAGTGGAAATATCAAGTAAAAACAAATCTGGACTTCAATAAGGAAAGAAATGGTTTTATTAAAAAAAAAATAGCTGTTGCAACAGGAGGAGGAAGGTCATTGGAGTAGGGGTGTGTGTGTGTGTGTGTGTGTGTGTGTGTGTGTAGAGGGGGACTACTCCAATATGGTGAAGGGACCAGTTCAAGTCCAGGCAAGACTTAGAAGGAAGACCATCCCCTCTATAAAATCTGCAAGTGTCTTGAAGGTCAGGCAGAAGCTTTCCTTTTATGGAGACCAGGAGAGAAATAGAGTGGTGGAGGGAGGAAAGATGAGTTGGTGTTGAGATCTGATTTATTGGGAGGATTTTTTTCCTTGAAGTCAGCAGATTCTCAGGAGAGGTTGTTAATGAGGGGGGCTATTCCTCGTTCCAGTGCTCCTGGGTGGGCAACATTCCAGGGCCTGGGGGAGGAGATCAGCTGGATGAAATTAAGTATGGAAATCTGGACACTTAGCATAACTGACTTCATTTCATACTATCACAGAATCATGCATTTTCTTTATCTGTAAAATAAGAGCATTAAGGAGGTGATGGCAGGGATTCCTTTAAGCTCACTCTATTTATGCAAAATAAATACCCGGGGCACCACCTGACTAGAACAAAATACCTCCTAGCTGTTCACACTAAGTAATTACTTTTATATAATGCATTCAGTCCGGAGGCTCAAGGCTTTCCGAGTTTTTCTTCTTCCTAATCGTTAGAAAATCTCCACAAGACAGGTACTATTCTCACCATTCTTTAAGAGACAAAATAAAGTCTTAGAGAAATGATGTTGCTTATTTATGAAAGGGCAAGGAAGAGAGAAGCAAGCAGAGCCAGGAATAACCCTGACAGCCCGGATAGTTTCATTTGCTATACTCCACAAGTTTCTCCAGAAAGGCTTGGCTGTAAATATCACTTTTCTGGGTTTAGAGAAAAAGATGTCACAGAAACATAGAGAGGAGGTCTGAATCTTCCTGCTGGAGAAACCAAGAGCTGCCTGCGAGCTGAACTTATCATGATTTGTACCAGTTAGATACCAATGATGCCCTTTTAAAAAATGATATTAAGTCATAACCCAGTGAAGTAAAGAGTCACCACATTTCTTGGGGAAAAAATACCTGTTTCTACTACCCTCCTTGAGAAGCCTGGATTGTATTTACTTCTCTGGGCCCAAGCACTATGAGGGCAGAGGTTAAGAATCTGCCTTGCAACGCAGACGACATGGGTTCGAACCCTGGTCAGGGAAATAAGATCCCACATGCCACGGTGCAACTAAGTCCACGCAGCTGCTGAGCCCACATGCCACAATGAAAGATCCCTCAAGCTACAACTAAGGCCCAACACAGCCCAAAATAAATACTTTTTTTTTTTCCAGTGTCATGAATTTAATCAGAATCACCCCGGTTTGTTCACACAATGAACTTATATTTTATTCCACTCAGTAATCCTGTGCTAAAGAGTTGGAATAACAAAACAAGGGGCTCTTTTGCTCTTCCAAAGTGGGATTCAGAAGGCTTCACTGAAGATGCTGGCAGGGAGAACCCATTTGGAAATGCTCCCTTTAGGATCCTGAAGTTTATTATTTATCCCATGTTTATGTGTTTCTCATAAATATCATAAATCCCTACTCCAGATTTGATGGTTATTTGTGAATATGTCCAGAGGAATTCACACTTGAGAGGATGACAAATGTCAACATGTTCTATAAAGTCTGAAGAGTGCCCCAAGAGACATTATGGAAACCAGCAGCATCTTCTTTATGCCTATGTGGGTTTCCATAAGCAAAGGTGAAGGTCAAGATCACCTAGCCCTTCCCTACACATCTGCCCTACACATCCTGGGTCCACATGTATTTAACCCACAGTTGAAGCTGAGTGTCACTGGCAGCCTTGTTTCTGTGGGCAGAACAGGGCTTCAGGATGATGCAGCCCTCATGCTTGCCAGCACTGACGCTTCTCTCTCCGGGGCTGAGGACAAAATAGAAGGTGTTAATTCTCATCACTCACACAGGCGGTATAACAGCCCAGAGGTCTAAACTTGAAGGCCCTCTAAGCAGCTTATAAGTATTGGCTTTCCACTGGGGTGTGGAGGATGGAGGGAGTGAGAAGTAGAAATTTTGAGCTTTAAAGAAATAGTCAAATAAAAGAAAATAATTCATGACTCTTTTCCAGGGTAATATCCTTACTACACTTGGGGTCATAAATTTAATAATCTTGTGTTGGCTCTTACGAATAGCTATGTATTGTGCTACATTATCTTCTAGGTTTTCAATTTCATTTTATTTATCCATTTTTGGCTGTGCTGGGTCTTCACTGCTACATGGGCTTTGTCTAATTGCAGTGAATGGGAGCTACTCTTCATTGAGGTGCACGGGCTTCTCATTGCAGTGGCTTCTCTTGTTATGGAGCGCAGGCTTTAGGGTGCGAGCGGTTCAGTAGCTGAGGCACACAGGCTTAGTTGCTCCAAGGCATGTGGCATCTTCCTGGACCAGGTATCGAACCTGTGTCCCCTGCATTGGCCAGCAGATTCTTAACCTCTGGACCACCAGGAACTCCTAGGTTTCCATTTTAAATTGGAAAGATGACTCTCATTTTAACTGGAAGCTAAGTAAATTGCTAAAGCAATAAGTGCCGGAGCGATTAAGTGGTTCCAGGTCCATCTGACCACACAGCCCACTCTTATGCTTTCTCTAACTCTGCTCTTAGAGGATTGGCCAGGGTAGGAAGGTATCGACCATTCTAAGGTATCTTGTATGAGTGGAAAGACCAGGAGCTTGACTATCAGAATGGTTTTGAATGCTGATTCTGCAATATACGCCATGGGTAAGCTTTAGACAAGCATTTCAATACCTCTTAATGTCAGTTTTCCATCCTCTAAAATATAAGAAATTGTGCTGTACACAAAAGCTCTTAGTAGAAAGCCCTAAGTGTGTTAGTGGGCTCACAGTGACTGTTAAGTATTAGATGTCTTTTTTTCCTTCCTGGTGTATGAGGAGAAAAAACAAAACACAAAACAAAAACTGGTTGTTTTCTTAACCAGGAGTTAAGAAATAACAAGTAAAATTGCCAGCATCTCAGAGGAGAATAGGATACCAAATATGAAGCTAACACCATTGATTGGGAAATGAAGAAAATAAATTCAACAATCCAAGAAAGACACCAATGTTAAAGGATGCTGGAAGGAAGCAAAATTTGTGAATAAACATTTAAAAACAATGCAGAAATGGAAAAATGAACAAACTGATAAACACTCTGATGAAGTACAGGCCAGTCCTTCAGTACAGAATCTTGCTCATCAAAGATAAATGAAATTATACCATTCAGTTCTAGTCACAGGAATATCCTCTCTTCTCAATAAAAATAACATCAGAAATACTGTTTCTCTCTGAGAAAAATGTACAGGCTAACTTTAAAGCAACCCACATCCTGTATTCCAGTGGAAATATTAATATTTGCCTGGCAGATCTTACTGCATATTCTGTGATCAATGTTCCCATTGTTCTTCAAGAACAAACAACTTTGGAAATTTTTTTTTTAATGTGCAAAAAAGAACCATTTGAAAAATAATTCCTTAAATAGCGTGTGTAGCTGCTAATGGGCTATGACAAGCTATTTTTCTAGCCTTCCATTTTCAATCCATATTTCTGAATAGCTTTGTGAGATTTTGCATTAGTTTCACAGATTTCCCCAAATGATTATGCCGCGGCAATAGAATAAGAAGCATCTGCGGCAGACTGATTGTATCACAGTGTTTACCGAGAATGAAGGACTGTCACAGGCGGGCTGATTGGAGAAAGAAGCTGGAAGATTACTATTATTAAACAACCAACTGTTTAAAGACCCACACAGCATATTACTGGGAAATACAGAACAAGTTGGTTTTGTTGCTTAAGCCAAATATTTTGGAATTCATCCACATTAAGCTCTCACTTTTTCTCACCATGATGCTTGATTTTGTGATAAGTTTGCATACATTCTTCCCTGAGGTACATTCAGTTTAATTCAATTTTACCATTAAAAAGTTTTAAAGCCTGTTTCTCACAGTCCACAGGAAGCCTGACGTGGAAACACCTTGCCTGCAGAGTGCTTTCCTGAAGGTGCTTAGACTGCTCTACGCAGGCAGGTTTGGAGACCAGACAGACATCCGAGCAGGACAGAGGAAACGGCTGCACACAGTCCTCTCCCCAAACCCACTTCTCCCAGGCAGGATCATATGGTAAAATGGCTCAAGGTTACGGCACTGGTGTTCTACTTTGGAGTCAATCAGCTGACCTCAGCCCTTTCATATTCAGTATTATAATAATCACAATTATTTATTTTCCTTACTGTTCTAGAGACAAGAGTTCACATTTCAAACAGCAGAAATGAAGGGGTCTTAAGGCGCTTCTTAGGCATCTGAGCCTGAGCGAGTCCAGGAGCAGGTCATTTCCTTGTTCTCTCATCCAGCGCTGCCTGAGAACCTACTGTGTGCTGAGTACCAGGCTGGGGTCTGCGCAGAAGAGGTTGCAGTCTCTTAATAAACACACCCTGCCTTCATTCCTGTGCCACACTGATGATTGCTCCTGAAGGAAGGGGAGCTGGAAGCTCTGTGCATCATTCTTGAAAGAGATGAAATGGGAAATCATGAGATGTCATGAGAAGGAAACCATCCTGATTAATGAAACAGCAAAAGACTGAGGGAGACTCTTGAGAGTCCCTGGGACTGCAAGGAGATCAAACCAGTCAATTCTAAAGGAAATCAATGCTAAATATTCATTGGAAGGACTGATGCTAAAACTGAAGCTCCAATACTTTGACCACCTGATGCAAAGAACTGACTCATTGAAAAACACCCTAATGCTGGGAAAGATTGAAGACAGGAGGAGAAGAGGGCAGCAGAGGATGAGATGGTTGGATGGCATCACCGACTCGATGGATATGAGTTTGAGCAAATTCTGGGAGATAGTGAAGGACAGGGGAGCCTGGTGTGCTGCAGTCCATGAGGTCACAAAGAGTTGGACACAACTTGGCAACTAAACAACAACAAAGGACTGAAGCTATCTGAAGGGAGTCTGTAGTATTTTTCCCCACATAGCCTTTCCTCTGATGGGTTAACCAAGTGCTCATTTGATCTGCAGTTTTCAACCATCCACATCCACAGCATTTAATAAAACAGAGCCACACTCTGCCCTCAGAAAGCATCACACAGAGGTACTCCATCACTAAGCAGGGTGCAGAAAAACACACCAGTCACTCTGCGTTGGAAACTGAGAACTGCCTTCCGAGGCATAGTCCCTGCTGGAAGGTCATTAGCAGTGCATCCATGCACAGTGAGGTGTTTCGCCACTAGTATAATGGCCGTAGTCATTCCTAATGTTTTCAAGTGTAGCATGAGTGAATGAACCATGTTAGTGTCAGACCACAGCAAAGGATCTTTTGTGGCCATTGTGTATTTTCTTCTATATTCTATACTTGGCAGCAGAGGTGTCTGTAAACTTGAATAACTCATGAGAGAAAGAACATAAAATACAGACATAGATGTACAAGGTTCTGTAAAAAACAAAGTCATCTCCAAGAAGTTTTCCAAGTGTCCTGCATTGGTAACCTCATATGCTGCCTTAAAATAAAAAGCACAAGGATTTCTTCTTTAAAACTGGTTGCATTTATACCCCTAAGGACTTGCCTCTTTGCTTTGCTTTTTCTTTTTTGCTATTTTTCTATGGTGCTATAAGTCTAGTAGATCCCAGTTAATTGGTTAACTTATCCATACTATTTTACCTCCACCAGGTTTTGAAAGCAACCACAGACACATTCATCTTCCAGCTCAACAATCTAATGTGCAGTATTAAGTAAGGTTCTTATTTCTTGAGGCTTCGGTTTTCTCATCTGTAAAATGTAATTCATGGGTAGCTACAGCTTATAGAAAGAGGAGAGTCTGGATGATGCTATGATAACAAACAGTCCCACACAGTGGCTTTTTTTTTTTTCTTTTTGACTAGAGTACATCATGAGAAACGCTGGGCTGGAAAAAACACAAGCTGGAATCAAGATTGCCGGGAGAAATATCAATAACCTCAGATATGCGGATGACACCACCCTTATGGCCAAAAGTGAAGAAGAACTAAAGAGCCTCTTGATGAAGGTGAAAGAGGAGAGTGAAAAAGTTGGCTTAAAGCTCAACGTTCAGAAAACTAAGATCATGGCATCTGGTCCCATCACTTCATGGGAAATAGATGGGGAAACAGTGGAAACAGTGTCAGACTTTATTTTTTTGGGCTCCAGAATCACTTCTGATGGTGATTGCAGCCATGAAATTAAAAGATGCTTACTCCTTGGAAGGAAGGTTATGGCCAACCTAGATAGTATGTTTAAAAGCAGAGACATTACTTTGCCAACAAAAGTCCGTCTAGTCAAGGCTATGGTTTTTCCAGTGGTCATGTATGGATGTGAGAGTTGGACGGTGAAGAAAGCTGAGCGCCGAAGAACTAATGCTTTTGAACTGTGGTGTTGGAGAAGACTCTTGAGAGTCCCGTGGACTGCAAGGAGATCCAATCTATCCATCCTAAAAGAGATCAATCCTGGGTGTTCATTGGAAGGTCTGATGTTGAAGCTGAAACTCCAATACTTTAGCCACCTCATGCGAAGGGATGACTCATTGGAAAAGACCCTAATGCTGGGTAGGATTGGGGGCGGGAGGAGAAGGGGACGACAGAGGATGAGATGGTTGGATGGCATCACCAACTCGATGGACATGGGTTTGGGTAGACTCTGAGAGTTGGTGATGGACAGAGAGGCCTGGCATGTTGCGATTCATGGGGTGGCAAAGAGTCGGACACGATTGAGTGACTGAACTGAACTGAACTGAGGTCTTCTTTGCTGCAGGAGCTTTTCTCTAGTTGTGGCAAACAGGGGCCACGCTCTAGTTGCGGTGGGTGGGCTTCTGATTGCAGTGGCTTCTCCTGTTGTGGAGCATGGGCTCTAGGGTGCATGGGCTTCAGCAGTTGCAGCTCCCAGGCTCTAAAGCATAGGCTCAATAGTTGTGGCGCACAGGCTTAGTTGCGTCTAGGATCTTACCAAATCAGGGATCAAACCCATGTCTCCTGCAGTGGCATGCAGATTCTTTACCACTGAACCACCAGGAAAGCCCCTTACACTCAGTGGTTTTAAACAACATATTCATGCCAAGTCCCTGCGGGACCATAACACGTCTCAGGGATCTAAGTCACCTAGTTATTTTGACCCTGCCACCTCAACACAAAGTGTCCTCCTAGGATGGAGCAGAATCGCCCACTGGCAATTGGTGTCAGCCTGAGAGTGACACACAGCAAGCCTGTTTCCAACGGCTAGAAATATGCACACAGCCACACCCAGCCAGGAGGAGGCTGGAAGGGCAGCCTTCTCTGTGCTCAGGAAAAAAAGCGTAGAAACAGGTACTGTTGAACATCAGTCATATTTTTGGACTTGGACAAATTCCGGGAGATGGTGATGGACAGGGAAGCCTAGCACGGTGCAGTTCAGGGGGTTGCAAAGAGTCAGACACGACTTGGCAACTGAACAACAACAGTAATATTTTTATCTACTAGAATTGTTTTTAGAATTAGTGAGATCACAGATGGAAATGTTCTCAACATACTTCCCAAAACAGTAGAAGCTAAATAAAAATGGAAGCCATGGTGATGATGAGGGGATGCTGACAGTGTCAGTGAGAAGATAGCTCAACATACAAGATGAGTGAGTCATGAATCAAGTCATGATTACTCCATTATACCCAGGCCCATCGCATGAAAAGTGAGTTTGTTGTCAGTTCCAATTTCAATCCCTGTTTCTACCTTTGATAAGACAAGAGCCTCTGACCAAAGCTACTAAAAAACAAACAAACAAACAGGCTCTTTCCCTTGGATTTCTCTTACCTTTCACCCTGTCTTATATTATTGCCGTTGTTCTTGCTGTTTAGTCACTAAGTCCTGTTTGACTCTTTTGCAGTCGCATGGACTGTAGCCCACCAGGCTCCTCTGTCCATGAGATTTTCCAGGCAAGTGTACTGGAACGGGTTGCCATTTCCTTCTCCAGGGGATCTTCATGGGCAATTCTTAACTTGCTAGCTATCATCCTTTCCTTCTCCTGAACTGGTCTGTTTCCTATGCAGCAACCCCAGGTAAACAACTTCTTGTTGCTCTAGGTTTCAAGACTGTGTCAGCCTACCTGCTGTTATTCTCTGAATTTACTCATCAGAGCACCTATCCTGAGATCAAACCCATTTTTTCACATCCTTAGTAAAACTCAGACATTTTTACAAACCCATTTCCACACCACCACACAAGCCCAACAACAATTTTTCCAAAGGAGGAATGAAATAATTTTCTAGCTTATTGAAATAATTTATAGATAATGTTCTAACTAATTTTTAGACAGAGCTTTCTCCCACAACACAAATGTAGGGAAAGGAATAAAATTTTGTTTTTACTACCATGGATGGAGGAAAAACACTAGATTTTGTTGTATCTTTTCCTTTTTCTCACTGTTGCATTCTCCTACAAGTCTTTGTAGTCCTTGCCAAGGCTCTACCCTATATATTTATTCACTGACAGATGGGTAAGAAATACAGAAACACATTATTTATTTGGACACTTCCTTAGATCTGGTCCCAGAGTAACAAGGTCTGCCACATACCAGATCTATGGCTTGTGGACATGACTCTTACCTTCTCTTCTAAGAGTTGTGTGTGTGCGTGCTAAGTTGCTTCAGTTGTGTCCAACTCTTGTGACCCTATGGACTATAACATCCCAGGGTCCTATGTCCATAGAATTCTCCAAGCAGGAATACTGGAGTGTATTACCATGCCCTCCTCCAGGGGATCTTCCCAACCCAGGGATCAAACCTGCATGTGTTACATCTCCTGCTTGGCAGGTGAGTTCTTTACCTCTAGCACCACCGAAGTGAGCCCAGTGAAGCCATTATTCCTTGCTTCTTATTTGTCTTAGCTCTCATTTTTCCCCCTCTTCACATTTGTAAATCCTGGTTCCAATTCCTCAATCTTGGGGGCACAAGTCTAATAGGTCTTCTATGACCAAGGAATGGGACTCTACTGGTCTTGGACCCAAAAGAGCAGTGGCGGTTGTGAGGGTTAAACTGCCGAATGCCACACAGCACAGCCACCAAAAAAAGGCACTTGGACCTTTAAGGACTTCGGAAGTTTTCTGTCAGTGTTTCTCTTTCCTCTTCACTCTACAGATCCATCGGTATGTACCGTCTCCATGGGAAACACATGCCACAGGTCAAATCCTCCTTTGTAGTCCCTGACATTCTCACCTCACCCCCAATATTTGCTAGTGCGAGACACTCACTAAGCATTTGACTACTTGTCTATTTGCCCTGAGCTTCCCTGGTGGCTCAGATAGTAAAGAGTCTGCCTGCAATGTGGAAGACCCAGGTTTGATCCCTGGGTTGGGAAGATCCCCTGGAGGAGGGCATGGCAACCCACTCCAGTACTCTTGCTTGGTGAATCCCTATTGACAGAGGAGCCAGGCGGGCTACCGTCCATGAGGTCACAAAGAGTCGGACATGACTGAGCAACAAATACACACTAGTATTATTTGCTCCAGAGCGTGTGGCCAGAAAGTGAAGGAGATTAGGCACTTCCAATCAACCCCCTCTGGCATGAACCTCCCTTCTGCTGCACCAAGGACTCCGTTATTTTTAGTGTGACTCAGGGATCTGGGATTTTTTTACCACATGACTCTGCCATCTTGGATTTCCTCTCTTTCAACGGTTCAAGGGGAGAGAGCAAGGAAAGGACTATGAAAAATATTTTAGAGGCCAGGCCTGTGGTATACATTAATTCCGCTCCATTTCTTAGCCACAACATCTCTCTCTACATACAGTAACTTGCTCACTAGTTTCCAACGCTTTTCCTCACGCGGCACTCTCTGAGATAATTTATGAGGCTTAGTTTCTTCTGTAAGTGAATAAAACTGCAGGTGGCAGGTTGGCTGCCTAAACCAGCAGTCAGTTGAAACAGAAAGACTGAAACAAGGCTGTGTTTCTTTTTTTCTTTCCTTACTTACTTGCAAGCCTAATCGCAGTTTTTCCCAAGTCCTCTGTCTCTACCTTGACTCCGTGGAATCATCACAACCCATGCCTATATGTGTGAGTTCTTCACTCCACAAGCACACACTTGACATGAGAGCCTGTTATCAGAACACTGGCACGGCAGCGTCGGTTTCAATGGCAAACCAGTGTGATTTCCTCACATTTCATGGGCAGTAAGGCATTATGTAGGGGCCATGATAGAACCGAGAAGCTCCCCCTGCCTGTAGCAGCCAGAGAGAAATGGTAGCAAGAGAATGGCAAAGGGAATGGGTACCTTGGAGCATTTGAAATTGGTGCTTCTAAGTGATGAATAGATCTAAGTTTGCAGAGATGGAAAAAAGGGAAACAGTCAGATGGGATGTGGAGTAAGGATCCCATTGCCAGAAGAGCCACAATGGAATGCTGCCTCAGCCCGCCTCTCTCCATGCTTCCAGAAAACACACACAGGTCCAGGCTTACAGAAACTCACCAGGACAGGCCATCCTCAAGAGCAAGGGGATTAGGGGACTAAACAGAAGGGATGTCATGGGTCACTGGATAAAACATATAGAAAATTGTGAACTGAAGGGTAACCTGAAAACGTTGAAGCTCTGTAGCACTAAATAAACCTTCTAAAGTTCAGGTGCCAATCAGAACTTTGGTTTGTAAAAGCAGAACTCTTGAAGGCTAACTCTGTTGACAAATTTCTAGCATTTCCTTCCCCTGGTTAGGCCAGAGTGTCACTGGGAACAATGTCACATGCATGACTACAAACCGTAACGTCCAGCCACAGCCAATTGCAGGTTACGAGAAAACACGGGAAAGAAGTCTTTTTAATTCTGTTTCTTCGTGTCACTCAGAATTGCTGTTTTCCCCTAATCTGGTTCATGGAAAAATAACCACAAGCTATTAAACATTGTGCTTCATCCCTCACCTACTAATCCAGGTTCTCCCGTGGATATGTAATACTTACCGTAGTATTAACACCATCAGAATTATTATCTGTGGCCTCTGAAAAAATTAACTGAACAATGGCAGGGATTGAAAGTCCATTTTACTGCAGATTTGGGAGACTCAAAACATCTCTGTCATCATAGGCCAGTAACCAGGGAGCAGCATGTAGGAAACGTATATGTGTATTTCATGCTGATACAATTTTTGTGGACTTTTTCCCAATTTTTTAATCATAGATTTCCAGATCACCAGACAGCTTTTCTTTTCTTTTAAATACTGAATTACAGTTTCTCAATCAGAGGATGAGAGGATGAGATGGTTGGATGGCATCACTGATTCGATGGACATGAGTTTGAGCAAGTTCCGGGAGTTGGTGATGGACAGGGAAGCCTGGTGTTCTGCAGTCCATGGGGTTGCAGAGAGTCGGACATGACTGAGTGACTGAACTGAATCCCTTCTTCTGAGTTGCAGCAATCATTAAAGGAATTTCCTGAATGCAAACTTAAAATGAGTCACAAATTAGAGTGTAGATAACAGCACTTTGCCACAGTAGAGATGGAGTTACTCAGAGCATAAGTGAAGATGCCCAGCTTTCTGCTCTTAAGGATGAAATGATCATTCTAGCCATTTGGAATTTTCACAGAAGACATTTACAGAGAACTTCTGGGAAGATCTCTGGAAAGCAAGCCCCTTGCTCCTCTGCATAAAATAAATGGGGATACAAGCACACTCGGCCTCCAACAAAATAATCATGAGACACGCACCAGCCACCTGCCATGGGACATTTATCTATTGCTCTCCTACTCAGAAACGGGCAGCTCCCTGATATTACAAAACAAGAAGCCATTTATGGGCACATATATGTGCACAGATCTCTCATGTGCTCATTTTAAAATGCAAGAAGTCCCTGGAGAAATGCATGTGCTCTAAATGCATAAGAGGTAATTTTTCAGGTAAAAAGAGAACATTTATTTTTGATTTCAGATAAAAAGAGAAAATAAATTTATCATAAGACTAGTCATTTCAGTTATCGGCTCTCCCTTGCTTTAGTCTATGGGTAAAGGTAGGTGCAACTGAGCTTCCACTAGTGACCAGTGACCCAGAGGGACTGATGTCACAACTCTTGGCCTGATTCCAGGTCATTCTAGGCAGACCCCTGAGGAGGAGCAAAGTCTGGCACAGGGACAGTCCTGACATCATATGGAAGAAACACTGGCCCTCCTGATCTTTTTTCACTCTTCCAAGAAATGTCATGTAGTGAAGAGCTCAAATTTCCTTTCTGTGTATTTAATTAATTGCAATATGAGGGCTGAATAGCTTTGTGGGGGTGTTGAAGAGTCACACTGAGCAAACTCTAGTTTGGCTCATAACTTATTACTTTACATGTTGTTTTCCATAAGGCCAGAGAATACTGTCATAAAACTGTCCTCCATACAAAAAAAAAAAATCTAAAATTTGGGGTTGTCAAGCCAGCTCTCTTATAAGAAAAATTAGATACTAAATATTTCTTTAAAAACATTAAAATTGTCCAAGTAGAGTTGTATTATCAGTAGAAGTGAAGTGAAAGTCATCCAGTTGTGTCCGACTCTTTGTGACTCTATGGACTGTAGCCCACCAGGCTCCTCTGTTCATAGAATTCTCCAGGCAAGAATACTGGCATGGGTAGCTGTTTCCTTCTCCAGGGAATCTTCCCAACCCAGGGATCGAACCCAGGTCTCCCACATTGCAGGCAGAATCTTTATCTTCTAACTCACCAATAGAGACTGCCACTAATTCAGAGTCCAAAACTGCAGCTGACTTTCTTTCTAAAAGAATGCTCAGAGCAGCATGGAACATTCTACAACTGTGTCCAACTTTTAACTTCCTTGTGTCCTGAAATGCTGCAGGTATGTTAACAAGGAACCACAGAATGCTGTTTGACTGGTGGACTTAGTCGTGTAGAACATATCAGGAAAGGATGCAGAAAAGAGCAGCTAACCGCTTGGAAGGATGTAGACATCACAAAATCAACCAGTTGCAATTAGAAATAAGGATCCTGGGACCTAATGAAACCAAAGAACTGCTACCGGTCGAAAACCCAGTCTTCAAACTGAGAGCAGAGTTCTTCCCATTCCATGTTAAATCCTGTCTGAAATCCTATGACAGAAAAAAGAAAGGCAAGTCAAGTGAACTCAGGTGATGAGCAAGCAAAAGATTGTTTTCCCCAAGAGAGATCATTTTAGAGCTGAGATCGCTCTTGCCCATCCCTGCCTGATCCTGTCTGCATGGCTTCCTGTCTCTTACCACTAAACCTTGGACCTAGTTCTCAGCAGATTCGAAATGTGTGTTGATGTGTCTGACTCCTTTGTGAGGCTGTGAGCTTCTAGAACTGTGTGTCGTTCATGTTTTTATCCATCACATCATCCGAAGGTTGGCATGAGGTCAGGGTTTAATAAACGGTGCTTTTAAATAACTGTTTGAAGTCACAGACCTAGAGAGCACATATACATGAAATGTGGCCATATTTAGGGTGGAGATATGTATAAAAATATACCAACAATAAAATAAACGTCTCCTGGTAGATAGTATTTAAAATGCAACTATAAGAATTCTTTGTTCCTCCTCTAATGAAATTTTCATCTCTTGTATGTGTGTTCAGTCACTTAAGTAGCGTCCAACCCTTTGCGACTCCGTGGACTGTAGCCTGCCAGGCTCCTCCATCCATGGGATTTTCCAGGCAAGAATACCGGAGTGGGTACCATGTCCTCCTCCAGGGGATCTTCCCCACCCAGAGATCGAACCCGCATCTCCTACATCTTCTGCATTGCAGACAGATTCTTTTACTGCTGAGCCAGGGGGAAAGTCCTTTCATCTCTTAAAACAATGAAAATAAATGGTTGATTACTGATAAGAAGAAGGTAAAGAGTGAAATATACAGAATATCTTTTCCTCTTATCAATGTGAATATCAGTCCTCCATTTTCTCTCTTCCTAAATACCCCATTTCCCTTCTATTTTTGGATTGCCTGAAAATCCTCTCCCAAGCCCTTTCTTCCTGCCTTACATCATAAGAAACTTCAATTATCCTTGCCACCTGACTTAGCGCACCTAGATCATACCAAACATTTTTTGTCAAATTAATTCAGCAGCACACATAAATTCAAGAAAGGCTTGGGACAACCTAAGCCAGGCTGCATACAAATAATAGGACCCATTTAAGGTTGTTTAGGTCCAGGCTTCAAGCCCAGATTAGCACTGATCCACACCAAAGAGCAGAAGCATAAACTCCCCGATTATTCTCTTTCTTCACCTTTGCAGTAGTCACCGAAATGAACAATTCATCTTTTTTTTTCACTTGAAGGGTGGAAAACATCTGGTCCCACCCCTTGGGTATGATCAACCATCCTATATTTGAAAAACACTGAGTAACCATTTCAAATTCTCTCTTCAAGGTAACTAACTTAAGAATTCACCCTATATATGGAATTTTTTCATGATTTATTTTCCGAATTTGAGTGTTACTTATGACTCTGGTGTGCATCTACTTCAATTTTTTTTACTTCTCCCTCAACACATAGAGACAAGAATTGAATGCAGTAATTGTGTTCATGAACACTAATTTAAAAAGGATTATCTTCATTATTGTTACATCCCGAACTCTGAGTTATACTTCTCACCATCATGTGTTTATGATAATAACAAAACTTTTTTCTGTGGTTTTTTTTTTTTTGGTCATGCCACTGTGCCTGTGGTATCTTAAATCCTTGACCGGGGATTGAATCCATGTTCCCTGCAGTGGAAGGCAGATTCTTAACCACTGGACTTCTAGGGAAGTCTCTTCTGGTTCTTGGTTTGCTATAGTTTACTGTTAATATCACACCTCCAACATGGTTAGGTTTATTAAGACTTTGCACACTACCGCAAACTAGAAAGCTAATGGTAGTTTTAAATTTTCAGTATTGATACAAAAAAACCCTTGAATTAGATTGATATATTTTCACTTTTTATATTTATTATCCTTAATGAACTATTTTGAACAGAAAACTTTGCCCCTATATTTTTCTTAACTGTGTGCTCAATCACTCAGTCACTTTATGCGGCCCTTTGGACTATAGCCCACCAAGCTCCTCTGTCCATGTCAAGAATACTGGAGTGGGTTGCCATTTCCTCCTCCAGGAGATCTTCCTGACCCAGAGATCGAACCCACATCTCCTGTGTGTCCTGTGTTGCAGGCAGATTCTTTACCTGCTGAGCCACCGTGGAAGCTTTTTATTAAATAACATATAATAAATTTTTATTCAGTGGTTAGTTTTCATGACTTCTCGCTGTGCACCATCTTGTTCCTTGGCTCACTTACCAACTTTGCTACATGCAAGAGAAAAGGATAAAGCAACATAGATACATACCCTCCATCAGCCAGCTTTTCGCTTTATCAGCAACACTTACAGAGGTCATATGTGCAAATAGTATGAGGACAGAGTGAGACATGAAATCCTCTTAAGAATGAAGGTAAGTTTAATATTTCATCAAATTATAAGACAAAACAGATTTTTTTAAGCCATCATGGAAATATTCTGTAGTTACATATTTTTTCATTTGCAGTCAATATATGGACTTGAAATAATACTCTATGGGTTAGGAAGATCCCCTGGAGAAGGGAAAGGCTACCCACTTCAGTATTCTGGCCTGGAGAATTCCATGGACTGATAGTCCATGGGGTTGCAAAGAGTCAGACAAGACTGAACAACTTTGACTTCACTTCACTTCTGATAAGAGTGCATATTTATGCTTTTTTTTGTTATCTATAAGCTCCCTCTTCTGACCAAGTTGAGTAATTCTTCACACATCCTCTATATTTTAACAGTTCTTGTAAAGCGTCATCATTAGATGAAACAAATCTGATGTAAGATGAACTACAGCTCATGTTTAAATCCTGACCTGAAAACACAGCAACTGTAATTTTTAAGTTTTTTTTCCTCAGAAGTTATAATAAGTAGTATTCCTGAGAAAATCAGAATTCCTCAAGTAGTTATTATAAACTGTTTTTGCTACAAATATTGTGTTATGGAATTATCATGGTGGGGTAAACTCTTTGGTTTTCATAAAAGTAGTGTAATTTTATATTATTTAAATAAAATACCTCACAGAAAATTTTGAAGATATGCAACATGGTTTTAACTTACAGCACATTAATTTAGTTATTAGGGCCTTTGAAACTATATCTTTCTTGGTTACATAATATTCTATGATACATGTGTACCATAATATTCTTAAATAACAGCATAAGGGTGCATAGTTAGAATATGTACAGGTTCCACTCTTTAAAGTATGGTGAAATTATTTTAAATGAATATTTCTGATTATTTTCTTAAGAAAACAACTGAAAATGGAATTTCTGTGTCAAAACTTATAAATATTTCTAAAAACATTGTCTCCAGCACATCTTTCTAAATTCCCTTCTAGAAGTATACAAATTTACAATTTCATCAGCAGTGTTTAAGAGTTCTCTCCCTGTCCTCAACAATTCTCAGTATTTTAAACATGCATTAATATCATGAATGAAAAATAATGATATTTTAAAATTGCATTTTATTCAGTTCATTCGCTCAGTTGTGTCTGACTCTTTGCCACCCCATGGACTATATTTTATTATATTCATATAAAAATAATTCCCCTCCAATTTTTGACCTCTATTATTATTACTTCTTTGTAAATCAACTTTAGATGTCCTTTAAATTTTTTTCTAAGATGTTAAAGATTTTCTTATGGATTTCAATAGTTCTTCATATGTTCATTAAATATTTTCTTTCTGTGTTCTTGGCTCTAATTTAATATGTTTTTAAAAAATATAAAAGATTTTAATGTGTCTTGTCAAGTTGACATTCATGTGTGGATATGCTTACTTCCATGTTATGTTCATTAATTTATGGTATTAATGTGTATAGTTAGATTTCTAATTAATATGGAATTAATTTTGTAGCATAGGATAAAGAGATAATGCTTTTCTTTCCTAGTAGTAAACATTCTTGATATCATTTAATAAATAATTTATATTTTCTCCCATTAATTTTAATATCAATTGAGTTATTCAATCTTCTATATTTGTTCGTTTCTAGTTTTTCTGTTTTTAATTTTTGACTTCTCTATCTAGTCAACTTTAAATGAAAATTTAATTTTCACTTTCATTTGAAAAATTATTCATTTTTTTCATAAAATGAAATTTTCATAAAATTTCATAAAATTCATTTTTTCATAAAATGAAAATTATTCATTTTAATATGATAGTAGAAAAAAACACTTGATTATTCCTTTTTCCAAATATTTTTCCTCTTTTTGAAACAAGGATAATTTCACATTTTAGAACCATCTTGTCAAGTTCCAAAAAATTTCTATTGAGATTTTAATTGGGATTGAATTCATTTTGGGGAAAATTGATATCTGCGCATTATTGAATCTTTGCATCTAATAGTAGGAACTAAACCTCTACTTATTCTAGATTGCATTCACTCACTCAAATTTTATAGTAGTATGGATAAAAATGCTAACGTATATAGACACTTCTTTCTTCGGTTTACTACTAGCTGCTTATTATTTTTGTTATTATTAATTATATCTTTAACACTTTAATAAATTATTTGGTTAGTATACAGGAAAGTTATTCATTTTTAACAGTTTTTTCATCAGCATCCTTAAAAGCTCTTCTTCTAGCGTCCTTTACATTTTATTTTTGAAGCATCAAATATTCATGGAGAGAAAATTTTTATTTTGCTCTCTTTTCAGAAAATTTTCCATGTTACATGACTTTTTCCAGATATTTCTTGAGTTCTTTGTGTATGAAGTCTTGAGTTTTTCCTCAATTCAGAAAATTGCTAATTTTGTATATGTAAATAATTCTGTTTGCTTTAGTTTTTGGTTCAGAAGCATCAAATATGCACATATAGGAACTTCAAATCAGTTCAGTCCATTGCATCTCTTTCATCAATCATGTTTTTCTGTCCATTTTGTTGTGTTTGTTAGCTGCTTCTAGCAGGCTTTCTATCTACTGATTAAAATTTCGGCACGAATACTGGAATGGGTTTTTCCTTCTCCAGGGTCAGGGGATCGAATCAGCTTTTGTATTGGACTCTGGGCTGAGCTTGGTTTCCAGGAAAGGCACACACACCAGATTCTCCTTAGAAGGCTGCTGGGTCAGGAGGAAGTTCTACTTTCCAGGGGAAGGGCCACCGCCCAGAGTAAAGCATAATCCCACACTGTGCTCGGTGAAACCTCACTGCAAACTCTGGACATTCACATGTCTCCTCCTAAGATTGCTCTGTAATCCCCAGCAGTGGAAGTGATGGTAAAGGCAGTGTGTTCTGTGTCAGCCTGCAGTCTACCCTCACTACCCCAAGTTAAGGAGTATTCATGGAGCTCTGCCAAGATTTGCTTCTTTAACTTCCAAGCTTGCACCAACTTCTCAGAAGGGGACATTGTGAAACGCCCTTCGGTGTGCCTTCACTTTGGCCCCCAAGTCTCTCTATACAGCAGAAATTACTTGCAGTTTCTCTCAAAAGATTTATTCTCTTTCCCAGTTTTTGATAATAACAACATTGTCTCTCTTTGCTTTCTATCATTTTGGCTATTTTTAAGGACACTTAGGAGAATGACATTTCTCGACCTAATCAAGTCTCATCTTACCAAAACGCCATTCGTTGAATTTTTCTCCTCCAGCCCCCCAGGTTTGTAAGGGCATTTACACTCACCTGGCCCCAAATCCTTTCAGCTGGAACTCATTTCTCCCTCCTCACCATTGAGAGCACTTTATTTTTATTTCTCATCTTTCATGGGCATTTCTCTTTCCAACTAGACTGTAAGTTCTTTGGAGGAAAATAGAGCAATCAGCTCCCAGTTTGCCTGGGCCCTCTCCAGATTTGAGACCCAGAAATCTCTTCAAGCCTACATCAGGTGGTCCCCCCTATCAGGATCAATGTTGGCTTTCTCTTTAAGCACCCCCCCACACACCCATCATCTAAACTGTCTTGCCCAGAACAGACTAATGTTGTATATGTTGAATGAGTCATTTATCCCTGCCCCTAGGACTACATCAGCACATATTTATAGGATTAGGATCACAGTCTATAGCTGATAATCAGATAAACTAAGTAAACTGACTAGCACATCCTGTTGTGAAATTGTGAGCTTTTCACAGTAAATAATCTATCCTGGTACCTGACCTCTAGATATTTACAAATGAAAAGAAACCCTTGCCACTGGAGAAGTTTAAGTCTGTGCGTGCTCAGTCACTTCAGTCATGTACAACTTTGACTTCAGTCATGGGCAACCCTATGGACTGTAGCCCACCAGGCTCCTCTGTCCAGGGGGATTCTCCAGGCAAGAATATTGGAGTGGGTTACCATGCTCTTCTCTAGAGGATCTCCCTGACTCAGGGATCGAACCCACATACTCCTGTAGCATCTGCATTGCAAGCAGATTCTTCTACCACTGAGCCACTGGGGAAGCCCAGAAAGTTTCAGGCATCATTACAAAGAGTAAAGTCAGGATAGAATGATTCCAAGACTAATATTTTCAGAAACGAGCTATTATGCTATTCAGTTTAGTAGATATGCAAAATCTGTTTCCAAAAACACTGGTGCCTCAGGCTGCCCTTCACAACCATTTACAATATTACAATTAATTACTTTCTAGATGTGTAATAGTATACCAAATGTGCTCCCAGATATATTATCTGTCCTGAAGAAGATTTTGTTCAGAAGGAGTGGTGGAGAACTATGATTCTTTACATTTTCCCTGGGCCCAACTTAGAATCACCCCCAAGTGTACCCCTAATAAACTATATTCTGAGCAGTTTTCTTATTTCATAAAGTATTCCTAAATAGCTTTCTCTTTTTCTATAGAAAGAACAAGTTTTGCTTGCAGCATTGTCAAGGCACGCAAGCCTCAGAGAATTTTACAAAGAGGAGAAAATCTACTTGAGTCCTGGGTGGAGATCCAGCCAAGAACTGCTCACATCTCATGTCCATTAGAATTTTAAAGGCTTCAGGATGTAAGGGGAAAAAAAAAAAAAAAGCCCCCCATGCTTCATTTGAAGAATCAAGTGAGTCAACAAAAGCTTTTCAGAACTTCCCTGGTGGTCTACTAGTGAAGACTGCGACTACGCACTTCCAACTCAGGGGGCTCATGTTCGATCTCTGGTGGGAGAACTAAGATCCCGCATGCCTTATGGCCAAAAAAATAAAATAAACAAAAGCTTTCCAAACCACAACAGTGCAGCAGAGGGAAAAATCATAAAAGCTATAGCAGTCATACAGTTGATATTGAAAGAAACTAGAAACCAGAAAATACTCCTGATAAGAACAAAATAGCAATTAGAAAAAGCTAAATCACTGAAGAAACAGCCAAGGAGGTGGAATGGGTGGAATTTTCCTAAGAGGATTTTAACTTCTCAGAGTATTCAAGTTTCCCAAGGGCAAAGATTGTTCCTTATGAACGAATCCATTTTTACTCTCATACCTCAGAGCATAGGAAGTGGTTTTGTGTGGAAAGGAAAGAGATGGAATTTAGATAAATACCACTCCCGGAGCAGCTGTTCTCTAGTTTGGATAAAGGAATGAAGCACGGGGAGAAAAAGTCATTTGGAAATTAAAATTAAAAATCATGTATTGATTGTGAAGTGACTAATCGTTGGACCAAGCTACCGACAACTGTGCCATCTGTCTTCAGAGATCTCCAAATATAGCAACTGGAAAGCTGAGTGCGCTGAAACCAAAGCAGGACATCCTGTGGGGAGCACGTGGGCTCCGGAGTCTAAGGGCCTCACTCAAGTCCCAGCTCTGCCCCTTACCAGGTGAGTGACCTTGAAACTTACCTGACCTCTCAACTTCCTGATTTATAAAACAGGGACAATAGTAATATGTCCCTCATAAAGTACAGCAGTCTCCGACCTTTTTGGCACCAGGAACCAGTTTTGGGAAGATAGTTTTCCCATGGACCAGGGATGGGAGGTGGGGAGCGGGTGGTTTTGATTCGAACACATTCCATTTATTATGCACTTTATGTGTGCTCAGTCACTAAGTCGTGTCCGACTCTGTGCCACCCATGGACTGTAGCCTGCCAGGCTCCTCTGTGTATAGAATTCTCCAGGCAAGAATACTGGAGTGGGTTGCCATCTCCTTCTCCAGGTTGTGCACTTTATTTCTCACCTAATGCCGCCACTGATCGGACAGGAGGTACCAGTCCGTGGCCAGGAGATTGGGAACCCCTGCTCTAGAAGAATGAGGTCGTGAGAGATGGCACCACAACTGTCTATTATTTGATTCTGAGGATTTGTGCTTGGAAACTGTCCTGACTTACCTCTAATGCACTATGGGTCCATGGTCTATTTATAGTCTAACTGAAGAATGCCCTCAGTGCTTCTATTTCCAAACATTCAGTGACGTTATGTAAAAACTCTTCCATTTACTTTTAAAGATCTCCCCCAAGTTGGCCTCAATTTATTTACTGCAGTATTTGTCCCTGTACTCCCAAGTTCATGTTCAGACATCATTCCCAACCTAAAGAACATCTTTATTTTACCTACTCCCCGCATTGTATTTGTTTCCATCATGTCTTAGATCCCATTATTTGCTGCCTGAAGTACCTTCACCTGTACCAGTTTTTTGCGCGTGTTTGCCCTAATAATCCCTTTCCTACCCTACTGCTCCTGATCTCTGCAAATGCTATCACTTTGACTGCATTGGCAACCAGCTTCCCTTGGATTTGGCGGGCGGGGTGACCATAGAGCAGTGAAGAGAAGCCAGCACCTGCCTCTGCACCATTCTCTGGCTCTGACACTAGCTCTCTGTCCTCTGTGTCTCCTGCTCTGGCTAGAGGGTCCCTCCTTCTGGGGTCCTAGCTGACCAGATAACCTGGGTCCCTTAGCTCTGGCAACACAGTCTTCCCTTCTGTCTCCCTAGACCTGAAGGGGCGCACTTTCTATAGAAAGGGGTTCACTTTTTATTGATACCAACTTCCAGGTTGAATTCCTGTCCCCCTTTCCCCTCAATTGCTTATTGTGGTAAAATATACCAGGCAGGGCTAGTGGTAAAGAATCCACCTGCCAATGCAGTAGACCTAAGAGAGGATGTGGGTTGGATCCCTGGGTCAGGAAGATCCCCTGGAGTAGGAAATGGCCACCTGCTCCAGTATTCTTGCCAGGAAAATTCCATGGACAGAGGAGCCTGGCGGGCTATGGTCCATGCAGCCACAAAGACTCAGACATGACTGAGCACACACACAACATAAAATTTACTATCTTAATCATTTTTAAGTGACAATTCAGTGAGTATAAGTGCATTCATATCGTGCAACCACCACCGCCATCTGTCTCCAGGACTCTATCTTGGAAAACTGAAATGCTGTACCCAACAGTCACTCACCTTTTTGTCTGTTTAGCCTTTCTAGGATTTTTTCAGCTACCTCTCCCCATGAGATATCCTCTCTTCATGTCACTGGTTATGGGCTCTGTCCTCCACCTTCATCACACAAGATTTCTGAAATTATTTAACAGGTAGTTATTATTAAGTGTCTGATGAGGCATGGCACTGGCGATACAGGAATGAATAAGACACAGTGCAGCTGATGTTCTCAAAGACTAGTTTCCCAGGAGACAGGCAGATTCCTGGTGATTACAATATGGTATTTTGGACTAAGTAAATAGGCTCTGAAGCAAAGCACATGGATATGAGTCTTGGCCCTGTCACTTAATGGCTCTGTAAACAAAGGCAAGTTAGGTGACTTTCAAGAATGACCTTGTACGTTTGGCTAAGGAGAGAGATTGTGTGGCACTCTTTCTACAGTGGGGAGACATTGATGAAGACAGCCCAAGCAGGGGCTTTTAGGATGCCTTACAAATGTCTGACTGAGTGTAAGGCTACCATTTAGAAATATGCTGCCATGTTTGGGCTGATGGCCTTACGGACAAGATGAAGGCACAAAAAGTATTTGGCTGGTATAATCATCTGCAATTATTGCTAAACTAGAGAGGGAAAGAGAAAAGTTGAGAACTAAATAACAAATTTTCTGACCATTTGGAAAGCCTTCCATGACTGTTCCAGACCAGGCTGATCTCTTTCTGAATTCCTGTTGTGCAATAGTCAGCACCTAACAATACTGAAAAGCAGGATTCACAGGAGATGTGGGTTTGATCCCTGGGTCAGGAAGATCCCCTGGAGAAGGAAATGGCAACCCACTCCAGTATTCTTGCCTGGAGAATCCCATGGACAGCGAGCCTGGTGGGTTACAGTCCATGGAGTTGCAAAGACTTGGATACCACTGAAGCGACTTGGCACACACACAACGTCTCATCATCTCTAATTCTCTAAGGTGTTAACTTCTTGCCCTCCCCCCATACAGATTGAATGATGAGTCTTTAGAGAAAAAAGTAATAACTTGATATTTTTCTATCTCCCAGAAATTATAATCTTTAATATATAAGTGTGTTTAACAGATTTCTTTGAAGAATCTAGTTTTCTTTAATGTTCTTTAAGAAAAGATATATTACTACAAGCCAGATTAAGTAATAAATCAAGAATTTAATAAGATAACTGTAAATTTTGACTTTCCAAAATATCAACTAAATATTAATTATCAAATAAAACAAAAATGCAATCTTACTTTCAAAAGTTTGATCTGTTTCAGTTTAATCTTGCTAACCATCTTTACAAATAAAGAGCTAGGAACGTCTTGATGATTTGAATTCAGAGATGCATTTTTGACTGGATTTTCTGATTAAATGGACTAATGTTAAACCATGCAATATGATGCATAATAATATGCCAAACTTCATTTGGGGATTCTCTTTTAATGGAAGACTTCCTGCATGATTAGAAAATGGAGTTTTTCAGGATTCGTTTACTATAAATTGACTGAAATTGAGTGGAAGAAAGCCTAAGCCTATTTGCCTTATTGATGCTATTTCCATGTATATAGTCATTATTTCATAGCATTGATTTGAGAAATTGTCATTTATTTTCACATTTAACCAATGGAGAGGAATACTTGGATTAGAATCCTTCCTTAAAAAAAATATATATTTATTTGGCTGTACCAGATCTTAGCTGCCGCATGTGGGATCTCGTTCTCTGACCAGGGAGCGGACATTGGGAGTGCAGAGTCTTAGCCACTGGACCACCAGGAGTGTCCCAAGAATCCTCCTTGAGTAATAGCGTAAGGACCACTTTATGGAGCACTTGCTTTCCTTTACCAGCGATTGTAGGTTTCCTCCTAAACTGTTTAGCCTGTTTGGAATTCATGTGACATTTCTCATGGAAAGAAGTGTGAAATGCCACTTTCCCTACTGCTGCCTTATAAATTATTCATCCCTGCAGTTTATCAGGCAGCCTCTGCTTACAGATTAGAATGCACCTCTTGTTTGTAGTACACATCACAGGAGCCTAAACAATCAAAAATGGTGTGTTGCCTGCAAGGAGAGCAAGGAGAAAATCCTACCAGGCTCCATTTGGCATGACCCTGTCCCAAACTGAAACCAGTCTCACCAGTCATACTTGACATGAAATGATAATATTCAACTTTATGAAGTATGTAATTGTTGGGAGAAAGAGCCACACTTTCAAAAGAGATCAGGTAGTAGAATGTAAGTTTCCTCTGTCTTGATGAGTAGTTCTAGTGAATCAGAAACCATCGAGAAACAATCTTTGCCCTTACAAGCAACCTTACAAATTGCCAGAGCTATAACTACTGACACTCTTTTTTTTTTTTTTAATCCATGCCACACGGCATGCAGAATCTTAGTTCCCCGACCAGGGATCCAATCTGGGCCATGGCAGTGAATGTGCTGAGTCCTAACCATTGGATCACTAGAGAATTCCCTGAGACTGTTTTTATTTATCTATTTTTTTGAAACTATAACATCATCCCTATCTACCTTATCTCTTCATCCACACTCCTTTCCCTATAACTTTGCAGCGCCCTGCCCCACACCTGTGGTCACCACCTGCTCCCTACTTGATCTGACTTCTATTTTGATCGGGCTTCCCTGGTGACTCAGACAGTGAAGAAGCTGCCTACAATGGCAGGAGACCTGGGTTCAATCCTTTGGTCAGGAAGATCCTCTGGAGAAGGCAATGACAACCTACTCTAGTATTCTTGCCTCAAAAATCTCATGGACAGAGGAGCCTGGTGGGCTACAGTCCATGTGCTCACAAAGAGTTGGACATGACTGAGCAACTAACACAGCTATTTTGATCAGGAAAATCCATTTTTCACCAATTTAAGATAATGAATCCATTGACTAAAAATAGAATGCAGTTTTAAATGCTTGAGAATTTTATGGATTTAAATTTGGCCATAAGAAGAATGACTGAGTTTCTAATGACTTTAAGTGATGAATACTGATAAAAGATCATTGAACTAACCACAGCATTTCTGGGCCAGCAGAGTTTTCCCAACTGAGTAACTTTCTTCCCTGCAGTGGACTCAATTCTACTTTGCATGCAGTACTAGTTTGGAATTGTCTTGGCCTCATTTATCTCATCATGCATGTTAATTATTTTATCAATTAATAAAAAGTATATGTTAGCCAAAGAATTAATGCTTTTGAACTGTGGTGTTGGAGAAGACTCTTGAGAGTCCCTTGGACTATAAGAAGATCCAACCGTCCATCCTAAAGGAGATCAGTCCTGGGTGTTCATTGGAAGGACTGATGTTGAAGCTGAAACTCCAACACTTTGGCCACCTCATGCGAAGAGTTGACTCATTGGAAAAGACCCTGATGCTGGGAAGGATTGGGGGCAGGAGGAGAAGGGGACGACAGAGGATGAGATGGCTGGATAGCATCACCGACTCGATGGACATGAGTTTGGGTAAACTCTGGGAGTTGTTGATGGACAGGGAGGCCTGGGGTGCTGTGATTCATGGGGTCGCAAAGAGTTGGACACGACTGAGCGACTGAACTGAACTGAACTGAACTGAGGGACTTCCCCTGAGGTCTAGTGGTTAAGACTTCACCTTCTAGTGCAAGGATTCAATCCCCGGTCAGGGAGCTGAGATCACACATACCCTCTGGCCAGAAAAACAAAACATAAAACAGAAGCAACATTATAACAAATTTAATAAAGACTCCAAAAACGATCCACATAAAAAAAAAGTTCTCGTTGCTATGAGTTAAGAAAAAAAAAAAAGCATGTGTTAAAAACCCATCCTGTGCCTAACAGTGAGACTATGATGGACTGAAAAGAACCTAAGATCTACAGTGAAGTACCATCTGCTCCAGCCCCACCGTTTAATGACTGCCAAGCCCAGATACAGATTAAAACAGCTCCTTAACTAGGTAACAGCACAGTCAACATCAGAGTTCAAATTTCCAGTCTCCAAATGTATAGTTTTTCCCACTTCTTCAAGGAGCTTGCGTTCTGTCTGGATAGTTAAGAATTACCCATACATAAGCTCACATATATATGGGCAATTAATCTATGACAAAAGAGGCAAGAATATAAAATGTCAAAAAGACCAAAAAAAAAAAAAAGATTATACAAATACATAGAGGTCGGAACAAATAGATTATAATTACATTTTTTATATTTTTTATTATTTTTTTAATTTAAATTTTTCTTCATGGGAAGACACCTCATTTTTTTAAGTTTTTATTTTATACTGGAGTATAGCCAATTACCAATGCTGTGATCATTTCAAGTGGACATGGAAGGGACTCAGTCATACATATAATGTATCGATTCTCCCCCAAACTCCTCTCCCATCCAGGCTGCCACATAACATTGAGCAGAGTTCCTTGTGCTATACAGTAGGTCCTTATTTATTATCCATTTTAATTATAGCAGTGTGTACAGACTCACAGACTTAAAGAACAAATTTATAGTTACTAGGGGGAAGAGAGAAGGGGAGAGAGATTGGGAGCTTGGAACTGACATGTCCACACTGCTCTACTTTGATTATAATTGCATTTTGTGCTGGAGATATTAACAGCAGCGGGGATTCAGCAAATTGATGGGAATGTTTTACAATGAAACTCATGAAAGGCTTCTTGGGGAAAATGAGTCTTGATCTGTGTCTTGAAGACCGGGTGAAAAGTGAGACTTGAAGAGGCAGATGTAAACAGGAGTGGGAATGTCTGTGTGTCTGAATCAATGAGTCCAAAGAGTGACGAAAGGCCGTGCAGGGGCTTGACTGATTAGGGAAGCTTGAGGAGCCTGTCTAAGCAGGAGTCAGTGAGGCCGTTGTCAGTGGGCAGAGTATTAGTGTCGCTGTTGTTTAGTCACCAGGTCATGTCCAACTCTTTGAGACCCCATGGACTGTGGCCCACCAGGACCCTCTGTCCGTGGGATTTTCCCAGCAAGAACACTGGAGTGGGTTCCCATTTCCTTCTCCAGGGGATCTTCCTGACCCAGGGATTGAACCCGGATCTGCTGAATGTCTCCTGCACTGCAGGAAAATTCTTTTACCACTGAGCCACTGGGGAAACCCTGCACTGAATGACTAGAGTCAGCTTTCCCTGATGTATATACATCCATAAGTTTGTCCTTGGTAACTAGTCACTAGTAGCCCACACCGTGTGTGGAAACGGCATCATTTGACCCTGACACTATTTTTTTTGCCACCCTGGGCATTATGTGGGATCTTAGTTTCCTGACCAGGGATCAAACCTGCAACCTCTGCATTGGAAGCACAGAGTCTTAGCCATTGGACCTCCCAGAAAGTCCCTGACCCTGATTTGTGATAACTCCTTGTGCTCTCTTATTCCCACTGTGGTCAGGGCAACCTGCCATGACTCTTGACCTTGGCCCAGCCATGGACTCACTTTGACCAATAAGATGTTAAAAGATGTGATATACACAGAGGCTTGAAAAGAGATATATTTAGGGCTTATTATCTCCCATGCATCCACCTGCACAATGAGCAGGCTGGCCTCTGGCAGATGACAGACATTTGAAACTGAATTTCAGCAGCCAGGGTACCCCAGCCAACATTGGATGCCTCAGTGAGCCCAGTACAAATCAGCAGATCCCTGGGAGCAAGCCTTGCCTGGATGGGATAAACCCAGATATGCGTGAGAAATGCATGTCACTGTCATATGCTCTGGAGGGTTTGTGGTTGTTCATTATGGAGCAAAAGTTAATTGATACAACATGCAAGACACTGTTCACATGATGACATTCTCCTACTTTTATAATACAGAGTAAAATATCAGAACATGCAGAGGTTAATGAAAGGGATAACTCTCCACGCCTATTGTGTCTAGCTTACTGAAACAGAGACCATGGGAAGGTAAAAGATAGAAAGTATCACCCTTGTTCTTGGGAAGCTCACAGTGATGTTGATGTTATATGCCATGGGATTCTCCAGGCAAGAATACTGGAGTGGGTTGCCATTTCCTTCTCCAATTATATGCCATACACATAAGAAAAAATGACGAGAAAAGTCATGCAGCTATTGAAAAGTAGAAATTGTCTTTCTTACTATATGTGACATGTTTCTAAACAGGTTGGAAAAAAAAAAGAGGGAGCTAGCTTATGGGTGGGAAAAGTCCCTTAGGAAATACAAGACATCTGGGAAGAAAGTGTGTACAATTCTGATATTCCCATGAACAACCTGAAATATGAATCCTGGAGCTTCAGGGACACTGGCCAGCCCTAGACTTACACTTGCTTTGACATAAGAGAAGCTCAGACTTCTTCACTATGAGAAGTTTCCCAGGAACAAAGTCCATGTCTAAGAAAATGTGTCTTTCTTCTCCTTACATATGATATTTCAGGAAGATCAAGATTGCTAATATGAACAAATTAAGATTTCCTTCAAATAATCTTGTAGCTGTCCAAAAGAAAAAAGAAAGCTACTCTAAACAGATTCCTCCAGACATTACAATGAGACCTAGGATTTTAGGACCAGCTCTGGAAGATGCTCTTATTGCCACTGGGAGAGAAATGAAATCAGCTTGGAAAGAAGGGCATCAGCAGAAGAACCATATTCCTCCCCACTAAGTACCCATTGACAGCTCAGCATCACTTCATTCCTTATCAAGGACAAATCTTGCCAGACCAGGTTCTTGCCTGAAGTGTCTCCTCTCTGTTGTGACCTGTCACCACTTTCACATAGTATTTTTCTCTTGGCCATTTCTCTCAGTTTCATAGCATATACAATGGACAGCAGATTTGAAATGCATATTGCTTAGGCAAAGTCCAGACAGTGTGAAAATTTAGGCAGAAATGCTATTCCAGAAAATCAAAAGTGTCAGGCACACAAATAGAATTAAAGTCAGCAGGAGAACTGGAGGTGACCAGGTGAGGTTTTTCAAGAGCATCCTTACATGGACCAACACCTGCATTAGGAGGCACTGGAGGGAGGCTATGGAGACCATGGTGGGGAGGAGAAAGCCTGCCTCCAATAGCTCCTGTCTGTGGTAAAGAATGACTAGTTACCACCACTTCTCTGGATAAAGATATCCAGGTCATTTTAGAATTATTTAGAGAGAGAGAGAAGCAGGGAGAAAAGAAAAGAAAATTAAGGTAGAATGATAAAGGGAGGATGGATGGTGAAAAGGACATTGAAGGTAAAATTTAAGCACAAGGTAAGAGAAAATTAAATGCAATAAAAAGGTTAATGCAAACAATGAAAAGTCCCGTACTATTAAAAAGTTAAATTTTAAGAATTGAATCTAACATGACTGAGGAATTTGCAAGTTTTTATATGGACTTAAAAATAGAATTTTTTCCCCAAATATGTTAAAAACAAGAATTTTAAAAGAGAAAGAGGAGGGACACCAGGGAAGTCCCAACTTTGTACCGGTCTGTCTAAGGAGGCCTCATCAAGCAGGTGGCATTGAGTCAGGGATTTTCCCAGTGAACAGATAAGAGCGTGGGATCAGGAATGATTCCAAGCAGAGGCACCAAGACAGCCTGTGCTCCAAGCAAATCACAGTTCAGTTCAGTTCACTCGCTCAGTCGTGTCCAACTCTGCGACCCCATGGACAGAAGCACACCAGGCCTCCCTATCCATCACCAGCTCCTGGAGTTTACTCAAACTCATGTCCAGTGAGTCAATGATACCATCAAACAATCTCATCCTCTATTGTCCCCTTCTCCTCCAGCCTTCAATCTTTTCCTGGATCAGGGTCTTTTCAAATGAGTCAGTTCTTTGCATCAAGTGGCCAAAATATTGGAGTTTCTGCTTCAGCATCAGTCCTTCCAACAAATGTTCAGGGCTGATCTCCTTGAGGATGGTCTGGTTGGATATCCTTGCTGTCCAAGAGACTCTCAAAAGTCTTCTCCAACACCAAGTTCAAAAGCATTAATTCTTTGGCGCTCAGCTTTCTTTCGAGTCCAAATCTCACATTCATACGTGACTACTGGAAAAATCTATCTTTGACCTGAAAGAGCTTTGTTGGCAAACTAATGTCTCTGCTTTTTAATATGCTGTCTAGGTTGGCCATAACTTTTCTTCCAAAGAACAGCATCTTTCAATTTCATGGCTGTAGTCACCATCTGCAGTGATGTTGGAGCCCCCAAAAATAAAGTCTCTCACTGTTTTCACTGCTTCCCCATCTATATGCCATGAAGTGATGGGACCGAATGCCATTAACTTAGTTTTCTGAATGTTGAGCTTTAAGCCAGCTTTTTCACTCTCCTCTTTCACTTTCATCAAGAGGCTCTTTAGTTTTTCACTTTCTGCCATAAGGGTGGTAATACTGCATGTCTAAGGTTATTAACATTTCTTCTGGAAATCTTGATTCAAGCTTGTGCTTCATCCAGCTCAGCATCTCACATGATGTACTCTGCATATAAGTTAAACAAGCAGGTGACAATATTCAGCCTTGACGTACTCCTTTCCCAATTTGGAATCAGGCTGTTGTTCCATGTCCAGTTCTAATTGTTACTTCTTGACCTGCATACAGATTTCTCAGGAGGTAGGTCAGGTGGTCTGGTCTTCCCATCTCTTTCAGAATTTTCCAGTTTGTTGTGATCCACACAGTCAACAGTTTTGGCATAGTCAGTAAAGCAGAAATAGATGTTTTTCTGGCTCTCTCTTGATTTTTCAGTGATCCAACATATGTTGACAATTTGATCTCTGATTCCTCTGCCTTATCTAAATCCAACTTGAACATCTGGAAGTTCACAGCTCATGTACTGTTGAAGTCTGTCTTGGAGAATTATGAGCATTACTTTACTAGCGTGTGAGATGAGTGCAATTGTGCAGTACTTTGAGCATTCTTTGGCATTGCCTTTCTTTGGGATTGGAAAGAAGGCTGACCTTTTCCAGTCCTATGGCCACTGCTGAGTTTTCCAGATTTGCTGGCATATTGAGTGCAGCACAGCATCATCTTTCAGGATTTGAAATAGCTCAACTGGAATTCCATCACCTCCACTAGCTTTGTTTGTAGTGATGCTTTTAAGGCCCACTTGACTTCACATTCTAGGATGTCTGGCTCTAGGTGAGTGATCACACCATCGTGGTTATCTGGGTCATGAAGATCTTTTTTGTACAGTTCATCTGTGTATTCTTACCACCTCTTCTTAATATCTTCTGCTTCTGTTAGGTCCATACCATTTCTGTCCTTTATTGTGCCCATCTTTACGTGAAATTTTCCCTTGGTATCTCTAATTTTCTTAAAGAGATCTCTAGTCTTTCCCATTGTATTGTTTTACTCTATTTCTTTGCGTTGATCACTGAGGAAGGTTTTCTTATCTCTCCTTGCTCTTCTTTGGAACGCTTTAGTCAAATGGGTATATCTTTCCTTTTCTCCTTTGCTTTTTGCTTCTCTTCTTTTCACAGCTGTTTGTAAAGCCTCCTCAGACAACCATTTTGCCTTTTTGAATTTCTTTTTCTGGAGATGGTCTTGATCCCTGCCTCCTGAACAATGTCACAAACCTCTGTCCATAGCTCTTCAGGCACTCTATCAGATCCAATCCCTTGAATCTATTTGTCACTTCCACTGTATAATCATAAGGGATTTGATTTAGGTCATACCTGAATGGCCTAGTGGTTTTCCATACTTTCTTCAATTTAAGTCTGAATTTGGCAATAAGGAGTTCATGATCTGAGCCACAGTCAGTTCTCAGTTTTGTTTTTGCTGTCTGTATAGAGCTTCTCCATCTTTGGCTGTAAATAATATAATCAGTCTGAGTTCTGTATTGACCATCTAGTAGGACACTTTATTATCCCACTCACACCAATGGACAGATCATTAAAACAGAAGATTAATAAGGAAACACAAATCTTAAATGATATACTAGATGAGATGGATCTCATTGATATCTTTAGGACATTCCATCGAAATGCAGAAGAACACACCTTCTTCTCAAGTGCACATGGAACATTCGAGAGGAAGACCATATCTTGTTTCACAAATCAAACCTCAGTGAATTTAAGAAAATTAAAATCAAATCAGTCATATTCTCTGACCACAACCCTATGAGCTAGATATCAATTACAAGGGGAAAAAACTGTAAGAAACACAAACACAATAATATTAAACAGCATGTTTCTAAATAACCAACAGGTTATTGAAGAAATCAAAAGGGAAATCAAAAAATTTATAGAAAAAAATAACAATGAAAACATGACAACTCAAAACCTATGGGATGCAGTGAAAGTAGTTCTAAGAGGTAAGTTTATAACAATACAATCCTACCTCAAGAAACAAGAAAAACGTCGAATAGACAGTCTAGCTTTACACCTAAAACAACTGGAAAAAGAACAACAACCCCCCAAAAAGCCAAAATTAGTAGAAGGAAAGCAATCATAAAGATCCAAGCAGAAAAAAATGAAAAAGAAATGAAAGAAACAATAGTAAAGGTTAATAAAACTAAAAGTTGATTCTTTGAGAAAATAAACAAAATTGACAAACCTTTAGACAGACTCTTCAAGAAAAAAATAGAGAGAAGAATCAAATCAACAAAATTAGAAATGAAAAAGGAGAGGTTACAGCAGACAATGCAGAAATACAGAGGATAATAAGAGACTATTATGAACAACTGCAACTGCTACTGCTACTGCTAAGTCACCTCAGTCGTGTCTGACTCTGTGCGACCACATAGATGGCAGCCCAGCAGGCTCCACTGTCCCTGGGATTCTCCAGGCAAGAACACTGGAGTGGGTTGCCATTTCCTTCTCCAATGCATGAAAGTGAAAAGTGAAAGTGAAGTCGCTCAGTCGTGTCTGACTCTTAACGACCCCATGGACTGCAGCCTACCAGGCTCCTCCATCCATGGGATTTTCCAGGCAAGAGTACTGGAGTGGGGTGCCATTGCCTTCTCCATGGCAATATAATGGATAAACTGGAAGAAATGAACAGATACTTAGAAAAGGTCAATCTTTCAAGACTGAACCAGGAAGAAATAGAAATTATGAACAATCCAATTACAAGCACTGAAATTGAAGCTGTGATTAAAAAAAAAAAAAGCTCCCCCAAAAGAAAGGCCCAGGACCAGATGGCTTCACAGGAGAATTCTATCAAACATTCAGAGAAGAGCTAATGCCTATCCTTCTAAAACTCTTTCAAAAAATTGCAGAGGAAGGAACACTTCCAAACACATTCTACAAGGACACCATCACCTTGATACCAAAATCAGACAAAGACAACATAAGAAAAGAAAACTACAGGCCAATATCACTGATGAACATAGATGCAAAAATCCTCAACAAAATTTTAGCAAACAGAATTCAGCGACACATCAAAAGGCTCTTAACCATGATCAAGTTGGGTTTATTCCAGGAATGCAAGGATTCTTCAATATATGCAAATCAACCAATGTGATACACTTTATTAACAAAGAAAGTGAAGGAAATGAAAGTGAAGTCGCTCAGTCGTGTCCAACTCTTTGCGACCCCATGGATTATAGCCTGCTCAGCTCCTCTGTCCATGGAATTCTCCAGACAAGAATACTAGAATGGGTTGCCATTTCCTTCTCCAGGGGACCTTCCTGACCCAGGGATCGAACCCAGGTCTCCCTCATTGCAAGCAAATGCTTTACCATCTGAGCCACCAGGGAAGCCCCTATATTAACAGATTGAAAGATAAAAACCATATGGTAATCTCAATAGATGCAGAAAAAGCCTTTGACAAATTTCAACACACATTTATGATTAAAGCTCTTCAAAAAATGGTCATAGAAGGAACCTACCTCAACATAGTAAAGGCCATATATCATAAGACTACAGCAAACATTATTCTCAATGGTGAAAAACTGAAAGCATTCCCCCTTAGATCAGGAACAAGACAAAGGTGTCCACTTTCACCACTATTATTCAACATATTTCTGGAAGTCCTAGCTACAGCAATCAGAGAAGAAAAAGAAATAAAAGGAACCCAGATAGGAATAGAAGAAGTAAAACTCTCACTGTTTGCAGAGGACATGATATTGTACATAGAAAACCCAAAAGATAGTATCAGAAAATTACTAGAGCTAATCAACGAATTTGGCAAAGTTGCAGGATACGAAATCAATACACAGAAATCACTTGCATTTCTATATACTGAAAATGGAAATTCAGAAAGAGTAATTAAGGAATCAATCCCATTCACCACTGCAACAAAAAGAATTAAATATCTAGGAATAAACTTACCTAAGGAAACAAAAGAACTGTTCAGTTCAGTTCAGTCATTCTGTTGTGTCTGATTCTTTGCGACCCCATGGACTGCAGCATGCCAGGCCTCCCTGCCCATCACCACCTCCCAAAGTCTGCTCAAACTCATGTCCACTGAGCCAGTGATGCCATCCAACCATCTCATCCTCTGTCGTCCCCTTCTCCTCCTGCCTTCAATCTTTCCCAGCATCAGGGTCCTTTCCAGTGAGTCAGTTCTTCGCATCAGTGGCCAAAGTATTGAAGTTTCAGCTTCAGCATCAGTCCTTGCAATGAATATTCAGGACTGATTTCCTTTGGGAAATGGTTTGATCTCCTTGCAGTCCACTAGTTGGACTCTTTCAACTTAGGATGTACATTATTCAGCTTTAAAATACCCAGGAATGAAATTCAAACAAAAAAGTTTAGCAAAAAGACACTCAAGTTGAAAGAAAAATGTCTGTTTTATCAGCAGCAAATAAACCTAGGGAACTACTAATGTTGCTATCCTTTGAGAAATAGTGTTTCATTGTGCCTGTTGGTTTATGCAAATAGCTACCTTGTGAGAGCTCACACCCAGACACTGCAACTTCATGCCTGAGGATTCAATAGCCATTCTGTTGTATTGTCTTTCATCTCCCTCCAGGCTGACTCTGTATTTGTGTAGTTTAATCTTTGCATTAATATTTTAAGATAGGTTTGATTTGGATTGAAATGAGCAAGTAGATTCACTGAGACCTATCTAAAAAGATTTCTTGTGTGATTTCATTTTGCTGCATTAGTATTCTGTGAGTGATACCTTCTATTAGCAGAGAATATCTACCTCTGGATCAAGTGTCATGCCACAAGACAATTTGATAGCTAAGCTTGAGTTGCAGAAAAAAATAACTATTTGGTTTACGAGAAGTAAGAAAACTTTCAACTTTTCAGTTAAACCAAACATGCTCCTCTTTTCTAGATGGATTATCTTCTGAAAACATCTTTATCACCACCTTCAATATGTATTCACACAACATGTGTGTGCACACACACGCATGCGTGCATTTGCATGCATGCATGCTAAGTCACTTCAGTCCTATCTGACTCTTTGCAACCCTATAGACTATAGCCCACCAGATTCCCCTGTCCATGGGATTCTCCAGGCAAGAATACTGGAGTGGGTTGTCATGCTCTTCTCCAGGGGATCTTCCCTACCCAGGGATCAAACCTTTGGCAGGCAGGTTCTTTACCACTAGCGCTATCTGAGGAGCCTACACACACACGCGTGCACATGCACACGTGCACACACACACACACACAGCCAATACACACACACATACACACAATTTATATCTTGAGGCCAATTTTTCCATCAGTACAATAAACTAACTGGACTAAATATTTTTAACTAAAATAATTTTTTCATTTAAAAATAGTAATTGTTATGGTAAGAAAGGAAAAGTTTTGGGGCAGTCCTAAGATGGCAGAGGAATAGGACTGGGAGACCACTGTCTCCCCCATAAATTCATCAAAAGATCATTTGAATGCTGAGAAAATACCACAAAACAACTTCTGAACACTGGCAGAGGACACCAGGCATCCAGAAAGGCAGCCCATTGTCTTTGAAAGGCAGTAGGACAAAATATATAAGATAAAAAGAGAGACATAACAGTTAGGGATGGAGACCCGTCCTGGGGAGGGAGCCGTAAAAGAGGAGAAGTTTCCAAACACCAGGAAACCCTCTCATTGGCAGGTCTGTGGGAAGTTTTGGAATCTCAGAGGACAACATAACCGGGAGGAAAAAATAACTAAATAAAACCCACAGATTACACACCTAACTGCAACTCCCAGCGGAGAAGTAGCCCAGACACTCCTGTCTGCCACGAGCAAGCCAGGGCTGAACAAGGAGGCCCAGGCTGTATTGCTTACAGTAAAGACTGGGCCTGAATGCCCTGAGAGCAATCTGAGGGAGCTAACGTGAGATAGCAACCCAAACTGTAGGATAGCCAGAGAGAGAAAAAAAAAAAAAAAGAGGAAAGAGAGAGAGAGAGAGAGAGAGAACTTTCCCTCAAAAAGCTCTAACCTAAGGCACTGCCAGGCCAGCTCACAGAACAAAGGACTGAGCGAATACAGAAGAGAGCTAGCCAGCTGCAGACTGGTCCATCCCCCGCCAAAGGCAGGGAGGCAGGTGGGCGACAGCCAGAGCCGGAAGGCAAGGGCCAAACTCGGCCCCAGAGATGGCATCCTCTACCAAACTGCAAGCAGGCTCCTGGTTGCTAACCAAGTCTTCCTGGGATCCTGGACAGTTGACATCTGCCAGGAGGGTCGCAGCCAGAGCTCAGCTCCCCAGAAGAGACACATGGAAAACTTAAGACGGTGCTCCTGCTGCCACCCAGGAAACTGAGCGACTGGGACCAGGGAGGTGACAAGACGCACCGCCCACCTGGGGAGTGTGCACTCACCAAGCACCTGGTCCCCTGAGCTGCTCGGACCTCGGAAGGGCACATAACACAGGCCCAGCTGAGTCTGTGCCTTTGTGGAGTACCCGAGAACCTGAACCTGAGTGGCTTAGACCTGGGAAGTGCACGCAACCCAGGGCCCACCTTAGCTCCCCTGCAGAGCAACCTGGAGCCTGAGCAGTGTAGACCAGGAAAGCACACATGCCTTGAGTGGGGACAAACCCAGTGTGGCCCAGACACTGCGAGCACTCCCTACACACACCAGTGATATTTGTTTGCAGTGTTCCTCCCTCCCCACAGCACAACTGAACAAGTGAGCCTAACTAAATGACCATCTTCACCCCCTTGTATCAGGGTGGAAGTTAGATACTGAAGAGACTTGCAAACAGAGGAAGCAAAAATAAACAAAGAAGAGGGAACCACTTTGGAAGTGACAGGTGCAACAGATTAAAACCCTGTAGTTAGCATCGGCTACATTGGAAGGGACCTATAGACCTTGAGAAGAAGTATAAGCTGGAACAAGGAACTATCTGAAACTGAACTGACCCCACACTGCCCTCAACAGCTCCAGAGAAATTCCTAGTTATACTTTACTATTATCACTTTTAAATTTTTTTACTTTTTTTATTTTTAAGTTCTGTATTACTCCTTTAATTTTCACTTTTAAAACCTACTATTACCTTGCAAAAAAGACCCTATTTTTAAAGCAAATTTCATGTATTTTTTATAACTTCTGCAATTTTGTTTTGTTTTTTTAATATTGTATTTTTGAGAGTCTAACCTCTATTCTAGATTTTTAATCTTCGCTTTTTGATATTTGTTATCAATTCTGTACCTTTAAGAATCCAATCTTCAGTACCAATTTTTACTTAGGAGTGTGATTACTGGCTTGATTGCTCTCTCCCCTTTTGACACTCCTTTTTCTCCCCCAGGTCACCTCTATCTCCTCCCTCCCCCTTCTCTTCTCTACTTAACTCTGTGAATTTCTTTCAGTGTTCTGGGCTGTGGAGAATACTTAGGAAACTGATAACAGGCTAAATTGGTCTCTCTCCTTTTGACTCCCCCTCCTCTCCTTCTGGTCACCTCTATCTCCTTCCTCCCTCTTCTCTTCTCTGTGGAACTCCATGAAGCTCTCTGAGTGTTCTAGACTGTGAAGAGCACATAGGGAAGTGATTACTGGCTAGATCGCTCTCTCCCCTTTTGATAGCCCCTCTTCTCCTCCTGGTCACCTCTATCTCCCTCCTCCCTCTTCTCTTCTCCGTGTAACTCTGTGAACCTCTCTGGGTGTCCCCCACTGTGGAGAATCTTTTCACCATCAACCTAGATGTTTTATCATCGTTGCTGTATGGATGGAGAAGTCTTGAGGCTACTGTAAGAATAAGACTGAAAGCCAGAGGCAGGAGGCTTAAACCCAAAACTTAAGAACAACAGAAAACTACTGACTCCAGGGAATATTCATCGACAAGAGCTCATCCAAGAGCCTCCATACCTACACCAAAATCAAGCTCCACCCAAGAGTCAACAAGTTTCAGAGCAAGACATACCAAGCTAATTCTCCAACAATGCAGGAACATAACCCTGAGCACAAAAATACAGGTGGCCAAAAGTCACACCAAACCCATAGACACCTCAAAACTCACTACTGGATACTTCATTGCACTCCAGAGAGACGAGATCCATCTCCAACCACTAGAACACCGATGCAAGCTTCCCTAACCAGGAAACCTTGACAAGCCACTTGTCCAACCCCACCCACAGAGAGGAACCTTCACAATAAAGAGGAACCACAAACTTCCAGCATACAGAAAGGCCACCCCAAACACAGCAACCTAAACAAGACGAAAAGGCAGAGAAATATTCAACAAGTAAAGAAACATGATAAAAGCCCACCAAACCAAACAAAAGAGGAGGAGATAGGGAGTCTACCTGAAAAAGAATTCAGAATAATGAATCTTGAAAACAAAATGGAGTTACAGATAAATATTCTGGAGACAAGGATTAAGAAGATACATGAAAAGTTTAACAAGGACCTAGAAGAAATAAAAAAAGAGTTAATCAACAATGAATAATGCAATAACTGAGATCAAAAGCACTCTGGAGGGAACCAACAGTAGAATAACAGAGGCAGAAGATAGGATAAGTGAGGTGGAAGATAGAATGGTGGAAATAAATGAAGCAGAGAGGAAAAAAGAAAAAAAGAATTAAAAGAAATGAGAACAACCTCAGAGACCTCTGGGACAATGTTAAATGCCCCAACATTCGAATGATAGGAGTCCCAGAAGAAGAAGACAAAAAGAAAGGCCATGAGAAAATACCTGAGGAGATACTAGTTGAAAATTTCCCTAAAATAGAGAAGGAAATAGTCGCTCAAGTCCAAGAAACCCAGAGAGTCCCAAACAGGATACACCCAAGGCAAAACACACCAAGACACATATTATTCAAATTAACAAAGATCAAACACAAAGAACAAATATTAAAAGCAGCAAGGGGAAAACAACAAATAACACACAAGGGGATTCCCATAAGGATAAGAGCTGATCTTTCAAAAGAAACTCTTCAAGCCAGAAGGGAATGGCAGGACATACTTAAAATGATGAAAGAGAAAAACCTACAACACAGATTACTGTACCCAGCAAGGATCTCATTCAAATATGAAGGAGAGACCAAAAGCTTTACAGATAAGAAAAAGCTCGGAGAATTCAACACCACCAAATCAGCTCTTCAACAAATGCTAAAGGACCTTCTCTAGACAGAAAACACAGAAAGGGTTTGTAAACTCAAACCCAAAACAACAAAGTAAATGGCAATGGGATCATACTTATCAATAATTACCTTAAATGTAAATGGGTTGAATGCTCCAACCAAAAGACAAAGATTGGCTGAGTGGATACAAAAACAAGACCCCTATATATGCTGTCTACAAGAGACCCACCTCAAACCTAAGGACACATACAGACTGACAGTGAAGGGCTGGAAAAAGATATTTCACCCAAATGGAGACCAAAAGAAAGCAGGAGTAGCAATACTCATATCAGATAAAATAGACTTTGAAATAAAGGCTGTGAAACAGATGAAGAAGGACACTACATAATGATCAAAGGATCAATCCAAGAGAGAAAGTGAAAGTGAAGTCACTCAACTGTGACCGACTTTTTGTGACCCCGTGGACTGTAGCCTACCAGGCTCCTCCATCCATGGGATTCTCCAGGCAAGAATACTGGAGTGGGTTGCCATTTCTTTCTCCAGGTGATCTTCCCAAACCAAGGATCAAACCCAGGTCTCCTGCATTGCACGCAGACGCTTTACCCTCTGAGCCACCAGGGAAGGTCCCAATCCAAGAAGAATATATAACAGTTATAAATATATGTGCACCCAACATAGGAGCACTACAATATGTAAGGCAAATGCTAACAAGTATGAAAGGGGAAATTAACAGTAACACAATAATAGTGGGAGACTGTAATACCCCACTCACATCTATGGATAGATCAACTAAACAGAAAATTAACAAGGAAACACAAACTTTAAATGATACAATGGACCAGTTATACTAATTGATATCTGTAGGACATTTCACCCTAAAACAATGAATATCACCTTTTTCTCAAGTGCACACGGAACCTTCTCCAGAATTGATCACATCCTGGGCCATGAATCTAGCCTTGGTAAATTCAAAAAAACTGAAATCATCTCAAGCATCTTTTCTGATCACAATGCAGTAAGATTAGATGTCAACTACAGGAAAAAAAAAAAACTATTAAAAATACAAACATGGAGGCTAAACAACATACTTCTGAATAACCAACACATCACAAAAGAAATCAAAAAAGAAGTCAAAATATGCATATAAACAAATGAAAATGAAAACACAACAACCCAAAACCTATGGGACTCAGTAAAAGAAGTACTAAGGAGAAGGTTCATAGTAATACAAGCCAACCTTGAGAAACAGGAGAGAAAACAGATAAATAACCTAACTCTACACCTAAAGCAACTAGAAGAAGAAGAAATGAAGCACCCCAGGGTTAGTAGAAGGAAAGAAATCTTAAAAATTAGGGCAGAAATAAATGCAAAAGAAACAAAGGAGACCATAGCCAAAATCAACAAAGCTAAAAGCTGGTTCTTTGAGAAGATAAATAAAATAGAGGAACCATTAGCCGGAATAATCAAGAAAAAAAGGGAGAAGAATCAAATCAACAAAATTAGAAATGAAAATGAAGAAATCACAACAGACAACACAGAAATACAAAGGATCATAAGAGACTACTATCAGCAACTATATGCCAATAAAATGGACAACTTGGAAGAAATGGATAAATTCTTAGAAAAGTATAACTTTCCAAAACTGAACCAGGAAGAAATAGAAAATCTTAACAGATCCATCACAAGCACGGATATCGAAACTGTAATCAGAAATCTTCCAGCAAACAAAAGCCCAGGACCAGACGGCTTCACATCTGAATTCTACCAAAAATTTAGAGAAGAGCTAACACCTATCCTACTCAAACGCTTCCAGAAAATTGCAGAGGAAGATAAACTTCCAAACTCATTCTATGAGGGCACCATCACCCTAATGCCAAAACCAGACAAAGATGACACAACAAAAGAAAACTACAGGCCAATATTACTGATGAACATAGATGCAAAATTCCTTAACAAAATTCTAGCAACAGAATCCAGCAACATATTAAAAAGATCCTACATCATGACCAAGTGGGCTTTATCCCAGGGATGCAAGGGTTCTTCAATATTTTCAAATCAATCTATGTGATACACCACATTAACAAATGGAAAGATAAAAACCATATGATTATCTTAATAGATGTAGAGAAAGCCTTTGACAAAATTCAACACCCATTTATGATAAAAAACCTTCCAGACAACAGGCATAGAAGAAACATATCTCAACATAATAAAAGCCATATATGATAAACCCAGAGCAAACATTATCCTCAATGGTGAAAAATTGAAAGTATTTCCCCTAAAGTCAGGAACAAGACAAGGATGCCCACTCTCACCACTACTATTCAACATAGTTTTGGAAGTTTTAATCACAGCAATCAGAGAAGAAAAAGAAATAAAAGGAATCCAGATTGGAAAAGAAGAAGTAAAACTCTCACTGTTTGTAGATGACATGCCTCTCTACATAGAAAACCCTAAAGACTCCACCAGAAAACTACTAGAGCTAATCAATGAATGTAGTAAATTTGCAGAATATAAAATGAACATGCAGAAATCCTTTGCATTCCTATACACTAACAATGAGAAAACAGAAAGAGAAATTAAGGAAATGATTCCATTCACCATTGCAACAAAAAGAATAAAATACTTAGGAATAAATTTACCTAAAGAAACAAAAGACCTATATATAGAAAACTATAAAACACTGATGAAAGAAATCAAAGAGGACACAAATAGATGGAGAAATATACCATGTTCATGGATTGGAAGAATCAATATGGTGAAAATGAGTATACTACCCAAAGCAGTCTATAGATTCAATGCAATCCATATCAAGCTACCAAGAGTACTTTTCAGAGAACTAGATAGAACAAATAATTTCACAATTTGTATGGAAATACAGAAAATCTCGAATAGCCAAAGCAATCTTGAGAAAGAAAAATGGAACAGAAGGAATCAACCTGCCTGACTTCAGGCTATACTACAAAGCTACCATCATCAAAACAGTATGGTACTGACACAAAGACGGAAACATAGATCAATGGAACAAAATAGAAAGCCCAGAGATAAATTCACACACCTATGGACACCTTATCTTTGACAAAGGAGGCAAGAATACAGAATAAAGAAAAGAAAATCTCTTTAACAAGTGTGCTGGGAAAACTGGTCAACCACTTGTAAAAGAATGAAACTAGAACACTTTCTAACTCCAAACACAAAAATTAACTCAAAATGGATTAAAGATCTAAATGTAAGACCAGAAAATATAAAACTCCTGGAGAAAAACATAGGCAAAACACTCTCTGGTGTAAATCATAGCAGGATCCTCTATGACCCACCTCCCAGAATAATGGAAATGAAAACAAAAATAAACAAATGAGATCTAATTAAATTTAAAAGCTTTTTCACAACAAAGGAAACTATAAGCAAGGTGAAAAGACAGCCTTCAGAATGGGAGAAAATAATATCAAATGAAGCAACTGCCAAAGAATCAATCTCAAAAATATACAATTAACTCCTGCAGCTCAATTCCAGAAAAATAAGTGACCCAATCAAAAAATGGGCTAAAGAACTAAACAGACGTTTCTCCAAAGAAGACATACAGATGGCTAACAAACACATGAAAAGATGCTCAACATCATTCATTATCAGAGAAATGCAAATCAAAACCACAATGAGGTACCATCTCACGCCGGTCAGAATGGCTGCTATCCAAGTCTACAAACAATAAATGCTGGAGAAGGTGTGAAGAGAAAGGAACCCTCTTACACTGTTAGTGAGAATGCAAACTACTATAGCCACTATGGAGAACAGTGTGAAGATCCCTTAAAAAAACTGGAAATAGAACTGCCATATGACCCAGCAATGCCACTGCTGGGCATACACACCAAGGAAACGAGAATTGAAAGAGACACGTGTACCTCAATATTCATCGCAGCACTATTTACAATAGACAGGACATGGAAGCAACCTTGATGTCCAGTGGCAGATGAATGGATAAGAAAGCTGTGGTACATATACACAATGGAATATTACTCAGCTATTAAAAAGAATGCATTTGAATCAGTTCTAATGAATTGGATGAAACTGGAGCCTCTTATACAGAGTGAAGCAAGTCAGAAAGAAAAACACCAATATAGTATATTAACACATATATATGGAATTTAGAAAGATGGTAACGATGACCCTATATGCGAGACAGCAAAAGAGACACAGAGAGAACAGACTTTTGGACTCTTTTAAGGCGAGGGTGGGATGCTTTGAGAGAATAGCACTGAAACATGTATATTATCATATGTGAAATAGATCACCAGTCTAGGTTCGATGCATGAGGCAGGGTGCTCAGGGCTGGTGCACTGGAATGACCCTGAGGGATGGGATGGGGAGGGATGTGGGAGGGAGAGTCAGGATGGGAAACACACGTACACCCATGGCTGATTGATGTGAATGTATGGCAAAAACCACCACAATATTGTAAAGTAATTAGCCTCCAATTAAAATAAAAAGAATTAATTGATTAATTTTAAAAAAGAAAGGAAAAGTTTTAAAAGTGGATCATCCTTCTCCCACCAATAAGAAATAATTATTGTAAATATATTCCTATTTTTTTCTTAGACCTGTTATGTATATATGCAAATATACATATAACCATGTATTTTAAATAGTCGTACGCTTTATATTCTATTGATAACAACTTCTACTTATCATCGTATTATCTCTGTCAAGGAGGTTATCTTTGAATTTGATGAACTGTAAAGTATATAAGCTAGCTCTGATCTATTAACTTAAGATGATTTTATATTTTTAACCTTATGAATAATTTTGTGATGATCATCTTTGAATAGATATTTCTGAACATTCATTCAATTATTTTTAGAATAATTTCTTGCAAGTAGAATTTCTATTTCAAAATGTATGCATATTCTAAATTTTAGTATGTGTGAATTTTTTATCATTTGACCAAGACTTTGAACTCCTTTGAGTTTTTTATTGGGATCTCATTGAATTTATAGAGTAGATGAGTGAGCATCCATTCATTTGTTCTTTTAATAAATATGAATTAAACTCCTTCTATGAGCCAAATACTAGTACAGCAATGGAAAAATCAAGGAGCCTTCCTCATGGCACACATATACATAAAAGAGTCGAAATCAATAAGCAAGAAGATATATAAAAAGAAGTCAGAGTCTGGGGAGTGCTCAGGGTTAAATGCACTGAAGAGCATTTTAATGAGGGTTAAATGCTCTGAAAGCAAAGTAAGGAGACAGAGAATGACAGGAGGTAAGATGATTAGGAAGGCTTCTTAAAACAGTACTGATAGAGACCCAAGAACACAAGGAAGGAAACTCCATGGTTATCAGAGGGAAGAGTCGAGACAGGGGAGCAGGGGAATGTCATCAAGATAGAAAACTCAAGAGGACAAGGTTAGAGAAGGATCAGAGGCTGAACCAGGAAACATCTTTGGATTAATGGCAGGGACTTTGAATTTTATTTTGAGTGTGATTAAAATTTGTTGCAAGATTTTGTGCAGGGCAGTGATGACAAAGCATTTCTAAAAATGCTCCATATTTTCTTCCTGAAATAAGGAATGCTTTCCATTTACTCTTCTTTAATATCATCCAATTGAAGGTTTGAGTTTCAGTACACTCTTTTTAACAGGATGTCCCTGGTGGCTCAGACAGTAAAGAATCTGCCTGTAATGCAGGAGACTGTGATTCGATCCCTAGATTGGGACAATCTCCTGAAGAAGGGAATGGCAACTCTCTCCAGTATTATTGCCTGAAAAATTCCTTGGACAGAGGAGCCTGGTGGACTTCAGATAACAGGGTCACAAAGGTCACAAACACAAATGAAATGTTTTATAATAAATAATTATAATGAATAATTGTTTCCCTTCATTGTTCTTCTAAATAAGAATTTATTTCCATCATTTTTATAACTAGTGTTTTAGCTTAAAAAATCTTACAGGCTCCTTCAGTGTTTAATTCCAGGGTTCTATGAACTTGGTGGTATGCCAATGATTCATAAGTCTGCCAATCTGTACAATAACATGCTTTCAGGGGTTGCTTTTACTTCTGGTCCCCCCCCACTCACCTCAGAGGAGATACAAAGATAGAATCAAGTGCATTAAAAGCAAAGCAGTACTTTCTGGACCACCGTGCCTCCACTCATCAACCTCTTATAGCTCTCTGACTCCTGTGAAGTATTGTTCCCAGGCCCTTAGATCTTTCCTGAGTTGAATTTACTAGATCAGTGTTTACCCAAAACTGTGCATCAGAATCACATGGGACACTTGTAAAAACAACTTCCAGACCCTGGAATTGCTATGTGAAATAGTCATATAGTTAAGTTCCTGATTCTAAAACACAAATGGAGAAGAATTCAACATCTGAGTTTTATCTAGACTCTCATCCATGTTAAAAAAAAAAACATATTTTTGACGAACAATTATGTTTATATCTTTACAAAGTTGTAGGAAATACTCTAGGTAAAATGTAGAACCTGTGGTTGAATGGATCCACAGCATTATAATATACTGGAAAGCCTATTCCATGAAGTGATGAACCAAAGGATAAGACCTTCTTCAGTATGGGAAGTAGCTTGGTTTAGTGGAATGAGAGTGCATTAGGATGTCAGAAGTATGCTCAGTCACTTGTCATGTCCGACTCTTTGCGACACCATGAACTGTAGTCCACCAGGCTCCTCTGTCCATGGGATTCTCCAGACAAGAATACTGGAATTGATTTCCATTTCCTCCTCAAGAGGACCTTCCAAACCCAGAGACTGAACCTGAGTCTCCTGCATTGCAGGCAGATTCTTTACCCCCTGAGCCATCAGGGAAATCCCAGGAAATCTTGAGTCACTTAATAGCTGAGCTTTAAAATGCAAAAGTAGTATGTTTGTCTTTAACAGTGTTATTTTGAAGGCCAAATATTAAAACGCATAGTATTTTATTAAGAGCTGAACACATACAAACTATCATTCCTTTAGGTTTCTAAAAGGTATATACTATTGCTTCTCAGGAGTGTTCCTTCTCCACATTCAGCCTTGGATTGGAGACTGTCAGACATTCACACTTTGGGCAAAGGCCACTTCAGAGCTGAAAGTCCTCCAGGTAATTTAAGCTCAAAAACAGATGAAAAAACTGAAATTTGTTCAAAATGTAGGACAAATTTGTTTTTTCACTATTGCTCCTATATAAAAATAACATGAAAAAATAGGAAAAATTAAAATAAAAAGCCATCAAGAATATCCAGCTGCTTTTTTCCTACACTTGGGTAGGAGTCCAGGGATATTTGCAATCTGTGATTTGAATCCACAAATCTTTTAACACTTGCCAAGGGCCTCAGAGAAAATACTGAGAATGCATGCAACATAAAACCCAAACTTATTATTTATTCACCTAATAGTTATCAAGCCAATCACTTGCTATGGGTAACATACTATGTTCAACACTGCAGGGGATATAGAGAAGCATTAGCCAATGGAAAGTTTGCAACTAAGATGGGAAAGGAGAACACCTGTGAACACTCAAGGAGGAAAGTGACAGATTAAACGGCAGCAACACCAGAGGATATCAGAATAGGTGCCACAATGAATATGATTTAATATTCAGCCAGGACAGAAAGATACCACTCTGGCATCTTAAAGAGATGACATTTGAAAATGACGTTGGAATAAGATAGTTTTCAAAAATAGGGTGAAATCATGACTCACATATAGATAGAAAATATGTATGAGTTAAAGATTTCCTTTAACTCATTTTAAATTTTGTTTATTTTTTAAATTGGACTATAATTGTTTTACAGCATTGTGTCGGTTTCTGCTCTACAACGGCATGAATTGGCTGTATATATACACAGGTCCCCTCTCTCTTGAGTCTCCCTCCCACCTCCACCATCCCATCCTTCTAGGTAACTCATTATTAATGAAGGAAACGATAAGATGTTACAAGCAGTTTCGAAGAGAAGTGAAAGAAGCACAAATTTATATGCACTAAAGAAATGTTGAAATGGATTTAAAAACTGGGGGAAACTGACTTTTTCATGGAAGGAGGAAAGTCAGACCCACCAGACAGAATTTGTGTACATGTTTGTAGGCAAAAATCCTTTTGCATTGCTATCAGTAATCTACACCTTTCACAACCTTAAAATATATTAAAGGCACTGAAAGACACAGAGCCCTCATAGAATCAGATTCAGATCACTGAAAAGTCTGTGCTCAAAACGGGCTTAGTTTTCCATTGAAACAAATTTTTTTCTCTACAAGGTTCAAGCTAAATATAAATTCTCATTTTCTACATATTGTTCCCCAAAGTAGTAACTATTGTGAAGACATGGCTAGTATGAGAAGACTTATTAAGGTTTATTACATATTTGTACCATACAAAGTAATTTCAATGACTTGAATTAGTAAATAAAAGTGATATATTTGTCTCTCAGTATGATCAAGTTTGATAAGAACTATATCAATTGAGATTAAATATTGCCTAATTCAGTTAAATATAAAATATTAATTTATGACCTATAAAAATTTCAGACATCTGTAAAATAAAGTTTTCACCCTTATGAGAGGCTCTTAAAAGAATCAGAAAAATGTCTCTTAAGACCAATTAAATCAGCCCGCATATATTATTTTCAAATTAATACAAGAGAAAATAGATCTCTTCAGAAAGTTCTCTTTTGGCTGCTCTAATGAGCTTCTCTTTAAATTTTGTTTTCTGGCAAGATATATTTTGCTATTGATCTTATGCTCATTCTCTAAAATAAACATGTTTTGATCCCTAAGGAAACCAATGATGGGGACCTTATATTACTTTGAATCAAAATTTTCCTCTCAAAGTAGCAAAGGTATGACATTCTCAAAGCAGACAGTGTGTCCTACTGAGTGACACTTTCAGCCAGTCACTTGTCTATGCTTCTTGTTTGTCATTTCATTACAAGTCCATTTTCTTCTTCAGGGGATCTTCCTGACCCAGGGATCAAACCTGTGTCTCTTGCGTCCCTGCATTGGCAGGCAGGTTCTTTACCACTGTGCCATTTGAAAGCCAAGTTCAGTACAGTTCAGTCATTCAGTCACGTCAGACTCTATGTGACCCAATGGACTGCAGTACACCAGGCTTCCCTGTCCATCGCCAACCCCCAGAGCTTACTGAAACTGATGTCTATCAAGTCAGTGATGCCATCAAACCATCTCATCCTCTGTCGTCCCCTTCTCTTCCTGCCTTCAATCTTTCCCAGCATCAGGGTCTTTTCAAATGAGTCAGTTCTTCACATCAGGTGGCCAAAGTATTCGAGTTTCAGCTTCAGCATCAGTCCTTCCAATCAATATTCAGGACTGATTTTCTTTAGGATGAACTGGTTTGATCTCCTTGCAGTCCAAGGGACTCTCAAAAATCTTTTCCAACACCACAGTTCAAAAGCATCAGTTCTTCAGTGCTCAGCTCCTTTATAGTTCAATTCTCACATCCATACATGACTATTGGAAAAACCATAGGTTTGACTAGACGAATATTTGTTGGCAAAGTAATATCTTTCCTTTTTAGTATGCTGTCTAGGTTGGTCATAACTTTTCTTCCAAGGAACAAGCGTCTTTTAATTTCATGGCTGCACTCACCATCAGCAGTGATTTTGGAGCCCCCAAAAATAGTCTCTCACTGTTTCCATTGTTTCTCCATCTATTTGCCATGAAGTGATGGGACCAGATACCTTGATCTTAGTTTTCTGAATGTTGAGCTTTAAGCCAACTTTTTCACTCTCCTCTTTCACTTTCATCAAGAGGCTCTTTAGTTCTTCGCTTTCTCCCATAAGGGTGGTGTCATCTGCATACTGAGGTTATTGACATTTCCCCTGGCAATCGTGATTCCAGCTTGCGCTTCATCCAGCCCAGGATTTCACATGATGTACTCTGCATATAAGTTAAATAAGCAGGGTGACAATATACAGCCTTGACATATTCTTTTCCTGATTTTGAACCAGTCCATGTCCAGTTCTAACTGTTGCTTCTTGACCTGCCTACAGATTTCTCAGGAGGCAGGTCAGGTGGTCTGGCATTCCTATCTCTTTCAGAATTTTCCACAGTTTGTAGTGATCCACACAGTCAACAGCTTTGGCATAGTCAATAAAGTGGAAGTAGATGTTTTTCTGGAACTCTCTTGCTTTTTCAATGATCCAGCGGATGTTGACAATTTGATCTCTGGTTCCTCTGCCTTATCTAAATCTAGCTTGAACATCTGGAAGTTCACAGTTCATGTACTGTTAAAGCCTGGTTTGGAGAATTTTGAGCATTACTTTGCTAGCATGTGAGAGGAGTGCAATTGTGCAGTAGTTTGAACATTCTTTGGCATTGCCTTTCTTTGGGATTGGAATGAAAACTGACCTTTTCCAGTCCTGTGGCCACTGCTGAGTTTTCCAAATTTGCTGGCATATTGAGTGCAGCATTTCACAGGATCATCTTTTAGGATTTGAAATAGCTCAACTAGAATTCCGTCACCTCCACTAACTTTGTTCTGAAAGCCCAATTACTACTAAATATAGCATTTGGCTGCTTTTACCTTCTCTGGTGGCTATTGGTAACGTGTAGAATGACACTAATACTGGCTAACTGAATCACAGGTTTCCAACTTACAGACTAATGTGCAGACCCTTCTCCCCACTCTGAGACCTAAAACTTAGTAGCACTGCATGCTTTATGCACCATTGTTAAGGGTTTCAAAGTAATTTTGCCCCTTAATTTCCCCTAGACTTAAAACTGTTTTCTAAAGAAACATTAAATCTCATAATTTTTAAATTTATTTTTAATTGGAAGATAATTGCTTTACAATGTGGTGGTGATTTCAGCCATATAACAATGTGAATCAACCATAAGTACACATATATCCCCACCCTCTTGAACCTCTCTCCCACCACTCCCCCCATAAATTCCAGATTTAATCACATATTTATGATTTGTACCACCAGAAGTGCTGCCTCTTTCAAAGACTAAGTAATAGAATAGAGTCAACCCGGCTTCAAGTCACTGCTGGGAGCTATGACAGGTACAAAGTTGTTTAATTCATGGAATTCCCCTGCCTTCAAGGAACAGAGACTAAAAGTTTGTGTAACTGCGTAATAGCAGCACAAATTGTCAGTGGAACTCCAGGAAGGAAAAGGTCACCTATCTGGAGAATCATGAAAAATTTGTGATACATTGGTTGGGCTTGAAAGGGGTAGATGACCAAGGCTGAGGGAATTTTTAAGGGGATTTGGTATTGGAAGGAAAAAGAAACCTGTAAAGGAAGGACAAATAAATCAGTTTTCCAAAAACAAAAGTATGTGAGGTGTAGTAATGGACAGCAAGATTGAGGAAGCATTTTAGAACAGTGCTGGGCTAGACACAGAAGAATCTATTGGCCAGCTTTAAAAAAATAAAGACTCTACAATCACACCTCCAGAGATTCTGATTCAGTAGGTTTAGAATCAAGGCTCAAGGAACCTGTAACTTTTAAAGCACCCTGGCCATTTTGATGTGCAGCCACATTTGGGAACGACTAATGCATGGGCAAATTTTAGAAGACTTTAAATGCCAAGCTGAAGTGAATGAACATTTTTTTTCTAAGTGCCTGTCCCATAGATCCTTTCTCTTAAGCCCTCTCTCTCTTTTTTTAACTAAGAGAGTTCTTTATTAAAAATTCATTTATGATTTCCAAGTATGCCACACTTAGCAATGCAGGAAGAGGGTTCTTCAATATGAGATCACTTGAGAAGGCGTCGAAGGTAGACTTCAGATCCTTCGAGCAGTGTCACTCCTGATAACTGTCTAAAACACATCTCCATGACACAAATTTAGTTGTTCAAAATCAGAGAGCAGGGCAACTCTACACAGTGTGGCAAAGGTGATGGTTTGATCAATTTTCCATTTCAGTGGGATACCCCAGGATCTAAGTATCTGGTGGTCTCATCTTACCAATGAACTACTCAGGCTCCCAGCATTGCAATACCTGCCCTATGCTTCAGAATTACACTTTACAGCCTAGTGTTCATGAGCCCCCTCAGTCACTAAGTCCTGTCTGACTTTCACAACCCCATGGACATTAGCCCGCCAGGCGCCTCTGGCCATGGGATTTCCCAGGCAAGAATCCTGGGGTGGGTTGCCATTTCCTTCCCCAGGGGTTCTTCCTGACCCAGGGACTGAACTTACATCTCCTGTTTTGGCAGGTAGGTTCTTTACCATTGAGCCACCAGGGAAGCCCTTACAGACTAGATGGAGTCCCAGCATAGAGTGAGTCCCAGTTTTAAAGAAAAGATGTGTTAACCCTTGTAACCCTGAATTTGTATAATTTCAGAAAGTACTATAAGAATTAATGGGTTTTAGGCAGAGATAATATTTGGGGTCGTTGGCTACTTTTTAACACTCTATTAAATATACAAACTCCTCCCTCTTGTGTGAAGCATGTGGATAAAACAAGAGGCTTAGGGCAGGGCTTAGCAAACTTTTTCTAAAAAGGACCAAATAGTAAATATTTGGGCAGTCTGTGGATCCCTTAGAGTCTTGATCACAGCTGCTAAACTCTACCACTGCAGAGCAAAAGGTGCTACCGATCATACACAAATAAATGAGTGAGGCTGTGTTCCCATAAAATTTTATTTACAAAAACAGGTAGTAGGGCAGAGCTCTCCCACCTGCCCACTTGTATCTCTTAAGAGCATCTTATATCAATAAATCTATTAACTACTTCTTGCCTATCAAAGAAAAAATCAGGGAGCAGGCTAGGTTTGGCAATAAGGTCATAATTAACTGATGTCTGATTCAGAGAAATGTGGAAGATAGAAACATTTGAAAGAATCAATAGAAAAACTGTTAAAATTAATAAGAGATTTTGACAAGCCTGCCAGATACAGAATCAATTACAAGAATAATAGCTCTTCTGTACACAAATAATAACTTTATATACTGAGATTAAAAATAAGAAACCGTTTACAGTAGTAACAAAAATTATAGAGAATCTGGGAATTAAACAAGGAAACACAAAACTTCCTATGGAGAAAGATGTTACAATTTATAAAGCACACAGTGACTACCTGTATAAAGAGAAGTTGTCCTCCTTAAATACGCCCCAAATTTATCTGCAAATACAATGCACTCCTGGGTTAGCTAGAATAATGACTCTCCAAAGATGTCTGTGTTCTAATCCGAAGGATCTGTGAATATGTCACCTTACAAAGCAAAAGGGATTTGCAGATAAATTTAAGGTTATCAGCCTTGAAGATTACCCTGGATTATACAGGTGGGCTGATGTAATCACAGGAGGCCTCAGAAGTAGAGGATCTTCCCCACTTGTGGTCAGAGGAAAACATAACAATGGAAGCCGAGTCAGGGAAATACTGTGTTACAGGCTGTGAAAATGAAGAAAGGGAACCATGAGCTAAGGAATGTGGGTGTCCTTGGCGAGCTGGGAAAGACAAAGGAACAGTTTCTCCTCTAAAGCCTCCAGAAGAGAACATAGCCCTGGAGACACTTGGCTTAAGCCAAGGGAGACCATGTCAGATTTCTGACCTGGAGAACTACAAGGCAAGAAGGTTGGGTTGTTTTAGCCACTCTTTGTAGTAATTTGTTATAGCAACAGGAAATTAAGACAGATTTCAAAGTTGCAATTGGAATTTTTGAGGAATTTTTAACTTGGTCTAAAATCTGTAATGTCCATAAAAAATTCAGCATTAAAAAAAGAGAAGGAAGAGGAGTTTTATATTACCCAGTACTGACGTACTACAAAACCACAATAATGAAAACTGTATGAAACGTATAGAGGAACAAACAGGCCAACAGAATAAACTAGAGAGCTCAGAAAAACACGCGCGTGCACACACACACACACACACACATACACACACACACATATTGTATGCAGTATGTGATAAATGATTTCACAAAAAATAAAGAAATTTAAAAGAACATATTGAAATACAAACCTATCTTAAAGGGAAAAAAACTGAATCCTCACCTTACAACACATACTATATGGATTAACAATCAGTGTGAAAGACAAAAAGCTGTAAAGTTAATAGAAATATAAGAATATATGTATACATATATATGTGTATATATTTGTAAAGGAAGACAATAGAACTTCAAAAATATACCCCAATTTAAAAGAAAAGGTAAAAATATAATGTTACCATGAAACCTTTATAATGTTTAATGTTAATCTCAATAAAAAATAAATTTAAAAAAATGAAAGACAAATACCAAAAATTTTTTTCAAAAATAAAAGTCATAAGATATATACATGTTAAGTTTGGTTATATCATAATGAAAGATTTCTATTCAAAGTCGTATACCATGGACAGATTTAATAGATGAAAAAGTGGAAGAGAAGAGTCCATGCCATAAACAAACAAAGGACTAACATTTAGAAAAATCATGTGACCTTTGTAAATTGACAGGAAACTGACAGCAACCATAATAGAAAAATAGACAAAGAATATGTGACTAGGAAACTCAAAAGTAAACAGGTATATGAATATAGGAAAAGATGCTCAAACTTACTAGAAATCAGAGATGTGCAAATTAAAGTAAAGAGTTATCACTTTACATCTATTACATTAGTTAAAAATTAGAAAGCTGGGTAATTGATGGGACTATGGAGATGCATGGGACCCCAAGCACTGGAGGTGGCCCCAAGCACTGGAGGTGGAATTGTAAACTGCAGGAGCCCCATGGTGAGCATCTGGCACCTTCTGTTAAATTTTGCATAAGCCTGCAGTGTGAGCCAGCAAACCACTCCTGGGTTTATATCCCAATAAATTTCTCACACAGAAGACTCCTAAGGGGATGAGCATAAGGGTATTTATTGCAGCACAATTTAAGGAAGTATGGAGTTGGAGGCAAGATCGGGAGAGTTGGTTGCTGGAAGAGTGGATAAAAGTTGATGGGTACCCTCCATGGAGTACTATGGAGCACACAGAAGCAGCAGGGTAGATGCATGTTGAGCAACATGGATGGATCTGATAGACTTAATGCTGAGTAACAGAAATCTTTTAAAAAGAACAGAAGTTGATATTTGACCCAATAACTTTGTATAAGTTGTAAACTCATGAACACAAAATATGCATCTTTAGAAAAGCATGTACAAACAAAAAGACATTAGAATAATTTGCTAATCTTGGGAAAGGGGAATAAAAGTGGGTATAGTGATAAATGGAATGAATAAGTTATTGAAGGTAAATAATTAAATGAATGGAAGGAATTTCCTGGGCAAATGATGATACCGTGCCTTGAACCCACCTTCTGCATTTGACCGGAAAAAATTAAAACATAAAATTTGAATGGAAAAGAAGGGATTGAGTAATCTCTGTCTCCCAGATTCAGGTCATACGGTTTGAGGTGTAAAGAGGAGTAGGGGAGGATATATGTTTGCAATGCTTTAATTTTTAATGCATAATTTTGAATTACGTTGTTCTTAAATGGCTTATTAAATATAATATGTTAGCAAAAGCAATAATACCTTCATACTCATAGTAATCTAGTCTACAAAGACAAAGAAACAAACAGCAAGTAAGACCTTAAGCACTTATACACAAATCCATTTCTTTTTTAAATTTAATTTAATTATTTTTTTATTTTATTGGAGTACAGCTGATTTTAAAATGTTGTGTTAGTTTCAGGTGTACAACAAAGTGATTCAGTTATACATGTACACATAATCATTCTTTTTCAGATTCTTTACCCATATAGGTTTATCACAAAATATTGAGTAGAGTTCCCTATGGATACAGTGGGTCCTTGTTGGTTATCTATTTTATATATAGCAACACAAATTCATTTCTAATCTCAGTTTGTTTTCTAAACTAGTGTTATGTTTTGAATAAACACTCCCCTTCTATAACATTAATTGCTTTTGAAAAATACAGAATTTTCTCACAATGCACAAATAAATAGGAAATTATCATTAATCTTAGATGTTTTCACAGAATTTTGGCCAATTTGTTTTTTATCATTTTTATATAAATGCACTTCCTGCACAAATTTGTGCATTGGACCACATCATTTTCAATAACAGAAAAATTATGGAAATTCTGCATCCTGGTTTGCTTTCTTAGTTCTTGAAGCAGACACCCAAGTGTCTTCCATATTGTAACTATTCAAGCAATATGTAATGAGTTGATCTGAATGAATTTTAGTCATGATAAGTAATTTGTTTTAAATAAATTTGGGAACATACTATTTATTCAGAAATAATAAAAGTGTTTTACTTAAAATATTTTTTCTCAAATAAGTCATTTTTTATTAATTTCTGAGGTACTTTTTCTCTAATGTTTAATGCTTTTTTTTCATTCGTGTTACGTTCAGTCAGAAAGATGGAATGCCATAATTGTTCACCAAAATGAAAAGAAATGAGATCAAGGGCAGAGAACATTCCTGTCCACTGAAATGAGAGTTGCTGATTTTACAAGAAGATTGCTCTACCACTTAAACGTGATTATTGCTATTACTGAGATTTAGGCCTTAGGCCATAGGGAAAACATTTATCAATGAGTTTTCAGACCTTTATAGCTCTGTTTTCTTCTAAGACTATCTTGGCAGAATCCTCTGGGAACAAAACATCTGAAAGTATAGAATCAATGGGAATGACAAATTCTCACAGTTACATATATAAAGTCTAAAAAAACGATCAAAGAAAGAAGAGCAAAAAAGAAATACAGTTTCTGCCAAGCTACAGTTCAGAATCGTTCCTCCATTATGGTGAAGGAGGATGTTTAATCAACTTGGGTAATGAAACAATTGTTACCAGATGAAGTATAAAAATGTTTATACTTAGAATGCAAAATTTGAGTGGTATACCAAATATGTGTTGCCTGATGATATAATGCTTCTTCAATACCTCTATCTCTCTTTGTCTCCCTCTCTCTCTCTCTTTGCCTTTCTAATACATGTAGACAATGTCTTTGTTTGTGTTACTATAAAAACTACTATAGGCTGTGTGGCTTATAAACAACAGAAGTTTACTTCTCTTGACTTCTGGAGGTTGGGGAAGTCAAGATCAAGGAACCAGGGAATGACATAATTACTGGGGACCCACTTCCTGGATGAGAGTCTTCCTGCTATATCCTAACAGGGCAGAAGTTGCAAGGGAACACCCTGAACTTCCTTTCATAAGGACCCTAATCCCTCTCAAATGCCCCATCTCCTAATACCATTACATTGCAGGTTAGGTTTCCTCATATACATGCGGGACCTGGGAGGGGACAAGCATTCAGCCTATGGCAAATGTTGTGGTGGGAAAAGACCAAAATTTTACCCTCAGATTAGCCTTAATATACCGTACATAGTATACAGCTCTGAGAGCACGATCATGACTGAGAACTTGAGAAACACCTCTTAGGACTTCTCATAGATACCGGAGGGGAAGAAGCCTTTAAAATGGGCCAGAGAAAAGGAAGGGGGAACTTCCCTGATGGTCCAGTGGTTAAAACTCCATGCTTCCAATGCAGGGGGTGCTGGTTTGATCCCTGGGTAGGGAACCGAGACCCTACATGCTGCGTGGCACAGCCATAATTAAAAAAAAAAAAAATTTAAATGAGCCATACTTTGTACAGATTCATAATGTAAAAGACTGTTCAACTTTCACTTATACAGTAAGGTGACCTCATTTATTCTCTTACAGTCAGAGGACTGGAGGAATTCGAGTCTCAAATGTAAAACAGTAAGCCCAAAGGCTGACATATATCAGATCCTTAATAATGAATGCGTCTTCTCTTTCCCTGAAAGACAAGACCTAAAAAATAAGACATCCTCGAAACAGATTTCTCAACTCACTTTTATTAGCATCCTCTGGATACAGCACTCTCATTACCTTCAAAAAGAATTCTTCATGCAAAGAGTCTGTAATTAGGATCCCAGGGAGAGCTGAGCACCTGAAAAAGATGGCAGGGCCTGCTCATTGTATCTCTGCTGCTTTTAATCTCTAGGCCTGTGATAGGAGAAAACGCCCAGTACAAATTACAAACCCAAACACCTGACCCGTCTCAAACTTTGCTCATTTCCCATGAAGAGATACTGGCTGTGCATTTTTCTTGAAAGGGGTACTTCAGAACAGCATCTCCAATAATTAGAGTATGGGTTTCTTTTCATGTGAATGTCTTCTGTTTCTCTATCACTATTTCAGCAACTGGGTATTAGAGAAAGAATAAAGCAAAAATCGTGTCTCAAAACATCGTTCAGTTTTCAAAGCAAGGGGCAGAGTCCAGTTGTTTGATGAAAGCTTCAACCATTTAATTCCAATGAAGTGAAGCTAAATTTATTTTGTTGGAGAATTTGAACTGGTCAGCCAGGCCCATGGTTCAGCAGTTCAGGCTTCTTGTAATTAACTGTCAAGAAAGAATCCAAAACTAAGCCGTGAGATGCAAGTGGGTCAGCCTCCAAAGGGTTTAAATTCTGATGAGATTTTACAAGAATGGCCTTTCATGGAAACATTCATCCCAGTCAATAGTTCGCTGTATAAACAACAGCAAGTGCAGGTGGTTCACAGAAATGAAGGTTGAACTCCCCTTTGGTTCCCACTGCCCTTTCTGGTTATCACTGATGCTCCTTCACTAGAAACATTCTTCTGCTGGAGCTTCTATGAACAAAGAGAGCAAGACTTTGAGAATGTGAAGGTTGAAGGGCTTACAAAGAAGTCTTCTACTGCTATGATGGACTGGGTTGCAGAGGGCATCTCCCCTGCCTACCCACTTGATCAGCAGAATGTTCTTCCCACATACGCATCAATGAGTTTCTGAATCCCATCTCTAACTCACAAAGTGTTAACAGGCAGAGTGGGTGAACAGAGGGTTCCATCTCATGTAGATTGTTTTAATAACCTGAGCAACACAGGAACATTTGTCTTTTGAATCAGAAATCAAAATATTTCCATGACAACAGAAAGCTTTTCAGCTCCACTATGACCGGGAGCAAAGTCTCTAGCCTCTTAACATTTATAATCACAAAGCATAGGATAGTAGGCATGCAACTTGTCTGCTCAGAATCTGAATTTCACTGGAATTTTTCAAATTATGTATATAGAATAGATAAAGTTTAGATTTTTCAGAGGACCTTTGTGCAGGCTAGTGATAAGTAAAGTTAGAAATAAGTATGAAGTATTGGAATGAACATTGGAAAAGACCCTGATGCTGGAAAAGATGGAGGGCAAAAGGATAAGCAGGCGGCAGAGGATGAGATGGTTGGATGGCATCACTCACTCAATGGACATGAGTTTGAGAAAACTCAGGGAGATGGTGAAGGACAGGGAATCCTGGCATGCTGCAGTCCACTGGGTCACAAAAAGTTGGACATGTGATTTAGTGACTGAACAACAGTAACAAGATGATTTCCATCTCAAAAGCAGAGAAAGAATATAGAATCGGAAGTTTTCTAAAGTAAATGTGCTCTAGGGACTTCCCTGGCTGTCCAGTAGTTAAGACTTCAGGGGCCATGGGTTTGATCCCTGGTCAGGGAACTGAGATTCCACATGCTGCAAAAAAAAAAGGAAATGCTCTAAGAAAGGAGTCTATAGTCATGATGAAACCTGTCTAAAGTTTAGTGAAGCTGAGGGAAATAAAAAGGGCAGCTGGTCAGACATACACTTTATAATTCATTTAGTTGTATATTTATTTAATGTTATTTTGTATATACATTAAAAAGCAGTTTAGAACAAAGCTCATATAACTTCCTATTTGTTTTACAAGAGATAAATATATTGATAGGCATGAAGAATAAAACTTATGTTAAATGTGTGTGTGCTCAGTCACGTCCGACTCTTTGCAGCCCCATGGATAGTAGCTCACCAGACTCCTCTGTCCAAGGAATTTCCCAGGTAAGAATACTGGAGCAGGTTGCCATTTTCTCCTCCAGTGACTCTTCTTGAGTCAGGGATTGAACCCACGTCTCTTTTGTCTCCTGTGTTGGCATGGGGATTTTTTTTACCACTGGGAAGGCCATTAAAAACAGGTACTAAATATGAAAGCTAGTGGAGGTGATGGAATTCTACTTGAGCTATTTCAAATCTTAAAAGATGATGCTGGGAAAGTGCTGCACTCGATATGCCAGCAAATTGGGAAAACTCAGCAGTGGCCACAGGACTGGAAAAGGTCAGTTCTCATTCCAATCCCAAAGAAAGGCAATGCCAAAGAAGGTTCAAACTACCACACAATTGTAGTCATCTCAGACGCTAGTAAATTAATGCTCAAAATTCTCCAAGCCAGGCTTCAACAGTACATGAATCATGAACTTCCAGAGGTTCAAGCTAGATTTAGAAAAGGCAGAGGAAACAGAGATCAAATTGCCAACATCTGTTGGATCATTGAAAAAGCAAGAAAGTTCCAGAAAAACATCTACTGCTTTATCTACTATGCCAAAGCCTTTGTTTGGATGACAACAAATTGTGGAAAATTCTTAAGGAGATGGGAATAGACCATCTTACTTGCCTCCTGAGAAATCTGTATGCAGGTCAAGGAGCAACAGTTAGAACTGGACATGAAACAACAAACTGGTTCCAAATTGGGAAAGGAGTATGTCAAGGCTGTATATTGTCACCCTGCTTATTTAACTTACATGCAGAGTACATCATGAGAAGTGCTGGACTGGATGAAGCACAAGCTGGAATCAAGATTGCCAGGAGAAATATCAATAACCTCAGATATGCAGATGACACCACCCTTCGCAGAAAGCAAAGAACTAAAGAGCCTCTTGATGAAAGTGAAAGAGGAGAGTGAAAAAGTTGGCTTAAAGCTCAACATTCAGAAAACTAAGATCAAGGCATCTGGTCCCATTACTTCATGGCAAATAGATGGGGAAACAATGGAAACAGTGACAGACTTTGTTTTGGGGGGCTCCAAAATCACTGCAGATGGTGAGTGCAAACATGAAATTAAAAGATGCTTGCTCCTTGGAAGAAAAGTTATGATCAACCTAGACAGCATATTAAAAAGCAGAGATACTACTTTTCCAACAAAGGTCCGTCTAGTCAAAGCTATGGTTTTTCCAGTGGTCATCTATGGATGTGAGAGTTGGACCATAATGAAAGCTGAGCACTGAAGAATTGATGCTTTTTAACTGTGGTGTTGGAAAAGACTCTTGAGAGTCCCTTGGACTGCAAGGAGATCAAACCAATCAATCCTAAAGGAAATCAGTCCTGAATATCGATTGGAAGGACTGATGCTGAAGCTGAAACTCCAGTACTTTGGCCACCTGATGTGAAGAACTGACTCATTTGAAAAGACCCTGATACTGGGAAAGATTGAAGGTGGGAGGAGAAGGGGACGACAGAGGATGAGGTGGTTGGGTGGCATCACTGACTCCATGGACATGACTTTGAGTAAGCTCCAAGATTTGGTGATAGACAGGGAAGCCTGGTGTCCTGGAGTCCATGGGTTGCAGAGTCAAACAAGACTAAGTAACTGAACTGACCGAAATATAAACAGTGGTTTTTCACAAATGATAGAATATCAAGTGATTTATAGTAATTTTTATTTTTGTTTATGTTTTTAATTTTTTTTACTCTGGTCTTGTATGGCTTGGACCTGATAAATTGATAACAATGAGAAAAATGTTTCCCATGTGAAATTCACATACCTACATTCTGCTTGCATGAAACCTAGATGGTTTTATAATTAACAGTGTTTAAATGTAATTTCCCCAAGGAATCTTAGGTACTTGTTTGTTTGCAAACCAAAATACAAAGAAATGTGGTTAACTGTACTTATCTGATCTCCTCTCTTCCTTCTCTTTCTGCCTTTTCCATAACCAGTATGAAGAAGCAATGTAGGATTGAACAAAATCGTTGGGCCTTTTCCCAGAGCCTGTCCTAGTCTCTGTAAACATTTTCGGTCCTATGGGAAAAAAATGCATTAACTCATTGAAGGATCACCCTCTGCTTTGTAAGTGGGAATTTTCAGACATTATGGGGCTTGAAGAGCAACCTGGGTGCCTAATAGCCTCCTGGAGAGTCATGAAAATCAAGGGGAAATCAAAGTGTCCCTGCACTAAGTTTCTTGAGTTCCCATGAACTTGGAATACACTGAGGTTGAAGTGACTTTGTGAAAAGTACCTGAGCCAACTCTCAGTGCCTGTGAGGAAATTCAATCTAATAATGCGTGGGAATATTTACATCTTTATAGGGTTTACAATATCTTTGTTTTCCCCAGCCTTTATTATTACTGATGTATACGTCTCTATTCAATACTTACCAAACCCTCGGGCAACCCAACAGCAGTGTAATGTTCTTCACTTCAGTCAATGAACTTTAACAGAAACCAATGCATTTTAACTGAATTTTTGTTTATCTCAAGGAGCACATTTTAATGAAATCAATATATTCTTGCTGAAAGCCACATGAATCCATTGGAAAGAATACATTGTTACCAAAACCAATATACAGTTTTATAATGTCTGTATGTTTTAGCATAAGCATAACCATACATTTTAGCTGTAACCAATATATTTCTTCAGGGCTGATACTGAGAAGCCTTATTTCATATCGAAGTCAATTCATTCTTACAGAAACTAATACTGTATTCCATATTCCTGAACCAGCAGTGTCAGGTTAAATGAAGACTTTGATTTATATTGCTGAAATTATGTAAATATTTCCAGAAATGACATTTAAAAAGGTAGTTTGGAAGGTGTATATTTTAATATCTCCATTAAGGTTAAAAAAAGAAATCAGAAAAGCTTTTGAATTGAATAGTTAAGAGCCTTGTTTATAAGTTGTGGTTTGATTAAACACACAAATATATTTATTAATATTACTACAGTCATATCTTAGTCACTGTATTTTTTAAAATTTGTGCTTATTTCTTTAGATGCTCAGAAAAAAAGTGAATACCCTTTGGGAGAGATCAGTAGTTAAAAATTTAGAAATTTCCAGTCCTAGACAAACACGTGTGCCTCTAACCTAAGAATGACAAAACTCATGAGATTTTTTTCTCTGAACCCCTTCCCTCCTCAAAAATAATAATATTAATGGGGTCACTGTAGTCAAAAACTAATGGCGGGACATAGAAGGAAATACATTCAGACAATGACTCAACAATAAAACAAAAATAAAAGTCAAAGCAAAATTTTACGTGTGTAACCATACATGTGTGTATATTTGTAGTTACCACTGCAGAAATCTCTTGACCTATATTACAGCATTTTCCACACCCATATTAGCAAATTACACTTTATATACTTGGCCCAGAGTTCGAAAATGCATCACTTTTTATAAAGCTAACATTTTAAAATTCAAATGTGCTTGTGTTTACAAAGTAACTGGTTATCTCCCAAGACATTATCTAATTGGGAGAGTAACCTTGTTGTATAATTTATCCAGAGGAAGAGCAAGGGCAGCTCGCCTCCCCAGACATCTTCATTTCCCTTTTTAGGTTTCTCCATTAATGACATTTTCAGAAGATGAATAAAATGAAGGGAAGAATTATCCTACAGTAAATGTAATAAACCCAAAGTCGTTAAAAAAAAAAAAAAAAGAAAGAAAGCACCTTTCAGGAAAACATGCATCCTAGTTAAAATTAAAATGTTATCCTTAATATTCATACAAATAAAAAATCAAACAGAAAATTCTCAGCCCATTTAGTTGACTTCTCTACTTAGGAACGGAGAAGGCAATGGCACCCCACTCCAGTACTCTTGCCTGGAAAATCCCATGGACGGAGGAGCCTGGTAGGCTGCAGTCCATGGGGTCGCGAAGAGTCGGACACGACTGAGCGACTTCACTTTCACTTTTCACTTTCATGCACTGGAGAAGGAAACGGCAACCCACTCCAGTGTTCTTGCCTGGAGAATCCCAGGGACGGGAGAGCCTGGTGGGCTGCCGTCTATGGGGTCGCACAGAGTCGGACACGACTGAAGCGACTTAGCAGCGGCAGCAGCTATTAGGAAAAGTAAACAGAATGGCAAAATTTTAAAGGAAGGACAATAGTCTTATTAAATGAATAAGTAAATAAATGGAAAGAAAAAACTTCTACAGCGCAGATGCTAAACCAAAAACTGGCACTAGAGACATTTTCTTTTAGTAAAACAACTGTTTAATTCATGCAGAGTTCTTTGCAAACTCCTCCTATGGCTGAATGTCTGTCTTACAAAGATCTCAGCTCCTAAATAGTTACTCTTAACTGGAGTTTATTTTTCTTAATGAGGCCCAACTCAGATGCAGTTCTCCATTTTATAGATGGGTCATTTCAATAAATCCCTTTAACATCCTTTTTAGATGTTAGGACACCACAAACATAAGTAGCTAGTAGCTATTGGATCTCAAAACACACATTGAATTCAACCAAAAACTTCACAAAAATAAGTGCCATATTTCCTCATTTCCCTTCAACAGGCTCCTAGCTTTTTCCCAATGGCTCACATGCTAAAGTTCAATTTTTAACCCATGATTAATGCACAGTGCTCTCAACCTTGTGTGCTTCTTGGATGCTGGCCTCAATGGGCCATTCCTGGCATCATATGGGCTCATATCAGTTAAACTTGACGGCTCACCTCCCACCCACCTACCATGCCCCATGCTGCTCCCCATCAGCCTGGTCTCAAGCTCCAGCTTCTACTTTAGCTTCTGTTCTCTCACATGCCCTGAAAGGAGCTCCCATCATGCTACGCCACCATTCATATTTAAATCACTTAAGACTGAGTCTAAGTATTAACTCCTCCACAAAGCCTTCCCGTAACAGACTGTGCTGTGCTTAGTTGCTCAGTCATGTCCAACTCTTTGCAACCCTATGGATGATGGCCCGCCCGGTTCCTCTGTCCATGGGATTCTCCAGGCAAGGATATTGGAAAGGGTTCTTCCAGGGGATCTTCCCGACCCACGGATGCAACCCAGGTCCCATGCATTGCAGATGGATTCTTTACCATCTGAGCCCCCGTAACATACTACCTTTCTATTTTCGATAACTTCCAGCCAATTAATGTTTCCTAGCCCACACTCACAATACTCTTCACACCCACCAAGACCCCCTTTCCATTTACAAGCCCACCCCAGAATGGACCTCCCTTACTTCTACTCCGCCTTCAGTTTGTTAAGCCATCAAACAACGCCTTAAGCAGTAGCAACAGGTGGCCACCACACTCCACAAGTGCGGCCAGGAAGGATGCAATGAGTTCAGATGAACTTAGTTTATAACTCACAGCACAGAAGGCCTGGGTTTCACGTTTACATTGCTTCCCCTCATCCCTCAAGCCCCACAGGAGAAATGCCAAGGCAGACCCAGGTGATATGCCTCACAAGTAATAGATTTGGGTCACACCGAGAAACTCCTAGATAAGGCCACGTTGATCTTGTACAGGGCCCACTGGCACGCTTGCCACTCCTCCCTTCCACAGAGAGCTCACCTTTATTCCCTAGAATAATCTGTAATGGCCAAATCGAATAAACTTCCAGCATATCTTCGACTTTACCTTCCTGCAGCATTAGATGCTGTGGCCTCCACCTTTCGGACACCACTCCTCCCCCAGTGCTACACTATCTGCTCCTTGAGGACAGAAACCGTATCTTCTCCATCTTCTCATACCCACTCGCCAACAGAATGTAAGTCTGTTAGGAAAAGCTAAATAGGAAGTCTTTTGAGCATCCTCCCCTCCAGGTTAGCTGCTCCTCATTTTGATCTTTTATTATTTTCCATCTTTTGTTGTCGTTTAGTTGCTAAGCCTTGTCCGACTCTTTTGCAGCTCCCGAGACTGTAGCCCACCGGGATCCTCTGTCTGTGGGATTTCCCAGGCAAGAATACTGGAGTGGGTTGCCATTCCTTTCTCCAGGGGATCTTCCTGATCCAGGGATTGAACCTGCATCTCCTGCATTGGCAGGTGGGTTCTTTACCACTGAGCCACCAAGGAAGCCCTGGCCATCCTTTACCTCCCCTCTAAAAGTTGAGGATCACTAATTATTCTTCTTGGTCTTTATTCACTTTGAAGCCAGTGACTAAGGCACTACTTATATTGCTTATGAGGCCACAAATCTTTTACTCTTTTGCAAGCACCCATGGATATCTGATCATTACTAGACTTAACGATCTATATGTACCATAGTGTACCTGCACCTGAAATGCAGCATGCTTAGAACTGAACTCATCACGCCCACTTGCCTTTAAATCTTCCTCCATTTTCAGTGTTCCCAAACTGTGTAGTTCCACCCTCAACTCAGTCCCTCAAACCACCACCCTGGGGCACATGCTTCCATACACATCCTTTCAGGGGGTCTCTTTCGATTTAACCCACTGACCATCCCTCCAGTTTGTTCCATTTCTGTCGCATGTGACTGTTTTAGTCGAGTCCCTAATTATTTCTCACCTAGAATATTTCAACTCCTCTTCCTGTTCTTATTCATTCTCTACACAGCTTCTAAGGTGGATCATTTGACCAAACAAACTTTAATGTCTCTCCATTACTTACAGGCTTCCCGGGTGGAGCTGGCGGTAAAGAATCCGTCTGCGGGTGCAGAGACATAAGAGACACGGGTTCAGTCCCTGAGCCAGGAAGATCCCCTGGAGGAGGGAGTGGCAAATCACTCCAGTATTCTTGCCCACAGACAGAGGAGCCTGGCGGGCTACCGTCCATAGTGTAGCAAAGAGTCAGACACAAATGAGCGTCTGAGCAGAGTAGAGCATTGCTTACAGAATAAAGTGTACACTCTTTAGCAGGTTTCTGATTCTCCCCCATGTTCTCAGAGCATTTCCTCTAGTGTAGTTCCCTATTGATTCTACAAATTCACTCTATGCAAAGGCTCACTGAACCATATGCATGTCCCTTCATGCCATGACACTCTACTGTCCCTGTTCCCTTGAACTGCACACTTTCCTCATCTGTGATTGTATAGCGAACTCTTACTCATCCTCCAACTCGAAATGGGCATCATCATCTTTTCATCAAATGAGCCACATGAGATATGTAAGAGCTCCCTTCTTCCTCATGCATATTATATTATAGATATGCTTGCATCATACCAATTATTATATCGTTTTGTAACTCTTTGTGTATCTGCTTCCCCTTTATGACCTGTGATCTTTGAAGGAAAGCAGAGTTGTCTTCCATGTCTTTGTATCAGAAGTCATATTAAAATGTGAAACATCTTTTGAGCCAAACAGATGGTAATTTAGCTTCCTGCTCTGTGAATAGATCTCAACATTTGTGTTAGAGACTTAATTTCTCTAGTTCTCTGTCCTGGAAATTAAAAATGGGGAAAGCTTTATTTATTTGTTTATTCATTCAGTTTCTTCACAATTCAGATTCACAATGTTATAGACAGTAATAAATTTATAGAGTGTAAACTTGAATTCAACTAAAGTTTTCTGGCTATTTAAGAGACTTTCAAGAAAAAATTAAAACTTTAACTTTTGAAAATAAGTCTAGTTTAATATACTCAAACCTCAAGACAAGTTTCAAAAACTCTTGGGAACCAACTTGAAAATATAACATACTATACACAGCCTAAGATGAAAACTCCAGTGTTTCATTCTTGAACTCTTCTAGATTATTAAATATTCAAGATTTATTGATAAAATGTAATGGTGTGCTTGCAGATTTAGTTAAGAAAAGGATTTATAGTAAACTCTAGTGTGGTAACATTGCTTTGTGCTTTGTAGATATAATAAAGTGACGATAATGCTATGAAGGTCATTAGAAATGGCATAGCAGCATCCTCCTGTGGCCTTTACGTCACTTCCTACCACAGTGTGGTAGCAGAGTGGCCAGTGTGGGGTTGGTATTTGCTGTAGCTGCTGTGGGTGGTGACGATAATCTCATGGATAAAGGTCAGTTGATTCGAACACCGACTCATCAGATATTCTGCCAAACCCCCATTCGAAACAGGTTACAAATGCCCACTTTTGATCATGGAGCATCCAGTAAAGTCAACCAAAGAATGTTAGGAGAACACCACTCACCTCAACAAAACCACCACAAACTTCAAAGCCTAAAACTCTGAGACCAACAGTTTCAAAAGGAACAAAGCCACCTTTTTTTCCTTCTGCTTGTACAAAACTCACACTTTTTAAGGGCAACTTTGAAAGGTTGCATATCCTTCTAACCCACAGGGTGTCTGCACAGTAACAAGCAAGAGTTTGAAAACCCAAAGTGAACTGACTCTGCTTCATCAGAAAGGATATTGAACAATTAGGGGCATGTGGCTATCAGAAATATTTATAAAACATATAGCTATGACTCTAAAGATACAGTTATTTCCTTTAGTTTGCAATATATAAATAAAATATCCTTTATCTCAATGGCTACTTTTTGACATATTCCTCGTTGAAATGTAACCCAAAAGATTTTAAAAAGGAAACTTGCCTTTGGCAATACCTCCAGCCCTGTGAAAGGGAAAAGCCTGGATTCTATTCACTGTGCCACTCACTGACCTGTTTTGCATTTACATATCCCATGACCTAGCTTCTCATCCTTCCATCTACATAATGGACAGCACCCGTATTTGCCTAATTTCAAAGGTATATTGAATGACCCTTGACTTTGATCAAGGATCAAATGCTATAGAAAGAAGGGGAAAGATTGCTATTTTCAGGGTATCTATCTTACCCTACAGCTAGACCTGGGAACCCATGAGCAGTGGAGTCCTTGAGTTTATACCAAGGGAAAAAAGTTTGCAAGGGTGACCTCTGGCGGTGATTTTTATTTTACTCTTCTTAGATTCTTTGGTCTTTTCTGAATCTTACACTGATTACTTTCGTAATATAATAACGAACAGAGGAAATATTTTTTAAAGATTTTTTTGACTGGGGCCATTTTTAAAGTCTTTATTAAATTTGTTACAATATGGCTTCTGTTTTATACTTTCGTTTTTCTGGCCATGAGCCATGTGGGATCTTAGCTCTCCAACCAGGAACTGAACCCACATCCTCTGCCTTGGAAGGTGAAATATTAACCACTGGACCACGAAGGAAGTCCCAGTAAATATTTTTTTAAATCAGTTTGAATACCAACTAGGAGTTTTCAACTGCACCCATGAACCTGGGATGGCTGACTTAACCAAATTACTAGAATTTGCTCCTACTTACCTTCTAGCCACCCATTAACTTAAAAGTATTTTTACTCTCTCTTATCTCTAATGGCTACAAAAAAAAAAAAAGATTAGAAAAGCAGATTCTGAGTTCTGTCCAGATTAGTCCTTTTAAAGTATGTCCCGTAACCATTTAAAAGCAGTTAATTCACATCTATTTGCCTATCCACAGCTAGACCATCATCAGCGAAATGCATTTGTCAGTTATTTTCCCTCCTATTCTTCTCTGAAACTTTCTAAAACAAAATTGTGCTTGCTGGTAAAAATCCAGTGACCACAAAATCAATGGTTGTATTTTGTTTGGACATGGCTTTCGGAAAATGCAGCCCCAATTGTCTTATTCTTTCTATTCTTACGTTAGTAATCTAGTCTATGTCCCATGTTTTTGGAATCTGAAAAACTGTGAAATCTGAAGCTCCACCACCGAAACCGAGTAATGAGTGCTTGACCCTAAAAGCAGCTACATTTAAACATTTTTATTTAGTACACCTGGAAGTGGATCTTTCTTATATTAAAGAAATAAAATAGGATCACTATCTAAATGTGATCTTTAAAAAAAAAAATACAGGACCTTTGGGTTCCTATTTCTAAATTCTGAATAACTCTGGGCAAATTACTAGAACTTGGTAAGTCTTGGGAATAGAGATATACAGAGTCCCTGGAGGTGAAGTCTGGTGTGCTACAGACAGGAACTATTTCTATGATATTTGAGCAGAGACCAGAGTGATGAATGGAACACAGTCATGGAAGATTTAAGGAAGCAAAAAGGATAGAGCAAGTAATAACTGTGCCTAGAAGAATGAGGGAAGTTTAAAAAGTGAAAATTTTTGGAACCTTCACCAATGAGCTAGATGACAAAGTTAGGAAAGGTATTGTCGACTGAAAAAAAAAAATACACAACCTGAAAGTTAACACCTATGTTGTAATCAATAGACATTCTTATGACTTCAAGCTCTGGAGACATCTTCTCAGATAAATGCTGAGAACACTGTTCTGGAGAGGAAGAGGGGAAGTCAAGACATATGGGAGTTTTTGCAACAACACAAGATGGTCAGAACAAAATATCTTTGTTAGTAAAAGAAAACTGCTGCTGCTACTAAGTCACTTCAGTTGTGTCCGACTCTGTGCGACCCCATCGACGGCAGCCCACCAGGCTTCCCCGTCCCTAGGATTCTCCAGGCAAGAACACTGAAGTGGGTTGCCAGTTCCTTCTCAGTCGTATGCAACTCTTAGTGACTCCATGGACTGCAGCCTATCAGGATCCTCTGTCTATGGGATTTTCCAGGCAAGAGTACTAGAGTGGGTTGCCATTGCCTTCTCCAAAAGAAAACTAGATATCTCAAATTAAGGAATTGAGCGATTTTCTGTGTATGGGAAGATGCAAGATTCTGGTCTCACTGAAATCATTCCTTTGATACGCACCTTAGCTCTCTGAGGCCAATATCCTGTGTTTTCAAATCCTGAGATCCCTTAAGCTGCACCATTGGGGGTGTCTGCAGTCTGATGATAGCTAGATGGAAGGCATTTCTTATTTCCATGGTCTTATTTCCTATTTTAGGTCTTATCATCTGGGAGGTTGTTAATGTGGTGGCTAGAGCCTTTATTTACTGATATGACAGTCAATCTTTTTTTCACAATATTCTAGGTGGAAGAGAAAGCATGTACAAGTCTTCAATTTATGTATGCAACTGACATGTTCAAGGGACAATGAGACAATCAGTGTGGACTTATCCTGGGGCACATAAGTAAGAAGGAAATTTGTGCAGCCTGTGCAGCTTTCCATAACCAAGTTATAGGTTTTGTTCTTAGCCCATGGGTAATGGATGCTGGGCAAACAAGAATAAGTCCCTCTCTCTGGATGTTCTCAGAATATGAAAACAAGAGAAAGTATTTCCCCAAAATTGATGGAGTGAAGTAGAGCATATCTGAAAGCCTCTTCTAAGCAATGGTCAGAGGAGGTCATGACAGCAACTGTCTCACCTTGTCTGAGAGTAACTCATTTTAGATTTTTTTTAATGTGTTAAATCAATTTAAGTAGATTTCAGAATTCTGGTTGACATCCTCAAAGTTGTGTCAGTAGATTCTTTGATCCTGTTGGTGGAAGGGAAACAATCCAAAAATATGTATGGACCAGTGAGCTCCTGCTATTGAGTTTGTTTGTTTGTTTTGGCTGCCTTGGGTCTTCATTGCTGCATGCGGGGTTTCCTCTAGTTGCAGCAAGTGGGGGCTACTCTTTGTTGCAGTGCAAGGGCTTCTCATTGCATTGGCTTCTCTTGTTGCAGAGCACAAGCTCTAGGTGTGTGGACTCAGTAGTTTTGGCGCATCGGCTTAGTTGTTTCACAGCAAGTGGCATCTCCCCAGCCAAGGAGCGAACTGGTGTCCCCTGCATTGGAAGGTGGATTCTTAACCACTGGACCACCAAGGCAGTCCCCCCACTATAGTTTATTATTATTTAGTCCTCTTTTCTCCCTTTACCTCCTGTCTTAGGCTAAGCTTACCCTTTCTTATTTCAACCACAACCTGCACTGCTGAATCTCAAGTTGTACCTCCAGGTAGACTTACCTGTGGGAAGTCAATTTGCATTTGAAGTAGTGCTGAGGAGTGCCTTTTCCCTCTGATTGCAATTTACAGAGCAAATATGGAGAACTGGTACAGAAAAAGCTAGTGGCTGAATCAGACAGCAGGCCAAACTAACAAAGAAAATAAGTTATTAAACTCAAAACAGAAAGCACTGATTACCTCCACTTTTACATTTTTCTATACCTTACACTGTCTTCTAATAAAACATCAGTCAAGCATTATTACATTTTCTATTTTCCACATGTCTCTCTCTTTCTAGATTTTTAACTCATCAAAGGGAGGAAATCTTACTTATCTTATATCCCTGGTGCTTAGACCAGGGCTTAGTACACAGAAGCACTCGAAAACAAAACAAAAAACCCTAAATAAATAAGTATAAAAATTAAAAATACAGCTGAAAGTTTTTGGCTCCTCCACAACAGCCATCAGATCTTAGCAGATTCATAGCATCTCTGAGGCACAGAGTCAGTACCAAGAGAGTTCTTAAAGGTCTTCAGGTGCAACCCCACCTAACAAAGGACCTCCCTCGGTCCATGCCATCTGAAGACACAGGATGTCAGAAGACACACTGCCTTCTGAAGCCCTTTGTTCATCCTTTGAGCAGCTTAAATTGTTAGAAAGTTGTTTCTTTTATGAAGCTGACATCTCTGGTTTCCTCCCACACATTCTAGTCATGCCCTTAGGGCTTTCAGTGAATAAATATAATCTCTCAGAAATTTCTTTGCCATTGATTTGAGAGCCATGTCTAGGCCATATTCGATTTCAGACTGAACTTGTTCCTTGGCTTCGTCTTTTCATTCACAAACCCTAATAAAAGATTATTAGAAACCCAATTGAGATAGCACAGCACAGCAATATCAAAGTGATGGCATCTCTCTTCAAGTCTGATCCTTGTTTAATCAAGGGAGAAAATAACTGTAAGTTGTTTCATACCAACAGTGTGTCAGCTCTTGTCCACACACTTCTAACTTCAACTAATTTAACTTCTCATATTACAGTACAAATAGTATCTTTATTCTCCTCTTTAAGATAAGCTAATTAAGCCAAATCCAACCTCTGTTACTCTACACTGAATTAAGTGTCAGAGACAAAGTTTTGGGTGATGTAGAAAAGGCTTCCCTGGTGGCTCAGACTGTAAAGAATCTGCCTGCAGTGAAGGAGACCCAGGTTTGATCCCTCGGTTGGGAAGATTCCCTGGAGCAGGGAATGGCAACCCACTCCATTATTCTTGCCTGGAGAATTCCATGGACAGAGGAGCCTGGCAGGCTAGTCTATGGGGGTCACAAAGAGGACACAACTGAACAGCTAACACTCACTTTCACAGAAAAAGAAGAGCTTTATTGCTTTGCCAGGCAAAGGGACTCACAGTGAGCTAATGCCCTCAAAATTGTGTGTCCCAATCCGAAAGGGTAGTGAGAAGTTTTATACTAATGAAAGGGCAGGGCATGATCAGCTCATGGACACTGTTCTGATTGGTTGGTGATGAGGTAATCGAGAGTCAGCATCTTCAACCTTCTGGTTTCAACCCGTCTGGGGTCTGTGTGCTTGTGGGCAGCTGACAGGTAACTTCTCCCACCTGGTGGGGGCTTCAGTATCTGCAAAACAGCTCAATGGTATTATTATGATCATCCCTTGAGGGGGAACCAGGACCTGCCACAAAGCTGTACTATTGTTTCTCCAGAAGGTCTCTGCATCCTCTCCCTTCCCTAATTAGCAACTGTTCAAACCCACTCCAGGAGCTCAGGGAAGGTCCTGGAGATTGAATGAAGTCTGCTTCCTATCATCAAGAAATTGGAGACACAGAAAGGCTTTTGTGCCCTGAGCCCCACAGGGTCTTGCTCAGTATCACTAATAAACATTAATAAGTTAAGAGAGCCAATTGTCCCTGGTTCAAAAAATATGATCTATATTTGATTTTAGATAGATCTGATTAAGGATTGTCATAAATTAATGCATGAATTTTAAAATGTCTTGAACTCATGCATCACTGGCCGAGATAGTGCCTTCCTCTAGGAGGGCGCCATGGACTTTGCAATCAAAGGGATCTTGGCTCTCTTTCCTGGTTCTGCCTCTTCGTGCTAAGTAACCTAGAACAGCTCATGTTACTTCTCTGGGAGACAGTATCTTAATCTGTGAGGAGATGGCAATAACATACACTTGGAAAGGTTGAAATGAGGATAAAATGGGATCATGGATGTAAAGATTGAGTACAATGCCCAGGACATGACACAATGAGCATAGTGTTAAGTCACTTCAGTCATGTCTGACTCTTTGTGACCCTATGGACTGTAGCCCACCAAGCTCCTCTGTCCATGGGATTCTCCAGGCAAGAATACTGGAGTGGGTATCCATGCCCTCCTCCAGGGGATCTTCCCCACCCAGGGATCAAACCCGCATCTCTTATGTCTCCTACATTGGCAGGCAGGTTCTTTACCATTAATGCCATGTGGGAGATCCAGCTAAAGGACACATAAAATTTTGGAGACAGTAGGCACTTTGGCAAATACTGAGTCAAATCTTAAATATTGTATATATATATATAATATTTAAGAAATATATATTATAATTTGATATAATAAAACCAGAGAGGACCCAGGCAATAGAGCAAGTCAACACTGACCGTCTATTCCTAGGTCCGTGTTCTTCCCTACAGTCAGAGTCTGCAGCCTGGCCGTGTTCTCATGGCCTCACACAGATCAGGCCAGAAATCAGCAGGCTCAGGAACCCAGGACCCCCAGCTCATCCTCCAGCCTGAATACAGGGTGCAGGAGAGAGAAGACACAGCCTCGTTCTGCCCTTACGGCTTTCTCCAGGGCTCCCTTCCCAATTAATCACTAAAGACAGTCACATGAAAAATGAATCTTCCTTTCCAGGGGGTCTCTCTGCTCCCACTACTCCCCTACACGTGAAAGCCACCTGCTCAGGAACGCATTGAACAGTCGGATAAAAGGCTCCCATCAAGGCTGCCTCACAGGGGATGAAAGTCGAAAGGACAGGACCCCTCTGGAGGCAACAAGCTCATCTGCCTTCCCTGGCCCTGCAGCCATGCTCTGTTTGTTCATGAAGAGGATGAGAAGAGCCTGTCAAAGAGGCTTCCCCAGGACGTGGGGCCCTCAGGCAGACAGATGCGCTGAGTGTGAAGATGCGTTTTCAGAAGCCTTCCTCACGCCCTGCCTGGGGCAGAGCAAACAGGGCTGGGACCATCCCGCCTGCCGCTTGCCTCCAAGGCGGCCCCAGTTACTGGGTTTTAACTTCACCGTCTTCCTCTCCCCACGGTTCATTTTATGGGTTTTGTTCTTTTCGATTGGATACATTTGTAAGATGATTTTTCTTGGAGCTTCTCTATCACACTGATGTGCGACAGAAAATAGAAAATGAAAAATGTAAGCTTCTGTCTAACCATGTCTGAGTGACGAAGGTGTGATATTGACCGGGAAGGAAGGGTGAAAAAGGCTGAATCCTGTTTCCTAGTAGCTTTGCTTCTCTTTATTCCTTTGTCCAAGGTGCCCAGCCTAACCAGCAGAGTGATGGGTGGAAATCATCGCTTCTACACTCTGAACTTTCTATGGGGAAAGCACATCTCCCCCATTTCCAATCCATCTTCTACTTCCAATCCATCTCCCATGCCCTGGTGGGCAAATGACTCATGTCTGACCCGTCAGAGCAGAGAACTCTCCCATACATACTGATGAACGTAGGCATGGCTGTGTGATCCAGCCCTGGTCCATCGGTTGCATAAGGCTTTTTCTTACTAATGGAAAAAAATTACATTCTTGCATCTGCTGACTTTAATCTGGAAATACATGAGTCTAAAAATACGCGGGCCACCTCATGAAATCAGAGAGCAAAGGCTACCCAGTAGAAGGCAGAGCCCAAAAATGAATAAAAACCGATCTCTGATGAAATCGTTTGAGAGCTAGATCTAGCAATGACGGACACCATAAATTATCCTTCTTGCCAGTTTCTGAATTCTGTTATTAGTAAAACGAAAAGCAACTGGTACAGTTTCATCTGATAATCTATATTAATAAAGATTTTGGTATGGCAGATTCTGTGTGAAGCTGCATGAATTTGCTAGCACAAAATATTGAAATAAAAACCTCATGGGTTATTTCATAACATAATTCGGTTTCATAACATAATTTGGTTTCTTTGGCTAGCACCACACGAGAAGAAAATTGTCAGGGATAAAATTATTTTAGTGATTTAGTTACTGATATGTCTTGAACAGTATCATAAAGTACCCACCCGTTTACGACCCAGATGAATTTTTTTCTGAACTCCAATTCTCACTTTGTAACAATGTTTTCCTTTTTTTTTCCTAGACAATGAGCATCCACCCTGGCTTCCTTCAGATCCAAAGGGTCAGTTTGACTGGTGTTCCTCCAACGAAATGTAATTAAAGGGGTTTTCAATGCCAGAAGGTGAAGTGGTCTTCAGTAATAGCCACTGCCGATACCCGTGTGTGTGCTCAGTCACTCAGTCATGTCCAACTCTTTGTGACTATGGACTGTAGCCCGCCAGACTCCTCTGTCCACGGGATTTTCCAGGCAAGAATGCTGGAGTGGGTTGCCATTTCCTTCTCCAACTGGTGTGCGTGGCTGGTAGTTTAAGGAGTTACGGAGACTACAATTTCCAGCCTAGAAACAGTTTTTCTAGATCCTAGTGGGAGACAATAGTCTTTCTTTGGCAGTGTGATGTCCAAATACTGTCACTGCATGCCAAAGCATTCTAGAATCTCAGTTTACATACAGAGCCACACCTTGAGTAATGATCAAACTGCCAGGATAACTGGGTTATAGACAGTTTGTCCATGAGCAACATACTGTATCCATAGATAACAATATGAGGTTGAGGGGAGAGAGAAAGCGAGCCTTTATTGACCTCAAGAGATCAGTTCTGATTTCTCTGATTACTGACAAAACTAGCATTCTCCAGCCCCCTGGTGGGGTAAGATTTGGGGAAAGGAAGGCTCAGAGGTGTACCCAGAGGTGCTGGGCAGTAGCCCCCAATAAACTACCACACATCCTCATACAAGTCTGACCACATAATTTTCCAAGACCACACAATTTAAAAGTGATCTAAATTTTTCTTGTTGACACCCAGAGCAGGGTATATATTTTAAACATATTTATTTTTTTGGCTGTGTGGGGTCTCAGTTGCAACATGCAGGATCTAGTTCCCTGACCAGTGATTGAACCTGGGTCTCCTGCATTGGGAGCACAGTGCCTGAGCCACTGGACCACCAGGGAAGTCCTGGAGTTTATTTTCTATGAGGAGTCAACTCTCTAACATATCAAAGACTAGTTTCCATCTGGGGAAGGCAATGGCACCCCACTCCAATACTCTTGCCTAGAAAATCCCATGGACGGAGGAGCATGGTAGGCTGCAGTCCATGGGGTCACTGAGTTGGACACAACTGAGCAACTTCACTTTCACTTTTCACTTTCATGCATTGGAGGAGGAAATGGCAACCCACTCTAGTGTTCTTGCCTGGAGAGTCTGAGGGACGGGGGAGCCTGGTAAGCTGTCGTCTATGGGGTGGCACAGAGTCAGACACGACTGAAGCAACTTAGCAGCAGCAGCAGCAGCAGTTTCCATCTGAAACTAGATTTCTCCATCATGCTTCATCACAACAGTGCTTCTTTATTTTAGAACAATGTTAACATCCAATCTGTGCCTGAGTCCCTAACCCACTTTCCACCCAGTGGTATCTCAGGAAATAACACACCTGCCAACCACTCTAAGATATTAATAGCAATGTCCCCAAATATCCCTGTATGCCAGTCTAGGCCTGCTACTTACCATCAAACAGGTTTTCAAAGTTCCACAGCCCCTCCCCACTGTCAAGGAAGCATTGGCCTCACCATGAATTGTCCTGATTCTATGTGAGAAGTACTTAGACTCAAAAGACTAAGTCCTACTAGCAGTCAGCTTTGATGAGAACAATGCCCTAGAATGAGGGCAGTGAGAGCCACCTCCTGTGCACCAAGGACTTCTGAGAGCCCAGCTGAAATGCTTCTGACATGATAGAAATGATTGCAACATTTCATCCAGGACTTCTCATTCCACAGCTTGGAAGCCATTTGAGAACCAAGACCTGAAAGCCAGGCAATAACCAGCCATCAGGAACAGTCAGACCATCCTGAAGGACCACAGTGCACTGAAAAGGATGAGGAGGATGAAAAGAAACACCGCGGGGCTGGACATGGACACAGGAGATTAAGGGAGGAGATGGAGACCTTGCAAGGAACTCTGTGAGCAGAACTGGCCAGCTCTCCAGACAGTGGCAGAATGGCCAGAGTAGATAGACAGGCGCCACCCCAGGGAGACAGACATCCTCAGTTTAGATGACCTCATGCTGTGTCCATGTGCCTTCAGGACTCCGTGATTAGATGTCTTTGGGACTCTGCCAAACTAATGAAACAGGATTTGTAGGGGAGGGAGTCGGAGGTGATGCGGTAAAAGAGGAAGGGGTCTATTTAAATGATGGGCTTCCCAGGTGGCACTAGTGGTAAAGAACCCGCCTGCCAGTGCAGGAGACGTAAGAGACACAGGTTCCATCCCTGAGTCAGGAAGATCCCCTGGAGGAGGGCATGGCAACCCACTCCGGTATTCTTGCCAGAATCCCATGGACAGAGGAGCCTGGCGGGCTACAGTCCATAGGGTTGCAGACAGTCGGACACGGCTGAGGTGACTGAGCACACCCGTGTCTGCTTGACATCCAAACGTTGTGTCTGGAGCAGCTGTGGAGGCGGTGAGGGCGTCTCAGTGCTCCCCTGTGGCCAGTTGAACACACTGATGTCCACCCTCTGGAAAGAAGAAGAATACAAGACGATCTAACAGGCAAGATTGGAAGACGAGACCGTGGCTCTTCTGTCTCGCCTTGCGCTCAGTGAAGGAAGGGAGTAAGTGTTGTGTTTGTTTGTGTGTTTTGAGTGTGGGCTTTCTTGTTTGTTTTTAGTGAAACCGTCAATTCTGAGAATAGCTGTGAGGGAAGCGAAACCTGCTCCTCCAGATGGAGAGGCTGGACCCCACGCCTGGCAGTGGGGCTGTGGGAGGGGGAACAAGAGGAAAAAGGACGTGGGAGCTGGCAGGCGGGAGGGAGAGGGGTGTGGGCAGGAGGCAGGGTGGGCAGAAGGCACAGGCTTGTACGGAAATCACTGGTGCGAATAAAGATCCAGGCGGGCCTGAGGTTCTGGCAAAAGCTCTGGGTGAGTCCTACCTTTAACCTTCAGCCAAAGGGGGAATGAATCTGAGACCCCGAGAGGGACGAAGTCTTGTCCACGAGGCAGAGCCATCTGTGCTGAGTCGCTCAGTAGTGTCCAACTCTTTGCAACCCCACAGACTGTAGCCCACCAGGCTCCTCTGTTCATGGGGGTCCTCCAGGAAAGAATACTGGAGTGGGTTGCCATGCCCTCCTCCAGGAGAACTTCCCGACCCCAGAATTGAGCCAGGGTCTCCTGATTGCAGCCACATTCTTTACCAGCTGAGCCACCAGGGAAGCCTGCGGAGCCATCAGCCTAGGCTTGAAACTGGAATTCGGAAGATGAGCAGGATGGAGAGTGGCCCCAAGCTCCTAATTCTTGGTTGATGAGAGGTAGAAATTAAAAAAGGAAACGGACTGTCTGTGTTATACAGTCGTGTGTTAGTTTTGTGTTTTTGACCTTGGATGTCATTTTTAGCGCTAATATAAAACCCTATGAATTACTCCTGGACATACAGAGGTTTTGCGAACTCTTACTGTAAATGTGAAAGTCCCACTTAGGCTTTCAGACCGTGACCCCGACGGTTTACAAACAAGAGGAGAGAAAATAAAAGTGCAGTTTGGCAGATAGCTATTAAAATCAAAATATTTAAATTTTTTCATATTCAAATGCATTTTGAATGCAAATATTGAAATAGAGACAAAAATTACAGATGAAGACAATAAAATATGAAAGACTAAAAACTGTACACCCAGACAAAAAAATGGCCTAAGTAACCTTTAAAGTATTAAAATGTAATTGTTGTTTAGTCACTAAGTCATGCCGAACTCTTTTGCCACCCCATGGACTGTAGCCGGCCAGGCCCCTCTATCCATGGGATTTCCCAGAAAAGAACACTGGACTGGGTTGCCATTCCCTTCTCCAGGGGATCTTCTTCACCCAGGGATCAAATAAGAGTCTCTTACATTGACAGGAGGATTCTTTACCAGTGAACCATCAAGGAAGCCTAAAATGTAAAAACTTAGGACCAAAGTTTAGGAAGGCAGACTTCTAGTGTAGATGCTAGGGTAGACCACCTTGTTTGATTGACAGTAAAATATGTCTAAAACAAAAGCTGAATGAGTTACAAGCTTCAGTAGCCAAACCTGTTTAATGCTTTCCTTAGCAGGATGTAGATGTAATGTTACTATATAACTTCTAATGAAGAAAAAAATCTTTATTCTCAAAATGTCCAGTTTTAGTCATTATGGATTATGCACAAAGGATTTTTTAGCTGTTGCCAAAACCAAAGGTAAAATATACTGGAATAATTTAAATCCTGTAATAAACAAAGGGTATAAGATATAATAACAACTCTAAAATATCAGGGAAAATGAACTCACTATAAAATCGGTCTTCAGCAGGTGTAATGAAGAAGATAAATTTCAACAATTAGGAACTAATGAAGTCTTTGTAAAAAATGCTATTTATAAAGAATAAGTGAGAAAATGCTTGGGAAACATGACATATATTAAGCAATAGGTCTGAATGACAAATGCCCTGAGCTATTAAGGAAATTAGTAAAGAAACTTAATTAACTTACAATGATTTTTTTTCAGAACTCATAGGAGATTGGATACTGGCAACATGGTACCCATTATCAGAAAATGATTGAAACGAATGAGCTCAGAAATTACCAGGTGACAATTTTTCCACTAATTGTATTATTAGTAAAATCCCAAGATTAGAATTCAGTGCTTAACAAAAAGATCAGGGTTCCAGAATCATAATAACCAGGAACATATTTTTAAAATTAACCTCACAAAACCAAGTAGCCTTTATTATTTTCCATTCAATATCACTGAAATACAGAGGAAAGGAAAATAAAATTCACATTGACTACTGAGTGTATACTTTTTTTTAATAATTTTGGAATGTGAAAAATCTAACATTCACTTGCCAAAAATGCTTTTAATTGACTTGTTTAAAAGTTGAGCTATGTAAATTGAAACTTGTCCTTGGCAAGGGAAGACTAATAGTTATTATCTTCACTCAGAAAAAGTCTCTAAGGGTCACAATAACTTATCAGAGGGCTAATTTTCTATTAGTCTATACCTTATGCTAATGAAGTCAATACTGAACATTGTGGCATTTGTTTATGTCTCAAGAGCAAGAGTGAGTTTAGGATTTAAACTTTCATTGCACAGGGAATTTATGGTTAACATTGGTATGGGAAGGAAAAGAGTGTACCTAAAACCTCAAAGCCAGGGGAAAAATGTAGATTTAAATGGAAAAATTGGTGACAAGTTGTTGAAAGGAAACAAAGTCTTTAATGAAGATAAATGGGTGGATAAAAGCAAGTAATCAGTGGAAGAGGAATGTTCCCCACCAGGTGGCAGTCCTAATGAATTATTCACTAGAACTGCAGCCAGCTAGGATCTGTCCTCTTCTAGATTGTTCTGCAGTAGCGAACTGGCAAAACAGTGTGAACTTGACTGGAGCACTCTGGGCCCAGGCTGGAGGGGAGTCAGACTGTGCCACGTTCGGAGAAATTACCTTCTTATTGTTGAGATAGATAGTAACATGTCTACATTAGACATGGATGCTATGGAGAAGTAAATTCAGTGCCACCTTGAATAATATTAATATTAAATCACATACTTCTAAGGTTTTATCCTGATTTAAGACTGATAGTAACTTCTGGGACTTTCCTGGTGGTCCAGTGGTTAAGACTTTTCTTCCAATGCAGGGAGTGTGAGTTCGATCTCTGGTCAGGGAGCTAGGATCCCACATGCTGAGACCCCGCAATATTAATTCTGTTTTATGTTTTGCTTTTTGGCTGCCAGAAACCAAAAAGCCAAAGCATAAAATGGAAGCAATATTGTAACGAATTCAATAAAAACTAAAAAATGGCTCATATTAAAAAAAAAATCTTAAAAAAGAAATGACTGATAGTAACTTTCTTCCTACCCTCTAACAGTTAAAAGATTTTGGGACTTCCCTGGCAATTCAGTGGTTAAGACTTCACACCTCCAAGGCAGGGATCATGAGTCTGATCCCTGGTTCAGGAAATAAGATCCCTCATGCCAAGCAGCCAAAAAATAAAATTTAAAAAAAAAGTGAAAAATTTCTGTGTAAAAAAATAAAAAAATCTAACATGATGTTTCTTAGTCTTTAATCTTGGTCAGATTTCTTAGTTTCATTGCCTTTGTTTTCTGTTTTCAGCAGTAAATAAAGATGATTTTTGAAAAGACTACTTAAAGTGAGCAGGAAGCTTAATGAAGTAAATCATCACATGGGAAAGTTATTCACAAATTTTCAAGTGTTATCCATTAGTTATTATTTTTGCCATTCTGGGTAGATTATATTTGTACTCCTCTCCAAAGTATTAGCATATATATGGGCCCATTTAACAAACATTTATTGTGCCTCCTAATCTGTGCTGCTATGACAGGTCCAAGGATGCAGTGATGTATAAACAGTTCTCTGCCCTCATAATTTATATTGTATGGGAGAAAGGAATATTACAACACTATGTGACAATGACTCTGATTTTTTAAAAATGTGTATATGTGGGAGACACACTTATTCCAGTCTTGGGTCAAGGAAAGCATCCTGAAGGAAGTGACATCTAAGATGAGGACTAAAGGATGTGTAAAATTTAGAAAAGTCAGAGATTTTGATGGGGGAGTACAATCCAGATAGAAAAAGCAACAAGTGCAAAGACCTGGAAGACACATTCATAACATATTTCTGGAACTCCAGTTTTCATAAAATAAATAATGCAAGTCTGTGTATAAGGAGAGATGAGTTAGGACTGTTTTATAAAAACAAAATCTTGACGGTCTTATACAACATACAACAGAGGCTGGACTTTTTCCAGCTGCTGCTGCTGCTGCTGCTAAGTCGCTTCAGTCGTGTCCGACTCTGTGCGACCCCATAGACGGCAGCCCAACAGGCTCCACCATCCCTGGGATTCTCCAGGCAAGAACACTGGAGTGGGTTGCCATTTCCTTCTCCAATGCATGAAAGTGAAAAGTGAAGTGAAGGCTTTTTCCAGCAGGCAACAGCAACTATTAAGGATTTTAGGCAGGCTATGGCATGATCAGATTCAAATTATTAAGGATTGGATGAAAGATTTAGATTAGGGCTATTGCAGTAATCTAGATAAAATTCAGTAGTAAAATGTTCTAAGACAGATCTACATGCGTTTACTGTCCATAAAGTTTTACTGAACATGGCTATATCCACTTACATATTGTTTTTGTCTGCTTCAGTGCTGCAGTGGTAAGGCTGTATGATCATGACAGAGATTGTTTGGTCCCCCCAAACCTAATATACTCACGATCTGTCATTGGCTAAAAAAGTTTGCCAACCCTTGATCTAAGGAGAAAATATTATAGTAGGAATGAAGAACAGAAGGCATTGCATAAAAATCACAAATTGACAGTTTGTGACTGATTAAATGTAGAGTAGTAAGAAAGATAAATCTAAAAGATATTTGACATGGATTGAATTAACAGGTACTAAATAAATAAGCTGTATCTGATACCCTATCTTTGTGACTATTCAACTACTATGATAGAGTCACACTCTGATATTCACAACTTAGTGCTGAATATATCTAACATGATCTTCTCTGGTGGCTCAGAGAGCCAAGAATCTGCCTGTAATGTGGGAGACCTGAGTTCAGTCCCTGGGTCGGGAAGATCCCCTGGAGAAGGGAATGACTAAAAGTCAGTTTTCATTCCAATCCCAAAGAAAGGCAATGCCAAAGAATGCTCAAACTACCACACAATTGCACTCATCTCACATGCTAGTAAAGTAATGCTTAAAATTCTCCAAGCCAGGCTTCAGCAATACATGAACCGTGAACTTCCAGATGTTCAAGCTGGTTTTAGAAAAGGCAGAGGAACCAGAGATTAAATTGCCAACATCTGGTGGATCATTGAAAAAGCAAGAGAGTTCTAAAAAATCATCTATTTCTGCTTTATTGACTATGCCAAAGCCTTTGACTGTGTGGGTCACAATAAACTGGAAAATTCTTTGATATGGGAATACCAGACCACCTGACCTGCCTCTTGAGAAACCTGTATGCAGGTCAGGAAGCAACAGTTAGAATTGGACATGGAACAACAGACTGGTTCCAAATAGGAAAAGGGGTATGTCAAGGCTGTATATTGTCACCCTGCTTATTTAACTTATATGCAGAGTACATCATGAGAAACGCTGGGCTAGAGGAAGCACAAGCTGGAATCAAGATTGCCAGGAGAAATAGCAATAACCTCAGATATGCAGATGACACCACCCTTATGGCAGAAAGTGAAGAAGAACTAAAGAGCCTCTTGATGAAAGTGAAAGAGGAGAGTGAAAAGGCTGGCTTAAAGCTCAACATTCAGAAAACTAAGATCATGGCATCCGGTCCCATCACTTCATGGCAAATAGTTGGGAAACAGTGGCTGACTTTATTTTTCTGGGCTCCAAAATCACTGCAGATGGTGACTGTAGCCATGAAATTAAAAGACGCTTACTCCTTGGCAGGAAAGTTATGACCAACCTAGACAGCATATTAAAAAGCAGAGACATTACTTTGTCAGCAAAGGTCCATCTAGTCAAGGCTATGGTTTTTCCAGTGGTCATGTATAGATGTGAGAGTTGGACTATAAAGAAACCTGAGTGCAGAAGAATTGATGCTTTTGAACTGTGTTGTTGGAGAAGACTCTTGAGAGTCCCTTGGACTGCAAGGAGATCCAACCAGTCCATCCGAAAGGAGATCAGTCCTGGGTGTTCATTGGTAACACTGATTTTAAAGCTGAAACGCCAATACTTTGGCCACCTGATGTGAAGAGCTGACCCATTTGAAAAGACCCTGATGCTGGGAAAGATTGAGGGCAGGAGGAGAAGGGGACAACAGAGGATGAGATCATTGGATGGCATCATCGACTCAATAGACATAGGTTTGGGTGGACTCCGGGAGTTGGTGATGGACAGGGAAGCCTGGCGTGCTGTGGTTCATGGGGTTGCAAAGAGTCGGACAGGACTGAGCAACTGAACTGAACTGAACCCACTCCGGTATTCTTGCCTGGAGAATTTCATGGACAGAGGAGCCTGGCGGGCTGAGGTCCCTGGGGTGGCAAAGAGTCGGACATGATTGAGCAGCTAACACTTTCACTTTTTTTAATGTTCATACATAACATACTGCGAAATATTAAATCTCCCAAAATGTCGGTCCATATGGTTTAACACATATATTTAATAGACCAGTATTTTATTTAAACTCAAAATTAGAATGAATATTATTTTCCAAATAAAGTTAAACCCTTCAAATATGATTTTGTTTTTCTTGAATGAACCTTATAGAAGTTTGTAACTTTAAGTGTGCATCTTGGGAAAACCCTTTCAAGTCTCAGTTTTCTCATTTGCAAAATCATTATTTATATTATCCCTAACATCTAAAAATTCTAACATTAATGATTCAAGACCATTATGATTTTCGTTTAATTTGCAGCAGAGGAAAAGAGCAAAAATAGGGTTGAAGTGGCTGTAAATCCGAGAAATAAAACATCAAGTGAGAGAATCATATGATAAGAAAGATATTCCTAAGCTAAAAAGGAAAGTTCCAGGTGATTGGGAGACATAGATCCAGTTTAGTATAAAGCTGGACTGGATACACAATATGTTTAGTTGGTTCATACTTTTAAAATGTTTTTAATGATCTATTTCTACTTTCTAGTACTTCTGATGCCCTGATGATTCATCTCTACTGAGCGAAGCCATGCCAAGTTGCTTCACTCATGTCTGACTTTGCTCATGTCTGACTCTTGGCGACCCTGTGGACTAGAGCCTACCAGGCTCCTCTGTCCATGGGATTCTCCAGGCAAGAATCCTGGAGTGGGAGTTGCCATTTCCTCCTCCAGAGGTTCTTCTCAATGCAGGGATCAAACCCAAGTCTCCCGAATTGTAGGCCGTTTTACTTCTCAGCTGCTCTATTGAGCAGCTCATTACTACGACTGACTCTGGCTTTATTGTGTAGAACCAAACAGTGTAGTTGGTCTTTCAACTGTCTTGGAAGTGTCTTGGAAGTATCAGTGTCTTGGAAGTATTGAGATGGTTGAACTGAGATATAAACCTTGGTGAGTTGCTTTGATTTTTGATGTTCTAGAGACTCTTCCTTCCAAAAGTTTCCTTTGCCTTGTCTTTATTTTTTTTTTCTTATATCCTGATAGAAGGAGAGAAGATGGATCTTTTGTGGTATGATACATTTGATGGACTCTGAAGATGTTATTCATCATTCAAAAAAGGAGTTTGGGAGAGCAAAAGTCACATGTACACAGGGCACGTGTTGTATTGTCTATTCCTTGAGTACTTAGGTACTTACATTTAAAATCCAGAACACAAATATTGTGAGTCAGGATCAATTTTGCTTTAAATCAGTTGGATAGAGGCAGAGCCAAGGCACACTGGCAGCCAAAGGACCTGTTTAGGGACATGATAAATTGAGTCCTTAAGTCCTTGGCAGAAGAGCCGACTTACAGATAAGAGATAAGGAAATGAGTTTGCAATAGAATCTCTACTGATTAGTTGGGATGGAAATCAGAAGGTCTTCTGCGGTCTGGATTGCATTTTATATTATCTTTGCCACTTATTTAGTACATCAGCATATTTTGCAACTTCCCTCCCACCCCACCACCAACTCAGTCCCTTCAGTAACATCTTTTGCTTGAGTGAGCAGTAAATAACAAGGAGAACTAGGGACAATTAACTATTATTGTTGCCCTATGACTAATGAAAATTCGTACATTGCACATTGGGGAAAAATGTACTTATTAACATGCCTGTGGGGGGTAGGTTAATGTTGCTATTTTAACTTTGCTTGGGAGAAACTGAAGTCAAATAACTTACCCAAGGTTATCGAGCCGTCTGTGGCTGTGAGAATTACACAAGCAGAGTTTCTCCTGTCAGTGGCCCCAAGACACCTGGTAAAGAAAGTCCAGGGTCCCAGCAGCACCCTCTGGCCATATCCCAGACTCTAAACACAGGATTCATCTCTGTGTAGTGAGGCTCATTAGCAGGATCACTAAAAATGCATGTAGTAACTAGTAAGTCTTGCTGTTCTGAAGGCTTTTCTCATGCAATCACACATTCACTTATCATTTCTTTCTGAGGATTTTTTTTTAATTGGAGTATAATTCCTTTACAGTGCTGTGTTAGATTCTGCTGTACAACAACATGAATCAGCTCTGTGTATACATGTATCGCCTCCGTCTTGAGCCTCATTTCCACTCCCCCATCTTACCTCTTCTAGGTCATCGTAGAGCATTGAGCTGAGCTCCCTGTTATATGGCAGCTTCCCACTAGCTATCTATTTTACTCCTGGTCATGTATACACTGGGCTTCCCAGGTAGTGCTAGTGGTAAAAGACCTGCCTGCCATTGCAGCAGACCTAAGAGACATGGGTTCAATTCCTGGGTCGGGAAGATCCACTGGAGGAGGAAATGATAACCCACTTCAGTATTTTTGCCTGGAGAATCCCATGGCCAGAGGAGCCTGATGGCTACAGTGCATGGGGTTGCAAAGAGTCAGACACAGCATATACACAGTGTATATATGTCAGAACTGCTGCTGCTGCTGCTAAGTCACTTCAGTCGTGTCCGACTCTGTGCGACCCCATAGATGGCAGCCCACTAGGCCCCGCCGTCCCTGGGATTCTCCAGGCAAGAACACTGGAGTGGGTTGCCATTTCCTTCTCCAATGCATGAAAGTGAAAAGTGAAAGCAAGGATGCTCAGTCGTGTCCGACTCTTAGCGACCCCATGGACTGCAGCCTACCAGGCTCCTCCGCCCACGGGATTTTCCAGGCAAGAGTACTGGAGTGGGTTGTCATTGCCTTCTCCAAACTAATTTCACAATTTATCCCACTTTGTCCCACCCCCTCTACGTCAACAGTCTGTTCTCTACCTTTGTGAGGATTTTTCAACCCAGTAAAAATGTCAGGACCCCTAAAAGAAAGCTTTAATGATTATGTGACAGTTGGCAGGGTTGACAAGCAAGCTCATTAGGCACCAAATGACACTGTCACTTACTTCTTTATTAACTCAACCAAAACTTATGTGGCACTTATTGGGTAGTTCAGTGCTGCTGTAGTATGAACCCTAGTAGCGTAAACAGAGGACTGTGGCATTAGGTGGGGCAGGTACTGAGGACTCTCCTTGTGACATAAAAGGGAGTATTCTATTGTATAGTTAATGGTTGCTGTTATTCAGTCGCTAAGTCTTGTCTAACTCTTTGTGAGCCCACGGACTGCAGCATACCTAACGCTTCCCTGTCCCTCACCATCACCCGGAGTTAACGGTTAGCCAATGGAAAACTTTGAGCAAGGGTGTGACTTGATTAGATTTTCTTGACTGCTACTGACAACAATCTGGCAGAGAAGGAGGATAAACCAGAACTAGGAAATAGCCCTTTTCTGAGAGAGAGAAGATAAGAACTTGAACTAGATCTTTAGCCACGGTTTGGCGAGATGAAGATAAACAGAGATATTAGTATTCACAGGACAAACAGACAGGAAGACAAGAGTGGCTGGAGGTAAGAGGCAGGAAGGGGAGTACTTTTGGGATGACTTCTAGATTTCTGGTTTGGAGGACGGAGTAGATGATGCTGTCATTCAGTGATTCCTCCTGGAATTATAGGAAGCAAATGAGGTGGAGGCTGTGTAGGGTGCAGGAGATGTAGAATAGGAAAACGTCTTTGCTTTGAAATATGCTGAGCTGGAAATGCCTGCAAGCGTCTGGACAGTTTCCAATAAGCAGTTTGCTATAGAGGTTTAGCCCTCAAGGAGAATCTGTACTAACATCAAGATTTAACAGTCATGATATAGTGGACACTTGTGTATCTTGGTTGGCCTGGATTTCTCACCCAGTCAGTGTCTGATCCTGAATGAAAGGTTATAACCTGTAGAACTGAAAAACTGGATATGGTCATTCACTTTCTCTTTGCCTTTGTTTTTAAGTTGTTGCCTTTCTTTTTAAGCCATGAAAACATCTGATATTAGCAAGTACTAGGGAAAATACAAAGTCAAATGTCAAGATGTGTCTAAGAAACTTTGATAGACTTAGAAATCTGTTATAACAAGGAGTACAATTCACAGGTATTTATTTTGTTTCCCTGAGGTTTTTTTGACTTTTGTCCTTGACCTCATGAGAGTCATCAGGATAAAATATTTTGTAAGCTGCAAAACTTTAAACAAAAGTGAAGGATTAAAACAGTCACAATGATAAAGATGATTAGATTTTAAAATGTAAATCATTTAACACAATGTCTTCACACCATAATTATTCAATCAATATTATTTTTCTTAGCCACTTCAATGGACCCAAATGCTTACAACATCTTCAGCACAAGAAAACTAGAACAATGCTAATAATCAAACCACTAGTTGTAAGAAATCAATTCTAAACATTCCATTCGCTTTGTATTGATTAGCCCTTGACAACATTTTAAGAGTTCTTTCTGGTCCTGTAATTTCTGCTCAGTGCACCAAGTTGATGGATGCAATTATAGAAGCTTTTTAATTGAAGATTTATTTGTTCAGAAATGTCTCTGGAAATAAAGTTGACTACTATTAACTTTTGAAACATAAAATTAAAAAGCAAAAATTTTAGTTGAATTCTAATATATCTATTCCAGTTAAGCCCAAAAGTGTTCCTTTAAAATAAACAAGTTGTCATCTGTCTAGAATAAGTGAAAAGGAAATTGTGGTTCAGTTAACTACATACAGACTAATAGCAACCCCAAGTGGTAGCATATTGGAATTGTTTTTAGTCTGTTTTATGCACGCCTCAGAGAAATTACAATCTAGGAAAGTGGTTATTGTGACCAATTGGTCTCTAAATGGTTGCAGTTTTGAAGTATAATTACAACTTGTGTTTCTGTAATAAAAGTTTTATTTCCAGCCCTGAGTCAGAGTCAAAAATGACTCTCCATGTGGACAACCTTGGAATACAAATGAGCATAAGGAAAGTTGCTTATCTTTTGGAAAGAAAGAGGAGGCAGGTGCAGTGTAGGGTGACCATCAGCCTGCTACAGGGGTCGCTGCTACCACTTAATGATGAGAGGAACTAATGGGAAGGGCAAATCGATCAAGGTTAAATCCTTCTCTGCTGCTTGTTGGATATATGATTTCCAGTTCATTATTTTAAACTGAATACTTTTTTTTTTCCAACTTTAAAGTGGGGACAGCTACGCTCATTGGCATGAGGGGAGGCCAGTTACAGAAAGATCCAGACTGGACAGTGAATCTGTTATCACTTTCAATGACTGGGTTCCTCTTGTCTCACCTTTACCTGGGAACCACACCTGAGAAGTTCTCCAGGTTGCAGGGTGTATATGATGGGCAGATCCAGGGGGCAAATAGGAGATGACAATAAGAGGGGAGGAAGCATTGAATGTGGCGAAGATATGAAACCACATGGAATATGAATCAGGCTACCAAGTTCACTGCAGCTGACGTATAATATACAAGAGAGAGAAAAAAGGGAAGCATTGAAAGTAAAGAGTTAGTGAGGGGACTTCCCTGGCGGTCCAGTGGTTTAAGACTCAGCACTTCCACTGTAGGGGGTGTGGGTTCAATCCCTTTTGGGGGAACTAAGATTCCACATACCATGCAGTGCAGCCAAAAAACAAAAGAATTAATTAGTGAAGGGACAGATCATAACCGGTCGTATCACTTGACCAAGTTTGGATTTTACCATGAAGGCTTTGAAAGATGGAGAGTGGTTGAACAATCTTTATTATTTTAGAAGTATGACCCTAATAACAGGTTAAGGATCAGATTCAGGAGGGAGTGGATAAGACTGGAGTAGAACTAGTGAAGGGTTGGCAGGATGGGAGAAGCACATGAATTTATAAAACAGGCAGGATTTTTAACTAATCAGATATTAATTGATTGGGGAACCAGAAAGGTAGAAATCAAGGATGATGCCTAGGCATCTCTTGTTTTCCTATAGATGATATTCTATCAGTGGAGAAGGGAGGGCAAAAACAGCTCTCTAATCAAAATTTCTGGTGGTGAAAGTCTTAGGACTTAGAACAAAACAGACAGTGGAAAAGGAGTTTCAAATTCAAGGATTCTCGAATACAGGTCTATGTTTCCCATTCTTCCCCTTCCACAATCCAGGACTGCCACAAAGATTTGTGCTACTGAATACTTAATCCAGAAATATTTAATAAACTGATATAAAATGTGAGGTGATGTTCTGGATGAGGCACAAGCTATACAAACTCTCTGGGTCTTAGATTCCTTAAAATAAGGGTGAAAAGTGAAAAATGTTAGTCACTCAGTAGTGTCTGACTCTTTGCAACCCCATAGACTGTAGCCTGCCAGTCTCCTCTGTCCATGGAATTCTCCAGGCAAGAATTATGGAGTGGGTAGCCATTCCCTTCTCCAAGGGATCTTCCCAACCCAGGGATCAAACCCAGGTGTCCCTCGTTGCGGGTGAATTCTTTACTGTCTGAACCACCAGGGAAACCATAAAATAAGGGTGGCATTTAGATTATTCTAAAAAGCTCCCCCTATTCAAATACTGAATCTCTGTAACTTTCCAGTAAACCCCTTTTTATTCACTAGTCATCTTTAGCAACAATAAAACTTATTTATCCCTTCCATTCATCACCGTGAATATTTCTCTCTCTGATGTCTACTTGAAGGTAAGGAAATCAACTTTGCTTCAGCCTCCCTTGAAAGCAGAAGTCTCAAAACTTCTGGGTGTTCTAGAACAAATCTGATTTCAGATCAGAACAAATATCATTTCAAACCAGAACATACCTGGTTTCAACGAGGAAAAAAAAAAAAATTTGCAACCGGTGTCTCTGAAAACACACTTGCATTGTGCCCTGATTGAGGATAGGCAAAGCTGTGATTTTCCCAGTAGTTATGTATGGATATGAGAGTTGGACCATAAAGAAGGCTGAGCGCTAAAGAACTGATGCTTTCTAATTGTGGTGCTGGAGAAGACTCTTGAGAGTCCCTTGGACCGTAAGGAGATAAAACCAGTCAACACTAAAGGAAATCAACCCTGAATATTCATTGGAAGAACTGATGCTGAAGCTGAAGCTCCAATACTTTAGCTACCAGGTGTGAAGAGTCAACTCATTGGAAAAGACTCTGATGCTGGGAAAGATGGAGGGCAGGAGGAGAAACAGGAGACAGAGGATGAGATGGTTAGACAGCATCACCGATTCAATGGACATGAGTTTGAGCAAACACCAGGAGACAGTGAAGGACAGGGAAGCCTGGAGTGCTACATTCCCTGGGGTCACAAAGACTTGAACATGACTTAGTGACCGAACAAACAATAACTGATTCAGGCTTTGAGGGAACTGGTCTTGGCAGAGACAGCTAGAAAGGTTTTCTAAAGAATCATCTATAAAGCTTTGTGACCTATCAGATAAACAAGGCCTCTCCCAGTGGAAGGACTTTCTGGCAAGCTTCAGTCACCAGCTGTACATCTCAGGAAGCATAACCAGGTCAGCTGCCCTGTCCCCAAACCCTGGACTCCCAGGTGTCACCTGAAAGAGGCTTAGCAGTCCTGTGAATATAAATAATCTTACTTCCTAACAGCTGCACAAAAGCCACGTGAGTCACTGAGCCCTGCGGCAGGTTTTTCCTCCAAATTTTGGTCCTCTAATCGAATGTCACTCTCTTTATCAGGAAGCGAAGAGACTGCCTGGAGACCCTGGTTAGCATGTAGCAGGCTTGCCTAAACCCCTGTCTCTGACACAAGCCACAGCCCTGGAGAATTAATAGCAGAAGCCTTCATTCTTATGAGAGGAACTTCAAAGACCCCCAATGAGGAAAGCAGTGTCCCTGGAAAATGTTGAAATGACAAATAGCAATATTTCCGCTGACAAAAGATGAAGATGAAACAAATGTTAGAATAGAAAACGTGATTTTATTTTGCCGGGCTCTCACTGAAAACTATCATCCAAGTCTTTAACTGAAATGAAAAAAGGCGTCACTATAACAAGCCCAGTAGAGCCAACTTAGATTTCTAACACCGAAGGTCATCTTTGAAATACCAAAAGCTTACAAAGTAATGAAAAATCTCAATGCAGAAAGTCACGCGTGTGGCCCCAAATAGTCTTGTGCTGCACATTTGGTAGACAGCAGTCGAGCTGGAAGCCTCTTAGGGATCATTCAGGTAAACCCCTTCATGTTACAAAGGAGGAGACTTGGAACCCAGAATACATGCAGTAACTTTCTCAAGGTCGTAGAACTACTTAGTGACTTCCGAATTCTTAGCAACTGCCTTCTTTACATCCAGTGAGCCAATTGCTTCTCCCTGCAAATCCAACTTTGCCCAGTGATTGAGACAGCCCTAATCAGGTGGTGCTAGTGGTAAAGATCTGCCTGCAATGCAGGAGACCCGGGTTTGATTGGTTTGAGAAGATCCCCTGAAGAAGGGAATGGCTACCCACTCCAGTATTCTTACCTGGAAAATCCCATGGACAGAGGAGCCTGGTGGACTACAGTCCATGGGGTCGCAAAAAGTCAGACAAGAGTGACTAAGCACATGAGTCAGGACTGAAATTCAAATTCAGTAGGTCCTGGGGCCTAATATTTGTCCTGCTATCTTAGGTCCATTCTGTGTTATACTCATTAAGCCACAGACTTGCTGAAACCGGCCTCATTACCACCTCACAGTTGCAGAATCAGAGGTCTGTGTGCAGACCTATACCCTCTGCATCAGGTCTATTTGATGACATATGACCTGGAACACAGGGACCAAGGCTGTAAATTTCAAAAAAGTACCGAACAAAAAGGATGAAGGGCTGATAAAGGCATGGTGCATCCTAAAATTTGAAGCCCACAGAGTTAAACATTAGGGATAAGAGGAAAGATAGAAAACCCCAAAGATAAAATAAAATACTTTTTTTTTCCAAACACTGCTTAATACAAGAAGTCCTGCGATCAGTCAACAGGTGAGACATTCAGACAATTCAGCCTTTTAAAAGTTGAAAAGTATTTGGAGTTTTGTGGCTTAATCTGCCTTTCAGATATACAAATGACACATTTTTCAAGAATAAGTAAATTTTTTAATTTTAAGTAAAAGGCATGGAGCCTATAGAGATGAACCCTCAGATCAAACGAAAAGAAGCAGCATGGAAAATACTCAGAGAAGGGCAATCTGAGAAGGATCTCCTGCAGAATCTAAAGATAATGAATGGAAACTGGCATGTACAACAGAAATCAAGTCGATGTGTTATTTATGAAATTGGATCACACCATCCAAGAGGGAGGAGTCTGTGGTTAAAAAAACGAGATAATTGGCTTACAGAAGGATTGCTGAAAGGACTCTCAATCCACACGCTTTCCGCCCAGGGCTCTGTGTCCCCAACCACTTCCCTGGCCTTGCATCATCTGACACTGTTCTGACCTCCAGACCCAGCTATGAAGCTACCTTCTTGAACTAACACATTCTGTCAGCCTTTATAACCACAAATTTCACATCCAGAGATTCAATCAACCACAGATTGAATTCCACAGAAATGGAGTGCCAACTGTTCGTAGATGTTGCAACAATCTCAGTGTTAACCAGTTCAAAATGGGACCCTTGGTCCCCATGCCACCTAAAACTGCCTACCCCTGCTCCCCCTCAGCTTTTACCCACTGCAGGAAAAGCACCTCCTTCTGTTCCTTAACTTATACCAGACCCTTCCCTAGCTTAACTTGCCCTCCCCACCCCCACATGTATTCTGGTACATTTTGTTTCACACTGAGACTTGTGATAACTTCTTTAAAATATGTCCCTAATGCATTCCCTTTTCTAATCATATTCCTCTACTACTCTAGCCAGATCAGCCCTCATCTCTTGCCAAGACTGTTAAAATAACCTCCCAATTGCACATCTTGTTTCTACGTTTGCCCTATTTTATTCTCCATACAGCAATCCAAATCATTTTTAGAAACTGCAGATGATTTAAGTCTTTCCTTCTACTTAAAACCCTTTTAGTAGATGCCAATAGTATTAATGAAAGAAAGAGAAAGTGTTAATCACTCGGTCATGTCCTCTTTATGACCCTATGGACTGTAGCCCACCAGGCTCCATGGGATTCTCCAGGCAAGAATACTGGAGTGGGGATCTTCCTGACCCAGAGGTTGAAACTGCGTCTCCTGCAGGCCCTGCATTGTCAGACGGATTCTTTACCTTCTAAGCCACCAGGGAAGCACACCAATAGTATTAATAGTTAAATATAAATTTTTGTGTGTGACACACCCACCCTTCATGACTGACTCTGCTTCGTTCTTTTGCCTCCTTTGCACTCCTTCCTCTCTGTCTCAAAACTTCCCTCACACACTGTTTCAGTGCTCCTTCAATAAGCATCTTTCAATATCAGGAGTTTGCACCTGCTCTTCTTTTTCCTGGTACATTTTCCTCATTAACAGCCTGGTTACTGTCACTCAAAATAAGAGATGTCCCCTCTTTGGCCATCTAAGTAAGTCTCCCAGGTGATTCTCTCATTGCCTCCTTTATTCTACTTCTTTTCCTGATATTTAGGATACTTTGTAACTATATTGCTTTGCATCCCTTTGGTTCATCTTTATGACCTTCACTCCACAAGCGGTAATGGCACAAGAAGACTAAAATGACCTCACTAAAATGCATTATTATTTCATGTATTGCTAAGGAGTTAAAACCTGGGCCAACTGATTATGATACAATAATTGATGCTTTCCAATTGTGGTGCTGGAGAAGACTCTTGAGAGTCCTTTGGACAGCAAGCAGATCAAACCAGTCTATTCTAAAGGAGATCAACCCTGAATATTTATTAGAAGGACTGATGCTGAAGCTGAAGCTCCAATACTCTGGCCACCTGATGGGAAGAGCCAACTCATTGGAAAAGCCCGTCATGCTGGGAAAGATTGAGGGCAGGAGGAGAAGGAGGAAGCAGAGGATGAGACGGTTGGATGGCATCACCGACTCAATGAACATGAGTCTGAGCAAATACCAGGAGATAGTGAAGGACAGGGAAGCCTGGCGTGTTGTAGTCCATGCAGTTGCAAACAGTCAGATGTGACTTAGTGACTAAATGACAACAACAGCAGCAATACTTTATTTCACTTGAAATTTTATGACAAATTTGTAAAGAGTTCCTTTAATTGTGTTTAGACATATATTTTGATATATCTTATTCATATGTATTGATAGAATGCAATATCTGCAAAATGAATCACACACAAAAAAAAAAACTAAAAAAAACTTTAGAATCTGGTTCTTTTAAATGGTTATGGGGCTTAAAGCCATAGAGTTAATTTTTCACAACTGTATTCTTTATTCTGCTGGCAAGAATTTTGGTATGTGGGCATTACCAAACATAAACAAACACAGTGCTATTATCTGAGGTTTTTCTTCCAAGCTATGATACTCTTCCTGCAAGCTTTGATGGTGTGTGATGTGCAACCCTGTAACACACTCACCCACTTGTCCTTTCTTAGGTCCTACAAAGTTGCTTTCCAAGAAAATTGGGAATTTCACTCATTCCTCCAAACCTAGATATTCACTTCTCTAATATCAAATTCCACATCACTGTTTCACTTCAATAATTTTTAGCATTTACAATAATGTTTTCAATGCCAGATATAATCTTTAAAATTAATGGTGACTATTCTCAACACATAAAACACCAAAACTAACTTCAAATGAAAAAATAAATACATATCTTGGCTAAAACAAACATGTATGGATTACGACAATTATATCAAGACGTATCTTACTTTCAGAGGTGTGAAAATGTACAAAAATGGGTCTTATTGTGAAGTATGGTGTACTCTTATGCTTTTTCTATCAGTTTTTTAATTATTTTTTGTCTGTCCCATTTTGAAAGAGGCACATTGAAATTTAAATTGCATCTTCACTATGAGTCGTACTTTTTCTATATCAAATGACAGCATTTTTCCATTTTAATTCATTTCTTAAAGTCTGATTTTTCTGGTATTAATAGCTTGACTCCTGTTGTCCCTGTTTTTAAAACTGCCTGATATATCTTTGCTGATTTTATGTCATTTTGTTTGAGATATGCTAATGGAAGACCATATTTGACAAAACACCATTTTTTATTTTCAATGTAAGAGATTTCTATCTTTTAATAAGGAAGTTACATTTAGTTCCATTATTAAATTTGTAGTATTTAGTCTTGTTTCTCTTAGCTGGCTGTAGTTCTTATGGTGTCATATTATAACATGATTTCTCCATTCTTTTGTTAAAAGTTTTTATTGTGAAATGTATCACAAATACACACAATGGATATATATACATACGCATATTTAAAGATTAATGGTTAAATTGAATAAAATTCTAATATCCACTGTCCAGCTTAAGAAACAAGAGTATCGGGTATAATCCTGAAGCTTCCTGTTGACTTGATTACACTCTTTCCCTGCACTGGATTTAGTACCATCCTGTATTTTGTATAAGCATTTCCTTTGCTTTTTCTCTATAGCTTTACCACATATATGTTGCTTTAAACAATTTAATGATCAGTTTGCTTATTATTTAACTTTATACAAATGCAATTGACACATATTTTTGCTCTGCATCATTTTATGCTGATGGCTGTGATTAATTCATTTTCCCTAATATATGGTGCTCTGTTAAAATTTGTAGAACCTTGTACATTGTGTTCTGTATGAAAAGTGCTGACAATGTGGATGGTGCCCCAGAGCTGAAGAAAGTCATAACCCTGATCCTTTGTATGAATACAACATAATCTACTCATTTTAATAATTCAGCATTTTTCCTAGGGTTGTTTTTCTAACTTTTATTCTTTTTTTTTTTTTTTTGGCCATGGTGCATAGATTGTGGGGCCTTATTTTCCTGACCAGGGACCAAACCCACCCCTGCACTGAAAGCGCAGTCTTAACCACTGGACTACCAGGGAAGTCCCCCTAGGTTTGTTGAGCTTTCTTTAACAGTTTTGTCTTGCTTTCTTGAAATAGTATTGCTATGAGCATTATTTTACATGTCTCTGGAACATACAGTTTCTCCAGGGTTTCTAACTAGGAGTGGAATAACTGGTAACCGTGTATACAAATACATGCATTGATAAACTCTTTGGTTCCAGACTTCCCTAGTGGACCAGTGGCTAAGGCTCCATTCTCCCAGTGCAGGGGTCCAGGCTTGATCCCTGGTCAGGGAACTGGATCTTGCATGCAGCAATTTAAAAGATCCCATGTGCTGCAACTGAGACCTGGTGCCGCCAAATAAATAAAAAATAAACAAACTGATTTTCTCCTGTTAATCTTTTTGTTAACGAGTCTTGGCTGGAAACCTAAAACAGTGGCTAGAAGATTCCCTTCCTTACAGAAGCATCAGATGGATGGGGGACTACCATTGCTGGCATTGAAAATGGAAGAAGAAGCCACAAGAAAAGCCCTCAGCTGACAGGAAAAGAGGAAACAGGGACCTCATTCCTACAAGCACATGGAGCTCAGCGCTGCCAGTAACCTGAAAGTCCCCGGAAATGAACTCTCCCTCAGGCCCTGCCAAGGAGGCAGCCTGGCCGACAGCCTGACTTTGCCCCTGTAAGACCTAAGACAGGGCAGACAAGTCACTGACCTGCAGTGTTATGAGACAAGAGATCTCTTACTCAGTTTTAGTCAATCGGTCTGTCCAACTCTTTGTGACCCCATGGACCGTAGCCCACCAGGCTCCTCTGTCCATGGGATTCTCCAGGCAAGAATACTAGGGTTGGTTGCCATGCCCTCCTTCAGGGGATCTTCCCAACCCAGGGATCGAACCTGGGTCTCCTGCATTGCAGGTGGATTCTTTACCACTGTGCCATCTGGGAAGCCCTTACTTATGCCACTGAAATTGTAGCAATCTGTCAGCAATAAAAACCAGCACACATGATGAGCCTGGTTTGTGATAGTTTTGATGAGTCAAGTGCTTTTAAACAGCCTGATCAATATTATTTCAAATTAATCACTTTTCTAGTTGTGTCAATCTTTAACTTTGTTTATCTTTAACTTAGTTCATGGCCTAAGGAGGATCTAAGAAGCATCACTGCTCAATTAAAGGCAAAACAGGTTGGATGGAAAAGAGACACCTGATCAGTCTTCCAAGCAACATATTATAGTAACTGTCTCTAGTTCACCTCTGTGGTTCATCTCTATGGTTTCCAGACATTTTGCCCATGTTGTTTGTTCTAGAATGGAGAGCTGTGGAGCAAAATTTGGCCAGTCCATATTGGGGTTAAAGGGTGGAGCTCTGCTTCAAGTTCTGTGGGGAAAGAGAAGGAAGCTGACAGGCAGAAAAACAATAAAACCCAAGATGAAGAAAGAATGTTAAGGCACTTGGGTCCAAGCTTCTGATTATTCCTCAAGCACTCTAAGTTAGACAGAAATGTGTTTCAGTCATTTGCCAATGAAAAGAACCAGTCTTGAATGCTGTATTCATGTCCAATTGATAAAGGTAGTGACTTATTAGTAAAACACCACACATTCACTGTCTCAAAGCTCTGCTGGTCAGAAGTTCAATGCAGGTCTCTGGGCTAAAACCAAGATCCCAGCAGAGCTCCACCCCTGTCTCAGGGCTCCGTGCCAGAATGCATGTCCCTGCCTTCCAGCTTCTCCATCCACACTTGGCTGGGCCCGTTTCCTCCATCTTCAAAAGTCAGCAACATTGACTCTCTCTGTGCCTTTCCTCCATGGTCACATCTCCCTCTGACCTCTAATGTCTATTTTAATTTGCTTTATGATGACACTGAGCATCTTTTCATGTGTTTACTGACCTTTTCTGTTTCCTCTTTTGTGAGTTCTCCATTTCAAGTCTTTGTCAACTTTTCTATTGGATCATTTGCCATTTTTCTTCCTGTTTCTTTCATGGAACTATTTCACATTTTGGATATTTATCCTCTAGTGGTTCAATCTATTAAACTATCATCTCCTGTTTTGTGCTTATATTTTGATAGTTTTATGTCTTTTAAACTTAACCTGTATTTTAATGTAGTTGCTTTTGTCCATTGTTTGTCTTGTTTTACTTTTCTATATATTGAAGAAGAAATTCTTTTTTTCCTAAAGTCAAAGAACATTCTGATATATTTTGTTGTAAAGCATATAAATTTTTTTCTCATTAAGTATTTACTCTGTCAATAATTCTTTTTCCCCAATTAATTAATTAATTAATTTAGCTGCCTCGATTCTTATTTGCATTCTGTTCTGCTCTCTCTAGCTGTGTGACTCACGGCGGGTTTAGCTGACCTACAGCATGTGAGATCTTAGTTCCCCGACCAGGGATCGAACCTGCACTCTCTCCATTCGAAGATAGATTCTTAAATATAGGACAACCAGGGAAGTCTTGTTTTCTTCTTTTAAATAAGGAAGTTTGCCCAGAACATTGTATTGGGCTGTCATTTTCTTATTGACCTCTAATAGCATTTCCTTTCTGTTTCACATTTTCATCCATGCATTAAGTATGCCTCTGGGTTCTTTATTCTGTACCATTAATCAGTATGTCTATCCCTGAGTAAACACCACAGTATATTACCAAGACTTTATCATAAGCTTCACTATCTGGTAGAAACAGAGCTTTTCAACTTGATCTTTTTCTTTAGAATGTGTTATATCTTTTTGACCTTTTGCTTATTCATATACCTTTTTAAATAAACTTGTCAAGTTCCATAGAAAAATGGCTGGAATTTGGATTAGAATTACATCTATAGGACAAGTGGAGGAGAACTGACAATTTTTTTAACTCAAGGTCTATTCTCGACATGAAATATGTCCATTTATTTTGGTCATCCTTAATGGCTGTCAATAGCACTTTATAATTTTTAGTGTAACAGTTTTACTTAGCTTTTGCTAATCATTATTCCTGAGAACATTATATTTTTAGTGCAAAAGTAATTACATTTTCTAACTGTTGTTTCTTAGGTGCATAAAAATGCAATTAACTCTTGTCCAATAATGATATCATATGCTACTATAACAGCTACTGTTCTAAAGCAAAAGTGTCAGTCACAGTCATGTCTGATTCTTTGCGACTGTAGCCCATCAGGCTCCTCTGTCCATGGAATTGTCCAGCCAAGAATACTGGAGTGGATTCCCATTCCCTTCTCCAGGGGATCTTCCCCACCCAGGAATCAAACCCCGGTCTCCTGCATTGTAGGCAGATTCCTTACCATCGAGCCACCAGGGAAGCCCCCAGGCACTTTATCAACCCATTAAATCCTCTCAACAACTCTACCAGGGGAAGATCTGTTAAGCATAATCACACTTTATTTTGGCATTCAAACCACCACATCAATTTGGCCACCAGAATTTGGAGTAAGGCAGAGTGTGTAGAAGAGAGAAGTGCAGCAATTGCGCCTCTTATGGAGAAGAGAATCTGCCACAGAACAAAATGCTGTTGGTTTCCCGGTGCTTGATGAAAAAGAGGAAAGGGTGGTCTGCACAAAATTTTGGTTCCATACTGCAGCACCGGGAGTTCCTGACCACGGCAGTGGCCCCGGCTGCCTCTGTGCCCTCCTCATTGACCTCTACGAAGCACTTGTGTGCAACCTTGGACATGGGCACGTTCTTCTTAGCTGACATTCCGGAAAAGTCTGCCTTGGCTTCCTCGAAAGCATCAGTCATTCCTAAACTTCGAAGAAAAGCCTCCAAGTCATAACTCGCCTCCAGCTTTAATCTGGGAAGAAACACTTGAACTTTCTCCTCAGTCAGCTTTTCTGGACTCGTCCAGGTTCTGAACTTCTCATATGTAAGTGTTTTTTCCACCTGAAATAATAAAGAGTTAAGCCTTAAAAGCTAGACGACAATAGCCCGGTACCCACCCACTTATCGGCTCATTAACTTCTCCCCCTCATGACCTGTGACTTGATGCTGAGTTCTGTTCCAGGATAATCTACAGGGTATTTCCTCTTATAAACACACCAAGATTTTCCCTCTATTTCTTGCACTTTCCCTGTTTTATGGATACAAGAGAACAATAGCTATGAAACACCTGAGACAAGGATAGGGTTTTACTTTGAACTATCTGTACCAAATTCAAGTCAAGTTGGTTTTTTAGTTTAGGAAATTCTCATAACCAATTTATTGTATTTATGACGATGATATCACTTTAATGGCAGAAAGTGAAGAGGAACTAAAGAGCCTCTAGATGAAGGTGAAAAAGGAGAGTGAAAAAGCTGGCTTAAAACTCAGCATTCAAAAACTAAGATCATGGCATCCAGTTCTATCATTTCATGGCAAATAGATGGGGAAAACAGTGTCAGATTTCATTTTCTTAGGCTCCAAAATCAATGTGGACAGTGACTACAATCACGGAATTAAAAGATGCTTGCACCTTGGAAGAAGAGCTATGACCAACCTAGACAGTGTTTTAAAAAGCAGAGACATCACTTTGCCGACAAAGTCCATATAGTCAAAGCTATGGTTTTTCCAGTAGTCATGTATGGATGTGAGAGTTGGACCATTAAGAAGGCTGAGTGCCAAAGAACTGACACTTTTAAACTGTGGTGTTGGAGAAGACTCTTAAGAGTCCGTTGGACTGCCAGTAGATCAAACCAGTCAATCCGAAAGGAAATCAACCCTGAATATTTATTAGAAGGACTGATGCTGAAGCTGAAGCTCCAATACTTTGACCACCTGATGAGAAGAGCTGACTCATTGGAAAAGACCCTGATGCTGGGAAAGATTGAAGGCAGGAGGAGAAGGGGACGACAGAGGATGAGATGGTTGGATGGCATCACCAACTCAATGGACATGAGTTTGAGTAAACTCCAGGAGTTGGTGATGGACAGGGAAGCCTGGCTTGCTGCAGTCCATGAGACTGAAAAGAGTCAGACATGACTGAGTGACTGAACTGTACTGAACTATATAGGCAACTATGTAATAAGAGGGAGAACTCAGGGATTCTGGGGAAGGAGGGCAGGAATGGGAAATTCCACAGGACTGTTGCTTCTGACATCCTTGTTTGCCCTTTCCCCGTTCTGGGGGTAGCTTCAAACCCTCCCAAACCCAGCCTTCATTTTGTTTATGCACAGAAAAAAATACTGAGGAGCATCTTTCCTCCACCAGCAGAAGTCCAGGTGAGAGCTCCTCCCCAGTAACAGCTGTTTGGATGTCAGTTCTGCTCCTAGACTCTCCTAATTTTCTTTTTTGGGGGGTTGGGGAGCTTTTGAAAAAATTGAAATATATGTGATATACAACATTGTGTAAATTTGACATGTACATGTGTCATACATTTATACATTGAAATATAATTGCCATTATAGCAATAATTAATACCTCTATTATATTATATAACTATCATTTATTTTTTTATTAATTTGTTTATTTTTAACTGGAGGATAATTGCCTTACAATGTAGCGCTGGTTTCTGCCATTCATCAACATGAATCAGCCATGCTGCTGCTAAATCGCTTCAGTCGTGTCCGACTCTGTGCGACCCCATAGACGGCAGCCCACCAGGCTCCCCCATCCCTGGGATTCTACAGGCAAGAATACTGGAGTGGGGTGCCATTTCCTTCTCCAATGTATGAAAGTAAAAAGTGAAAGTGAAGTTGCTCAGTCATTTCTAACTCTTAGTGACCCCATGGTCTGCAGCCTACCAGGCTCCTCCATCCATGGGATTTTCCAGGCAAGAGTACTGGAGTGGGGTGCCATTGCCTTCTCTGAATCAGCCATAGGTGTGTGTGTATATATATATATATATATATATATATGTCCCTCCCTGTTGAACCTCCCTCCCACCTCCCACCTCAACCCTGTAGGTTGTCACAGAGCACCGGGTTTGAACTCCCTGCATCATAGAGCAAATTCCCAGTGGCTACCTGCTTTACCGGTGATAATATGTATGTTTCCATACTACTCTCTCAATTTATCCCACTCTCTCCTACCCCCGCTGTGTCCACAGGTCTGTTCACTATGTCTGCATCTAATTTTCTTAAAGTTGCCATGACAGATCTCTTCCTTGCCTTATGCCAGGAGGTTCCTGATTCCATAGAGAAGCCAAGGAAATCAGGCAGGCCCTACCCTCACAGGGGTGGGCCGGCATGCACCAGTGTGCTGGAGCTAGCTTGCATCTTCTGCAAAAGTCAATTGTTAAATCCTTGGAAGCCTAAACTTGGCCATGGTGCAGATATTTACACCACAGGAATCATCATACGTTATAAATGAGGGCTTTCCCGACACCCCAGGAGCCAGATAACCAGCACACTGTCGTTCCTGCACCTCCCAGCCTATACATTTATTTTCCCCCAACCTGAACCCTCATTTCCTGTCATGGAAAAATGTCCTTTTCCTCCTGTCCAAGAAAAATTCCTCACGTGTACTTTAGACCCTTGTTCCTCAAAATTGGTCTATGACCAACAGCATCTGTATCACTTGGAATCTTGTCAGAAATGCAAAATCTCAGGTCATAATCCCCCTAAATCAGAATCTGTATTTTAACAGGATCCCATTGGATTAATATGCACATTAATGTTTGAGGAACACTGCTCAAAGCCATCTTTACCTTTTTCCTGTTCTTTTGTTCAATAATTACTGGGCTCTCAACTAGCCCCTCCCTTCAGAATAAATAATAATGTTCTTATTTTTGGAACTCTCTTCTTCTAGGCTTCATCAACAATTCCACTCCTAGGTGTACACTCAATGGAAAGGCATACACATGTTCACCAAAAGTCATGCAGTGGTGTTCATTTAGCACTCCTCAGAACAACCCTCTGGAGAAAGAAATGGCAACCCACTCCGATATTCTTGCCTAGAGAAATCCACGGACAGAGGAGCCAGGCAGGCTACAGTCTATGGGGTGGTGAAGAGTCGAGCATAACTGAGCAACTATCACTCACTTACTCATTTAGTACAACCCTAAATTGGAAATGCCTCAAATGCAATCCAGTGGATGGACTTTTAAACAAGAGCTCAGGCTACTTAGGATCGCCACGGGGAAGTACTGGGGGAAAGGATAGTTGGGGAGATCGGGATGGACATGTATACACTGCTACATTTAAAACGGATAGCCAGCAAGGACCTAATGTAGAGCACAGGGAACTCTGCACAATGGTACATGGCAGCTGGATGGGAGGGGAGGTTGGGGGAGAATGGATGCATGTATGTATATGCATATATGGCCGAGTCCCTTTACTGTTCACCTAAAATTATCACCGCATTGTTAATCAGCGATATCCCAATACGGAATAAAAAGTTTAAAAAAAAAAATGTGCAGGCAGGATCCATAGACACTCAGACTCAGTGTCAAGGGCTTACCACAGCAAGATCTGTGTTCTCATCAGGCAGAAGGATGAGCATGCTTAGCTCAGCCCCCACGTAGGGCAGCTCCAGGACCCGGGCAGGCACCTCCTCCACGTGCCCCATTTTAAACTTGGCTTGCTTGAACATCATCTGTACTGTCTTCTTCTCCTGATAAAAATATGAAACTAAAATCAAATCACTGAAAAATGAGCACAGGGTACTAAAAACTGGTATGTCTAATTCACAGAATCCTAGTTGTTGTTCAGTCACTAAGTCACGTCTGATCACGTCTGACTCTGCAACCCCATGGACTGTAGCCCACCAGGCTCCACTGTCCATGGGATTCTCTAGGCAAGAATACTGGAGTGAGTTGCCATTTCCTTCTCCAAGAGATATTTCTGACCCAGAGGTCGGTCCCATGACTCCTGCATTGCAGGTGGATTCTTTACCACTAAGATACCAGGGAAGCCCATGGAACATAACATATAGGTACATATAATTATTATTTCTGTGAATTTATGCTGATTGATGCAAAAATCTTCATTAGTACATACTAGTGTTGAGTAATAACATTCCATTGTCCCAGCAGATCAAGTACTACCACGTGGGAGAGAAAAAATTGACGAATAGAGACATAAAACTCTCTATATTATTATCAGAAGAAATTGTATTTTTTTCTCTTTTTAAAAGATAAGTAGAGAAGCACTTGCAGGGACCTTTTAATTAAAAAATTATTTCTCGAAGTTAAGAGGAAAATTAACTAATATTCAAGACTTTGCACTGGAAGATTTATTTAGAAAAGGTATATAGGCCAGAGGGAGTTACACTTTTACTCTGAAAAGTTGCTCAATTATATAACTGGCACTATGGCCTTGCTTTTCTTGGAGGGAAAACCTTGATGAGATGTCGAGTCCACATTTTTAGAGACTGCAACAAATAAATTCTGGGCATGTAAATTTTTGTGCAATATGCTATTATCAAGTGGATAGAGGTCAAATTCCAAGCTGAGAGTTATTGACCTCAGCCATTATCATATTCAAAAGTGAAAGGAGAAAAGTTTTTTAAAGTTAGGCATGGAAGTCTAAAAATCAAACACACAGCATGATGACTATAGTTAATAATAGTGTGGATTAATAATATAGTAATATGGAATGCTGGACATTTGCTAAGAGGGTAGATTTCAGGTGCTGTCATCAAGAAAATATATAGTAACTATGTGAGCAAAAGATAGTTTAATTAGCTTCACTGCAGTAATCATTTCACTGTGCATCTCAAATCCATCTTGTACACCTTAAATATGTAAACTTTTTATTTTTTAAAAAAAGAGCCAAAAACAAAACAAAATAAAAACAAAACTGTCCTGAACACTTGCTAACATTTTTTTGTATTCCGAATTGTACAGCCATGAATTCTAAGGCAATAAATAGTCATAACTGTCATTGACAATTGCGAGAAAAAGTCTAAATGCACTCAGTGATTGGATAATACAAACATAACTCCAAAGCTTAGAAGAAATTTTCTTTCAATCCAAATAACATGACCAGAGACAGATCGATTTGACCAAGGATCCAAAAACAAAAAGATCAACATAACAATTATTTTAGTATTTCTCTTTCCCATTCCAATAAGAGATATACAGGGGACATGAAATTCATTGAGAAATAAATTAAGAATCAAGACAGTGTGAAACAAATTATTTCTCCCATTCCTTCACAATCTTTCCCAGCGTATTACTTTGGAAAGTAGCAATATGTCTGCAAAATGTTTTCCTACCTGGTTAGTCTTAAAGGGCATTCCCCTTGTGTGCTTTCTGTCAAATGGCTCATTCCACTTGCCTTTGAAATAGATGGCATTCACCAGGACCAGCTTAGTCAGAGGACCGACTGTCCCAGCCCCCAGTATCTCTGATATCTTACCTGTAAATAATAAGAGAGAAAGTTACTGCTATTGGGGGAGAATAAACTTTTCTTTTACAAAAGTTCTCTCTCTCGATATTGAAAAAGGCTAGAATTCTGCTGTCTGGCTGCCTGAGGACTCAGAGGGATGGTGTTTTGCGCGGGGCACACATGCAATGTAGTGTTTGTCTTTAAACAAGAATCTCGAAGCAGAGACTAACACCAGGTTTAAGCATTTTTCAGAAATCACCACTTCCTAAGCCCAAGAAAAATATCAGATCAGCTTTGGGGCTTTCCTGATGGCTCAGACAATAAAGAATCTGCCTGAAATGCAGGAGATCCAGGTTCAATCCCTGGGTTGGGAAGATCCCCTGGAGAAGGGAATGCCTACTCGCTCCAGTATTCTCGCCTGGAGAATCCCATGGACAGAGGAGCCCGGCGGGCTACAGTCCATGTCAGAATGGCATTACCTGCTTCAAAACCCAGCACACATACACACAGGCTACTGGAAACAGGGTCAGAGTGGTCCCACTGAGGAGGTCACATCCGAGCACTCTTGGCTCTGTCTCCCTTATAACACCACCTCTCCCGAAGTGACAACCGCTCACCTTCCGTCTTCTCCATCACCCAGTTGTTTATGTGTTTCCTGCATTCTTCAGTGGCTTCAGCAAAGGACACCTCCTCCAGGTCAGCCTGATAGAACTTCTGGCAGGATTCTTTAAAAGCCTACAAATGCAGAATACCAAGTGTGGCCATATTCTACTTGGCAAAATTTCCTAAAAGTGTGGAAACGTTTTTTTCTTAATATGTTTCTGGCATAAATGCTTGCACAGGGCAATCTGTACTTTAAAACTCACTTGTGCAATTAATCAAAATGTACAGACCACTGGCACTGTGCCAGGTGCAGGACACCAAGGTAAAGACAGGACTTTGGACCTGAGGTGGCTCACAGTCTGCTGAGAGAGAAACATATACACACAGAGAGTTGCAAGATGTTTTGAGAATATGGAGAGCCGCAGCTATGCACAAAACAGCCTGCAAACTTTCCTGTCAAACGCTTAAACTCCATGTTGACCTTCTGTTTGATTTTTATCTCCTCTACTATGTGGTCTAACCATGTTATACTCATTTCTGCATGACCAGAACTGACCAGAGTGTCCAAAACATCTTTGTGGAATGATTGGAAGGCTTCAACTAGACTATCAAAAAATCTTGCAGGTCTTCCAGGAGTGGAATCAGTGTGTGTGTGTGCGTGTGTGTGTGTGTGTGTGTGTGTGTGTGTGTGTGTGTGTGTGTGTGTGTGTGTGTGTGTAGGGAATTAGGGAAAAAAGTAGCAAGGGATAAACCATGAAATGTAAGTTGGGGTCAAATCAGGAAGGGCATTACATGCAACACGTTAAAACCCACAGATAACTCACCTCATGAAAACTTGTTTTCTGATATAACGTGCCTGCAATTGGCTCCCATCCTCCACCCATCTCCTGTCCTCAAACATTTTAGTTTCTATGGAGGAAAGAAGATGCAGAGAGAAGAAGAACCCAAGCGGCCATGAAAAGTGGAGAATGACTCCCTGTGTCCTCAACATTCCCCAATTACAATATTCAAAAATCTGGCTGATATTCAAAAATGAACATCCATTAACCAGGAGATTCCTGGAATCACAAGTACTTTTCCTAGAAAACCTAACTAGCTGAAGGACTCAGAATCATCTCCAAGGATACTGAACCCCAGAGCAGGCAATCTGCATCAGGTAGCACCCAACAGCAGCCAGGACAAGGTTATATTTGAGTCTTACATAATAATCCTTGGAACTGCTGACTGCTAAGATGGCCAGACTTACCCTGATCATTCCATTAATCTTAAAATAACATCCCTCTGTTTATTGTAGGGCACAATTTTTTGGATCTCACTTATTGAATAATGGCAGGCTTTTACTGGACTAGGGAATTCTGGAATTATACACTGCAGTAAATAAGAAATACTCAGATTCAAAATTTTATTTTTTAGGGACAGAATTTAATTTTAGAAATACTATTTTATCATTTGCCAACAAATGTCTGTCTAGTCAAAGCTATGGTTTTTCCAGTAGTAATGTATGGATGTCAGAGTTGGACTATAAAGAAAGTTGAGAGCAGAAGAATTGATGTTTTTGAACTGTGGTGTTGGAGAAGACTCTTGAGAGTCCCTTGGACAGCAAGGAGACCCAACCCGTTCATCCTAAAGGAAATCAGTCCTGAATACTCATTGGAAGGACTGATGCTGAAGTTGAAACTCCAATACTTTGGTCACCTGATGAGAAGAACTGACTCATCTGAAAAGACCCTGATACTGGGAAAGATTGAAGGCAGGAGGAGAAGGGGACGACAGAGGATGAGATGGTTGGATGGCATCTCAATGGACTCAATGGACATGAGTTGGAGTAAACTCTGGGAATTGGTGATGGACAGGGAGGCCTGGCGTGCTGCAGTCCACGGGGTCACAAAGAGTCGGACATGACCGAGCAACTGAACTAAACTGAAATCTATCAGTGGTGTGAAAGGACCAGGCTGGACTTGGAGAGATCAGTTAGAAAACAATTAAAATAACAGTATAGAAGGTGTGAGAGCCTGGACACAGGCAATGACAATGGTGATTCAGAAGAGGGGCCAAATTAAGAGGGGACAAGTTTAAGAGACTTTGCGTGGTCAGCTCCACAGAAAGTGCCCAGTAAAGATGAGACAGGGGTTAGAGGTTGTGGTCATTGAGATGGGGGTAGGGGAAAGGCAGGTGTGGGTGCAGGAAGATGGACAAATTGAAATTGACATCTGAGAGTATGATATTTCAGAAACAGTCATTTTTTTAAAGGACACAGTTTGGAGGCAATCATAAAATTCCCAAATACAGAAGTATAATTCTAAGCACATTTTTAAGGCAGCACAACTATACTTTATTTCTGCTCTTACATAATTTCTATTTTATTTTCAGTGTCTTTTTTAATCAATGTGGGAGCACTACTTACTGGCAGGAAATCACATGTCTTTTCCCCAAAGAGTCTGTTGGCAGTTCTGAGCAGGCACTGCGAGCTGGACGTGCTGACTTCCCTGAGGAGTGACTGGAAACCTCGGTGGACATCTCCACTTTCATTCAGACAAAGTGCCTTGTGATAGAAGACAAGAACACTGACTTTTAACGTGCCATTTTCTCCATCAAAGAGCTCTTCCCAAACAAATTTCTGTGCTGAAAATCACAAAGGATCCTATTTTAAAAGGAGTTGGGTTTCACCATCTAGCACAGAGTTTCTCAACCTGGAAATATGGACTTTTGGGGCCACAAACCTGGTGGTAAAGAATCTGCCTGCCAATGCAGGAGACATAGGAGAGGTGGGTTTGATCCCCGGGTGGGGAAGATCTCCTGGAGGAGGAAATATCAGCCCACTCCTGTATTCTTTCCTGGGAAACCCCATGGACAGAAATCCCAAAGTGGGCTACAGTCCATGGGGGTCTCAAGAGTTGGACCCGAGTTAGCAACTAAACCACCACCACCTCTTTGCTGTGAGACTGTCCTGCACACACTAGAATATTTAGCTGTATTTCTGGCCTCTGGCCACTAGATGTCAGCAGCACCTCTCTGGGATGACAACCAACCCAGTCCAGACCTTGTCCACTGTCTCCGGGAGGCCGAATCGCCCCCAGGTGGACAGCCCTGCTCTAGCAGGTTTATCGATGCCAGGAAGGCAGCGCATAGTCACTCAGGAGGGAGACCGAAGAGAACAAACAGGGATATGGAATGACCTCTAGGATACAAGAATGAGCAGAAATAGACACGGAAATGTTTCATTGGGAATTTCACAGTCCTCCAGTCTAGACTGGATTTAAAGGTCAAATCGGAGTGAGAATGAAGGCTGTTCCCTTATCTCCCAACAACCCCAGCCCAAAGCCTCCCTCCTCCAGGGAGCTGAAAGAAACAGCCACCAGGGACTCAACTGTGACTGGGGACAGATTCTGAGGAGGGTCTGTGCACCCTGATATTCGTGGGAACATGATGCCTATATGGCAGTTTTCTGGGACACTTTCACCAGGGAGTCTACTTCCCTAGAGCAAAAGCCACTACCTCACTGGTGCATGCGTGTGTGCTCAGTCACTTCAGTCGTGTCCGACTCTGCGACCCCATGGACTGTAGCCCACCAGGCTCCCTTGTCCATGGGATTCCCAAGGCAAGAATACTGGAGTGGGTGGCCATTTCCTTCTCCAGGGGATCCTCCAGACCTAGGATCGAACCCAGTCTCCTATATCTCCTGCATTGGCAGGCTGATTCTTTACCCACTGAGCCACCTGGAAAGCCCATTTCATTGATAGCTAAGGTCATATATGAACCATGTCAGGTCAATCAGATCATATATTGATTGACTGATTACATATACATATATATGTATGGCTGAGCTCTATATATTATATATACATATATATAGATTATATCCTAAAAATTCCAGAAGATATAAGTCCCCATTTGTGTTGCACTTTTTCCACTTGTGCATAACCTTATACTAGAAACAACACATTAAACACAAAGTTCATTTGCATAGTTGCATTTCCATTTGAGATATAACATTAGCAAAAGCTGAAAATAGAACACAGTTGAAATTCTTGGCTTTTTTGTGGAACAGAATTGTAGTTTCCCTTGCTCATCAAGGGAAACATAGCAAACACCCTCTTCCAAAAACACAAGAGAAGACTTTACACATGGACATCACCAGATAGTCAATACCAATATAAGACTGATTATATTCTTTGCAGTCAAAGATGGAGAAGCTCTATACAGTCAGCAAAAACAAGACTTGGAGCTGACTATGACTCAGATCATGAACTCCTTATTGCCAAATTCAGACTTAAATTGAAGAAAGTAGGGAAAACCACTAGACCATTCAGGTATGACCTAAATCAGATCCCTTATGATTATACAGTGGAAGAGAGAAATAGATTCAAGGAATTAGATCTGATTGACAGAGTTCCTGATGAACTATGGACAGAGGTTTGGGACATTGTACAGAAGACAGGGATCAAGACCATCCCCAAGAAAAAGAAATGCAAAAAAGCAAAATGGCTGTCTGAGGAGGCTTTACAAATAGCTGTGAAAAGAAGAGAAGTGAAAAGCAAAAGAGAAAAGGAAAGATATACCCATTTAAATGCAGGGTTCCAAAGAATAGCCAAGAGAGATAAGAAAGCCGTCCTCAGTGATCAGTGCAAAGAAATAGAAGAAAACAGTAGAATGGGAAAGACTAGCGATCTCTTCAAGAAAATTAGAGATACCAAGGGAAAGTTTCATGCAAAGATGGGCTCAATAAAGGACAGAAATGGTATAGACCTAACAGAAGCAGAAGATATTAAGAAGAGCTGGCAAGAATACACACAAAAACTATACAAAATAGATCTTCATGACCCAGATAATCACAATGGTATGATCATTAACCTAGAGCCAGACATCCTGGAATGCGAAGTCAAGTGGGCCTTAGGAAGCATCACTATGAACAAAGCTAATGGAGGTGATGGAATTCCAGTTGAGCTATTTCAAATTCTAAAAGATGATGCTGTGAAAGTGCTGCACTCAATATGCCAGCAAATTTGGAAAACTCAGCAGTGGCCAGAGAATTGGAAAAGGTCAGTTTTCATTCCAATCCCAAAGAATGGCAATGCCAAAGAATGTTCAAACTACTGCACAATTGCACTCATCTCACACACTAGCAAAGTAATGCTCAAAATTCTCCAAGCCAGGCTTCAACAGTACATGAACATTGAACTTCCAAATGTTTAAGCTGGATTTAGAAAAGGCAGAGGAACCAGATATCAAATTGCCAACATCCGTTGGATTATCAAAAAAGCAAGAGCATTCCAGAAAAATATCTACTTCTGCTTTATTGACTACGCCAAAGTCTTCGACTGTGTGGATCACAACAAACTGTGGTAAGTTCTTCAAGAGATGGGAATACCAGACCACCTGACCTGCCTCTTGAGAAATCTGTATGCATGTCAGGAAGCAAAAGTTAGAACTGGACAGGGAACAACAGACTGGTTCCAAATAGGGAAAGGATTATGTCAAGGCTGTATATTGTCATCCTGCCTGTTTAACTTATATGCAGAATACATCATGAGAAACGCTGGGCTGGAAGATGCACAAGCTGGAATCAAGTCTGCCAGGAGAAATATCAATAACCAGACATGCAGATGACACCACCCTTATGTCAGAAGGCAAAGAAGAACTAAAGGGTCTCTTGATGAAAGTGAAAGAGGAGAGTGAAAAAGTTGGCTTAAAGCTCAACATTCAGAAAACTAAGATCATGAGACCTGGTCCCATTACTTCATGGCAAATAGACAGGGAAACAGTAACAGTCTTTATTTTGGGGGGCTCCAAATCACTGCAGATGGTGACTGCAGCCACGAAATTAAAAGACGCTTATTCCTTGACAGAAAAGTTATAACCACCCTAAGCAGCATATTAACTTTGCCAACAAATGTCCATCTATTCAAGGCTATGGTTTTTCTAGTAGTCATGTGTGGATGTGAGATTTGGACCATAAAGAAAACTGAGTACTGAAGAATTGCTGCTTTTTAACTGTGGTGTTGGAGGAGACTGTTGAGAGTCCCTTGGACTGCAAGGAGATCCAACCAGTCCATCCTAAAGGAAATCAGTCCTGAATATACATTGGAAGGACTGATGCTGAAGCTGAATCTCCAATACTTTGGCCACCTAATGGGAAAAACTGACTCATTTGAAAAGACCCTGATGCTGGGAAAGACTGAAGGAGGGAGGAGATGGGGATGACAGAAGATGAGATGGCTGGATGGCATCACCAACTCAATGGACATGAGTTTGAGTAAACTCCGGGAGTTGGTGATGGACAGGGAGGCCTGGCATGCTGCAAAGAGTCAGACACAACTGAGCGACTGAATTGAACTTGCTCATCAAAGATGCAGGAAACAATACTCAGTGTCTCCCATGAACATTAGGAGATTTCTCTCACACAGTTCTCCTTCCCACTTTCAGGTCTGCATTCTTTTCATCACTTCAGTGCCCCTCCCACCTCCCAGCCTCACTGGCGTCCATCAGCCAGTGGGAGGCACAAAAAGGGCAGCCCTGTGAAAGCACAGAGGAAGCCCACATACCTGGGACATCTGGGCGGCCGTGTTCCCCTTAGCCCCCATTAAGACCATGGTCAGGACGGAGGAGAGGCTCAGCGGAGAGAAGAACACATTTTGCAAGTGGTCCTCTTCACCCAACATTTTTAATAAGTTGATGGCAAAAGTGCCATTTGCTTTGCAGAGAGCATCCATCAGTGGAGGTCTGTATGGAAAGCCAAACACAAACACATCAGCCTCGCCCTCCACTAGTCACCTGCTCATTTGTGCCCCATCTGTGGACACTGGGTGTGGTCAGCAGAGTAGCTGCACCTTCAGACATGCGCGTCAATCACCGGGTGAGCTCAGTGTAATCACAGGCTTCTTGTAAGAGGACCGCAGGGGACTTCCCTGGTGGTCCAGGGTTAAGCTTTGTGCTCCCAATGAGGGGGTTTCAGGTTTGATCCCGGGTCGGAGAACAAGATCTCATGTAACAAAACTAAGACTTGGCACAGCCAAATAAATCAACATTAAAAAAAAAAAAAAAGGCAGGAGGGTCAGAGGAAGAGAATGAGGTATGAGGATGGAAGCAAAGATCACGATGACGTTGGGTCAGAAAGCAAAGAACACAGGCTGCCTCTCGGAGCTGCAAAATGCAAGCAACTGGACTCTGTCCTAGAGCCTCCGGAGAAGAGAAGTATCGCTGCCACTTCTTATGGACCTCTAACCTCCAGAAGTGTAAGAAAAATCCCCCTATTACCGATCATTCTCCCTCAGTTTGATGTCTCTGGCATATCTTTAAGCAACGTTCTATGAGTTATTAATAATTTTCTGTAAATAAAAATGTCATTTACATACATACATCTTCTTACATAGTTGCCTATATAGTTCAGTACAGTTCAATCGCTCAGTCATGTCAGACTCTTTTCGATCCCATGGACTGCAGCAAGCCAGGCTTCCCTGTCCATCACCAACTCCTGGAGTTTACTCAAACTCATGTCCATTGAGTCGGTGGTGCCATCCAACCATCTCATCCTCTGTCATCCCCTTCTCCTCCTGCCTTCAATCTTTCCCAGCATCAGGGTCTTGTCCAATGAGTCAGCTCTTCTCATCAGGTGGCCAAAGTATTGGAGTTTCAGCTTTGGTATCAGTCCTTCCAATGAACATTCAGGACTGATTTCCCTTCGGATGGACTGGTTGGATCTCCTTGCAGTCCAAGGGACTCTCAAGGTCTTCTCCAACACCACAGTTCAAAAGCATCCATTCTTTGGTGCTCAGCTTTCTTTATCGTCCAACTCTCACATCCATACATGACTACTGGGAAAACCATAGCTTTGACTGGACGGACCTTTGTTGGCAAAGTAATGTCTCTGCTTTTTAATATGCTGTCTAGGTTGGTCATAGCTTTTCTTCCAGGGAGCAAGTGTCTTTTGATTTCATGGCTGCAGTCACCATCTGTAGTGATTTTGGAGCCCCAAAAAAATAAAGTCTGCCACTGTTTCCATTGTTTCCCATCTATTTGCCATGAAATGACAGGACCAGATGCCATGATCCTAGTTTTCTGAATGTTGAGTTTTAAGCCTATTTTTTCACTCTCCTCTTTCACTTTCATCAAGAGGCTCTTTTGTTCTTCTTTGCTTTCTGCCATAAGGGTGGTGTCATCTGTATATCTGAGGTCATTGATATTTCTCTTGGCAATCTTGATTCTAGCTTGTGCTTCCTCCAGCCCAGCATTTCTCACGATGTACTCTGCATGTAAGTTAAATAAGCAGGGTGACAACACAGAGCTTTGAGGTACTCCTATTTGGAACCAATCTGTTTGTTCCATGTCCAGTTCTAACTGTTGCTTCCTGACCTGCATACAAATTTCTCAGGAGGCAGGTCAGGTGGTCTGGTATTCCCATCTCTTGAAGAATTTTTCAGAGTTTGCTGTGATCCACACAGTCAAAGGCTTTGGCATACTTGTATATATAATATCCCTACAATTGTAGCATTCTGTTCCTTTTCATTCATCATTATTGCACGTTTTCCCTCATTAAAACTACTTGTAAATATGTTTTCCCTTTCCCCACCAACCCCCAACCTCTGTTGTTATTGTTGTTTCTCCGTTGGTTTTAACCACAGGCACAGAGGATTGAGTTAATGTCTTGCTCAGTTCATGGGCTTTAAAAAGCCCTCCTCCCCTCCATCCTAATCCCAATCCCATATTATGTCACATGAAAACAGCCAGAAACAGACTTCCCTGGTGGTCCAGTGGTTAAGATTCCATCTTCCCATGCAAGGGGTATGGGTTTGGTCCCTGATCTCAGACCTAAGGTTCCACATGCTGTGGGGTGCAGTCAAAAATGTTTTAAAAATAAAAAGAAAACAGCTAGGTGGATTTCAGTGGATTTGGAGGGTTTGTTTGGGACAGCCTGCCCTAGAATGCAGGTTCTTGGAAAAACAGAAAATGCACTTTAAATCAGAGGGACTCAAAAAGAGAGAAAAAAACACCATTTTCCACTGGTGTTGTTGAAATTGGACAGAGAACTGTGAAAGGGGCCCCCTGGGAATGCAGATGGACTATGAAGCCCAGATCTCAAGTCATCAGGTGGGCAGTTTGAATCAGGCACTCATTATGGATCCAGCCTTGACCTTCCCCCAGCTTAACTAAACTGAAGACAAGATTCTTCCTGCCTCTGATCCCTGACCTCCCTTTCCTTAAACATCTTGCTTTAGGCAATTGGTCATCATAAGTTTTTTCTCTGCTTCTTGGCAGCTAAACATTTTGACAAGCCTCTTTCTTATTTTACAACCCTAGACACTCTTTCTCAAGCCCCTAGAAGCCAGCCCTTTAAAATATAGTCATCAGGGAAGATGGTCTCCATGGGACAGTGCGAGAAAAACGTCAGTAGGCACCTTGCTGCCAGTTGTGAGAAGTTTTTGCAGATTATTATAATTTTAGAAAAAATTTATAAACTTTACATTTATTTCTATTAAACCTTCTCAAAACCTGGGCTCCTAGTCAATAAACTACTAAAACTCCTCAGTTTCCCTGACTCTCTGTTGCTCTTACAGTTGAGAGCATTTTGGGAAATAAAAGGACAAATCATCACCCATAATCCCATGATCCTATAAGCTCATCTTTTCTAATATGTGATCCTTTTAAAAAATGTATATGTGTCTTTTTAACTCAAAAATTGTAAAGTGACACAAGAACAATATGTTCCAGTTTGAAAAACTAGCAAACAAGCAAAATCAAAAGTACTGGAAGCTCGACCTAGAGATAAGCATCATCATGCCTTTGTTCATTTTTATAAGCAGATGGGTCACCCTCTGCTGTTTCATCTTTCAGTCCCCCAGTGGACTGACCCGGCTTCCTGAAACCATCTTGAAAGTGAATCTCAGGCCTTGGAGGGGGTGGGGCAGAAGGGGAAACGGGCGGGGTGTGGAGGGCAACATTTCAACCAGAGCCTCCTCACTGTTGAACGGTTTGAAGCTTTGAAGCTTCTAAGAAATTTTTTCAAGAGAAGATGCCTTTGGCTTAAAAGAAACAAAAGCACGGTAGGAAAAAAAAAAAAGTGTGAAATTCACCCCGTAAGTATAAAACAGTCCCATTTGGCGGGAAAGAAAGTATAAAAATGTCATCCAAGAAAACACAACAGTGCTCTATAGTTAATATACTTAATAGAGGACACAATGTTGTTTTTCATTGCCCTCACTTAAGTAAGTCTCTCCAGAGACTTCAGCTGCAAGGTTCAAACACAAGGGCTGCAGACGTTGGAAGGCTGATGTACCTGCAGTGGGCAAGTCCCACCACAGAGCAGGACCCAGCCTGCCTCCTTGCCACTTCTGGTCAGAAAATAAAAACCTAGGAATCAGGAAACTGTTACTCACTCAGTCATGTCAGACTCTTTGTGACCCCGTGGACTGTACCGACGAGGCTCCTCTGTCCATGGAATTCTCCAGAGAATAATACTGGAGTGGGTAGCGTATCCCTTCTCCAGGAGATCTTCCCGACCCAGGGATCGAACCGGGGTCTCTCTCATTGCAGGCAGATTCTTTACCGGCTGACCCACCAGGGAAGCCAAGAGGGATATTGAAACTTGATAGCACTCTACCTACCAGAAAGCGGCACCAAAGAGATTCAAAGAAGGAGAGAATTGGTCATTCCTGGAGATGAAAGACAGGAATAAATTTGGATTGGATTTTACAGGAGCATAGAAGCTTTGGACTGTGGACTGAAACAGAAAAATGCACAACATGACATTAAGTTGTGTGTCAAGTTTTACTCAGGATCTTATTGAGGACTATAGTAAGGGGAAATAGCCCTTCCAACATAGCTCCGAGGAGGCAGGCAGAAAAGCATGATTTGGGCTACAGAATGCCTGTGGTGAGTCATTCAGCTCAGTAAAAGGGCACTGCTAGTCACGAGGACCAGAGAGCAAAGCTAGTGATTCTAGTGCTTTGCAATGTAGGGGAAGATGCAAGAATCTCAGCTTATTAATTTTTCTTCCAGTGAAATCTCTAAGAAGCCTGTTTTCCCAAAGTATAGACTGGCTTATCCTGTTTTTCATTCTGAATTCTGTTCAGGGTGCACAGTCAGCCAGTAATTGCAGCAGCTAAACACCTGAGCCTTGTAGAACTGGATGGTGAGCTACATTCTCTGCGTCACAGGAGCCACGATGAGGCCGGCATAAGCTTATGCTGGTGAGTGACTGTGCATATGTGTGTGTGTGTGTGTGTAGTTGTCCAGTCTGCACAGGCAAAGGAATGAACTGGAATATCACATTAATGCCCTCTTTACATCTTTAACTGTTCTTAATTGTAAATGTCTATTTCTGGTTCCTTCCACATTTCCCCTTTCTTCATCTCATCTCCTCATCTCCATTCCTTTTCAACATCAGGATGCTAGTCAGCAGCTGAGTATTTTCCACCATCATGTCCCCCAAGCACTGAAACACCCTTGCACACACTCACACGCAAGTGCACCTCTCAGATGTGTCCCAGCTCACACCAGCGAAAAGATTTTACTTCCAGCCAATAAAGTAGATTGGCATTAAACTCATTCTCCTTTTACAGGTAAACAAACAATGTCAGGACAATTAAATACTGACTTCAGGTCTCAGAAGAAACTAGCAGATTCAGCCACAAAAGCAAGACTTCTGCTTCCAATGAGATGTCTCTCAGTATCCGTGAGGGATTGGTTCCAGGAGCCCCGTGGATACCAAAATCCAAAAATGTTCAAGTCCCTTCTGTGAAATGGTGTAGTATTTGCATATAAACCACACACAACCTCTTGTCTACTTTAAATCATCTCTAGATTAGTTATAATTCCTCACACAATGTAAAATGCTATGTAAATAGTTGCCAGAGGATGCCATTTCAAGTTTTGCTTTTGGGAACTTCCTGTATTTTTTTTTTTTCCAAACATTTTCAGTCTCTTGTGGGTTCTGCAGAAGCAGGACCTCTGATAGAGCGGAGGACTGACTGTATTCAGCATCATTTCCTCCTGGGGGCAGAATGCCTGCCACCTCCCTGCTTCACCCCCCACCTCCAACCCATGAAGTGAAGTGAAATGAAAGTTGCTCAGTCGTATCCAACTCTTTGGGACCCCATGGACTATACAGTTCCTGGAATTCTCTAGGCCAGAATACTGGAGTGGGTAGCCTTTCCCTTCTCCAGGGGATCTTCCTCACCCAGGGATCGAACCTGGGTCTCTGGCATTGCAGACAGATTCTTTACCATCTGAGCCACCAGGGAAGCCCAAAATTCTAGAGTCAGACGCAGCACCATTGCGCCACAAGGTCACAAAAAACAGAGACACCCAAACAGGATCATGAACCCTGGACCCTCAGATTAAAAGTCTGATCTCTGCCAACTGAGCTATCCAGGCATACATACATCCAACCCATACATACATCCAAAAGTGAATTTGTTCAAAGAGCGTTTATGTAGAACTTTCACTATAAGATTTTGGAGGATTAAAAAAAAAAGAAGTAAAAAACAAAGGCCATAATTCCTGACTGTGAAGAGGAAAAGTTAAAATTTTATGTAACCTCCTGCTCCTTCTGCCTCTGTAACTCAGCTTGCTCGTTGCAAAGTCTGGATCACAGTAGTCTCAGAAAGGGGGGACTTATAATACTAGGTACAATACTAGGAGCTGGAGCTTATCTCACTCATCCTTGTCTTGCTCTTTTCAGCTGTCTGGCCCCTGCAAACTTGCTTAATCATGCCTGTCCATGTAAAGGTCAGGCATCCCCCTCCTTATCTTGACCACTGTTCCCACGTGTGCGAAACCCCTTAGTTTAAACCAGCCGATTAACAGCTAGTGTTGCCCACCATAGTCTGTCTATAAAAACTCTGTAATCCCTTTGTTCCGGGCTCAGAGCTTGGCGCGTTAGCTCCTGTGGCCCTGCCGGCGTAATAAACCTGAGTTCTCCAACTCTCCGAGTGTGGTGCTTGGTTTCTCGAGTACTGGTTTCTGCAACAACTGGGAGCTCCCACCCTTGGGGATATACACATGCGTAAATGCCTGGTTTCAAGCCGGCCTTGTACTCTATACCAGGATAAACAACAAAGTGCTAAGGAAACCAACAGTAAAGCAGAAAAATCTCTTCAGAAGGCCAGGAGAAGGGGAGCAGTACGTTGGTTCTCAAAGACTGGGCAGGAGCTCTGGAAGGCAGTGAGTGTCAGGGCCAGCAGGTGCGCAGAGTGGGCAGGAAGGGCGTGGTCCGCATGGGGCCCAGGGAAGCAGGTGAGCGCAGCTTCCCACCAGGCACAGTGCCTGAGCCAGGAAGGGGGCGCCCCATACACCAGGCTGAGAGTTTGGGACTTGAGCTATGATCTACGAAGCCAGGCACTGTTTTCAAACAAAGGCTTTATATGAGTTTTAGAAAAATATTGTGGCTCATGGTTTGGTGTAGAAAAAAACCTGGGGACCCCTGCTACTGACTAGCAACTCCCCAACATAGAGGAAACTAGAGAGTGAAAGATGGAACTGCCAGGCTGGTGGGCTGATCACCTGAGGATAAGGAGGAGGACCCAGTCCCAGAGGCTCTTAGCTAATCCAGCGGAAGGGTGGGACACCATCCACAGGAAGTTGTAGGAGTCAGCTTGGAATGGGGAAGGTGCTACATTCCATTAGAGATGACTGGAACATACTATTTCAAGCGATCCTGTAACAAAGACAGCCCAGGGGAGTTTGTCAACATAGGCAGGGGACTTAAGAGGAGAGGAAGCTCTAGAGCAAGAGATTGAGAGCCCTCAGTCTGCATCCACATTCCAGGAACTTCTAGGTAAATGGATGGAATTAGAATGTACAAGTGGAGGCCTAAGAGGAAAAAAAAAAAAAGAAAAACAATCCACCTTGTTCTGGGGAATTTCCAATTTTCACAGGTAGTGAGAGGAGAAGCCAAGAGACTGGGACCCAGCAATCCTGCTGTCCTGGGAGAACTGGACGTGAGGGACCAGGGAAGTGGGGAGGATGGAGGAGGACAGTAAGGCAGCACCCCAGGCTGGACCGGGAGCCATGGGGGTGGCAGTTAGGATCTCAAATCCCTCAGCTGAGTTAGTGGGAGCAGGAACCAGGGGGCTGGGGGTATCAGGGGAGTGTGCGATCCACACTGTGACTGCTGAGGATGGGGAGACGGGGAGGAAGCTGTTTGTTTCACGTGAGAGAGAGGGCTTCCCTGGTAGCTCAGCTGTCAAGAATCTGCCTGCAATACATATGGGAGGCCTGGGTCGGCAAGATCCCCTGGAGGAGGGCATGGCAACCCCTCCAGCGTGCCTGCCTGGAGAATCCCATGGACAGAGGAGCCTGGAGGGGTAGGGCCCATGGGGTCGCAAGGAGTCGGACATGACTGAGCGACTAAGCGCAGCAGAACACAGAGAGAGGAGCCCATGAATAAGAACAGATGAAAAGATGGTAACAAAAAAAAAAAAAAAAAAAAAGGAAGAAATAAAGAAGGGAGGGACAGAGGGGAGGAGGAACACAGAGAAGAATGTGAAGGAAGGGAGGGGAGGGGGGCGGTTACACCCAGTAAGCTGGGGGGCCGGCATTGGTCTAGAGGCGGCAGGGACCCAGCACCTCCCGGACCTCACCGGAGGCTTCACTCCTCACCTGGAGTTTGCCAGGCGAGGCTGCAGGGGGCGCCACAGACCTCCCGCTGCACAGCGGCCCCCCCCGCCCCCTCCCTCCCCAAGCCCCCGCCCCCTCCCACCCTCCTCCTACCGCCCCACCTTGTTAGAAGAATCACAGACTTTAGAACAATTGATAATAATCATGGTCTGTTAACCTCCTTTTTTCCCCCGGGAAAAGAAAACTATTAATGGAAAAGCAGTACAGTAATTAAAGAGCTTAAGGGCTTCCCTCCCCCTTCCCCTCCCCCCGCAACCCTCCCCCTCCCCCCCTCCCCGCAACCCTCTCCAACCCCACCCCGCCAGGGCGCCTGCCAGTCCTTCTTCCGGAACCACAGCCCCGGAGGGGCTCCCGGCCGGCAAATCACAGCGCAGTGGAGTCAGATGGCCCGTGTCGCCCCCACTCCGGCGACCACCCTGTGACCCAGGGCGGGTCTGCACTCCACAGCTCGGGCCTCCTAGTCTCATCCTTGGAAACTCACCCTTGAGGCCCTAACCAAGCGGGCCGGGATCCTACGGGTGCGGCGAGGACCGGGGCCACCGCAGTCCCGCGGCTCTCCTGCCCGGACACCCCCCGCCGGCCCTCCCCTGGTCCTCTCCACCTTCCTGCTCTGACCCGCGGTGCCTCCGGCCTCCCACCGTCCCTACATCTCTCCGCTGGGACCCGGAAGGCTCGGTACCTGGCAGATTGCTGCTGCTGCGGCGGCGGCTCTTCCAGCTCGGTGGGTGCTTCCCGTCCGCTTTGAGTTCGGGCCACGTTTCCGGCGGTGACTCAGAACTCCGGGAGATGGCCCGGCCTGTGCAGCGGCTGGACCGTGGGCGGAAGCTGAACCTCGCGTGTGTCTCCCTGCCCCGGCCCGAGAGAGCAGACGGATTGGCTGTGGAGGCTAGCGCCTCCGAGAGTGTTTGCAGAAGGCCTCGCCCCTTAGGGAAAGGGTTTGCTTTCCTGGCTTAATTTGCCGCAGCCTTAAGACTTCCCTGGTGGCTCAGATGGTAAACCGTCTGCCTACAGTGCTGGAGACGCGGGTTCAATCCCTGGGTTGGGAAGATCTGGAGAAGGAAATGGGAACCCACACCAGTATTCTTGCCTGGAAAATTCCATGGACAGTGGAGCCTAGGCTCCAGTTGTTCCTGCCTTCCTGTCTGTAAGTCCCCCTCCTGTCTTCCAGAGAACCAAGTAGGCAGTGGGTAGGAATTTGAGAGCCGAGATTTAGTTCAGCTCTGGCACTATAATTGCTTCTATTTCTAGTGGAAAAAACCTGCTTGTCAATGCAGGTAGCCTTAAGAGACATGGGTTTGATCTCTGTGTCAGGAAGATTCCTCTGGAGGAGGGCATGGCAACCCACTCCAGTATTCTTGCCTGGAGAATTCCATGGACCAAGGAGCCTGGCGGGCTATAGTCAATAGGGTCACTAAGAGTCAGACATGACTGAAGTGACTTAGCAAGCTACTATATTGAGTCTGTGTTGTGCATTTCAAATGTGCTTTTGCCTGTACAATCACATTTGCTTCTCATATGAGCTGGAACAATGCAAGTAGTTTCTTCCTATAAATACAGGCTAATCTATAATGCTCAAACCAGACTCACATTTGGATGAATACAAATCAGGCGTAAGTTAGGGGAAACAGTCACTCCCGACTCAGCATGGCTTCTGAGTCACTAGTTCAATGAAAAAAGAACTGAGAATTTAGGGCTGCCAGCTTCCTCAATTCTCTTCAATAAACATTAATGTTCAGAGCAACTACCATGAGCGAGGCTGTTATGTGTTAGTGGTTCAAAGGAGAAACTGGAATAAGGTAGTAGTATTGCACTTGAGTCTTTGACTCTAGTGGGAGAGGCAGGGACTTCAATGAACAACTGAACAATTGTTAATTTGGGGAACAACGTGGTGAGTGTCAAGGTAGAGGTTCCCAAAGGGGCTTTGAGAGCAAGTAGGAAGGCTCTTATCCCTGAGGGAGGCCCTGAGTTGTTATCCAGTGGCCATGAAGGGGCTAGGAGTGGCAGGAGAGGGGACAGTTTCAGACTGAGGGGGCACAGGAGCAAGTGTGTGGGGTTGTGAGGCAGCACAGGAATCTTCCACGATTCTGTGCCACTTAGAATTCCTGAGCGTTAATTTTGAGTCAGAGAATGACAAGAGTTGAACTGGAGAGACAGGCAAGACCCCGTGGTAGTGCTGAGCTTCTATGTCAGTTTAGGGAGTTAGGATTCATCTTTTATTACAAGTCCAGGCAATTGACTATCTTGGTTTGTCCAGGACTGAGACTTTCCGATACTAAAGTCAGGAAATTCCCAGGCAAGCTAAGGCGAAATGGTCACCAGAGCATAAAGCATATCGTGTGCCCAAGTTTGGGATATGAGTGGAATTGATGTGTGAAAGTTTCAGGGCATCTGCTGAAAAGCAAAGAGGCTTTCTTTTCCCTAGTTCCTGCTGATTGTGAAACTGACAGACGTTAAGAATTATCTCCTGTGTGCACATGCTCAGTCATCTAGCACTCTGCGACCCCATAGACTGCAGCCCGTCAGGCTCCTCTGTCCATGGAATTCTCCAGGCAAGAACACTAGAGTGGGTTGCCATTTCCTTCTCCAGGAGATCTTCACAACCCAGGGATTGAAGCCGAATTTCCTGCATTGGCAGGTGGATTCTTTAATGCTGAGCCATCAGGGCAGCCCAAGAATCATCTTAGATAAACATAAAAGCCCCATCTTGAACATGCAGGGCTAACTCACAAGGTTATGTTTCTGGATGGCCTCTGGGGAACAGAATGCTTATCTATCTTGTGACGATTAGGTCAGAGATAAACTCTTATCTTTTTTGGACAGGAATCTGAGCAAACTCTGGGAGATGGTGAAGAACAGGAGGCTGGTGTGCCATAATCCATGGGTTTGCAAAGAGTCAGGCACGATTTAGCAACAGAACAGCAATAATAACAACAAACTTCTATGTTATTACTAAATTGATGTATTTTGAATCTCTGTTACCAGAGCTTAGCCCATACTCTTAAGTTAATATATGACCTTATTCTGAAACTTACTTAAAGTTATATAGTGTATTTAATGCCACATTTTAATTATTCATTAGCAGCTACTTTTCTTTAGAAACCACATATGCAGCAGTATCCCAGAATTTTTTGCATTTCTGTAGAATCCTCTTTGGAATTAGTGGAATCTGATCATTCTGTTGTTTACTTGGTATTAATAAAATGGTTGCCTTATCTGTTTTAGATAAGACTTAGAATAAAAACAAGTGTTCTGAATAAGTAGAATGTGCGCACAGTTCTATTTAAGAAATGCACATACTTAGCACATAACACAATTCAAAATGGCAAAGTGATACTTTTAGAAAATACACTGATGATCACCTTGGAGAAAGCTTACCTTCAGTCTGTGTTTCAGCCCAAGAGTTGATCTCCTTTCTAATTTGGTCAGAAGCTCCCATAAAATTCACAGACTGTGGCTCTGCACCAAAGTATGTTTTCACATCTTCTAAATATTTCTGGAAGATATAGGTAAAATCTCATTTTGTAAAATTTTTTTTTCCAAAGCTGAACAATCAATTCTATTTAGATTATAAAAAAAACAAAAACAACCTAGCTAGATATATAATTGCAAACGTCCAACCCATTGCTTTCTTCAATCTTTCCATACTCCAGCTATGGTTATAAATCAAACTCCCCTGTGTAAACTTAGCTGGATGCAGACTAGCCATGCAAAAATGCAAGTGTAGAAGGAAGGCCCGCCTCCCACAGCTCTGAAGCCTCCACATCCATAAATATATTGGCCATGTGGCATGTGGGATCTTATTTCCAGGTGTCTTAACCACTGCACAGCTGGTGCTATCCTTCTATCCCATTCAATTTCGTTACTTTTTACCCACTGGGCACCTGGGTCTTCTGGCTCTGTTCTGAAATGTGCCAAAGAATGTGCTAGACAAACAGGGAAGAAGTAAGTGTTTGGTAGGGTTTGGGGTTGACTCCTCTGAGAATCTGCATTGTGGGGTCTCAACCATCAAAGAAGAGAAGATGACTTAACTGCATGTAAAGAATCTTTTCTAAAGTCATGATGTGAAGTGATTTATCTGATCCCAAAGTCAGCTTTGCTTTTGAGGACAGAGTCTCCAGCCACAATTCGATGACCACTCCACCTTCTGCTCCTTCAGACTCACCGTATGGAACAGCTCTAGATCTTTTGTTCTATTTTCCATGAAACAAATGTTGGCCCAGGGGTTATATAAACCACATTTCTAAGTGCATTTGTGGGTTGTATCCCTTTATTCTGGGCATAAAGTTCTGATCACTAGAATGGTTTGAGATACATTATGGGCTTCCTTTACAACTTGACACATTGGTCAGTCTAAATGATTATCAGAAATACTGACCACAGACATCCTATACATTAAGATTGTCCCTGGGATCCCTGGAGAGAAGTACAAAGAGTTTATTGATTGGTCTCACATGAGTCTTTCTTTCCCATAAACTTAAAATAAGATATTTGAGCTTACCTTATGAAACAGATACGTTTTCTCCCCATAGATCCTGTTGGCTGCTTTAAGTATGCAAGCATGGCTGGAACTGTTGATTTCTGAAATAAGTGTCTGGAAATCAGAGTATATTTCTTCAGGCTTGCCCAGATTGAATTCCTTTTTTAAAAAAATGGTCAAATAAAAATGTTGAAAAAGAACTATGTGTATATGAGCAACTTAGAATAAAAGAAATGACTTCATGTTCATGAACAAATGCTGAAATCAATTGTATGGTAGGTAAAATTTTCTTCTTTAGTATTGTTAGTGCAAGATATAAAACTTGTTGAGGCACAATTTTCTTCACACTTATAAGAACAAGGTTGAAAGTGGTTCTGAAGGGAAAGAAAAGGGAGAGATAAGGGGAAAGAATATGACTCTTTCAAAAAGTGTAGACATTGCCTACTCTAAAATTTTCCCATAGTTTTAATATCTTTTTCTAAGAAAAATTACCTATTAAAGGTTGCTGAATTTAGCCACTAAAATAAATAGGCTAAAAGGATCTTCTCTTTAATTATCAAATGGATATTGACATATAAGACATACCTTTTTCCTTTTCTTTTCACCATCAGGACAAAATTTGCTGTCCTGGACTCTTCTGAATTAAAGAACCTGTAATTTCAATAAAAAGGCAATACATGAGCACATTTTGCAGAGCTGTGATCATTCGAAATACACATCAGTAACTACAAGCCAGTCATTCCCATAGCTGCAAAACAGACAACTAATGAACCAAAGGAGCTCTGATTTGACTTAAATGGTGTGTTACCTGGACTAGCAGAGTAAATCAAGAGCTGCTTTTAAATAAATTTTTAAGTTGAATTTAAGTTGTTAGTCTCTTTAATACTTTGCATAGAACATTGAAAATAATGTTGGGAATAGCCTTAGACGTAAAATTCTCATGTTTCCATGTTTCCTTTTTACCTATCATTGTTTTGAGAAGAAAGGTAAGTATTCAACCTAGTGGATCATTTACCAATTTAAGCAAAAGCCACCATTGCCCCAATCATCTGGAAAATTCAGGAATTTTAGTTGTTTTTTTCTATTTAAGGGCTTCAGTTCTCACTGCCAGCCACCATCTGACGATGGTGTCAGTCATCGTGTTCACCCAGCATTTATGTGAAAATTCACAGGAAGGATGTGGACTCTGTGTTTCCCTTTTGTCCAAGAAGAGAAAACGATGCTATAATCCCATCTCCTGCACACATTCTGGCTGCAGCTCACAGAAAGGAATAATGTGGTTTTTTTCCAAAGCTTGTGCTGACACATGGTGACAGACTGGAACCACTTGCCACAGAAAAAAACAAAAAAGGGGTTGCCTAGACAACTCACTAATTTCAAACTGAAGCTGTTAATATTTAAGTAGCATTGAAATAAAACAAGGGTAAGCAACATCCAGCAATACATTTATATGAAATGGACCCAAATTATCTAAGATTAAATCTATCACATTTATAGTTAAACCTTTTCGTAATTAGCCAATTATTAGCTAGCCGTGAACCAGGATTTTTCTGTGAACCAAGATTCTGTTATCGCTCTTTTTAAGCCATGCGGTATCTTGTAAATTACAAGACTAAGGAAATATACTCAGTCCAAACTGACAGAATATGTACCTTGCCTGTCTCATTCAGAATTATTATCTGTCCCATTTCCATATTTGTGATGGATGCCACCCTCTTGGGTGGGAATTCTGTCACTTGGCCTTTCGATTGCTGTATGATATAGAGCTGAATTTATTTGCTTCTGTTTTTATTTAAAACACACACATTTATGTTAACACATTCATAGATACACGTATATATGGCTGTTAGATTATATGTTTTGCTATATAAGGTCTTCCTTGGTGGTCCAGCAGGCAAAGAATCCACCTTCGAAGCAGGAAACCTGGGTTCGATCCCTGGGTTGGGAAGATCCCCTGGAGGAGGGGATTCACTCCGGTATTCTTTCCTGGAGAATTCCATGGACAGAGGAGCCTGGCAGGCTACAGTCCATGGGGGTTGCAAAGAGTGAGACACTACTGAGCAGCTTTCACTTTGGCTTTGATATATAAGGCTACACACACAGATACACACGCTGTGATTTGAGAATGCTTACATCAGATTAATAACTGCTTATACAATAATACTGTTCTGCTATTTTAATGCTCTTCGTGGATTCATTAGATTTGTCCAGACAAGCAGGGACTGAACAAAGTAACAACCAAACAAAGCATGAGGAACAGAATTCACCTGATTTTTCTATTTGTGTCTTTTTAAATCAGTTTTCTATTTTATTTATTTGTTGTTGGTTGCGCTGGGTCTTTGCTTCTTTGCACAGGCATGAGGGCTTTCTCTAGTTGAGGCGACTGGGGGCTACTCTGTAAGTGCGGCTTCCCTTGTTTTGGAGTCTAGGCTCTAGACGCACAGGCTACAATCGTTGCCCTGCAGCCTGTGGGATCTTCCCTGAGCAGGGATCAAACTGTGTTCCCTACATGGGCAGGCAGATTCTTAACCACTGGACCACCAAAGAAGTTCTCTATTTGTGTTATTAAGAAAATCCTTCTAAGATTAGAAAGATGATGACTAACTCTATTAAAGTATGAGCTGTGACTTTCTTGAAATATTTTAATAATCAAAGTATATATTTTTTTAACATTGAACCAAACTTTGATAACCTCATCCATTCAACTGATTTTGCCAGAGAACAGGGGTTTTTAAATGGTTTTCCTAGAAACAGCTGTCAGTTGATTCACTTTCTCAGACTTATTTTTTAAGATGTGGAAAATTGGTGTGTCTTTTATTTTGGAAGACATGATTGTAAAATGTGGATTATTTGGGTTTCAGGAAAGGAATGAAAGTGAAAGGCAAAAAAAAAAAAAAGAAAGAAACATTTCATTTTAAGACAATAGAGGGTAGTTGATCTTTCTTACTCACTTGGGCCATTTGGACTGCTGTGGTCCTTTTGGTGCCTAAATACACCATGGACAAGGAAGCTGAGATGCCTCAGGGAGAAAAGAAGATATTTTTACCCTCAGCACATTCAGCTAGCTTTTTGCTAAACTCTAGAGCAAATCGGTTGATAGATTTTGCTAGAGAGTCCATTGGGAAGATCTAAGAAAAATAAAGCAGTTAAAGATAAAGACCGTGTTAATAATCCTTTCCATTTATTTTATTTTTGTAAATGGATTTTTTGGCTTACACAATTATCTTTCTTATCATCCTTCATTAAAATGACAAAAGAATGTATTATCCAATATGGTTATATACATAATAACCTATGTAACAATCTATATGGGGCTTCCCCGGTGGCTCAGCGGTAAACTATTGGCCTGCCAATGCAAGAGACGTGGGTTCAATCCTTGGAGCATGAAGATCCCCTGGAGAAGGAAATGTCAACCTATTCCAGCATTCTTGCCTGGGAAATCTCATGGACAGAGGAGTCTGGTGGGCTACAGACCATGATCACCAAGAGTTGGACACGACTTAGCAATTAAACACCACCAACAATAATCTATATATGTTATCTATACCCTCATAAGAACTTAATGAACATAATTGCAATATTATTTTCAGTATTAGAAAACTGAAGTCCAGACAGTTTAAGAGAACTCCCTCAAATTCTAGAGCTGATGCTCCTGAGAGAACACCTGAATCCTGGTCAGTTAGTGGCTTCCTGTTGAAAATGCCAGAATATAAATGGTAGTGGAATCAGCCAAGTGCTTCTTTTCAGTACACCACGTACCTGCTGACTTCACCAGTAAATGAGGAATAATTATACACCTTTTTGACTTTGTACTTTTTCTCACTTATCTTTCACCCCTATTTTTATACTTTTAAACCTAGTTTATTTGTTCACACCTTGAAAAATAATATCTTGGTTCCTGGAGAGCTTTTATCCTCCTTTACAAGAAGTTGAAACCCAACTCTGCTCCAGATCTTTTCCTCTGGAAGTTTTTTCTGAACTTGGGGGTTCAGAGTATGTCTGCCACCAAAGTCCCATAACGTAGATTTTACCACTTGCTTGGCGCTTATCACACAGCTAGTTCTGTTTTCATATAGTTGTATCTTTTCATCTCCAAGATAAGTTCCTTGAGAGCAAAATTTTCTTACTTTTCGTTGTGCATCAATTAGCACCCAGTTCAGGACTTTGCACAAGATGGAAACTTACAAATATTTATTTCTTATTGAGAGTGTTTATAGTTTGGGTTCTAGTCACCATTTTTTAAAATCTATTTAAACCTGAAATCTTTCACAGTTTAGTAGAAATGCTTATAGAACAGTAGAGAAGTCAAGACTCTCTTGTATTTATTCTCACTCGCTGAGACTCCTTGAACCCAATCTTAATGAACAGAGGAACTCAAACTTTCTCACATTTTTAAAATATTGTATTCAGCTTCTAAATTTCTCCTCTAATCACTCTGATATTTTCATTTAAGTGTTTTTTTTTAAGACTTGATCGCTATCAAAGAAATAGTGAGTTCAATCTATTGTTATCTTATAGCCAAATAATTTTTCAAACTGATTTAATAATTTAAAATAAGCTAAATTCCTAGGTCTAGAGATTCCCATTTTAGGGCCACTATTGTATAGAACTTGGTCTTGCACTGATATCATCTGGCCCCTGAGAAACCTAGAATGACAACTTTAGAAAAGTCAGGAGATCTTTCTAGTTAAATGGTTGAATCAAGGAAGAAACATGTGCAGACAAAGTCTTGATTTTATCATGACTTGAATTAACAGTGATAACTGTTGAAACCCCTCCTAGTCATAGGCTTACCCTTAACCAAACAGCTTCTCAGCCCTTAAATCATCTCTAGTTGTAGCTCCTACTTATTGCAGAAGCTGATGATCATTCTAGGCTAACACATTTAAATAAAAAGAGCAACAACTCTAGTTTTGTAATAACTCCATGCCCTCGTAAAATGTTTGAAATTTACAGTTTCGAAGTGAATATAAGCACTTTCTCCTGACAGATCCAGTGCCGTCTTGGAGATAAGCTCCCTGTTTTCTTTATAACTATGTCTGTTTAAATGATGCTTTGTTTACTGCCTATATATTAAGCTTTATCTTTTATTTTTCAGTTTTTTTTTTTTTTTTAATTTGGCTGCACCGGGTCTTGTTTGTGGCATGTAGGGTCTTTGGTTGCGGCATGTGGGATTTAGTTCCCTGAACAGGCATCAAACTCAGGTCCTCTGCTTTGGGAGCAGGGAGTCTTAGCCACTAGACCACCAGGAAAGTCCCCTAAGCTTTACCTTTTAAGAATTTGTGAATTTTTTCATATGGAAAATGCTTGGCTCCATGGCCAAAGCATAATCAACTTGAAGGGAAGAGAGGAGAAACTACTGTTTCAGGGCTGAAGACTTTTATCTTTCTACCTATGATTTATGATTATTCTAGAGTTTACATACTTGTAACAAATTCCTGAAAATGATAATTCTCTCTGATGAAAGAGTGTTGTGGAAAGTTAATAGCCACTTACCTTCAACTTCATTAATTCTCTCATTAATATCATCATTAATATATCAGATGCAGCCCAGAACATACAAGAAGAATAATTCTTGCCTTTAAAAAAAAAAGTACCGAAGTTCTAAGCCAGCAGTGAAAAGTGCTTTCTGAAAGATGCAGAATTTGGGGATGAAATTCTCATGAAATAATTTATCCATTCAAGGGATGGAGAGTGATCTTTTCAGGGGAAACTATAAATAAAGACTAAAGTCTAGGTCAGAAGCCAAATGTGCCCTTTTCAGAATGAATTGCTCTTCTGCAGTTTTCAAGAGGTATATAAATACATCAGTGTGCATGCTCAGTTGCCCAGACTGACTCTTTGCGACCCCATGGATTGTAGTCCACCAGGCTCCTCTGTCCATGGAATTTTCCAGACAAGAATATTGCAGTAGGTTGCCATTTCCTACTCCATATATCAGTATCATTTCAGTTCAGTTCAGTCACTCAATCATGTCCGACTCTTTGCGACCCCATGGACTGCAACACACCAGGCTTTCCTGTCCATTACCGACTCCCGGAGCTTACTCAAACTCATGTCCATAGAGTTGGTGATGCCATCCAACCATCTCATCCTCTTGTCCCCTTCTCCTCCCACCTTCAATCTTTCCCATCATCAGGGTCTTTTCCAACGAGTCAATTCTTCGCATCAGGTGGCCAAAGTATTGGAGTTTCAGCTTCAGCATCAGTCTTTCCAATAAACATTCAGGACTGATTTCCTTTACAGTCCAGGAAACGCTCTAGGCCAGGATACTGGAGTAGGTAGCCTTTCCCTTCTCCAGGGGATCTTCCCAACCCAGGAATCAAACCGGGGTCTCCTGCACTGCAGACAGATTCTTTACCAACTGAGCTATCAGGGAAGCTCATATATCAGTATACATACCTATAAATAAACACATTTATGTAAAATCTCAATCTGTAAAGGGGCTTAACTAAAGAAATATGGAAATAAGAAAAGGATAGTAGCATTCATCAAAATGTCTCGTCATAGATACACATATTCCCAGCAAATCAGAATTGGAAAGAATCTTCCACTCCTTCTAATCAAATTGCCTCATTTTATCTGCTAGGAAACTAAGGCCCAGAGAGGTTTAATGTACTGATTAACATGCATAGGTATCTAATAGCAGAGCCATCATTGCAATCCCAGGCTCTGGAACCTAAATGCAAATGCTTTTGTCACTATATTTTATTGCCTTTAAGGTTTTATGGTAAAAGGGAGGGATTAGGTGATGAAAGATGATAAACAGGAGAGGGGAAAAAGGAGGGATGATGATGAGCTGGAGGAGGAAGCAGGAAGGACTCTCCTCCCCTTGTCCATTAGAGGATATTCAAGGCCTCCTGACTTTCCGATAGTGCTGATAATACTGCCTACCTGGTGGAGCCATGCATATCAGAAAATAACCTCTCCACACTCCCAGCACTTCTAAGTTTACCTAAAGCCATTTCTGTGGGAATTAATAGTCTGGCAGGGTTTCTGATAAGCATGTAGTGTAAGGTTAGGGGCTTAGATTATTCCATGAAAGAGAGGGAAGCTAACGGCCCCTGGAATGGTGGCCAAGACTTGAAGCTGGGTAGGGGTAGAGGGTAAAGAGTCAAATCAGTAGTTCCCTACACCAATGAGTGAGATCAAGTTTATGTTGCCAAGTCCAGTCTTTTGAAGGGGTAGAAGGGTTTTGGTTCAATCATTCTGAGACTATCCTATTTCTTTTTGCCCCTGTTGACAGATACAAAGGTAGCAAATCCAATAATGTGACTGGAGGAAACATCATTCATAGCTTAACAATTCATGGCAAAACCATCTCTCTCACATCTTTGGAAATGAAGGTGCTCTCCTGCTTAGTCTTTTTCCAGCACAATCTTTGAACCAGCTCAGGGTTAAATCTCTCAGACTTACACAGAATTCTTGGCAGAAGGCCTCCAACTATCATTTCTGTTCTGCGGAAGTCTTGATCATTTGTTATTTAGCTAGGCACTTCAATGAAGAAAGAAAACATAAATAAACATTTTTAAACAAAGACATATTTACAATACCTTGTTTTCTTCCACTGGAGAATTGGCAGTGGGTTCCTTAAGTAAGAGATTGTGGCTGAGTTAATTAACTCTGAACTGTAGGAGTAATTTTTAGCAATTTTAGCACCACCCTTTTCTTAGCCCTACCCTCTGATTCATTTTTACAAGCCCATACACTCTTCCTTTCAAGTTTGTCTTGACCAGAAGCTTAAATAAAAAGAAAGATAGGTAAGGTTTTGCCTCAATTACTTAATTGCCCACATTTTCCATGTCTGTCTGCAGATAGAGCCTGGAATTATGACAAATTGTAACTCACACTTTTCTGGCTTCATGTTTTCCCTAGTCTGCCAACTGGCAGCGATTAGTGGCTTCCCCAGGATATTTTTGTCCTACAAAAACAGAAAGTTTTAAATTAGTAGAATAATTAAGAGAAATGAAATGGAGACTATTATAGGCGAACTGTTTGCTGTTAAATTGCTCACAGGTTACTAAGTGAAGTATCCAGGAAATGTTTCTGTTCTTCTCATTTGGGTGCTGGTCTTGACCCCCAAGCACAGCTCCAACTAGTTTATGTCATTGTCCCCACTCCAGAGACATGGGGTCTGGATGGATGTTTTAGATGCAGTTACTGGGTCTGGTAAAAAACCTGCCTGCCAATGCAGTAGACACAGGTTTGATCCCTGGGTCAGGAAGATCTCAAGGATTCCCAGGCAGCACTAGTGGTAAAAACCCAGCCTCCCAGTGCAGGAGACCGAAGAGATGTTGGTTTGATCCTTGGGTCTGATCCCCTGGAGGAGGGCATGGGAAGATTCTCTGGAGGATCAGAAAAGCCCAGACGGAGAAGCTGCCAAGAGTCAGACACAACTGAAGTGACTTAGCACACAAATGCACACACACACACACATACACCCATGCATCATATGGAGGCTCCAGAGAGAGGGATTGTCCATCTTGACTGCCAGTGGTTCACCAGAGAGTGACTCAGGGTATATCACTGCATAGATCCAGTTATTTGCATTATATTCAATGTATCCATATTGGTTTGGGGAAGGGGATCAGACAAGAAATTGTTTCACCTTCTCTAAAACCACAGACTAAGTTTTATTCATGGTTTCCCACAAACCTTCTCCAGATTCCTTTCTCACTTACCTCTTGTTTAAAATCTTTTGGGACATTAACGGCAGTCCACTGTTTAAGACTCTGCACGTCCACTGCAGGGGGCGTGGGTTCAATCCATGATCAGGGAACGAAGGTCCCATAGGCTGCACTGCACAGCCAAAAATAAATAATAAAATAAAATCTTTATATGTTGATATACTAGCTTGTAGGATACAGGAAGAATAAAAGAAAAGCAGGCCCCACCAAGGGCCACAAAATATATTTATAATTATTGATAAACTGGATGCTATAAGTTATGAGACTCTTGGAACAAGTCCAGAGGGAAGAGTTCATAATCTTGAAAACAAGATATGACCCTGGGGTCAGAAAACTGACCCTAGACTGTTTCTCAAACTGGCATCTCAGAGTCACACGTTTTATGTATCTGGTGGAAAATCTATAGATAGGAATATTAGTCTTAGTTACTGATTTGTTATTGATTACTGTTTCTTAATTACTCAATGGTTAATGATCATTTTGTTCTTTGCCCCTGAAGGCTGTGTGAGTTATAGTTTTACTCCCTGCATATTCTTTCATGCACAGCTTGGATTCAGTTCCGGCACCTTCACCTTGGAGTGTTGTTGGTCCCCTGATCCTCGCTTTTCTCTGAATTCTTGTGTCTTGTTTCTCATTCTCTTACCGTATTGCACTTTCAGAAACCCTGCTTGTCGAGCCAGTCTCGACACTAGCTATGGGCTTTCCAGGTGGCCCCAGTGGTAAAGAACCATCTGCCAATTCAGGAGACATAAGAGATGCAGGTTTGATCCCTGGGCCAGAAAGATGCCCTGGAGGAGAGCATGGCAACCCACTTCAGTATTCTTTCCTGGAGAATCCCATGGATAGAGCAGCCTGGCGGGCTACAGTCTACGGGGTTGCCAAGAGTCAGACATGATTGAAGTGACTGAGCACAGTACACACATACTAGATATATTGATAAAATTTTGGTTTTGTATTGTTTTGATAACTTTTGGAGGGGGCAGGGAAAGAGGTAATGCTATCTTAAGTCAACAATATAATATTTTGAGCAGAATTTGGCTCATTTGTTTATTTGTTGTTAGTCGTGGCCTGCCTTGTGTATGTTTAGCAGTATGTATCAATATTCCTAATGAGCATGAAGGAATAGGAGCTATATGAATGGAGAACAGGTGTAGAGGGAGAGTTTTGCTCTAGCTTTTGTTTTGTTTTTGCAATATTTGATGTTAAGATTGCAGGAGTGTATTAGGTATTCAAAATCTGTTAGAAGATAAAAAAGAACTCTAGGTACATCAGTATTATTCAAATGGGAATCCAGAAGAAGAGAGGAAATAGAGTGGAGCCCAGACAATTGTGTGGATAATGGCTGCCTTATTTAACCATTGGTCAGGTAACAACACCACTGACTGGGTGCCTGGAGAACATCCATTTTTCACAGTTCTGGATACTGCAGGTCTGAGATGAGGGTGCCAGTGTGATTGGGTGCTTGGTCAGGGCTCACTTCCTGGCTCACAGGGACTCTCAAGAGTCTTCTCCAATACCACAGCTCAAAAGCATCAGTTGTGATTTCATGGGTGGTGTGAAATGGAATATCTCCTGTCATCAGAAAACAAAGATGCCACATTTACCTGCAATGCCCACCTCCCAAAATGTGAATATCTGGGCCCCACCAGTAAGCAGCAGACAAGGGAGGTCCCTGCCATTTGCCACACAAAAAATTTAAGGCAACACAAAGAATCTAAGAATGTTACAGTCCTTCACAGCTGGGCAGAATCAGGTTATCTCCCTGAGGCAGACTATTATGTATGCCTATAATAACAAATTGACAATATAAGGGTTAAAGTCACAGAGCAGATCCATTGAGAATTCAAAATTAGCCCTTTCTGGTTGCATAAGAACACTAATTACATCCTGGGACACACTCCCATGACCAATTTTAGTCCCAATTATCTCCCAAAGGCCCCCCTAAAAACAACATTACATCAGGGATTAGGGTTTCAACATCTGTATTGGAAGGACGGTAACAAATATTCAGGCCATAGTGGTGGCTGAGAGTTTCCCAGAACTAAACCAAGACACAGGTTTCCAAATGGAAAACATCTCTTGATGAATAAACTAAATTTTGAAAACCATTTAAAAGGGCTCTGAATGTGATGAAATATTAAGAACAGCATCAAAAGCAAAAATAAAATTATTAAAACCACAAGAAGCAGAACTCCAGAGACATCACTTTGTCCACAAAGATCCCTATAGTCAAAGCTATGGTTTTTCCAGTAGTCATGTACAGATGTGAGAGTTGGACCAAACAAAATGTTGAACGTTGAAGAACTGATGCTTTTGAATTGCGCTGGAGAGTCTCCTGAGACTCTTGAGGGTCCCTTGGACTGAAAGGAGATTAAGCCTATCAATCCTAAGGGAAATCAACCCTGAATATTCATTGGAAGGACTGATGGTGAAGCTGAAGCTCCAATACTTTGGCCACCTGATGAGAAGAGCTGACTCATTGGAAAAGACCCTGATGCTGGGAAAGATTGAAGGCAGGAGAAGAGGGCGACAGAGGATAAGATAGTTGGATGGCATCACCGACTGGATGGACATGAATTTGAGCAAACTCAGGGAGATGGTGAAGGACAGGGAAGCCTGGCATGCTGCAGTCCATGGGGTTGCAAAGAATCAGACACAACTGAACACAACTTAGCAACTGAACAACAACAAAGTGTGAAGAATACTTTGAACCTAGAATTCTGTGCTAATACTCTAATTCAGTAATGAAGGTGATATACATCTTATGACTCAGAACCTCACAATGATTCAGAAAGTTACTACTTGTCACCTTGCTGAATGAATTAATAAAATACATTTTTAAATGAATCTAAAAGTAAATAGAAGAATGCAAGGAAGAACCTATAATTTTCAAGAATATCTGATTTTGAGGAAATAAACCATAATTCAAGCCTTGAAGAATTAACTGAATAATTTTCTGGGATGCTATGCTTGACCAGCTGACAATGAGACAGTTTTATTGCTGACTAAGAAAATAATTATAATCACTAGTATTTATTAAGTGCTGAATATGCTAAGCATTTATTTAATTCCTTGTTAGATATGAATTCATTCCACCATCAGAGCAACCTTATGAGAAAAGCACTGTTTTCTCTAGTTTACGTTGAAAGAAAACTGAAGCATGAGGAAGCATCATTCTCAGCTTATAGTTAAGAGGACTCGTAAGTGTTTGAACTGGGATTTAAGTCAAAGTCATGAGGCCACCTCTTTAGCCACCAGGCTCCAGTGGTCACCCGTTCCTGGCTTTCATCATAAAGACCAATAAAGGTCAATGCCTGGAATGCATTTTCAGGATCCAGCCACACTTCTGCAGCCAGATCAGACTCCCTAAACCTCAGATCTGCCTTAGTTCTCAAGACTTAAATTATGTTCTTCTCTGCTCAGTGCTATTCAAAGCAAACACACTTAAAATAAGTCAACTTATGTTTTCCTTCCACCCTTGTGCCCAGCTCATCTCTATGCCTCTGAACTCTCTGTCAACTCACTCAGTAATTATGACCTTGATGCTATGTTTGCAACCACTAGACTCGGTGTTTATTCCTGATGTTTTGATGTGGACACAGGGGTCCCCAAAGGACTCTGACCCAAACTATCATTTTGAATTGCTTTATGTTTTTCTGCTGTGAGAAGGCAGTTCTAATCAATTTTTCAAACAACTCCACCCCACCCCCAACACTGGGGCCCCTTGCAAAGCAGTTGGTTATTCTCTTGGCTTCTTTATTCTGTTTGCTTGGTTCTCACAAATGAGCTGCAATACCTGATTTCTGAGAAACAAGATAAGCATGTCTTATAACCTAAAGACCTAACAGAATGTAAACAAGCAAATGGTTTGTGAAAATAGGTTTATTTTCTATATTTTTGCAACCTTACACAAGTTACAGCCACATGTATGTGATACATAATGTTAGACATTTGTTTAGAAATGCACACAATATATAGTTCCCTGTTGTTCAATGCTTTCTTCCAGGTTTCTATTACAAAAGGTCACAGAAGGCCACCTACTTATCCTTCGTTATAAGAACAAATACATATGCATGCGTGCTTAGTCACTAAGTCATGTTTGACTTATTGTAACCACATGGACTGTAGCCTGCTAGGCTCCTCTGTCCATAGAATTCTCCAGGCAAGAACACTGAAGTGGGGAGCCATCCCCTTCTCCAGGGAATCTTCCTGACCCAGGGATCGAACTCGGGTATCCTGCATTGCAGGTGGATTCTCCATCCTCTGAGCCACCAGGGAAGCCCACAAATACATATATTTCCTTAGAAAGAAAAATAAGTGATGACTGGCTTCTGTAAATGTATTAACTATACTAGACAGTGACCATAATACAAAAAAGCATATAAAATAATAAATAATACAGCAAAAGTTAATGCTATAAAATAAACCGAGAGTAAGAAAGAACTAAATGAGATACCATCCCATTTTAGGAGGCCAAAGGATTAACAGGGGGATAATGTTATGATTGACAGATGTCATGCTATGTCTGTGCTTCTAGTTAGTGTGTAATAAAAGTTTTTCAGAAAAACAGAAACATGCAGAGAAGTTTTGGCACTTGCAGAAATCCTGAGGCTTACACTCATATTACAAATTCCTATGCAGAAACAGAAACTTCCAATTTAGGGTGAGGCAAATCTGCCCAAAAAGAGGATGCTCTTGGTTATCTTGTGCATGATAAGGAAGAGGAAAGGATGGTCTGCTATGAACTGCGGGCCTCCGTGGCCTGTTCTCCCTGTCATGATGGCCCCAGTGCCAGCAGCAGCCTCAGTGCCCTCCTCGTTCACGTCCACAGAAGCTTGATGGAACACTTCAGACAGAAACAGGTCCTTCTTTCCTGACATGCCTGAGAAATTGGCTCGGCCCCGGCTGAAGGCATCACTCATGCCCATGCTTGTGAGAATGGTCTTAAGTTCATAACGCTCTTCTAATTTGAACTCGGGCATGTACACCACCACGTCATCCTCAGCCATGGTGTCTTTGCTGAGCCACTTCTTGAGTTTGTCATAGGTGATTTCACTTTCCAGCTACGAATCCAAAACATAAAACCAATGAATGCTTAGCAGAGAAGGACAACAACCTCTAATGTTGACAACCAATGACTTCACTATATTGTAGGTGATATTAAAATTTAATAGTTTGGTAAAAAATTTTGAAAAAAGATAGCATGTATGACATGTGTTTAATGCTTATGAATGACAATGGAAAACCTGGAACAGTTCCTCTCAAACCAGTTCACATATTCAAACTGCACACCATTTCCTCAGGTGTAGGTATATGCAAGGGCTTCTCAGGTAGCTCAGTGATAAAGAATCCACCTGCCAATGCAGGAGACGTGGGTTTGATCCTTGAATGGGGAAGATCCCCTGGAGAAGGAAATGGCAACCTACTCCAGTAATCTTGCCTGGGAAATCCCACAGACAGAGGAGCATGGCGGGCTACAGCCCAGGGGGTCTCAAAGAGTTGGACATGACTTAGCAACTAAATAGCAACAACAGCAGATGTGTGCAAAGGTGAGTTTAGCCCCAGAAGTTTAAAACAGTGGAAGTTCGAGTTCTTACCAACTCCAAGCCTGTAGAGGAGTCAGCAATTCCATCTGGGAGCAGCAGGAACATACTGACATCTCCAATATACGGGAGTTCTAGAATCTGGACCTTCAGGTCTGCTATGTATCCAATGTTTAGCTTTTCATTCAGGAACATCATCTCTACTGATTTGCGCTGAGTCTAAAGTAATTAAAAAGTAAAATATGAAAGGTGATAGTAAGATGTCAAAAGATTTACAATCAGACATAAAAGAGAATGGGTTATGCTTTCATGCTAAAGAAATATGTTTTTCAAAAATTAAAAATTTGTTTTGAAATTTGTTTAGAAATGTCAAAATATAATTAAAAAATAAAAAATTTATTATTTGCATACTCTCACAGTGATTCTGATCTATTTTGTTATTTTTAAGATAGTACCCATTAATAATAAGATGGACAGTTATAATTATAATAATACTAAAACATTTGTTCAGTACCTACTAGGGGTCAAGAACTCTGCAAAATCTCATTGAATCCTTATAACAACTTTTTGAGTTGGAAATTATCATACTAGTTTCACAAATCAAAAAATGGAATGCATGAACCACAAGTAACATCATATTTGGTCAGTAGTAGAGCCTCAATGTGAGTCTAGAATTGTGTAATTATAAAGCCCATGGTCTTTACCACTACTCATAAGGCCTCTCAGAAAATTACTGAGTGCTATTCAGTCCTGGGTATTCATTGGAAGGACTGATGTTGAAGCTGAAACTCCAATACTTTGGCCCCCTGATGCGAAGAGCTGACTCATTTGAAAAGACCCTGATGCTGGGAAAGGTTGAGGGCAGGAGGAGAAGGGGACGACAGAGGATGAGATGGCTGGATGGCATCACCGACTCAATGGACATGGGTTTGGGTGGACTCTGGGAGTTGGTGATGGACAGGGAGGCCTGGCGTGCTGTGGCTCATGGGGTCGCAAAGAGTCGGACACGACTGAGCGACTGAACTGAACTGAATTGATTCAGTAACCTGAAAGAGTCAATAAACTATCCAGTGTGTATGACTTATAACTATTAATAGCAAATCATGTATGGGTATCAATGAGTGGTCCCTAATTATTCTTTCTCTATTTTGTCAAAGGCCCTAAAATCTATGTTAAGAAAATCCAATTTGTTGTCATTGTTTCATACTGAGTTCACACGGAAAGGATAAAGTCCCTTTAATTTCTTCTGAAATGGAGTCTTCCACCTTCCTTTGAAGTAGACAGCATTCACCAGGACCATCTTGGTGTCTGTATCAACAGAACCCTCAGGCAGCAAGTTTGGGATTTTGCCTACAGAAAATATGATATATGTTTAGGTTTCATGATTAACAATTACGAAGTCATTATGATTTCTTGAGTCTTTTGAGTCACCATCAAGCTCAGCATCCACATTTATCATACTCCGCAGACATGCTGATATTCACATTCAAATTTTTCTCTTAATTTATTTAAATCATAAGTAAAACCCAGACCAAATTTTTCAGTTTTACAAAATTCAAGAGAAAATGAAGAAGCAATATAATTAAGATTTGGAATTACTATCAGACTTGGAAACATTTTTTTAAGTTTCTTTTATTTACTTATTTCCTTTGGCCACACTGTGCTGCATGCAGTATTTTATTTCCCTCACCAGCAACTGAACTGCATCCCTTGCTTTGAGAGTGCAGAGTCTTAACCCCTGGACCACCAGAGAAGTCCCAGAAAATTTTAAATTCCTTTTATACTGTTTTCTCAAAGTTTTGTAGGTACATTAAGTTAGTTCATTCAGATGGGAATGAAAAAGAGACTCAAGGAATATAATGGGCTTCCCTGGTGGCTCAGATGGTAAAGAATATGCCAGCAATGCAGGAGACCCCAGTTCAGTTTCTGGGTGGTGAAGATCCCCTGGAGAAGAGAATGGCAACCCACTCCAGTATTCTTGCCTGGAGAATTTCATGGGCAGAGGAGCCTGGTGGGCTGCAGTCCATGGGATTGCAAAGAGATGGACACAATTTAGTGACTAACACTAACAAGGAATATAATAGCACATTTCCCCAGTAAGCCACTAAGGCTTCTTTTAGATCTGGTCTAGACAGTCCATGACTCTCACTGATTCACCCAAAAACAGTGTTTTGGAAGTTGTGCTAGACCTACATAAGGAATAGCACAGATTCCCTTAAGTAATAAAGGAAGAATTGTCCTGGGGAGGCTTAGAATATTGGAGTGACATTCTAAATCATTTAGGACAAAAAGTGCGATAAGTTCTTTAAGAGAGCTGAATAATGCAGAGAACTGTGACAACACAGAGAAGGGAGTGAATGATTGAGCCCAAAAAGGTTCCCAGAAATGATAATATCTGAGTGTGATTTTTTTAAGCTGGTTTAAGAAATAGCCCATTTATAGTGAATATCTGCTCTGCAATATTTCAACCACATTATTTAACCTCACAACCACTCCTAGTAAGGGAGTATTATTAGAATCATTTTACACAAGTAGGAAATCAACCCTGAATATTCATTGGAAGGACTGATGCTGAAACTGAAGCTCCAATACTTTGGCCATCTGATGGGAAGAGTCGACTCATCGGAAAAGACCCTGATGCTGGAAAGATTGAGAGCAAGAGGAGAAGGTGGTGACAGAGGATGGGATGGTAGATGGCATCACTGGCTCAATGGACATCAGTTTGAGCAAACTACAGGAGATAGTGAAGGACAGGGAAGCCTGGCATGCTGCAATTCATGGGGTGGCAGAGTCAGACAAGACTTAGCAACTGAACAACAACACAAATGGACACCATAGTGAGATATTAATAACCTTTTCAAGGTCACAATGTTTGAGAGCTGTCAGAATTCCACCATCTTCCATTTCGACTGACAGATAGGGGACTCAAGCGAAAAGGTCATTATAGTCTGACCAGTTTCAGTATAATTGTTCAATAACTTCATTCAATATACCCCCTAGCAATTAAAATTCCTGGTTACTCCTTGGAAATCTACTGGGACTTTATTTAACTTTGTGACAGATAGTATTTGATCATAACAAGGAAAAAATTTTTTTCTCAAATTACTATAAAAATTGGTAAAATAATCAGTCAAATGACTATTTGGCATTTTTGTAATTCCACTGATTGATTTATAGCCATTCACCACAAATGCTTAGGAAGAAGAGAAATTCTTGCTGTTCTCAAAAAAAACAAAGCTTTCATGTGTCTCTTTAATTTTGCAATCCGCTTTGACTTTCATTTCTGTTTGACTTTGATTTCTGTTAAATCTTCACTTTCTCTGCTTTCTTTTTGTTAGTGGTGTGTCAGTCTTTTAAAGCAGTAATTTAAAAATCTAGAAATGAAGGACTGAAGTAGGTCAACTATTTTCAGAGAAGCAATAATACTTTTTTCAATTTTACAGAACTTAATACAAGTGTTTTTTTCTATTATGGTAGCTAAGAAAGGAGGATAGCATACTATGGCTTGAAATAATGTTTTAAACATAGGGTGTAGGGACTTCCTAGTAGTCCAGTGGCTAATATTTTGTGTTCCCAATGCCAGGGGCCCAGGTTCAATCCCTGGTGAGGGAACTAGATTTCACATGCCACAACTGCGACCCAACACAGCCAAATAAAAACATATTTAAAAGTAAACAAACAAACATAGGAGATAAGTGAAAATATGTTTTCTGCATTAAATTATCAAACTCTTTGAACATTAAATTGAAGAATTCCAGAATTAGACTAAGGCTCAGAAGAAGAGGGAACCCCAGATGTACCACTAACAGATAGTGGGATCTTGGATGAGTCAGTTAAGAACTGAGTACATGTGTAACAAAGGTATAAATAGCTTAGATGATCAATGAGAGATAAAGCAGGGACTGAAAGAACTTGACAACATATTGACTCTGGATGGTGCGATAGAAGAAGGAGTTGAAATTTTATGATCTTTCCTTTTTCCATTGCTGATATTCTCACACCAATTACTCTGTTGAAAATTGTGCCTTTGTTCTTTGTTTTTGTTCACAGTGAACATAAAGTCACAATTATTTCAATACTGATATTTCCTATGTTAGAAAAGATCTGCCTCTTCTTACATTCTATTCTAAGGTAATAGTCCAAAACCAGATTATTGAAGTACTGAATATATATCTTCTGTTAGGATACCTCAGTTATTTTTTTTTTTTTTTCTCACTTAAAACACCACAAAGCTCAACAAGTATCAGGTTACATTAGCCAAAATAACTAAGGTTGGGAGTAAGGGCTGAATTTAAGGACTTAAAAAAAAAAAAAAAAATCAGAGTTTTCTACGTGGAAAGAAGAGCAGAAACTATTTCCTTGATTTTACCTTTGGTTTGGGTCTTGACCCAGGAATTAATCTTTTTTCTGGTGTCTTCTGCACATTCTAGGAAGTCCACCGCCTGGGGTTCTGTAGAGTAATATTTCTTGGAGAGCTGCATGTATTCCTTTAAAGTGAAAACAATAATGACAAAGGTTACATAGAATATACACCCAACAAGTGAAAGTGACAGTGTTAGTCCCTCAGTCCTGTCCGACTCTTTGTGACTCCATGGACTGTGGACCTCCCCCCACCCCACCCCCAATCCGGTCCTGACTGCATTTGTTCTCCTGCATACTTTGCATAATGAACAGAGTACAGAAGGAGAAGTTGGGTGTAGGGTTAGCGGTTCTGGGAATAGCTGTGAGCGCCTCCTGACCTGTGACTTTACACGTGGGGTTTTTACAGTAGAAAGAGGAAGCACCCACGGAGGGAGCATAAGGATAGCTGCGTTGGATCTTGTCCCATGGCCTCGGGGAGACTTAGCAAGCCCGAGTGGAATTCTGACCCACTGGGGATGAATCAGAGAAAACAGCTTTGAAAGTGCCCTTGGTTGCAAGTTTAGAGCCCTGTAATTTATTATTTTATTTATTTATTTATTTTAGTTGGGGGCTAATTACTTTACAATATTGTAGCAGTTTTTGCCATACATTGACATGAATCAGCCATGGGTTCACATGTGCTCCCCCTCCCGAACCCTCCTCCCACCTCCCTCCCCATCCCATCCCTCTGGGTCATCCCAACGCTCCATCCCTGAGCATCCGTCCCATGCATAGAACATGGAATGGTGTTCAACTTCACATATGACAATATACATGTTTCAATGTTATTGTCCCAGAATGTCCCACCCTCACCTTCTCCCTCAGAGTCCACAGGACTGTTCTATGCATCTGTGTCTCTTATTCTGTCTCACATATAGGGTTACCATTACCATCTTTCAAATTCCATATACATGCATTAGTATACTGTATTGGTGCTTTTCTTTCTGGCTCACTTCACTCTGTATAATGGGCTCCAGTTTCATCCATCTCAATAGAACCGATTCAAATGTATTTTTTTTTAATGGCTGAGTAATATTCCATTGTGTATATGTACCACAGCTTCCTTATCCATTCATCTGCCGATGGACATCTAGGTTGCTTCCATGTCCTGGCTATTGTAAACAGTGCTGCGATGAACATTGGGGTACACGCATCTCTTTCAATTCTGGTTTCCTCGGTGTGTATGCCTAGCAGTGGGATTGCTGGGTCATATGGCAGTTCTATTCCCAGTTTTTTAAGGAATCTCCACACTGTTCTCCATAGTGGCTGTACTAGTTTGCATTCCCACCAACAGTGTAAGAGGGTTCCCTTTTCTCCACACCCTCTCCAGCCCTGTAATTTAAATCTCAGGTTTCACTCACTTCCTTGAATCTTGCAGACTTCTCTCCAAACAGCTTATTGGCACTTTCCAATAAATACTCCCCGGTGGATGCGTTGATGGCGTTGCTGAGAGAACGGAAGGATGAATGGATTTCCCCGGCAGCTTGTGCCTTAAAAGGAAAGGAGGAATTCGTTTTATGTAACTCAGGACTCCTAAAAAAGATATTTCTTAAGCAGTAGTATTTTTTTCTAGGATATCAATAAAATGCTGTATTAAAATATACTTTTTTTCTGTCACTTTAGAGGTAACTCTGAGGAAATACTGTTGATATGGATGTAGTACATTAAAATTTATCAGATAATTTTTTACTTGTTTCAGATTTTACTCTGCCTATGGATTGGATTTAACTGTGACGGAACTGAGATCCTAGAAAAAGTCAGGCTCCTTTGATACTTTAGCTAAACTGTAAAGTCTCTAAGCAATTTTTATTATATTGAAATGTTACCTTAGAAATATTCTTTAAAAATGTATATAACTTCAACAAATCCCATGGCATAATTGAGGGGTAGTCTGTGCGATGGAAAATCTGGAGTTTAGAAAACAAACTTGAGGGGAATTCCAGTCCTCAACCTGAAGTTTGCAAGCATGATGACAGACACACGGCTTAGTCACAGAAACGGCTGGGTGAAGCTGAGGTCAGAGCCCTGAAAATGGACCACCAGCTGTCCACTGAGACCTGGCAGCATCGCCATATTGAAGAGGCCCTCTCGCATCTTGAATCTGTAATTCCCTGAGTGACAGGCAGGTGGAGCATCAGCCTTCCCAGAAAGGAACCTGTGAGAGGTATCTCCCCATGACCTAACTCAGGGGTGTGACAGTGGAAGTTGTTTACCAACAGGAGCCCATCTACACCAGCCTCTTATAATGTAGCTGGATGGCTGGTGTTTAAGGAAGTGAATTACCGGGAAAAGATATTATTAACCTGAAATAGATTAGATGAATGGATGATAGATAGACAGTAGATGATGATCATGATAATGATGATAAATAGGTAGACAGATTGCTATTGTTCAGTTGCTAATTATGAAGATGATAGATCGGTAGAGAGAGAGAGAGAGAGATAGTAGATGGTGATCATAATGATGACAACGGATAGATGTGTGCTCAAGCTCAGTTGCTTAGTTGTGTGAAGCTCTTCGAGACTCTTTGGACTGTAGCCCACCAGGCTCCTCTGACCATGGGATTTTTCAAGCAAGAAGACTACAGTGGATTGCCACTTCCTGCTCCAGGGGATCTTCCCGCCCAGGGACTGAACCCACATGTCCTGCATCTCCTGCATTGCAGGTGGATTCTTTACCACTAAGCCATTGGGGAAGCCCTAGATAGACAGAGAGGAGATAAAGGATATGTGAAGGTCAGAGACCTCTCCTGAAGTCACCAAGCCTGGCCATCTCCATTCCTCAATTGTTTGTCACCCCTTACTCTGGAAATCTGCATTCACATGTGTACTCAGGAGTCTCTATGATGGCTTTAGAATAAATTATACATACCCAACTAATGGCAGAGTGATGTGACAGAATTTAGAAACGGTCTTGACCTGGAAGTCATAAAGCCTGGTTTCTACCCCAGCTCTGCCCTTCCTTATCAGAGTGACTGTAGGATATTTGCTCAAGGACTGTGAGTCTTAGTTTTCTACTGTGAAAGGTGGAAGTTGTACTAGACTCCTTCCACAATATTGTGACTTTATAACAAGAAGTTTCTGGAAGCAAAATACAAAAGAAATAGGAACAGATGAGTCAGATACCTGCAAAATAGCATCAGGATAGGTGTCCCTCTGGATCTGCTGCATGAAATCACAACTGGTGAGGCTCTGTGGGGTCACTGGGGTGCCTTTGTGGACTCCAACTTGGTTAAACTGAAGCACCTAAAATTGAAATTCGAGAAAATTGGGTAGATTTTTCTGCTGTATTATTTAGCTTTTAAACCGACGGCTGTCAGGCTCCTCTTAGCGGTCCTACAACTAGTTGCCTGCCTTTGTGTTTGGGCAACAAGCATAGAGGTTCTTCATATCAGTCAGTGAGATTCCCTTCATAGGAACTGGCATGAGTTATTTTATACTAATTCAAATATTGGCCATTTTGACAGCAATGTTTTTATTATGAGATGATTTATAACCTTGCAATTAAGTGTCACCCAACTCATAAACTGTCTTGAAGGAGATAAGGTTAACTTTAGACCTTGTATCTCTCTATTCAGTGACTTTATACGTTATACCCTTCTGTGGTGGTTTAGATGCTAAATCATGTCTGATTCTTTTAACCCTATGGACTGTAGCCCGCCAGGCTCCTCTGTCCATGGGATTCTCCAGGCAAGAATACTGGAGTGGGTTGCCATTTCCTTCTCCAGGGGATCTTCCCAATGCAGGGATCGAACCTGGGTCTCCTGCATTTCAGGCAGATTCTTTACTGACTTAACTACAAGGGAAGCCCTTTATACCCTTCTAATCTGTCAAAAATTAGCAACAACAGCTAGCTTAAGCACAAAAACAGGTTGCTCAGTATTACCAGGGATCACCTAAAACATTTGCACATATGTTATTTATACATAAAGAAATCTCCCACTTCTGTCCATGTTGGGGGCAGATGGCAGAAGTCAAATGACAATACGAATTTCTTGTTTAAAATGTTTATTTTCATTTATGTATTTATTTAGCTGTCCCCGGTCTTAGTTGAGGCAGGCAGCATCTTTAGTTGAGGCATGCAGGATCTTTAGTTTCCACATGTTCCCCAACCAGGGATCAAACCTGGGCCCCCTTGCTTTGGGAGCACAGAGTCTTAGCACAGATCAGCAGGAAGTCCCAATATGAATTTCTTTATGTTGTAAGTGGCAGATCCAGCTAACAGTGAAGCTGGCAGGTGCAGACTTGCCCTGGAAGGTGCCTCAGGTCCCCTCTCCAACATCGTAGACTCCTCAGCTTGGCCCTGCTACCCCACCCCTACCTCTAGCATCTTTTGGGTCCCCGCCCCAGGCAGGGAGGAGCTTATTGATAAATGCAATGATGGTAGAGATTCTGCCAAGGGAAGGAATGCAAGCTTGTCCAGCAGATGGTGAATTTCTCGGCTGGAAGGAGAGGTGTTAGGATTTCTGGGATCTTTCTCTGCTCCTCAGATCTTGTAAGTTCCTACCTAATACTCTCTGAAAAGAAGCAGTCTGACTGTTGCTGCAAAAGGGGGGAATGTTTTGTGTAAGAGCTTCTCTGGTTTTCCTACATTTTAAGGAAGTTTACCCTTACGTTGGGGTCTCTGGGCAGCACTGAACCCCTCTTGAGTCACGGCAAGAGTCCTTGCAGGTGTGGGCCATGTGAAATGACCCTGAGCCAGGCTGAGGCAGGCACCCTGCCCAGAGAGCCGGCCTGCCCTGGGCCGGTCTGTGGCCTTATCCTAAAGATAAAAGCTGGTTAAAAATACTCCCAGTCTCACATTGCCTGTGCTCTGTAAGAAAGGATCTATTTTTTCTATTTACCCCTTTTTTCCACTACAACTGCTCCAGCCTTACCAGCTACACCTATTTCCAACTGTGTGTGGCCTCTTTTTGTCCTGATTTTCTCATCTGTGAAGTGAGTATGGTAATCAGAGCACCTACCTCACAGGATTTTCTATTCTGTGGATAAATTCATAAAACATTCAGTTGCCTGGATGGGGCATTGTAAGTATCAGCTATGAAAACAATTAGTTCCACCACGTGCCTCTCCTCTTAACTGTAATCTTCATACCCATCTTGCCCGATACACATTTTCATTCACATTTTAAAAATAAGACAGTTACCACTAGACTCTTGAGTTATCAAATGGTGTTTGAGAGGTCTGCAACTAATGTACAAAATATGTGGCTAACGATCTGCGTTACATATGATCAAATTAATGTAGCTAATGGTACAGAATGTCTCCCATCCAAGTACTAATCAGGCCCAGCCCTATTGAGCTTCCAAGATTAGGAGGGTTCAAGGTGGTATAGCCATGGACCATACAGAGTTTCTTTTGGGGGAGATGAAGATATTCTAAAATTAGATTGTGGTGATGCCTGCACAATTCTTGTGAATATACTAAGAGCTACTGGATTGCAAATTTTAAATGGGTGAATTTTATGAAATGTGAATTATAGCTCAACAAAGCTGTTCTTAAAAAATAAAATAAAAAAATAAGAAAGCTGAGGCTCAGAGCGTTTAAATGTCTTCACTTACACACCTAGTAAGTGGCAAAGCCATCAACCAAAGACAAGCATGTCTGTCCCCAAAGTCCAGGCTTTCACCTCCAAACCAAAGAGCGTCTCCTGTTTTTTGGTAGAGAATTAAGCCAATTTGCCTTTGAATTTTAGAATCTTCCCATGTAGCAGAGTTACAAGAAAACTACTGTACATAAAATCCTTGTCCCATGTGCAGAAAATACTTTCCAAACACAGAAAAGCTATGTTGTACCCTGAATGACCAATAAATTACTTTTCCTCTGGTATCAAAATCAAGTTTTTTACTTTTAGCACCTAGAGCACTTTGTTTGGCATTTGTCCTCAAAAAAAAAAAAAAAAAAAAAAATTGCTTCTGATTCCTTTACATTTAAAAAAGATTTCCCTGGTGGTCCAGTGGTTAAGACTCCATGCTTCCAATGCAGGGGGCATGGGTTCGAGCCCTCGTCAGGGAACTAACATTCCACACTCCTCACAGAATAGCCAAAAACTAAATAAAAATAAAAAACGAAGTCCTTGATGTTTTCTAAAGTTCTTAATGGAGTTCGCTGCCTTTATTTTTTTTTTTCAAGGCAAAGAAAATAAAGGGGAAGGAGTTTTGCAAAATGTGGCTGGTATGGGAGTGTTGAGCAACTGCGTTTTGTCCTAAGTCTTCATGTTTAAACTGCCACAAACACAGAGAGCGAAGCTCCCATCCATTTTCTTTCTGCGGTGAGATTGGCTAACGCTCCGTGTGAGCCACTCCAAACAAGTCCTGCCTTAAATGGGTCACCGTGTACCTGGAAGTCTGTATCCATCTATCTGTATTCACATACTGAGGTGTGATTCTCATGAGAAACTCAACAGTAGCCAGCGGCATTCTGGTGTGACTGAAAGCAGCATCTATGCTTGTGGGAAACCAGAGCTTGTACTCACAGCATTCAATGCTAATATCTATATAAATGGGACTAGGAAAGAATTTTAATGGTATAATTACCTCGTCTGGTCATGGACCCAGGGAAGACAGGATCATGTGAATTTTTATTTAATTAATTTATCTTAATTGGAGGCTAATTACTTTACAATATTGTAGTGGCTTTTGCCCTACATTGACGTGAAGGATCGTGTGAATTTTAATAGCGCTGCATTCATCCCATAGGTTGATTACCATGCACAGGTAAAGTGGTTCAACGTATTTCCACAGTCCCAAACTCAATGAAAGGGTCCCCTCACTGACCTGGTGTCCTTTCACCAAGGAAGGAAGCCAGTGGCCCTGACAGAAATCCCCCACAGTGCTGTCCCACCCCTGACCACCTTGACGTTGAAGATTGGCCATCCTGTCAGCCCCATTTTGTTGACATGAGCTCATGGGGTGGAGAATGTTGGCTGGGGCCCTCTGAAGTCATGTTGCTCTCTGTGCCTCCCCCAAAGTGCAGAGACCGAGCTCTCGGACAGTTTTTCTTCTCTTCATAGCACTCTCTTAAAACCACTATGAGGAATTCTTTACATAAATGGAAGGAGCCTGAGATGAGAGGGCAGAAACCAGAGGAACCCCTGAGAAAGGTGCTTCAGTCGCACTGCACATTCGTCAGTGACACTTGTCTTAAAACCCATAAGAGATAAAGCACACAAATCCTTTGAAAAACATAAACATTATCAGATGTCAGATATGGTCACTATTAACTATTTCTAACATTGCAGGACAAGAAACTGATAATCCTCCTACTATATCAACCACTGAGGGTTTTTGTGGTTTGGCTCTTTTATAGATTTGAATCTAAGTAAGATGTGCTGTAATGGCTTAGGATGATTTCTGAGGGCTCGGGTTCAATCCCTGGTGGAGGAACTAAGATCCCACAAGCTGCTGACTTTGTTATAGTCCAGATACTGCAAGCATATAATCAGATCAGTTCTGCAATTCAGTTCAGGAACCCTTCAGTCCCAATTGGGAACTTGAACAGAAACATACCTGGGCTATCTGTTCTGCAGTATTGCCCCGGGCTCCCAGGTAGACCATGGCCATGGTGGAGGAGATGCTCCAGGGACAGAAGAAGATATTCTGGATGTTGGCGGTTGTATTTGCCAGATGCTTGAAGAAATTGAGGGCAAAGATTGTATTTGCCACATTAAGTTCTTCCATTCTCTCAATCTGGAAGGAAAACGAGGAAAAGCAACAGCTCTAAAGATGACTCAACATTTTGAGGGATGTCAGCGGCGTAGTACAGGCTGTACCCTGCACAGGGCAGGGGTTCCCTCTCTGTTCTCCTTTCATTGAACGGGGTCAGGAGCATCGTGACCCTGGGACCTGTGCAGCCACAAAAGGTTCCACTCTTGGTGCAATGTGCTGCTGTCACAACCTGGCAATTCCTTAATGATTTTATACAAAGGGTCCTCCCTGCATTTCCCTTTTGCACTGGATCCTGCAAATTACACAGCTGATCCTGAGTTAGAGGGAACAGTCTTTTGATGGCGTGGTGACCCTCCACCTCATAATAATGATAATAACAGCAGTAACAATAAATAGCCCTTATTGAATTCTTAACTGTACAACAGATGCTATGTTCAACATTTCACCTATACTAACCAGTTAATCCTTACACAAGCCCTGTGAGGAAGGCACTGCTATTCTTATGCTTACAAAGGAAAAAACTACTGCCCAGAGAGAATCAGAAAAGTGACCCATGTCACTCAACTATAAGTAACAGGACTGGAAATTGAAGCCAGGTGGGTGGGTGGCCTCCAGGGTCATACTCTCAACCTCTGTGTTGTACCTACAAACACACATCACACAAACAGACACACAGACATACACACGAGCGCCTTCCTTGGTGACTCAGTCAGTAAAGAATCCACCTGAAATGCAGGAGACCACCTGAAATGCAGGAAACTCAGACTTGATCCCCAGGTTGGGAAGATCCCCTGGAGAAGGAAATGGCAACCCACTCCAGTGTTCTTGCCTGGGAAATCCCATGGACGGAGGAGCCTGGCAGGCTACAGTCCACAGGGTCGCAAGAATCCATGGACATGACTTAGTGACTAAACCATCATCACCATCACACACACTAGAGGCAAATACACACATATTCAAATACATACCACATGCACACATACTCTTGCTGGCCTCAGTGGAGATGGTCAAACTCCTTTCTAGAAGTGATCTAGACTTACCTTTCAAGAGTGGGCATTGCACGCTGCCCTATCTCCCATTCCTGGGCCCCCTCCACTCACTCACACACCACAGCCTTTCTTCCAAAGCTCCCCCTGTGCTGAGCAGTTCATTACTGGGAGTGCTGGAAAGGCCCCCTCCTCCCGCCACCCCTAGTAGGGCAGTCAGCACCAGGTCCTTCTGCAGGGGTAGTCCTGGATATATGGAGCTCAAACACACAAACACGAACACACACAAATGACAGATGCACTTTCCATGACCTAAGACTCGCATGCAACCAAACGCTTGGACACACCCCAATGTGGGTGGTATCTGCTGGTTCTCGCCAACAGACTGTATCTTACGCTTTCATAATGGCTTCAAACACACCCTGCAATTACCAAAATCTATAAATATACCAAGCAACGCTGACACTCATCGCTCCACAGGAAGCCTTCTGGGGGCGGTGGCTGCGGAGCCGCTGGGGGAGGCCCTGGAGGAGGCCCCCTATAGCCTTGGGCTCCCTCAGCAGCGCCTCCCAGGCTCATGGCTCCCTAGTCCATGGGTGTCTTATGTGAACATTCGGTTCATGAACATTTCTTGTGAAGAAAGTGATTGCCATTTATATCAAAATTTCTCATGTGAGTTACCACCCAATTGTATTTTATCAAGACAAAATAGTAAATTCAATAAAACTTGTCCCTGAAACTCTCATGTCTTTTTGTCTCCTTTAATATTTGATATTCACAGGATCAGTGTGAGATACATATTGTGATCTTTATTCTAGAGGTTACATCCTCATGCCCAGAGAGGTTAAGTAACTTATATAAGGTCACAGAGTTTGTGTGTAATGGTGCAGGGATTCAAGCCTAGGATTCAAGCTTCAGAAACCCACTCTGTCCAATGCCACTTACACTTCACCTGCTGATGTTTAACTACTATGTGTAAAAGGTTTAGCCAGCTACTGGTTTGAGAAATGCTAGAAAGAGGAAATAAAAACAGGAAGGAAGCCAGTTTTTAATACTCCTAGAAAGTTTATTAGGGTTTAAAAATCAGTTTCTTTTTTGCTTGCTTCATCACTGAGATTAGATTAACCTGGTGACAGAAATTTGTTTCCTCTTCTTTCTACATTGTAAAATCATCTTTATAATGAATTATTCCTGGGTAGATCCTTCTTTGCAAATTGTCTCAAAAACATTTCAGAAACAGAGAATTAATAGCATAAATATTTCTCTATTGTGTATGAAAAAATAAAGAATTGGAGCTAGAAAAACAAACATAAGCCTGGGAATTCCCTAGTGGTCCAGTGGCTAAGACTCTGACCTTTCATTACTGAGGGCACGGGCTCGATCCCTGGTCAGGGAACTAAGATCCCACAGTCTGCACCGTGTGACCAGTTAATTAATTAATTAATGCAGGCCTCTCCTATACCCAATTCTTTATAATGACCTGAACAGTCAGTCACTTTGACACTAACAAAATTTAAGTGTCAAAACAAGCTAACAGTAAGGGCTTTTAATGCCAAGTTAGAATTTCAGTTGACTGTGACTATTTATTTTTTTTAATTAAAAAGTGAGTAAGGACAGAATTAAATCACCCCAGATGTATTTGTTTGTTTTAAAAACATTTAAAGTTTACCTTTCAGATAGGTGCAATTAACTGCATTTAACATAAAGAATAATGTGTTATGTCTATATCACAGTTACTAAATTCCTTCAGCCTCACTGTTTTATTTAACTTGCATGATTACTCGCCTGATAAACCTGGTAATTCCTGTTATACCAATGAGAATATGAAGATGTCCATAGCACAGCTAGTTTCAAAGCTTAGACTAGCTTCTGATTCCAGCTCCAGTGCTGTTCCTACAGACCTTTCAAATAAGGTTTGAGAAGTTTATATTTGAAGAAACCTATGAATATATATTATATGCTGCTGCTGCTGCTGCTAAGTCGCTTCAGTAGTGTCTGATTCTGTGCAACCCCATAGACGGCAGCCCATCAGGCTCCTCCATCCCTGGGATTCTCCATATATATGTGTGTGTGTGTGTCTTCTGACTCTACCACACATCCACCCGGCATTTAAATGAGAATCTGCCTAAGACCATGTAAAATTGAAGTCACTGAGTGACATCAGAATCTCTCAGAACAGGAAACACCTGTTGTGAATTTCTTAACACTAGAGCAAGTTACACAACTTTAACAATTTCTAGATATTATACTCCTAACTAACATTTAATGTCATCTTTAGAGGAACAAACGGTTGAAAAGCATATATGGGGCTGGTCTCTGTGATGTTTGTGTTGGTTCCTGCAACACGAGTTGACAAATGTGCCACTGAAACTTGGCACAGGTGACGAAGTGCTCAGACCCACAACCACAGTCCTTCTGCTCACTGGCATCGAATGTTAGATTTGAGTTTGCTGTAGCATTTTTAAATGAATTGTTTTGCAGCAACACAGTGTAAATATTTTGAAATTGACCAGAAAAATTAATGACACAGAGAAAACAATACTTCAAGGAAATTTCCCATTCTAAATTACCAAGTTTTCCCCCCACAAAATTAAAAACCTTTTCTGTATTTGATTTCTTTCATAATGAAGTTATTTGTTTATGGGATATTAAATTATTTATTGAACTATTACTTCAGTTGATCCAGCAACTAACTGGGCTGTTCTTTCTCTTTCACTAAACTGATCAATTATCAAACTAAATTCAATAAGTATATTCTGGTATTGAATTGAACCACTCAGCTTTTTGCTTAATTTCTGGTTGTTTAAGATGAAAACTGAGTCCTCTTTTCGTCTTTATCATTTTTATACACAATTTATAAATTACTTTCAGTTACTAAAATAATCCTTTTTAATTGGTCTGGCTATTTTCATTAAATTCAGTGCCAAACACTAACTAGTAAAGGATACACACATTGAGAGCTGTTTGGTAAAACTGACATCGCAACCAGAATGTACATTTTGGTTTGATGAATGTTACATAGGCATTTGCTGGACTCTGAGATTTAAGATTAGATCTAACTTAATTTAATTCAAATCTTGAACCAAAATATTCTCAAACAAGCAACTAAACAAGAAAACACCATTAAATTTTTACTCATCCTCTGAAAACACCCCACAGTTTAATTTTCATTATTTTAATAATACTAGTATGCAAAATAAAACCCTATTTCATAGAAAGAGATATGGAAATGACTGAAATACCTGGTTCTTCTCTGCCTGACAGAAAACGATCTTCTGAGCGTTGTTAGAGTTCAGACATGGCAATGACTGGTTTTATAAAGCTCTGCCCCTCCCACATGGCATTTTTTTTCTCTCTCTCTATCTGTATCCTTTGAGTGATTCAACATTTTACTCAGACATCATTAGAATAGAAATGCGTGTTTGCTAAGGCATCATTTAAGAAATTTGTTGGAAGGATGACATCATTCAGAAACTTAAGAATTTGGCAATACCTACACATGCCTGTTAAAATTAGCTAAAATCTGTCAGCCCTAGTTTCAACAGTCCCCGCTATCACTTGCTCTCATACTAAGAAATTCTACAATATCTCTTCTATCTTTTTGACAAGAATGGCCTGGGAGCTTTTTGCAATACTTAAAAGCAATGGAATCCTTTCTCTCTTGAATCTAGACAGCCCCCAGGCAATTCTTTGGGAACAGAAAAAAAAAAAAAAAACACCTTCTTTCTTATAAATTCTCTATTCTAAACCCTCTTAACATTTTCTCAAGCTATAATTTCTGAAGTAATTCTGGGTTCCACCTTAATCTCCTGTCACAACCACACCCAAAGAATGTTTCATTTGCCCTTTTTTAGAACATAAATCTTATCTTTAATTAAACAGGGAAAATCCACTGGGTACTTTAAGTTAATTTTTAAGTGGGTAAATTATAGGTGTTAATTGGAATTTGTGATGTCGAAAGCATGATTCTGAAAATCACTAGATTTTTAGATACGACCAAAGGAATCTGAGGAGTAAAAATAGATAAAAGATATGTGTAATGAAAGAGAATCTGAGTTTTAAAATGTTTATATTGTTAGAGCTTATTGAAAAGTGTTTGCAACACATTGTAAAGATGCCTTTTCTTCTCTTCACTTTGCTTCTTTATTGAAGCATAGTTGATTTAAAACTGCACAACAAAGTGACTCAGCTTTACACATATATATAGTTTTTCTGTTTGTTTGTTTAATATTCTGCTATCATGGGCTTCCCAGGTGTCACTAGAGGTAAAGAATCCTTCTGCCAATGCAGGGGACCAAGAGAGGCAGATTCGATCCCTGGATCAGAAAGATCCCCTGGAGTAGGAAATTGCACTCTACTCCAGTATTCTTGCCTGGAAAATCCTATGGACAGAGGAACCAGGTGGGCTACAGTCCATAGGACCACAAAGAGTCAGAGATGACTGAGCACATACAAACTCCATTATGGCTCATCCCAGGAGACTGGATGTACTTTCCCTGTGCTATACGGTAAGGCCTGGTTATATACCCATTCTAAATGTAATAGTTTGCATCTACCAGCCCCCAAATCCCAGTCCATCCCACTTCCTCTCCTCTCTCCCCCTTGGCAACCACAAGCCTGATCACTAGATCCGAATCTGTTTCATAGATGTTCACTCACTCCACATTTTAGATTACACATATACGTGATATCACATGGTATTTGTCTTTCTCTTTCTGACTTACTTCACCTAGTATGATAATCTCTAGTTGCACACTTAACTTTTATGCATAGGAAATCCCCAAAGCAATAGAGATGAAAAGAAGTAAAAGCATCGTGCTTCTTCTCTGCTGGTGTGGCAAGCCCCATGTCTTCACTTGAAGAGCTGAGTTGACAATCTGGCGTGTCCTTGAAACCAAGCCTGTGGGTTTGAGCCCTGTGTGAGCTTCTTAGCTTGGCTGTGGTCCACAGAGCCAGACTTATCTTAGCTTTTCTTGTTAATGAGAGGTCTCTTGTCAAAAAGGAGTGGGCTGACTTAACCCAAAGTGTTAGTCATTCAGTTGTGTCCAACACTTTGTGACCCTATGGTCTGTAGACAGCCAGGCTCCTCTATCCATGGGATTCTCCAAGCAAGAATACTGGAGAGGGTAGCCATTCCCTTCTGCAGGGGATCTTCCCACCCAGGGATCGAATCCAGGTTCCCTGCACTGCAGGATGGTTCTTTACCATCTGAACCACCCGACTTAACTCAAACCCCTCATTATGATTAAAGGGACAATGAGATAGGTGTATTTTTCAGAATCTGTATCTGGCCACCAAAAGCCAAATTATTCAGTTTATTAATTTCTGGAAGATCTCAGGTCACATAAAGAAAAAGAACTGAAATTTCACTTCAAGAGTGACCTTTCAACTCCTCAATTTCTCCATTAGACCACAGACACCTTGCAGGCAGCCACTGACTCTTTTATAAATTTTTACATCCCTTGGGACTCAGCTACTTTTCTGCCTCAGTGAAAGTTCAGTGGGTACTATCGCTTGGTGGTTCAGGTCTCTCTCCTTTTTCAATTTGTTCAACTGTTTTTTAACCACACACAGGAAGCACAACAGTCTCCTAAGCCAATTTATTCCCACTGAACCAAATCTGTGAGATGTGATTCATACTCCATAGCGTCCAATCTGACTTCTGCCAACCTCGGTGAATTCCATCTACATAGAACCATATCCCTTCAAGTTGCAACATAAAAATGTTTGATCATTAATTAATTAATTAACCTTGTGTGTTCCAGCTGTTTCATCTAGGTTGAGCTTCTGTCACTAAGCAGGTTATATACTTCAGTCCCTTTCAGCAGTAAGAACAGTGCTGAGCATCAGATGGATACTGAATATTTTTTGATGAATTGAATAAGATGCTAAAACTCTCTAGAAAGACCTTAAAGTGTGGTGAGCAAAGATGTGGATTCTGAGAGACTCCGAAAGTCTCATTTGAAACATCTTCATGCCATTTAGTGGAAAGCTCTGGTGGCTCAGACGGTAAAGAATCCACCTGCCTGTGCAGGAGAAGTGGGTTTTATTCCTGGATCAGGAAAATCCCCTGGAGTAAGAAATAGCAACCCTTTCCAGTATTCTTGCCTGGGAAATCCCATAGATGGAGGAGCCCAGTGGGCTACAGTCCATGGGGTTGCAAAAGAATTGGACACGAGTTAGAGACTAAACAAGAACAAAGATGCTATTTACTAGTTGTATGTCCTGTCCTTGTGCTTAGTCGCTCAGTCATGTTCGACTCTTTGCAACTCCATGGACTATAGCCCACCGGGCTCCTCTGTCCATGGGAATTCTCCAGGTAAGAATACAAGAGTGGGTAATCTTGTGCAAATGCCTCAGCTTCTCTGAGCTTACCTTTGCTAACGTGCTCCACAGCTGGTACTATTCATTGCCTATGCAAGAGCAGTTCATTTTTCACATCTTCCTGATTTTTAGGAAGAGATTATTATTAAATAATTTTAATTATTTATTAGATCTCTGCATTTATCAACCTGTTTAATTATTATTAAATATCTGTATTATTCAGAGATTTCTTGATCTTGGAAAGAAGGACCTAATTGTTCATCTAGAGGGCGGATACATAAGCCAGTTCTAGTCAATGAGAAGTGGGAGAAGTCTGCTGGGGAAATTTTTTTCTCCTGATAAGACAGAGATATGCGATGAGAACCGGCTGTCCTACACCACCCCTCCTAACCGACCTTGAGCAGGGTTGTGTGAAGATGTGATACTGGGAAATGCTACAGCCATATTGCAACCACAGGGAAGCCGGAAAGACTTGTAGAGATGCCAAACCAGAACCCTGACATCAGAGTTCCTAAGCCAATGCTGGAAACCCTCTACCTCCAGTTTTTGTTCTTGTTGTTACTGTCATATTAGGTAATAAATAAATCTGTATTGTTTAGGCATTGTGAGACACCTCGGGTCCTCATTAGCAGCCAAAAGCATTCCTAAAAGACACAGACTTTTGTGAAGAATGAATGATTTACTGTCTGTCAACTACTTAACATATTATTCTTCACATGGCAAGTGCCCCATGGTGTTAGCTGGTATAACAGAGTGATCGCTGGTGTCCAGGTGTGGAAGTCACCACCCTGCCTAGATTAGAGCAATTTGATGAGCTCAACATCCAAAAAAACAGACATTCACCAATCAAGCAATCAGAGAAAGTTGTAAAAGGCAATATATGATTCAGAGCCAAAGTGAATAGGGCCAAAGGTAGGAAGTGTTATAGGGAGGAGGAGAAAGCCTTGAAACTGTGTGTGAAGACCTCAAGGAAAGGGTTGAGATAAATTTTTAAAAATGAAGATTGAAAAGGAAAGACACTAAAATTACAAAGTGGGGAGCACGCGGACTGGCTGTCTGAAGTCTGCCTGGAGCAGTCAGTGTCCAGGAGCTGGAGAGAGGAGAGGAGACAGCATCTGACAGAGGGGCCTCTGATGCTAGATGGAGTTGAGCGCTAATCTAAAGGCGTGCTGTGTGCCCAGTTGCTAAGTCATGTCCAACTAGTTGCAACTCCATGGACTATAGTCCGCCAAGCTCCTCTGTCCACGGAATTTTCCAGGCAAGAACACTGGAGTGGATTGCCGTTTCCTTTTCCCAGGGATCTTCCTGACCTAGGGATCAAACCCTCATCTCCTATGTGTCTTGCATTGGCAGGCAGTTTCTTTACCACTGAGTCACCAGGGAAACCCAATCTAAAGGCAGTCTACTGCACACCCTGGGGAAGGGAGTAACTTGTAAAAAGTGGTGTTTTACCAAGAAAAATCCGAGAAGTGTGGAAGAGAAAGAACCCAAAGGATGAGACACGTCTTAGGATACCAGTTTGAAAAGCACAACTTCTACAAAGTGTCCCTTACTGTTGTGAAATATGTCTGGTTAGGTCTTATGGTAAGATTAGTGACCCTGAAATAGTACATGTAACAGTTGTAGGACAGATCACTTCTGTGAAAGTAAAGAATAAAACGAGCAGAATATCTTTCACCTTCTTATTTTCTTATCTTCTAGGAAGTGTGTATGCAATTATCTTAAGTGGAAAAAGGAAGGATTTAAAATGAAATGTACAGTATGATGTCAACTATATATATATTTAATATGGGCAGAAATATGACTTGAAGGAAATATGTCAAAATGTAAACAGTGATATCTCTGGGTTATAGCTCCATAGATAGTTGTCATTTTTTTCATTTACTTTAGAAATTTTTCACATGTACTATAATTGGTATGCATTTATTTTAAAATCATAAATATATTATCAAAGTATCTATATTGAAGTGTTCATTTTCTTTCCAGTAGCACTATAATAAATTATGTATAAAGTAGAAAAGATACATAGAAATAATACCCAAAATAAGAAAATAACTTTATGAATAAGGTTCTAATATTCTAATTTAAGGATGACGTACAGTGTCCTTTTTTTGAAACACACATTCAACTGTGATTGAACAGTGCTTGCAGTTAACTATTCAGTGTCTGTCTTCCTGCCAGATGGGTAAACATCAAGAGTTCCACAACCACCATCATCTTTCCTGATGGCCAGGATAGACACTTGGCTCAGATTGTTTCCCACTAAATGCTTGTTAAATGACTTATTCATCCTCAACACACTGTGATGTCTTTCTGTTCTCTCCACGTTGAATGAGCAAACACTAGCGCTTCCTAATTACCCTTTCCATGTGATTTGCTGGTAGCTGTGGACTTGTACAATTTAGAAAGATGTATCTACCCCAGCAATAATGTCACTACTGAAGTTATCCAAAGGATAATGTAAATGTAATTCAAAAAAGAAGTCCCGTTTGACCCAAAAGTCCATATAGTGGGACTTCCCTGGCGATCCAATGGTTAGGACTCTGAACTTCCACTTCAGGGGGCACAGGCTTGATCCTTGGTCCAGGAAGTATGATCCCACATGCAAGGCATGGCCAAGAAAATAAAACAGCCCTTAAAGATATGATGATGTCATCATCATCCAGAAAGAGAAAAGTTATGGAGGAGAACACCCCAACTTGAACACCTGCTGAACTCAGACACTTCCAACAAATATCACTGGAACAAAATGAAAAAAGGAAAAATCCAGACAACCTGTACCATTGTAAGGAGAATAAGTTGTTAAAAAAAACGAAACTCCACATAGTAATCTTATTTTATAAAAGATTTTCAGTTAAATATATTACAACACTGTTTTTATAACAAAGATCATTAGAACAAATTAACCTGTGTGTTTGAATAGCATGATTCACTCTAGAAATTTAAATAGTTGTTGCTGGGAGCAGGACCAAGTGTATATGAAAGTAGTTATTCCTGTAGTGTGAATTTGGAGTCACCTTGACTAAAACATCCTCCAATATACATTCCTTGAAGTATCTTTATAAGAGAATAAACATCTCCTTTTACAATTAGCAATAAAAATATGGAATGTTAATGTGTCTTGTCTTGGAGAGAATACATGTTTTCAAATTCCTGCAGAGAGGGTTTTTATGGAGTGGATGGAGACATGATCAGGGAAGGAGTTTCGGGGTGTGTGAAGGAGATAAGCAAGAGAATGAGAAGGTTTTTAACGAAATTGAGGCTAGGCCACAGAGAGTGACACTGTCAGAATCCAGGACAACAGAAAGCAAACCTCACCTATTTTGAGATATTGCCCTGGGCTAGCCATGAGTGTGAGAAAGTTTGTACATGAAACGAGCTTTGTTAGGGAGTGTAACACCTCATCAGAGTATTTATCTTGTTGCCAAGTGACAAACCCAACATAGATGCTGTGGTTGGAAGACTGTGGGAACACATATTCAGGGTTCTGTAGCTCAGCTGTTTGAGAAAGTCAACAACCTTCCTAAGCCTTGTCATGACAAAAGCGTGCAAAGAGACTCCTTTTTCAGAACAGCCTCAGAATGCATCATGAATCATGAATTCACTCACCATACACATCAGGTGAAACTCTACACTTACAATGATGCATTTCCTTCAAGGATCTAGTGATATATTCTTGGACTCCTGTAGCCATAATTGCATGCATCATTCAACCCTCTATTATCCTTGTAATCATTTTCCTATAAATGGATTATTATATCACGTAACGTTCCTTAATGTACGCTCTCTCTTATCTAGCGTGTTCCTACTATATTTCAGTCAATGGTGTATGCTTGGTAAAAGTAACACATTTTAGTTTCAACCTTCATAAAACATACATAGATGATAAATAATCACATCTTCATTTAAGGTACTCCAAATCTAGGTATCAATTACTTTTGTTTCACACTTCTATGAATTTCTGTATTTTTTTTTGCTTTGAGTAGATAAAAGACCTGAGACCAACTGACATTTACTACTAAGCCACATGTCTGATTCACATACGGATTCAGATTTGGTCTCATATAAAATGATTAGGGGGGAGGAAGGACATGGCAGAGAAAAGTTAGATGAAGTGTGAGGCAGGGATGTGTTTTATCACAGGATCGAACCAGAGAATCCACACTGTCTTCAAATTATTATAGCCTTATTTAGACTTGTGTCAAATGAGGAGGAGGGAGAGGAAATTGTTGCTCAGTTCTTCCCGTTCATTAGTCACAATTCATGGAATGTATGGATAGCAACATGGGGATGTGAGTAGGATGCATGGATGACTGGGGAGGAGGAGGGAAAGGAAACAACCCAGACTCCTACAACTCTATCTCCAGCCTTCGCCTCTCCCAGAACTTGAGATGCCAAATCCAACTTCTTACGGATATCTCCACTGATTGACCATGGCCACTCCGGTTTCAGTGTGTCCAAAACTGGACACATCATCGCCCCATCATTCTCCCAGACATGTTTCTCCTCATATACTCCCCATCTACTAGTCATCCAAGCCAAAATCTAAGCCACATCCTTGATGCCTTTATTTTTATCCGCTGTCACATCTATCATTTAACAGACCTCATTAATTTTAGTTTTAAAATATTTTGAGTTGACAAGTTTCTCTTTTTTTTTCTCTTAAACTATTGCTCTGGCTCAGATCTTCATCATCTCTGCCCTGATTGGTCTTCCATGTCTTGTCCTTTAAGCCACTGCTTGTTGTATTTACAATGTAAATCTGACCCCGCCTTGACTCTCCTTCAAATTCTTCAGTGAGTCTCCATTATGCTACCTGTCACGTAAGGCTTCCCTGGTGGCTCAGGTGGTAAAGAATATACCTGAAATGCAGGAGACACAGGGGATATGGGTTCGATCCCTGGGTTGGGAAGATCCCCTGGGTTGGGAAGATCCCCTGAAGAAGGAAATGCAACCCATTCCAAAATTCTTGCCTGGGAAATCTCATAGACAGAGGAGTCTGGTGGGCTACAGTCCAAAAATGTCTCTAAGAATCAGACATAACTGAGCACACACACACTCAAAGTCCTAACTGGGTTCACATGAGTCCAAGGCCTTTTATTATCTGGCCCCTGCCTTCCTCTCCAATCACATTAAAGACTCTAGATATGTTTTTAGCATAACACTGAGTTGGTCAAAGAGTTTTTTGGGTTTTCCATAACATATTGTGGAAAACTCCACACAAACTTTTTGGCCAACCCAATAGCTGGCACATAGTAAGTACTCAAAATTAATGATTACTATCACATTCACCCCTATTATGTACTTAGAAATTGTATTAAAGTGCTATCTTACAGCACTTTATTTGTTATATGTGCTATCTTATAGCACATATTTGTTTCCCCAGTAAGTCTCTTTCAGGGCAGAAATTGGGTGTATCAATTTTTACCTTGGTGTAATATGTGCTCATTGTGGATACCTACTTCCTGATTTTTGAACTAAACTGAAAATGAACTTTTGTGTCTCCATGCTGATCTTCTGCAGAACTACTGAATTACCCAAAATGTGTTTTTTTCTTCTTTCCCCTTCTCTATGAGGATAGAAAATGTCAACTAAAAAAAAAAAAATCACAACCTAAAAGTTGAGAGTTACATTTTATTTGGTGGGAATTTTTAGGACTTGAAGCCCAGGGGGCAGCATCTCAAGTAACCCTGAGAGATCTGCTCCAAACAAGGTGATGGGGGAGAGCCAGGTTATATAGAAGTTTTGCAACAAAGGGTAGATAGTCTGAATGTCAAAAGTTTATTGCAAATTAAATAAAATCACTATACCAAGTTAAGGAATTTAGCACTTTTCTATATGTGGGAAGATGCAAGAAATCATTCCTTTGGTGTGTATCTCAGCTATCTGGGGCCAGGATTCTGTTTTCACATCCCGAGTTTCCTCAGGGCTCACCATGGGGAGTGGGTGTAGTCTGATCACTGCTAGATGGCAGATGCTCTTTCCTTCATGAGTTTCCTCAGGGCTCACCAGCTCACCATCTGTGGTGACTGCAATCTCTGATGACTGTGATGTCCTTTTTTTTTTACTGATATGGCAGCACATACTCCATTTCTCAAAAACTTAACATTCCAGGACAGAGAGTAGTTAAGAGTGGGTCCCCTGAACTGGATATGAAGTGAATGCTGGGATCCTGGGTCTAGGAGCTCAGGGGAATTCAGAGCCAGGGGAATTCAGGGCCAGGTAGGCAAAGGGATAGACCCCTCCATCTTATACACCAAGCATGGAGAGTATCAGGCCTGTGGAAGGGGAAACATCTCCTCTACTCCAGAGTTTGAGTGAAGCTGGGACCCCAAGAGTTCTAAGCAGTGAGGAAGTATCAGTCCTAAGGAAGGAGGCAAAGAACTAAAAGATGATAAGGGTCAAGGCCACAGAAAGTGGACGTTACAGGGGAAGAAGGCTACTCCATCTGCCTTCATTTTCCAAATTTTGTATCGGACACTTGACTCCAAATAGAAGTGAGTAAAACTTTCAACCGAAAAAGGAATTTTTAAAGGTGCTGCTAAACACCACTTTTTACGTTATAGACTATGTGAGATTGGCAAGACTATTAGCTTCATTGAAATAAATAAATGATTTATGTGAATGGCACTGAAGTGAATAAGCTAATGAAATCATACAAAGATCAGAACATCTCAGATTTCCATCAGGTCTGGACTTGTGATGACTTTTTTTTCCCCCCGACATTTGCTTCTAGTTACTTAATCTATTCCTTTGGAGCTCTGGCTGATCTGAGTCTGAGTCAAAGGAATGAATATTCCCCAAAGTATATTGTGTCTCAGTGAATTTTGCTATTATCACCCTTCCAACACTATTTTAACCCTATTTCTTGGTAATTTCCATACTTGCCCCCACAAGCTTGTTGCCTTAATATTGGGTTGGCCAAGAAGTACATTTGGGTTATGGAAAAACACAAGCAAAATTCTTGGCCAAACCTGTTTGAAAGTTCTGGTTTATCTGTCCACACATTGGCAGGACATGAGATTGAGTATAATAATTTAACTTTTCTATAGTAGTTACAAACTCTTATTCCATAACCAATTCATGGAATTGTCCAGGCAAAGAGAAATTGGTTATGGAATAAGAGTTTATAATTAAAGCTCATTATAAAATTTTTTTGGAGAACTCCACCATCAAGGAAGAACCTTTGGTCATCATACTTGCCTAAGAGTCATGACTTCCTAGCCTGAATCTATGACTCATATTGAAATTATATTGCGTTACTTTCTAATACAGAACTCATGAGTATTATTTAAGTATTATAGGTTTATGGCATCATAAACTTGAAACAAGACCCTCTTCCTTCTTATCATATCAGTGTGGAAATTTGCATACATATCCTGCATTTCCAATGTTTGATACAGCCATCTAAATTATAATAATACTCATGAGTTCTAACAGCCTTGAATAAAGTTATAAAGTAGGAGTAATTTGAAAATAGTTACATGTCCTTTATTCAAAACTACTGTTGTTATAAATGAAATTTTGCAGTTGAAACATGAGCAGAATGTCTAATCATAATAAGTACTCAATATTTTTATTATTGGAGAAGGAAATGGCAACCCCCTCCAGTATTTTGCCTGGAAAATTCCATGGACAGAGAAGCCTGGTGGGTTATGGTTCACGGGGTCACAAAGAGTTGGCCACAACTGAGCAACTGAGCACAATATTATTATTAGAGTATTACTGGTAATTATCTCTTGAGATATTAAGAGATATAATTCAGTTCAGTTCAGTTGTTCAGTCATGTCCGACTCTTTGTGACCCCATGAACCGCAGCATGCCAGGCCTCCCTGTCCATCACCAACTCCTGGAGTTTACCCAAACCCATGTCCACTGAGTTGGTGATGCCACCCAACCATCTCATCCTCTGTTGTCCCCTTCTCCTCCTGCCCTCAATCTTTCCCAGCATCAGGGTCTTTTCAAATGAGTCAGCTCTTCACATCAGGTGACCAAAGTATTGGAGTTTCAGCTTCAACATCAGTCCTTCCAATGAACACCCAGGACTGATCTCCTTTAGGATGGACTGATTGGATCTCCTTGCAGTCTAAGGGACTCTCAAGAGTCTTCTCCAACACCACAGCTCAAAAGCATCAACCCTTCGGTGCTCAGCTTTCCTTATAGTTCAACTCTCATATTCATACATGACCACTGGAAAAACCACAGCCTTGACTAGACACACCTTTGTTGACAAAGTAATGTCTCTGCTTTTTAATACGCTGTCTAGGTTGGTCATAATTTTCCTTCCAAGGAGTAAGTGTCTTTTAATTTCATGGCTGCAATCACCATCTGTAGTGATTTTGGAGCCCCCAAAAATAAAGTCAGCCACTGTTTCCATTGTTTCCCCATCTATTTGCCATCAAATAATGGGACCAGATCCCATGAACTTTTCTTTAGTTGCAAGCAAGGGGCTACTCTCTAGTTGCAGTGTGTGGGGTTCTCATTACAGGGGCATCTCGCTTGTGGAGCCCAGGCTCTTGGGCATGTGGGCTCAGTAGTTGCATCTCCCAGGCTTTAGAGCATGGGCTCAATAGTTGTGGCACACAGATTTAGTTGGTCCATGGTATGTGGGATCTTCCAGAATCAGGGATTGAACCCATATCTCTTGCACTGGCAGGTGGATTCTTTACCACTGAGCCACCAGGGAAGCCCCTAAAAACCTTTCCTAAATTTTTGGTGATGCAGTCAGGGCAAAACCTGAGCCCTCCCTCAGCATACCTCAATGCTATCAAGTCCAAGTTTGCTCTGCTCATCATACATCAGGCCATTAAGTCTACAGACTTATTGGAATAATGACTTTATTCTGAAAGCTGGCAGACCCAGAAGACAGCAGACCCATATCTCAAAATAACCATCTTATCAGGGTCTGGATATTATAGAACAGAGATGGGAGGGTAAGGGGGGTGAGGGAACAAAGTATAAAGGCCATTTATTTTGCAAAATAGGAGGGGATGTGTTAATGTCTTCTTTCCTGCAGCCATTCACAGGTGAACAGAAGCAGATTGTCTCTTTGTGAGCTGAACAAAGCCACTTGAATAGGTAGGCAGAGGGTCAGGGTTCCCTGAGGAAGGCCATTATTTGTTGTTGCTTAGTCCCTAAGTTGTGTCCAACTGTTTGTGACCCCGTAGACTGCCGCACGCAAGACTTCTCTGATCTTCACTATTTCCCATAGTTTGCCCAAACTCATATCCATTGAGTTGGTGATGCCATCCAACCATCTCATCCTCTGTCACCCGCTTCTCCCCTACCTTCAATCTCCCCCAGCATCAGGGTCTTTTCCAATGCATAGGCTCTTCACATCAGGTGACCAAAATATTCAGTTGATTTAGGGTTGATTTTCTTTAGGATTGACTGGTTTGATCTCCTTGCTGTCCAAGGGACTCTCAAGAGTCTTCTCCAGCACCACAGTTTGAATGCATCAATTCTTTGGCACTTCAGGCCATTATGTATGATTACAATAACAAAAGCAACAAAAAGCAGAGTTTAAAGTCAAAGAAACAGATCCTACAAGGAGTCATAATTGGCTCTTCCCTGTTATATGAACATCTGCCTCTGTAGGGCTAACCCTCTAGCTCCTCACCTTTAACCACCCAGATGCTAGTTGAGGATCTCTGGACGTACAAAAGGCTCAGCACCATATGTCCCCAGACCCCACTTCTTTAACAGAGATCTGTGCTAAAAACTTGGTTGTTGGCGTCCCTGTACCTTTGCTCCCACCCTCCAGCCCTGCTCCAGGAAAGAGCTCCAGAGCCTCTAGTCATTACCACATCCACCCTTGGTGCTGACCCAGCAGCTCCTCCCTAATGATATGTTTCTGCTCATGAGGAAAGACAGGAAGACCACTCCACATGCAAAGCCCATTTCCTGCAAATTCGTAACAGCAACACATCATGCAGCTGCTGTGTCATGAGGCAATCCAGCTGTGCACGTATTCTTGCAACATTTTTGGAATGCAGGCAATAATAGAAAAGATGACAGTTAGTTTTTATTCAGCAGAAATTTTTAGGACTTCGAGCTCGGAAGGCAGCATCTTAACTAACCCAGGAAGAACTGCTCTGAGGAGGCATGGTGGGGAGGGACAGATTATACAGAGGTTTTGCAACAAAAGGCGGGTAGTTTGAATGCCAAAAAATTACTGTAAATTAAAGAAAACCAGATATCCCAAGTTAAGGAGTTTAGCACTTTTCTTTGTGTGGGAAGATGCAAGAGCCTGGGCTCACTGAAATCATTACTTTGATATGCGTCTCAGCTGTCTGGGGCCAGGATCCTGTGTTTTCACATTCTGAGTTTCCTCAGGGCTCACCGTGGGGAGTGGCTGCTGTCTGCTGACTGCTAGATGGCAGGTATTCTTACCTTCCTGAGTTTCCTTAGGGCTCACCAGCTCACCTTCCCTGGTGGCTACAATCACTGAAGATTGTGACATTCTTTGTTTACTGATATAAGACGGTTGGATGGCATCATCAACTCAATGGACAAGTGTTTGAGCAAGCTCCGGGAACTGGTGACAGACAGGGAAAGCTGGTGGGCTGAAGTCCATGGGGTCGCAAAGAGTTGGACACAACTGAGCAACTGAACTCATGGTACGAAATATTCCATTTATCAGCATCACGCAGATAAAGCCCACCTGAGTTCTATATGTATAAAAGACACATGTAGCCTACAGTGCATTTTTGTCCAGACAGGCAGCAACCAGAAATAATCAAAATGCAATCCCACACTTTGCTTCTGTCTCTTGGAAGAACACTCAAGGGTTTCCAGTTGGGAACCCATAGCGCCATCTTGTCAATCCCTTTGCAACTCCCTCAGCACTGGCCCTGCCCCCAGCATCTCCCTCTCACTCTGGACTTTGCTCATCTGTTCCTCTCTCTCTACTCACCTCCCCTCTCAGACCTTTGGAACTCCTCACTCTGAGATTCATCCCGCTCTCTCTCTCCCTCTCCTCCCTTTTCTCTTCCCTCCCTTGATTGTAGCAGTTAATTTACCCTCTGGCTTCTTGTCATTTCCTCTTTGTGATATGCATTAGTCACCTTTCCCTACCTGGAAACCGTTCCATGAAGCAAGAAACTTCCCCACATAACAGAAGCGAGGAAAGAGAAGGAAGCAGGGTGGGAGACTGTGAACAATCATCCAGTAATAAATCTTTCATCAAATTTATTCACTTTATTCAATAAAAAAACATTATAAATTTAAAAGTCAACTGATAATGAAAAGGTCCATTGTATTAATTAAAAAGTGTGATGCTATTTGTCATAAAGTTCTTCCATGAGCACAAACAGTTGTGCAAAATATTTGCCTCTCCCTACCCCACCCCACCCAGTTCCTCCCAACTTGTTTAAACATAATTATACATTCCCAGTTTCTGGTTCCACATCCCAGTTTTCATACTTGCTTTGGCCCTTGGTTCGCTCTGGCAATTCGGAAATTTCACTTTTCATGTTTTATTTATTTGTTTTTATATACAGATTGTCCCACCTGACTTCTAGTTATTCCTGCTGCTTCTTTTTTAATATTTTATACCATTTTCTGGGATGAGAATGTCCCCTAACTCCTCACCACACACACCTGGATTCTCCACTCCAAATTCAAACAGGTATAATTTACATGTCTGTCTTGTTCTCTGGGCAATGACCTTACAGTAAAATCAGATTTATCTTTGCTTTGAGTTAAGCAGGACTTAAGTGAATGCTGAGTGAATTTAATTCCATTGAGTTATTTTTCAACATACTGACTCAAGCCCTCCAGCTACCCAAAGCGATCCTCCACACTGTTTGCACCTCCATTCCAGCACCTTCTCTGTGCCCCCGCCAGGAACCGTTTCATTTCTTCCTTCCTCCTCCCTATGCCTGCAGCCCTCTTCCATCAATGCTGGGCCAACGTAACCACCTCATATGTGCTCCCCTGGTTTTGTACTTATATACAGACAGTAACTTTTTTCAGTAAAAAGAGCACAAGGTTTGATTCAGTTAACAGCAATAATAACACCATAGTGACAATTGCTGAGTATCTACCGTGTGTGTTCACTGTACAAAGCAATTTGCATGTATTATCTAATTTAAAGTATATAATAAAGTATACAATTTAAAGTCCATAGGGTCATAATGATTTAGACATGACTGAAGTGACCTAGTACACACGCATGTATAATATTATGTCATCTACAAACAGTGATAGTTTTACTTATTACTTTTCAATTTGGATTATTTTTATTTCTTTTTCTTCTCTGATTGCCATAACTAGAACTTCCAAAACTATGCTGAATAAAAATGGTGAGAATGGACATCATTGTCCTGTTCCTGATCTTAAAGGAAATTCCTTTAAATTTTCACCATTGAGAATGATGCTTGCTTTGAGTTTGTTGTATATAAGCCTAATTATGTTTAGGTAGGTTCTATCTATGTCCACTTATTGGAACAGTTTGTTCTGTTTTGTTTTTATCTTAAGTGGTTGCTGAATTTTGTCAAAAAGCTCTTTTTTTCTCATCTACTCAGATAATCACGTTGCTTTTATCCTTCAATTTGTTAATGTGTTGTATCACAATGTCTGATTTGTAGGTAGTGAAAAAGCCTTGCATCCCTAAGATAAAGACCACTTGATCTGGTGTCTGGTCCTTTTAATGTATTGTTGGATTTGGTTTTCTAGTATTTTGTTGAGTTTTCTGTGTCTATGTTCATCACAATTATTGGACTGTAATTTCTTTTAGGGGGTAACTTCTGTGATTTTGATATCAAGGTGATGGTGGCATTTAGATTGAGTTTGGAAGTGTCCCTTACACTGCAAATTTTTGGAGTCATTTCAGAAATATTGGTGTTAACTCTTTTCTAAATTGGTAGAATTCACCTGTAAAACTGACTTGCCCTGGAATTTTATTTTTGGGGGAGTTTTAAAATTATTGATTCAATTTCCTTACAGGTAATTTGTCTGTTCACATTTTCTATCTCTTACTGGTTTAGTACTGGGATATTGTACATTTCTAAGAACTTGTCCATTTCTTCTAGACTTTCTATTTGATTGGTGTGCAGTTAATTGCAGTGGTCTCTGTAGTCCACTGAATTTCTGTGTAATCTGTTGTACCTTCTCCTTTTCCATTGCTGAGTATATTCTATAGACCCTCCTCCATTTTTTTTTTATTAGTCTTGTTTAACTTTTGTCAATTCTGTTTCAGCTTTTACTTTCTAGGAGTTTATGAAAAGTGAGTTTATTGTTTTAGTGCCCAGAAGGTATTTTATTATAATGTCACATAACATTCACTAGATGATTTTAATGTTCATATATTTCTTCTCACTGTAGCCCACTGTTTTTCATTTTTATATGTTGAACTTATAGAAATTGACATCTATATCTGACAATATAGAATCTTTTATAAATTTCATACATTTACCATTGCTTTTATATCAATATTTTTCACATTCATTCCTTTCATGTGTATCAGAAATATTTAGTGTGTCCCTGTGTGATGCACATATGCTGTGTCCCATCATGCTTACTGCAGTATTAGTCACCTGATAAGCATTTGGATGACTGAACAGTTTGTGTAGTTGGCTGGGTTCACATATTACTGACTTATACACAAGGAAGAAACGTAATAGGAAATGCTGAGATAAAATTTTGCACTTTTCTGGGATTACCATAGACAGAAAGTTGAGGAGGTCATAAAGAACACAATGGGCAGACATTTCTTTTAATTACAAGTACTCTACAGTAAAATAATTTGTCATTTTGTGAATTCTGAAAATTATTAAAAAATCATCACTGTCTTTTACACTATTCTACATGTGCAAAATGTATCGATGAATAAAAACAGACAAAGTACACTCAGAAGTTAGCTGAGGGGAATAAATAGAATGGATTAAAAAGAAGGTAATTCTAAGACCTTCCTGCCCCTTCTTGGGTCATGGCCTTGTCGTGGAAATGGGTCTTGAATAACTCAGTGGAGCTATGAGCCAGGCCATGCAGGGCCACCCGAAATGGACAGGCCATTTGAAATGTTCTGGCAAAATGCGGTCCACTGAAGGAGGAAACAGGAAACCACTCCAGTATTCTTGCTGCCGGAACCCCATAAACAGTACGAAAAGGCAAAAATATATGACACTGGAAGACAAGCTCCTCAGATCAGATAGTGTCCAATACTCTATTTGGGAAGAGCAGAGGACAATTACTTTTAGCTCCACAAGGAATGAAATAGCTGGGCAAAAGCCTAACAACATTAAAAATGCTGACATTAAATTTAAAAAATGTTCCCAGGAAGGAAAGCTATGAGGAATGTAGACAGCATATTAAAAAGCAGAGACATCACTTTGCCAGTCAAGCTCCATACGGTCAATGCCAGAATTTTCCTGGGAGAAATATCAATAACCTCATATATGCAGATGAAACCACCCTTAGGGCAAAAAGCAAAGAGGTACTAAGGAGCCTCTTAATGAAGGTGAAAGAGACGAATGAAAAATCTGGCTTAAAACTTAACATTCAAAAAATGAAGATCATAGCATCCACCCCATCACATCATGGCAAATAGATCAGAAACAATGGAAATACTGACAGACTTTGTTTCCTTGGGCTCTGAAATCACTTCACGTATTGACTGCAGTCCTAAATGTAAAAGACACTTGCTCCTTGGAAGAAAAGCTCTGACAAACCTAGACAGCATATTAAAAAGCAAATACATACACGGCTTATTAAGGTTCATATGGCCAAAGCTATGCTTTTACCAGTAGTCATGTATGGATGTCAGAATTGGATGATAAAGAAGGCTGAGTGTTGAAGAACTGGTGCTTTTGAACTGTGGTGCTGGAGAAGACTCTTGAGAGTCCCTTGGAGTGAAAGATCAAACTAGTCAATCCTATAGGAAATCAACTCTGAACGTTCATGGGAAGGACTGATGCTGAAGCTGAGGCTCCAGTACTTTGGCTACCTGAGGCAAAGAACTGACTCATTGTAAGAGAATTTGGTGCTTGGAAAGACTGAAGGCTGGATGAAAAGGGTATGACAGAGGATGAGATGGTTGGATGGCATCACCGCCTCGACGGACATGAGTTTGAGCAAGCTCTGAGAGTTGGTGATGGACAGGGAAGCCTGGCTTGCTGCAGTCCATGCGATCGCAAAGAGTTGGACATGACTGAACGACTGAACCATTGAAAAATTAGTGATGTTGAGCATCTTTACATGTTTTTAGTGGCCATCTGTGTGTCCTCTTTTGAGGAATGTTAATTTAGATCATCATTCCTTTTTTGACTGTGTTGTTTTGTTTTATATTGACCTACATGTGCTCTTTGTATGTGTTGGAAATTAAAATCTTATCAATCACTTTATTTGCAAATATTTTCTAGCACTATCTGGTTTGTCTTTTCAATTTATGATTTCCTTTGCTTTGCAAAAGATTTTAAGTTTAATTAGGTCCCGTTTGCCTGCTTTTTTTTTTTTTTAATTTTCATTACTCTAGGAGACATATATAAATGTAGATATTGCTGCAATGTATGTTCTACCTATGTTTTACTCTAAGAGTATGTATAGCCTTATACATAGATCTTTGATCCAATTTGAATTCATTTTTGTATATGGTATTAGAGATTATTCTATTTTTTTTCCTTTACATACAGTTGTCCAGTTTTCCCAGCACCACTTGTTGAAGATACTGTCTTTTATCCAATGCATTGTCTTGCCTTATTTGTCATAGATTAATTGGCAATAAGTATGTGGGTTTATTTCTGGGTTCCCATCCTGTGTTATTGGTCTATATGTCTGTTTCTGTGCCAGTGTCATATAGTTTTGATGACTCTAGCTTTGTAGCATAGTTGGAAGTCAGCAAGCTTGATTCCTTCAGCCCCTTTTTCTCTCTCAATATTGATTTGTTTATTTGGGGTCTTTTCTGTTTTACAACAAATTGTTACAAAAAAATCTCATTGGTAATTTGGTTGAGATCTCTTTGAATCTGTAGATTGCTTTGGGTAGTATAGTTATTTTGACAGTATTGATTCTTCTAATTAAAAATCATGTATTATCCATCTGTATCATCTTTGATTTCTTTTATCAGTATCTTATAATTTTTTGAGTATCAATCTTTTGCTTTATTTAGTAAGGTTTTCCTAGGTGTTTTATTTTTCTTTTGGATGTGATAGTAAATAGAATGGTTACCTTAATTTTGTCCAGATTTTTCATTTTTAGCAGATAGGAATGCAAGAGAAATCTGTGTATTAATTCTGTATCCTGAAACTTTACTAAATTCATTGATTAGCTCTTTTAGTTTTATGAAAGTGTCTTTAGAATGTTCTATGTATAGTATTAAGTTTCCCATGTGGTGCTGGTGCTAAAGAACCTGCCTGCCAATGCAGGAGATGTAAGAGGGATGGGTTCAGTCCCTACGTGGGGAACATCCCTTGGAGAAGTGTTCAGTAATCCACACCAACATTCTTGCTAGGAGAATCCCAAGGACGGGGGAGACTGGCGGGATACAGTCCATAGGGTCATAAAGAGTCAGACATGACTGAAGTGATCTAGTACACACTCATGTATAATATGTCATCTACAAACAGTGATAGCTTTACTTATTATTTTTCAATTTGGATTCTTTTTATTTCTTTTTCTTCTCTGATTGCCATGACTAGAACTTCCAAAGCTATTCTGAAACAAAATGGTGAGAATGGACATCATTTTCTTGTACCTGATCTAATAGGAAATTCCTTTAAATTTTCACAATTGAAAATGATGTTTTTATTATTATTATTATTATTTTTATGACTGACTATTGCTGAGACATGGGGGAGGAGTGAGCCCAGCATCCCCCATGGCACAGCAAGAGGCAAGAGTACCTACTCTTGCCAAGGCATGATGGAGGCAGTTTGCCAGGGTTCCCAATGGCCCAGCAAGAGGCAAGAGTGTCTACGAGGTTGTCAGAAACTCAGAGAAAACTGCCATAGGAAATTACATTTAATTTACATCTAAAACAAGACACAAATGGACTTATCTATGAAAAAGAAAGAGACTCAAATATCCAGAAACTAATGGAAGCCTATGTGTGGACTTCCTTATAGCTCAGAAGGTAAAGATTCTGCCTGCAATGCGGGAGATTCAGTTTTGATCCCTGGGTCAGGAAGACCCCCTGGAGAAGGAAATGACAATCCACTCCAGTTCTCTTGCCTGGAGAATCCCACGGACAGAGGAGCTTGGTGGGCTACAATCCATGGGGTCACAGAGTCAGACATGACTAAGTGACTAACACACACACACACACAAAGGATGCCTGTGGGTATTTGGTTGTGTTGTCTTCCAGATTGAAGTAGAAATTAAGGAATAAAAATCACTATGTATAATTTAAGAAAAATAATAGGATATTGTGTGCAGCAGAGAGAAATACAGCCATGATTTTGCAGTAACTTTAAATGGTATTTATCCATGAAAATATTGAATCACGCTGTTGTATACCAAAGCAAATAGAGTAATGTGAATCAACTGTGCCTCAACTGAAAAAGAAAGAGTGGATGGATGGCTACAAACACACGAAATAATTAAGAATGAAGGTTTGCAAAAATAAAAGTGGGAAAAGTTTAGGAATAGAAACTCCCATCAAGAAATTAATTTGGATTGGATTACTAAAAATCTCCATTGGTTCATCCACTAGAAGGCACAATATGGAGGATCTTTAAAATATGAAACATGGAAATGCCTGAGGAAACAGCAGTCACGTCCCTGGACATACAGTCAGGGAAAAGAAAGGTTTTCAAAGGCAAGGGCACCCAGGCCATCCCCGCTGGATCAGTTTCCAAAGGAAGGCCACTACTGCAACCTAAGTGGACAAAGAAAAATGGGTTCTATATACACAATGGTATATGAATCAACCATCAGGAAGAAAGAAACAATGCCATGTTCAGGCACAGGCAAGAAGATAGAGATGATTGTAGCAAGTGAAGTAAGAGAGACAGGGAGCGGCAAACAGAATATGATCTCACTTGTAAGTAGAATCTAAAAATGGATACACAGGAGCTCTTTGAGCCAAGGTAAACAGTTCACAGACTTAGAAGAAAAAAAAACTCATCTCTCTTACTGTTAGCAGAGAAGAAAGGCTCTGGGCACGTAGAAATAAGCTACTTGTCTAACATGCACACTACTGTTTAGAAAATAACCCCCAAGGACCTACTGGGTAACACTAGGAATGATTCTCCACTTTCTATCATAATCTGAACAGGACCAATCCCTGAAATACAGCATATACACATCAATATATGAGTAAACCAAGTGACTATGAATTAAAAAAAAAAAAAAAAAACTGGCTGTAATTCACCTATACATTCAAGTTCAAATAACTAGATAAACACAATAAGTACAGAAACATATGCTGACTCTATTCCCCTCATCCCACAGTTACCTTGGCTGGTATCATATCTCTGGAGACTGGGTAGGCTTGAGTCCCAGGCTGGGTTGATTGCTTTGGGGCTCAGGGTCCTGGGAGGATGTGGCAGGCAATACGACCCCACAATGTTCCTGGAGTGCCTCTTGCCCTCTGCAGGAGCCTTCAATCTTCAGTACAGGTGAAGTAAAGGAAGAGATTTGAATTAACATGGACACACATATATGTATCCAATAGATGATTCAAAACGACCTACTGAACAGCAGGTGGAAGTTTACTGAACACACTGTAATCACCTTGACGGGAATAGGAACTTGAAAGAGAATAGATAAATGTTCATTCATGAATGTATCAAGTTCCTGTACAACTGTAACACACATAAAATCAGAAATCACTTATATTCCAATATAAAATCATACTGAAATGTTTTAGAAAAGGCAGAAGAACCAGAGACCAAATTGCCAAATCCGCTGGATCATTGAAAAAGCAAGAGAGTTCCAGAAAAACATCTATTTCTGCTTTATTGACTATGCCAAAGCCTTTGACTGTGTGGATCACAACAAACTGTGGAAAATTCTGAAAGAGATGGGAATACCAGACCACCTGACCTGCCTCTTCAGAAAACTATATGCAGGTCAAGAAGCAACAGTTAGAACTGGATATGGAACAACAGACTGGTTCCAAATAGGAAAAGGAGTACATCAAAGCTGTATATTGTCACCCTGCTTATTTAACTTATATGCAGAGTACATCATGAGAAACGCTGGGCTGGAAGAAGCACAAGCTGGAATCAAGATTGCCGGGAGAAATATCAATAACCACAGATATAAAGAGCCTCTTGATGAAAGTGAAAGAGGAGAGTGAAAAAGTTGGCTTAAAGCTCAACATTCAGAAAACTAAGATCATGGCATCTGGTTCCCATCACTTCATGGGAAATAGATGGGGAAACAGTGGAACCAGTGTCAGACTTTTTTTTTTGGGCTCCAAAATCACTGCTGATGGTGATTGCAGCCATGAAATTAAAAGACGCTTACTCCTTGGAAGGAAGGTTATGGCCAACCTAGACAGCATACTAAAAAGCAGAGACATTACTTTGTCAATAAAGGTCCATCTAGTCAAGGCTATGGTTTTTCCAGTGGTCATGTATGGATGTGAGAGTTGGACGGTGAAGAAAGCTGAGCGCCGAAGAATTGATGCTTTTGAACTGTGGTGTTGGAGAAGACTCTTAATAGTCCCTGCAAGTAGATCCAACCAGTCCATCCTAAAGGAAATCAGTCCTGAATATTCATTGGAAGGAGTAATGCTGAAGCTGAAACTCTAATACTTTGGCCACCTGATGCAAAGAGCTGACTCATTTGAAAAGACCCTGATGCTGGGAAAGATTGAAGGCAGGAGAAGAAGGGGACAACAGAGGATGAAATGGTTGGATGGCATCACCGACTCAATGGACAGGAGTTTGGGTAAACTCCGGGAGTTGGTAATAGACAGGGAGGCCTGGCGTGCTGAGGTTCATGGTGTCGCAGAGTCGACAGCACTGAGCGACTGAACTGAACTGAAATGACAGGGAGTCGGGGGGAAATGTGTGGGGCTGAGTAATGCTGCCACCTTGTGTCCATTGTCTGGAACAACAGCTTGAAATGCTGTGCTGATGGACATTGAGTCTTCTCAAGGCCAAAGGGTCTAGAAGTCAAAAACAGCTGATCTCAACAAATGTCCTAGGAGTCGTCGTCAGAAAAGAATTTAAAAGTGCCGAGTTACAGGAAGCTGCATCACGAGGTAACATGAACTCACCCTTGAAAAGAAAGCAGATGAAAAAAGGTCAATTTCCCTAAATATGAGAAATGCAAATCTCAACCACAAGAAGGAATCACCTCATAGCGCTCAGAATGGCCATTGTCAGAAACTTGACAAACACTAACTGATGGAGAAGGTGTGGAGAAAAGGGAATATTCTCTCCCTTGACTCTGGCAATAGACATTGGTAAGAGACACCGTGAAGGATTATGGGAGGATTATTAAAACAAACAAAACAAGAGTGAGGTTAGAATACTCTAACACCATACACGAAATGAACTCCAAATCATAAATATCTAAATGTCAGGAGGGATTCTATGAAACTCAAGGAAAACCTAGGGAAGGCACGTGAGGATATAAACTACAAGTTCTTTTGGGGTTTGGATGACTTTATTGCAAGGTCTTTAGGAGTCCATCTCCTAGAACAATGAGAAATAAACCAAAACCAGGAAAACGTGACCTACTTCAATTTCAAAGCAGGTGTCCAAAAAAGGAAATCTTCAGGAATGAAGAAGGCAACCTGGAATGCAAAGAACTATTTGTAAACCAAGATACCCACAAGCAATTCATCTCCAAAACCAACAAAAAGCTTACAATGTGGTAATATTTCAATAAAGTGGATTCCATAAAAATACTGCATTCTTCTGTTGTTCAGTTCAATTGCTCAGTCATGTCTGACTCTTGGCAACCTCATGGACTGCTGCATGCCTGGCTTCCCTGTCCATCACCAACTCCTGGAGTTTACTCAAACTCATGTCCATCGAGTTGGTGATACCATCCAACCATCCTACCCTCTGTCGTTTCCTTCTCCTCCTGCCTTCAATCTTTCCCAGCATCAAAGTCTTTTCTAAGGAGTCAGTTCTTTGCATCAGGTGGCCAAAGTATTGAATTTTCAGCATCTGTTCTTCCAATGAATATTCACCGTTGATTGCCTTTAGGATTGACTGGTTTGATCTCCTTGCAGTTCAAGCGACTCTCAATTCTTGGGTACTCAGCTTTCTTTATGGTCCAACTCTCACATCCATACATGACTACTGGAAAAATCATAGCTTTGACTAGACGGACCTTTTTTGGCAAAGTAATATCTCTGCTTTTCAATATGCTGTCTACGTTGATCATGGCTTTTCTTCCAAGGAGCAAGTGTCTTTTAATTTCATGGCTGCAGTCACCATCTGCTGTGATTTTGGAGACCAAGAAAATAAAGTCTGTCACAGTTTCTATTGTTTTCCCATCTTTTCCATGAAGTGATGGGACAGGATGCCATGATCTCTGTTTTCTGAATGTTGAGTTTTAAGCCAGCTTTTTCTTTTCACTGTCTTTCACTTTCATCAAGAGGCTCTGTAATTCCTCTTTGCTTTCTGCCACAACTTTCCCTAAAGTGAAAGTTGCTCAGTTGGGTCTGACTCTTTGTGACTCCATGGACTATAGAGTCTCTGGTATTCTCTAGGCCAGAAAACTGGAGTGGGTAGCCTTTCACTTCTCCAGGGGATCAACCCAGGGATTGAACCCAGGTGTCCCGCATTGCAGGCAGATTCTTTACCAGCTGAGCCACAAGGGAGGGTTCTGCTTATCCCAGAAACTAAAGGTAGGACTGAACACTGCTGACGCCTTGTGGACAGTTTTTGTAACTAAAACTATCTCTGGTGGTCATTGGCACCTCAATTCACAAGGACTGAGATTCTGTTAATGACAGATGCCCTCAGGAAATGTCCTGGGGTGTGTATTGGAGAAATAAATTCCAAGCACACCTGACTTTCAGGAATCCAATTGTCAAAGTTAAAGTGTCCTGATACCCTTTAAGGAAAAAAAGAAAAAGAAAAAATAATCCTCCACTAAGGGACAAGATGCTAACTAAGGATCCTGAATTCCTGCCAGAATGCCAATCAAAATGACAGTGAGAAATAAATCCCCCCATTCACAATCACCATCATCACAAATTTGCAAACAATAAATGCAGGAGGGAGCCTGGTGGAAAAAGAATGCCTCTAAGCTGTCTGTGGGAATATGCACAGGCAACAGACAGCATAATGGAAAGTCTCTGAATGCCTGGAAAAAAAAAAAAACTCTCAGAGAGATCAAAACTAGGATCTGACATCCCCGCACCTTGGCCTAAATCCTGAGAAAGCTGCTGATGAAAAGGTGCACCCGAGGTTCACTGCAGCACTGCTTCGGTCACCTAGTCCTGGCTTGCTCTGCTCACTGCAAGACAGGCCAAAGACTTTGAGAGACACCAGGGGTTGAGGCAAGGAAGAGACTTTAATAGAGGAGTCAGCTGCCCAAGAAGATGGCAGGCTAGCGCCTCCAAATAACCATCTTGTCCGGGCCTGGTTGCCAGGTTCTTTAATGGAACAGAGATGAGGGGGGAGGTGAGAAAACAAAGTAAAAAGACTCTTCAGTCCTTGCAAATGTCCCCTAGAATAGCGAGCCTCAGGCAAAGAATGTGCTAGTTTCTCTTCTTTCCAGTCCTTCACAGCTGGACACTCCCTGCTCAGGCATTATCTCACCAGGCCCTATGAGCAGCCCACCAGTCCCCCATGGGGATTCTCCGGGCAAGAATACTGTAGTGGGTTGCCATTTCCGTCTCCTTATCTCCCTGCAGAAGGCCTTTGTGTATATTTATAATAACAAAAAAACGGTTAAAGTCCCAGAAGCAGATCCAATGTCAATTTAAATTTAACCCTTCCTGGTTACAATTCCTCCATCTCAGGGTCAATCCCATAATCTTGGGGGTGGGGCGCGTTTTGCTTGTCAGATGAATCTTCCTGGGAGTGCCTGCCATTTTGCTGGTGTTTTTAAATGTTGAGACTTGTCTTTCTTTGATCCTCTTGGAAAAGTGCCCACTTTACACCTGTACACTTGGAAATATTTAACTCCAAACATAAGACGCAGCCCTTCAAGTTAAGAAATTTAGCACTTTTCTACGCATGGGAAGATGCAAAAGTCAGGGCACCTTAAGTTCATTTCAGTCACTAAGTTGTGTCCAACTATTTCTACCCCTTGGACTGTAGCACGCTAGGCCTCCCTGTCTATCACCAACTCCTGGAGCTTGCTCAAACTCATGTCCATTGCGTCAGTGATGCCATCCAGCCATCTCATCCTCTGTCATCCCCTTCTCTTCTCGCCTTCAATCTTTCCCAGCATCAGGGTATTTTCCAGTGAGTCACTTCTTCACATCAGGTGGCCAAGGTATTGGAGCTCCAGCTTCAGCATCAGTCCTTCCAATGAATGTTCAGGATTACTTTCCTTCAGGATTGACTGGTTGGATCTCCTTGCAGTCCAAGGGACTCTCAAAAGTCTTCTCCAACACTGCAGTTCAAAAGCATCAATTCTTTGGCTCTCAGCTTTCTTTCTGGTTCAACTCTCACATCCATACACGACTATTCAAAAAACCATAGCTTTGACTAGACAAGTCTTTCTTGACAAAATAATGTCTCTGCTTTTTAGTATGTTGTCTAGTTTGGTCATAACTTTTCTTACAAGGAGCAAGCATCTTTCAATTTCATGACTGCAGTCACCATCTGCAGTGATTTTGGAGCCCAAGAAAATAAAGGCGCTCACTGTTTCCATTTTTTCCCCATCTATTTGCAATGAAGTGGTGGGACCAGATGCCATGAGCTTTGAGTTTAAGCCAGCTTTTTCACTCTCTTCTTTCACTTTCATTAAGAGGCTCTGTAGTTACTCTTTGCTCTCTGCCATAAAGGTGGTGTCATCTGCATATCTGAGGTTACTGATATTTCTCCCAGCAATCTTTATTCCAGATTTTGCTTCATCCAGCCTGGCATTTTGTATCATGTACTCTGCATAGAAGTTAATTCAGCAGGGTGACAATATACAACCTTGATGTACTCCTTTCCTGATTTGAAACCAGTCCATTGTTCCATGTCCAGTTCTAACTGTTGCTTCTTGATCTGCATACAGATTTCTCTGGAGGCAGGTAAGGTGGTCTGGTGGTCTGGTATTCCCATCTCTTTAAGAATTTTCTAAAGTTTATTGTGATCCACCCAGTCAAAGGCTTTGGCATAGTCAATAAAGCAAAAGTACATATTTTTCTGGAACTCTCTTGCTTTTCTAACAGATGTTGGCAATTTGATCTCTGGTTCCTCTGACTTTTCTAAAACCAGCTTGAACATCTGGAATTTCTCAGTTCATGTGCTGTTGAAGCCTGGCTTGGAGAATTTTGCTAGTTTGGTCATAGCTTTTTAACAATTACTTTGCTAGTGCAAGTGTGCAATTGTGTGGTAGTTTGAACATTCTTTGGCATTGCCCTTCTATGGGATTGGAATGAAAGCTGACGTTTTCCAGTCCTGTGGCCACTGCTGAGTTTTCCAAATTTGCTGGCATATTAATGCAGCACTTTCACAGCATCGTCTTTAGGACTTGAAATATCTCAGCTGTAACTCCATGAACTCCATTAGCTTTGTTCTTAGTGATGCTTCCTAAGTCCCACTTGACTTCAGACTCCAGGATGTCTGGCTCTAGGTGAGTGATCACATCATCGTGGTTATCTGGGTCTTCAGGATTTTTTTTTATACAGTTCTTGTGTGTATTCTTGTCACCTCTTATTATCTTCAGCTTCTGATAGGTCCATACCATTTCTGTCCTTTATTGTGCCCATCTTTGCATGAAGTGTTCCCTTGGTATCTCTAATTTTCTTGATGAGAGCTCCAGTCTTTCCCATTCTATTGTTTTCCTCTATTTCTTTGCATGATCACTGAGGAAGGCTTTCTTATCTCTCCTTGCTATTCTTTGGAACTCTGCATTCAAATGGGTATATCTTTCCTTTTCTCCTTTGTCTTTAGCTTCTCTTCTTTTCTCAGCTATTTGTAAGGCCTTCTCAGATAACCATTTTGCTTTTTGCATTTCTTTTTCTTGGGGATGGTCTTGATCACTGCCTCCTGTAAAATGTCACCAACCTCCATCCATAGTTCTTCAGGCACTCTGACTATCAGATCTAATTAACCCCTTGAGTCTATTTGTCACTTCCACTGTATAATAGTAAGGGATTTGATTTAGGTCATACCTGAATGGTCTAGTGGTTTTCTCTACTTTCTTCAATTTAAGTCTGAATTAACAATGAAGAATTTAAGTCTGAATCTGGCAATAAGGAGTTCATGATCTGAGCCACAGTCAGCTCCTGTTTTTGCTGACTGTAGAGAACTTCTCCATCTTCAGCTCCAAAGAATATAATAAATCTGATTTTGGTGTTGACCCTCTGGTGATCTCCATGCATAGAATTGTCTCTTGTCTTGTTGGAAGAGGATGTTTGCTATGACCAGTGTGTTCTTGTGGCAAAACTCTGTTAGCCTTTGCCCTGGTTCATTTTGTACTCCAAGGCCAAACTTTCCTTTTACTCCAGGTATCTTGACTTCCTACTTTTGCAATCCAGTCCCCTATAATGAAAAGGGAATAATTTTTTGGTGTTAGTTCTAGAAGGTCTTATAGTTCTTCACAGAACCATTCACCCTAAGCTTCTTCGGCATTAGTGGCTGGGGCATAAACTTGGATTACTCTGATCTTGAATGGTTTCCCTTGGAAATTAACTGAGATCATTCTGCTGTTTTTGAGACTGCAACAAAGTACTGCATTGCAGACTCTTTTGTTGACTATGAGGGCTAATCCATTTCTTCTAAGGGATTCTTGCCCACAGTGGTAGATATAATGGTCATCTGAATTAAATTCACCCACTCCTGCCCATTTTAGTTCACTGACTCCTAAAATGTTGACGTTCACTCTTGCCATCTCTTATTGGACCACTTCCAATTTACCTTGATTCATGGACCTAACATTCCAGGTTCCTATGCAATATTGCTCTTTACAGCACAGGACTTTACTTCCATCACCAGTCAGATCCACAACTGTTTTCGCCATGATATATTTTTTTTAATAATTAGTTTTAAGTCGGCTCATTCACTCTCCTCCTTCACCCTCATCAACAGACTGTTTAGTTCCTCTTCAACTTCTGCCATTATATTGGTGTTGTCTGCATATCTGAGGTTGTTGATGTTTCTCCTGCTATCTTGATTTCAGCTTGTAACTCATCCAGCCTGGCATTTCTCATGATGTGCTCAGCATATAGATTAAACAAGCCGGGTGACAGCAGACAACCCTGTTGTACTCATTTCTCAATGTGGAACCAATCAGTTATTCCATACAGGCTTCTAACTGTTGCTTCTTGACCCGCATACAGGTTTCTCAGGAGACAGGCAAGATGATCTGGTATTCCAATCTCTTTAAGAGCTTTCCACAGTTTATTATGGTCCACAGAGTCAAAGGCTTTGGTGTAGTTGATGAAACAGAGGTAAATGTTTTTCTGGAATTTCCTATCTTTATCTATATTCCAGTGAATGTTGGCAATTTGATCTCTGGTTCCTCTTCCTTTTCTAAATCCAGCTTGGACATCTGGAATTTCTTGGTTCAAATAATGCTGAAGCCTAGCATGCAAGATTTTGAGCATGACCTTACTAGCATAGGAGATGAGTGCAATTGTCCAATGTTAGCACATTCTTTAGTACTACTCTTCTTGGGAATTGAAATGAGGATTGACCTTTTCCAGTCCTGTGACCATTGCTGGGTCTTCCAGATTTGCTGACATATTGAATGCAACACCTTGATGGCATCATTCTTTAGGGTTTTGAATAGTTCTGTTGGAATTCCATCACATCAACTAGCTTTATTAGCAGCAGTGCTTCCTAAGGCCCACTTGACTTCACTCTCCAGAATGTCTGTGTGGTGGACCACAGCATGTGGCTCATTTGGATCTTTTTTGTACAGTTCTTCTGTGTATTCTTTCCATCTATTCTTGATCTCTTCTGCATCTAGTAGGTCTGTACCATTTATGTCCTTTATTGTGCCCCTCTTTGGGCAAAATGTTCCCTTGATATTGTCAATTTTCCTGAAAAGATTTCTGTCTTTCCACTTCTGTTGTTTTCTTCTAGTTTTCTACACTGTTCATTGAAGAAGACCTTCTCGTCTCTCGGTGCTGTTCTTTGGAAATCTGCATTTAATTGGATATACCTTTCCCTTTCTCCCTCGCTTTTCACTAGCCTTCCATCTTTAGCAATTTTCAAGCCCCCCTCAGATAGCAACTTTGCCTTCTTGCTTTTATTTTTCTTCAGGATGGCTTTGTTTGCTGCCTCCTTGTCCAATATTATGGACCTCCATCCATAGTTCTTTGGGCACACTGTTAACTAGATCTAATTCCTTGAATCTACTTGGTACCATTACTGCATATTCATAGGGCATTTGATTTAATACATACCTGGCTGGCCTAGAGGTTTTCCCCACTTTCTTTACTTTAAGCCTGAATTTTGCTATGAGAAACTGATGATCTGAGTCACAGTCAGCTCCAGGTCTTGTTTTTCCTGGCTGTGTACAGCTTCTCCATCACGGCTACAAAGAATGTAATCATTTGATTTTGGTATTGGCCATTTGGTGATGTTCCATGTGTCTGGTAGTAGAAGTAAAGTACGATGCTGTAAAGAACAATATTGCATAGGAACCTGGACTGTTAGGTCCACGAATCAAGGTAAACTGTACCAACTACAAATGGGCATTTACCAAGAGCATTGCCAATGAGTGAACAACAAAGGCATTTGCCATCTGCCTCTACGGAGATTGATCCCCATGCTGCTATAGCTGTTGACCTTCAACAACCCTGCAGGGAGTTCAGGATGCAGTGAGGCACTCTGTGCTCCAGGGAATCTGGTGGGACAGGTCTTTAGATAGTTGGATGTGTTTAGGAACAGATTTTATGATTTTCATCCTTGCATCTCATATCTAGAGAAGCACTAAATTCCTCCATGGTGACATCACATCCTCATGACTTACAAAAAATCTTTTGTAAAATGAGTGCTTCATGGTATTGAGCTCCTCCTTCAGCCAAACCTTATATACTGACCTCCCCCCACTGCTGCTTTGGAGCAGTCTCTCAGAGCTATCTGAGATGCTGACTCCTGGGCTGCAGTCCTCATTTTGCCCCAAATAAAACTTAACTTGCAACGCCCAAGTTGCACATCTTTTTTAGTTGACAACTGGAAGTGGTCAAACAGGAAATGGCAAGAGTTAACATTGACATTTTAGGAACCAGTGGGCTAAAATGGACCAAAATGGGCGAATTTAATTCAGAAGACGATTATATCTACTACTATGGGCAAGAATCCTTTAGAAGAAATGGAGTAGCCTTCATAGTCAACAAAGAGTCCAAAATGCCATATTACCTGCCTCCTGAGAAACCTGTGTGAAGGTCAAGAAGCAACAGTTATAACTGGACATGGAAAAAAGGACTGGTTCCAAGTTGGGAAAGGAGTACATAAAGGCTGTATATTGCACCTTGCTTATTTAACTTATATGCAGAGTACATCATGTGAAATGCCAGGCTGGATGAAGCACAAGCTGTAATCAAGATTGCTGGGAGAAATATCTATAATCCTCAGATATGCAGATGACCCCACCCTTATGGCAGAAAGCGTAGAGTAACTACAGAGCCTCTTGATGAAAGTGAAAGAGGAGAGTGAGAAAAAGCTGGCTTAAACTCAACATTCAGAAAACTAAGATCAAGGCATCTGGTCCTAACACTTCATGGGAAATAGATGAGGAAACAATGGAAACAGTGAGACTTTATTTATTTGGGCTCCAAAATCACTGCAGATGGCGACTGCAGCCAAAGATGCTTGCTTCTTGGAAGAAAAGCTATGACTAACCTAGACAGCGTATTATAAAGCAGAGACATTACTTTGCCAACAAGGGTCTGTCTAGTCAAAGCCTATATTTTTTTCCAGTGGTCATGTATGGATGTGAGAGTTGGGCCATAAAGAAAGCTGAGCACCAAAGAACTGATGCTTTTGAGCTGTGGTGTTGGAGAAGACTCTTGAGAGTTCCTTGGACCGCAAGGAGATCCAAGCAGTCCATCCTAAAGGAAATCAGTCCTGAATATTCATTAGAAGGACTGATGCTGAAGCTGAAGCTCCGATACTTTGGCCACCTGATGCAAAGAATGGACTCATTGGAAAAGAGCATGATGCTGGGAAAAATTAAAGGCAGGAGGAAAAGGGGAAAAGAGAGGATAAGATGGTTGGATGTCATCACCAACTGGATGGACATGAATTTGAGCAAGCTCCAGGAGTTGGAGATGGACAGGGAAGCCGGGCGTGCTGCAGTCCACGGGGTCGCAAAGAGTCAGACACGATTCAGCGACTGAACTGAACTGAACCGAACCGAGGGTGGGGTGGGCTTGCTCCATGAGAACTCATTCCCAATGAACCAGCTCAGGGTAGAGCCCAACAATACCTCCTCTCTGAAAATGGGTACCCCAGCAAAATTGGCTTGTCCTGTAAAGGAAAAGCCCAGATTGAGGGGAAAGAATTGTTCCTGTGTGCACACTAGAGTGACTTCACCTCCAGAATTGAGCCCATAGGCTTTTAACACAGAAGGATGCACAAAACGAGTGAATGGGCTGAACTGGCTACCAAATTTGGCCATCTTACCTTATAGACCGAGCCTGACTCTAGAAGTTTGTCCATTCCTTGTGTCAACTGCCAAGCCCTGGGGCAGGTGGTGCTGCTACAGGGAATCTTGAAGGAAAGAACCTCAGAACAACAAATGGTCCCAGCAGCTTCTAGAGTCTCGCCCCAATGTTCCCTGATCAGAGCTGGCTAGCCATGAGTAGCAAGGCTTCTGGCAAGCTAAGCCAAATTTTTACCAAGTCCAAGCTTACTCTGATCACCACATGACAGGTCAGTGAATATGTTGAGAGATGAGGTGTTGAGTCAAGGAAGAGATTTTAGTCGGGGAGCCAGCTGACTGAGAAGAAAGCAGGCTAGAGCCCCCCCCCCCCCCAAAAAAAAAAAAACTGTCTTGTCAGGGTCTGGTTGCCAGGTCCTTTTATGGATCAGAGATGGTGGGGAAGTGATGTAATAAAGAAAAAAAAGACTATTCAGTCCTTGCACATGTCCCCTTGAATGGCAAGCCTCAGGAAGGAGAATGTGTTCTTTTCACTTCCTACAGTCCTTCACAGGTGGGCAGCTCAGGTCGCAGGCCACTTTGTATGCTTATGGTAACAAAAAGGGTTAAAGTCACAGGAGCAGATACAGTGCAAATTTAACATTAACTCTTCCGGGTTACACTCCCAATAGCAAAGACACAAAACCAGAAAAGTATCCAACAGCAACTTAAAGCTGGAACAAGATGTGGTGTATATATACAGTAGACTATTTCCCACTTATTAAAAACAGCTACAGAAATCAGGGAATTAAGACACTGTTAGCCACAGGGATGGATCTTAGTGGATCATAGGCAAAGGGAAGTCAGTCAGGCTGAGGAACACTATGGTATAGGATGTACCTTCCCAGCAGAATAAAAATAGACATACAAAGCAAAAAATTAACAATCCAGAAAGAGACTCAGAGAATCCAAAGACGAAACAAAGGGTCCAGGGGAAAAAAAAAAAAAAAAATAAAAAAAAAATAATATATATATATAATATATATATATGTGAATGGCCTTGAATAAATTAGGAAGTCCTTACCCTCATAGACAAGAAGTGTGAATCTGTAATAGATAATCCACAAGGAATATTATTTTCTCTCCTTCCATACTTCCTTCCTTGCATAGATACACAGAAATCTGTGACTCTAAGAGATAATCCACAATAATTAACTCCTAAGTTTTTTTTCTATGCGTACACAGAAAAGTATAACTGAGATAGATAATTCAGAAGGACCTGATGTTCAGCACTCTTCTCATCCTTCTATGGCAAAAAAAAAAAAAAAAAAAAAAATGAGCTACCCACCCCGTAAATACGTATGCCTGAGTCAGGAGGCTGTAAGCTGACAACAACCGCAAGATTGCAAATCGAGTGTACTGCACTGCAGCATCAACAAGATGGTAATAAAAGGGGAGAAAAGCAGTGCCTACTCTCATCTTCGATCTCCCTGACTTGGGATGCTATCATGTCCCTGGAGCCTGGACAGGATTGGGTCCCACTGCTGAACTGGGGGTGGTTGATACAGCCTGGCAGGGTGTCCTTGGTTGACCCTTTTTTAAAGGTCTACTGCTTCCTACGATCTGGATGGGATCAAGGTATCAAGGGACTTAAAGGCAAGGTTCAGGTAGCCTCGACCTCCCCTGATGCTGGGGATCCTGAGAGTGCAAGCTCCTAGCACTAGCACCTTAGCATCCTCAGCAGTGTACTCTGGTCCTGGAAAGATTAGCCAGGATGGGCTGTTTGTGTGTTGCTTTAGGAGGAAATGTTCCTGAGACTCAAGCCCTTTCCGGTTAGGTCAGGCACACTCCTCCCTATATCACTGCCCAAGAAGCAAACTTTCCCTAATGTTTTGGTTACCCCAGGAACCAAAGGTAGGCCGGAATAATGCTGCCGCCTTGTGGACATTTTCCGTAACTACAACATTTTCTCCCTTTGTTCACTGGCAACTCGAATCAGGATGGCTGGATTTCTGATAGTGACAGAAATGAGCATTACCCGCCTCAGGAAATGTCCTGGGGCGGGTAATGGAGAAATAAATTCCAAACACTGCCAACTTTCAGTAACCCAATTGTCAAAGGCAAATTCTCCTGACAGCCTTTTAAGGAAGGGAAAAAAAAAAAAGCCAAAACAAAATCAAACCTCCACAACAGGACAGGATACTGAGGGTCCCTAATTGCTGGCGGAGTGCCATTCAAAACGACAATGGGAAATCAAATCCCACCAGTCACAGTTGTCATCATCACTGATCTACAGCCAACAAATGTGGAAGAGAGCCTGGAGGAAAAAGAATCCCTCTAGCTGTCTCTGGGAATATACACGGGCAACAGTCAGTATAGCAGACAGTTTCTGAATGCCTGAAAAATAAAAACTCTCAGAGAGATTAAAACTAGGATCTGACATTCCCACACCTTGGCCTATATCCTGGGGAAACCATTGATCAAAAGGCACAGACATTCCAACAAAGCTTCAGCACTGCTTTCCGATAGCCAAGACACACTACCAGCAAAATCTCCAACGAGGGATTAAAGCTGAAACAAGGTGTGATACATACATACAGCAGATATTTCTCACTCATAAAAAAACCATCACTGAAATGAGGTAATTATGACGGGAGTAGCCACAGAGATGGTCCTTGAAGGATCTGAGGGAAGTCTGTCAGGCAGAGGAAGACCATGGTATATGAGGTACCTTCCAGGCAAACTAAAAGTAGACACACAAGGCAACAAACTTACAACCCAAAAGAGACTGAGAATTCAAAGTCAAACGAAGGGTTCCAGGGAAACATAAGTGACGGCCTGGGAATGAATTAGGATGTCTGTGCCTACATACACAAGAAATCTGTATTGTAATAGATAATCTACAGTGATTATCACCTTCCTTCTGACAGTTTGTTGCTGAGCCATGAAATACGCTGGGATTCTTGGCCTCCAGAGGAGAGGAATTCAATCTGGGGCCAGTGATGAGGCTTGATCGCTCAGAGCTTTTGTGTCATAAAGTTTTATTAAAGTATAAAAGAGACAGAGAAAGCTTCTGACATAGACATCAGAAGGGGGCAGAAAGAGTGCCCCCCTGCTAGTCTTTAGCAGTTTGTTATATACCTACCAGCAGGCTGCTAATTAGAGAAAGGAAATGTATCAAAACTCAGAGTGGCACCAGGTCCCTCGCCCACAACATTTGAGATAACATTGGCACAAGGTGAGTCATCCCAGGCCGTGAAAATGATTGACATGAAACTTGAAGAAAGGCAGGTTTCCAAGCTAGGGTAAATATATAGTTCATTAACATAGCTTAAGAAAAACAATTCCATAAGAAAAACGCATTGGTTAGCTCAAGGTCTGACAAAAGTTAAAGTTCAGATGGAACCAGGTGTCATCATGGCAACACAGAATTTTAAGAGAAACCTTTTAATTCTGTACAGAGAAGGGAAAAAAAATCTGATACTTGTAGTTTGTTTCCTCCTGCTGCTTAAGAGAGATATGAAAAAAAAAAACGTCTGACACTTGTAGTTTGTTTCCTCCTGCTGCTTAAGAGAGAGATAAAAAAAAAAACGTCTGACACTTGCAGCCCGTTTCCTCCGCTTAGAGACCCTTAGGCTTCCTGCATGTTGCCCTCTCTCTTCCTACCTTCCATATACAGATGGCAATCCGTATATCTAAGGACAGAAATATGTACCTCTAAGAGATAATCCACAAAAATTATCTCCTAACTTCCTTCTTTATGTACACAGAAATGTGTATCTGAAATATATAACTCACAAGGACCTGAGGCTTGTCACTTTTCTCGAACTTCTATAGTAAACAGCTCAAAAATGCAATAGAGATACACTGCGGATACATTATACCTGAGTCAGGCGGCTGCGCACTGAGGACAAGCACAACACTGCCAATCGACTATCTTCCAACACAGCTTCAGCGTGATGTGAAAGAAAAAGGACAGCAATGCCCGCTGTATTCCCTCTGACCTCCCCACTGGGGATGTGATCCACCCTGGAGCCTGTGCAGGCTTGGATCTCCAGGCTAGACTGCTGTTTTTGAGACAGCCTGGAAAGGTGTTTGTTGAGCCCTTTCTAAGCCTATACTGTCTGGTGGGCTCTGGTTGGGACCAGAGACCTGAGTGGGATCAAGTCCTCAAAGATCCTGGGGGCAATAGTCACCCATCCTCCACATCTCCTGGTGCTGGAGTTGCCAGCTCAAGCCTTCTTCCTGAGAGTGCAGACTTCTAGGCAATGAAGCACAGTCAGCAGAGAAGATGCTGTGGCTCCTGTTGGGGTTAGTCTGAAAGCCGTGTGTGTGGGTGTGTGTATGGGGGTGTGTGTGGGGTGTGTGTGGGGTGTGTGTGTGTGGTGTGTGTGTGTGTGTGTGTGTGTGTGTGTGCATGGGGTGTGTGGTGTGTGTGTGTGTGTTTGGGGGGTGTGGTGTGTGCATGGGGTGTGTGTGTGTGTGTGTGTGTGTGTGGTGTGTGTGTGTGTGTGTGTGTGTGTGACGCTTTAGGGGGGATAAGTAGTGAGACGCAAGCCCTTAAATGTTCGCTTAGGCACATTCCACTCTATTTCACAGCCCTGGAAGCTGCCTTTCCCTAGTGCTGTTTGCCCTGGGAACCAGCGGGCATCAAGAAGCGCTGCCACCCTGTGGACATCTTCTGTAACTACAACTTGACCAAAGGCGTTTACTGGCACCTCCGATTCACAAGGGGGCAAGGGTGCTGTCAATGGCAGCTCAAGAAAGGTCCTGCGGTAAATATTAGAGAAATAAATTGCCAACACACCCAACTTGCAAGATGCCAATAGAAACACAAATTTTCCACACATGCCTAAAAGAAAGAAAGAAAAAATACCCTAACCACCACAAGACAAGATCCTCAGCATCCCTAATTATTGCAGGAGGAATGCTAATCAAAACAACAAGAAATCAAACCCCTCCAGTCAAAAGGGTCATTCTCACGAGTCAATATATGCGGGAGAGAGCGGGGAGGGATGGGGAACCCTCCCCATCCCCATGGTCGGCGGAAGGAACGCTGGCAACAGCCGCTAGAACTGACAGCCTCTGCACGGCAGAAAAAAAAAGGATCTGACATTCCCACATCTTGGCCTATATTCTAAGAAAACCATTATTCAAAAAGTCACATGTGAATGAATTCACTTCATTCACATTCACCTCAACACTTCTTACAAGAGCCAAGACACAGACACAGCAAAATGTTCGCTGATAGATTAAAGCTTGAAAAAGACCCGGTACTTATAGACAATGGGTTATTATTCAGCAGTGAAAATCTGGCACTGAAATCATGAAATTATTCCACTTGTAGCCATAGCAATGGAGGCTGGAGGATCACATACTAAGCAAAAATCAGCCGGACAGAGGAAGACAAGAGCATATGATGTCCCTTCTAGTCAAAATTTAAAAAGAGATACAAAGGGACAAGATTACAACACAGACCCTGAGAATTCAAACACAAGAATTAAAAAAAAAAATGAAAAGAAAAAAAGAAAAGGCCAAGGAATTAATTAGGAGGTTGGGAATAACACACGCACGAAATTTGTGTCTCTACTAGATGCTCCACAAGGACCTGATGATCAGCACAGGGAACTCTGCTGACCTTCTGCAAAAACCTCTCTGGCAAAAGAATACGAACAGAACGGATATGCTGTATGCTTATGTCATAAAGGAATCAGGCCCCTGTACACTGACGACAAACAGAAAACCGCAAAATTAATGTACTCCAGCATAGCATAGGCATGGAATTAAAGAAAATAAAAGCATGGCCTTGTTTATTCCCTCCAGCCTTCCTGACTTGCACGGCTATTCCATCCCTGGAGCCTGAGCAGGCTTGGGTCCCATCCCTGGATTGGGGCGGAGTCGAGTTAGCTGAGCAACGAGCTCTTAACTGAGGCTCTTGAACCTCTTCCGTCTGGTCTCCCTGACTGAGACCAGACTCCCGGGTGCTCCCAAAGGACGGGGACCGGCCCTCTGTCTTCCAGGACCTTGGAGATGTTACCTAGCCCCCAGGACCCCTGATGCTGCGGTGCCCAACTCAGGCTTCCTTCCTGAGAGCGCAGCCTCCTAGGCCCCTCAGCAGGGTGTCGTGGCCCCAGCTGGAACGAGTCTGGAGGGGAAGGGTGAAGAGTTGGGAGGACGAAGTGAGGCAAACCCCTTAAGGTGTTGCTCCGGCACGTCCCACCCCAGTTCACAGCCCAGGAAGCCACGCTGCCCTGAGGGTCAGGCTGCTCCAGGAACCAGAAGCGGCCGAGGGGGAAATTCTGCCACCCTGTGGTCACTTTCTGTAACTACAACTGCACCTCTGGCGCTTACCGGAGCCTCTATTTTTCAAGCGTTGGGGTCTGTTAATGACAGTTAATGACATTACTTTGCCAACAAAGGTTCGTCTAGTCAAGGTTATGGTTTTTCCAGTGGTCATGTATGGATGTGAGAGTTGGACTGTGAAGAAAGCTGAGCGCCGAAGAATTGATGCTTTTGATCTGTGGTGTTGGAGAAGACTCTTAATAGTCCCTGCAAGTAGATCCAACCAGTCCATCCTAAAGGAGATCAGTCCTGGGCGTTCATTGGAAGGACTGATGTTGAAGCTGAAACCCCAATACTTTGGCCACCTCATGCGAAGAGCTGACTCATTGGAAAAGACCCTAATGCTGGGAAGGATTGAGGGCAGGAGGAGAAGGGGACGACAGAGGATGAAATGGTTGGATGGCATCACCAACTCGATGGACATGGGTTTGGGTAAATTCCGGGAGTTGGTGATGGACAAGGAGGCCTGGCGTGCTGCCATTCATGGGGTCGCAAAGAGTCGGACACCACTGAGCGACTGAACTGAACTGAACTGAATGACAGTTGTCCTCTGGACATGTCCTGGGCCAGGAATTGCAGGAATAAATTCCAAACACAACAGGCTTTCAGGAAGCCGACTGCCACAGGTAAATTTTCCTCACGCCGTTCACGAAAAATAAAAAAAATCCCAAAGACTCAAACCTCCACTACAGGGCAAGATGCTCAGCATCCCCACTTACTGAAGGGAGCATCCTCAGGAGGCTACAAACTGTAAAGGCAGGAGAGCCTGCGGAAAGGGAACGCCCCTCCACAGTAGGTGGGAAGACACAGTGACAACAGCCAGTATAATGGACAGTCTCTGAATGCCTGGAAATACACTATCAAGAGAGGCTAAGTCTAGGACCTGACATTCCCACGTGTGGGCCTAGATCCCGAGAAATCCATCATTCAAAAAGCACACCCACCCCAACCAGCACTGCAGCACTCCTCACAACAGCCGACACAGAGAGAGAACAGAATCTTCACCAACAGATTAAACTTAAACGTGTGCTACATATATACGATCGACTATTAGCCATAAAAGCCAAAACTGAAATGAGGAAATTATGCCACTGATAGCCACAGGGATAGATCTAGAAGGATCATACCCTAAAGGAACTCAGCCAGACAAAGGAAGTCAATAACATAAGATGTCCCTTCTAGGTGAAATTTAAAAAAAAAAAAAAAGTGAAACAAAAAAAAAGAAATTACAACCCGAAGACAGACTCTGAGAATTCAAATTCAAACCAAGAGGTCAAGAAAAAAAATGAAGGGCCTGGGATGAATTAGGAGGTTGGGACTAATATAGATGCAGAAATCTGTATCTGTAATAATAATCCACAAGGATCATCAGCTTCCTTCCTTCCACATACACACAGAAATCTCTCTCTCACCTATACACAGCAACATGCATCTCTAAGAGCTACTTCACATAGACTATTTTCCTTCCTTTCTCATATACACAGAACACTGTATGTGATGGAGGTAACCCACAAGGACCAATGCTTAGCACGTGGCTCAGCCTTCTGCAATAAACTCCATGGCAAAAGAACCCCCAAAAGACTAGATACACTCCATGGATACATCATACCTGAATCAGCTGACTGTACAGTGGCAACAAGCACAGGCAAGATTGACTATACTCCTACATAGCACTGGCACGAAATCAAAGGAAAGGAGAGAAAATCAATGCCAACTTTATTCCTTCCAACCTTCCTCATTTGGGCTTCAATGGCATCCCTGGAGCCTGAGGAGACTTGAGTCCCAAGGCTGGACTGGGGTGGGGTCCAGACAGCCTGGCGGGGTGCCCTTCATTGAGCCCATTTTTATTATTATTTCTGAGTTAATTTTAGTTATTATTATTTCTGATTATTTTGAAAAACACGACTGTCTGCTTGTCTTGGCTGGGACCAGAGTCCCAAGTGGGCTCAAAGGCTGGAGGATCATGGAGGCAATAATCACCTAGCCTGCCCATCTCCGGGTGCTGGGGTTACCAGCTCAAGCCTCCTTCCTGAGAGTGCAGCCTCCTAGAACCTAAGTACCTTTAGCCGGGTGCTATGGCCCCAGCTGGGATTAGTCTGGGGGTCGGGTGTGTGAAGCTTTAGGGGGAAGAAGCAGTGAGACACAAGGCTGCAGGTATTTTCCTCTGACCCTTTCCACTCCAATTCACAGCCCAGGAAGCCCATTTCCCCTAAGGCTCTGGTTGTCTGAGGAACCAGAGGCAGTCAGGGAAAGTGCTGCCGCCGCCTTGTGGAGACTTCCTGTAATGACAACCGCACCACCTGTGATTACCGGCACTTCTTCAAATGTCCGTGTTGTTCAGTCGCTCAGTCCTGTCCGACTCTTTGCGACCCCACGGACTGCAGCCAGGCTTCTCTGTCCTTCACCATCTTCTGGAGCTTGCTCAAACTCGTGTCCATTGAGTCGCTGATGCCATCCAACCATCTCATCCTCTGTCGTCCCCTTCTCCTCCCGCCTTTGGGCATCCTCACGAATCTACAAACAATAAATGTAGGAGGGAGCCTTGAGTAAAAAGAACCCCCTACAGAGTCCGTGGGAAGGTAGTCTGGCAACACGAAGAATAACTGACAGTCTCCGAATGCCTGAAATTAAACTATCGAGAGAGCCCACGCCTAGGATCTAACATCCCCCTCATCTGGTCCTAGGTCCTGAGAAATCCATCATTCACAAGACATATGCACCCCAAGGAACACTGCAGCACCACCTACAAGAGGCAACACCGATAAACAGCAAAGTCCTCACGGACGGATTAAAGTGTCAACAAGATGTGCTCCATATGTGTGATGGACTATCACTGGGTCATATCAAAACAACACGAAATGAGGAAATCGTGCCCCTGGGAGCTGATTGGGACTACATGGGGGCTCACGGTATAAACGGCCCATGATGTTGACCACGCGAACGAAGAATAAAATCACAGTGACTCTTGAGACTGACAAAATCGCCCAAACGACATTCTGTTTTCCCACCGGCGCCTACTCCTTCTCAAGGCTACGGGACCACTGCATTCCAGACCTCCCGCTATGTGACCGCAGGACTCAGCTACAGGCTAAAAATTAACCATCCCTTCAGAGAACTTTTCACTGGCGGGGTATAAGAAAGACCCCGTCAGGAAGGGAGGGCGCTGGTTCTCCTTAAGGGCCAGTCACTCTCTCATTTCCTTCTAATAAATTTCCTTTTCTGGCCTGACTGCCCAGCTCACTAACTCTCTTTTCTCTGCACTCACCACTCACCTTACATTCCAGCGCCGAAACCCCAGAGGGAAGATGCACTGCAGCTGCGTGGGCTCCTCTCACGAGCCCACCTCCAGTGGTCTCCTCCCTCGGACCTTGTTGAGAAACAGACGAGCTCGGGACGGGACCCTCCCCTCGCCTCGCTGGACTGACATCCACACGCCGGCCACATTTCATCGAAAGGGGGAGTGTAAGCCCATCCTCTGGGATCCTCTCTCGCCTCCTTTCCAGGTTCTCGACAGTCCCCCTCGCTTTCCCTCGCCCGTGTCTACCCTCCCGCAATGAGGCATTCTCAACCCCAGCCCTCAAAATCGACTCCTCTAGTATTCCTTCTCCAAAACCTAGAAGCCTTGGGCTTCCAATGGGAGGTTAGACCAAAAAGGCTTATGTACTATCTAACACTGTCAGGCCACAATACAGACTTGATAATAGGTTGCAAGGGCCAGAAACCAGCCTCACAAAATGATCCCCTTCTAAGCCAGAGAAACAACACAGACAAGAGAACAAGGAAACAAAGACAGAATTTAATTTAAACTTATAATGACGGGAAATGGAAATCTTTTTCTTTTGCTGGTATGATTACTTGGAAAGGCAGTAATTTTGCTAAAACGACTTTTCTAATAGTACTCAGGAATGGCCTTGCACTTACTGTTCTACCACAAGCCTCGAATAATGGAATTCTGTGGAATGAAAAATCTGGGGAGAGCTATCTAAATGCTATTTTACAGGGAAACATTGATTCCCCTCCCCCCCTCAAATAATCTCTTTTTTAAAAGTTATCAAAGTTATACGTATATATGGGAGAAAATTCATAACTTACTGCAAAGCAAACAGAAATTTTAACCGTTTTCTGTGATTCCACTACCCAGAGAAAACAGCCACTAATGATATTTCTGATTAGCACGTGTGTAGATGCACACACAGTTTCTTGCTGTCTCTCCATAGCGTTCCACTACGTCAACTTCCTGCTTAGAGACATGCGTATTGCTGTGTTTTTAAGAAATGATTTTAAAAAATTCTGCAAGCAAAGCTTTGAATATAAAACTGAAATCATACGTTCATTACTTCCTTCTGAAGAATTCCAACTACTGGAATTGCTTGCATGTATGGCTTCTGTAAGATTCTCTTGTGTATTAATTACTTCATGGGTTTCCTTGGCGGTCCAGTGGTGAAGCGTCTGTCTGCCAGTGTAGGGGAAAGGGGCTTGATACCTGGTCCAGGAAGATCCTACATGTCGTGGAGTAACTAACCCTGTGCCTCACAACTACTGAGCCTGTGCCCCAGAGCACCTGCTCCATCACATGAGAAGGCACTGCAATGAGAAGGCCACACCCCACAGCTGGCGAGGAGCCTCCGATTGCCGCACTAGAGAAGAGCCTGAGTAGCAGTGAGACCCAGCACAGGCAAAAATAAATAAACAAATTAATTAATCAAAAATGAATTACTTCATCTGATTTGTGAAACTATCTTGTGACCTGGGTAGGCGCACTCTGACCACGGTTAAAAGTTTATCCTATGGATGAGTAAACTGAAGTTGTTTAATGGAAAGCCACACTTGAACTGAGCTGTATCACCATAGATTCTGCGTGATTTTACAGTAGCAAATGGCAGAGATAGCCGTGGTATATCAAAGTGGTGTTGAGTGTAGCAGTTGTAATAAATTGACAAAGTGAAAGTGAAACTTGCTCAGTTGTGTCCAGTTCTCTGCAACCCATGGACTATACAGTCCATGGAATTCTCCAGGTCAGAATACTGGAGTGAGTAGCTGTTCCCTTCTCCAGGGAATCTTCCAAACCCAGGGATTGAACCCAGGTCTCCGGCATTGCAGGCAGATTCTTCACCAGCTGAGCCACCAGGGAAGCCCAATAAATTAACAAACTCCATGTAAATGTCGCGTGGTGATGTGCCGAGTGGTGTGGCTGGGTTTAATACAGATGTGCTGTGTCAGCTGCAGGCTGGGCTCCTGGATAGGCTCCTGAAACTGGGTTTTTGTTTTGTTTTTAACAAAAGCCACCATGCAGAGCCACTTTAAATTATCACAATTTTGCCTTCCCTGCTATCCCATTTTCCAGTTAGTTTTCCTGAATCCATGCCCTTCCCCCTCCAGACCAGTCTGTCTCTGGCCACTGGGCAAGAAGTAGGCAGTATGGGGAACTAATTGTGCTCCAGCTAATGAAACCACGTGTGAGCCCCATGTCCTTGTCTCCTGAAGCAAAATGTTGACTCAAGGTCCTGATGAATCTATTTGCAGGGCAGCACTAGAGACACAGACTTAGAGAACAGACTTGTGGACCCAGTGGGGGAAGGAGAAGGTGGGACAAGTTAAGATGGTAGCATTGACATATGTACACTACCACGTGTAAAACAGACAGCTAGCGGGAAGCTGTAGTAGCACAGGGAGCTCAGCTCTGGGTCTGTGATGACCTATAGGGGTGGAATGGGGAGGAGGGAGGCTCACGTGGGAGAGGATATATGTATACCTTACTTGATTCACTCCACTGTACAACAGAAACCAACACAACTTTGTAAAGCAACTATACCCCAATAAAAAAGATAACATGTGTAAACAAACAAACAAAAAAAGACATCACTCTGGACCTGCCATGTACCTCAAACAAAATAAGCAATAAAGTACATTTTAATAATCTTCAAAAGAAAAAAATGTTAAATATTTCAATTCTAACTTTAACCCAACTCAAACGACTACTTTGAATACCAATACATCACTTAAATGCTAAAACTTATACATACAGGGTCCTACTCAATCTGGTGATGTAGCTTAATAATTAAAGTGAAGCCCTGTAAATACCTGGACAGATTTAACAACCCCATAAACACACAAGTTCCAGTCTACTAATGTCTAATATTGACACAATTACACATGCAATTATCTGCATCCAGTGAGAATGGTCTCTAAACATAGACGATTAAAAGAAGCAGAAACAAGTGCACAAAAACTATGCCTTGTGTAACCCTGACCCGTGGGAAATGGGAGGGATGAAAGGTGAGCCATAAGCGGAGGCTCAGCAGGTAGAGAACCCGCCTGTAAGGCAGGAGACATGGAAGATGCAGGTTCCATCCCCAGGTCGAGAACATCCCCTGGAGGAGGAAATGGCAACCCACTCCCGTATTCTTGCCTAGAGAATCCCATGGACAGAAGAGCCTGGCAGGCTACAGTCCGTGGGGTTGAGAAGAGTCAGACAGGACTGAGTGACCCAGCACACACAAGAGGAAGTCTGAGTAAGTTATATTCACTAACTAGGGTTGGCACGTTGCATGTCAGCCACTTTGGTCCTAAGATTAACTCATATCAGTAGAAATCCAGTGTAAAGCATGTTAAGGATTACCTCAAAATAAAGTTAAGCCCTAGAGAAGCTGTAAAAATCCATAACTGAAAGAAAATAAACTACGAAATATATTTAACATGGTGTTTGTTACATATGAAAGTTAAGAGAATCTTGAGGTCTCAACACAAAGAAAAAATATTTTTCCTATTTACTTGATGTATTTATGTAAGATTGGAGGTTCACTAAATTTTTTTGTGATAATCATTTCATCATGTATGTAAGTTGACTTATAATGGTGTATATTTTTAAAATTATACAGTCTCTATATGTCAATTGCGTATCAATAAAAGTGGAAGACAAGTTTTTAAATTAAAAAATAAAGTAATAAAAAAGCATAAATAAGCCATGAAGTTGACTTTAACACTTCTGATTATACCACAAGGAAGATCCATACTGGGATCAGATATCCCTGTACACTTAGCCCTACGTTCACATAGTTATAACAACAAAATTATTCACCAGAATAGAATGAGCCTCAGCCTAAAAGTCAGAGAACTTGGCGGTGATTCACTCTCCTCTTGAGGAGCCTGTTAATTGACAATCTGGTAAACCGTATCCTCAGGGAATCCTGGGGAGGAACAGCAGAAAGCATAGTTACCATAATTAGCAGATTTTCAGTCAAGGCATAGCCCAAGGGAGGGGATGATGTAGGCTATATTTTGTACCTTAGGAACATAGCTTATACAAAAGTTTTTAGGAAATAAAAAAACCAAAGGAGAATTTAGTGGTAAATAAAGACTAGAGAGCTTGATTGAGTCATGAAGCACACACAGTCACCCCCTCTAGTATCAGTAACATCATAACCCATTAATAAGCTCCTAACATACGAGAGGAGATAAGCCCTGACAAGATGAGCATCCTGGAAAGTGTTCTTCCATGGATCAAGTGCAGCCTAGGGGAGATTTTAAACCTCACAACACTTTGTGCTAAAACCAGGTCAAACTCCCCACCAGATTCAACTCTCATAAGTAAATAAAAGACTCATTTAGCCTTTGACTGTGTGGATCACAACAAACTGTGGAAAATTCTGGAAGAGATGGGAATACCAGACCACCTTACCTGCCTCCTGAGAAATCTGTATGCAGGTCAAGAAGCAACAGTTAGAACTGGACATGGAACAACAGACTGGTTCCAAATTGGGAAAGGAGTACATCAGGCTGTATATTGTCACTCTGCTTATTTAACTTAAATGCAGTGTACATCATGAGAAATGCTGGGATAGATGAAGCACAAGTTGGGATCAAGATTTCCCAGGAGAAATATCAATAACCTCAGATATGCAGACAGTGAAGAGGAACTAAAGAGCCTCTTGATGAAAGTGAAACAAGAGAGCAAAAAAGCTGGTTTAAAACTCAACATTCAAAAAACAAAGATCATGGCATCGGGCCCCATCACTTCATGGCAGATAGATAGGGAAACAATGGAAACAGTGACAGGCTTTATTTTCTCGGGCTCCAAAATCCCTGCAGATGGTGACTGCAGCCATGAAATTAAAAGACACTTACTCCTTGGAAGAAAAGCTATGACCAACCTAGACATTACTTTGCCAACTAAGGTCCGTCTAGTCAAAGCTATGGTTTTTCCAGTAGTCATGTATGGACCATATAGAGAGCTGAGTGCTGAAGAATTGATGCTTTTGAACTGTGGTGCTGGAGAAGACTCTTGAGAGTCCCTTAGACTGCAAGGAGATCAAGCCAGTCAATCCTAAAGGAGATCAGTCCTGAATGTTCATTGGAAGGACTGATGCTGAAGCTGAAACTCCAATATTTTGGCTATCTGATGCAAAGAACTGATTCATTTGAAAAGACCCCGGTGTAGGGAAAGATTGAAGGCAGGAGGAGAAGGGGACAACAGAGGATGAGATGGTTGGATGGCATCACTGACTCGATGGACATGAGTTTGAGCAAGCTCCAGGAGTTGGTGATGAACAGGGAGGCCTGGTGTGCAGTAGTGCATGGGGTCACAAAGAGTAGGACACAACTGAGCAACTGACCTAAACTGAATTCATTAATTAATAGAAGCAATACTGTTCATATTAGTAACAAGAAACATTTTCCCTTGCATAAATTTCGTATCAGAATGCATAGACCCACCTATAGCTAACAGTAAAATAAGCCTAAATGAACACCTAGGGAAAGTGAAGGTCACTCAGTTGTGTCCAACTCTTTGCAACCCCATAGACTATTCAGTCCATAGAATTCTCCAGGCCAGAATACTGGAGTGAGTAGACTTTCCCTTCTCCAGGGGATCTTCCCAACCCAGAGATGGAGCCCAGGTCTCCCGCACTGCAGGCGTATTCTTCACCAGCTGAGCCACAAGGGAAGCCCAAGCAATACCTAATTATTTATTAAAACAGTTGTGAATCAGCATGTTACTGAAAGAGTACGTGGGGTCTGCCTGCTCTCTTCTCAAAAGCCAATAAACAGTCCAGGTTGGCGGAAAGAAAAATGGGCTTTATTTTAGATGCCAGCAACTGTGGAGAGCTGGGTGGTGGACGTCTGTCCAAAGGCAGTTCCCGCCACCGACAATCAGGGGGTGAGAGCTTTTATAGACGGGGGCAGGGGGGGGCAGGGGGGGCGGGGGGAACCGGGGAGAGGAGCTACAGGCAGAAACAGCCCAGTCAGCTCTGTCAGTCATATTCAAATTGGTCGTCAATGGTCTGACCAGCGTCATGTTGTTTTAAGTGCAGTTAATCTTTCGTTCCAGGGTCAGTTGGTTCTGGCACGAGAGATCTTTTAGCTGTGGCATGTGGGATCTAGTTCTCTGACCAGGGACTGAACCTGGGTCCCCTGCATTGTAAGCACCAGCTATTAGCCACTGGACCACCAGGGAAGTCCCTACCTTGTCCTTTGTTGCAAAAACCAGTACTCGAGAAACCAAGCACCACCCTCGGAGAGTTGGAGAACCCAGGTTTACTACGCTGGCAGGCCCAGAGGAGTTAACACTCCAAGCTCTGAGCCCCAAATTAAGGGGCTACAGAGTTTTTATGCACGGACAGGCATGATTAAGTGGGTTTGCGGGTTTGAACGGGCTGGGTAACTGCAAAGAGCAGGACAAGAGTGAGTGAGCTAAGCTCAAGTTCCTACCATTGTGAGTCCCCACTTTCTGAGACTTATGTGATCCAGACTTTGCAAGGAGCAAGCTGAGTTACAGAGGCAGAAGGAGCAGGAGGTTATGTAAAATTTTAACTTTTCCTCTTCACTTTAATCACTGAAATTGATCTTCCTGGGAAGAAGTGGGAATAAAACAAGAGGAGAAGATCCTACGAAGCACTGATTAACCCATTAATCCAAAAATAATCAAATTTTAAGGGAAAACATACCATGTCCTCTACCTGCCTTCTGTCTGTAGAAAACCTTTAGACTCCCAGGTTTATCTGAGTTCCAAAGAGTGCATTTAACCAGAGAAGTGAGAACATGCAGAAAGAAAGGAAAACTGTCAAAGAAGAGAAAACAGTAACTTAGCCATTAAACAAATCAAGGACCTATGTTCCTCCTCAAGGGCTGTAGATAATGTTCTGAGCCATGTCCTGTGAGCTCTTATACACACTGAAATCTCCACCAGGCGGAGAAGTTGACTGCAATGCTGCCCACAAGCACACAGACTCCAGACCTGTTAGAACCAGAAGATGATGATGCTGACTCCCGATGACCTCACCACCAGCCAATCAGGAGAAGGTCCCTGAGCAGATAACCCACTCCATAACCCCCTCCTTAACCTTGTCTTTAAATTTCCCATGAAAACCTTCAGGGAGTGTGAGCCTTTTAAGCACGAGCTGCCCTGGCCCCCTTGCTCAGCAGAACCTGCAACAAGGGCTTCCTTTCCTTCACCACCATGTGGGGTCAGTGGATGGATTTTACTGTGCTGTGGCCAGAATCTCAAGTGGGGTTCAGAAACTGCACACCAAGGGTTATTGATCACTCAGCAGAGCACGGAGCACAACTGCCCCAAGGCACCTGACATCATATGAATGCAACAAGAGGAGGCAAAGGACCACAGGTCAATCAGGGCAATACCCTCAACTCAGATGTTGGAAATCTCTGGGGAACAAGACACATTACAGTAAAAGGGGTGGGAGAGGGTCTCCGGGTACACACCATCCTGACTCGTGCAGAGGGGTGAGACCCACACGACCTCCAGACCCTGCACCTGAGGTCACACGTGGACACTCTCAAAGGCGATCCCATCCCCAGACCCTGTACCTGGGGTCACACGTCCACAGTCTCCAGGGTGACCCCCCTCCTAGACACTGAACCTGGGGTCCCGTGTCCACACGTATCCACACAGATGGCCCTTAAAGGATCATTTCTAAGAGAAGGCAGTCAGCATAGGAAGACAATAGTACATGATGTACCTTCTGGGCAAATTATCAATAGACATACAAAGTATATTATTAATGAGCCCAAAGAGACTCTGAGATTTCAAACATAACAAAGGGTTCCAAGAAAAAGAAAAAAAATAAAGAAAGAAAAGAATGTGAAGGGCCTGAAAATGCATTAGGAGATCTGAACAAACATAGACATAGAAACCTGTATGTGTAATCGATAATCCCCAAGGATTATCCTCTTTCTTTCTCCCTCCCTTCCTTCCTTTCCCATGTACATGGGAATCTGCACCTCTAACCTAGACACAGAAATAGGCATCTCTAGGAGAGAATCTTGGAAAATGCCATGGATGGAGGAGCCTGGTAGGCTACAGCCCATGGGATCGCAAAGAGTTGGACATGACTGAGTGACTTCACTTCGCTTCAGGAGAGAATCCACAGAAATTATCTACCTTCCTTCTTTGTATAAACAGAAAACTGTATCTGAGATACATCAGCCACCAGGACCGGATGCTCACAACTCTGACCTTCTATGGCAAAAAACCCAAAAAAGAATAGACATATCTCATAGTTACATTATACCTGAATCAGGCAGCTATATACAACAAGCAGAACACTGCAGATCGACTATACTGCAACATAACATGAGCATGGTATTAAAGAGAAGGAAAGAGAAGCAGTGCCTGCTTTATTGCCCCCGACCTCCCTGACTGGGGCTGTTACCTGGACGGGGTAGTTAGACACAGCCCAGCAGGGTGCCCTTCACTGAGCCCTTTTTAAACATCTACTACCTGCTATGTTCTGGCTCAGACCAGACTCCCCAGCGGGATCCAGGCCTCCAGGGACTTGGGAGCAAATATTTCAAACCCTGCATGTGCCCTGGTGCTGGGCATTCCAGCTCAAGCCTCCTCTCTGAGGGGGAAGCCTCCTAGGCACCTAAGCAACTCAGCAGGGTGCTGTGGACCCGGTAGTAATTAGTCCGGAGTGTGTGTGTGTGTGTGTGTGTGTGTGTGTGTGTGTGAGATGCTTTATGGGGGAAAAGTAGTGAAACACAAGCCCTTAGGGGTTTGCTCAGGTACAATTCACTCTAATCCACAGTCCAGGGTGCTGACTTTCCCAGGAATCAGAGATGTGCTTTAAAAAGTGCAGTTGCTTGTAAACATTTCCTGTAACTACAACTTGACCAAAGAGGCTGACCAGCACCTCTAATTCACAAGGCCTGGGGTTGCTATTAATGACAGCTGCCCTCAGGAAAACTCCCAGGGCGGGGGTTGCAGAAATAAATTCCAAACACAGCGAAGTTTCAAGAAGCCAATTGCCACAGTAAATTTCCCTCATGCCCTTTAACGTAAAGAAAACAAGAAAACAAACGAAAAAAAGCAAACCTCCACCACAGGAGTAGATGCACAGGATCCCTAATTGCTGCAGGAATACTGATCAAAACAACAATGGGAAATCCAATCCCACCAGTCAGATTGGCCATCCTCACAAGTCTGCAAACAATAAAAGCAGGAGAGAGCTGGCAGGTGAGTTAATCCCTCTACATGTTCAGTGGAAATGGACATTGACAACAGCCACTAGAAAGCGCAGCCTACACACGTCAAAAAAAAAAAAAAAAAAGAAATCTCTCAAGAGAGCCAATCCTAGGATCAGACATCCCCACACCTGGGCTGATATCCTGAGAAAGTCATCAGTCAATAAAAACATATGCACCCCAACATTCACTGCAGCTCTACTTGAAACAGCCAAAACAGAGCCTGCAAAATGTCCACTGACAGATTAAATGTTAAGATATGTTCCAGATAGACAATGGACTGTTACTCAGCCATGCAAAAGCATCACTGAAATTGTGAAACTATGCCACCGGTCTCTAGGAGGATGGACCTTGAAGGATCATACACTAAGTGAAATCAGCCAGACTGAGGAAGACAACAGCCTTTGATGTTCCTTGTAGGAAAAAATAAGAAAGAGATACAAAGGAACTAACTTACAACCCAAAAAGAGACTCTCAGAATTCAAACACAGAGGGTTCCAGTAAAAACAAAAGAGAAAGGGCAGAGATGAATTCGGAGGTAGGGACTTACACATACACGGAATCTGTAGGTATAATAGATAATCCAAAAGGATTATCTCTTTCCTTCCTTCCATATATACACAAAAATCTGTAGCTGTCATAGATGCTCAAGAAGAACCTGATGTTCAGCAGCTGGAACTTTGCTTGAGCGTCTGCGATAATCTCTATGGCAAAAGAATCCAAAAAGGAACAGATACGCTGTATATACATGTCATAACTGAATCGGGTGGTTGCACGCTAATGGCAAGCACAAAATTGCAAATAGAATGTATTCTGACATAGATTCAGCTTGAGATTAAAGAAAACAAAGAGAAAAAAAAAATCAATGACTAATTTATTCCCTGCATGCAACCTCCCTGATTTGGACTGCTATCCCATTCCCGGAGCCTGAGCAGGCTTGTGTCTCATGTTTGGACTGGGGTGGGGTCGAGAATACAGCCAAAATATTTTTTAAAACATGGCTAACCCTGTGATTTTTGACCCCATAAGGTACAATAGCCAAGACTGGGAATCAAGATAATTGTAGAAGCACAGTTGAATTGATACAGATGATGGGGTGCCTGTACACAATGCAATATTTCACAACCATAAAGAACTATGAAATAATTCAAGGCCAGCAACAGGAAAGAAAGTAGAGATGATTATTCCGAGTGAAGTAAGGGACACAGGAAGAGATAAGTATCAGTATCATATGATATCACTTCTAGGTGTAATCTAAAGATGGATACAATTGAACTTTATGCCCGGAGACAGAGCCTCACAGACTTAGGAAAGAAACTTCTAATCGCCAAGATACAAAGATGTGGGGCATGAAGAAATGAGTTCCTTCAGAGTTGCTTCAGACTAATAGATGCACGCTACTATTTATAAAATAAATGACCAGGACCCACTGTATAACATGAGAACACTTACTCCACACTCTGTAATAACCTATCTGGAAAAAAACCTCAATATGTATTAATAGAAGTGAAACTAGTTGTGGTAGAAGGAAAAAAAAAGAACCACACAAGACTGCAATTCACCTAAATACTCCAGTTCAAACGATGAGATAAAAACAGCAAAAGCAACAAAAGGAATGCTGACTCTATTCCCCTCAGGACATAGTGACCTGGGCTGGTGTCACATCCCTGGAGCCTGATTAGCTTGGGTCCCGAGTCTGGAGGATCCTGGGGCTGAGGGAGCTGCAAGCATGTGGCAGGCATCGTGCCCCCACAACGAACCTGGAGTGCCTGTGGCCCTCCAGATACAGGCAGGATAATTTAGGGACTGGAATTAACAATTCCTTAAATATTTATCTATCTACATATATAATATATCATATTATACATACACATTAATATTTATCAAACAGATGATCAAAAAGTACTTACTCAATGGCACAGGGAAGTTTATTGAACACACTGTGATCATCCATATGCGAAAAGGAAACCAAAAGAGAATAGATAAACGTCTATGTATTAATATAACTGAATCGAGTTCCTGTACATCTAAAACAAACACAACTTTAGAAATCAATTATATCCTAATGGAAAATAAGGAAATTACAGTAAAAATACGTGTGGTATGAAGAAGTGCTGCCACCTTGTGGCCATTTTTCTGTAACAACACCGTGAAGAGCTGTACTGCTGGGCGTTTAACTTTCACAAGTATTCAAGGTTTGTAAGTTGTCAACTAAAAAAAATACAGTCACAAGCTGAGGGTAGAAAGTTATTTTACTTGGTGGGAATGTTTACAACTCCAAGCCTGGGAGACAGCATCTCAGTAACTCTGAGAAAACCGCTCCAAGGAGGCAAGAGGGGGAGTCAGGCTGTACACAAGTTTGCAACCAAGGGAGCAGGCAGTCTGAACAGCAAAAATCAGATACCCAGTTAGCAGTTTATGTAGGGGAAGATGCAAACCTCTGTGCTCGCTGCATTCATTCCTTTCAAATGCATCTCAGCTCTCTGGGGCCAACCCTGTTTCTTATTTCACCTTGCTTCTTGCATTCCCCCTGCTTCTTAGCAATCACCGTGGGGGGTGGCAGCATCCTCTGGACCACCATTTCGGGAGCCCTCATTCACATTTGGAGGCCAGAAATCGCTGATGGCTGTGACATTTCTTGTTTATTAATATGGCAGGAGATATTTTCATTTCACAAAGAAAAAAACACCTGCCCTCCTAGTTCAGTTCAGTTCAGTTGCTCAGTCTTGTCTGAATCTGCGACCTCACGGACTGCAGCGTGCCAGCCTTCCCTGTCCATCACCAACTCCCAGAGCTTGCTCAAACTCATGTCCATCAAATCGGTGATGCCATCCAACCATCTCATGGAGAAATGTCTTAGGCGTGGTCATCGGAAAATAATTCAAAACAAGGTAGGCATTAATGAAGCCAATTTCAAGAAGTAAGTTTAACTCACACCCTTTAAAATAATCATAAGAAAGGATGTCAACATCACTATTTATTAGGGAATGAAAATCTAAGCTACAGCGAGGTATCACATTACACCAGTCAGAATGACCATGGCCAAACACTCTAAAACAATAACTGCTGGAGAGGGTGTGGAGACAAGGGAACCCTCCTCCGCCAACGCTTGGGATGTAAATTGGTAACAGCCACTATGGAAGACATTGAGAAGCTTCCTTGAGCCATGAAAATGAGAATGAAGTTAGAATACTCCTTCACACCATACCCAGAAATAAACTCCAAATAGATTAAAAAATCTAGTTGTAAAGATGCATACTATGAAATTCGTGAGAAAAATATAAACAGGACACAATTTGACATGAATGCAGCAAGTTCTTCGTGGATCTACCTCTTAGAAAAATAAACCAAAAATCAGAAAATGGGACCTAATTAACTTTAAAAAACTTTTGCATACCAAAAGGAAACCCTCAAGGAAAGACAAGAACAGCCCTCAGAATAGGAAGAAATATTTGCAAAGGAAGAGACACACAAGGAATTTATCTCCAAAACATACAAATGACTCGTGCAGCTCAATACCAAAAATACATACAAACCAAGAAAAAAAAAAATGGGCCAAAGGTTGAAATGGATATTTCTCTGAGGAGAGCCTATGGATGGCAGATAGGCACATGAAAAGATGCTCAGCATCCCTGATGACTAGAGAAATGCAAATCAAAAGTCCAATGAGGTAAGCACTCACATTCATCAGATTGACCACCTCTAAACATATTGAAGAATAAATGCTAGAGTGGGTATGGAGAGAAAGGAAATCTCCTGCACTGTTGTTCTCAATGTACTTAGGAGAATGTATGGAGCGTCACTTAAAAATAACATACAAGTGTTGCTGGCCAAAATCTTGGCTTTCTCTGTCCACTGAAGCTGAATAAAAAAATACAGAGATGGAGACAGAACTTGGAGGAAATAGAAAGGTGGCTTTAATCCTCAGCCAGTGGAGAGGGCAACACAGTAGGCTTGTGTCTCAAGAACTTTGCCCCCCAGGAGGAGTCTAGGGCTTATACAAACAAGGCAAGCGCTCCCAGTGAGGAATCGGTGATGAGGAACAAAAGTGTTAGGATCTTCTCAAAAACAGTCATAGGCTGGCATCAGTAACCCAGTAATTGACGCTGGCAGTTGGGTGGCTCTGCAGCCTCCTTTCTGATCTGTGTTGTAAGGGTAAACAATGGACAATAGGTGTGAAGTGCAGCTCCTTCAGAGTGAGGGGGCAGAAAAGCAAACGAAGTTACCGACATGCAGAGTTAGGAGCAGCTGAAGTCAAAAACAGAACAAAGCACTAGGAATGCTCAGGCCGCTCTCTGCTCTATCTTCTTTGTTCTCTGGAAGGAAAAGAGAAAACACTCACTCCACCCCACTTCTTTGTTTTCTTTTCACTGCAACAAATTCCCCGTCATTTTATTTCCTCCGTATCAATGGAGAAAGGGAAATAGGCATCATTCTAGTTCTTGTCTGGCTGAGGACAAAACCTCAGTTTTGCTCTGTTTGACGATCACCGGCTGTTCAGCCCAAGGGCCAATCTATCTCCTACTTCAAATTTTCCTTGAGAGACGTGAACCCCAAGAAATCTTTATTGGGGTGATGAGGGACAGACGGTCAATCTTTTGTAACTTCTTCACTGCTGACATGGGACTCATAGACCCTATCTAATCGGGTCATGGAGCACCGCCCCGTTTAATTAAGAGGCCCCAGAGTGACTTTTGTAGTTATTCCTGCAGGTTCTGTTTGGAGGAGCGGCTGTAATCTCTTTGGGACTTTTCTCTGCATCATTATTATCTTGATGTTAATAGGCTGTCATCTGGAGGAGACAAGTCTTTACAGGTAGTTTAAGAAAACAGAGGCCATCGATCAGTAAAAGAATTATTGTAACTAGGGCTCAAAGAAGGAGTTAAGAACCAAGTTACGTTTGATAACGGTTTTGACTGTGGTCTGAATAGGGCCAGTGCTTGGGTCATCCTATCCAAAGGGATGGAGCCATGAGGACTCAGAAATAGTTGGAGGAATGACAACCTGAACATTAATAGACAAATTAGAAAAAGTTAAGCCTGAAATGGAGCCTGAATCCTAATTTAGACCTAACACTTTGAGGGAACTTGCAGCCAGGTATCCGCTTGTCTAGGTTTGTCGACATAGGTCTTAACCTTTAATATGGCTATTGGTCATTACACAGTTTTTTTTCTTTTTTCTTGTCAACATAGGATCCAGAGAAATTTCCTTGTCTAAACATATAACAGTTACAAGAAGAGACCTTTCAAAAGTAAGACTGCAGTCACCTGCTGCTAGCAGTCTTGGTTTTCAGAATGGCTGAGGGCATTCCTAAGTCTGACACAGCTCAGAAAACTCAAGTTCTCAACAACACAAGGACTTGTCTGAAATTACACCATAGTGTCCCCTAGTTTTTCCATAGCTACTCTATTTTGACTTTAATTGCAATTTTTTTTTCTTAATAGCCAAAGTGGCTGACACTGTCAGTGATGTTAGTGTTTCTCTAGGTTTGAGAAGATGCAAGAGTCTGGGGTCAGAGAAATCTCCTCCCCAAAGTGTTTATCTGAAGGCCTCTTCTGCAGGTTTTTGTTTGGAGCACAGAGTGCCTCATTCCTAATTTTCACTATGAACTCCTTTCAGGGGGTGTTGAAGGTCAGCAACTTTAGTGGCCATGATTTAATCTTTGTAGAGGTAGATAGCAGAGGCCCTTCAGGGTCATGCATCTGACCATAGTTTAGGGCATTATATAACCATTTCATCAAGCACTTGGTAATGTAAGGGACAACACTTTAAAAAAATTAAATTAATTTTTATTTTAATTGGAGAGTAATTACTTTACAATATAGTGGTGGCTTTTGCCAGACAACCACATGATCAGCCACAGGTGCACACCCGCCTCATCCTGAAGCCCCCTACCACCACCTCCCTCCCCAGGGTCATCCCAGTGCACCAGCCCTGAGCACTCTGTCTCATGCATGGAACCTGGACTGGTGATCTATTTCACATATGGTAATATACATGTTTCAATGCTATTCTCTCAAATCATCCCACCCTTGCCTTTTCCCACAGAGTCCAAAAGTCTGTTTTTATATCTGTGTCTCTTTTGCTGTCTTGCATATAGGGTCGTCATTACCAACTTTCTAAATTTCATACGTATGCATTAATATACTGCATTGGTGTTTCTCTTTCTGACATACTCCCTTCTGTATAATAGGCTTGGGACAACACTTTGAAACAGACAATATAGAAAACAATATAGCTAGCAATAATAATAAGGTCATCAGTAAGAACTAAAGTCAAGAACTTCCATTATGCGTCACCCAGTATATACCTAAGTCACCTGCCTTAGCTTGTTCCATGCCAATCCTTATTTTTTTTTTAAAGAAACTATATACTGGTATTGTCTATAAGGCACCCAGCCTAGTTTTCTAGTGTTATTAGACTGATTAACCTTAGTATGATTTAACTGTTCCCAGTATAGGAGAGACTCTAAATAGGTGCAAAGTGTAGCTCTTGCAGAGTTAGGGGGCAGGAGAGCAAACTTAGTTACAGAAACGCAGAGCAGGAATGGCTAAAAAAAAAGAACTGGGAATATTCCGGTCTGCTCACTCTTCTCTTCATCTTCTTTGTTCTCAGGAAAGAAAAAGAGAAAAACTTATTTCTCTCTTATTTTTTTTCTTTTTACTGCAACAAATTCTTCTTTTTTCCATTTTTGCTGCAACACAAGTATCTTAGGACCCAGCAGTCCCACACCTGGGCATAAACCCAGAGAAAATGAAAGAAAATTAAAAGACATAGGAATCCCTGCAATCTTGGCCCAACAAGGTACAATAGTCAAGTCTGGGAAACAAGCTAAATGTAGAAATTACAGATGAATGGAAACAGAGGATGGGGCACATGTACACAGGGCAATATTTCTCAGCGATAAGGAAGTAGGAAATAATGCCAAGTCCAGCCACAGGGAATAGAGTAGAGATGATCATTCTGCGTGAAGTAAGGGAGACAGGGAGAGACAAGTATCATGTGATATTACCTCTAGGTGTAATCTAAAAATGGATACAAATGAAATTCTTTCCCAAAGAGACACAGCCTCACAGATTTAGAAAAGGAACTTCTGGTCATCAAGAAAATCAAGATGCAGTAGATTGAAAAGGAAACAAAACAAAACAAAACAAAAAAAGCACACAAGATTGCAATTCACTCCTGTTCAAATTGTAGGGTAAAAACAAAAATATGAAAAAAGAAATGCTGATTCTATTCCCCTCAGGCCACAGTGACCTGGGCTGGTGTCACATCCTGGAGCCTGATTAGCTTGGGTCCCAAGGCTGGAGTGTCCTGGGGCTGAGGGAGCTGGGAGCCTCCACAATGAACCTGGAGTGCCCGTTGCCCTCTGCAGAGCCCTCAACACTCAGAAACAAGTGGGAGAAATTAAGAGTTTGGAATTAACATATACACAGTAATATATATCAAATAGATGATCACAAAGTAGCTACTGAATAGCATAGGAAAGTTGATAAACACACGGTAATCACCTCTACATGAAAATAAACCCAAAGAGAATAAATAAACATCTATGCATAACTGAGTCATGGGTCTGTACAACTGAAACAAACACGTCAGAAATCAACAATATTCCAACATAAAATAACCAGGAAATTACAGGAAAGAAACAAACAAACAAACAAAAACAAGAAGGAGAAGAATAGGACACGGAGAAGTGCGCTCCCTTCTGGCCTTTTAATTTAACAACACCATGAAAAGCAAAGCTGCTGGGTATTTAATATGCACATGGATCAAGGAGCAGTAAAAAATAACTGCCTTCAAGAAATGTCCTAGGTGTCACTGAAAAAAAAAATTCAAAACAAGGCAGGCATTCAAGTGGCCAATTTCAAGAAGTAAGTTTAACTCACACCTTTTAAAATAATCACATGAAAAGATGTCAACATTACTAAATATTAGAAACATGCAAATCCAAACTACAACGAGGTATTTCCTCACATGGTTCACAAGGACCCTTGTCCTAAGGTTGACAAAAAATAAATGCTGGAGGAGGTGTGGATAAAAGGGAGCCCTTCCACGCTGCTAGTGAAAAGGTGAATCAGTAGCAGCCACTACGAATAACAGTGTGCAGGTTTTATATGAAATGATCATGAGAATGAAATTAGAACACTGCCTAAGAGCATACACAAAAATAAACTCCAAATAGATTAAAGAGCCAAAGAAAAGGACACATAATATGAAACTCTTAAGGGAAAAAGCAGAACATACTTTGACATAAAATGTGGCAAGTTATTCTTTGACCCACCTCTTAGAATGATGAAGAAAAAATAAATAAATAGGACCTAACTCCCCATGAAAGCGCTGGCACAGCAGAGGGAACCATAAACACAACAAAAAGACAAGCCTCATAATGGAACTAATATGTGCAAACAAAGACACCCAGGAGGAATTTCTCTCCCAAACAAACAGCTTATGCACCTCAATATCAAAGAAACAGCCCAGTCAAGTAGGGGCACAAGATTTAAATGGACCTTTCTCCACAGAAGACATAGAGATAGCCATGAAGCACATGAAAAGATGCTCAGCATCTGCAAGTATTTGCATCACCTCACACACGTTAGAATGGTCAGCATAGAAAATCTACAACAATAAATGCTGGAGAGAGAATAGAGGAAAAAGGACTCTCCTCCCTGTTGGTGGGAATGAAAGTCATTAAATCCATGAAGGAGAATAGGACAGAGGTTCATTAAAAACTAAACGGAGAGGTACCACAGGACCCAGCAATCCCATTCCTGGGCACAGATTCAGAGAAAACCGTAATTTTAAAAGACGGGCGCACCCCCAATGTTCATGGCAGCACAATGGACAATAGCAAGACATGGAGGAGTCTAAGTGGATAAGGACAGATGAATGGGTAAACAAGATGGGGTACACACACAGAGCAATATCTCTCAGCCACGAAAAGGGTGACATCACGCCATGTCCGGCAACAAGGAAAGAAGTAGAGATGATCACACTAAGTGCAGTAAGAAAGACAAAGGAAAACAAGTATCATATGATAACTCTTGGAGGTGGATCCTAAAACTGGATACAAATGAACTTGTTTACCAAACAGAAACAGCCTCACAACATAGCAACGCACCTTATGGTTACCAAAAAGGAAAGTTGGTGGACAAAGGAAATGAGACAGGGGAGATGAACATACACACACGACTCTGGAAAACAAGCAGCAAGAACCCACTATAGGCCGAGGACCTGTAATTAACACTGCATAATAAACTATACAGGAAGAGAACCAAAAAAAGAACATGTACATGGCTATGCACGAGTGAATCATGTTGCTGTACACCTGAAACAAATAAGCATACTCTACAACTCTGTAAGTCACCTACACACCGATACAAAATTCAGTTACAAAAGGAGAAAAGTGAAAGTGAAAGTCTCTCAGTTGTGTCTGACTTTTTGTGACCCCGTGGACTATATATTCCATGGAATTCTCCAGGCCAGAATACTGGAGTGGGTAGCCTTTCGCTTCTCCAGGGGATCTTCCCAACCCATGGATCAAACCCAGGTCTAACACACTGCAGGTGGATTATTTACCAGCTGAGTCACAAGAGAAGTCCCAGAATACTGGAGTGGGTAGCCTATCGGTTCTCCAGGGGATCTTCCTGACCCAGAAATCAACCCGGGGTCTCCTGCATGCTGACTCTATTCTCTTCAGGCCTTAGTGACCTGGGCTGCTGCCACATCCCTGAAGCCTGAGCAGGCTTGGGTCCCTTGGATGGCCTGCCTTGGGGCTGAGGGAGGTGGGGAGGATGTGCCAGCCAACCCTGCTCCATGGACCTGGCGTGTCTGCTTCCTCTGCACCGGCCCACAACCTCCAGATCCTGGTGGGTCCTCCTGCAGTGAAACTACACCTACTGCACCCAAAGGATGTGGAGCCTCTGGGCTGGAAGAGCTTTGGAAAGTCCCCTGGGCTCCATGTCTCGGGGTGATGGGGTTCCCACCTCCAGCTTCCTTCCTTAGGTTCAGTCCACCTATGATGAAAGCACCCTCCACAGAGTGGTGTTGCAGGAATTGGGATGTGTCCAGGGCATAGGGGTAAGGGAGGAAGAAGGAATGGGATGCAAGCCTTGGGTGTTTCTTCTGGCACATTTCACTCTAACTGACAATCCAAGAGCAGGACTTTCCCCAAGGCTCTGGTTTCCCCAGTAACCAGGGGAGGGACAGCAAGACATGCTGCCGCCTTGTGGCCATTTGCCATAACAACAACTTTGAAACCTTTGCTCTCTGGCGCTTAACATTCACAATGTAAGGAAAAAACATCTGCCCTCAAGAAATGTCCAAGGGGAGGTCAACAGAAAAATACTAAAAACAGAGCAAGTGTTCAAGAAGATAATTTGAATGAGTAAGTTTAACTCGCACTGTTTAAAAAAAAATCACATGTAAAGATGTCAGCATCACTAAATATGAGAGAAATGGAAATCAAAACTTCAAGGAGGTATCACCTCACACCAGTCAGAATGGCCACAGATGGAGACGATACAAGCAATAAATGCTGGAGAGGGTGTAGAGCAAACGGAACCCTCCTATACTGATGCTGGGAATGGAAATTGGGAGCAGCCTCTGTGGAGGACCCTGGGCAGGTTCCTTAGCAATGAAAATGAGAATGAAATTAGAATGCTCCCTAACCCCATACACAAAAATAAACTCCAAATAGATTAAGATCTAAGTAAAAGGACAGGTACTGTGAAACTCTTGAGGAAAAGAGCACACGCCTTAACACAAAATGCAGCAAGTTCTTTTTGACCCACCTCATAGAATCATGAAAAATAAAACAAACAAATGGGACCTAATAAACATTAAAAGCATCTGCACAGCAAAGGAAAGCATCAGGAAAAGACAACCTTCAGAATGGAAAAAAACAAAACGAAACTCTTGCAAATAAAGATACCTATAGGGAATTTCTCTTCAATACATACAAACCACTAGTACAGTTCAATATCAAACAAACAAACAAACCAATAAAAAATCAGCTAAATAATAAATGCACATTTCTCCAAAGAAATCATAGAGATGGCCATAAAGCACATGAAATGATGCTCAGCATCACTAGTTCTTGCTGCTGCTGCTGCTAAGTCACTTCAGTCGTGTTCGAGTCTGTGCGACCCCATAGACGGCAGCCCATCAGGCTCCCCCATCCCTGGGATTCTCCAGGCAAGAATACTGGAGTGGGTTGCCATTTCCTTCTCCAATGCATGAAAGTGAAAAGTGAAAGTGAAGTCGCTCCGTCGTGTCCAACTCTTCGTGACCCCCTGGACTGCAGCCTACCAGGCTTCTCCGTCCATGGGATTTTCCAGACAAGAGTACTGGAGTGGGGTGCCATTGCCTTCTCCTCACTAGTTCTTAGAGAAGGGCAAATCGAATGTTCAATGAGGTATCACCTTACATTGACCAGAATGGCCACATTGAAAACCCTACAACAATAAAGTCTGCAGACGGTGTGGAGAAAAGGGAACCCTCCTACACTGTTGGTAGAAATGTCAATCAGTACACCCACTCGGGATAACATTATGGAGGTTCTTAAAAAACTAATCATAGAAGTACCCAGTGATCCAGCAACCCCATACCTATGTGTAGATCCAGAGGAAACCAAAATTTAAAAAGACGCCTGCACCCAACAATCATGGCAGCACTAGGTACGATAGCCAAGACACAGAAGCAACTTAAGTGTACAAGGACAGATGAATGAAGACAGAACATGGGGTACATGTACACAATGCAATATTACTCAGACATAAAGAAGGATGAAATAATGCCATTTCCGGTTACCAGTAGAGAAGGCAATGGCATCCCACTCCAGTACTCTTGTCTGGAAAATCCCATGAATGGAGGAGCCTGGTAGGCTGCAGTCCATGGAGTCTGGAAGAGTCGGACACGACTGAGCGACTCCACTTTGACTTTTCACTTTCATGCATTGGAGAAGGACGTGGCAACGCACTCCAGTGCTCTTGCCTGGAGAATCCCAGGGATGGCAGAGCCTGGTGGGCTGCCGTCTATGGGGTCACACAGAGTCGGACACGACTGAAGCAACTTAGCAGCAGCAGCAGCCAGTTACCAGTAAGAAATAATCACACTAAGTGAGGTATGGCCATACTAGAGATAATCATACTAAGTATAGCCATACTAAAGATGATCATACTAAGTATAGCCATACTAAAGATAATCATACTAAGTGAAATAAGTGAGATAAAGACAAATATAGGTTATACTTCCTGTGGAATCTAAACATGGATACAAATAAACCTCTTTACAAAAGAGAAACAGCCTTGTAGACTTAGAAAAGAAACTCAAGATTACGAAAAAAGAAAGGCAAAAGAACAGGGAATAATTAGCTGGTTCAGATCAATATGTACACCTTAAACCAGGTGCTAAAGGGCTTATGATAGTCAAAAGTCTGAGAAGGCTGTAAATGACACCTGCCCTCAAGACATGTCCTGGGGTAAATCATCGGGGAAAACTCCAAACAGGGCCAACTTTCAGGAAGCCAGATTGAAGAGGTAAATTGTTTTCACAGTATGTAAAATAATAATAAAAGCACATGGAAAGATAGCCCACATTAGTAATTATTAAATCAATGCCAAACAAAACTACAAGGTATCACCTCACAAGGGTCACAATGGCCATCATTGAAAAGATCTACAAAGAATAATTACTGCAGAGAATGTACAGAAAATAAAATCCCCCTCCAGTCTTGGTGGGAATGTAAATGGTGAAGCCATGATAGAAAACAGCATGGAGGTTCCTTCGAACACTAAACATAGAGGTATCTGATGATCCTGCAATCCCATTCCTCAGCTTAGGTCCAGAGAAAATCACCACTCAAAATGGCATGTGCACCTCGATTTTCAGGGCAGCACTATTCACAATAGCCAAGACACGGAATCCACCAAGATGGCCGCTGACAGATAAATGAAGACTGTGTGGTACATCTACACACTGGAATGCTGCTCAGCCATAAAACAGAACGAAACGGTGATATTGGCAGCAGCTTGGATACACCAAGAAATTATCATACTATAAATACTTTTCAGAGAGAAAAGAACAAATATCCTAAGATATCACAAACAGGTGGAATCTTTAAGTTCATACTGATGAACTGTACAAAATAGAAACATACTCACAGACTGAGAAAATCAAATTACGATTATCAAAGGAAAATCAGAAGGGACACATAAATTAAGAGTTTGGGATGAAAATATACACACTGATGTACAAGATGATAAGGAAAAAGGACCTACTGAAAAGAACTGGGGGCTCTACTGAACAAACTGTAATAACCTATATGAGGAAAAAACAGAAAAAGAATAGATATACAACTATGTATAACTGAATCAAGTTCATGTACACCTAAAACAAACAAAACATTGGAAATCAACTCTACCCCAATATAAAATAACAATAAATTACAAATTAAATTACATGAACTTGGTCTAGAGGAAACCAGACAGTGGTAATCCTATGAATTAGATATATGATATGCTATGATATTAATATGACACCACCCAAGATTTTCTTTCACTCAGCAGAACACAGAGCAGCCATTCACTCAAAGGTGCCTGACCTCATGTGTATGCCAAAATATGAAGAGAAGAAAGAGGATCACAGGTTAATCAGGGCAACATCCTCAATTCAGATGATGGAAATCTCAGAGGGGTCTCCAGGTACAGGATCCAGACCCCTATGGATGGGGTGAGTCCCACACAATCCCCAGACCCTGCACCTGGTGTCACATGTCCACAGTCTCTAGGGTGACCCCCCTCAATAAAGGACAGAAATGGTATGGACCTAAGAGAAGTAGAAGATAGTAAGAAGACATGGCAAGAATACACAGAAGAACTATATAAAAAATATCTTCATGACCCAGATAACCACAATGGTGTGATCACTCACCTAGAGCCAGACATCCTGGAATGTGAAGTCAAGTGGGCCTTAGAAAGCATCACTCACTACAAACAAAGCTAGTGGAGGTGATGGAATTCCAGTTGAGCTATTTCAAATCACAAAAGAAGATGCTGTGAAAGTGCTGCACTCAATATGCCAGCAAATTTGGAAAACTCAGCAGTGGCCAAAGAACTGGAAAAGGTCAGTTTTCATTCCAATCCCAAAGAATGGCAATGCCAAAGAATATTCAAACTACCACACAATTTCACTCATCTCATAAACTAGTAAAGTAATGCTCAAAATTCTCCAAGTCAGGCTTCAGAAATACGTGAACCGTGAACATCCAGATGTTCAAACTGTGTTTAAAAAAGGCAGAGGAACCAGAGATCAAATTGCCAACATCTGCTGGATCATTGAAAAAGCAAGAGAGTTCCAGAAAAATATCTATTTCTGCTTTATTAACTGATCCAAAGCTTTTGACTCTGTGGATCACAACAAACTGTGGCACATTCTGAAAGAGATGGGATATCAGACCACCCGACCTGCCTCTTGAGAAATCTGTATGCAGGTCAGGAGGCAATAATTAGAACTGGACATGGAACAACAGACTGGTCCCAAATAGGGAAGGGAGTACATCAAGGCTGTATATTGTCACCCTGCTTATTTAACTTATATGCAGAGTACATCATGAGAAATGCTGGGCTGGAGGAAGCACAAGCTAGAATCAAGATTGCCAGGAGATATATCAATAACCTCAGATATGCAGATGACACCACCCTTATGGCAGAAAGTAAAGAAGAACTAAAGAGTCTCTTGATGAAAGTGAAAGAGGAGAGTGAAAAAGTTGGCTTAAAACTCCACATTCAGAAAACTAAGATCGTGGCATCCGGTCCCATCACTTCATGGGAAATAGATGGGGAAACAGTGAGATACTTTACTTTTGGGGGCTCCAAAATCACTGCAGATGGTGACTGCAGCCATGAAATTTAAAGAAACTTGCTCCTTGGAAGAAAAGTTATGACCAAACTCGACAGTTTATTAAAAAGCAGAGACATTACTTTGCCAAGAAAAGTCCACCTAGTCAAAGCTATGGTTTTTCTGGTAGTCACGTATGGATGTGAGAGTTGGATTATAAAGAAATCTGAGTGCTGAAGAATTGATGCTTTTGAACTGTGGTGTTGTAGAAGATTCTTGAGAGTCCCTTGGACTGCAAGGAGATCCAACCAGTCTATCCTAAAGGAAATCAGTCCTGAATATTCATTCTAAGGACTGATGCTGAAGCTGAAGTTCCAATACTTTGGCCACCTGATGTGAACTGACTCATTTGCAAAGAACCTGATGCTGGTAAAGATTAAGGCAGGAGGAGAAGGGGACAACAGAGGATAAGATGATTGGATGGCATCACCAACTCGATGGTCATGAGTTTGAGTAAACTCTGGGAGTTGGTGATGGACAGGGAGGCCTGGCGTGCTGCAGTCCATGGGGTCGCAAAGAGTTGGGCACGACTGAGTGACCTAACTGAACTGAATGGTGCAATTGTTGAGGTCATCACTACTGGCTACTCCTCATCCTCATCTTCTTTGGTGGGTTTTGGGGTTTTCTTCTTCCGAACAAAGGTAGGGGTCCTGGGGATAGTGAGTGGAATTTCTTTCTTATCGGGAACACCCACAACACTTAACAAGGTACGATAAGGGCAAGGCTTCACATAAATTTTAAAGTGTTTATTGTCTAATACTCTCTTTGCCTCTTGCTGTTTGATTGTTTTCTCCATTTCAAAATCAAAGCCAATATGCATGGTGGGTGGCTTCTCTGGCATTTTCTTAGGGAAAATGCACCCACTGTAAAGATTTCTGGAATCCAGTTTCCGTGCTTTAAATTTGCAGAGCCCTGCTTCTACAGGATTACATTTTTTGGATTTTGCATTTGTTTCCAACAACTCCACCACTTCTCGCTGCATTTTTATTCTCTTCTCTGATTGTTGCTTCTCAGTGCTTTTTGGGATCTTCTGCATATGGGAAGAAGAACCTGAAAAAGAATACATATGCATTTATGCATGGCTGAATTAAGTTCCTGTACACCTTATACAAACACAACATTGGAAATCAACTCTATTCCAACAGAAGAGCAAAATGAAATTGCACAGAAAGGAAAAGAAAAAAGAAAGAGGCATGAAAAAATGCTGCCATTTTGTGGCTATTTTCCATAACAATGTCGAAAGCTGTGTTGATGGGCACTTAATATTCAGAAGGCCCGTGGGCTTGTGAGTAAACAACACTTACCTGCAAGGAATGTTCTAGGAGTGTTCATCAAAACACAGGGCAGACATTCAAGAGTCAATTGCAAGATGTTTCACTCATACCCTTTAACAAAAATGACAGGAAATGATGTCAACCTTGCTAAATATTAGAGAAATCCAAATCAAAACTACAATAAGGTATCACCTCACACTGGTCAGAATGGCCATTGTCAAACACTCTACAAAGAACCAAGGCTGGAGAGGGTGTGGAGAAATGAGAACCCTCCTCCATCGATGCTAGAATGTCAACTGGGGACAGCCACTGTGGAAACAGTGTGCGTGTATGCTAAGTCACTTCATTTGTGTCCGATTCTTTTCGACCCTGTGGACTGTAACCTGCCAGGCTCCTCTGTGCATGGGATTCTCCAGGCAAGAATACTGGAGAATACTGTGCCCTCCTCCAGGGGATCTTCCCCACCCAGCGATCGAACCTGTGTCTCTTACATTTCCTGTGTTGGCAGGTGGGTTGTTTACCACTAGCACCACCTGGGAAGCCTATGGAGACAGCATGGAGGTTCCTTAAACAACGAAAGTGAAACTAAAATCTTCCTGCCGACTTAAAAAAATATTCACAACCTAAAAGTTGAGAGCTATGTTTTATTCGGTGGGAATTTTTAGGACTTCAGGCCCATCAAGTAACCCTGAGAGAACTGCTCCCAGGAGGTGAAGGGAGGGACCAGGTTACACAGAAGCTTGTAACAAAGAGCAGGTAGTCTGAATATCAAAAGATTATTGTTAAAGAAAACCAGATATCCTGAGTCAAGGAATTTAGTGCTTTTCTGTATATGGGAAGATGCAAGAGTCTGGGTTCACTGAAATCATCCCTTTTATATGCACCTCACCTATCTGGGGCCAGCATCCTGTTTTCACATCCTGAGCTTCCTTTCCTCGGGGCTCAACTTCGGGAGTGTCTGCAGTCTGATGGCTGCTAGGGAGTAGATACTCTTCTCCTTCCTGAGTTCCCTGAGGGCTCACGGCTCACACTGGAGGGCTGCAATTGCTGATGACTATGACATCCTTGTTTACTGATACAGCAGGAAATAGTCCATTTCTCACTCCCTAACACCATACACAAAAATAAACTCTAAATGATTTACAATCTTAATGTGAGGATAGACACTCTAAAACCCTTGAGGAAAATATAGGCAGAAAACACTTGCTGTAAATCACAGCAAGTTCTTTTTGGATCCACATATCAGAGTAACAAAAAAATAAAAATAGGCCAAAGGGGTGTAATTAACCTTAGCAACATTTTCACAGCAAAGGAAACCCAAAATGAAAGAAAAAGACAACCTTCAGGATAGGAAAAAAAAAAAATTTTTTTTAAAACAAAGATCCCCACAAAGAAGTCATCCCCAAAACATGCAGACAGCTCAGGCAGCTCAATATCAAAAACTAAACAAAAATACCCAATAGGAAATGGGCCAAAGATCTCAATGGACATTTCATGAAGAAGGCATACACATGACCATTAAGCACTTGAAAAGATGCTCAGTATCACTAATGGTTAGAGGAAGGCAAATCGAAAATCCAGTGAACTCTCACCTCACACCAGTCAGAATGGGCATCTCAGAGAATCTCCAAAAATACATGTTGCAGAGGATGCGGAGAGAAGGGAACTCCCCTGCACTCTTGGTGGGAATGTAAATCGGTAAATCCATTAGGCAAAGAGTATGAAGTTTCTTTAAAAAAAAAAAACCAAAAAAAACCTAAACATAGAAGTACCATAGGTTCCAGAAATACCACACCTGGTGTAGATACAGAGCAACCCAAAATTCGAAAAGACGCCTGCAGCCCTACGATCACAGCTGCAGTAGGTACCACACACAAGACATGGCCGCAATCTAAGTGCAGACACAGATGAACAGATAAAGAAGATGGGGTACCTAGACGTAATACAATATTATTCAGGCATTAAAAAGGATCAAATAATGGCATTTCCTGCCCAGGGAGGAAAATAGAGGTGATCATTCTAAGTGAAGTAGGGGAGACAGGGCAAGACAAGAATCATATGGTATCACTTCTAGGTGGGATCTAAAAATGGAGACAGATGAACTTCTTTACCAAAGAGAAATGTCCTCACAGACTTATGACTCCCAAGAAGAAACTCATGGCTCCCAAGGAGGAAAAGAGGAGAGAGAAATGAGGGGTTCCGATTAACACACACACACTACTCTTCATAAAATCATCCACAAGGACCCACTACATAACACAAGGAACCCTCTTCAACACTCCGTAATAACTTACATGGGAAGAGAACCTGAAAAAGAACATATATATGTTTAGCTATGCATGAATCAAGCACCTGGAAAGACATTCCCCCTCACTCATTACTGTGCTCAGTTGCTCAGTAATGTCTGACTCTTTGCAACTCCATGGACTGTAGTCTGCTAGTCCCCTCTGTCCATGGAATTTTCCAGGAAAGAATACTGGAGTGTGTTGCCATTTCCTTCTCCAGGGGATCTTCCCAACTCAGAGATTGAACCTGCATCTCTCCCATCTCCTGCATTGCAGGAAGATTCTTTACTGCTGAGCCACACCAGGGAAGACCCATTCATTATTAAATCAATGCTAATCAAGCCTACACTGAGGAATCCCCTCCACTGGTCAGAAAGATCTCTAAAGAATAAATGCTGCAGAGGACGTAGGGAAAGCGGAATCCTCCTAGACTCTGAGTGGGGATGCACAAGGGTGCAGCCATGATCAAAAACAGCATGGAAATTCCTGAAAAAGGTAAACAGAGGAGCCATGGGATCCAGCAACCCCACTTCTGGGCTCGGATCTGGAGAACATCACAATTTGAAATGATTCGTGCACCCCTGTTTTTAGGGAAGTGCTGTTTACAATAGCCAGGAGTCCTCTATTACATAGAGTCCGCCAAAACGTCCAGCACATCAAAAATGTCTTTGTCTCCAACAAAGACCTACTCTGTATCATAGTGGACTATACTCAATATTTTATTATAACCTGTAAGGGAAAAGAATCTGATAAGGAATATGTATATATATATATATATATATATATATATATGTATTTATATGTATATATATATAGAGAGAGAGGCTAATAGTGAAGTCACTCAGCTGTGTCCAACTCTCTGCAACCCCATGGACTGCAGACTGTCTGGCTTCTCTGTTCATGGGATTTTCTAGGCAAGAATACTGGAATGGGTTGCCATTTCCTTCTCCAGGGGATCTTCCTGACCCAGTGATCAGACCCTGGTCTTCCTCGTTTCAGGCAGACTCTTTACTGTCTGAGCCACCAGGGAAGCCCATATATATATATCCAAATCACTGTGCTGTATACCTAAAACTAATACAACATTGGTAATCAACTATAATTCAATAAAAAGAGTATAAAATACATTCCAATATAATAATATACTCTAAAATACATTCTAAAGTAATAATAAATTAAATTAACAAAAAATAAAAATTTCTGAGCTAAAAAGGGTAGAAGAGGTAGAGAGTCATTATAGAGGAAAAATACAGTTAGCTCTGCTGGGAAGTCAGAGTGTCATCAGAATGGCCCATGCATATCTATAACTGTAATTTTATTGTTACTCCGGGATTTGGACAGTAAACAGAGATACTTACGAAGTCTCATTTTGTGAACAAAATATCTCTTCCTTAAATGAACCAGAATGGTGCAATTATGTTCCTTTCCTTCCCAGAAAAGGATCAAATTACAGTTAGAGCCCCAAGATAGAAGCTAATAATGTAATGGAAGAGATCTGCTTCTTTTCTTCTTCCTTTCCAACTGTGTCTCAGCGATATGGCAAAGTTTGTGACTTAATGTGAATGTGAATCTCTTTGTTTCCTGCAGAGCTTCCAGGAAATGACTGACACACCCTCTTCTTTGTTGTGAAAAATAAGAAATGACCATTCACCTCTGCCTATAAATCTGTGTATGTGCCGAGTCACTCAGTCTTGTCCAACTCTTGCCACTCCATGGACTGTAGCCCTCTAGGCTCCTCTGTCATGGGCTTTCTGAGGCAAGAATACTGGAATGGGTTGTCATTTTCTCCTCCAGGGTATCTTCCTGACTCAGGGATCGAGTCTACATCTTCAGCATCTCCTTCATTGGCAGGTAGATTCTTTTGTAAATCTGCTAGCAGACAGATTTTTTTCATAAGATCAGTTCAGTTTAGTCGCTCAGTCATGTCCAACTCTTTGGGACCCCATGGACTGCAGCAAGCCAGGCTTCCCTGTCCATCACCAACTCCCAGAGCTTGCTCAAACTCATGTCCATTGAGTCAGTGATATCATCCTACCATCTCATCCTCCCTTATCATCTCATTCTCTGTTTCATAAGATAGGGCTAGAATTTTATAGTCTTAAGAAAATAATAGTTTCAAGGAATAGTGAACAAGTTTTTTCATCCACTTCTCTTCTTTTGTAAAAATAAGTGATAGTTCTATTAAATATCTTCTTGCCTAACCAAGAAGGCAAACAATGTGTCACAAAGATTGCTTATCCTAGAAGATATTGCACCTTTGTCTACCAGCCTGGCTGTGCTGTCAATAGGACTGAGGAAGATAACATCTTAGAATCTGAATCCATTCTACTTTCTGAACACAGATTCAGAATCTTATTTCCTATGGTGGAACTAGCTAACTCCAGAGGCAAAGTATGAAAGGTAAAAAGTGTCATTTTGAATTGTATATAGGCTGTAATATAAAGCATTGTGTCATTTTAATGATTTTAAAACTACCTGTGATGTAGTAGTAGGACCTCCTTGGTGGCTCAGACTATACAAAAAAAATCTGTCTGCAACGCAGGAACCTAGGGTTCAATCTCTGAGTCAGAAAGATCCCCTGGAGAAGGGAATAACTACCCACTCCAGTATTCTTGCCTGGAGAATTCCATGAATAGAGGAGCCTGGCCAGCATATGAGAACACTTTGCATTTCTTAGAATTGAGACAGCCTATTCCCCAATAATATTCTATATTACAATTTCAAAATATAAAACACCATCTCCACATCCCTATTATATGACAAAGAAAATGTTAGTCGATTGCAAACTCTCTTTTGCCCTCTATATTTTCAGGACATTCTTTAAATGTTATCCCTTATTAACAGTAATTAAGGGATTAAAGGTAATCCCTTATTACCCTGTCCCCCAACCTACTACCACTAGCCAGAATATATGCTCCAAGACAGCAAGTCCTTTTGCCTAATTTGTTGACATCTGCCTCCTCAATACTTAAGACTGAGCCCAACACTTAATAAAAGTGTTTTGAATAAATTATTCTCCTGTTACTAATAATGGCCAAATAGGTTTTATCCTACAGAACATGAGTCCCATTGAGATGAATTCCATTCTGTTCTTGCCATGGGCTTGCCTTAGTCTGGGAGAAAAAAATGCTCTTTTTTTACAATACTCTCAAAGACACATAGGCGCTAGCTGATTCTGCACTGGAGACCCTGAGAAGATTCAAACTGTGGTGCTGGAAAAGACTCCTGAAAGTCCCTTGGACAGCAAGGAGATCAAATGTGTCAATCTTAAGGGAGATCAACCCGAATATTCACTAAAAGGACTGATACTGATGCTGAAGCTCCATTATTTTGGTAATCTGTTATGAACAGATGACTCATTGGAAAAGTTCTTGATGCTGGGAAAGATCAACGACAGAAGGAGAAGAGGGCGTCAGAGGATGAGATGGCTGGATGGCATCAACAATGCAATGAACATGAACTTGGGCAAACACCAGGAGATGGTGAGGGACAGGGAGGCCTAGTGTGCTGCAGTCCATGTGGTCACAGAATTGGACACAGCTGGATGACTGAACAATAGCAACAACACTTGATTTTAATGTGGAATCTAAAAACAACTTAAATTTTTCTCACTAGGTAAGAAGCATTATGGTCAGTATTCTATGGTTCTATACCTCTCTTGTCCCCTGGTCAACTCCTGATACTTATGCACCTCTACAATAAGCACTGAAAAGTATGTTTGTCAAGATAAATTTTATCAGAGCATTGATAATATTGTGAAAAAAAAATGGAGTGCAATTGATTTAAAATGTTAGTTTCGGGTTTACAGTATAGTGATTCAGTTATGCTTACACATATGCTCCTTCTCTTTTGTATTATTTTCCCACATAGATTATTACAGAATATTAAGTAGACTTCCTGTGCTATACTTGTTCTTATTGGTTATCTATTTTATATATAGTAATGCATGTATCAGAGAAGGCACTGGCGACCCACTCCAGTATTCTTGCCTGGAAAATCCCATGGACGGAGGAGCCTGGTAGGCTGTGACCGAGCGACTTCACTTTCACTTTTCACTTTCATGCATTGGAGAAGGAAATGGCAACCCGCTCTAGTGTTCTTGCCTGGAGGATCCCAGGGACGGCGGAGCCTGGTGGGCTGCCGTCTATGGGGTCGCACAGAGTAGGACACGACTGACGCCACTTAGCAGCAGCAGCAGTGTATGTATGTTAATCCTATCTGAATTTATCCCTTCCCCCCAACTTTCCCCTTTGGTAACCTTAAATTTGTTTCTAAAATCTGTGAATCTGTTCCTGTTTGTACGTAAGTTCATTTATATCATTTTTTTAAAAAAAATTAAATTCCACATATAAGTGATATCATATGATATTTTCTTTTTCTATCTGATTTGCTTACTATGATAATATCTAGGTCCATCTATGTTGCTGCAAAAGGCATTATTTCATTATTTTTTAATGGCTAAGAGGTTTTCAATTTATGTATGTAGCACACCTTATTTATCCATTTATCTGTCAATGGACAGACATTTAGGTTGCTCCCATGTCTTGGCTATTGTATTGTAGTGCTGCAGTGAACATTAGGGTGCATGCATCTTTGAATTATAACTTTCTCTGCATGTATACTCAGGAGTGGAATTTCTGGATAATAAGGTTGTTCTTTGTTTATATTTGTTTTTATTTTCATTATTCTAGGACATGGATCCAAAAAGATAGTGCTGGGATTTATGTCAAAAATTATTCTGCCTATGTTTTAATCTAGTTCTTTTAATAGTGTCCAACATTACATTTAAAGCTGTGATCCATTATAATTTATTTTTGTGCATGGTGTTAGAGGATGTTCTAATTTCATTCTTTAACCTGTAGCCCTGCAGTTCTTCCAGCACCACTTATTGAAGAGATTGTCCTTTACCTATTGTTTATTCTTGCCTCTTTGGCCATAGGTTAATTGGCCATAGGTGTGGGTTTATTTCTGGGTTTATTTCTATCCTATTGTATTGAACTATATTTCTGTTTCTGCCCACTACCATACCGATTTATGACTGTAGCTTTGTGTCTGAACTCAGGAAGCCTGATTTCTCCAGATACAGTTTTCTTTCTCAGGATTGTTTTGGCTATACAGGGTCTTTTGTGTTTCTATACAAATTGTATTTATTTTTTGTTCTATCTAATTCTGTGAAAAATGCCGTTGGTAACTTGATAGAAATTGCATTGAATCGGTAGATTACCTTGGATAGTATAGTTATTTTGACAATATTGATTCTTCCAATCCAAGAATATGGCAAATCATTTCATCTATTTATATCATCTTCAGTTCCTACCATTAACATCTCGTAATTTTCTGAGTACAAGTCTTTTACTTCTGTGTTTTTTTTGTTGTCATTGGAATTGAAAATGGGATTGTTTCCTTGATTTCTTTTTCTTATCTTTTGTTGTTAGTGTATAGGAATCCAAGAGATTTCTGTATGTAAAATTTATATCCCGCAACTTTAACAAATTCCTTGATGAGCTCTAGCAGTTTTCCGGAGGTAAACAGTGACAGTGTTGCTTCTTTTCCAATTTATATTCCTTTTGTTTATTTATTTATTTACCTATTTTTCTGCTCTGATTCCTATAAATGGGACTTCCTAACTATGTTGAATAAAACTGAAAAAAATATTTCCCTTGTTCCTGAATTTAGAGGGGATGCTTTCAGCTTTTCACCTTTGAGAAGGATATTCCCTGTAGGTTTGTCATATATGGCCTTTATTATGTTGAAGTAAGTTCCCTATATGCCCAGTTTCTGGAGAGGTACTATCATAAATGTATTGTGAATTTTGTCAAAAACTTTTTATGCATCTATTGAGAGGATCATGATTTTTATTCTTCACTTTGTTAATATTGCCTGTGACACTGATTAATTTGCAGATATTAAACAATTGAGCTTTCCTGGTGGCTCAGATGGTAAAGAATTCACCTGCAATGCAGAAGATCTGGGTTTGATCCCTGGGTTGGGAAGATTCCCTGGAGAAGGGAATGGTTATCCATTCCAGTATTCTTTTCTGGAGAATTCCATGGACAGAGGAGCCTAGCAGGCTATAATCCATGGAGACACAAACAGTTGGACATGACTGAGTGGCTGACATTACTAAAGAATGCTTGCATCTCTGGGATAAGTCCCACTTGATCATGGTGTAGGATCCTTTAATGTATTGTTGGAATTGGAGTGCTAGTGTTTTGCTGAGGATTTTTGTGTCTATGCTTATCAATTATATACATGTGTGTGTATATATATATATATATATACACATATGTACATTCACATATATATACATACACTTGGAGAAGGAAATGGCAACCCACTCCAGTATTCTTGCTTAGAAAATCCCCATAGACAGAGAGCCTGGTTGGGCTACAGTCCCTGGGGTCACAGAGTTGGACACGACTGAGCAAATTCACTTTCACTTTCATACATACACATGCATGTATTTTACTGTTGTATCTTTGCTTGGTTTTGTGTCAGGGTAATGATGACCTCCTACAATGAGCAAGGGAGTCTTCCTTCATCTGAAATTTCTTGGACACTGTTCAGAAGGATAGGCATTAACTCTTAAGTGTTGATAGAATTCACCTGTAAGGTCTTCTGGTCCTGAACTTTTGTTTGTTGGAAATTTTTAAATCATTGTTTCAATTTCAGTACTTGTGATTGATTTGTTCATATTTTCTACTTCTTCCTGGTTCAATTTTGGAAAGTTGTACTTTTCTAGGAATTTGTCCATTTCTTCTAAGTTGTCTGTTTTATTGTATATAGTTATTTGTAGTAATCTCTTATGCTCCTTTGCATTTGTGTGACATCTATTGTAATTCTCCTTTTATATTTCAATTCTATTGATTTGATCCCTCTCTTTTTTTTTTCCTGATGAAGCTAAAGACTTATCAACTTGTTTACCTTTTCAAAGAATCAGCTTTTAGTTTCACTGATTTTTTTTCTATTGTTTTCTTCATCTCTATTGTACTTATTTCTGCTATAATCTTTATAATCTTTTTTATTCTATTAGTTTTGGGTTTTGTTCATTTTTCTTCCTCTGATTTCATTAGGTGTAATGTTAGGCTGTTTATTTGAGCTTTTTCTTGTTTCCCAAGATAATATTGTATTGCTATAAATTTTCCCTTTCAGTTCAGTTCAGTTCAGTTCAGTTCAGTTCAGTCGCTCAGTCATGTCCGACTCTTTGTGACCCCATGAATTGCAGCACGCCAGGCCTCTCTGTCCATCACCAACTCCTGGAGTCTACCCAAACCCATGTCCATCGAGTCGGTGATGCCATCCAACCATCTCATCCTCTGTCGTCCCCTTCTCCTCCTGCCCCCAATCCCACCCAGCATTAGGGGCTTTTCCAATGAGTCAACTCTTCGCATGAGGTGGCCAAAGTATTGGAGTTTCAGCTTCAACATCAGTCCTTCCAATGAACACCCAGGATTGATCTCTTTTAGGATGGATTGATTGGCTCTCCTTGCAGTCCAAGGGACTCTCAAGAGTCTTCTCCAACACCACAGTTCAAAAGCATCAATTCTGTGGCGCTCCGCTTTCTTCACCGTCCAACTCTCACATCCATACATGACCACTGGAAAAACCATAGCCTTGACTAGACGGACTTTTGTTGGCAAAGTAATATCTCTGCTTTTAAATATGCTATCTAGGTTGGCCATAACCTTCCAAGGAGTAAGTGTCTTTTAATTTCATGGCTGCAATCACCATCAGCAGTGATTTTGGAGCCCAAAAAAAGAAAGTCTGACACTGTTTCCACTGTTTCCCCATCTATTTGCCATGAAGTGATGGGACCAGATACCATGATCTTAGTTTTCTGAACGTTGAGCTTTAAGCCAACTTTTTCACTCTCCTCTTTCACTTTCATCAAGAGGCTCTTTAGTTCTTCTTCACTTTCTGCCGTAAGGGTGGTGTCATCCGCATATCTGAGGTTATTGATATTTCTCCCGGCAATCTTGATTCCAGCTTGTGTTTCTTCCAGCCCAGCATTTCTCATGATGTACTCTGCATATAAGTTAAATAAGCAGGGTGACAATATACAGCCTTGACGTACTCCTTCTCCTATTTGGAACCAGTCTGTTGTTCCATGTCCGGTTCTAACTGTTGCTTCCTGACCTGCATACAGGTTTCTCAAGAGGCAGGTCAGGTGGTCTGGTATTCCCATCTCTTTCAGAACTTTCCACAGTTTATTGTGATCCACACAGTCAAAGGCTTTGGCATAGTCAATAAAGCAGAAATAGATGTTTTTCTGGAACTCTCTTGCTTTTTTGATGATCCAGCAGATATTGGCAATTTGATCTCTGGTTCCTCTGCCTTTTCTAAAACCAGCTTGAACATCTGGAAGTTCACGGTTCACGTATTGCTGAAGCCTGGCTTGGAGAATTTTGAGCATTACTTTACTAGCATGTGAGATGAGTGCAATTTTCCCTTTAGAATTGCTTTTTCTGCATCCCTTAGGTTTTGAATTGTTGCATTATTGTTTTCATTTGTCTCTGGGTAATTTTTTAATTTCCTCTTTGATTTCTACAGTGATCTATTGGTTGTTTAGTAAAATCGTTGTTGCATTCATGTTCATTTATTTATTTATTTTACATTTTTTCCTGTAATTGATTTCTAATTTCATAGTGTTGCAGTTGGAAAAGATGCTTAATATTATTCCTATTTTCTTAATTTTATCAAAGGTCTGATTTACTTACTCCAGGTTATATCCTGGAGTAAGTTTCATGTGCACTTGAGAAGATAGTATGTTCTACTGCTTTTGGATAGAATGTCATATAAATATAATTTAAGTTCACTTGATCTAAGGTATCATTTAAGGCCTGTGTTTCCCTTATTGATTTTCTGTCTGGATGATCTGTCCATTGATGAAGGTTGGGTGTTAAATTTCCCCACTATATAAATTTCTCTTTATTTTGCTGTTGGCACTTGCTTCATATGTTGAGGTGCTCCTATGTTGGGTGCATATATATTTACAATTGCTCTATGTTCTTTTTGGATTGATTTCTTGATCATTGCATAATTTCCTTCTTTGTCTTTTGTAATGGACTTTATTTTAAAGTCTCACATGTACCCTGATGTTCATTGCAGCACTATTTATAATAGCTAGGACATGGAAGCAACCTAGATGCCCATTGACAATTGAATAGATAAGGAAGTTGTGGGTACATATACACAATGAAATATTACTCATCTGTAAAAAGGAATGCATTTGAGTCCATTCTATTGAGGTGGATGAACCTGGAACCTATTGTACAGAATGAAGTAAGTCAGAAAGAAAAAGACAAATACTGTATATTAATTCATATATATGGAAGTTAGAAAGATGGTAACAGTGATCCTACATGCAGGGCAGCAAAGGAGACACAGATGTGAAAAACAGACTTTTGGACTCAGTGAGAGAAGGTGAGGATGGAATGATTTGAGAGAATACCATTGAACCATGTACATTAGCATATGTAAAGCAAATGACCAGTGCAAGCTCACTGCATGAAGCAGGGCATCCAAAGCTGGTGCTCTGGGACAACCCAAAGGAATAGGGTGAGGAGGGAGGAGGAAGGTGAGTTCAGGATCGGGGAACACATGTATACCTTTGGCCAATTCATGCTGATGTATGGCAAAAGCTGTCACAATATTGTCAAGTAATTATTGTCCAATTAAAATAAATTAATTATTTTTAAAAAAAGTCTCTTTTATCTGATATGAGTTTTACTACTCCAGCTTTTATTTGATTTTCATTTTTCCATCCCTTCACTTTCAGCTTATTTGTCCCTAAATCTAAATTAGGTCTCTTGTAGACACTATATATAACAGTCTTATTTTTGCATTCATTCAGTCAGTCTTTGTTTTTTGAACAAAAGGAGCATTTAACCATTTAGTTTTAAGGTAATTATTGATTTGAATGTTTCCTATTGCCATTTTGTTAATTGTTTTGGATTTGTTTCCGCTTTTCTTCCCTTCCCGTTTTGTTCACTTCTTTTATCATTTGATGACTAGTGTTGTTTTTGTATTGCTTTTTCTGTGTGTCTGTTTGTATCTACTGTAGATTTTTGGTTTGTGGTTCCCAAGAGGTTTTGGAATAGTGATATCTATATATGACTTCCCTGGTCTCTCAGATGCTAAAGAATCTCCCTGCAATTCAGAAGATCCAGGTTTGATCCCTTGGTCAGGAAGATCCTCTGGAGAATGAATGGTTACATATAGACAAGTGAAGCTAAATTGCTGTTCTCTTCAATTCCAATGCATTTCCAATATCCTGCATTTGTATCCTTACCATAATAGATGGTTTTGATATCATATTTGTATGCAGATGATTTCCTATCTTTACTTTTTGTTTGCCTTACCAGTGAGCTTTCCCATTCATATTTTTTTGCTTGTTTGTTTCTAGTTATGGTCTTTTCTTTCCTGCCTAGAGAAGTTCCTTTAAGATTTGTTTTAAATTTGGTTTAGTGGTGCTGATATATCTTAGTTTTTGCTTGTCTGTGAGTTTTTTGATTTCTCTGTCAAATCTGAATGAGATCCTTGCTGGGGGTAGTATTCCTGGCCATAGGTTTTCCTCTTTCATCCCTTTAAATGTGTTGTGCCACTCCCTTCTAGCCTGCAGAGTTTCTGCTGAAAAATCAGCTGATTCCATTATCAGGATTCCCTTGTGTGTTATTTGTTGCTTTTCCTTTGTTTCTTTTAGTACTTTTCTTGTCTTTAATTTCTATTAGTTTGATTAGTTTGTGTCTCAGCATATTTTCCCTTAGATTTACCTATATGGGGATCTCGGTACTTCCTGGACTTGAATGACTGTTTCTTTTCTCATGTTAGCAAAGTTTCCAGTTATAATCTTTTCAAATATTTTGTCAGTCTGTTTCTCTCTCTCTTTCTGTCCCCTCTGGGACCCCTGTAATGTGTATGCATGCTGGTGCACTTAGTATTGTCCCAGAGACCTCTCAGACTTTCTTCATTTCTTTTCATTCTTTTTTTTCTGTTCAGGGGCAGTGATTTTCACCTCTCTGTCAACCATGTCACTTATTTGTCCTTCTATCTCATTTATTTTGTGATTTATACTTTCTAATGTATTTTTTATTTTGGTTATCACATTATTCATCTCTATTTGTTTATTCTTTAAGTACTCTAGAGAGCATCACTAAATTTTAAGGAAACTCTCTTTTTGTCTGAAAAGGCATAATCATGATGTCAGCCTTCTGACAGGTAGTTCCAAATATAGACAACCCAGTGAGCTTCATTAATCATAAAATGGAGGGGTTACACCTAAGTTTAATTTATAAATTTAGTTTTAAATCTCAGTAGAAAATTTTGGTGTTTGAAATTCTATTCATTAATGCATTATCATTTAAGTTTGAAAGCTTTTATTTTGTTCCTAGGATCTAAAATTAATAAAATTATAACAAATTTTAAATATCAAAATACATTTATGAGCTGGACTTATGATCTTAAAACTTGCCTTACCGACCTAATAACTGATTAGAAGTACATTTAGACAAGCAACTCACTTTTGATTTAAAAAGGAAATAAGAATATTTTCTACAGAACTTCTTGAGAAAATCTGCTCCAAATGATAAATAATATCAATAAGAAAATTGCTGCTTAAAACCTTATTGAAATTTTATGTAAGGCCTTATAAAAACTAGCTATTCATTCAAAAAGAGAATAATTGTGTGATCTTCTTACTAGTCTAATTTTTGTTTGAATCACGATAAATGACTACTTTCATAGTGGCATTTCCTGGGTAGCTTCATTTTACTCATATGTAGAGACCATTTCCTGAACAATAGCCACTTAATTAGCCTATATCTTAAGCGGTTCATGGATTTTTTTTCACTGTGTATTTAAATCTATTCAATGCAAAGTTGTAATATAGCCTATAAAATGAGAATAAGTGCTTTAGCAAAGTTTTTTCTACTAATCGGAATAATCATGCTGTTTTCCTCTTTTGTTTCTCTAAATACTGATTGTGCTTCCATCCTGACACAATAGCTTATATCTCAGTGCATTCTTAATTTAAGCATTAAAAATTCAGGCATTTTAAAAGCAAAAATCTAATTTTGGTTTTTGAAAAAAGAAAGCATCATAATCCATAATTAGGGACAAAAGCTGTTATTGTTTTCTTATTGTAGCCAGAAATAAATATTGTAACTACATTGTTTGCTCCTAAGTAAAGTTTAATGAGCTCTGTCAGCAAAAGACGTGAATATATTTTTTGTTTAAAAATTAGTTGCTATTAATTTCTTAAGTATTTGAAAAACTTATACTTAAATCAAACTCTAAGATAAGAGCTTCATATTGCCCTGCATCCTTTGGTCCCAAATAATTCTCCCTCTCTAGCAAATCATAATAACTAGGATAACAGAAATCCAGTTGATTAATGTGAAAGACAATCATGCATGCTCAGTCACTCAGTTATGTCCAACTCTCTGTGACCTCATGGACTATAGCCCACCAGGCTCCACTGTCCATGGAATTTCCCAGGCAAGAATATTGGAGTGGGTTGCCATTCCCTACTCCAAAGACAGGAGGTAATTTATTGGAAATGCCATTGTTCCCATACTTGGGACCATCTCATCTTATTTTGTTCTTCAATAGTGTATTACTTATTTTTGAAACTTTCTTATTCTGTATTGAGTTGTAGTTGGTGGATGGGTCATGGTGGAGAGTTCTGATAAAACACAGTCCACTAGAGAAGGGAATAGCAAACCACGTCATCATTCTTGTCTTAAGAACCCCATGAGCAATATGTAAAGGTCAAAAAGATATGACACTAAAAGATGAACTTCCCCCCATGTTGGTAAGTGTCCAATACGCTACTAAAAAAAAAAAAAATGGAGAAATAGCTCCAGAAGGAATGAAGAGGCTGAGCTAAAATGGAAATGATGCCCAGCTCTGGATATGTCTGGTGGTGAAAGTAAAGTCCGATGCTGAAAAGAACAATACTGCATAGGAACCTGCAATGTTAGGTCCATGAATCAAGATAAATTGCAAGTGGTCAAACAGGAGATGGCAAGAGTGAACTACTACATTTTAGGAATCAGCGAACTAAAATGGATGGGAAAGGGAGAATTTAATTCAGATGATCATTTTATCTACTACTGTGGACAAAAACCCCTTATAAGAACTGGAGTAACCCTCATAGCCAACAAGAGCCTGAAATGCAGTATTTGAGTGCAATCTCAAACGTGACAGAATGATCTCAGTTCATTTCCAAAGAAAAGCATTCAATAACACAGTAATTTAAATCTATGCTCCAATACTATTGCTGAAGAAGCTGAAGTTGAACAGTTCTGTGAAGCACTACAAGACCTTCTAAAACTAACACCAAAAAAAAGATGTCCTTTTAATCATAGGGGACTGGAATGCAAAAGTAGGAAGTCAAGAGATACCTGGAGTAACAGGCAAATTTGGCCCTGGAATACAAAATGAAGCAGGGCAAAGGCTAACAGAGTTTTGCCAAGAGAACAAACTGGTCATAGCCAACACCTTCTTCCAACAAAATAAGAGACTACTCTGTACATGGACATCACCAGATAGTCAATATCAAAATCAAATGAATTCTATTCTTTGCAGCTGAAGATGGAGAAGCTATGGATGAAGATACAGTTAGCAAAAAAGAAGACCAAGAGCTGACTGTGGCTCAGATCATGAACTCCTTGTTGCAAAATTCAGACTTAAATTGATAAAGGTAGGAAAAACCACTAAGCCATTCGGGTATAACCTAAATCAAATCCCTTATGAATATATAATGGAAGAGACAATTAGATTCAAGGGATTAGATCTGATAGAGAGAATGCTTGAAGAACTATGGACAAATGTTCACAACATTGTACAGGAAGCAGTGATCAAAACCATCCCCCTAAATAAGAAATGCAAAAAGGCAAAATGGTTGTCTCAGGAGACATTACAAACAGCTAAGAAAAGAGAAACAAAAGGCAAAGAATAAAAGGAAAGATATATCCACCTGAATGCAGAGCTGGAAAGGATAGCAAGGAAAGATGATAAAGCCTTCTTAAGTGAACAATGCAAATAGAGGAAGATAATAGAATGGGAAAGACTAGAAATCTCTTACAAAACACCAAAGGAATATTTCATGCAAAGATAGGCACAATAAAGGACAAAAATGATTTGGACCTAACAGAAGCAGAAGATATTAAGAAGAGGTGGGAGAAATACATAGAATTACATAAAAATTCTTAATGACCAGGATAACCACCATGGTGTGACCATTCCTAGTGCCAAACATCCTGGAGTGTTAAGTCAAGTGGGCCTCAGGAAGCATTGCTATGATCAAAGCAAGTGGAGGTGATGGAATTCCAGCTGAGCTATTTCAAATCCTAAAAGATGATGCTGTGAAAGTGAAGCACTCAATATGCTAGCAAATTTGGAAAACTCAGCAGTGGTCACAAGACTGGAAAACTCAGTTTTCATTCCAATCCCAAAGAATGTCCAAACTACCATACAATGACACTCACTTCACATGTTAGCAAGGTAATTCTCAAAATTCTTCAAGCTAGACTTCAACAGCATGTGAACCAAAAACTTCCAGATGTAAAAGCTGGATTTAAGAAAAGCAGAGGAAGCAGAAATAAATTGCCAGCATCCACTGGATCATAGAAAAAGCAAGGGAATTCCAGAAAAAAAAAATCTATTTGTGCTTCATTGACTACACTAAAGACTTTGTGTGAATCAAAAAAAATCTGTGGAAAATTCTTAAAGAAATGGGAATGCTAGACCACCTTACCTGTTTCCTAAGAAACCTATATGCAGGTCAAGAAACAACAGTTAGAACTGGTCATGGAACAACGGACTGGTTCCAAATTGGGAAAGGAGTAAGTCTAGGCTGTATATTGTCACCCTGCTTATTTAACGTCTACGCAGAGTACATCATGTGAAATAGCAGGCTGGATGAATCATAAGCTTGAGTGAAAATTGCTGAAGAAATATCAATAACCTCAGATATGAAGACGACACCATCCTTATGGTAGAAAATGAAAAGGAACTAAAGAGCCTCTTGATGAATGTGAAAGAAAAGAGTGAAAAAGCTGGCTTAAAACTCAGCATTCAAAAACTAAGATTATGGCATCTGGTCCCATCACTTCATGGCAAATAAAAAAGGGAAAATGGAAAAAGTGACCCCAAAATCACTGTGGATGGTGACTGCAGCCATGAAATTAAAAGATGCTTTCTCCTTGGAAGAAAATGTATGACACACCTAGACAGCATATTAAAAAGCAGAGACATCAGTTTTCTGACAAATGTCAGTATAGTCAAAGTTATGGTTTTTCAATTAGTCAAGTATGGATGTGAGAGTTGGACCATAAAGAAGGCTGAGTGAATGAGTGAGTGATAGTTGCTCAGTCATGCCTGACTCTTTGCAAACCCGTGAACTGTAGCCTGCCAGGCTCCTCTGTCCATGGAATTCTCCAGGCAAGATTACTGGAGTGGGTTGCCATTGCCTTCTCCAAAGAAGGCTGAGCACCGATGAATTGATACTTTTGAACTGTGGATTGGAGAAGACTCTTGAGAGTCCCTTGAACTGCAAGGATATTAAACCAGTCAATCCTTAAGGAAATCAATCATGAATATTCATTGGAAGGACTGATTCTGAAGCTGAAGCTCCAAAGCTTTGTCACCTGATGCGGAGATCCGACTTATTGGAAAAAACCCTGATGCTGGAAAGATTGAAGGCAGGAGGAGAATGGGACAACAGAGGATGAGATGGTTGGATGGCATCATCCATTCAGTCAGCATGAATTTGAGTGTACTCTGGAGGTATTGAAGGACAGGGAGGCCTGGTGTGCTGCAGTCCATGGGATTGCAAAGATTCAGACACGACTGAGTGACTGAACAACCTAACTGATTAACATAATAAATAGACTCAGTTGAATAGAAAATGGACTCAGCCATACATATGCATGTATCCATTCTCTCCCAGACTCCCCTGCCATCTTGGCTGCCACATAACGTTGAGCAGAGTTCCATGTGCTATACAGTAGGGCCTAGTTGGTTATCTATTTTAAACATAGCAGTGTACATGTCCATCCCAATCTTGCTAACTATCTCTTCCTCTGATACATCGCCCCGGCAACCATAAGCTCATTCTAGAAGTCCGTGAGTCTGTTTCTCTTTTGTAAGTTCATTTGTATCATTTCTTTTTGGATTCTATATATAAGTGATGCCATACCATATTTCTCCTTCTCTGTCTGACTTAACTTCTGTTTGTGTTACTGATTATTGATTGCCTGATTTGTAGGGTGGAATGGTAGCTTGCTTATATAGAGATGAGATCATCAAAAGAACACTCTCCAGTGAACTGTAATATAAATGGTCACTAATTTAAAAGTAAAATCCAAACAGGTTATTCAATCACTGTTATGTGGAGACTCTACCTCAAATTTCTATGTATTCCTTGACTGTAGGTTAAGACAACTTTTCCTCTAACAGGGCCTTGAGGATATCATGGGGTCATCGCGTTTCCATTTGCCTTTACAGCCATGTTCCTTATGCTCATTTTTCATGAATTGAACTCCGCCTCGAAGTAATTTGGTCCTTAATGTTTGAGCTTGAAGGCAGAGGAATACATTGGAATTAATTTACATTCAATCAATGCTTATTGCTTATACAAAATGGTAAGGTAAATATCTAATTGCAATTTAACTAAAAGATGCTAGAATCCTCCCAAATTCTCATACAGGTACAACTGGAGAAGAAATGAGTAAAGGTACACCCCAAAGGTACAACCTTAGGGTTTCTTAATAGAAATCAAATGAGAGCTGTTAAAAAACATCTGGGGGTACCATTGTCTCTTCTTCCAGTTTCAACATCTTTATCACCCATATACATAGAGCCACAGCTTTCTAGGCAATATGTAGCACATATGTCACTCCAGATAGTATGCAACTTTAGCAAATATATGTTGCTGCAAGAGAGTAAATTCTATATATTTCTGTAGCTGAAAGCTTTTTATAAAACAATTAGTTGGTTTGAGCATTGGATATTCAAATCATTGTACTTACCTTATTCGAATTCCAGAAAGCAGAGCCTTTCAACCCACAGCTATTTCAGACAGCTACTTCTCTGCTTCTAAGTCCAGAGTGGGGGCCATATGTACTGCTTGAGGTTTTCTGGTAAGCACATATATTATTACTCTGCTACAGCTTTTCTTAGCTAAGAGATAGCTAAATGAATTTTCAGATATTGAAACTAGATAGTAGGAAAAATAAAACCAAATAAAATGAGGAAAATGCACATTATTATTATTATTATTATCATTTAACTCATATTCTGCAACAATATCTTAGATGCAGCCTCAGTATTTTGAACCATCCACCAGAGTGATATCAGCTAAATAAGAATGGAATCATTTATGCTGTATTAAGATTGCTGGGAGAAATATCAATAACTTCAGCTATGCAGATGATGCCAATCTTATGGCCAAAAGTGAAGAGGAACTAAAGAGCCTCTTGGTGAAAGTGAAAGAGGAGAGTTAAAAAGCTGGCTTAAAACTTAGCATTTAAAAAACAAAGATCATGGCATCTGGTCCCATCAGTTCATGGCAAATAGATGGGGAAACAATGGAAACCATGACAAAGTTTATTTTCTTGGGCTCCAAAATCACTGTGGATGGTGAGTGCAGCCATGAAATTAAGACAATTGCTACTTGGAAGAAAAGCTCCATGACCAACCTAGACAGTATTAAAAAGCAGAGACATTACTTTTCTGACAAAGATCCATCTAGTCAGAGATATGGTTTTTCCAGTAGAAATGTATGGATGTGAGAGTTGGAACATAAAGAAAGCTGAATGCCAAAGAAATGATGTTTTTGAACTGTGGTGTTGGAAAAGATTCTTAAGAGTCCCTTGGACTGCAGGGAGATCAAACCAGTCAATCCTGAAGAAAATCATTCCTGAATATTCATTGGAAGGACTGATGCTGAAGCTGAAGCTCCAATACTTTGGCCGCCTGGTATGAAGAACTGACTCATTGGAAAAGACCCTGATGTGGGGAAAGATTAAAGGCAGGAGGAAAACGGAATGACAGAAGATGGGATGGTTGAATGGCATCTCTGACTTGATGGACATGAGTTTGAGCAAGTTCTGGGAGGTGGTGAATCTTTGTTTTCAAAAAAATTGTTTGTGTTATAACTTTATGACTTTGGAAAACATACAAGCTTGAACCTTTGTTTTCAGAAAAACTGTGCTTCTCTTACTGTGACCAATAATTTGATAAATTATATCTTTATAAACAAAGATAAACATTTATTGATTTATTAAATTTTATCAAGCACCTTTGCAGAACACAATACTGTGAGACTAGATATCATTTACTAGAAAAAAACCTGTAAACAACACAAAAAGGAGATTAAACAATACATTTCTAAAAAACCAACAGATTACTGAAGAAATCAAAGGGAAATCAAATGACAATGAAACAAAGGGAAATCAAATGACAATGAAAACACGACAATTCAAAACCTATCAGTTCAGTTCAGTTGCTTAGTCGTGTCTGACGCTTTGCGACCCCATATACTGCAACATGCCAGGCCTCCCTATCCATCACCAACTCCAAGAGTTTACTCAAATTCATGTCCATTGAGTCAGTGATGCCATCCAACCATCTCTTACTCTGTCGTCCCCTTCTGCTCCCGCCTTCAATCTTTCCCAGAATCAGGGTCTTTTCCAATGAGTCAGTTCTTCACATCAAGTGGCCGAAGTATTAGAGTTTCAGCTTCAGCATTAGTCCTTCCAATGAATATTCAGGACTGATTTCCTATAGGATGGACTGGTTGGATCTCCTTCCTATCAAAGGGACTCTCAAGAGTCCTCTCCAACACCACAGTCCAAAAACATCAATTCTTCAAGGCTCAGCTTTCTTTACAGGTCAACTCTCACATCCATACATGACTACTGGGAAAACCACAGCTTTCACTAGATGGAATTTCCTTGCAAAGTAATGTCTCTGCTTTTTAATATGCTATCTAGGTTGGTCATAACTTTTCTTCCAAGGAGCAAGCATCTTTTAATTTCAGGACTGCAGTATCATCTGCAGTGAATTTGGAGCCCCCCAAAATAAAGTATGTCACTTTTCCCACTGTTTCCCCATCTATGTGCCATGAAGCGATGGGTCCAGATGAAATGATCTTAGTTTTCTGCATGCTGAGTCTTAAGCCAACTTTTTCACTCTCCTCTTTCACTTTCACCAAGAGGCTCTTTAGTTCTTCTTTGCTTTCTGCCATAAGGATGATGTCATCTGCATATCTGAGGTTATTGATATTTCTCTTGGCACTCTTGATTCCAGCTTGTGCTTCATCCAGTCCAGCATTTCTCATGATGTACTCTGCATATAAGTTAAATAAGCAGGCTTACAATATACAACCTTGACGTACTCCTTTCCAGATTTAGGACCAATCTGTAGTTCCATGTCCAGTTATAACTGTTGCTTCTTGACCTGCATACAGATTTCTCGGGAGGCAGGTGAGGTGGTCTGGTATTCCCACCTCTTGAATAATTTTCCACAGTTTGTTGTGATCTACACAGTCAAAGGCTTTGACATAATAGTCAATAAAGCAGAAGTAGATGTTTTTCTGGAACACTCTTGTTTGTTTGTTTGTTTGTTTTTAATGATCCAATGGATGTTGGCAATTTGATCTCTGATTCCTCTGCCTTTTCTAAATCCATCTTGAACATCTGGAAGTTCATGGTTCATGTACTGTTGAAGCATGGCTTGTGGTAATTTGAGCATTACTTTACTAGCATGTGAGATGAGTGCAACTGTGTGGTCGTTTGAACATTCTTTGACATCGCCTTTGGGATTGGAATGAAAACTGGCCTTTTCCAGTCCTGTGGCCACTGCTGAATTTTCCAAATTTGCTGACATACCGAGTGCAACAATTTCACAGCATCATCTTTTAGTATTTGCAGTAGTTCAACTGGAATTCTATCACCTCCACTAGCTTTCCTCGTAATGATGCTTCCTAAAGCCCACTTGACTTCACATTCCAGGATGTCTGGGTCTAGGTGAGTGATCACAACATCATGATTATCTGGGTTGTGAAGATCTTTTTCGTACAGTTCTTCTGTGTCTTCTTGACATGTTGTCTTAACATCTTCTGCTTCTGTTAGATCCATACTGCTTCTGTCCTTTATTAAGCCCATCTTTGCATGAAATGTTCCCTTGGTATTTCTTATTTTCTTGAAGAGATCTCTAGCCTTTCCCATTCTATTGTTTTCCTCTATTTCTTTGCACTGATCACTGAGGAAGGCTTTCTTATCTCTCCTTGCTATTCTTTGGAACTCTGCATTCAAATGGGTATAGCTTTCCTTTTCTCCTTTGCATTTCGCTTCTCTTCTTTTCACAGCTATTTGTAAGTCCTCCTCAGACAGCCATTTTGCTTTTTTGCCTTTCTTTTTCTTGGGGATGGTCTTGATCCCTGCCTTCTGTACAATGTCATGAACCTCCATCCATAGTTTATCAGGCACTCTGTCTATCAGATCTGATTCCTTAAATCTATTTCTCACTTCCACTGTATAAGCTTAAGGTATATAATTTAGGTCATACCTAAATGGTCTAGTGTTTTTCCCTATAATCTTCAATTTAAGTCTGAATTTATTAATAAGGAGTTCATGATCTGAGCCACAGTCAGCTCCTGGTCTTGTTTTTGATGAGTGTATAGAGCTTCTTCATCTTTGGCTGCAAAGCATATAATGAATCTGATTTCGGTGTTGACCATCTGGTGATGTCCATGTGTAGAGTCTTCTCTTGTGTTGTTGGAATAGGGTGTTTGCTATGACCATTGTGTTCTGTTGGCAAAATTCTATTAGCCTTTGCCCCGCTTCATTCTGTACTCCAAGGCCAAATTTGCCTGTTACTCCACGTGTTTCTCGAGTTCCTACTTTTGCATTCCAGTCCCCTATAATGGAAAGGACATCTTTTTTGGGTGTTAGTTCTAAAAGGTCTTGAAGGTATTCATTGAACCGTTCACCTTCAGCTTCTTCAACATTACTGGTCATGGCATAGACTTGGATTACCGTGATACTGAATGGTTTGCCTTGTAAACAAACAGAGATCATTCTGTCATTTTTGAGATTGCATCTAAGTACTGCGTTAGGACTCTTTTGTTGACTAGATGGCTGCTCCATTTTTTCTAAGAGCTTCTTGCCCACAGTAGTAGATATAATGGTCGTCTGAGTTAAATTCACCCATTCCATTCCATCTGAGTTTGTTAATTCCTAAAATGTCGACGTTCACTCTTGCCATGTTCTGTTTGACCACTTCCAATTTGCTTTGATTCATGGACCATATTCTAACACACATATACAGAATCTAGAAAAATGGTAACAAAGAATTTATTTCCAGTGGAGCAATGGAGAAACAGACATAGAGAACAGACTTATGGACATGGGGAAAGAGAAGGAGAGGGAGAGCTGTATGGAAAGAGTAACATGGAAACTTACATTACCATATGTAAAATAACCAATGGGGATTTGCTGTATATCTCAGGAATCTCAAAAAGGGTCTCTGTATCAACCTAGAAGAGTGGGATGGGAAGGAATATGGGAGGGAGGTTCAAAAGGGAGAGGATATATGTATACCTGTAGTTCACTCATGTTGAGGTTTGATGGAAAACAAGAGAAAAAGAAAAAAAGAATGAAATAATGGCATTTGCAGAAACATAGATGGACCTAGTCATACTAAGTGAAATAAGCCAGAAAATGACAAATATCTTATGATGTCACTTATATGTGAAAGATAAGGGAAAATAGATAAAAATAAATTTATTTACAAAACAGAGATAAATTCACACATGTAGAAAACAAATTTATGGTTACCAAAGAGAAAATCAGAGGAGTAATAAATTAGGAGTTTGGTGTTAATGTGTACACATTATTATATATAAAACAAATGACAAATCAGGACCACTATAAAAGCAAACAAAAAAACAAACAAAACCTCACATATTCTCAAGCTCTGGATATTAGGATTGGGATGTCTTTGGTTGCCATTTTTCTGCCTACCACAGTAAATAATCATCAAACAAATCAACTACAGTGGTGTAACTTCATAGGAATGAACTGTAGCCACAAAACATTAAATGAAAATGATTATCCTGAAAATAGTATATATAACCTGATGTCCTTTTTATAAAATTAAAAGCATTTAAAATGTATGTATTTAAAATATACTGAAGCATTTTAGAAATGTGACTTTGGGGCACTCTAACGGTATTGCCAAAAGAGATTGATGGGACTGAAATGAGCAAGATGAAATTTTGGAACCTCTACAATGATGCTTCAGAAATAATTTATTTTGTCTTGCTCATCATGTGAGTTTTAACAGTAAGCCTATTCTCTGTGATGTGAAACATTTTATACATCTCATAGAAAATTTAAAACAATATTATTGCCATACAGGACAAATATACATACATTAAACTTTACATATGCAACTCTCTATATAGAAATGATTGTTAGAAAATAGAAAAGTAGATTAATTAATTTGAAAGCAATGAATTGGATTTTCAAAGTCAGGCCGTACAGCATCATCTTGCTGAGTGCTCACATTGCAGTTTAGTGCTTTTCTCAGTGAAACTAATCCAATTTAGACCTGAGTGGCTGGAGTTATAGATAAGATTATGATTGACTGGTTTTCAACTTAGTGTTTTCCCTTTGAATAGTCATACACAGGAGAATATCTCCATATTACAGCGTGAGAGGTAGGATTAAATGGGACCATGTGCTAACTCTCTCTTCAGCACATCTGAACACAGTTTCATCTGTACTAGTAAGAATTTCAGAAACTGTGCAGGAAATCATTTGTATGTTTAAGAAGCAAGATATTTAGTTCAGAGTGGAGGTATCAATTTAAATTACTGGTCACTTAAGAGGTCTGGGCATCCCTAAATTATTTTATAATGTCTTGTACACATAACATATGTCACGCTTTTCAGTGTTTTCTCAGATCCATTATCTTATTATGACTAGCTAATGATCTTTTATGATGATTGGCAAAGCATAATTAGTACCATACTACAAATGAGGATGCTGAGATATGGCAAGACTAAATACTTCATATGAGTTTAAACCTCATCACCAACTGATGATAAAGTTCATACTAAAATTCAAGCCTTCAAAATTCTGGCTATATTATTTAATATTTGTTACAATGAATACCAAAATTTATAGTAGTTTGCATATGATAAAAGTTTTTCACTTAGAGTCCAAAGTAGGTCCTCCTAATTCGTCAATTTCCTCCAAGTGCGAATTAAGGACACAGAATTTATTAGTAGCTTTTAAAGACATCATTCCTATCTGCATCAAGCAAGTATAAGAGAAGAGAATGTGGAAGATTTATACAGTCCAGACCCAGAAGTGGCATGCATCATTTCCACTCACGTTAAATTTGTAGAACTCAGTTTAATTCCCCCCCAAAACTGGGAAATGTCATCTAGTTGTGTCCCCAGGAAGAAAAAACTGCTCATAAGTTTGGTGAACAGGTAGTCTATTTTTGCTCTACTGGCCAAGCACTCTTTCTACTATTCCAGGTTACCACCCAGGTTAATTTATATCCATCTTCTCCACCAAGGTCATGAAAATATGAAGACTGAGAAGTTTATTCTTTGTTAGAATCTCTAATAGGCCCAGTGGTGGTTTAGTTGTTGTGTCCAACTCTTGCAATCCTGTGAACTGTAGTCTGTCAGGCTCCTCTGTCCATGGGATTCTCCAGGCAAGAATACTGGAGTGTTCTTTTCCAGATCTTCCTCACCCAGTAATTGAACTCAGGTCTCTGGCATTGCAGGCAGATTCTTTACCGACTGAGCTACGAGGGAATATGGTCCAGTGACCATGTTCAATAAGTGATATCAGTGTGTTTGTTGACACAGATGTAAACGGGGTTCTCCAATAAGCAGACAAGGCTTTCATCTTAGCCTTGCCATGGTTAACATTGCAATGGCCACCTGTATACAGACATGGGTAAGTAGATTGTTCCATTTCTTTTCACAACAGTCTGACACCAAATGCGTGGAGGATTTTATTATTCATACTAATCAGTTCTCCAACTCTCAATACTAACTGGGTGATCTACAATTCAATGCAATTCTGCTACTTACTACCCAGAGTAATAGATGCACAGGACAAGGTATGGTAAAAGGAATGCAGGCCTCCCTGTCCTCTCCAGGTGAATCACTTTCCTCGCACCTAGATGTGATCACCACTCTGGAAGCTCTGCAAATCCTGTTTAGAGTGATTTTTGTTTTTGTTTTTTACAAGGTTACCATTATATAGTCATAGTCAATTTAATCATTGGTCATTGATAATGGAACTCACTGTCCTTCCTAAAGGTCTGGAAATAGGGTTGAAAGTTCCAACCCTCTAATCATATGGTTGGACTTTCTGGTGACCAGCCCTCTTCCTGAAGTTATCTAGTAGTTCTTCAGCCAATGAATTCCTCAGCCAAATCTGATTAACTTACCAAGGCACTTATCATTCATTCTAAAAATTTTAGGTACTCTTTTTCAGACACCAGAGGCAAAGTTGAGACTTGTATAACACAAGATGCTCTTACCATCCCTATCAATTAGGAAATTCCAAAGGTTGTAGAAGCTTTTTTGCCGAGTACCATGGACTAAGATTAAATATATATTTCTAATTATATCACAATATCACATACACACACCAGTTTTATAGATGCTACACATTAATGGGCTCCCTGGGAGGCACAATGGTAAAGAATCTTCCTGCCAATACATGAGATGTAAGAGACATGGTTTTGATCCCTGAGTTGGGAAGATCCCCTGGAGTTGTTGTTGTTATTCAGTCACTAAGTTTAATGAGTCAATATAAGATGTCTGAAGATGGAAGAAGTTTCTTCATGATGTTGCATTTAATAACATTGTCCATTTTATTAAGCTATTTTATATGTCAGATAGAGTTCCAATACTTAGCAGTAAGGTGAAACAAGAGGGAAAAACAGTGACATGCTATATCATGCACATGGACAGGATGTGTAAAAGTTTGCCCCACTGCATTATATTATTGGTATTGACTTTTCTTTAGGACCTTATGAACAAATAAATACTTCATGAACTGCTACAGCTACAATTATCTGTGGTTTATGAATGATAGATAAAGAAAATAGTAAAGTGATCCATGATGTTTTTGCCCTCTTCATGGAAATTGGATTAGGTCAGGTGATTGGATGAAGAACCCACATACATATTCTTGTAAAATCAGAGTCTAACCAAATGCTCTGCAACTGCAGTGGTCACATATAGAAGTCTGCTCTTCAACCTTAGTTCCTAAAGGCACAACATACATCAGTCCATGTACTCAACCAACTCATCATTCTGTACTGCCTCTATGAGTATTCTATGTACCTTCTCAGAAGCCCCTACTTGTCCCCTTGCTCTTCTCTTCTCTAGATAGCCACCTCTGAAGAAGCTATGCAAGTTCCTAAACCTGTTACGAAAGCAAGCTTGCTATTCCGTCTCATTGAACAGAGCACATTCAAGATGAGATTCTGTCATGAAAATACATTTTTCAGTAGCCAAAGACAAAGTGTACCCCCATACTACAATTCATCTTTGGAGGTGAACCATGCTGCTCACCTAAACAAGACCTAGATCTGGCTTCTGATATGCTGCATTCCCATCAACCTTGCAGAGTAATCAAGTAAATTTAGGAGCTTTTTCAATAATTGAACTATTACTTCAAATGAAATCTTTCGTGGAAATCTACTATACAAAAAATAAGAAGGTATCTAATATGCAAGGTGCTTCCCTGTAGCTCAAACTGTAAAGAATCTGCCTGTGATGCAGGAGACCAGGGTTTGATCCCTGGATTGGGAAGATCCTCTGGAGAAGGGGATGGCAATCCACTCCAGTATTCTTGCCTGGAGAATTCCATGGACAGAGAAGCCTGGCGGCCTACAGTTTGTGGGATCTCAAAGAGTTGGACACAACTGAATGACTAACAGACAGAGACTATGCAAAAATAAAGTAGATAAAAGTTAGTGGCCAGACTTCTACTGATTAGCTACTATCCTTGCAAATGGCCCCAGAGAAATCACCAGACATCCCTAAGGCTTTATGTTTTGAGATCTAAATCCACTATACTAATTCAGAGACATGGGTTTGGGCATTTCCTCCAACCCTCTGGAAATTTATACGCATTCTTCTTGCTGCTCTAGACCTCCTTCAGACTAATATTTTATACTGATACCCCAAAACTTAAATGAGGCTTTTAGGCCTCTGTCTTACCCTTCTTGCCTTGAAAGTAGGCCTCATCCTGAATAGAAAAATTGTCCAGAACTATGATGCAACTTGGAACTTCCTGCTTCCACACTCTTCCCTGCCTCAATAGACCATGAAGGTGATTGCTGTTGTTTGAGTCAATGCTCCAGCTTTAACTCTACCTAAGGACATATCAACTTCAAGTTTATAGTAGTAGCCAGTATATGTTTGTCTTTATGATCCTGTTTGTGATGCCAATTTTCTTGCTGTTCGCACTGTTCACACAGTTTGCTGAACCTGGGGTAGACAAGGCACAAGCTAAGAGGCTGGAAGAAGAAATTGATGAGCTGTAGGAACTGCAGACATGTTTATTCTCTCCTGGCTGACATAGCAGCCATAGCAGCAGCCATAACGTAAAGATAGTGTAGCCACAGCACAGCTATAACACAACCTCATACAACATAACCATGATGCAGCTCCAGTGTAGCCCCAATGCTGTAGCAGCCAGGGCTTTCCCATGAAGCTCAAGCAGGCATACCTCACAAAGTAAGGCATGACCGAGTGAGTATCTTGTGACACATATGCGCAGTGCTGTAAGTGGTCCCTGCTGTCACATAAACATCATGCTGTGCATATGCAGTGGTATAAGTGATCTCAGCTGTCACATAATCATTATTTACAAAACATGCGGCAAGAGTGAGAGGCCATGGGGTGAGAGAGCCTGACCATGCCATCTTGGCTAATTTTCACTGAGATATCCAAATTAGGGATAGTCAGATCTTAGTCTGGGGTCTCTCTCAAGCCCTCATCTTCCACCCTATTTGCAATTTGGCCTGGGTGTTGTGTTCTTTTCACTGGCCCAAAATTTCTTCTAGAAGTTTCCTAGGCTCCCTGCCCATGAGAGTGTTAAACACTTCAGCATTGGCTACTGAAAAAAGTATTTTCAGTATTTTCATGACACAGTCCCCTCTTGGGTGTACCCTGTTCAGTGAGAAGAAATAGCAAGCCTGATCTTATCTAGTATGTCTGTTGAGGTGGAGACCTTAAGGTGAACTATGAAACCATGTTCTAAGGAGAGCTGGATGAGGCTACATAATGCTGGTGGTGACTGCCCAGAACATTGGTCTGCCTTAGGTCCAGCATAGCCACCCTGAGTATTGAAAGGAGTGGGTCTTCATAAACATATAGCTTAATTCCTCCATGTGCATTAAGGAGTTCACAAGTTGGGTTAAAACACAAGAAGGACAAGGAGGCAAATGGAGACATCTCTGGGGCCCTGGTGACATATTTCAATATAGGGTTCAAACAGATAAGTTAAGGAATAAAAAGTATACAAAGGTGATATAAAAATGGATCCCTTTAAGAGTAGACATGGTTGTTTCCTCTACCCTTTTACACACTTTAAAAAATTGTATTATATTGGAGAAGGCTAAGCCTTCTAAGCCCTAATGCAACACACACACACAGGTTCAGATAAGTGTGCACCTGTTCTTATCCAAATAAAATATTAGTTAATATTTGAAATTTTCTATAGTTTTATGTTGAACATTGATTTTCATTCTGAGTGTCTGACCTTGAAGTTCAACCATTTTAGCATCACTCATTATTCATGACATGCATATAGACTAGGGAGTTCTTACTGAAAAATTTCACTGAGGTCTGACATGACAAGGAACCTTAATTGACTGCTCCATGGTTTTGATAGTTTTATTTAAGCCTGAAGAACAATGGTTATTGATGCTGTGGAGTTTAAAGGGACAGCATTTTTAGTTGTTAGGGTACAGAAAGAAAGTCAACTTTCTTATCTAGAGAAACACTATCAATGAACCAAGCATGAAAGGCGGATAGATGTAAAACCATTTTTGCCACCACATGGTGTTTGTCTGCTTCTAGTTGCTATCAATAAGTTAACACAAGATTCTGTATGCACAGAGGCAGTGATTCCTGAACATTTTAGAATCATTATAGCACATTTTATAGATTCAGCTGAACAGAGGACTCTGGGTGATTATGATTAAACATACTGACACTAAATTACATATTGACCTCATGAATATCAATGCACACAAAGAATCAATGAGAACAATGCCTGTAACTAGAAGGAGCATTTTAATTTTTGATGATAATAGGGCCAGTTTTTAGTGGAACATTAGGCAGAAGATTGGATTCTCTCAGCTGACTTTCATCATGTAGGAAATAGATTTTATTTTTCCTTTCATAATATTAGACATTAATTATAGAATATGTCTAATTTTCTGACATACATAGCTAGCAAAGATCTTAAAAATACCTTAAAAAGTATTCAAGTGTCTTAAAACAAAATATTTTTCTCAATATTTTATTAGAACTGTAAACATCACTTAAAATTGTCTCCATTTCTTTGAATGTTTACTGCTCAGTAAAAGAGACAGATGAACTGTACTGAATTCATCAAATACAAGAATTATAACAATTATTTTGAATAGAAAATATGTTGGATTAAAAAGAAAGACTGTGGTTCAGAATGGATGCTATCGTAATATGTGACTTTGTACCCAAACTCTTAAGTAGCTTGAGTGTTTGTACCCTCACCAATATTTCCAAAGAAGGGGGTATAAAGATTTCTGCAGTTTCTTCCAGCTCTAAAAATTATATGATTCTACTATCGTGTTAAAATCCACAGCTATATGAGAGGAAGATGCATTAGTGCAAATGGGAAATGAGAAGCTCATAGAAGCCAGAAGCTCCATTTGATGATTTACACGTTCCCAGTCATTATGAAAGCAGACCCACTGACTGATGTAGATACTTTATATATTCTCAAACAAAGCCATCAGATGATGCAACATATATAAAGAACTACCTCTAAATTTTGAGCTATGTGGAGACAATAAATAATGAAAAGATTTGTATTACAAGAGGAAGGACATGGTTCTTTATAAAAATAGAAATGAAGTATTACTTATTATTGCCAAATTGTTAACTACTTTGAAAAACATTGTGCCCTAGCATTACTAAATTGATTAGAATGCCTTTGGAAATTATAGTGTAGGAAATGCATAAAGAATAGATAAGCATTTCTTAGAGCCTCAGATAGCTTCATAGAGCTTTTGTCTTCAAGGAGTTTCAAAACATTGCAGTAGATTTAAATATCACAATGGATTCATTGTCCTTTCTTCTCCATCATTTGGGTTTGCTACCAGAGTTCTCTGTGCCAAGTTAGAGAGGAAATCAACAGTTTATGGTCACAACAAGGTTGAAGAATTTACAAAAATGTAGGCAGTGTAAATGTAGCCCACTTTATTCAGAATTACCAGGTTCTTTCAGTGGCCTTATGTGCTTACCAATTATATCAACTGTGGAATTCACTCCAGAGGTATGTTTATAAAGGTAGGTAAATAGCAAAGGGGAAAATTCTTACTACTCTTCACGCTGTGTCTTAATATCCTCATTTAGATCTATTGATATTCTCAGGCAAATACTAAATGCATTCAATACTAAGACTTAACCATTGGAATTATATCAATTTTATACTGTAGCTCACTTTGAGCATTGCATTTTATCCTTATTCTTCTTTATTTAGAGATAAACATTCTGCCCACTGTCCTCAGTGGTCTTCACAAACTCTTCCTACTAAAGAGTTATAAACATAATGCTTAGGTTTTGTGTTTAGGAAATGTTCATTGCTGTACATGAAATGATGTTGTCCTTTAGGTTGATAAAAATCACCAGAAATAAATATTTTATATTACTTGTTCAGAGTTTTGAAGTAACTGAGAAAATGACAGTGTAAGATTTTTAATATATCAATCTCCAACACATTTTTTGTTTTAAAAAGGCATATTATATAATGAAATAAAAAATTAAATTAAAAGAACAGAAATAGATCATAAATAAAATGTTTTACATGTTACAGAATTATGGTGAACAAAGGGCCTCTGTACAATTTTGTTGTTGTTGTCATTCATCCTAAGTTGTGTCCAACTCTTTACCACACTATGGACTGCAGCACACCAGACTTCCCTCTCCTTCACTATGTCCTGGAGTTTGCTCAAATTCATGTTCATTGAGTCAATGATGCCATCCAACCATTTCATCCTCTGTCACCCCATCTCCTCTTGCTATCAACCTTTTCCAGCAAAAAGGTATTTTCCAGTGAGTTGATCCTTCACATCAGGTGGCTATAGGAATGGAGTATATGAACTGAAAAATTCCAGATGTTCAAACTGGATTTCGAAAAGGCAGAGGAACAAGAGATCAAATTGCCAACATCTGTTGGGTCATCGAAAAAGCAAGAGAATTCCAGGAAACCATCCACTTCTGCTTCACTGACTATGCTAAAGCCTTTGCATGGATCACAACAAACTGCAAAATTCTTAAAGAGATGGGAATACCAGACCACCATACCTGCCTCCTGAGAAACCTGTATGCAGATCAACAAACAACAGTTAGAACTGCACATGGAAATGGACTGGTTACAAATCGGGAAAGGAGTATGTCAAGGCTGTATATTGTCACCCAACTTATTTAACTTAAATGCATAGTACATCATGCAAAATGCCAGGCTGGGTGAAGCAGAAGCTGGAATCAAGATTGCTGGGAGAAATATCAGTAACCTCAGCTATGCAGATGACTCCATCCTTATGGCAGAAAGTGAAGAGGAACTAAAGAGGCTCTTGATGAAAATGAAGGAGGAGAGTGAAAAAGCTGGCTTAAAACTCAACATTCAAAAGACTAAGAATGTAACATCCAGTCCCATCACTTCTTGGCAAATAGATGGGGAAACAATGGAAACAGAGAGAAACTTTGTTTTCTTGTGCTCCAAAATCACTTCAGATGGTGACGGCAGCCATGAAATTCAGACATTTGCTCCTTCAAAGAAAAGCTAATGACCAACGTAGACAGCATATTAAAAAGCAGAGACATTACTTTGTCAGCAAAGGGATGTCTTGTCAAAGCTATGGTTTTTCCAGTAGTCATGTATGGAGAGTTGGACTATAAAGAAGGCTGAATGTTGAAGGATCGATGCTTTTGAATTGTATTGTTGGAGAAGACTCTTGAGAGTTCCTTGGGCTGCAGTGAGATCAAACCAGTCAATCCTAAAAGAAATTAGTCCTGAATATTGGTTGGAAGGACTGACGCTGAAGCTGAAACTCCAATATTTTGGCCACCCGATGCGAGGAGTTGACTCATTTGAAAATACTATTAGGCTGGGAAAGATTGAAGGCAGGAGGAGAAGGGGATGACAGAGAATGAGATGGTTGGATGGCATCACCGACTCAGTGGATCTGAGTTTGCGCAAACTCTGGGAGATGGTGATGGACAAAGAAGCCTGTCGTGCTATAGTCCATGGGGTCACAATAAGTCAGACATGACTGAGGAAATGAACAACAAATGTGTTTGTCTGCTTAGTCACTCAGTCATGTCCGACTGTTAACAACCCTATGGAACTGTAGCCCACTAGGCTCCTCTCTCCATGGGATTTCCCAGACAAGAATACTGGAGTCAGTTGTCATTTCCTTCTCCAAGGATTCTTTCCAATCCAGGAATTGAACCCATGTCTCCTGTGTCCCTTCCACTACATGCAGATACTTTACCTGCTGAGCTATCGAGGAAGCCCATTTATTCTAATTTATAAAGTAGTCAATTCATATTACAGGAAAAGAGATTCGTTTCCAATTTTTGGCTACTGAAAATAATGTTGCTATGAATATTCTGGAATTTGTGTGTAATAATTTTATTTTAGAATTTAACAAGGGGTGGAATAGCGGGGCCAAAGCACATTTCTGTGTTCTGTTTTAATAAATATTGTCAAACAGTTTTTCAATATATTTGTAACAATATAAAAGCCAAGAAACAGTGAATAAATTTCTTGCCCCACATCCTTATCAATACTTTGTATCAACTTCCCCTACCGTTTTAGGCCTTTTGGTGGGTATGTAGTACTAGCCCTTCTTCTTGTCTTTCAGTTGCTAAGTTGTGTCTGACTCTTTGGGACCCCTGTACTGCAGCATAGCAGGGTCCTCTGTCTTCTACTATCTCCCAGAGTTTGCTCAAATTTATGTCCATTGAGACGGTGATGTTATCTCACCATCTCACCCTCTGCCACTCTCTTCTCTTTTTGCCTTCAATCTTTCCCAGCATCAAGGTCTCTTCCAATAAGTCAGCTCTTCACATCAAGTGGCCAAAGTACTGGAGCTTCAAGTTCAGCAACAGTCCTTCTAAGTAAATATTCAGGGTTGATTTCCTTTAGGATTGATTGATTTGATCTCCTTGCAATCCAAGGGTCTCTCAAGAGTTTTTCCCCTATTCCTTGTGGGAGATTTTAATTTTTTAACATGTGGTGTGTGGAAATCTTAGTCCCATGGCCACTAATCAAACCAGTGTCCTCTGCAGTGGAAGCATGGAGTCTTAACCAGTGGATTTCCTGGGAATTTCTTTGTATTTCTTTTTTCTTTTTTTTCCTGATGACTGCTGCTGGTGCAAAACTCTTTCCATTGATCATTAGCCATTAAGATGTATCTGTCTTAGTGACATGCCTATAAGAGGGCTGATATCCATTTTTAATTGGAATGTTTGTCTTTTAAAAATTGATTTTTCTTTACAAATTTCTGGATGTAATTCCTATATCAGAAATATATATTGCAAATATATTCTCTAAGTCCTGGTCCATGGCTTATCTTTTTTGCTCTGTTGTTTCATTTTTAATATTTATGTTTCTCTCCTTTCTTTCCTGTCAATATTGCCAGGAATTATCAATAATATTAATCTTAAATTATTTTTTGTTTGTTAGTTCTCTTTATGTACTGTTTTTAAATAATATTAATTTTCTATCATTTTCCTTCTCAACATTTCTTATGTAGAATTTTTTCTTTTCTATTTTTCACAATAAATAGTTAAATTATTGTTTTCCAGAAGATTTTGTACTTTAGCATGTGCATATTTTAAGTTGCATTCCACAAACTTTATTATGACATGTCATTATCATTCAATTCACTTTTTTTCTAATTTCTACTGAGATTTCTTCCATGACTCATGGGTTATTTACATGTACTTTGCTTAGTTTTCAAATAATAGGAGGATTTCTAGATAGTTTACTGTACTGTTTACTGCTTAATGTCTCTGTGGTTTAAGAACAAACTGAATTATTTTAGTTCTTTGAGGTGTTTGAAACTTGTTTAATGGCTACCTCATGATCAATTTTGCTAAATGTTCCCTATTTTAAAAATTACTAGGCATTTTGAACTAGCTCAAATTTATTAATTTGTTTAAATATTGTGCATCTGTGCTGATTTTTATCTGTTTCTTTCAGTTATGAAAAAGTTTTGAAAAAAATTTCCTCTGTATGTGGATTTGTCTATTTCTCACATTGTTTTACCAACTTTGGCTTTATAGATTTTTGAAGCTGTGCTAATAAGCATGTAGAAATGTAGAAGCTTCATATCTTCCTAGTAGAGTTATAAATTTATTATTTTAAAATATCTTGTATTATCTTCCAAATACCTTTTTGTTGGACTTAAAAATCTACTTATCTGAAATAGATAAGTAAAAAAATAAATACCTACCATTTTTCTGTATATTGTCACCCTGCTTATTTAGCTCACATGCAGAGTACATCATGCAAAATGCTGGGCTGAATGAAGCACAAGCTGGAATCAAGATTGCTGGGAGAAATATCAATAACCTCAGCTATGCAGATTACACCACCTTTAAAGCAGAAAGTGAAGAGGAACTGAAGAGCCTCTTGATGAAAGAGAAAGAGGTGAGTTAAAAAAAAAAAAGAAAGAAAACTGGCTTAAAACTCAACATTCAAAAAACTAAGATCGGGAGAACGAGATGGCAGAGGGATAGTGGATGTGGAGTACATCTCTCTCCACGGGTACATCAGGAATATACCTTCAGACACAGAAGTGCATGCAGAACACCAGCTGAAAGCAAACAGGAGTACCTGACCAGTGGAAAAGAATATACAGAACCATGCAAAACCCGGTAGGATGAAGAAACTAGGGGGAAAAACCAAAGTGTTACTAGGACTGGATCTGCCCTCACTGGATGGAGAAACTGATGGAGGGGTCTGATCCTCACATTGGGGCAATTGTTTGAGTCAGAGGAGAAACATTTAAGGCTGAGAGTGAAATAGCTGATCTGTGGCAACCTAAGTGGAATGAGAATCAGACAGTCCTTGCTGCAGCCACACGTACCCCGGACAAGGACGCAGGTCCTCTAGAAGGCACAGCAGCTGGGATTGTGGAGCAATTCCAGGGCAAGGGCTGCTGTTGACTGTGGAGAGATGGACAGAGGGGATGTGAGGGAGGAGACTGTGATGGGAAATGCCTGTGGAGGAAAGGCAGGCAGCTATGGAAGCAAGGTGATACTGCTGAGTCATGCATAGGGGGCGGAATCATCACCATAGCCTCTCTCCCCCCACGCACCAGCATGGCAGCTGAACAATAGAGAGGCTGGCCCATCAAATGCCTGACACACTGAACCACACCACCTACCCAGGGTGACGCTTTAAGTGACTGATGCGCCAATCTACAGAGTAGGACCCCACCCAGGGTGCCCCTTTAAGTGACTGACATGCCAATCTAGAGAGTAGGAGCCCAGCTAGGGGGGACCCGTCTATGTGCCTGACACTCCAAACGACAGAGAAGGACCCCAGGCAGAGACCCTCTAAGTGCCTGAATGGGCAGAGCTATGGAGAAAGACTGGCCAAAGAGGCCTTCTGATCTCCAGCTACCAGGGACTCGAAAAAACACTCTGATGGGGCCATGACTCCTGTGGCTGAGGCAGTCCATACCCCTTGCACACTTGGCACCACCAGCGTCCCTGCAACCCAAGCAGCTGAGCCGCCTTTATACTCAATCCTCACTGGGACAGAGCTGCCACAGGCAAAAAAAATAGTCTTGTATCTATGCATGCGGTGTTGCTTCAGTCATATCCAACTCTTTGCTACCTTGTGGACGGTGGCCTGCCAGGTTTCTCTGTCAGGGGGTTCTCTCAGGCAAGAATACTGGAGTGTATTGGGCAATACTGGTTGCCATACCATTCCAGAGCACTTTATTTCCTACTGTCCTAGCCGCCAACTCCCCTGAGTACCTGGTGCTGCCAGAACCCCTGCAACCCAAGCAGCTACACCACCTCCACACCTGCCCTCACCCCACCTCCCTGAGGCAGATGCAAGTCCTCCCAGGCAGCCTCAGGAGCAAACCTCAGTGGACGACCCACATGCAGAGGTGGAAATAAAGCTACAGTTGAAGCCCAGGGGCATCATGGCTAAGAAAGAAGACCCAAAACTTTCCCACCAGCTGTACAAGCTGCAGATTAAATCCACACAGTCAACTAGGCAGATTCTATGTCTGCAAAATATATAAAAGGACATTGAAAGCTCCCACAAAAGAAAACACAATAGTTCTGATAGCTGTGGACAAGAACACATGTGCAGGCAAGAACACATAGGAGTAGGACCAGATTAGAATATGAGCTGCCCCCACAGCAGGTCCAGAGACCAGCACAGTGTTGGAGGGCATCTTAGGGAGGTGTGGTGGACTATGATTCCCAGTGAGAGAAAGGACCCTGACAGCAGTGACTCAAGATAAACATTTATTATTCTTATGTTTTAACTTGTTCTGTAGTTTCTTTTGGCTTTTTCCATTTTAAAAAAGTTTTCCTTCCTCCACCCCACTGTAGTTTTCACTTTTATTGGCACTATGAAATCTAATTAAGCTTTTGAGTTTCTTTTTTTAAATAACAATTTATATTGTTAGAAACTTGTGCTCTACATGGGGCTTTTGCAGCTCTGTGGAGTTTTCTTTTTTTTTTTTTTTCTTCTCACTTTTTTAATTTTAATTTTTAAACCTATTATTATTTTTTTCTACATTTATTCATTGTTTGCTTTTCCTACTGTTCTTTTCCCTTGCAGTTAATCTTTAATGTATATAAATCTTCTTTATCTACCTCTGTTTAACTTTGCATCTCTATTCTTGCTTTCTTTTCTTTCTTTCCTTTCCTCTCAACATATTTGCTAGTTTTGTTTTCATTGCTTTATTCCCTACTTGGCACCTTCCTTTAGTTTTGTTTTCCAGTTTGTGCTTTAGTTAGTCTTGTTCTTAACTGGTAGATGTTATTTTTGGTTTCCTTTGCTCACTGGATCAATCCATTGTACTTTATTTTTCTTGGACTGTTTTGATTTTGCTTATAGATGTGTGTGTGTGTGTGTGTGTGTGTGTGTGTGTATGTGTATGTGTGTATTCCATTATTTTAATTATTATTTGCCTAATTTTATAACTGCCATTTGTCTGGAGTTCATCTTTGGTATCTCGTTTTGGGGTATGTGTTTAATCTCACTTAATGCCGTGACAAAACACCTGTGGAATCTTCGTTCCTGACCAGAGATCAAGCCCTGAGACTTTGGAGAGAGCACTGACTCCAAGACCCTAGACTACCAGAGAACTAACCCTAGGGAGTATCAAACAGTGAGAGCTCCCAAAAAGGAAACCACTTGAATACAAGACCTATCATCGCCCAACCACCAGTAGCACCCTGTGCAGGATGCTGCATCCAAACAACATACAGAACAAAAATACAGACCCAATCATCAACAGACAGGATTACCACCTCACTCAGCCTTGCCCATCAGAGGAAAAATAAAATAAAACAAAACTCAGCAAAAATCTCACCCTATACGAAGCTTACACAAGCCACTGGATCAAACTTAGGAGGGCAGAAAACAAAAGGAGTAAAGAATTCAACCTTGAAGCCTGGGAAAGGAGGCCTCAAACACAATAAGTTAAAAAAAAAAAAAAGTGAAAACGCAGAGAAATACTACACTAATGAAGGAACAATCTAGAAACACAGAAGTCCACATAAATGAAGAGGAAATAGGCAAACTACCTGAAAAAGAATTCAGAATAATGATAGTAAAGATCAAAAACCTTGAAAACAAAATGTGAGAATCAATTACAAATAGAATAATTCAAGAATAAACATACAGAGACAAACAACACAATTACTGAAATTAAAAATAGTCTAGAATGAGTCAATAGCAGAATATCTGAAGCAGAAGAACAAATCAGTGAGCTGGAAGATAACATGGTGGAAATAACTTCTGAAGAGCAGAATAAAGTAAAAAGAATGAAAAGGACTTAGGATAGTCTCAGAGACCTCTGGGACAGTATCAAATGCAGCAACTTTTGAAGTATATGGGTCCCAGAAGAAGAGAAAAAGAAAGCGTATGAGAAAAATTTTGAAGAGATTATAGTTGAAATTTTCCCCAACATGGAAAAGGAAATAGTCAGCCAAGTTCAAGAGGTGCAAAGAGTCCCATACAGGATAAACCCAAGGAGAAACACACCAACGCACATGCTAATCAAAAATGACAAGGATTAAACTCAAAGAAAGAATATTAAAAGCAGCAAGGGAAAAGCAACAAGTAACATACAAGGGAAGCCCCATACGTTTAACAACTGATCTTTCAGCAGAAACTCTGCAGGCTAGAGGGAATGGCAGGATATATTTAAAGTACCAAAAGGGAAAAATCTACAACCAAGATTACTCTACCTGGCAAGGATCTCATTCAAAATTGATGGAGAAATCAAAAGCTTTTCAGACAAGCAAAAGTTAAGAGAATTGGTACCATCAAACCAGCCCTACAACAAATGTTAAAGGGACTTCTATAGTCAAGAAATACAAGAGAAGGAAAAAGGTCTACAAAATCAAACCCTAAACAATTGAGAAAATGGCAATAGGAACATATATATCAATAATCACTTTAAATGTAAATGGATTAAATGCTCCATCCAAAAGACACAGACTGGCTGAATGGATGTAAAAACAAGACTCATATATATGCTGTCTACAAGAAACCCACTTCAGACCTAAAGACACGTATAGACTGAAAGTGAGAAGATGGAAAAATATATTCCATATAAATGGAAAGCAAATGAATCCTGGAGTAGCAATCCTCATATCAGACAAAATAGACCTTAAAATAAAGAATATTACAAGAGACAAGGAAGGACACTATGTAATGATCAAGGGATCAATCTAAGAGGAGGACATAACAATTGTAATTATCTATGCACCCAACATAGCATCCAACCTCAATACATAAGACAAACACTAACAGACATAAAAGGAGAAACTGACAGTAACACAATAATAGTAGGAGACTTTCACACCCCACTCACACCAATGGACAGACCATCAAAGCAGAAAATTAATAAGGAAACACAAGTCTTAAATGATACATTAGATGTGATGGATCTCATTGATATCTTCAGGACATTCCATCCAAATGTAGAAGAATATACCTTCTTCTCAAGTGCCCATGGAACATTCTCCAAGATAGACCACATCTTGCGTCACAAATCAAACCTCAGTAAGTTGAAGAAAATTGAAATCATTATCAAATATCCTTTCCAACCACAATGCTATGAGACTATATATCAATTACAAGAAAAAAAAACTGTAAAAAATACAAACACATAGAGATTAAACAATACGTTTCTAAATAACCAACAGGTTACTTAAGAAATCAACAGAGAAATAAAAAAATTTCTAGAAACAAATGACAATGAAAACACAGCAACTCTAAACCTACGGGATTCAGCAAAAGAAGTTCTAAGAGGGAAGTTTATAGCAATACAATCCTACCTCAAGAAACAAGAAAAACAATGAATAGACAACTTAAAACAACTGGAAAATGAAGAACAAAAAATTCAAAAATTAGCAGAAGGAAAGAAATCATGAAGACCAGAGCAGAAATAAATAGAAAAGAAATAAAAAATAGTAAAGATTAATAAAACTTAAAGCTGGTTCTTTGAGAAGATAAACAAAATTGACAAAACTTTAGCCAGACTCATTAAGAAAATAAGAGAGAAGAATCAAATCTACAAAATTAGAAATGAAAAAGGAGAGGTTACAACAGACAATGCAGAAATACAAAGGATTATAAGAGACTATTATGAACAACTTCATGGCAATAAAACGGATAACCCGGAAGAAATTGACAGATTCTTAGAATAGGTCAGTCTTCCAAGACTGAACCAAGAGGAAATAGGAATAATGAACAACTCAATTATAAAGCCTGAAATTGAAGCTGGGATCAAAAATCTCCCAAGAAACTGAAGTCCAGGCCCGGATGGCTTCACAGGAGAATTCTTTCAAACATTTAGAGAAGAGCTAATGCCTATCCTTCTAAAACTCTTTCAAAAAACTGCAGAGGAAGGAACACTTCTAAACACATTCTATGAGGCCACCATCACCATGATACCAAAACCAGACAAACACAAAAACAAAAAAAGAAAACTACAGGCCAATATCACTGATGAACATAGATGCAAAAATCCTCAACAAAATGTTAGCAAACAGTATTTAACAACATTTTAAAAAGCTCATACACCATCAAGTTGGGTTTATTCCAGGGATGCAAGGATTCTTCAATATACACAAATCAATCAATGTGATACACCATATTAACAAACTGAAAGATAAAAACCATATGAGAAGCTCAATAGATGCAGAAAAAGCCTTTAACAAAATTCAGCACCCATTTATGATTAAAACTCTTCAAAATATGGGCATAAAAGAAACCTACCTCAAAATAGTAAAGCCCATATATGATGAGCCTACAACAAACATTATTCTCAATGGTTAAAAAATGAAAGCATTCCCCCAAAGATCAGGAGCAAGATAAGGGAGTCCACTTTCACTACTATTATTCAACATAATTTTGGAAGTCCTAGCTACAGCAATCAGAGAAGAAAAAGAAATAAAAGGAATCTAGATTGGAAAAGAAGAAGTAAATCTCTCACTGTTTGCAGATGACATGATACTGTACCTAGAAAACCATAAAAATAGTATAAGAAAATTACTAGAGCTACTCAGTGAATTTAGCAAAGTTGCAGAATACAAAATCAATACACAGAAATCACTTGCATTTCTATATACTAAAAATGAAAAATCAGAAAGGGAAATTAAAGAATCAACCCCATTCACCACTGCAATGACAAGAATAAAATATCTAGAAAAAAACTTACCTAAGGAGACAATAGAACTGTACATAGAAAATTATAAGACACTGATGAAAGAAATAAAAGATGACATAAACAGATGGAGAGATATTTCATGTTCCTGGGTAGGAAGAATCAATATTGTGAAAATGACTGTACTACCAAACACAATCTACAGATTCAATGTGATCCCTGTCAAATTACCAATGAAATTTTCCACAGAACTAGAACAAAAAATTTCACAATTCATATGAAAACACAAAGATCCTGAATAGCCAAAGCAGTCTTGAGAAAAGAAGAATGGAGCTGGAGGAATCAACCTTCCTGACTTCAGATTATACTACAAAGCTACAGTCATCAAGACAGTATAGTACTGCACAAAAACAGAAATATAGACCAAATGAACAAGATAGAAAGCCCAGAAATAAACCCATGCACCTATGGGTACCTTATTTTTGACAAAAGAGGCAAGAATGCAGAATGGAGCAAAGACAGCCTCTTCAATAAATGGTACTGGGAAAACTGGACAGCTACATGTAAGAGAATGAAATGAGAACACTTCCTAACACCATACACAAAGATAAACTCAAAATGGGTTTAAGACTTACTTTTAAGACCAGAAACTATAAAACTCTTAGAGGAAAACATAGGTAGAACACTCAATGACATAAATCAAAGTAAGATCCCGTATGACCCACCTCCTAGAGTAGTGGAAATAAAAACAAAAGTAAACAAGTGGGACCTGATCAAGCTTAAAAGCTTTTGCACAGCGAAGGAAACTATAAGCAAGGTGAGAATACAATACTCAGAATGGGAGAAAACATAGCAAATGAGACAACTGACAAAGGATCAGTTTCCCAAATATACACATAGCTCATACAAATCAATAACAGAAAAGCAAACAACCCAATCAAAAAGTGGGAAAAAGACCTAAACAGACATTTCTCCAAAGAAGACATAGAGATGGCTAACAAACACATGAAAGGATGCTCAACATTATTAGAGAAATGCAAATCAAAACCACAATGAGTTATCACCTCACTCCAGTCAGAATGGCCATTATCAAAAAGTCTACAAACAATAAATGCTGGAGAGGATATGGAGAAAAGGGAACGCTCTTGTACTGTTGGTGAGGACGTAAACTGATACAGCTGCTATGGAAGACAGTATGGAGATTCCTTAAAAAATTAGGAATAAAACCACCATATGACTCAGTAATCCCACTCCTAAGCATATACTCTGAGGAAACCAAAACTGAAAAAGACATATGTATCCCATGGTTCATTGCAGCACTATTTACTATAGCTAGAACATAGAAGCAACCTAGATGTCCCATCAACAGTTGAATGGATAAAGAAGTTCTGGTACACACACACAATGGAATATTCCTCAGTCATAAAAAGAAACACATTTGAGTCAGTTCTAATGAGGTGGATGAACCTAGAGCCTATCATACAGAGTGAAGTAAGTCAGAAAGAGAAAATAACTATCGTATACTAACGCATGTATACTGAATCTAGAAAAACGGTACTGAAGAATTTATTTACAGGGCAGCAATGAAGAAACAGACATAGAGAATAGACTTATGGATTTGGGGAGAGAGGAGGAGAGGGTGAGATGTATGGAGAGAGTAACGTAGAAACTTACATTACCATATGTAAAATAGATAGCCAATAGGAATTTGCTGTATGTCTCAGGACCCTCAAACGGGCTCCGTATCAACCTAGTGGGGTGGGATGGTTAGGGAGATGGAAAGGAGGTTCTAAGGGAGGGGATATATGTATACCTATGGCTTATTTATGTTGAGGTTTGACAGAAAACAACAAAATTCTGTAAAGCAATTATACTTCAATTAAAAAATAAATTAATTAAAAAAAAAAGAAAAAACAAGATCATGACATCCGGTCCTATCACTTCATGGCAAATAGATGGCGAAACCATGAAAACAGTGACAAACTTTATTTTCTTGGGCTCCAAAATCACTGCAGATGGTGACTGCAGCCATGAAAATGAAAGACGCTTGTTCCTTGGAAGAAAAGCTATGACCAATCTAGACAGCATATTAAAAAGCAAAGACATTACTTTGCTGATAAAAATGAAGCCAAGGGACATGAAAACATTGGTGCCAGGAAGATCATGAATAAATGTAAAACTTGTGGAATATTTGGAGGGAGCATTAGTGGAAGTCTTTGGTTTATCTCTTTTGGGAATTGTTGGCATGTAACCAAGGATATGTCAACCTGACTTAAAGGATTCAATTAGAGATAGTGGTATAAACGGAGAAGGCAATGGCACCCCACTCCAGTACTCTTGCCTGGAAAACCCCATGGACGGAGGAGCCTGGTAGGCTGCAGTCCATGGGGTCGCGAAGAGTCGGACACGATTGAGTGACTTCACTTTCACTTTTCACTTTTGTGCATTGGAGAAGGAAATGGCAACCCACTCCAGTATTCTTGCCTGGAGAATCCCAGGGATGGAGGAGCCTGGTGGGCTGCCATCAATGGGGTCGCACAGAGTTGGACACGACTGAAGCGACTTAACAGTAGCAGCAGCAGTGGTATAAAAATTTAAATTAATATGAATGCATGGGTGCTGTTGTCAGAAACTTCGTAGTTAAAAATGAAACTCTCTTAAATAGGAGAGAAGTTGTGGACAGCTCATAGGAGAAGGAAGAATGCAAATCTGAGTATATCATACTGAATCTGCAGTTATGAAGAAGAGGATGGATAAAGATGGCATGAAAGGGATAGAGAGTGATGGCTGTGGAATAGTGCTGTCCAAGCTTGGTAGAAAATACCAAGCAAAATAAATAAGATTGTAATTATGATCTTAAACGTTTCTTCCCAGTTCTAAATGAAGGGTTATCTATTTCTTCTATAGTCTGTAAGCATCATGAGGGCAGTACTCTTTTCTAACATCTTTACTAGCATAAATTCCCAACTTGGGTAAAACCTAGAGATATCACATCTTTAAGAAGGATGCACTGAAAGGAAGAAAAGAAGAAAGTTTATAAGCTTTTATTTTTGGTTTAAGCTAATGAGATTTTCAATCATGAGCTACCAGAGACCAGTTTAAGTTGGCACATAGTAAGTGCTGAAGAGTTCGAAGAAAAACATATATAGAAATGATTTATGTAAAGGAATTTCTGCACTACTAATTGGGAAAGCATTTGTCTTGTAGGATTTTAACTTGGGTGTGCTTGGAATACAAACCTATCCCATTAACATTAGAGCTAGCATTCTGAACAGAATGATATGAAACATTAAAATAATTATCCATTATCAATTATTTCATTTTACTCTATCTGCAGACCAGTAAAATGCCTTTGTAGTATTAATCTGAGCACTATGAAAAATTACTGAGTGCTGACAATCATTGAAACATTTTCAAAACCTTTTGAAATTTTCTTTTGCTTAGCAGGAATTTCTAAACACATCTACCAATAATATTTTTAGGAAAGGAATGGAAAAAATATAGACTTAATTTTATAATTAATAAGCCATACAAAGTTTATAAAATAAAGTAAAATAAAAAAAGTAAAGTGAACTAAAAATCTTATAATCATTTAATTGTTTATCTTTAAAATCAACTAGATTTCTTAAAACCAAATTGAATTCAAATGTTTTATTCACTGCTTATCAAAATATACATACATGCATGCTAAATCGCTTTAGTCATGTCCTATTCTTTGTGACCCTATGGACTGTAGCCTGCCAGGCTCCTCTGTCCATGAGATTTCCCTGGCAAGAACACTGGAGTGGGTTGCTATTTCCTTCTCCAGGGATCTTCCTGACCCAGGGACCAAACCTGTGTCTCTTACGTCTCCTACATCGGCAGGCAGATTCTTTACCACTAGAGCCTCCTGGGAAGCCCCATATATACGTATTCGTACACATATTCATAATCAGAAATAAAATAGGGTAAACACTGAAGCACTTTATCAGTCAAAGAATCACTCTGAAGTAAACAATGCCACTTGTACAGATGGATTTGCCTTACTCAGGGCAGGAACTTACTTGAGACTGTGTTTTAGGTAGCAATTAGGTGGTTACCTAGCAACAACCCCTCCTCTCAAATCAATGCTGCAAGAATGGCATTGTTTATGTCAGAGAATTGATTAGTTGTTTGCTGGATCTAAAGAGAACAATGTAATATGGTGGTAGGGTGTGAATCTTAATCACAAGAAACTTACAGGGTTTCCTCTAAATTGGGTCAGCTTCCCATTCCTCACCTGATGTTACTGGAATTTTGTTTGAAGAGATTAGATAATGGTTAATATGCTGCTTATCAAATGAAAATGAAGAAAACATCTGATATTTAGTTAATAACATTGATTTTCAGTTTGCCTTTAAAGCAAACACTGAAAGAGTTACTACATTCACAATAGCATTAGCTCTGGGCAAGACGTAGTTTTATCACAATGTGTCCTCAAAAATGAGACAACCCAGGGTAGGGTGTGGTTCTGTTTAACGAGAGTTCCAGGGTCATTTAAGGAGAGTTTGAACAATCTACACAGGTTTTAGATGATAGCAGTTTACCACCTGAAGGTAAAATTACAGAGATATTAATTTGTGTCAAACACATACATAAAGTGTTTGTGTTTACAAGTGAGTATAACCATTTGCTATTAATAACTTAGGTAGAAAACATATTTTAATAAACCTCATACCATAAATGTATCACAAATAAATGCCACTCACTCTTTCATCTATCTAATGGATATTTATTCATAGGGACAGTCTCACCAGCTGCATGCAAAATCAAGGAAGCAAGTAATCTGAATGAAATGGAACAATGAGGCCAGAAAACACAGATTTTGATAATGGAAAAATTGAATACAGTAAATTAGCTTGTATGTTTTTATCGGAAGAAGTTATAAAGTAAAGAAAAAGATCTGTTAGGAGAATGTTAAAACGCCAAGTATGTGGGAGGGAGTGAGTAGAAAAGGAAAAAAGAGAGACTTAGGTTTATAAAATTTTCCATGATGCAAAAGACCGAGCCAATTTCTCCCCAGACACAGTCCTGACGTTCAGAGCCAGCTGCTTGCCAGTACGCAGGAACCTGTCATTTCACAGTAGCTTTATGAGACTCACCCGATACTCACTCCTCCCCCATCCCAGAACACACTGAATGTAATTTTCTCACTGAGTTCCAGAGCAGAGGAATTCCTTGTGGAGCAATAATTGACATGTTGAAGTTACAGCCTGAGTTCTCTTCTTTGGAAAATTGTTAACATTTGCTTTAAAAAGGCACACTGTTCAGATTAAAATTAATCAGAATCTACCAACATATTTTCCCAGTTCCTCAACCCTGGGGATATCAGTAGTTTAGAAAAGCAATATGTTTTCCTTTGAAAATAACCAACAATTATTGATGTCATTTTAGGCTGTGATGTTATTCTTGTAACTATTTTGAATAAACCTGTTAGAAGTCAGGGATTTTAACCAGAAATGTCATTTCCAAAACAATCTCAATATATGCAAAAGGCATAACTGAGGGTGAGTCTGAATACAGAAGGGATTATTCCCATATGTTCCTAAGTAATTTAGCTGGTCAAAAGTCGAATATTAAAGGAAGAGAGCTGAGAGAAAGATTGAGCAACAGAATCAACAAAAGGTTTACACTAATAATTTATTAGAAAATAAGTGATAATGATAGGGAAATTTATTTCAAATGAATCAATGTGCAGTAAATTTTCTCATATAGGTGTAATATATCAAAGAAAAATTTAAATAGCAAGAAAGTATAGATTTTCATTTTATAAGGGACCGTTGATGTAGAAATTTCTCTTCTTACTCTTCCCTCAAATCGCTTCTGTAAATTATATTATTCTGATAACACAGACACATTTTTTCACTGATCTAGATGATCAGGAGATTTTTACATTAGGAATTGACATTGATGAGTTTCAGGACTCATCTCTGTGTGTCTCTGAGCCCCCACAGAACAGCAAACTAATCTCCAGTAGTCCAACAGTTAAAATAATTGATGAATGTGTGTTGAAATCCCAGGAGAGAAGGGAGGAAGAAAGAATGAAGGGGGAGAGGAGTGGTGGCTGGGGGAGAGGAGGGAGGTGCTGATTTCAACCCTGTAGCGTCAGGATTGCGTCAATTCGTGTTTCAGCCACGTCCAGGGTCTCGGAGACAAGCTTCTCTAACGAGCCAAAACAGGAACAGTGCTGGAAAATCACTGTGTGAGGGCAAGTGGACCTCCCTCGCTGCCTCTTCCCCACTCCCGGCTTAGGTCCCCTGAGCTTTGCACTGCTGTTTCCAGCACTAGGAAAATCCCCTGTCCCTTCAGATCGAGGGAAGTGAACCAAGCCAGAGGGTTTCCGTTCAGCACCTCGGACAGAATACGCAACAAAAAATGGCTCCGATCTCTACCAGCCGGGAAGAATTTGGTAAGCAAGTTACTCAACTTACAACTGCGATTGTTCCTTAAATACTCTGCTGTGTGTGTGTGTGTGTGTGTGTGTGTGTGTGTGTGTGTGTGTGTGTGTGTGTGTGTGTGTGTGTGTGTGTGTGTTTCCGTGGGATGTTGATTATAGATTCCGCAGGTAAACTGAAAGGAACATGAGAATTGTAAAACGGCAATAGTAGCTTATCTCTGTGGTTTCTCTCTTGATTATTTTTCTCCTTAAAATTGCTTTATGCTAGCGCGATTTTACATCTAAGAAGTTCCTAATCATCCAGGTATCCGTGTAAATTGCAGCACGTGCTAAGTAAAGAAAAGGGATCTGTTTGCTTGTTGGTTTCATCAATTCTGTAGGTGATTTTTATTTGCATGAAAACCTGTATTTAACTAATTAGGGGAAGCCAAATGGTCCTGTGATTACATAAGGGTTTGATTTCAGTATAAAATAATTTGACTATTGGGCATTAGAATGTATGTTTTCTTCCAGAATGTACCATAAGGTATTTTTTTCTCTGCTATGTTTTTCTTGTATTCTTGAAACATGCTACTAGTGAAAGACAAAATCCTACGATGCTAGGGTTAAATAGAGTATTCAAAATTAATTAGTTGAACCCATTCTATTTCACAGGTAACCAGAGGCCAGAGAGAGAAGGGAAAATTTGCAGGTCAGTTAGCTAAAAACTACTGGAAACTATACTTAAGACTTACATTTTCCGGTTCACTTTCCCTTTTCCTATATCTATGCTTAGCACCCTTACGCTTCCCTGTTCTAGTGAAAACAGAAAAAGAGAAAATATCAGAGGTATTTCTTCGAATAGAAAAGTGTTATTTTAGGTTCCATTATATTCCAAAGGCAAGAGATTGGAGTTTTGCTTTACATATATTTAGAAATATCAGGAAATTTATAGAAGTTTGTTATGAAACCGAATGAAATGACAGATCTTTGCTCTCAAAAGTTTAGGATCTTATTAATAGAGAATACATAGGGAGTAGATGAACCTTTGTATATTATAGTAAATATTTTGCTATTTGACATTAATATTAAATGAGAAAATATATGATATTATATTCAGGAAGGAATTGCTTTCACAGCTGTCCATTTGACTGGTTGAGTTTATATTGTTGTAATATGATATGTATTTCCAGTTTCTGATTGAAAATCAGAAATATTTAAATACTGAGGAATTTTCAGATGCTGTGCTAGTTAAAAATATGTTCTAGTATGGGCCATAAATCTATTTAGAAAAAAAAATTATTCCTTTTTAAAAATCTTTTCTTTCTTAACTGACTAAAGACTAAAGAATAGTTCCTGACTTCGCTTTTGCTCCCTAGACTTGGATGATTAGAAAGTCCAGGAGTGTTTTGTTTGTATGTTTGTTTTTTCTCCCCACAAAGACTTAAACAGAAGGAAAACCTGAAAAGCTGATAGTAAATTTAGCTAATGATCATTAGGTCTCACCTGATTTTCTTTCTGTAGCATCCACTGCTTTTCCTGTCTTGTGAATTCAAAGTGTATTTTTCATCTCTACACAATTCAGTTTACTGATATAGTTAAACTACAGAATATTTTTCAATGATGTGTTTCCTTTTTTATCTTCTTTGGTATCTTCGCTGTTGTCATTTCCTGATTTTATATTATTTGAGTTCAGTTTTGTGATTGTGAAATAGAAGTTTGACCGATTGAGGAGCAGAAAAACAAAAGACTATTCTTTCAGGGATTAGTCAAGCAAGCCTTAACCTTTTCCTGATTGGGACTTTTAACTTTATTATTCACTACTTGGGATTAAAAAATAGAATGAAATGGAGCCAAAAGCAGATATTATTACATTAGTTATATTAATTTTGATCATATTAAACATTGACTCGATTCACTGTATGCATATATAGTAATAATGCTTTTACTTACATGGTGATATTAATCATTTGTTGGAGAATATGCTTACATATGGAACATGATAGGCTTCATGAATAATCAATGTTACATAATGTCAGTAATTAATGTGCCCTCATTCAAGGAATGAATGCCAATTTCAATTTGATCACCATTTGCCATGTGGAAATGTGCTAGGAAAAAAATCAGTTATGGATAAAATTGAACTCTAAATTATCTCTACTCACTCTTTTCATTACATTTTAAAGAATGGTGATTCATTTATAACCATCCTTTGAGTTTTATCCTATCTAGATAATTAATTTGTACTTTGGATAATTCAGTATTTATTTGAAGAATTTGGGGTAGGTATATGAGTTTGTAGTCTTACAAGTTGTATAATATTAATATTCTGTTGTTCATCTTTTTGTTCTTTTCCCCCTAATATGTGTACATTTCTTTCACTGTAATTTGGATAGAAATTATTAATGTTTGTGATAATTGCAGATAATGTTCCATCATTTCTCTCAGCATTTGAAGAATGTGACTTAGAGTTACATAGTAAGAATTGATGCTTCTGGAAAGCCTCAAAATATCAATGAAAATATTATGAAATTAGTACTGATTCATGCATTTGACTCTATTTGTCTCATGTTATCTGAGAGAACAAAGGTAGGTCATGATCATTTAGTATTCCCCCATCCTTAGCCTCAACCAAGTTCCATCCTTTCATTTTATTTATGAAAATTACTACAAGGAAGGATTTGCTATTTATTCTCCATGGGTCACATCTGTGTTTTTTCCTGAAAGTTATATGAAATAGGTACGTAATTCACCCAGAACAGTTGGAAAGCAATTCAATCTGTGCAACATACAGCAGTTGCCAGCTTTAGGATGCTTTTCAAATAGGGTGTTTCCAACTCTGCTCCTTTAATGCATGTTATTGGTCATTTGATTTTTCAGATGAAATCCCCACAGTGGTGGGGATCTTCAGTGCGTTTGGCCTGGTCTTCACAGTCTCTCTGTTTGCATGGATATGCTGTCAGAGAAAGTCATCCAAGCCTAGCAAGACTCCTCCGTATAAGTTTGTGCATGTGCTAAAGGGAGTTGACATTTACCCTGAAAGCCTGAACAGCAAAAAGAAGTTCGGAGCCGATGAGAAAAATGAAGTAAAGAATAAATCAGCTGTGCCAAAGAATTCACTGCATCTTGATCTTGAGAAGAGAGATCTAAATGGCAATTTTCCCAAAACAAATCTCAAAGCTGGCAGTCCTTCTGACCTGGAGAGCGTAACCCCAAAACTCTCTTCAGAAGGGGGAAAAGAGGTAATTTCCCCTGATAGCTTAAAGTCCAGCACTTCTCTTACTTCAGATGAGAAACAGGAGAAGCTGGGAACCCTCTTCTTCTCCTTAGAGTACAACTTTGAGAAGAAAGCATTTGTGGTAAATATTAAGGAAGCGCGTGGCTTGCCGGCCATGGATGACCAGTCAATGACCTCTGACCCATACATCAAAATGATGATTCTCCCAGAGAAGAAGCATAAAGTAAAAACCAGAGTTCTGAGGAAGACCTTGGATCCAGCTTTCGATGAGACCTTCACATTCTATGGGATACCCTACACCCAGATCCAGGAGCTGGCCTTGCACTTCACAGTCTTGAGTTTTGACAGGTTTTCAAGAGATGATGTCATTGGAGAAGTCCTGATTCCTCTGGCAGGAATTGAATTAACTGATGGAGAAATGTTAATGAACAGAGAGATTACCAAGAGAAATGTTAGGGTAATTAATTTTTAGTGTCTAACATATTTTTAAATAATCTTTTCTGTAGCTTTTTTGTATCAAGGTGATTTTTATTAAAATGATATCTTGTTCATATCATCTTTGCCATGTTTAACTAGTATTGATCATAATCAAATGGCAGCAGGGAGACAGATAGATGAAAGAGAATTTAACCCACTACTGAAGTGCTTAAAATATATCAATGATATAAAATAAATAGGGATGCTTCATGGATTTATTTAAATATTATTTATATAACTTTTATGAATTTCTATCACAAGTATTTTGACTAAGACTGCCACTAAAATGCAGACGAATATTGCTTACTCATAGCAAGTTAAAAAGTATGTATCAATGTTAGCATAATTGAAATGGAAAATTAAGTCAATTCAACCTGGGTATTTGAAGTTGTATTGACTTTTCACAGAATTGCTTCTTGAGGAAGAAGTACATCATTACATTGAATTATATTCACCTTTGTGTGGTATAACAGAAGTTACTCTGCCTTTGTAGTTACACTACTTTTGTAGTACGAGAATTATTAGAAAATTATAAGATATCAGTTAATCAAATTTAATTGCTTTTTTCCCTTAAATATGGAACTGACCTGATTCCAGCTGTGGTGTTTCAGAATAACTGGTGTCTATAAGGCATAATTTTATAGAATACCATTAAGTTTGTTTTGACCACATCCTCACCTTTGTCTGTTCAAATTAATGAAAGTCAATATCTAGAATTATTAAGTGGCTTGACACAGCAGGCTGCTTAGTAGCACAGTGGGAATAAAGATTTGTTTCTTACTCCTTTTCTTGGAGTGCTCATTCACACAGTTACCCCATATTAGCTTTTTTTATAAATTTTTTTTTGCCGTTTTAGGAGTGCTGGTCAGCCGTCATTCTTACTATAATCAAACCCCAAGTTACTTTTTGTAACTTTCAGTTAGAACTTGTACTTTGAGTTCTTGGTCATCTTATCTAATGTGAAAGTAAAAACAAGATCTAAGTCTTATGCAAAAAATAAATTCTATGATACCGTTCAAAGACAAAGCGTTAAAAATTCCGAGTCAGTCCTCTCCAATATTTAGCTCATTCCTTGGATTAAAGGAGGATTTAGGGCAGGGTTGGGGAAGAGAGTTCTAACTTCATCATCCCTCTGGGCCAAGAGAATGGTGGGTGTCAGACTAAATTTCAGGTTTTCTGAATTCAAATTTTAATAATGTCTATTCTAAAGGATTTGAAATAAAATCAAACTGAACGTGAATCAGTTTCCTGTATACAGATCTATTAAAATAATTAGATAATATTCATTACCATTAATAACTTAATTAAAGTGGAGAGTTAATTAAAAAGCAAAAACTAAAAATACCTCTCTGTAGGCTATGTTCTAAATATTCCCCTTAAAAATGTTTCTAGTGATGAGTGTGGCTAACTCATTATGAATTTTAACATTCTGCAGTACCTAAAAAGTCCACAAGATGTCAGATAGTTGTTCTTAGGAGGTGATGGCACTGCATAAATGCTTAGTTACTCTGATTCTTTAGCACATTAAAGTAAAATAAGGAAATGTACATTTAAATAACAGTGCTATTATACAACTTTAAAATGTTGATAAAAGTATATATTTCAAAACTAAAGAATGCTAAAAACATTTTTATATCTTACCTCTTTTTGTGTAGAAATCTTCAGGACGGGGTGAGTTATTGATCTCTCTCTGCTATCAGTCCACCACAAATACTCTTACTGTGGTTGTTTTAAAAGCTCGGCACCTGCCTAAATCTGATGTGTCTGGACTTTCAGGTAAGAATGCTTTGAAAAACATAGGCTCAATGAAAAATGAGCTATATATTGGGGAAAACAGTTAACAACTAACACTGGCCTATGATTTTTATTTACCCTTTATTCACAATTACAAATGGTGTGATTGTTCCTCTGTTTCTCATTTTATGGAATAAAAGTGTGAGCCAATGCCATTAACAAAAAGAAGAAAACTAAGTTGTTCTAAAATACAGGACGAAGTTACTATGTGACAGATGTCTGATTGAATAAAGTTGAAGCATGAAACAGTGATCAATGCAGAAGAAAACAATAAGCTATACAAAAAGTTCTTAGTTTTAGTATTTTAAATGAGCCTGCCTACCCTTACACCTCTATTATTTTTATTATCTTTCCTTTAATTCATGATGTATCTACTGTTTGTTTTGAGAATTAGCTTTTAGTTTTGTGACTAGCTTTCACACACAAAAAAATACTTTACTGTATAAGAAAGAACATGTGACCTATGGGTTAAAATGATCTGAGTTCAAACCCTAACCCTTCTGTTTCTTAGCATAGTAATCTTGGTTATCTTTTTTAAACTCTATACAAACTGGACATAATAGTACTTACTTTGAAGGGGATTTTGAAGACTGGATATATACATATATGTGTATATATGTATATATATTTCATTCATATATATAAAAATTCATTTATATATAAAATGAAATATATATATATTTCATTCAATATCACCTAGAGCTATTATTAGTTATAATTTTATAGTTAAGTGATGGAAGCTGAAAACATGATCTTAAAGATATAGGTTAGGAAGCTAAAATGAACTCATGCAACCAGAATAGGGCAAAATAATGTAATTAAATATGTGACAAAGTGGCATTATCCTAAAATCCACAGGATACATGTGACACAAGGAATATAAATACAGGGTAACAGGAAACAAACACAGCAGGTGATTAAAGGACCACAGAAGAATTAAAAGTGAAAAAGGCATTGCCATTGTGAACTCTAAATGCCCATTGCCCCCCCATTCAAAGGAGAAAGCAGAGAGGTAGAGAGACTTACCCAAAGTCAGACAACTCAGTAAGGTTAGATGCTGTGTAATGTTTTTTCCTTCTATTCCTTTCTCTGGAATGAGTTATTAGTTATCAGAATGTGTTGTTGGAACATTCTCTTTCCTTCCCCTTTATGTCATCTCTTCATCCTGCCATTACAGTTCTTTCCTATCCTCTGTTATCTCTCATGTTTTACATTCTTACTTATTTTCAACTTGTTAACAAAAGAGAAGCCAGGCTTTATCCATATTTTCACTTTATTCTGACTCATTTTCATTATAATCACATTTTTCGGTATGCAGTAAGTAATATCTAAGTGCACCGTTATCTTGAGATCAGAGTTCCTGCCACGTTCTGCCAGTACATTGTCTATTGTGTATCATTGCAGATCCCTATGTCAAAGTGAACCTGTACCATGCCAAAAAGAGAATCTCTAAAAAGAAGACGCATGTGAAGAAATGCACCCCCAATGCAGTGTTCAATGAACTCTTTGTCTTTGACATTCCTTGTGAGGGTCTAGAAGAGATAAGTGTTGAATTTCTGGTTTTGGATTCTGAAAGGGGATCCCGAAATGAGGTGATTGGGCGGTTGGTCCTGGGAGCATCAGCAGAAGGAGCCAGTGGAGAGCACTGGAAGGAGATTTGTGACTATCCCAGGAGGCAAATCGCCAAGTGGCATGCGCTCTGTGATGGTTAGCACCCTAGCCGTGATAAATTGGAACTCAATGATTTTTACTAGGCAAGGAAAAATTTTCTTTTTTTTCCCTGACACGTGAGTGCAAACTTTTTGTTCTTCTTGTTAGAAATGGATTGAATTAGCAGAAAGTAACTGTAAATGTGTATTATGATCATTTCCTCTTTATTAGAGAATCTGGATAAATTTTCATAAGGTATTCAATTTCCCCTACAGGTTACCAGTGATATAAATAAAAGTACTTAAGCATTTTAGGAATACTGCTCTGTAGTCTCAAATTCTGGATGTGGTGATGATCTCATTGGAACACATCACTAAAAATCAATGTGATTATTAGGATTTAGAAATGAAAAGCATTCCTTCTCTTATGAAAATTCACCCATTGCTCATCAAGTGGACAAATAAAATTTTCTTTAAACCCAAAGATATTAAAGAAATGTTCTAGATTGCTTTATTAATTATTTATATGTCATTTACAAATAGTTTTTCTGATTATAAAAGTATATGATTATTGTTCTTTGGTTTGTAATAATTTGACATAACTTCATCATAAGAGAGGTAACAGGCTTGTTGGGAAAAAAAAAAGCAGTGAACAAAATGAGAAATCATTTTATTAAAGGGCTGAGTTGAGGACACTGTAGCCAAAATATGATTTCCTCCCTCTGTGATTACATGTGAGTTAAATGTAAAATATAATCTCACATAAGACCCATGGCCTTGCATTATTCTTTGCTTGTGACAAAACTCAATGTGGCCTAAGAAAGCCCTATATATTTTTGTGAAGTTGTTGAGTTAGCTGATGAGTAAAGAAATAAACTTCAGCTAGAAATCCAGTTAGAAATGCAATTTTCTTAGAGGAAATAAATATAGTTTGTAAGGGTACATTCAAGTGTATCCCTTGAACACAGAGAGGTCATGGGTGACTAAGTCTTCATTTGCTTGTTCTCTCCCAGAGAGGACTAAGTTACTATTTGAAAAGAAATGAAGACAAAAAGTCATAAAGTTTCAGTCATTGCTAGATAGAAAATTTTACTTTAACCAACAAATTATAGAAAATAGTCATACGGCAAGCCTAATACACTTTACATATGTTCATACATAACATATTTATGCTGCCAAATTAACACAGCAAAGTATGTCTCACTATCTTTTCTAGGCTAATATGTCTTGTGGACCAGTTTATAAACTTGTATCTTGTACTGCTTTCCAGTGCCAGGGCTCTGTGATTACTTGGAAAGAATTTACTTGAGGTAATGTCACTGTATTTGAGTGTTTAGAAAAGTAAGAGTGAAACTCAGGTACAGTTGAATTTTAAATATGCAAGTTAGAAATGAAGTCTACTGAAAAAGTTACATTTTAAGTCAGGTTTTGTGTCAGTGTTCTAGCAGTTTTTGAGAATGTGTTTGATAGCACAGTGTTTGTAAAATCTATGACAATACATTTTCCAACAACATATACATACTTTTTATGATTATGCTGAAAGTAGGAAATGTTTTACACTCTGTATACAAAAATTGAAATCAACCTCCCTTTTGTGCTTTAGGATGATTTTGGAATTAAACAAGATTATTCTCCAATCATTGTTTTCATGACATCACAAAGTCACATCCCAGCATCTTGGTCCACTCAGCATTTCTGTGAAATGAATTGTAGTCAGTATATGATTTGGGTAAATCATATGGCCTTTTTATGTTTGTATATTTGGTATCATGGGCCAAGAAATATAATATATTTTGAAGCCCTGAAACATTAAAAAAATTAAACCCTCAGTATCTTTCACAGTTGCCAGAAGTTAACGATGGTACCAAGCAAAGTATGGTCGTTGAAGGAGGGACAATAAACCCAACGGCAGATAATTACAAAATGACAATAACTAATTGTAAATAGTTTTTAGTTGTTTTTGTTTAAATTTAAAGTGTTTTTCAGTGTGAAAAGTCAAGTAAAACTATTTGGAGTTACTGTTAAGTAAAGAGAGAAGAAAAACTGGAACGGAATTGAAGCAGGCAGAGGCACAGTGATTGCATTATGTTCTGAAAATTCTGTTTTATGTGGTACTACAATATCAGTGTGATCTTGAATTCTGTTACAAATTCTGCACTGTATTAAACATATAAATTAATTGTTTATCTTATTAGCCAATCTAACCACTCTAGTGGGGAGATGTCCATGTTTGAAGAACTGTGTAACTTAGTAACTGATTTGTTCTGATGTTGTAACTTAATAGAAGTGGTTTGGAAGGAAGCATGGTGTATGAGATGGTGTCTATTCTTTTGTGCCAGCTCTGTATGATGTTTGTAAGATCATGTTTATAAAACATGAATAAATGGCTGCTTTTGCCCAACACATTTCAACTCAAACTTTTCTGTCAGTGGATTCTCTTCTTTCTTTCTAAGTTCTCAAGTTTCCCTAACAGATCATCTGGCACAGATTAAGGAACATGATGATACCATTATCCATCTACAGGAGCAAGACCTGAAGCTAAAGGAGCTTTGGCAGCTGACTCAAGTTCACATGGATGGTATGTGAAAAGATTTCCTCATATTCCTCACTCTTCTCACTATGGCAGGCCAATCTCCTCCAGGAATCTTCATAAACTGGCTCTGTTATATTCTTAAAATCGTTCATGCCCACATTCTTTAACTATTTCTTTATGTATTTTGTTCCCATTATCATTTTCTATCATGATTTTTAAATTTAATCCTCCTTTTACCGTCTTTTATGATTTTATTTCTCACTTTAGTCTCTTTCATTACCTGTTTTGTTTTGGGGCTTCCCAAGTGGTGCTAGTGCAGGAGACATAAGAGACTTGGATTTGATCCCTGGGTCTGGAGGATCCCCTGGAGGAGGGCACAGCAACCCACTCCAGTATTCTTGCCTGGAAAATCCCATGGACAGAGGAGCCTGGGTGGCTATAGTCCATATGGTCGCACAGAGTAGGACATGACTAAAGTTACTTAGCACACATTTTATATTACTATCTTTTTTTTTTTAATTTTTCCTATATCTTTGCATTGGATATATTTATTTAATAAAATGGTATTGAAATGGAAGTCTTTATCTCTTCCAAAGAAAGATAGGAAGAAACCTGAGGACATATGCAACACTTCCTTTCAGTTCAGTTCAGTCGCTCAGTCGTGTCCAACTCTTTGCTACCCCATGAATTGCAGCACGCCAGGCCTCTCTGTCCATCACCAACTCCCAGAGTCTACCCAAACCCATGTCCATCGAGTCGGTGATGCCATCCAACCATCTCATCCTCTGTCGTCCCGTTCTCCTCCCGCCCCCATTCCTACCCAGCATTAGGGTCTTTTCCAATGAGTCAATTCTTCGCATGAGGTGGCCAAAGTATTGGAGTATCAGCTTCAACATCAGTCCTTCCAATGAACACCCAGGACTGATCTCTTTTAGGATTGACACAAGCTAAAGTAAACAGAGCTATGGGATTAATCACAAGGAGGATCAGCTATTTTTTTTTTAACAGCACTTTATATGGAGGTGTTCTATATTATCATACTTGGATAAACAGCAACCAAAATCTGCTGCCATTATATTTTTGTTCTAAAGCACATTAATTGTATTGAGTGTGCCTATATATGTCAAAAGACAGTTAGCAATTACATTTAAGTGCTCAAATATATTTTAGGCCTACTTAGCAAAAGGAACCAGGGACACTGAGGAGATTTTCCATGGAAATAGTCATTAGAGAAATGCTGATTAAAACCACAATGAGATATCAATTCATACCTTATTAGAGTGTCTAAAATCAAAGAGTTTGAACATGCCGAGTGTTGGTGAGAATTTTTTTGAAATTATTGCAGGTTTTCATCAGAAATTGATAATCTGGTTCTAAAATTGATACAAATACACAAGTATCTAGAATAAATGAAACAACCTTGAAATAAAGAACAAATGGTACAGGGCGATGGTGGCCTCATAGAACAAGTTGGGGAGTTTTCCTTCCTCTGCTGCTTTCTGAAAGAGTTGGAAAGGATAGGTGTTAGCTCTTCTCTAAACTTTAGGTAGAATTTGCCTGTGAAGCCATCTGGCCCTGGGCTTTTGTTTGTTGGAAGATATTTGATCATACTTAAGATTTTTGTGCTTGTGATTTATCTGTTCATATTTTCTCTTTTTTCATGGTTCACGTTTGGAAGGTCAGACTTTTCTAAGGATTTGTCCATTAATTCCAAGTTATCAATGTTATTGGCATATAGTTGCTCATAGTAGTCTCATGATTCTTCGTATTTCTGTGTTGTCAATTGTATCTTCTCCTTTTTCATTGCTAATTTTGTCGATTTGAGTCTCTTCCTTTTATTTCTTGATGAGTCTGGCTAATGGTTTGTCAGATTTATCTATTCAGAGAAACAGCTTTTAGTTTTATTGATCTTTCCTATCAGTTCAGTTCAGTCACTCAGTTGTGTCTGACACTTTGTGACCGCATGGACTGCAGTACACCGGGCTTCCCTGTCCATCACCAACTCCCAGAGCTTGCTCAAACTCATGTCCATTGAGTCAGTGATGCCATACAGCCATCTCATCCTCTGTCATCCCCTTCTCCTCCTGCCTTCAAATTTTCACGCATCAGGGTCTTTTCCAATGAGTCAGTACTTCGCGTCAGGTGGCCAAAGTATTCAAGCTTCAGCATCAGTCCTTCCAATGAATATTCAGGACTGGCTTCCTTTAGGATTGACTGGTTTGATCTCCTTGAAGTCCAAGGGACTCTCAAGAATCTTCTCCAACACCATAGTTCAAAAGCATCGATTCTTCAGCGCTCACTCTCACATCCATACATGACTACTGGAAAAACTATAGCTTTGACTAGATGGACCATTGTTGGCAAAGTGATGTCTCTGCTTTTTAATATGCTGTCTAGGTTTGTCTTAACTTTTCCAAGGAGCAAGTGTCTTTTAATTCCATGGCTGCAGTCACCATCCACAGTGATTTTGGAGCCCAAGAAATTAAAGTTTGTCACTGTTTCCCTTATTTCCCCACCTGTTTTGCCATGAAGTGATGGGACTGGATGCCATGATCTCAGTTATTTGAATGTCATAAAGAGATCCAGGATATTTCAAAAGTACCAAATATAACTTGCGTACTGGTAAAATGCTTTGAAGGCAAGTGGTATGCTGAAAAAGAGATGAAAATTTATTTCAAATAAAACAAGTTATTAGACAGAAAAAGATTATAAAATGTAACTGACAGGATGGAGAAAAAACATGTTTCTGGCCCTCCAAAAAAAAAAAGAAAGTCATACATAAAAGACTCAAGATGCAGGGCAGAATGTGTTGCATATTATAAAATTGATATAATGTAAGATGGGACAATAGAGAATGGGGAGAGAAATTATAATTAAAAAAAGCATGAATTTAGGACAACGGAAAAGTGCAAGACAGCATAGAAAAACAAACAGGGAATAATGAGTTGAAAGTACAACTGGCAACAGACGTCAGGTAGTTTTATTTTTATTTTCAGATCAGATGGCATGCTATTCAAATTATGCATATTTATTGAAATTTATTCCAGAAAATTAAAAATATGCATAATACTCAAAGAATACTAAAGAATTTTGAAAAAAAATGAATTAGCCAATCATTTAATTACTGTAGGGAAGAAATTCATGTTGCTTTTTTTGAAGTGTCTGTGAACATGTTTCTGGTTGTATTTATTGAAAAGATGCTGTTTCTAGGTATTTTAAAGCAAAAGTTTCATATTATTAATACTGTTACATTTCATCAAAAGAATTATAGATTTCCAAAACTTTTGTTCTCTATTATTATTATCTTTGAGTGGGTAATCTTGCTGTATTGGTGACACCATTATTACATATAAGCATCTTTCCTGTTATAAAAGTTTTTCATTCCGTGACCCTCAGTTCTCATCAACTTCAGAAAATCACCCCTAATCACTTATATAGGATTCTTAATGACTTAGAGGCAGCTTGGCATAGCTGGAAAATGTGTAGATTTTGCCAGCTGACAGCTCATATTTGGAACTTTGTCTTTCTCAATTACTGAGCAAGTTATTCTGAAACTTGGTTTCCTCCTCTATAAAATAGTGTGATAAATACCTACCATGCTAGTCTTCATGAAAAAATCATGAAAAATCATAGATGCTCATTAATTGGAAGAAATTAAGGTTTTAGCTCAAGATTTGAGTCTGCCTTCTGCTATACTGCAATCATCAGGCCTGTCAGATACTAGCTGCCACTGGAGAACTTTCACAGCTGTCAGTTACCCTTTCATTTTTCTCATAGAGCATGTGTGCTTAAAACCAAGATCAAGAATAGATAGCACATAACTAGGGCCATTTGCCCTGCTTTGGTTTATGTTTTATTTGGGCCTATACATGTGAATGGGGCTTCCCTGGTAGCTCAGATGGTAAAGAATCTGGCTGCAATGTGGGAGATCTGGGTTCGATCCCTGGGTCAGGAAGATCCCCTGGAGAAGGGAATGGCAACCCACTCCAGTATTCTGGCCTGGAAAATCCCATGGACAGAAGAGCCTGGTTATTTACAGTCCATGGGATCACAAAGAGTCAGACATGACTGAGCGACTTACACACACACATACACACACGCACACAAACTCATACATGAGAATCACCTGGGACCATCAGTACTGTAACCAGTCTCCCTATCTGTCTTATCTCCTTTGCCTATAGTATATTTTTTGCTTTTCATATTTCAGATAAATACTTCCAAAATTCATAGACTATATCCTTACCATATCTTTATTATGTTTTATTTTTCTTGACAACATCAGCACACTTAGTTATTTCCTGTATTGTATGGTTTCTTCTACTATGGCCCTTCTCAGATACTAACATAGGATGCCTAGAGTCTTATAAATTAAATCACAAACTTGTACATTAAAATTGTTACATCTTCTTGTTAAATGATCTGTTTATCATCTATGTGCCTTTAGAATCTGTTTAGACCATTCAGTATAAGTTAGTCCTGTTTCCATCTGGGAATGGATCTAAAGGGGATGTAGGGTACTGCAAGCTGAGCATTCTTACCACCTTTTCCATCTAAGAGCAGCCTAAAAAACCCAAGAAATATTCACAGAGGTTGATTTGTGTCTCACTCAGCAGCCTCAGGATTGCAGATAATTTGAATAAGAAATTTTTCCAAGATTTAGATCCTGATCCTAGGGGGCTCATCAATATCCATAATTTCAAAATGAAACTACAACTGTGCTATGTCTACCACACAGACATTGGATCTAGTTTTTATTGAGACCTCAATGAAAATATCTCTGATTTTATGTTGACTCCTTGCAACGCTATGGATTGTAGCTTGCCATGCTCCTCTGTCCATGGGGATTCTCCAGGCAAGAATGCTGGAGTGGGCTGCCATCCCTCCTCCAAGATATCTTCCTACTCAGGGATTAAACCTGTGTCCCTTATGTCTCCTGGATTGGCAGGTGAGTTTTTACCACTAGCACTACCTGGGAAGCCCTTAATGGCATATGATTGCTCATAATATCTTCTTATGACCATCTGTATTACTGTAGTACTAATTGTAGATTCTCCTATTTCATTACTAACTTTATTTGGGCTATCTCTGTCTCTCTCTCTCTTTTTTTTTTTTCTATTTCCTTAGCTTTTTGATTGTTTTGTTTCTGTTTTCATCTTTCTCCAGGCAGTTTTTGATCATCTCTTTGATTTTTTATGTGATCCATTATTAACATGTTCTTTAGACTCCATATGTTCGTGTTTTTTGCATTTTTTTTTCTTTTGGTTGATTGCTAGTCTCATACTATTGTGGTCAGAAAAGACGCTTGATATCATTTCAATCTTAAACTTATTGAGACTAGTTTTCTGAACAGCCATGTGATCTATTCTGGAGAATGTTTCATGGTCTCTTGAATAGAATGTGTTCTCTGCTGCTGTTAGATTGAATATTCTATAGGTATGTATTAATTTTGTCTGTGATAATACATTAATTAAGACCACTGTTTCCTTATTGATTTCCTGCATGGATAATATGTCCATTGAGGTGTGCAGATTTAAAGTCCCCTCTGCTATTCTGTGGCTTCTCTGGTGGCTCAGACGGTAAAGCATCTGTCTGCAATGCTGGAGACCCGCATTCGATCCCTGGGTCAGGAAGATACCCTGGAGAAGGAAATGGCAACCCACTCCAGTATTCTGGCCTGGAAAATCCCATGGACAGAGGAGCCTGGTAGGCTACAGTCCATGGGGTTGCAAAGAGTCGGACACGACTGAGCGACTTTACTTTACTTTTACTTTACTGCTATTCTGAAGGCAATGGCACCCCACTCCAGTACTCTTGCCTGGAAAATCCCATGGATGGCAGAGCCTGGTAGAATGCAGTCCATGGGGTCGCTAAGGGTTGGACACAACTGAGCGACTTCACTTTCACTTTTCACTTTCATGCATTGGAGAAGGAAACGGCAACCCACTCCAGTGTTCTTGCCTGGAGAATGCCAGGGACAGGGGAGCCTGGTGGGCTGCCGTCTATGGGGTCGCTCAGAGTCAGAAACAACTGAAGCGACTTAGACGCAGCAGCAGCAGCTGCTGCTGCTATTCTGTTACTGTCAACATGTCCCTCATTTTTTTTTTTTTTAGCATTTGCTTTTTGAATTTAGGCGCTCCTACACTGGTTGCACATATACTTAAAATTGTTACATCTGATCTATTAATCATTATGGAATGGTCTTTGTCTCTTGATGCAGTTTCTGCTTTAAAGTTTGTTTTGTCTGATTTAAGTATTGCTACCTCAGCCTTCTTTTTGTTTCTATTTGCATGAAATCTCTTTTTATCAGCTCCACACTTTCAATCTCTGTTTCCTTAGATGTGAAATGAGTCTCTTATAGGATGTATATATATGTCTTTTTAAAAAATCTGTTCAGCCACTCTATGTGTTTCAATCGGAGCATTTGTCCATTAATATTTAAAGTAATTAGTGATAGGTATGTACTTACTTACATTTAGTTCATTAATTTTTATTTGTAGTTCTTTTTTGTTGCTTTCTTCTCCTCTGTTCTATTTTAGTTCTATGTTTGGATTCCTTTTCCTTTTTTTATGTGGATCTATAATAGGTTTTTGCTTTGTGGTTTACCATAATGATATATATAGTTTTAGCTTGAGGAACCCTTAAGTTCCAACAAAGTCTAACCACCATACACGTTTACTCCCCCTACTGACTTTGAATGTTTTTGATTACAAGTTTGAAATATTTTTGTTTTTTTTATATCCCTTAACCACTTATTTTGGATACAGAGGATTTTACTTCTATCTTTTAACTTTCTTACATGTTTTATAACAGATTGAATTACTACCTTTACTGGATGTTTACCCTTACCAGTGATATTTTTCCCTTTACATTTTCCAAATTTCTAATTGTGGCTTTTCTTTTCTGCTTATAAGAGTGTCTAAAACATTTCTTTTAAAGCTGGTTTAGTGGTGGTGAGAATCTGCCTGCAGTGCAGGAGACGACGGTTCGATCCCTGGTTTGTTCCCCGTTCGAGACCCCAGATTGGGAACATCCCCTGGAGAGCCAGATGGCAAACAAACCACTCCAGTATCCTTGGCTGGAAAATCCTTTGGACAGAGGAGTCTGGTGGGGCACAACTGAGAGACTAACATTTTAGTGGTGGTGAACTATTTAGCTTTTACTGGTTGGTAAACTCTTTATCTATTCTTCAGTCCTAAACGATAACTTTACCAGGTAGAATACTCTTGATTGTGTTTGTTTTTTTTTTCCTTTCAGTATTTTGAATGTATCATCCCACTTCTTTCTGGCCAGAAAACTTCCTGCTGAAACATCAGCTGATGGTGTTATGAGAATTCCTTACTATGTAAAGTTGCTTTTCTCTTGCTGCTTTAAAAATTTTATTTATTTTTAATTGGAGGATAATAGCAATATTGTGTTGGTTTCTGCCATACATCATCATGAATCAGACATATGTCCTCTACCCCTTGAACCGCCCTCCCAACTCCCACCACATTCAACCCCTCTAGGTTGTCGCAGAGCACCAGATTTGAGCTCCCTGCATCATACAGCAAATTCCCATTGGCTATCTATTTTACATATGGTAATGTATATGTTGTAATGCTACTCTCTCAATTCATCCCACTCACTTCTTTCCCCACTGTATCCAGAAGTCTATTCCTTATGTTTGCTTCTCTTTATTGTCTTGCAAACAGGTTCATCAATACCATCATTTTGCTGTGGCTGTTGCTAAGTCGCGTCAGTCTTGTCTGACTTTGCGACCCCATAGACGGCAGCCTACCAGGCTCCACCATCCCCGGGATTCTCTAGGCAAGAACACTGGAGTGGGTTGCCATTTCCTTTGCGTGAAAGTGAAAAGTGAAAGTGAAGTCGCTCACTAGCGACCCCATGGGCTGCAGCCCACCAGGCTCCTCCCTCCATGGGATTTTCCAGGCAAGAGTACTGGAGTGGGTTGCCATTGCCTTCTCTGACCATCATTCTAGCTTCCATATATATGTACTAATACATGATATTTGTTCTTCTCTTTCTGACTTACTTCACTCTGTGTAATAGGCTCTAGATCTATTCACCTCATGAAAAGGGACTAAAGTACATTCCTTTTTACAGCTGAGTAATTCTTAAAGAGATGGGAATACCAGACCACTGGACCTGTCTCTTGAGAAACCTGTATGCAGATCAGGAAGCAACAGTTAGAACTGGACATGGAACAGCAGACTGGTTCCAAATAGGAAAAGGAGAAGTCAAGGCTGTATATTGTCACCCTGCTTATTTAACTTATATGCAGAGTACATCATGAGAAATGCTGGGCTGGAATAAACACAAACTAGAATCAAGATTGCTGGGAGAAATATCAATAACCTCAGATATGCAGATGACACCACCCTTATGGCAGAAAGTGAAGAGGAACTAAAAAGCCTCTTGATGAAAGTGAGAGAGGAGAGTGAAAAAGTTGGCTTAAAGCTCAACATTCAGAAAACTAAGATCATGACATCTGGTCCCATCACTTCATGGGAAATAGATGGAGAAACATTGGAAACAGTGTCAGACTTTATATTTTTGGGCTCCAAAATCACTGCAGATGGTGATTGCAGCCATGAAATTAAAAGACACTTACCCCTTGGAAGGAAAGTTACGACCAACCTAGATAGCATATTAAAAAGCAGAGACATTACTTTGCCAACAAAGGTCCGTCTAGTCAAGGCTATGGTTTTTCCAGTAGTCATGTATGGATGTGAGAGTTGGACTGTGAAGAAAGCTGAGCACCGAAGAATTTATGCCTTTGAACTGTAGTGTTGGAGAAGACTCTTGAGAGTCCCTTGGACTGCAAGGAGATCCAACCAGTCCATCCTAAAGGAGATCAGTCCTGGGTGTTCATTGGAAGTACTGATGTTGAAGCTGAAACTCCAATACTTTGGCCAACTCATGCAAAGAGTTGACTCATTGGAAAAGACCCTGATGCTGGGAAGGATTGGGGGCAGGAGGAGAAGGAGACGACAGAGGATGAGATGGATGGATGGCATCACCGACTCGATGGACATGAGTTTTGGTAAACTCCGGGAGTTGGTGATGGACAGGGAGGCCTGGCGTGCTACAGTTCATGGGGTCACAAAGAGTCGGACATGACTGAGCGACTGAACTGACTGAATATTCCCTTGTATATATGTATCATGTCTTTTTTATCCATTCATCTATTGATGAATTTCTAGATTGCCTTCATGTCCTAGCTATTATAAAGAGTGCAAAGAATAACTTTGGGGTACATGTCATTTTCAACTATGATTTCCTCAGGATATGTGTGCAGTAGTGGGATTGTTGGATCATATGGTAGCTCTATTTTCAGTTTTTTTAATGAACCTCCATACTGTTCTCCATAGTGACTGTACCAATTTATAGTCACAGCAACAGTGCAAGACTCCACACCCTCTTCAGCACTTATCACTTGTAGATTTGTTGATACTGGCCATTCTGACAGGCATGAAATGATATCTCACTGTAGATTTGATTTTCATTTCTCTAATAATGAGCCATGCTGAGCATTTTTTTTTCATGTGTTTATAAGCCATCTGTATGTCTTCTTTAGAGAAATGTCTGTTTAGGTCTTCAGCCCACTTTTTGATTGGATTGTTTGTTTTTCTGGTATTGAGCTGCATGAGCCAACTGTATATTTTGGAGATTGATCTTTGTCAGTTCATTCATTTGTTATTATTTTCTCCCAATCTGAGGGTTGTCTTTTCACCTTGCTTATAGTTTCCTTCACTGTGCAAAAGCTTTTCAGTTTAATTAAGTCTATTTGTTTATTTTTATTTTTATTTCCATTACACTAGGAGGTGAATCAAAGAGGATCTTGCTGTGATTTTTGTCAAAGAGTGTTCTCAATATGTTTTCCTCTTAGAGTTGTATAGTTTTTGGTCCTACATTAAGTTCTTTAATCCATTTTTAGTTTATTTTTGTGTTTGGTGTGAGGAAGTGTTCTAATTTCAGCCTTTTCCATTTAGCTATTCAGTATTTCCAGCAACACTGGGAATTGAAGAGACTGTCTTTTCTCCATTGCACATTCTTGCCTTCTTTGTCAAAGATAAGTTGCCCATAGATGCATGGGTTTATCTATAGGCTTTCTAACTTGTTCCACTGGTCTATATTTCTGTTTTTGTGCCAGTACCATACTGTCTTGATGACTATCACTTTGTAGTATAGTCTGAAGTCAGAAAGATTGATTCCTCCAGTTCCATTCTTCTTTCTCAAGATTGCATTGGATATTAGTGGTCTTTTGTGTTTCCATGCAAACTTTGAAATTATTTGTTCTAGTTCTATGAAAAATGCCATTGGTAGTTTGTTAGGTATTGCACTGAATTTATAGATTTCTCTGGTGAGTAAATTAAACCTAGACAACATATTAAGAAGAAGAGACATTTGTTTGCCAACAAAGGTCCATCTAGTCAAAGCTATTTTTTTTTTCCAGTAATCATGTATGGGTGTGAGAATTGGAACATAAACCTGGGCGCCAAATAATTGATGCTTTTGAATTGTGGTGTTGGAGAAGACTCTTGAGAGTCTGTTGGACAGCAAGGAGATCAAACCAGTCAATCCTAAAGGAAATCAGTCCTGAATATTCACTGGAAGGACTGACGCTGAAGCTGAAGCTCTAACATTTGGCCACCTGTTGCAAAAAACTGACTCATGCAAAAAGACCCTGATGCTGGGAAAGATTATGGCATCACCAGCTCGAAGGACATGAGTTTGAGCAAGCTCCGTGAGTTGGTGATGGACAGGGAAGCCTGACGTGCTGCAGTTCATGGGGTCCCAAAGAGTCAGAGATGACTGAGTGACTGAACTTGAGTAGTATATCTCTTTTCACAATATTGATTATTTCATTCCAAGAGCATGGTATATCTTTCCATTTGTTTGTGTCATCTTTGATTGCTATCATTAGTGCTTTATAGTCTTCTGCATACAGATCTTTTGTCTCTTTAGGTAAATTTATTCCACAGTATTTGATCCCCTTTGTTGTCATGGTGAATAGAATTGTTTCCTTAATTTCTCTTTCTGAGTTTTCATTGTTAGTGCCTAGAAATGTTAGGAATTTCTGGGTATTAATTTTATATCCTGTGACTTGACTATATTCATTGATTAGCTTTAGTAATTTTCTGGTGGCATCCTTAGGGTTTTCTATGTATAGTATCATGTCCTCTGCAAACACTGAGAGTTTTACTTCTTTTCCAATCTGGATTCCTTACATTTCTTTATCTTCTCTGATTGCTGTGTCTAGGAATCCTAAACTATATTGACATATAATAGTGGTGAGAGTGGGCTCTCTTGTCTTTTTCCTGATTATAGAGAAAATGCTTGCAGATTTTCACCATTGTTTGCTGTGTGTTTGTCATATATGAACTTTATTATGTTGAAGTATGTTCATTCTATGCCTACTTTCTGGAGTGAAGTGAAGTGAAAGTCGCTCAGTGGTGTCCAACTCTGTGCGACCCCATGGACTGTAATTCATGGAGTCCTCCAGGCCAGCATACTGGAGTGGATACCCTTTCCCTTCTCCAGAGGATCTTCCCAACCTAGGGCTAGAACCCAGGTCTCCTGCATTGCAGGCGGATTCTTTAACAGTTGAGCCTCAAGGGAAGCCCACTTTCTGGAAACTTTTAATCAAAATTGAGTCCTGAATTTTGTAAAAAGCTTTCTCTGCATGTATTGAGATGATCCTATGGTTTTTATCTTTTAATTTGTTAATATGGTATATCATTGATTTTTTTGTGTACATTGATATTGATTTGTGTATATTGAAGAATCTTTGCATCCCTGGGATAAAGCCCACTTGATTATGATGTATGAACTTTTCAATGTGCTGTTGGATTCTGTTTGCTGGAGTTTTGTTGAGGAATTTTGCTTCTCTGTTCAACAGTGATATTGGCCTGTAATTTTCGTTTTTTTGGTAGCATCTTTGTCTGGTTTTGGTATCAGTGTGATGGTGGCCTCATAGAATGAGTTTGAGTTTTCCTTCCTCTGCGGTTTTCTGGAAGAGTTTGAGCAGGATAGATGTTAGCTCTTCTCTAAACTTTTGGTAGAATTTGCCTGTGAAGCCATCTGGCCCTGGAATTTTGTTTGTTGGAAGGTTTTTGGTTATAGTTTTGATTTCAGTGCTTGTGATTGGTCCATTCACATTTTCTACTTCTTCCTGGTTCAATTTTGGAAGGTTATACTTTTCTAAGAATTTGTCCATTTCTTCCAAGTTGTCCATTTTATTGGCATATAGTTTCTCATAGTAGTCTCTTATGATCCTTTGCATTTCTGTGTTGTCTGTTGTAACTTCTCCTTTTTCATTTATAATTTTATTGATTTGAGTCTTCTCCCTTTTTTTATTGAGTCTGATTGACAGTTTCTCAGTTTTGTTTTACTTCTCAAAGAACCAGCTTTTATATTTACTGATCTTTGCTATTGCCTTCTTTATATTTTTTCATTTATTATTATTATTTTGCTTGGATCTTCATGATTTTTTCCTTCTACTAAAGTTGAGGTTTTTTTCTCTTTTTACCATAGCTTAAGCTATAAGATTAGATTGTGTATTTGTTATTTCTCTTGCTTTTGAGGTAGGCTTGTATTGCAATAAACTTCCCTTGTAGCATCACTTTTATTGTATCTCATAGGTTTTAAGTTGTCTTGTTTTCATTGTCATTTGTTTCTAGGTGTATTTTGATTTTCTTTTGGATGTCTTCAGTGATCTGTTTGCTATTTAGAAGTGTATTGTTTAGGCTCATGTGTTTGTTTTTATGTGTTTTCCCCTATAGTTTATATCTAATCTTATAGTGTTATGGTTAGAAAAAATGCTTGAAATTATTTCAATTTTTAAAAACTTAGCAAGGTTTGATTTATGAACCAAGCTGTGATCTATCCTGGAGAATGTTCCATGTGCACTTGAGAAAAAAAAAATGAAATCTACTGTTTTGGGGTGAAATGTCTTGTTAGGTCTACCTGGTCCAAGATATCATTTAAAGCTTGTGTTTCTTTATTAATTTTCTATCTGAATGATTTGTCCATCCGTGTGAGTGGTGTATTAAAGTCCCCTACTATTGTGTTACTTTCAATTTTGTCTTATGTATTTGTCTTATGTATTGAGGTGCTCCTATGTTGGGTGCGTATATATTTATAATGACTATATCTTCTTCCTGGATTTACCCCTTGATCATTATAGTGTCCATTGTCTCTTGTAATGGTCTTTATTTTAAATTTTATTTTATGTGATATGAATATTGCTACTTCCATTTTCTTGTGATTTCTATTTGCATGGAATATATTTTTCCAGCCCCTCACTTTGAGTTTGTATGTGTTCTTAGGTCTGAGGTGGGTCTATATATAGGGGTCTTGTTATTTTATCCACTCAGCCAATCTGTGGCTTTTGGTTAGATCATATATTACACTTACATTTAAAGTAATTATTGATATATATGGTCCTATTTCAATTTATTTTATTGCTTTGGGGTTGTTTTATAAGGCCTTTTATTTCTCTAGTGTTTCCTCTCTATAGAAGTTCCTTTAGTATTTGTTATAGAGCTGGTCGAGTGGTGGGGGATTTCTTAACTTTTGCTTATGTATAAAGGTTTTGATTTCTCCTTCCAACCTGAATAAGATCCTTTCTGAGAGAGTAATCTTGGTTGTGTGTGTATGTGTGTGTGTGTTTTCTTTTTTCCCCCTTTCATCATTTTAAGTATATTCTACCATTCCTTTCTCTCCTATAGGGGTTCTGTTGAAAGATGAGCTGTTAGCCTTATGGGGATCTCCTTGTATGATATTTGTTCCTTTTCACTTGCTAATTTTCTTATTTGTGTTTAGTATTTGTTCATTTGATTAATATGCATCTTGGCATGTTTCTCCTTGGGTTTATCCTATATGGGAGTCTCTGGCCTTCTTGGGCTTGGGTGGCTATTTCCTTTCCCACTTTAGGGAATTTTTCAATTATTTTTGCTGTTGTTCAGTCACTCAGCATGTCTGACTCTTTGTGACCCCACAGACTGCAGCATGCTATGTTTCCCTGTCCTTCACTGCCTTTTGGGGTTTGCACAAACTCATTTCTATTGAATTGGTGATGCCATCTGACTATCTCATCCTCTGTTACACCCTTCTCCTGCTTTCAATCATTCCCAGATCCGGGTCTTTTCCAATGAGTTGGCTATTCACATCAGGTGGCCAAAATATTGGAGCTTCAGCTTCAGCATCAGTCCTTCCAATGAATATTCAGGGTTGAATTCCTTTAGGATTGACTGGTTTGATCTCCTTTCAGCCCAAGGGACTCGCAAGGTCTTCTCCAGCACCACAGTTCAAAAGCATCAATTCTTTAGGGCTCAGACTCCTTTGTGGTCCAACTCTCACATCCGTACATGACTGGAAAAATCATAGCTTTGACTATACTGACCTTTGTTGGCAAAGTTATGTCTCTGCATTTTATAATCGCCTCAAATATATCCTCATAGCTTGTCTGTTTTTTCTTGCTCTTCTGGAATCCCTGTTTCGAATGTTAATGCACTTAATGTCGTGCCAGAAGTCTCTGAGACTATCCTCATTTCTATGTATTCTTTGTTCTTTATTCTGCTCTGTTTCAGTTATTTCTGCCATTATTTCTTCCAGTTCACTTTTCCATTGTTCTGCTTCAATTATTCTGTTACTATTCCCTCTAATGTATTTTTAATCTTTGTTATTGTGTTGTTCATTGTTGATTGTCTCTTCTTTAATTCCCCTAGTTTCTTGTTAAATATTTATTGTATCTTCTCAATCTGTGCCTCTAGCCTATTTATCTGTGCTTCCATTTCCATCAACTTTACCATCATTACTTTGAATTGTTTTTCAGGTGACTGCTTATTTCCTCTTCATTTGTTTGGTCCTGTGTATTTTCACCTTTTTCCTTCATCTGCTGCATGTTTCTATGCCTCTTCATTTTTTTTTTTTTTAATTTGCTGTGTTTAGAATCTCCTGTCTGCAGGCTAGGAAGTCATAGTTCCTCTTAATTGTGGTGTCTGATCCTCATGGGTGGGGTTGGGCCAGTGCCTTGTGAAACTTTCCTGGTTGGGGGTGCCTGTGTTCTAGTGGATGGAGCTGAATCTTGTCTCCCTGAAGGGAAATGCCAGGCCCAGTAGTTTGTTTTGGTTGTCTTGGTTTGGTATGTATTTGGGAAGTCTTTCTGCTAATGGACAGGCTAAAGGCTTGGCATGAAGCATCTTTCACTGGGCCTTGATGGCCTTTGGATGGGACTTGGTGTTAGTGTTGAGATGGAGGCCTTTGAGAATACTTTCACCTACTAATGTTCCATGGGGTCAGGGAGTTCTCTGGTGATCCAAAGTCCTGGACTCAGGTCTCCCATTTTGGAGGTTTAGGCCCAACCCCTTACTGTAACACTAAGTCTCCACAAGTCACACAGCAAAGAAGATAAAACTCCAAAACAAATGGTGAAACTCAACACTTAGCATTCAAAAGCTAAGAACACTCAAAAATACTTGCATACTTACAATGAGAAAAGAATAGAGAAAAAAGAATGAAAACAGGAGTCAAAAAGAGAGAGGAATCAAAGCAATAGTCAAACCTCTAAGTGAAAATGAATATTATTAGACTCACAAAAATTTAAAATAAAAAAACATGGCAAAAATGCAGTTTAACTGAGCAATACTGTAAACTTAGGAAAAAATAAAATGAATTTATTTAAAAACAAGATATTTAAAAGACCCTGATGCTGGGAAAGATTGGGGGCAGGAGGAGAAGGGGATGACAGAGGATGAGATGGCTGGATGGCATCATCGACTTGATGGACATGGGTTTGGGTGGACTCTGGGAGTGGGTGATGGACAGGGAAGCCTGGTGTGCTGCAGTTCATGCGGTTGCAAAGAGTCAGACATGACTGAACGACTGAACTGAACTGAGAAACAGTGAAAGTGAGATGTCTTTGGAATTTTTAGTAATTTGAGTTAATATATCCCCTTTTATCATTTTGATTAGCTTGAATTGGATTTCTAACATTTTAATCTATAAGAGTTTCATCTAACCTACAAGGACTATAAAAACCCTGCTTGGTCTTTATGTTGCCTGCTTGTCAACCTTGCCTATATCATTCTACTTGCTTACTATATTCTTCCAAAACAAGCTTTCATTTTCTACAGCATGCCAAGATCTTTCCTGACTTTGCAAATATAGCCCATCTGCCTGGAATTCCCTTTATCTGATAGTTTACACAGATGACCACTCTCAATATTTAGGTCTCAGCTCAAATTTTAACTACTTAGACAGACTTTCCCTGGCCACTGTTTCTAAATAGACCCCCCGACATACTGTCAGTTATAGATTTTTGTCAGTCACTTGGGTGTACTTTCCTAATTTAGCATGCGTGCTATGGTTATATATGATCTGTGTATCTAATTTTGCCTTGCTTTCCCATATCTAAAAGCTTATGTACTCTATGGTAGAAGAAACCACATGTGACTTATTCCCTACTTTGTTAGACTGTCTCTTCATAGGAGCCATTCATTTTTGAATGAATGAATAATAATAATAATAAAAATACACCAAAACATTAGCTGACATCATATGAAGGGAATTCTATTTGAACAAAAGAGAGAGAGAGAGATGCAGACTGAGACAGAGGATGTAAAAGTTTTCCCGTGAGCAAATGTGGTAGCAGTCATAAAACCAAGTAGGACCCTGCGGAGCCCTCCCAAGAACAATAGGCTTCCTGTGTCCTTCATTTCTTCTTTGTGGGAAAAAGTCTTCAACCTCCTAGATCCTCACTGAATTCCAAAGGGCAGATTTAAGCAATTATCAGTTAGGTAAGTAAGAAAATGCAGAAACCAACAGTGCAGTGATGAGACACTTATTACTTATTTGTTTTCTATAGGCAGTACATGTATTAAAGACTTCCCTTTCTACTTTCTCATTCTATAGATAAGAAAATTCAAGAACTGATAAATTAGCAAACTTTTCTAACATTACACAGCTAGCTTGTAATAGAATCATAATAAAAACTCAGTCTTTTTACCTCCTCCTAATACATTTTGTTTCAAATTTATCATAATGTTTCACGTATTTATACTAAGACTGGATAAAGATGTGAATACCATGTATGGATTCCAGCTGCTTGGGAACTTTATGAACCCTCTCTTCACTAACTAAAGGACCACTGTGATAGCTGATCTCTTTCCCATCTTTCTTTATAAATCTCTGAATTACTCAAGTAACTTCAGTTACCTCTTTTACTCACTCACAGTTTAAAAAAGAAACTAGCTCTCAACTTAATTACTTTACTCTTTTCACATCTTTCCCTAAGCTTTCTGCTCTCCTCTCTAACTGAATCTTTTATTGCTTTTAATAACCACTTCTTACAGGGCATTTCAACTCCTAATACACCCTTTATTTTTTCTTCCTCAGAATTATTGCATGTAAGAATATTTTCCAATAATTTTAGCAAAATTTGTCCTTGCTCTTAATTTGTTTTCTACTCTCAGAGACATCCAAAAAGTTGGAGAATGATTTTTATTTTTGTGATAGTTTCCACAATGCTGAGTATATATACCTTGTCAACTATATTTTGTGTGTGCATCAACTGATGTATTTGACTCACAATAAACCTAGTCATGCCAATTGAGTTTAAATAGCTTATGATGAACATCAGACATAAGTCCATGTTAGGATATTCAGTTTTATACTCAAAAGAAATATCAATAAGCTCATCAAATCTAATTTCACCTTTCTTGTAATGACATGATTAGAAACCAGAAAAAGGGACAGACAGAATCCTTCTCTGAATAATTCAAACCCAGTAGGATGCCTGGATGAAATTATATAGAAAGCACTAGTCAACTGTGATTGTTTGCAATGCTACAGTTTTATACTGTATGCCATCATCATGTTACAAATCCAGTGGCTGCTCTTTCAATATGAGACATAATTTCTAGTGTGCAAATTTTAGAGACACAGACTGAAAAATGCAACACAACACAACCACAAAAAAATCATTAATGGAGACTAAAAGGAAGTTGTCAGTAACCACATTCTTCAATCAGTAAAAACATTTCATCGAGGGATCTATTATTCAATAGTTATCATTTGGAATACAAGTTTTATTGAGGCAGGAGGAAAAAATTTAATCAATAAAGATTGTAAGAAATAATTTAGCACATCTGATTAGTACCACTTATCTCTGTTTGTTTCCAAGGCAAACCATTCAACATCACAGTAATCCAAATCTATGCCCCAACCACTAATGCTGAAGAAGCTGAAGATGAATGTTTCTATGAGGACCTACAAGACCTTCTAAAACTATCACCAAAAAAGATGTCCCTTTCATCATAGGGGACTGGAATGCAAAAGTAGGAAGTCAAGAGATACCTGGAGTAACAGGCAAGTTTGGCTTTGGAGTACAAAATGAAGCAGGGCAAAGGCTAACAGAGTTTCACCAAGAGAACGCACTGGTCATAGCAAACACCCTGTTCCAAAAACACAAGCGATGAGTCTACAAATGGAAATCACCAGATGTTCAGTACTGAAATCAAATTGATTAAATTCTTTGCAGCCAAATATGGAGAAGCTCTATACAGTCAGCAAAAACAAGACCAGGAAATGACTGTGGCTCAAATCATGAAATCCTTATTGCAAAATTCAGACTTAAATTGAAGAAAGTAGGGAAAACCACTAGACCATCCAGGTATGACCTAAATCAAATCCCTCACAATTATACAGTGAAAGTGACAAATAGATTCAAAGGATTAGATCTGATAGACAGAGTGCCTGAAGAACTATAGTCAGATGTTCATGACATTGTACAGGAGGCAGTGATCAATATCATCCCAAGAGGAAAAAATGCAAAAAGGCAAAACGGTTGTCTGAAGAGACCTTACAAATAGCTAAGAAAAGAAGAGATACAAAAGGCAAAGGAGAAAAGGAAAGATATAACCATTTGAATGCAGAGCTCCAAAGAATAACAAGGAAAGATAAGAAAGCCTTCCTCAGTGTCAATGCAAAGAAATAGAGGAAAGCAACAGAATGGGAAAGACCAGAGATCTCTTGAAGAAAATTAGAGGTACCAAGGGAATATTTCATGCAAAAATGGACACAATAAATGACAGAAATGGTATGACCCTAACAGAAGCCGAAGATATTAAGAAGAGGTGGCAAGAATACACAGAAGAGTTTTACAAAAAAATCTTAATGACCCAGATAACCACAATTGTGTGGTCACTTACCTAGAGCTAGACATCCTGGAGTCCAAAGTCAAGTGGGCCTTAAGAAGCATCCACCACGAATAAAGCTCATGGAGGTGATGGAATTCCAGTTGAGGTATTTCAAATCCTAAAAGATGATGCTGTGACAGTGCTGCACTTATTATGCCAGCAAATTTGAAAAACTCAGCAGTAGCCAGAATATTGAAAAAAGTCACTATTCATTCCAGTTGCAAAGAAAGACAATGCCAGAGAATGTTAAAGCTACTGCACTACTGCACTCATCTCACATGCTAGCAATGTAATGCTCAAAATTCTGCAAGCAAGGCTGCAACAATATGTGAACTGTGAACTTACAAATGTTCAAGCTGGATTTAGAAAAGGCAGAGGAATCAGAGATCAAAATGTCAACATCTATTGGATCATAGAAAAAGAAAGAGAGTTCCAGAAAAATATCTACTTCTGCTTTATTGACTATGCTAAAGGCTTTGACTGTGTGCATCATAACACACTGTGGAAAATTCTTCATGAGATTGGAATACCAGATCACCTTAACAGCCTCCCGAGAAATCTCTTTGGAAGTCAAGAAGCAACAGTTAGAACCAGACATGGAACAATGGACTGGTTCCAAATGGGAAAGGCATACATCAAGGCTGTATATTGTCACCTTGCTTATTTAACTTGTATGCATCATGCAAAATGCTGGGCTGGATGAAGTATAAGCTGGAATAAAGATTGCAGGGAAAAATATCAATAACCTCAGGTGTGCAGATGACACCACCCTTATGACAGAAAGCGAAGAACAAAAGAGCTTCTTGATGAAAGTGAAAAAGGAGAGTGAAAAAGTTGGCTTAAAACTAAACTTTCGGATAACTAAGATCATGGCATCCGGTCCCATCACTTCATGGCAAATAGATGGGGAAACAATGCAAACAGTGAGAGACTATTTTCTTGGGCTCCAAAATCACTGCAGATGGTGACTGCAGCCATGACATTAAAAGACGTTTACTCCTTGGAAGAAAAACTATGACCAACCTAGACAGCATATTTTATACAGTCAGTTGATAATGTCTTCATTATTTCTCTTTGGAAATAAAATAAGAAAAGTCAAGTATAAAACATTTTTACAGGAAATCCAAAACAGCCTTTTATGATTGACAGAAGAGTAATCCATACATCCATGAGGTTTACTTTAATAAAAGCAAACTTAGCACTTGGTGAAACAAATGTAAACCAAGTATTTTATACATCTTCAATCACAGAAACTTTAAGGAGTAGATGTTTTTATTCTTGTATCAAGAAGAGATAGCTTGGTCCCCAGAGACTAAATGACTCTTCAAGGATCACATAACTGCTAATCAGAACTCCAGTCTGGATTCAAGACCCATCTACCCTACTAATCCAGAGCCCATATCTTTTCCGCAACCCACTTTTTCTCTGTTATGTCTCATTAGTAACTGTTTGGATCCCAGATTGCCTTTGTTAGTAATTATGTATTTTATTATCTAGGAGGCACAGATTAGCTGAGATATGAAATCATTTTTATTCTGCCTGGATGCATTTGTTTTAAGCTTTTGATGGGGTGATGAAAATAATAAAAGTTATCTAAATTTTTGCAGTGAAGTGACCAGAACATGTTATCATTGCCTGTCTTATCTCTTCATGGATGAGCTTCTGACATGAAAACCATTTTTTTCTGCATGTGTTCTTCTCTTTTTGAATGCTGTTCCCACTACAGAGCTCCAAAGAAAAACGTAAAGGGATAGGGAAAGGGATTGAGGGGAACTCCTGTGTAATTTTTAGTACAACTACTTATCTAGGCAACTCAAAACAAATCTCCAAAAATAAAAATCTTTTCTCCTGTCTGTACTTTATGAGAGAAAGGTATACTGGGAAAGAGTGTTTCGAGGCTGGGCAGCAGCAAGACATCAAGTAAAGAGATACTATAATGAATGTTAGAAAACAAGATCTACTAGCTATTATGATTTTACAAATTATTTAAACTTAAACTTACTGAACTTCAGGGGCGAAGGCAATGGCAACCCACACCAGCACTCTTGCCTGGAAAATCCCATGGACAGAGGAGCCTGGTGGGCTGCAGTCCATGGGGTCGCATGGAGTCGGACACGACTGAGGCGACTTAGCAGCAGCAGCAGCAGCAGCAGAACTTCAGGACCATATCTGTGGTAAAGAAAAAAAAAAAAGTTATGTGGTGTTCCAGTGGTTAAAACTCTGTCTTGCAATGTAAGGGACATTGGTTTCATCCCTGGTCTGGGAAGATCCCACATGCCATGGGGCAACAAAGCTCTTGTGCCACAATTACTGAGCCTGCACTCTAGAGTCCACGAGCCACAACTACTGAGTCTAAGCTCTGCAACTACTGAAACCCATGTGCCTAGAACCTGTGCTCTGCAACAAGAGAAACCATTGCAATGAGAAGCCTGGGCACTGCGATGAAGAGCAGCCCACGTTTGCTGCAACTAGAGAAAGTTCACATACAGCAAGGAAGACCCACCACAGCCAAAGTAAAAAACACATAAATAAATCTTAAAAAAAAAATGTTTCTTTTATCTATAAGTGAGTTAATCAACCTGAATTCGGGAAAAAAATAGCAATAAACAGTACTTCTCTGGTTTGACACTGTTATCTGCTGCGTGAATTTCTCCTTGCCACATATCCACCAATCTCTCCACCATTTGAGAGAGGGTATTCTGTAGGTGCATCATATGTATATCCATAAGATTTCTTCTCTTTCCCTATCTACCACTTTTCTCATGAAGACATGAAAAATGATAGCTATTGGTGTATTCTGTGACAGATGTTCACATCCACGAAAAAGATTCTTGATCATGTATTTATTAGGCCAATACATATATTTTTCCACAGACTGAACTACACTAATGTTAGATTTTACTAAATTCACTGAGTTTTTCTTGTGTTTGTGTAAGAACGTATATGGAAGCTTGGAAACATGAAGTAGTCTCTACTCTCTTTATCTATAATTTATTTTTGAAAACAGACCACCACATAATAATTTACAAACAAGATCCCTGCAGAAAAATGTAAGATGGAAGTGAATACTCTGAGTTAAAACTTTGCTTAAGGTAAGTCAAGGCCTAGCTGGTGACAGGAGTTGAGACATGAGACATTAACTCCAAGGAGTCAAGGAACAGCAAGAGATAATTTTATATATATATATGTAGGTATATGTATATATATATATATATATATATATATGCATATAGACTCGGGTTAGAAATATAGAATCCAGTGGTTGGATACTGAATAAATTCTTAGTTTACTTCATAATTTGACCTTAAGAAGCATCTCCCTAAATTTAAAGTTTTTATTAGTGTCAACTTACAAAAATATTCACAACTTAAAAGTTGAGAGTTAAGTTTTATTTGGTGGGAATTTTTAGGGTTTGAAGCCTGGGAAACAGCATGGCTAGTGACCCTGGCAGAACTTCTCTGAGGAATGAGGGGAGCATCCAGGTTACACAGAAGTTTTGCAAGAAAAGTTCAGGTAGTCTGAATGTCAAAGATTATTGCTTTGTAAAAAAGAAAAGATAGATATCCCAAGATAAGGAATTTAGTGCTTTCCTATGTATGGGAAGATGCAAGAGTCTGGGTTGACTGAAATCATTCCTTTCATATGCATCTCAGCCATCAGGGCTAGTATTCTGTTTTCCACATCCTGAGCTCCCTTGGGGCTCACCTTAGGGAGTGGTTACGATCTGACTGCTGCTAGATTACCGGTATTCTTCTTTCTGAGTGTCCTCAGGGCTCAGGAGCTCACATCAGAGGGCTGCAATTGCTGATGACTGTGACATCCTCATTTAATGATATGACAGGAAATATTTTATTTCTCAGTTTCCTCCTCTTGGTCTGGAATCCTGCCAATATTTGGGAGACATTTCATAACCAAATTTTATCCTATAGCAGTGGGAGGCTCATCTCAGATCAAGTGAAAATTCATATTGATATGCCATACCACGTGCTAATATATAGAACATATTGTTCTATATCTGGCCCTTTCCATTCAATGTTACCTCTGTGAAATTCAGCCACATCATTTCACATAGCTGTAAAAATTGTAAATATTTGTTTCTTTACAATATGGCACTGCACCAATGATCACATATTTTATTGCTATCTATGTATGTGATTTATATGAGAATTTTTCTATGTATATAGATCAATTTTCTTTTTAATAGATTGGTCTAATTCATTCACTTTTCTTTTTTTTAAATTACTGGTGTATTTGGACTCATACCTGCTGCCCTGTTTTGTATTTTGCTTTTACTGTATTTTCTCTTTGCCTTTATTCCCATTTTTCTTGCCTTTTCTTGTCCACAGTGCTCCTTTAAAAAATGGTCAATGAGCTTAATTATGACTTGATTCATCTCATTTTCTACCTTAATTTTCTGTTTTGCTTAGTTAACATCCATTCTTGCCTCAGAATTCATTACAAGTATTACTTCTTCAAGGATAAGTTCCTTGACACTCCCCTTCTCCATGAGTTACTATGAATGTAATTCTTTTCATGATGACTTTTACCTTTGAGATCCCAGAGTCTTGCCACGTAATGGATCTTTGAAGAAATTAAATTCATATTTGTTAAATGAATTTAGATATTTTATTTATAGTCCTCAAAAGAAGTTTAATGACTCAACTATGGGAGTATTTCATATATCTAGAGTTGATGATCATAAAGAAACCACAAAGGACTCAGTATATCAAATATATTCATAAGAGAGGATCATGAGCTCTTTGTCAAAGTCAATTTAGTTTTTTCTTTATCCATCCACAATTTTAATACGTTTATTTGTCTAGTTTCTAAGTCTATAGAATTATATACTACAAGTGTCAGTGAAATGATATATCATGCAAATAGTCACTCTCAAATCACCACAGTAATAGTTTCAAATGCAAGAGATGATGAGTCGCAAATGTCCAATGTTTTGGGTCCATTATATGGAGGACAAATCATCTATATTACAGGAATGTTTCAGAAAGTTTTTCGATGTAAGAAAAATATCCCTGCTCTCTTGGCCCCAGATGATTCCATGTTTTTCTCTTAAAGTTGTATTTTCCTCTTCTCAACTAATCTGTAAAGACCAGGCACAATAAATTAAGTGATAATGAAAGGTCAATATTCTCCCTGCTGGGGATCAGAAACCACAAGAGCAATAATTATTGGTCCTGGTCCCCGGACACTATAATATTACTAAATATCACTAGGAAAAGTGAAAATTAATAACACATATTTACCTTCATAGCACATATGCATACTACCTAACTCGCTGTCTCATATCTTATATTGAGTTTGTTTTAAAAACAAACAAATCATTGTTGATCATAAAATAGTGTAACAGTTTGTAAACCAAAGTACAAGATCCAAGTATTTAAATAAGATTTTCTTCCTTCGGAGGTATTGCTTTGAATGGACATCGTTTCAGTGTTGAAAATAGGAATATTATGTAGTGAACCAACATAAATACACAAGAAATGTTCATTCTTAAAGAATTTGACTTCTGGAAAAAAAGGAGGTGAACTAGGTGTTTGGTTTGGAGAAATGCATCTATTCCACAAATGTGTGCTAATGATTTTTTTTTCTTTCTCTTTCCTGTATATAGTCACCTGGCTTTGGAGCTTATCTGATGGAATTTCTAAAATATTTACAAAACCATTAATAAGATCATATTACAGCATCTTCATGTGATTTATTTTTTCAGAATCATTTGTTTATATCAGATCACTTAACCTTTGAAGATCAGAGTTTCTTCAGATACAAAATGTGTTTAATATCTATCTTTTTTAAATGTGGTGTTGTGATGAGTACTGATTCTGATAGTGTATGTGTCTGAATTTATAAATTATCAAAAGTCCTTATTTAAAAATTACTGAATGTGCTTCAAGATGGTGGCATAGAAAAATGTGCAGATATCTCCTTCAGCAAGAGCACAAAAATCACAGCTAGCTGTTTAACAACCAGTGACCAAAGGATGCTAAAACCCACAAAAGCAGATACCCAATGTCCAAAGACAAAGAAGCCACAACAAGATGGTAAGAGGGGCATAATCACAATAAAATCAAACCTCATACCCACTATGTCTGTGACCCACAAATTAGAAAAAAATACTACCAAAGTAGCTCTCTTATTATTGTGAAGGTTCATAACCCCACATCAGGCTTCTCAGCCTGGGGATCTGGCAAAGGGAAAGGAAAACCCCAGGGAATCTGACCTTGAAGTTGAGTGGGGCTTGATTGCAGGACTTCCACAGGACTGGAGGAAACAGAGACTCCATTGTTGGCGATCACAAGCAAAACCTTGAGTGCAAGACCCGGAGGAGGGGAGGGGGCAGCAGTGTCCCCACAGGAGACTGAACTGGACCTGCCTGCTAGTGTTGGAGGGTCTCCTGTGAAGGCATGGGTCAGCAGTGGCTCACCTCAAGGACAGGGGCCCTGGTAGCAGCACTCCTGGAAGTTGCCCAGTGGTGTAAGTCCTCTTGGGTGTTGCCATTAACATTCCATAGAGCTTGTAGACCCCAGAGCTGGGTCACCTAAGGCCAAACAACTAACAGGGAGGGAGTGCAACCCAAATCATCAATACATAATTAGATTAAAGCTTTACTGACACAACCCTTACCACCAGAGGAAGACATAGTTTTTCAAATTACCAGTCTGTCCCATCAGGAAGCTTACATAAGTCTCTTAGCCTCATCCACCAGAAGGCACTCAGAAGAAGTCAGCAGAATGACAACTCCACAGCAGCTAGAATGAAAACCACATTACAGAAAGTTAATCAAGATGAAAAAGCAGAGGATTTTGTCCCAGATGAAGGGACAAGGTAAAACCTCAGAAAAACAACTCAATGAAGTGGAGATAGGGAATCTTCCAGGAAAAAAAAAATCAGACTAATGGTAGTGAACATGATCCAGGATCTCAGAAGCAGAACAGAGAACATGCAAGAAATGTTAACCAAGAATTAGAAGAAATAAAGAACAAACAGAGAGATGGATACTACATTAGAAGGAATTGATAGCAGAATGACTGAGGCAGAACAAATAAGTGACCTGAAGGACAGAATGATGGAAAACAATGGTGCAGAAGAGAATATAGAAAAAAAGAAAGGAGAAAAAAAAAATGAAGGCAGCCTAAGAGACCTCTGGGACAACATTGAAGGCATCAATATTCACGTTATAGGGATTCCAGAAGGAGAAGAGAGAAAGAACTCAAGAAAATATTTTAAGAAACAGTAGATGAGAACTTCCCTAACATGTGAAAGGAAATAGTCAACCGAGTCCTGGAAGTGCAGAGAGTCACAGGCAGGATAAACCCAAGGAGTAACACACAGAAACACATAGTAATCAAACTGACCAAAAAAAAAAAAAAAGATAAAATATTAAAAGCAAAAGCAAAAAATGACAAATGGCATACAAGGGAACACCTATAAGGCTGTCAGCTGATTTTTCAACAGAAACTCAACAAGCCAGAAGGGAATGGCATGATATATTTAAAGTGATGAAAGGGAAGAACCTACAACCAAGAATACTTTATCCAACAAGACTCTTGTTAAGACCTGAAGGAGAAATCAAAAGCTTTCCAGACAAGTAAGAGTTAAGAGAATTCAATAACACCAAACCAGCTTTACAACAAATGCTAATGGAACTCCTTTAGGCAGGAAACAAGAGAAGGAAAAGACTTATACAAAATAAACCCAAAACAATTAAGAAATTATTTTATTAATAGAATAATACCTGTTGATAATCACTTTAAATATAACGGATTAAATGCACCAACCAAAAGACTTAGACTGAATGGACAGATGAAGAAATGTGTATATACACACATCTCTTTTTTTCTCAGCTATTTTTAAGGCCTTCTAGACAACCATTTTGACTTTTTGCATTTCTTTTTCTTGGGGATGGTCTTGATCACTGCCTCCTGTACAATGTCACAAACCTCTGTTCATAGTTCTTCAAGCAATCTGTCTATCAGATCCAACCCTTGGAATCTATTTGTCACTTCCACTGTATAATTATAAGGGATTTGATTTAGGTCATACCTGGATGGTATAGTGGTTTTCCCTACTTTCTTCAATATAAATCTAAATTTTGCATTAAGAAGTTCATGATCTGAGCCACAGTCAGCTCCCAGTATTGTTTTTGCTGACTGTATAGAGCTTTTCCATCTTTGACTGCAAACAATATAATCAATCTGATTTCTGTATTGACCATCTGGTGATTTCCATGTGTAGAGTAGTCGCTTGTGTTGTTGGAAGAGGGTGTTTACCATGACCAGTGCATTCCCTTAGCAAAACTCTGTTAGCCTTTGCACTGCTTCATTTTGTATTTCAAGGCCAAATTTGCCTGTTGTTCCAGGTATCTCTTGACTTCTTACTTTGCATTCCAGTCCCCTTTAATGAAGAGGACATCTTTTTTGGGTGTTACATTTAGAAGGTCCTGTAGGTCTTTGTAGAACCATTCAACTTCTGCTTTTTAAGCGTTACTGGTTGGGGGCCTAGGCTTGGATTACTGTGATATTGAATGGCTTGCCTTGAAAATGAACAGAGGTCATTCTGTCATTTTTGAGATTGCCTCCAAGTACTGCATTTTGGACTCTTTTGTTTGGGCTACTCCATTTCTTCTAAGGGATTTTTGCCTACAGTAATAGATATAATAGTCATCTGAGTTATTCACCTATTCATCTGAGTTAAATTCACCCATTTTAGTTCACTGATTCCCAAAATGTTGATGTTCACACTTACCATCTCCTGTTTGACCACTTCCAATTTACCTTGTTTCATGGACCTAACATTTCAGGATCCTATGCAATATTGTTCTTTACAGCATCGGACTTTACTTCTATAACCAGTCACATCCACAACTGGGCATTGTTTTTGCTTTGGCTCCATCTCTTCATTCTTTCTGGAATTATTTATCCACTCTTCTCCAGTAGCATATTGGGCACCTACTGACCTGGGGAGTTCATCTTTCTGTGTCACATATTTTTGCCTTTTCATACTGTTCATGGGGTTCTCAAGGCAAAAATACTGAAGTGGCTCGCCATTCTCTTCTCCAATGGACCACGTTTTGCCAGAATTCTCCATCATGATCCGTCTGTCTTGGGGGCCCTACACGGCATGATTCATAGTTTCATTGAGTTAGACAAGGCTGTGGTCAGTGCGATCAGTTTGATTAGTTTTCTGTGATTGTGGTTTTCATTCTGTCTGCCCTCTGATGGATAAAGATAAGAGGCTTATGCAAGCTTCTGGATGAGAGGCTTAAGGAAGTTTCCTGATGGGAGCTAAAGGCAAAGGAGAAAAGGAAAGATATACCCAATTGAATGCAGAGTTTCAAAGAGTAGCAAGGAGAGATAAAAAGAGGTTCTCAGTGATCAATGCAAAGTAATAGAGGAAAGCAATAGAATGGGAAAGACTAGAGATCTCTTCAAGAAAATTAGTGATACCAAGTGAACATTTCATGCAAAGATGGGCACAATAAAGGAAAGAAAGTGTATCAACCTAACAGAAGCAGAAGATATTAAGAAGAGGTGGCAAGACTACACAGAAAACTATACAAAAAAGATCTTCATGACACAGATAACCATGATGGTGTGATCACTCACCTAGAGCTAGACATCCTGGAAAGGGAAGTCATGTGGACCTCATGAAGCATCACTATGAACAGAGCTAGTGGAGGTGATGGAATTCCAGTTGAGCTATTTCAAATCCTCAAAGAGGATGATGCGAAAGTGCTATACTCAGTATTCCAGCAAATTTGGAAACTCAGCAGTGGCCACAGGACTGGAAAAGATCAGATTTCATTCCAAACCCAAAGAAAGGCAATGCCAGAGAGTGTTCAAACTGCTACACAATTGCACTCATCTCACACCCTAGCAAAATAATGCTCAAAATTCTCTAAGCCAGACTTCAACAGTATGTGAACCATGAACTTCCAGATGTTCAAGTTGGATTTAGAAAAGGCAGGGGAACCAGAGATCAAATATCCAACCTCCTTTGGATGATTGAAAAAGCAAGAGAGTTCCAGAAAAACATCTATTTCTGTTTTATTGACTATGTCAAAGCCTTTGACTGTGTGGATCACAACAAACTATGGAAAATTCTTCAAAAGATGAGAATACCGGACCACCTCACCTGTCTCTTGAGAAATCTCTATGCAGGACACGAAGCAACAGTTAGAACTGGACATGGAACAACAGACTGGTTCCAAATCAGGAAAGGAGTACATCAAGGCTGTATATTGTCACCCTTCTTATTTAACTTGTATGCAGAGTACATTGTGCGAAATGCCAGGCTGGATGAAGCACAAGCTGGTATCAAGATTACTGGGAGAAATATCAGTAACCTCAGATACACAGATGACAGCACCCTTAATGGCATAAAGTGAAGAAGAACTAAAGAACATCTTGAAGAAAGTGAAAGAAAAGAGTGAAAATTTGGCTTAAAACTCAACATTCAGAAAACTAAGATCATGGCATCTGGTTCCATCACTTCTTGAAAAATAGATGGGGAAACAATGGAAACAGTGAGAGACTTTATTTTGGGGGGATCCAGAATCACTGAAGATGGTGAGTGCAGCCATGAAATTAAAAGATGCTTGCTCCTTGGAAGAAAAGCTATGACCATCCTAGACAGCATATTAAAAAGCAGAGACATTACTTTTCCGGCAAAGATCCGTCTAGTCAAAGCTATGGCTTTTCCAGTAATCATGTATGGATGTGAGAGTTGGCCCATAAACAAATCTGAGTGGTGAAGAATTAACACTTTTGAACTGTGGTGCTGGAGAAGACTCTTGAGAGTCCCTTGAACTGCAAGGAAATCCAACCAGTCAATCCTAAAGGAAATCAGTCCTGAATATTCATTGGACAGACTGATCCTGAACCTAAAACTCCAATACTTTGGCCACCTGATGCAAAGAACTGACTCACTGGGAGAAAAGAAATGTGATCCTGGGAAAGATTGCAGGCAGGAGAAGGGGATGACAGAGGATGAGATGGTTGGATGGTATTTCTGACTCAATGGTCATGAGTTTGAGCAAGTTCCGAGATTTGGTGATGGACAGGGAAGCCTGGCTTGCTGCAGTCCATGGGGTTGCAAAAAGTCGAATACGACTGAGCAACTGAACTGAACTGATATGTACTTACCACATAACTCTACTTAACTCCAGAAAGGGAAAATGAAAATGTTAGTCGCTCAGTCGCGTCCAACTCTTTGCGATCCCATGGACTATAGCCAGCCAGGTTCCTCTGTCCATGAAATTCTCCAGGAAGAATACAGGAGTGGGTAGCCATTCCCTTCTACAGGGGATCTTCCTGACCACGGATCAAAAACCGGTCTCTTGCATTGCAGGCAGATTCTTTACTGTCTTAGCTACTCCCCAAATTGCATGTAATTATTTTCCATTGTTAACTTTATCATGCATCCATTATGGCATGCGATTTTCATTTCAGTTCATTTCAGTCCCTCAGTCGTGTCTGACTCTTTATAACACCATGGACTGCAGCACGCCACCTTCCCTGTCCATCATCAAGTCCTGGAGCCTCCTCAAACTCCAGTCCATCAAGTCATTGAAGCCCTCCAACCATGGCTTGTGATATTAATCATCTTTTTTGTCTGGTTATTGATTGTGAAAACTGATAAAGATCAGTTACTATTATCATTATTTAATTACTATTCACTTAATTACATTAGTCAAGAACTTCCAGATGCCCAAGCTGGGTTTAGAAAAGACAGAGGAACCAGAGATCAAATTGCCAAGATTCACTAGATCTTAGAGAAAGAAGGGAATTCTAGAAAAACATTTACCTCTGTTTTTGTCAACTACTCTCAAGTCTTTGTGGATCATAACAAACTGTGGAGAGCTATTAAAGTTATGGGAATACCAGATCATTTTACCTGTCTCCTGAGAAACCTGTATGCAGATTAAGAAGCAACAATTAGAACCCCGTATGAAATAATGGATTGGTTCAGGATTGAGAAAGGAGTAGGACCGGGTCATCTATTTTCACTCTGCTTATTTAGCCTATATGCTGAGTACACCATGTGAAATGCTGGGCTGGAAGAGTTACAAGCTGGATTCAAGATATGTGGGAGGAACATCAACAACCTCAGATATGCAGATGATACCACTTTAATGGCAGAAAGTGAAGAGAAACTAAAGAACCTCTTGGTGAAGCTGAAGGAGGAGAGTGAAAAAGCCAGCTTAAAGCTAAATGTTAAAATAAATAAATAAATAAGTTTATGGCCTTCAGTTCCATTACTTCATGGCAAATAGAAGGGGAAAACATGGAAATAGTGACAGATTTCCTCTTCTTGGGCTCTAAAATCTCTGCAGATGGTGACTGAGCCATGAAATCAGAAGATGATTGCTTCTTGGCAGTAAATCTATGACAAACAGACATCAGTCTTCTGACAAAGGTCTGTATAGTCAAGGCTATGGTTTTCCCAGTGGTCATGTACAGTTGAGAGAGCTGGACCATAAACAGAGCAGAGTGTCAAAGATTCGATGCCTTTGAATTGTGGTGCTGGAGAAGACCCCTGAGAGTCTCTTGGACAGCAAGGTGGTCAAACCAGTCAATCTTACAGGAAATTAACCATATATGTGCATTGGAAGGACTAATGCTGAAGCTGAAACTCCCATCTTTTGGTCACCTGATGTGAACAGTTGAATCATTGGAAAAGTCCCTGATCCTGGGAAAGATTATGGACAGAAGGAGAAGAGGGTATTAGAGTATGAGTTGGCTGGATGGCATCCCTGATACAATGGACATGAACTTGGGCAAACTTCAGGAGATGGTGAGGGACAGAGAGGCCTGGTGTGCTGCATTCCATGGGGTCGCAAAGAGTCAGACATGATTGGGTGACTGAACAACAACATTCACTTAATACCATTGTATCATGATTGGCCAACAGTAAATAATAGAATTCTAGATCATTAAAACTAACATTTAATAGAAAAACCTATCGTCACTTTTTAAATTCCAGATGAATATCAGAATTATCTTGGAAATTTTTGAAACATAGAAATGCCCAGGTATTGTTTTTTTCCTCCGAAGCTCCAGATGTGTTTCTAATGAGCTGTTGTATTTAAAAACAACTGAACTATATGATGATCTTTCACTCATCTAGTTTGTTTCACTTTTTTCTATTTCATATGCAGTGCTCTCATTTCATTTAGTTTATGTTTTTCAGTTTCTCTGTCTCTTCAATTTATTTTTTGGTGTTCTTTCTCAAGCCTTTATCAAGCATAGTAGAAAAGCTTTTGAATACATACATGTGTACATATATATTACATATGATATAATGTATATGTTTTAGAAATCTTATAAATTTTTGCCTAGGTAAGAAATTTGACATTTGGTCCCACTTGTTTTACTTAGTATGAATAGAAGGCTAGATTTCCTATTTAAAAAATAGATATACAACATGCAACAAAGGTTTGCTGTATAGCACAGGGAACTTCAGTCAATATCTTGTAGCAACTTATAATGGAAAATGATCTGAAAAATAATGTATGTATATATGTATAACTGAATCATCTTGCTGTGCACCTGAAACATATGTCAAGTATATCTCAATAATATATATATATATTAAAAAGTAAAAAAAAATCTGTTGAGAAACTCATTTTCTATAATAATATTGATGTTGTCAGTCACCAAATCATGTCTAACTCTTCACGACCCCATGGACTGCAGCATGCCAAGTTTCCCTGCCCTTCACCATCTCCCAGAGTTTGTCCAAGTTCATTTCCATTGAGTCAGTAATGCCATTCAACCATCTCATCCTCTGCTGCCATCTTCTTCTTCTGCCTTCAATCTTTCCCAGCATCAGGGTCTTTTCCAATGAGTCAGTTGTTTGCATCAAGTGGCCAAAGTATTGGCGCTTCAGCATCAGTCCTTCCAAAGAGTATGATTTCCTTTAAGATTGACTGATTTGATCTCCTGGATTTCCAAGTGACTTTCAAGAGTCTTCTCTAGCACCACAGTTCAAAAGCATCAATTCTTGCATGCTCTGCCTTCTTTATGGTCCAGCTCTCACATTCACACATGACTACTGGAAAGTCCATAGCCTTGACTATATGAACTTCTGTCAGCAAAGTGATATGTGTTTGCTTTTTAACACAGTCTAGGCTTGTTATAGCTTTCTGCAAAGAAGCAGTCCTTTTCTAATTTCCGGGCTGCAGTCACCATCCTCAGTGATTTTAGAGCCAAAGAAAAGGAAATCTGTCACTACTTCCACCTTTTCTCCTTCTATTAGCCATGAAGTGATGGGACCAGATGCTGTGATCTTAGTTTTTTTTTTTTCCTCTTAATATTGAGTTTTAAGCTGTGTTTTTCACTCTCCTCCTCTCCCCTCATCAAGAGGCTTTTTAGTTCTTCTTTTCTTTCTGCCATTAGAGTGGTATCATCTGCATATCTGAGGTTGCTTATGTTTCTCCCAGCAGTCTTGAGTCCAGCTTGTAACTCATCCAGTCAGGCATTTCTCATGATGTGCTCTGCATAGAAGTTAAATAAATAGGGTGTCAATATACAGCCTTGATGTATTCCTTTCTCAATCCTGAACCAGTCAGTTGTTCCATACAGGGTTCTAATTGTTGCTTCTTGACCAGCAGACAGGTTTCTCAGAAGACAGGTAAAATGGTCTGATATTCCCATCTCTTTAAGAGATTTCCACAGTTTGTTAAGATCCACACACTAAAAAGGTTTTAGCATAGTCAATGAAATAGAAGTAGATGTTTTTCTATAATTTCTTTGCTTTATCTATAATGGAGCAAATGTTGGCAACTTGATCTCTGGTTCCTCTGTCTTTTCTAAACCCAGCTTGAACATCTGGAAGTTCTTGGTTCATGTAATGCTGAAACCTAACTTGGAGGATTTTGAGCACAATCTTACTAGCATCAGAGATGAATGCAATTGTCTGGTGGTTTGAACATTCTTTATTACTGCCCTTCTTGGAAATGGGACTAGGATTGACCTTTTCCAGTCCTGTGGCCACTGCTGGGCTTTCCAAATTTGCTGATATACTGAGTGCAGCACTTTAATAGCATCATCATTTAGGATTTTAAAAAGCTCTGCTGGAATTCCATCACCTCCACTAGTTTTTTTGGCAGCAGTGCTTCCTAAGGCCCCCTTGACTTCACAGTCCAGAATGTCTGGCTCTAGTGAGAGACTACACCATTGTGGCTATCCAGGTCATCAAGAACTTTTCTGTACAATTCTTCTGTGTTTTATTTCCATCTCTTCTTGATCACTTCTGCTTCTATTTGGTCTTTACTCTTTCTTTCCTTTATTGTGCCCATCTTTGGATGAAATATTCCCTTGATATTTCCAGTTTTCTTGAAGAGATCTCTGTTCTTACCCTTTCTGTTGGTTTTCTTCTATTTCTTTGCACTGTTCATTGAAGAAGGCCTTTTTGTATCTCTTTGCTATTCTCTGGAACTCTGCATTTGATTGGGTGTACCTTTCCCTTTCTCCCTTTCTTCTCGCTTCTCTTCTTTCCTCAGCTATTTGTAAAGCCTTTTCAGAAAACCGTTTTGCATTCTTGTATATCTTTTCCATTGAGATGATTTGTTCACTGCCTTCTGTACAATATTATGGACCTCTGTCCATAGTTCAGACACTCGTTTTACTTGATCTAATTCTTTGAATATATTCTTCACCTCCACTGCATATTCATAAGGAATTTGATTTAAGTAGTATCTAACTGACCTACTGGTTTTCCCAGCTTTCTTTAGTTTAAGCCTGAATTTTGCTATGAGGAGCTAATGCTCTGAGCCACAGTCAGCTCCAGGTCTTGCTTTTGCTTACTATATACATTTTCTCCATCTTTGGCTACAAAGAATGTAATCAATCTGATTTAGTACTGACCATGTGGTGAGGTCCATGTTTAAAGTCATCTCTTGCGCTGTTGAAAAAGTATGTTTACTGTAACCAGTGTGTTCTCTTGGCAGAATTTTGTTAGTCTCTGTCCTGCTTCATTTTGTAATCCAGGGCCAAACTTGCCTGAAACTTGAACTTGACTTCCTACTTTTGCATTCCAATCCCCTATGGTGAATAAGACATCTGTTGTGTGTGTGTGTGTGTGTGTGTGTGTACCTGCGCTAGCTCTAGGAAGTCTTCTAGGTCTTCACAGAACTGATCAACTTCAGCTCATTCAGCATTGGTGGTTAGGGCATAAATTTGGATTACTGTGATGTTGAATGGTTTGCCTTGGAAATGAACCAAGATCATTCTGTTATTTTTAAGGTTGCACTCAAGTATTGCATTTCAGGCTTCCCTGATAGCTCAGTTGGTAAAGAATCCACCTGCAGTGCAGGAGACCCCTGCTCCTTTCCTGGCTCAGGAAGATCCCCTGAAGAAGGGATATGCTACCCACTCGTTTTCTTGGTCTTCCCTTGTGACTCAGCTACTAAAATATCCACTTGAAATGTAGGAGACCTGGGTTCGATCACTGGGTTGGGAAGACCCCCGGGAGAAGGGAAAGGCTAGCCATTCCAGTATTCTGGCCTGGAGAATTCCATGGACTGTAAAGTCCATGGAGTCGCAAACAGTCGGACATGTCTGAGCAACTTTCACTTATGGACCTAACGTTCCAGGTTCCTAAGCAATACTGTTCTTTACAGCATGGGATTTTACTTTTGTCATGAGATGCATCCACAACTGAGTGTCATTTCTGCTTTGGCCCAGCTCCTTCATTTTTTCTGAAGCTATTAGGAACTGTCCACTCTTCTCCAGTAGCATATTGAACACCTTCCAACCTGAGGGACTCATCCTTCTGTGTCATATGATTTTGCCTTTTTGTGCAGTCCTCCAGTGGATCACGTGTTGTCACAGCACTCCACTATGACCCGTCCATGTTTGATGGCCCTACACAGCATGGCTTAGAGCTTCACTGAGTTATGCAAGCCCCTTCGCCATGACAAGGCAGTGATCCATGAAGGGGACAATAATATTAGGTAAATGTATAATAACTATTATGTATATATAAACTGATACATAATAAATATATTTACCTACATTACCCTTGGGGGATAGTGTATATAAAAAAGTAAAATCAACAAAATGAATGTGGATAACACTCAAGTCAGGAGTGGGAAGAATAGAGATAGTACCATTTGTATTTCCATTAATTTAAATGAAATCTGAAAATGTCTTATTTTCCTTTACATCCTCAGAGATATAATATACAAGTCTCCCAGTGTAAACATTCTCTACCCTATTTTAAATAAGACTGCTGTACTGTACATCAATTTAAGTTTAGAATGTAGCTCTGAAGAGGTCACATATAAATATTACTTTTCCCACTTGAAAAACATTATGAATTTGATTCACAGAAGTAAAGAAAAAGAAAAAAACATGAAAAACTGTATCTGAAGGCAATAAGGTATTTTTATATTGCTTAGCAATCCAGTAAATTTTAAGCAAATAGCCTTGAAATTTACACAGTAGTGCTAAATTCTTAGTGATTCATGTTTCTTGGTTACATCATATAAAGAAGAGAAATGCGATGAGCACTGACAAACCTTAAATTTTAACAATTGTGTACTTCATAACTGAACTTTTCTGAAGTTTGTCCTAAAATATGGACTGAGTTGAGCACAGACATAGGAAGAACAGGCACTACTTATTATGGTGGTTTAGAAACACTATAATGCTCTTCTGACTCTAAATATCTGACCTTCTATAGCTTATACAATCTTTGGTTTAATATGAAAGTACTGATGCCACTTATTAAAAAGAAAAAGCTTGTTCTAAAGATTTTGAAACTTTAACATTCAATGGACTACAATAAAGACATTATATTTATAATAATTGTTATAGAATTAATTTCAAACAGTAAAAAGTATTCCTTTAAATTAGAGAAGTCTCAAAAAGCACTAGGAACACATAAAACTGAAGCTGAGTCTGAAATAATTTTAGAGTTAGTAGAGGGAAAGCAATGTTTATGGGAGTGAATGAGGAATGTATATTTAAAAGTCTCAGATTCATATCAGTGGACTTTAAACTTCTTCAAGTAGGCCTGTGGTGGTTTAATCTTTAAGTCGTGTCAAACTCCTCCAATCCCATGGACTGTAGCCCACCAAGTTCCTCTGTCCATGGGATTGTCCAGTAAAGAATACTAGAGTGGGTTGTCATTTCCTTCTACAGGGGATCTTCCCTACCCAGGGGTTGAACCTGGGTCTCCTACATTGTAGGCAGATTCTTTACCACAGAGCTACCTGGGAAGCCCTCAAGTAGGCCTAGGGATAGCTTAATTTCTGGATAAAAACTCCTATTTCCCTGGTTTAAATTTATCTGTTATTCTTTTCTACCTAAATATTCTTCAGTCTGCTGCTGCTGCTGCTAAGTCGCTTCAGTCGTGTCTGACTCTGTGCGACCCCATAGACGGCAGCCCACCAGGCTCCGCCGTCCTCGGGATTCTCCAGGCAAGAATACTGGAGTGGGTTGCCATTTCCTTCTCCAGTGCATGCAAGGGAAAAGTGAAAGTGAAGTCGCTCAGTCGTGTCCGAGTCTTAGCGACCCCATGGACTGTAGCCCACCAGGCTCCTCTGTCCAAGGGATTTTCCAGGCAAGAGTACAGGAGTGGGGTGCCACTGCCTTCTCCAATTCTTCAATCTAGTTTGAGGTAAAATAAGATGTAGGGGAAGATGATGCAATCTATGCTAGAGATTGCAGTTTTCCTGTTCCCCTGCTTCTTCTTTTACAGTCTTCTATCCAGCAACCTGAAGGACTAATATGTCCTTTTCTTTGTATTACACTTAAAGTAACATCTCTATCTGGCAACTTTGGTTGCATTATGAATTTCTACCTACTTCTCTAATCTCATGCTGTATCCTGTCCCCCTCTACCTCTTGCCCATTATTCTCTGAAAGTGAAAGTGAAGTCGCTCAGTTGCGTCCGACTTGTTGCAACCCCATGGACTGTAGCCTGCCAGGTTCCTCCATCCGTGGGATTTTCCAGGCAAGAATACTGGAGTGAGTTGCCATTTCCTTCTCCAGGAGATCTTCCTAACCCAGGGATTGAACCCGGGTCCCCTACATTGTCGGCAGATGCTTTACCATCTGAGAGACTAGGGAAGTCCAATATTCTCTTGTCAGTATCAATTTTATGCTATATCTTCAACACAACCAAGCTTGATTCTGATTCTGCAAGTTTTACCCAAAAGTTGTTTCATCTACCCAAACACTCATCTACCTACTTTCATTGGCTGAGTCCTTTTTGTCATTTAAGTATCATCTTAGATATCTTCTCTTTCGAATCTATGCCTCTGCCATAACACCTTTATAATTTTTTCTGTACAACACATCAATATCTTCTATTTTATTGGGCATACATTTATTGTTTCATTGTCTATCATAGAAACAGGAACCTTGATGCTCTACCTAAGTGCTATGTTCTCAGCACTTAGAATTGTAACTTGAGAACGACTATTGTTCCCCCATCTTTCTCACCAAATTATGTAAAGTTGAGCATGTGAAATATTTCCAACCACAGCACAATTATCTCTACATTTTTTTTTTCTATTTTATTCCTACAAACTTAATCATGGCCTAGAACTCTGGTTCATGTGCATGTGGGTGCATTTTCAAGTAAAAGATCTAAAGTTTTTCAACTAAACTGGTAGTATATCCACAAATAGTACAGATCCAAGATGCATGTGAAATGAAAATATCCCCTGCCATATTAATAAATAAAAAATGTCACAACCATCAGCAATTTCTGGCCTCCACATGTGAATGAGGCCTCTCAAAACTGAGATTCAGTGGATGCTGCCCCCCGCTGCCCCCGTGGTGATTGCTGAGGAGCTGGGGGAATGCTAGAAGCTAGGTGAACAAGGAAAAAGGATTTGGCCTAGATAGCTGAGCTGCGTATGAAAGGAATGAATCCAGTGAGACCATAGGCTTGCATTTTCCCATACTTAGACTGCTAAATTCCTTAACTCAATACCTGATCTTTGATGTTCAAACTTTCTGTTCCCTTTGTTGCAAATTTGCATATAGCCTGACTTTCCCTCCTGCCTTCTTGGAGCAGTTTTCTCAGAGCTACTGAGATGCTGTCTCCCTGTCTGCAAGTCCTAAGCTTTCCCACCTGATAAAATAAATCTCTACTTTCAGGTTATGACTATATTTTTTAGTCGATATGTCCGAAGTCTGTTCTTCCTATGTAAAACAGAAATACAGTCTGAGATGTTCATTGAAAATGTAATGATTAAAAAAAAAACTATTTTATTTGATTTTCAAGAAGTTGTAAATGTTATTAAAAATTCAAACATGAGCAAAATTCTTTCAGAGGAAAAGCGATAGAGTTTCCTTGTGGATTATGCATGATACGAAAAAAAATGGTCAAACTGAAATGATGTAAAAGGTAAAAAATTGTCAAACTGAAATGATGTAAAAGGTGGAAACACAGAATTTAACTTTCAATTTTGATTGAATGTTCAAGGAGTAAAAATCTGCAGAGTTCAATTGAGTTGTAAGAGTGAGAAAGAAGAATAATATATGTTGGTGAGAAAACAATAGCAATTTCTACATTGTAAAGTCATTTTTGCATTAATTCTCTTTTGTTATAAGACTGAAGCCTAGTAATGCTTGACAGCAATAGCTAATTATGAGAATTTTCCTACAAACCTGCAGCGCTTTATTCAGAGACTAGGGATGAAGGTTGTGGAGTAAAAGATTGGAGTGTGATAAATATTGAACAATTGAAAGACTTGGTTTATGCAGTAAGGGGAAATGTTTGCTGATACAAATTTTGACAATTAATTATGCTCACCAATAAAAAATAATTTCTAAACTGCAGTGGATGTGACTGCTTTCTGGAACAGATAAGTGACCGTAGTTTAAACTGAGTTGCAATTTGCCATGTTCCAATTAAAGCATGGAATTGACACATCCCAGACCCCAGCGTGAATTTTGCATTTTGGCAAAAGCTGGGAATATTAATTCAATATGTTGATGGGAATAAGGCAAACAAGACAGGGTGAAAAAAACTGGACACTTTCCAGGATGCTGATTACTCACGTGACTAATCTGAAAGTAAATGCATCATGAAAATTAGATGTGAAATTGACTTCCTGGTTTGGAGAGATACCAGCATGTGAAATTGTGTGCATTCTTAACACTACATCACGCTGGGGTCTGGGATGTGTCAATGCCATGCTTTAATTGTAACATGGCAATGGATGGACATTACTTAGAAACTGAAGAACAACAACAATGGGTGGAATATTCTTTAGAAATAATATAAGTTTCCATAAGGTTTAGTCTTGTTAAAAGGACATCCAGTGATGCAGAAATGCATTTCTGAAAGTGTCTTTAATGATTGCATGGAAATATTTAGGCTATTTGAGAAGAAGAACTGGGATACATTGTGAAATATTCCAGCTGCCTGATTTCTTTAAATTCCACCAAAGGCCAACTTTCTGTTGCTTGACACTTCTCTTTTTCTACTCCATTTGTATTTAATGTAAAAATTAATTAAATTTTTTTCAAAACAAGAAATTAAAAACATTTTAACAGTTTCAGGAAGTCTGCCTCTTCCTTGTCCTTCAAAAATAGCACGAGAGAACATTAGAAAAACTCATTAAGTAGCATTTCCATTTGGACCATTTTGTCTTAAATGACCCAGCCATTCAATCAGGCAGATCAACTTACTGAAAAATATAGCTGATATCTACTTGCATTTATTGTTTCTTCTTTGAAAGAAATGACAGTATTACATTAAAATATTAAATATTTATGATTGGATAGTATACCTTCAACCAAAATCATTGCTAGCTAGACATGGGAGTTTGGAATGTCTTAGATGATGTTTTGATAAATTTGATATTCTTTACATTTGTATCGCTTGATTGGTGTCTAATTCATCTTTGGAACAAGTATTAAATATTTAAAAAGTCCCCCTTTTGAAGATCATTGGGCATATTGAGAGTGTGACACATTTCCTGTTGATAATGCTTTGCATTGCCTTTTTTTTTTATATTTTAACTTTGTTTTTAATCTGATGCCCACATAACTTGAACACAACAGAGAATCCATGTATTTTTCTAACCAATTAGGAAATTGAACTCCACAGAGACTACATTCTTCAAGTTTATACAACTAAAAAATAAGATTTTATGAGCTCTTCTTTTTGTGTATTTGTTGTAGCTAAAATATATATCAATGCAATTTGTTAAAAAGAATAAATTATTTATCAAGATGACTTTCTAAAACATTTTCTTCTAGGATAGAAAGAAATCTATAACAAACTATCCAAACTTCATTTCTCATAGCTCATGAAAATAGATATATTCAGAAGTTTAATACTGAGTGGTATAATAAAGTTTATTTCATAATGAAACAAATGGAATTATCAACTTTAGCCTTTTTTCTACTTTTAATTGAAGATAATGTAAAACATGATATCACTTAGTGAGTTATTATTAGAAAAACATCCCTTTAATCACTTCTTTCACCCATGAAAGAAGATTGAAACTTACCAGTTCCAAGTCATATGTATAATCTATCTCCCTCTAACACTTTTTTTCTAAGCAACTGACTGCTTTAGCCCTCTAGTGTTATTAATTTTATAGTTTATTGCATTAGTCTCCACTCTAAATTTTCTACAAATTTGTTGTTTTATCAAGAACTTTAATCAGATTCAAGTTTGATATTTTCTGGGAAGACAACTCACATGTGATGTGCATCTTTGATTCAAAAACACATAATATCTCGTTATCTCTCTTTGGTGCTATTAACAGTCATTGGTACTTTATAATTACATCCTTAACTCAGTAAGTTTTTCAAAATAGTGACTTCCAATGTTATTATTTGTACTTATTTTTTGGATTTTTTTAAATCATGTGAAATATACTATCAAACACTATTTTATTATGCAGTGATTTGGCTTGTACAAGAACAGCAAAATATTTCCTTGAGCCTTTTTCATTATTACTAATAGTCAAAGTAATAAGTTAATTTTCCAGCATTTTCCAAAAGTGACAAATCAAATTTTCATATAATTATTAATGTATAGATTTAAACATTTTATAGGTCATCATTATCCTTAGGGATGTTCACACTGCACCATCTTTTACCAGTAGCTGCTGCTGCTGCTGCTAAGTCGCATCAGTCGTGTCCGACTCTGTGCGACCCCATAGACGGCAGCCCACCAGGCTCCACCGTCCCTGGGATTCTCCAGGCAAGAACACTGGAGTGGGTTGCCATTTCCTTCTCCAAAGCATGAAAGTGAAGTCTCTCAGTCGTGTCTGACTCTTAGCGACCCCATGGACTGCAGCCTACCAGGCTCCTCCATCCATGGGATTTTCCAGGCAAGAGTACTGGAGTGGGGTGCTATCGCCTTCTCCGTTTTTTCTATCTACTTTAGCCTTTATTTCTGACATACGTTGCTCTTTCCTGAGTTCTGTCATGTTGCTTGTGAGTTCTAATTCTGACTTGTGTTGCTTAATATTGGTGTGGTTTTCTTAATGCATTTTAACATGCTAAAAATGTGTAGTAGCTTTACCAAATGCTTGTGCGCTATCTTTCTAGCTTGCTTTTCTTGTATATAGGGAGGTTATTTTATCCATATATTGTTTTTTTTTTTTTGTCTCCACTTATAATTCTAAAGAAATTGACCTCAGTCTTACTTTTACATGCATTCAGTTTTCCTGAACTTTCTAAAATTTTATTTATTTATTCTTAAATGAGACAAAGATGAATATTTTTAATGATAAAAGGTACAATTTACAAAGGAGATAGCCATTATAAGCCATTCGACACCTAACAAAAAAGAAAAAAAGATACATAAAGCAACAATCAGAAGAAATATAAGGGAAAAGAAAAAACAACTATTATAATGAGACATATGAATGTTTCTCTGGAACTATTTTAACAAGTGCAGAAAAAAAAGTAACAACAGGAGCATCTTGAATGAAGTCATTAAGGACTTAAATAAAATATATATTTATTCATTCATATTAATATTAAACCCTACACAAATATATTTAAAATTTTATCTCATATACTATTATTACATTTCCTTAGGACATTTAGAAAAACTGTAAAAGAAATAAACATCACTAAATTTCAAAAAGCAGAATTCTTTTTTGTGTGTGATTCAGTTGTACATATATACATACATTATTTTTGAAATTATTTATCATTATACATTACCATACACATTATAGCATTATACATTATCATTATACATATTAAGCTAAAGGCAAAGGAGAAAAGGAAATATATACCCATGTGAATTCAGGGTTCTAAGAATAGCACAGAGAGATAATAAAGACTTTCTCAGTGATCAGTGCAAAGAAATAGAGGAAAACACTAGACTGGGAAAGACTAGAGATATCTTCAAGAAAATTAGAGATATCAAATGACTATTTCCAGCAACAATGGGAACAATTAAGGACAGAAATGGTATGGACATAACAGAAGAAGATATTAAGAAGAGGTGGCAAGAATACACAGAAGAACTATACAAAAAGATCTTCATGACCCAGATAATCATGATGGTGTGATCACTCACCTAGAGCCAGACATCCTGGAATTCGAAGTCAAGTGGACCTTAGGAAGCATCACCATGAACAAAGCTAGTGGAGGTGATGGAATTCCAGTTGAGCTATTTCGAAGCCTAAAAGATGATTATGTGAAAGTGCTGCACTCAACATGTCAGAAAATTTGGAAAACAGCATGGGCCACAGGACTGGAAAAGGTCAGATTTCATTCCAATCCCAAAGAAAGGCAACGCCAAAGAATGTTCAGACTACAGCACAATTGCACTCATCTCACATGCTAGCCAAGTAATGCTCAAAATTATCCAAGCAAGACTTCAACAGTATGTGAACCGTGAACTTCCAGATGTTCAAGCTGGTTTTAGAAAAGGCAGAGGAACCAGAGATCAAATTGCTAACATCCGTTGAATCATCGAATAAGTAAGAGAGTTCCAGAAAAACATCTTCTGCTTTGTTTACTACACCAAAGCCTTTGACTGTGTGGATCACAGTAAACTATGGACAATTCTTAAAGAGATGGGAATATTAGACCACCTGACCTGCCTCCTGAGAAATCTGTAAGCAGGTCAAGAAGCAACAGTTAGAACTGGACATGGAACAAGATAACGGTTCCAAATAGCGAAAGGAGTACGTCAAGGATGTATATTGCAACCCTGCTTATTTAACTGATATGCAGAGTGTATCATGAGAAATTTCAGGTTGGATGAGGCACAAGCTGGAATCAAGATTTCCAGGAGAAATATAAATATCCTCAAATATGCAGATGACACCACTCTCATGGCAGAAAATGAAGAAGAACTAGAGACTCTTGATGAAAGTGAAAAAGGAGAGTGAAAAAGTTGGCTTAAAACTCAACATTCAGAAAACTAAGATCTAGGCATCTGGTTCCATCACTTCATGGCAAATAGATGGGGAAACAAGGGAAACAGTGAGAAATTTATTTTGGGGGGCTCCAAAATCACTGTAGATCATTAGTGCAGCCATGAAATTAAAATATGCTTGCTCCTTGGAAGAAAAGCAATGACCAACCTAGCCACCCCATTGAAAAGCAGAGAAATTACTTTGCTGACAAAAGCCCATCTAGTCAAAGCTATGGTATTTCCTATAGGTATGTATGGATATGAGAGTTGGACTATAAAGAAAGCTGAGCGCCAAAGAATTGATGCTTTTGAACTGTGGTGTTGGAAAAGACTCTTGAGAGTCCCTTGGACTGCAAAGAGTTCAAGCCAGTCCATCCTAAAGGAAATCAGTCTTGACTATTCATTGGAAGGACTGATACTGAACCTGAAACTCCAATATTTGGCTACCTGATGCAAGGAACCGACTCATTGGTAAAGACCACGATGCTGGGAAAGATTGCAGGCAGGAGGAGAAGGGGATGACAGAGGATGAGACGGTTGTATGGCATCACTGACTCGATGGACATGAGTTTGAGCAAGCTCTGGGAGTTGGTGATGGACAGGGAAGCCTGGTGTGCTGCAGTCCATGTGGTTGCAAAGTGTTGGGCATGACTGAGTGGCTGTACTGAACTGAACTGAATTTTATATTCACAACTAAATATTTTAAAGTTATTTAAATTAATATGTGTGTTCTATAAAGGCTTTGAGCAGATCATCCACAACATCTTAAGTTTTTTTTTAATTAATTAAAAACTTTATTTTTACGATTATTGCAAAAGGAGAAGGGAGCAGCAGAGAATGAGACAGTTGGACAGTATCACCAACTCAACGGATGTGAATTTGAGCAAACTCCTGGAGATGGTGAAGAACAAGGGAGCCTGGCTTGCTGCAGTCCTTGGGGTCACAAAGAGTTAGAGATGACTTAGAGCAACCACAAACACATCTTGCCAAACTCTCTATGATTTACTTGGGAAGAAAGCATTCCTACACGGTTAACTATAAATAGCAAAACTGTTTTAGTTTTAATATAGCTTCAGGCACATAACCTTATTTGTAAGGCATAGATAATAGTTCAGTTCAGTTTTTTTAAGTCCTTTCGTATATGCTATTTACTTTTGTTGATCCTTATGGAATTCCTACACATTGACTAGCTTTTATTATTGTCTATGCCTTACAAATAAGGTTATGTGCCTGGTCAATTATACTTCAATATTTAGTGATAGATTTGAGACTTCAGTACAAGCCTTTAGTTATTTCTTTTTGTAAAATTCTGCATGAGAGGGAGAGTAAAGAGGACTTATCCTAAGAGAAGCAATAGTCTCAAATCAGGCATTAGTGTTTTCAAATGAATTTTAAAGTGGTAGCTGCCCCCAAGAATGTGACTCCACTGTGCTTTTCTTTAGAAAAAAATACAGCATGTAGCTGCTACCATTTTGCCTGTCAGAAAGCTTTGTGTATAGTTGGCCTCTTGCTTGGGAAGATAACTGAACCAACTTCAGGACTGGGTCTATAGAAAAGATTGAAATTAGAGAAAGTGTTTAAATGCATTCAAAAGAGTATTTCTGTCACTGCATTTCTGCGTGAATGGTCTCAAAAGGAGTGGATAAATGGAAGCAGAAGATTTGCTTATTAGAGGAAGTGAAAGGGATTAGTTTCTATGGAGGCCAGGCAGGTGACTTGCATTCACGATACTAGAATGTGTACTCTGAAGGACACCTATTTAAAGAAAGAAGAGAAATTTGTATCAAGGATTCTGGTTTAATTGCTAGACAATTCACATCAAGTCTTTTTGAAACTGTTTTCTGGTCTCAAGAGAAGCTTTTATTTAATAAATCTTTTATGTGCTGGGTTTATGCCTCAGATAATCACACAAAGCAGTTTGTATCTGGGTTACTCAGCATACGTCTGGTCTCAGCAGGATCTTTTTGGGATCTGTGAATTTAAATAAACAAAGAAGAAATCGGAAAGATTCAAAGTGATACTTAGGTCATAGAGAACTTTTCAGAGTAACTATTCTTATTTCCGTATGGACTTAAAAAGCTACCATATGTATCTTCAAAAAAAAAACAACAATCAAGTAATTTCACAAGATTTCTCTTTTCTGAGAGAGAGATCAATAAAAGGACAAAGAACAATGGAATGACAAATTGAGACTGTGGAGTTGGTTGTGCGCTGAATACTGTAGGAGAGCAAAACTTGCTACCCCAAAACGTCTCTTGGCAGAAGGATTACTTTGAGCTGAAAACAGTCAAGGCCCAAAACCCTCAGGAAGAAACTTTGACCTTCCCTTTCACTGCCTAAACTAATATAAATAAAGGACCTAATCCAAGAAGGAAGCTACTATCATATCTAACTACAGTAAGAACCAGGTATACCAAAGAAGGTGAAACCCAGCAAAGTCAGTTAAACTTCCTCGCCCTGTCCTTCTATCTCTGAAAGGCCCAGAAAACATTTATTTACAGTTGCCTTTTATCTCCATGGAAACTGCCTTCCTCCCCTTTGAAATACCGAACCACTACCCCCAATATCTCCTTTTGTCTGTACCCGAAGATGGTGTTTAAGGTGAGGGTTTCAGCTATTTGGGCTACTCAGTTTTGGGGAGAGGGGTGTCTCTCCCTTGTATGTTCTGTGCTGTGCTCTGTGCTGTGCTTAGTCTCTCAGTCATGTCCGACTCTTTGCTGCCCCATGGAGTGTAGCCCGTCAGGCTCCTCTGTCCATGGGGATTCTCCAGGAAGAATACTGGAGTGGGTTGCCATGCCCTTCTCCAGGGGATCTTCCCAACCCAGGGATTTAACCCAGGTCTCCTGCATTGCAGGTGGATTCTTTACCATCTGAGCCACCAGGTAAGCCTAAGAATACTGGAGTAGGTAGCCTATGCCTTCTCTATAGGGTCTCCCTGACCCAGGAATCAAACTGGGGTCCCCTGCATTGCAGGCAGATTCTTTACCAGCTGAGTTACCAGGGAAGCCCTTACCATATATACATGTTATTAAACTTTTGCTTGATTTCTTCCTACTAATCTGTCTCATACCAATTCAATTTCTAGTCCAGTCAAAAGACTCTGGAAGGGTAGAGAAAAATTTCTTCCTCTTCTTAAGCTATTAATTGTGAAAATCACTCTAGATTGACCTCCTTGCAATGTTTTACTTCTCACTGTCAACTTAAAAACTGCACAACCTGAGAGCCCTGTTAAGTTTTATTTGGGTCAAAATGAAGACTACAACCCCAAAAAGCACCTCAGATGGCTGTGAGAAGCTACTCCAAAGAGGCAGTTGGGGATGGTCAGTGTATATGTGATTTTGGTGAAGGGGGCATACAGGCAAAGAAGCACTTTTTTTTTTTTTAAGAAGGTTTCTGCTAGTCACAAGGAGTAGTCATCAACATGAAGGATTTAGTGCTTTTCTAAATTTGAGGAGATAAAAGAATTGGGCTCATAAAATCAGCTCCTGAAAGTACACAACTATTTGAAGATCTGTTCTGCCAGCTCCATGCTCCCCCCCAAACACAATGTTTCTTCTGCTATCCACCCTGAGCTCCTTTCAGAAACTGTTGGAAATCAGCAACTAAAGCAGCACATGACTTAATCCTTGAGTAGGTAGATGGCAAGTACCTATGCAAGTGCCAATTTGTAGCTGACACGACAAACTCATTTTCCTTGAACATGGTCATAAGCAATAAGCTTCCTTGAAGGTAGGCTATATTCCCTATAAAGTTTTGGATTTTAACATCCCATTGCATGTATGTCTTCCACTATGATTGTATATGTTCACTGAGAGTAGAGACCATGATTACTATGTGTGCACATGTGTCTTCATATCTCCAGCAGCTAGAAAAAAAACAAATTTTATTGATTTTCTCAGTACTATGCATTGAAAAATTGTATTCTGTAGTCAATTATTATTATTTCCTACAACACAAATTCTGAAATTAATTAATCTTTTATTTATGGTTCTAAATCAACAGTACAAATAATTTTTGTGCCAAAGTTAATATTTTTCTAAATGCTTTTGTAGTGGTCCTATTTGCTCTTTACTTATAATATAAATGGTGGATAAAACAAAATAGAGATTGCTGCCAGGCTCTAGGAATTTGTGAGTTTCAGTATCAGAAGTTTTGACCATTTTACAAATGATGATGTATTTGACCAGATGAGATTGTAAGGAATAAGTAAATAAAACATGTAATAGAACGTAATTCTCAGATCTCTCCCCAGAGCTTTAAACCCAGATATTCACTGTTTTCACTTGAGTGATACACGCGTAAGTCAAAGTCAAAATTTCTGAAACTGAACTTGTCATCATTCTTCTTTCTTCCCCTCTCAATAAATGTTATAACTACCTGCCCATTTGCAAATATCAGAAACCTGAGAGCTTCTCTTTCTCTCAGGATCCTCCTTCTTTGTTCTCTATTTATTACTAAGTGCTATAGATTCAACCTCCAAACAGTTTGCAAATATGTCAGCTTTCCTACAACTTAGTGCCACTACCATAATAAAGGCCATGAACATTTCTCACCTAGATTGCTAAATATCCACTTAATCTTTCTGGTTTTCCACCTTAAAAATTATTTCACCACATTTCACCCTGAATTAGTATCCCCAGATAATGTTATAATAGATTCTGAGTTTCTTAAAAACAATAGCCATGCCATTCAGCTCTTTTCACTAGCTCAGTCATGTCCGAATCTTTGCTACCCCATGGACTGCAGCACACCAGGCTTCCCTGTCCATCACCAACTCCTGGAACTTGCTCAAACTCATGTCCATCGAGTTAGTGATGCCATCCAACCATCTTAACCCTTACTAATCATTTACTACACACAAAACATCTACTTCTGCTATATTGACTATGTTAAAGCCTTTGACTGTGTAAATTACAAAAATTGTGGAAAATTCTTAAAGAGATAGGAATAACAGATCACCTCACCTGTCTCCTGAGAAACCTATATGAAGGACAAAAAGAAACAGTTAGAACCCAAATAGGAACAATGGACTGGTTTAAAATTGGGAAAGGAGTACATCAAGGCTGTATTGTCACTCTGTTTATTTAACTTATACGAAGAGTACATCATGCAAAATGTTGGGCTGGATGAATCACGAACTGGAATAAAGATTGTTGAGAAAAATATCAATAACCTCAGATATGCAGATGATACCTCTCTAACAGCAGAAAGTGAAGAGGAACTAAAAAGCCTCTTAATGAAGGTCAAAGAGGAGAGTGAAAAAGGAATGGTGTGGGGAGGGAGGTGGGAGGGGGATTTAGAATGGGGGGACAAATGTGCACCCATGGCTGATTCATGTCAGCGTATGGCAAAAACACCACAATATTGTAAAGTAATTATGCTTCAATTAAAAAGTCCAGGATGGGGAACACATGTAAACCCATGGCTTATTCATGTCAGTGTATGGCAAAAACCACTACAATATTGTAAAGTAATTAGCCCCCAACTAAAATAAATAAATTTATTAAAAAAATTTTTTTAAAAAGCTCAAAAAACTAAGATCATGGCATCAGGTCCCATCAGTTCATGGCAAATATATGGGGAGAAAAGTGGAAATAGTAGCAGATTTTGCTTTATTCGGCCCCCAAATCACTGTGGATAGTAACTGCAGCCATGGAGTTAAGACACTTGCTCCTTGGAAGAAAAGTTATGAGAAACCTAGACAATATATTAAAAAGCAGAGACATCACTTTATCGACAAAGGTCCATATAATCAAACCTATGATTTTTCCAGTAGTCGTATACGGATGTGAGAGTTGGGTTATAAAGAAGACTGAGTGCCAAAGAACTGATGGTTTCAAATTGTGGTGCTGGAAAAGACTCTTGAGAGTTCCTTAGACTGCAAGGAGATCAAATCAGTCAATCCTAAAGAAAATCCACCCTTAATATTCACTAGAAGGACTGATGTTGAAGCTGAAGCCTTGATACTTTGGCCACCTGATACAAAGAGCCAACTCATTGGAAAAGACTCTGATGTTGGAAAAGATTGAGGGCAGGAGGAGAAGGGGGCGACAGAGGGTGAGGTGGTTGTGTGGCATTGCTGACTCAATGAACATGAGTTTGAGCAAATTCTGAGACAGTGAGAGACAGGGAAGCCTGGCATGCTGCAGTTCATAATGTTGCAAAGAGTTGGACACAAATCATTGACTGAACAACAGCAACAACACACAAGACACTATACTAGATGCCTTCTGCACATTGAATACTCGGAAAAATTCCATGAGTTAAATACCAATATTATTATAACTTTTTAAAATAAGTACTGTATATTTTAGAGACATGAAGTATAGTTCCTAAAATCAGAAAGCTATTAGTGTATTTAACCATGGTCTAAATACAGCCAGTCTGATTTCAGATGCCTCACTCAAAACTATGAATCTATTTAATACATACGTAAGCAAGTCTAATTTATCCCCTAAATTTTGCTTTTCTTTCTTAAACTCTAGGATTTAGCCACAGTAAAATTATCTAAGTTCTTTTTTCATTCGATCATCTTTGCGACACCTGAGATTCTGGTTTCAGTTTCCCTTTCTTTCTTTTACTTTGCTTTTCTCCTAACTCTTAGTTCATTTAGATGCTATTTCTTACAGGAAGCATTCCTTGCCTTTCCAAGTATATATAGCATGTAAGATTGAAATCATTCAAAATATTGTTTTTTTTTCAATCACAATGGAATAAACCTAGTAGCAAAAGGAGAAGAAAAACTAAAATATTTACAAATATATGGAAATTAAATAACCAATGAGTGAAAGAAGAAATAAGAGGGTAAATTAGAAAATGCTTACAGAATAATGAACATGAAGAGATAACATTTCAAAACTTATGGAGTGATGCAATAGCAGGGCTAAAATGGAAATTTATAACTCTAAATGCTTGCATTGAAAAGAAGAAACATCTCAAATGAACAAACTAATTTTAAACCTTAAGGAACTAGAAAAGGAAGAAAAGCCTAAACTCAAATGGATAGAAAGAAGGAAATAATCAGAAATAATAAATAATTAGAAGAGAGGTAAAAAAAAAAAAGAATAAAACACAATAGAGAAAATTAATGATTCAAAGAGTTGATTTTCAAAATGATAAACAAAATTTAGAAATCTCTAGCAGGTTGATTTTTAAAAAATTGTCTAATCAAATAACTAAAATCTGAAATTAAAGTAGGAACATCACTACCAACCTTACAGGAACAAAAATGATAATAAGAGAATTGTATGCAAATAAATTAATATATACTGTTACCAAAAACTTTTAAAAGTATCAGCTGTAAATGGGTCAGTGACCTAAACACCAGATTGTAAAACTCTTAGGAGAAAACATAGGGTTAAATAGTCATAATTTTTAATTTGGTGTTTGTTCCTTAGTTATGATGCCAAAATCATGAAAAACAATAGAAAAAATAACTTGGGCTTGCTAAGAAAAAAAAAAAATCCTGTATCAAAAGCCGTTACCAAAAAGGTCACTTAAAAATAGGAAAAAAGACTTTTAAATTATAAACCTGGTAACTGTTTATACACCAGAATATTCAATAAACTTGTGTAAGTTAATAACTAGCAAACAAAGTAAAATCCTATATATTTTTTGGTATACAAAATTATCTCCTTGCAACCTTTGTATTCAATTATTTATTTATATCAGCATGGACTCAGGGATGCTTATTTTATCCCATGAGTTATAATCCAAAACTTTTATTATATATCTGGTTGTTCTGAAGTATTTGCTTTCAATGCTACATTAAATGTAATAATTTTCTTACTTTCCTTTTCACGTTGCACATTGTTAGTGATAGAAACGCAACTGATTTTTTGTGCTTATTTTGAATTGCTCAACTTTGCTGAATTTGTTTAGAAGTTCTAATGCTGTGTGTGTTCTCCAATACTTTGGACACCTGGTGCGAAGAGCTGCCTCATTGGAAAGAACCCTGATGCTGGGAAAGATTGAGAGCAGGAGAAGGGGATGACAGAGGATGAGATGGTTGGATGGCATCACTGACTCATTGGGCATAAGTTTGAACAAACTCTGGGAGATGACGAAGGACTGGGAAGCCTGGCGTGCTGTAATGTATGGGCTAGCAAAGAGTCCAACATCACTTAGCAACTGAACAACATCAACAACAATCATGAATAACTGTGATATTTCTCCTCCCCATTGGTATAGACTCGGTCATGTCACTGCTTAGTTCAACGAAATGTAGTCAGATGAGTGAATCTACTAGTTCTTCTTTTTTTAAAAAAATAGCATTAGATTTTTTAAAAAAATTGTTTACTTATTAGTTGCACTGGGTCTTCATTGCTGCTCTTGGTCTTTCCCTAGTTGCAGTGAGCATGGGCTACTCTCTGTTGTGGTTCATTGGCTTCTCTTTGCAGCAGCTTCTCTTGTTGCAGAGCACAGGGTTTAAGCACAGAGGCT